>OY743092.1:11510111-12849545 GCA_963555665.1 Dircenna loreta
TTTTCTATTCGCTGAAGTTTTACATCTTAGTAGAGAAATGGATCATTTGAGGTCTGAACTGTAAAATTAAATTTAAACACATCCTGTTTATACCAACGTGATAGTCGAAAGGAGAATCATTCACGTGGTTGTAATGTATGTGAATGCACAGGTGCAGGTTTGGGAGTTCAATAAAACAACTCAGTCGACGCAACGTCACCTTCCTGAGAGTAAATTAAATGAATGTTGTTTTAAATTCGTTTTAATAAAGATTAAACATTTCATTTGTTTATGTACGTAGTCCAGAAGAGAAGTTCTATGGCCTTCTAGAAGGTAGTAAAGACGTTGGCATCGCATTGATATCCGCGTGAAGCGCAAAAGTCACACTGGCTAACAAGGTACCTCAATTACGTTTCACTCTTACGTCATCACTGATGCTCAGAGAAATGTCTAATTATGTACACGATTGTACACGAATGCAAAAAACCAGAAAATCGTAAAAAGTCATGATATCTGGGAAAGCTTTATTAAGTAGTTTGTGCTCTGTCATAATATTTAATTACTAGCAATAGTAATACTGTAAAGTGTTTTTGTTTCATTTATATGAAATGTGTAATTTTAAATATTTTTAAAAATATATCTATTAACTCTTAAAAGTATTAACAAGCTCAGATGCCTTAGTGAAGCCCGTAGAATATGTTTTTTAATTGCTCCCTTGTCAGTACGACAGTCTGTTACGGTCAACGCGAATGTAGTTGTATTGTAGTTTTCTAGACGGCGTTAGTATGTAAATTATTTTCTAAACAATTGGAGAAACTTCTGACCAATTTAGCAAGTTCAGTCGTATCTTTAACTTCTAACAGTTTTTAATATGTGGAAAGTAGTGGAACATTTGTAAACGGAAGTCGATTTTAAAAGACTGATGTTCAATGTTTCTACGCAAATATTTTTTACACGCAATGCTAGCTGCATTTATTTAGCTAGCTTTATAATATTGTTTATAATATTAGTAATTATGATTACCAGTTTTTTATCTACTAGGAGTTCGTAATTTAACGACACTGGTGTATCAGCAGTATTTGGTGTATTCGCTAAGACCCGAATTATCAAAAGAGCCAATCAACAAGACTATCCCGATATCAGGGGACAATACCAACGAGGACAAAATAAAACATTTTTCAAAAAGAGCTAAAACACTGGACTTTAACATCGAACGACGATTGGAACAAAAAGACAAGTAAGAATAAAAGTCTATAGACAAACTATAAATAATGTAAGATTATTAGCAGGAACAATAAAATTGTTTTTTTTTTATAATATATTGGATAACAGTTTTCAATAACAGATTACACGGCGATATAGAGTATAAATTCCTTTGTCATATTATACCAGGTACAAGGATATTTGAGTGATAAAATGTCTGTTTTTTTATATAATAAATAACTGTAGTATTGTATTTGTTTATTCAGAAACATGTCGTCTTCTAAATCATTTTCAAAAAAAGCGTATAAACAACTCTGTGTACAATATTGAATAACGAAAGTTCAATATCAAAATTATTACAGACAGAACATATTTATATCTATAAACATGTTGAAAGTATCTTAAATAAATATAGAATGAAAAATAAACCTATACAGGCAGGGCTTCGAACCCGCGACCTCTGGGAAACAGTCCCGTCGCTCCACCAATCAAGCTACTGTATACGTAAACGTACGTATACCGTAATTTATATGTACCTACCTATATATATGTTTTTACAATAATATTAAGATTAAAATAATATATGTGTTCATAAAATGGTGTCATGTGGAACTGATACCAAAGCCTAAAGGTTTTTCTTATAAAAGTACACTTTAAACTTCCTTTTTAATATTTTATTTTATAAGAAATAATAAAAACAATCGGTTAAAGCAAGAGACTTAAGTGCTACATATCTGTCTGAACCTGGATGAACCGGGAGGTTACAACATAATCTACCGAGTATGCCGTTTAACCTGAGATAAACCTTTATAAATTCCCTACCACAAAGAATTTTACATTCACACTTTATCTCGCTTCTTAGCTTTGTAATATTAACTAGGTATTAAACCAACAAGACCCGCACTTGAGCGCTACGGGAGTGTTAGGGGGGGGGAAAATTGCCCTCCTACGGACACGTATGACTATGACAATATCTGTATTAATACGTCTAAAAAGTACCTAAACTAAATACTCAAGCTTTTGTATCGCCACTTTTATTAAATGCCAAAGGCATTTAAATTACGATTTCCTCGCCGATAAAGATCGATGCGGTAACGTAAATTCTGCTAAAATGGTGATTACTAACAAAAAAGCTGCGGCACCCCAGCGGCGACGGCGATGGCGGCGCGGGCCGACTCGGTCGCCTAATTTGTTTTTAAGAGCTTTGACTGGCGCTGGGTTACTTTGAGAAAGGAATTTTTTTTGACTTAACAATTTTGAATGAAGAATAAATATATGAAGACTCATTTGATTTAAATAGCTAAAATAAACTTAACAATGCATAGCAATAAATACCCAAATCTTGTGGATTGTGACAGCCCAGACAGTGCCGGAGTATCCTAAAAGTAAAGGCTAATATGAACTGCTAGGGACTTACAGATATCCAGGGCGAGCAGCGCCTCGGACCGGGCCAGCAGCAGCAGTGCTAGCACACACGCCGACATCGCGGCGATCACTTCATTATCGCTGCCCCTCTACCGCCGACACCACCACCGATCTGAACAAACAGAAACAAATATAATCATTATATATAAATTGTTAAGGGGCTATTAAAAAAGCTTTATTGTTCATACGGATACCAATTCTAATTTTAGTTTTAGCTCTAATTGTATCAATGAGAGTATGAAACTAAACTGTTTTCCCAACAAACTTTTATAAACATTTAACTGATTATAATATCTAAAAGAGAGATGTTAAAATACAGCCCTAATGTAGTTTTACGAATTGAGTATAATGTAAGTAACGTGAACATTTCATGATATTATTCATGTTTGGTCGATGACTGATCGACTGATTGATTGACGACGAACAGGTAATATCATTAATGTAAGAAAATTTTATTGCGAAATAACGTGACAATCGGAGTAGAACTTTTTATTCTGTAGCATTTGTTACGTCGAAATGCATTTTTCATGTAACGAAATTCGCTAGTTTCAACCATTTTAGATAGGATTCTCAAAGGCACTTAGGTTAAAAGTTCTAGATCTTAACGAAATACCTTAATGTTCCCTTAACATAAACAAAACCAGCCGATTGTTGTTAATTGTAATTACTTAATATAAATAGAGCTAAATCTTCAAAGGACTGATCAGATTTCCTTGAATGTCTGAGAACACCCACGACCAAGTGACCTTTAAAAATATATTAATCAGTCTATAAGTATGAGGACTTTGAGTCTGATTTGTCTTCGGAGGTGGCGCTATATGGACTAATATAATAAGCCTAGATATATTTGATATAAACTTGTGTGTTCCTTGTCACCTGCATTAGAACATTACAAGTACAATTAATTACTTGCAGCTACGTGTTTGCCAAAAGTTGTCTACAATCCTACATTTCATTTAATCTTCAGACGCCAGCGTGTCCGTTAGATATATAAAACTAACGAGCCGAGTGGACTCACGCGCCCGCGAACTGTCTCCTTCTAATATAATTACTTACGTATCTAATATAATTACTTACGTATCTAAAGGAATTACTTAGTCCTTAGATATGTGCTGATACTGTTACTTAATTAAGTAAAAACTATTCTTTCAAGATCATTCCTACTGTATTAATATATTATTATAGACATGTATTAGCAAATTAGCATTCTGTCTGTCTATTAGATACAGGTCACACAACGCACGTGGTGTGTAACCTGTATCTAGTAATAACACAACGGATATTTCATTTAATGTTTATGTACAAAGTTTTTTATATAACGGCTTAAATCTTCGTAGGTACCGGTGATATGTACATTTTTGTCAACAAGCGGTTAGCCAATAATCTATTTGTAGAGAGATAACACTCTAACAGCGCGGTGACGATGGTAAGCCTGATAGGCCGGTCGCGGTGAACACACATTTCAGATTAAAAGCCAAATTACAGCTCTTTATAATTTTGACGAGCGTGTTGAGAATCTATAATGAACGGGTCAGTAAGCCACTATTTTAAACTGCACTAAGATGGACTACGTTTCCAAAAACTTGCTGCCTCATTGCTCTTTTAGCTTTGTAGGAACTGAGTGTAATTTGTTCGGCGAGACTAGAGAGATAGCGTTTACAGAACAGACGTTATTTTAGTAGTATAAGTAGTTGTAAGTCTTCGCTTAGCCCTAAAGGATATCTGATGCATTTAGGAGTAACATTATAGGGGACCGGCCTAGCTTAGCAAAACATTTAAGTATTACCTATTAGTATTACAGATAGACGGTTCTTAGACATATACATGGCGCTTTGAAGATGACAGGCTCTATGTAAAATATTTTATATTAGCATAAAGCTGAGAACGTGTATAGAATACTAGAGCTAATAACAAGAAACGCGTCTTAAGATATACTTGTGACAAAGATATTTACCGATAGTAGGACGGTTAACGGATATTTAAAAGCTTATTTTCTTCCTAGTACTTAATTTTATCAAAATCTAAGTTCCAAATTTTATGCAACAAAGACCGCAGATTATCGTAAGAACCTCAAGCCTCGTGTAGGTCCACTTGGGAGAAGGGTCATCCCGCACTAATTGTGTAAGAATGAAACCAAAACCAAAATACATTGCTATACATTTATAAGAGCTTATACTATTACCAGAATAACATGATAAGTCAGAAGGAGTTTTATTGATTTTGACTTAAAGAATAGGTCGGATAACGTTCATTTTTCCCAATATAACAGGTTGAAATAAATTAAAATCCTCGGGTTTAGATAAGTCCGTAAATTTAGCTTTGAACTTACCAACATTACTTGACTAACCAAACCTTTTAAAAAAAAAAAGTGAGCCAGGAGGGAAGATTGTGTAAAATGTCGGTTTAAAGATTTTCAGTCAATCAAGATGCAGTTCACTCTGAAAGATCGGATCAGATAAAGTCGATGCTATTCTTAAGAAATGAGGCGTGAATTGTGGTTCATAAGTTTGGCAGTCATAACATTGCCGAGGAAATTATGTTTGTCTCAAATTGAAAAACACGATAACTTTGACACTATATAATATAATAAATTATAAAACGCGCATAACTATTACTGGAATATGGAACGTGCGAAAAAGACAGTGGTCTTAGCGTGGTTATTATTAAATATTCATTAAGGGTGGTTAAAGTCAGCATAATGTGAAAGAAGATAATTTGTATGTATAGTGGGAGAATAAAAGTATTGTTAGTGGAGCTCGCAGTTAAAATAATAGCAATTTTCTTTGACACTGTGATTTAATTATTGGAAACAATTAAAACAACACTCTATGACTATCTTTACAAACCACTTTCAGTTTTCTCTCTATTATGATCTCTAAAGTTACTATTTTCGTATAACATCAAGAAATAATTACAACTGCACTATACCCAAAGTACTTGTGTACAGTCACTAAGAGCGAAGGAAACGAAGACAAGTGAAACAAAGTCAGGTGCACATCGAGTATGCAAATACAAGAACAGGTTTAAGTAACTGATTGTTTAGTTATAAATGAGACAGGCAACTATCATAAAATGAATACTTAGGTACCTACTATTAAGTGCATATACAGTATTGAAAGAAATACACAGATATAACATATAAATAACTTTTTTTAAAATTAATATTCTACTAAATTAAGCATAATCCTCGGGTTGAACAAAATTCATCTGGGTTTCAACAATAACATCGTAGCCCAATCCTCTGGAGTACAGGCCTCGCAATTTTGAGCGAAACTCGGTCTAGCAACTCGGTGCTCAGCAAGTAATTTAGGACAGCGAGCCGGCCGGCAACTGTGAATATTGGTAGAGAGAAGCCCTCCATAATCGTTAGTATACCCATTTCATAGAATACTCAATACATTGACTACTAACTAGCCAGACATGGGACTTAGCCTAGCTCTTTCTCATAAACTAAATACATATATGAAGCTATTTGATAAGATGCTGCGGGACAAGTAATAATTACCGCCAAACAATAATAGACACTTATTTTTTCGTAATTATTTCAAGGAGATAATAAAATTCTAATAGTTTGTAATATTCTAATATATTATGAAATAATTTTACTGTTGTTATTTAAGTAACGTATTTTTTTGTTAAATATAAATAAAACCCATTACTTTACTTGTGATAAATATATACACATAATGTAAAAATAACCATATCGCAGTCTTTATTGCCAAGGGAGTGTTGTAGCAGCTCCAACTTTTCCGTAAAGTAAACAAGGTTCCATCAACTGGTCGCTAAAATTAAAGTTTGTTGTGTATTCACACGAGAGATTAGGACTTTATTATTTCTATTAAATATAAAAGCCAATGTTTTAGGAATTCTCTATCCTTTCAGGTCTTTCGAGCAACAAGTAGTTAGTTAACGTTCTACATCATGTTTTGCTTTATAATAATTAACATTCGTTTCATCGTATATTTGTTTTGTCTAGTAACTTTTTATTGCGGGAGATAGGAATTTAACTAGTCTAGATTTCTTTATTACTAGCTACCGGCTAAGCTCTAATCACTGCTGGCGAAAATACTATGGACTGAATTTATGAAAATAAATGTTCATTATTTCTTAAATGTGTGAAACATATAAAAGAGAGGAAAAATATTCCATTCGAACCAACAGACCTAAGGCAGTAAAATATAATTTCAAAAAAAGAATAAACACAATTAAAAACATATAAAAAGTTTTGAATTAATAATATCGATTTGAATTACAATTGTAAAAGCTAAGTTATTTTCCCATTTATATTAATAAGATAATAAAGAAACTCGTTACAAGATACCTTAACTGTATAGATAAATCCAAGATAGTTCAGGTGTCCACTAGTACTCAATATATTGTAAAATATAACACAGATCGCTTACAACCTTTCCTATAAAAATATAGATAAGGTGTAACAAATGAATTCGCTAGTAATAGCCGCTCGCGACGAATACGTCCCGCTCTCGTCAACTCACGAGAGCAACTGACTCGCGAATACCATATCACAGACCAAGAGACATCTGAATTGAACATTAAATATTTGCGGTTTATAATTTATTTTGCATGTCAAAATCCTTAACAAATAAATAAAATATTCGTACACAATTTAGTGGCGTGTCATGCATTTACGCGAGGTTGTTAACCCTGCATTTAAAGTAGGTGGCATTTAGCTTATGATATTGATAAGGAATATAAATACAGCGTTAAACGTTATATACCTGTCGGTTTTTTAACTACCACTTTTATATAGAAAATTGAACCTCTTAAATATATAACTAAGTACTCTAGAAACATACTCTGACATTTCAAGGCAAATATAGAAACTAAATCAGTACCCTCACCTTCGTCTCACTGGTGATATGTAAGAAACTAATGGTAAGTGGTAATTATAAGTGTATATGTCCTATTAGTTGAAGGACTATTGTTTTGTTTTACTATTAGTTTGTAAAGAAAGTGTTAAAAAAGAAATATTTGACTTTGATATTTGTTAATATTTTGAATCCAGTAGTACAATTGTAATCAATAACTCGCAACTTTTTTGTAACCATACTTAAAAGTTATTTGAATGAATTGAAGAAAGTTAATAAACTATAGTTTTACTTATTTTTCATTTGATTTTCTTTTTGGTAACTCCTGGGTATTATTTGATTTCTTGTAACATTAAATAGCTCTATTCTATTTAATATTCTGATAGCAAATTATTAAATAATAAGTCAGTTTTTCCATATCCGTTAATGTTCCATATCCGTTAAAAATTAATCCGATAATGTTTCATAATACCAAAATATGGATATTTGAATAATATAAAAGTCGATATTTAATTATAACGCGTCATAGATTTAGTACGTTTGTAAAAAAAATCTGGGGAGTTTCATTCCAACTATTTACCTGTTTCATTTGATGATGTACATAAAGCACAATATATGTATTAAAATTAAAAACTAGACCAAACATGGGCGGTTATTATAACTATAGTTTTTTTTATGAATGGTCCATTATTAAGCGCTACCATTGGCAGATATTCAAAACGATTCACTATTTTTATAAATGTCGACAACATATACTTACATTATACAAGCAGTATATAAAACAGAGTGCCTGGAACGAACCTAGCGAGATGTTAGTTTAAAAGCATTAAGAGTACGAAGTGGTACTCGATTCGGTAACTCAAATATATAACGACTCAATAACGACCGAAAGGGAATCTAAATTGACGTTTAAGTATTAAGCAAGAAGCAAAGGTGAAATACGCGACATTTTCTAGTAATGGCGACGGATGCGCTTATTGCAATATAACAAATAGCAAAACCCGCTGGATAAATAAATACATTTTATAGCAGGAGCGACGGTTCTGCCTTTAGTAGACTAACTTGACATTTCTGCTAAAACATTGATTGCCACAAAGAGATTCAATCAACAGTAGAAATTAACTTAAGTTACATTATCGATTATTACCTGTTGTCTCGATCTCGGCGTGCTGCCTCACGTGCCGTGCTCCCGAGATAAATAGATAAGGGCCCTTGTTCCAAGATTATAACAAATTAATCACATACCAAACACAAATCTGGAATTTAAACAAGTCCAGACTAAAATGTAACAACTTATAACTATTTATACAATCATAAATATACTAATGAAAATGTAGAGTTTTCCTTTTGTTAAAAGTTATTAAAATTCAAAAAAAAGTACCTATACTTTAAGTTGGATCAAGATCTGAGGAGTGCGGTGGAGGGAGGCGATGACGTGTATGGAATGTTGTCGTGAAGAAAAAAATAACTAGACCACTTGATAAATCTGTCGTTTGGCAAGGTTGTTGATTATCCTCTCTGCAGTCATTCTCATTGTACTGACACTGTACACTGATTCTACTGCCAACCCTCAACAAGTAGCAATCAATAATTCCGGCAACAGGTCCACCCTACACCCACAAGACAGTTTTTAAAGATGTTTTCGATTGTTATCCGAAATAACCGTCCAACTGAGTATTCTCTTAATTGTGTCCAGTTTTATCCAATTCTCGGCTTTCAGTGAGTACATAAAGTATATAATTCAAAGCTTTTTTAAGTTTTACATAAATCAATTCGTAAATGTATTTTACGTTGAATATTTTGCAAGCTCTGGTGGTTTGAAATGAATCCTTGCTTACCTTAAACCCTAACCAGTACGACTATACACGGTATTTATCATCTCTATAACCATCAACACTATGAATTGATTACATAAACTTTTATAGTATATTTTTTACTTCCTTAAAGAGTAAAACCATTATTTCGAAATTTAGTTTTTTTAGTGATTAAAAGTTAAAGAACAGTAAATATTAAATTAAAAAGCAAATTAGATTTCAAACCCACCTAAACTATATACACCCAACTTGTATATTTAATATATACATTATATTTTATGGCAACAATCTACGAGTAGCTACTTACTATCTGGGTTAGGCATCAGACTAATATATTTTTAGAATTTATAATAGAATTTCAGTTTTCAGCACTTTTTTTCAATATAAACTTTTACCATGACAAATCTCACATTCCTCTGAATGCACATCAAGTATAAAAAGGGACACACACATTCATATTTATCCAATAAACTGTACTGTAGATATAATATATTTTCAACTTAAATCGAACAAATGACCAATAAAAGCCATTTTTGTTATAACATAGAAAAAAAATATTGCCTACTTAGTTGACATTTTCAAATAAGGGTTTAATTACTTAAATTATTATAACAAGAATAAATATTGAAAACTTCAATACATCAATCGATATTTTATGCATGTTACGTGTTGTATCTCTACATAACTTAAAAATAACAAAGGCCATTAACAAGTTAGTTGATTTTCAAACATAAATAGTTGAATAGTGCTCTCCATCTATTCTACCATAAAGAAACACAGTCATACAAATATACTCCTTTAAAAAAACATTCAAACAGATTGGATACTTTTTAATAAAACCTATATTTTGTAATAAAATTGATCCATAAATATAAATACAGCATGCACGTATTTACATTTATTTCATACGTAATATCAAGTCAATTTATCAGTTAGACGAGATTTTACAAAAATACTAATATAATTAACAATATTTTTTAATAATAAGATAGGGAATTTTACTAACATTATATTAGTATTCTATATATCTATACTAGTATTATAAACGGAAAACTTTTTTGTTTGATTGTTTATAACGAATAGTCTCAATAACAATTGAACTGATTTAAAAAATCTTTCATCCGTCGAGAGCTACATTATCAGAGATTGACATGGACTACTTTTTATTCCGATATTTCCACGACTTACGGGACTTTATCAGGGCTTACAGGAGACTACGTTATATGTTAGGAGATAAAAGCGCTACAGAACTTATCAAAAATAATGATAAAATGATGAAATACCACATAACTATCTATCTTAGATGCCCCGCGAAGCGGACACGAGTCGTCTAGTATTATTATAAAATAGTAAGAATGCAAACATAATCAAAAAGGAATATTTTAACAATATCGTTAAGTTTTAAGTTCATGGAACAGCTTTTGAATAAAGATCTGTGTGCTTGTGAGTTTATAGGAAAACATAAAAAATGGCTTTTGGAATAAAACTAAATATATAGCTTATAATAGTAAAATATACAGTGTGTATTAATAAGCTATACATACAAGATGCAAAAAGTCCTGTACTAGATTAGAACCCGTGTTACTAATATTCATAAATATTTTAAAGAGAACGAGGAGGTAATCTCAGAAAATAAACTTTCCTGACTTTAAAAACTATTTTACTAATAAAAGCTACACTATTCCCGAGAGCCAGTGTATGTTATATGTATTGTAGTTGAATTAGTTTTAGTACGAAATGACTACTTGTAAATAAAGTCGGAGAACAATAATAATATTGGCTAGCCCTGATCAAACGGTTTGATTAGATGAAGGCAATGTAATAGAATCATGTGATTGTTTTTCATTGGTTCTATAAAACTTGACATGTTTACATTTATAAAATAACACACTCAACATTTTATTTATACCGAGTGTAAATATTTATAATATATATATCTGTTTAAGAACTACTTCTTTGATTTGATATTATAGTTTAGGAAAAACGATGAAGAGGAATAACAGGGTTTGAATATTCACTCCTATCTTTCCAAACCAGGGGTTAAATAGTCACGTCTGTATTTTCAAACTAGTGTCAAATATTCACGTCTTCTTTCCAACTAGTGTCAAATATTCACGTCTATCTCGCCAAACCAGGGGTTAAATAAGCGCGTTTGTCTTTCCAAACCAGGCTTAACCAAAAAAATCTGATTTATATTGTATACAAACTAAAGTTTTCAGTATCCTGGGAAAGGAACAGAAACCTAAAACTATGCATACAAAATGGCGAGCATCACTTAACTAAGTGTTATTATATGACATTCTTATTTTTAATCCAATACATTTATATACCATAAAAACACATTTGCTGAAAACTTTCCTATGATAGGATATTTTTTTATATACATAAATCAAGTACAGAGTAATAAATTATTTGTTTAACTATGCAATAAACATTGTTCCTATTTGAGATATTAAATGAAATGTAGATAAGAAATGATAAATTTAGTGTCTCCAATTGAAGATGGTTGCATCATTCCGATTACATACATTCATTCAATTATTATAACTGTTTGACACACTTATCAAAACTCACAAAATAGTTTTCAATTCATTCATAGCTTACACATTATCAAGTCTTGTTTCTATTAAAAATGGTGAATCTTACAGTTGTTTGGTTTTGTGATTTAAAACTGTCTAATATTGCTGTAATACTTATTGCTGAATCTGACCAATTTGTTGCTATAAACAATCTAACGTTTTAATTTGCAACTTTAGAAAAAGTTTTAAATATTTTACTAGTGGTTTGAGTATCAATGGCCTAAATATTGTGGTTATTACTTTTTTAAATGTATAATTTTTAATACTCTCTTTTGATGAGATTTTTTTTCCTTAATATGCACAGGGATTGCAGAGGCCTTAATTTTATAGCCGTATTTATCATCAGATAATAATTATTTGATACAATTATTAGGAGTGGCTAGATATATTCCTTCTGTCTAATTACATTGACTTGATATAAATCTGGACTTTACTTAGAAGAGAAAGAAGAAGAAAGAGGACGAAAGAAGAAAAAAGAGAAGAAAGTACTTAACTATAATTAGTAATTAATTCTTAAACAAATATCCTCTACTTTAAAAGGGCCACTATCTTGAATATTTAGTGGGATATGCAATACAATATAAGATAATACTTGTATTATAGTCAATAATTGGTGTGTATTTTCATTTTTCTAATAGGAAAATATAATGTTAAGATTTCGAACACTTTCGCTATAAAAATACGAAATAAATATACTGTCCACTAAGCAGTTTGTTAATTTCTTATGAGTTACACTTTAGGAGTAAATTGAATTGTGGTAATAGCAATATTTTAATAGTTTTAATGACAACTCCATTAAAGTATTTAAATCTGGAACTTAATCGCGTTTCTTATAACAAAAAGTGTCGTAAATAACTAGACAGTAGAAACAGTAACATCCACAAAACAAACCCGTAGGAAATAAACGTATATCCGTCAGCGGGAGAAGTATACATAAGGAACGAAAGGGGCCGTTTCAAACCCTTAGTGTAATTTATTTATGTTTGAGCAAATGTAAGCTCAACAAAGGAAAGACAACATCGCGCCCAATCATATTTAATTTTTGTTAAACTTTTTTAAGATAACTCTGTTATAATATTTTATAACTGTACATAACTTACCTTCTTACACCAGGTATATAGGTGAAGCCCGGTAACATGGGGAGAAAATTAGCATAACTTTGTCCTCGCGCTCTCGAAACCACCAGGCATAACTCAATAATATGAACACTTAGCGACCTAATTCATTTGCTATCGTCCGAATGTCACCATATTATGCAAGTTTTCTGTTAAAAATATGTAAAAAAAAGTGTGCACTATAAAATAAAAATAATATTATAACACCTCAATTTAATCGACCATATTACAAAGCTCCGGCACGTACCTACCGATATTCGACCTGAAGTAGGCCAATAGTTCTGAATGTACAACAGACTAAAACTGGGTAACGTAGTTCCATTATATCGTAAAATAATCTATGGTAGGAAGATGAATGAATGAACAACTGCAAATAGTACTGTAACGTCTTATTTATTTTATAATTGATCCTTTCAAGGCGATGACTACCTAGAACGAGTCTTAAGCTATTTTAACCATAATGATTTCTTCCTAAACGAAATTTGTTTAGGCGTGAACAACAAAGCCTTTAAACAATTTGTTGCAAATAAGTTTTTCGAAGCCATGGTAGAAAAATTCGTGTCTATAAAGAATAAATAGTACAAATATCAGATTTCACAAAAAACAATATCATAATCGGCAGGAGTTTATTTTCCAAAACCTTTGAAATGTTCTTTTTTTCGGTCTTTATTTCTAACCAGAAAAATAAATTACTTTTTAGAGTCTTTTTTTCTAACAAGAAAAATAAATTACTAATTTCCACACAAACTTTGAATAAAGTAATTTAAAGTTTGTAAATAAATTAAATCTCTTTTTCATTAAAAATAGAGCTTGCACAAATCAGTTATATATCTCTGTTAGGTAAGATTGAAAATATTTGTTTAATTTTCTGTTAGGATGCGTTTATTAACATTAGAAAGTGCATTAAAAAAAAGGTTTATGTAAAACTATTCTGTAGTCATCCTGGATATAACAACTCGTAAATAAAAATGTAAGGATTTATCGTCTGGCAATATTTATGGGTTTGGCAGCACTATCTTTTCTTTTATCAATCTTCATTCGTCGGTCGTTCATTCAGTTTAACAAGTTCCAACGCTAAGTCTAGACAGTGAATACCGAATTGTACCTGCCAAACAAGAAATCTGCATTGTCTTTCTGTTTTACTTTTGAGTGATACATTTTGTAATAAATTGTCTAAATGGCGAATATTGCAGCTAAACGTATAAAAAGAGAATTCAAGGAGGTCATTAAAAGTGAAGAGGTGAGGTTGTATTTATTATGAATTTTAAAACTTCTGCATATCCATGGTTGCTTTTAGTAGCAATATATGGCCAAGTCACAGTTTATAATCACGATATTGTGCTGCTGAATGTTGCGAATAAAAAATATTTACCATATTTGGTAGTATAAATATAATAACAAAGACACGAGTCTTGGGCATGATTCAGCATGTTCCTAATTTTGAGTTAATCCCATTCGTTTCTTATTCAAATTAGAGCAAAGATAACTGATATATTGTGGGACAGCGGATATTACTGTATTTTTTTATCAAACATTTTATTTTGTATTTGTTTATTTTCACCATATATTATTACAGTAATGTCTAACTTGTTTTGTAGTGAAAATACATTAAGTTACATATTTTATAAACATATTATCATTGAGTTACATTGGACTATGTTCTATTTCCAAGGTTCAATATGAAAATATTGTTTTACATTAAAATATTTCTCTAGTAGTATGTATTGTTTTCAAATATATTGATAGTAAAAGTATATTTTTTTTTAATGCTTTTTTTTTTCTTGTTTACCTATAAGTATATATAAAGCACTGCCCCTGACCTATTTTGTGTATATTGTGCCTAAATTTTCGACATAGTCCAAATAAAACTATTAAAAATGTAAGACTCATAATTTCTTTTGAACCATATTTTAAATCTATAAAATACTGACATTTAAAATGTTAACAAAATCTAGTTTATTTTCAATCCTTTGGCGTTTTAAATATTTAGTTCTTATATTTTGTTGAAATTTTAATGAATTGGACTTCTAAGTCTCTCTCTTCAATTCCTGGTTATTTTAAGTAGTTGAATTATTGTTATATATTGTTAAATATAAAACAAGTAATTAGCTATTTAAAATTTAATAACAAATCTGTCTCTTTTTTATATTGGATACATTCCAATTTGTTTTAAAAATAAGCAATGAAAAACAAATATCTTTACATTCACTGCTACCCACATTATATTTCTGAATAACAAAATGCAACATATTATAATAGTCAATACAGCAATAAATAAACTTGTTAAATATAGTGAGCGACCCTCAGCTCATGTGCTGTTCTAATACTGACAAGTGATGTGACTATAGTCCTATTTTTACTAAAGAGACTTGAGTAGATTTGTGGAATTGGTACTCGAGTGAAAAAAAATTAAAGTCAAGTCCTTTTGCACTCAAGTTGCTGAATTAACTTGATGCACAAAGTTGTTGTTTCAAGTCATTTCTTTCATGAATTACCTATTTTTTAACTTTTATAGCATTAAACTTCTGTTTCTTTTCAATCATTGAACATTAGTTTGTTGTAAAAATAAATATTTTGAGTATTTTAGTTCACAGTCTTACATATTAAAAATGTGTAAAAATAGACAAATTACAGTGTTTTTAAATATTTGCAGTGACTAAAATTAATAGTAGTCATAATAAAACTACTTGTATAATACAAGTCACCAATTACTACTCAAGTGATATCACTAGTACAGTTAGTTAATTTGAGTGACTTGAAAACTTGAGTACTCAAGAGACGCAGTAAATCTAGTCAGTTGGTTAGAGTCGCCAAATACAGCTCAAGTCGCATCACTAATTCTGACTAATCATTTAATGAGAAATAATATCCATCCCAGTTAAGGGGTTTGTTGTCTCCTAAATTTTGTATTTACCCTCAACAATTGTATATTTTAAAATTGACTTTCAAGTGTGTTTATTTCTCTTACATGAACTTTTCAGTTTATGTTGTTTATATAGTTTGGTTAAAATCACAAGCTTTGTAATTCTTAAGTGCATTTAAAAATTATCCACTAAACTATAAGTTATGTAACAAATCCATTGTTACATCATTTTATTATATCTTAAACTATTAAGTAAACTGTAAATATAATAAGATTACAAGATAAATATTATGCATTTCATGTAGAATGTTAATAGCAGTCAATTGGTCACTGAAATAGCTATGAGATTGATACAGTCAAAGTTCAATGAATACAAAGTGGCATTATATGATTCTACACCATGTAAAACTGTTCTGTTCTATCTGCTTTGTAAAAATCTTGTAATATATTGTAAAAAAATATTTAAGAAAATATATTGCTAGATAAAATGTATATATAATACTTTTACTACATCTTCCAGTAGTTAAGTAATGAAATCTGTATAACAAAAAAAAAACAACTGAAAGTTTGTAAAACAATTGTGAAAGTTTTGACCCAGACAATCTGAATCTAAAGCAAAAAATATATTAGAGCTAACTCGCGAATTCTTAACCAAGTGTATATCTTACTTGACACTAGGTAGTTTCATCAAAATGAGCCCATTTTGGTATTATTTTTATACCTTCCATTTATTATCCCATGCTATTTTTAAGGGTCATATTATAATTGTTATTAACATTATAAAAATGTCATCGTCATTGGTTCCAAATCTGTAAAATTATCTTCAATAGCTAGATAGGTTTATAAATACCAAAACTAATAAATATGATTGTTTTATAATTGTGTTTATTGTTACTCATAGTTTAATAATTTTGTAATATTTTGGTTTTTAGCTAGTAAAAGTGCCTTATTGCCCATTTTTTCTTTTTATTGTTTTTTCTTTGGGTTGACTGGTAGAGTATGCTCTGTAGCATAAGTTAGCACATCATACATTTTTTTTTAAAACAATGATTTAATAAATAAATATGTAACTAAACTAAAGATCAAACAATAACATCTGTGAATCTTGCTAATTTTAGTAGTAAGGAATAATTTAGTAAATTAAATCGAAATAAAAAAGAGCACGTCAGAATGATAGCGCATTCTATTGTGCATACTAACGCCATCTAGACTACTACAATACAAATTAATTTGCATACATCGCATTTTGTTTTCGTTTTCAATTAATTACATGAATGTATCTTCGCAGTGTACACGAGTGACCCGCTGTTGTCTATTGCATGAAAATTTACTCAGATTATATATATATAGTAAATAATTCCTAATGTTCCAATATATTACTAAAAAAATAGTCAAAATAGTGCTTGCACATTCAAAACGTCAATTATATAAAAAGCTGTTTCAAAAATAAATTCTTTAGCTTTATATTTAAAATTTGTATTTGGCTGGGTGATCGAAGGCAATTGATTGAGGCTAAATTGAGGCTAAAGCGTTTGTAATTTGTTTATTGGTGGGTATATACTATATATGTACTCGCCTAGTGATCGCATTTCTCAACCAATGTTGACGAAACTCTGGATTCTGTGTTCTGTAATTGCCAGCGCTGCGATGGTGTCAAAATGTTATATATAATTTGTCTCTCCTTGCTAAAACTGGTACAAATAATTTGACAAACTAGATCATGAATTCTTTGCAGGGAAATATTTTAAATTATTTAACGACTCTTATAAACAACAATTGTAAGCTAAGAAAATAAAGAATTTTCGAAGTTTAAATTTCACACCCTTCAATTATTTTAAGTAAAATGTTTAGATATGACATCCCTATAGAATCGCGCTCAAACAGTTTTTGACACAAGAAGAGCAAATCTGTGTTAATTTTAATTATATTATACATTTACAAAGGTTTTGAACATTATTTCGGATCTCTTTAAAGAAATAGCAGTATCCGAATCATCTGTCAAGTACCCCCATTGTACTTCTAGTTGGTTCTTGTTGATTTTATTTCGTTGTGTATATATCTATACATTTTGTTTTTGTACGGTTATATTATATTTTGGTTTCATTCACGTCATACACCCTGCCTAAATGGGGACAGATTTCGTTGCCAAAATTTTGTTATTAAGTAAATATTTTTACCGAAGTTGGTGGGAACAATGACTGTAATGTACTATTTACGTGCACTTGTGGAGTGTTTGTTCCCACACTTTTACTTGTTAATTTGGTACTTATTTTCTAAAAAGTATTTATATAAAAAGTATTTATATTTGCATTCAGACGTAACCCCTACATCTACGATTACATACAACTTGTATAGCATCGTAAAATAATAGATTGAAACTATGGAAATTGTCGCACAATATTTTCAAGTAATTTCGTAGCAAATTGAATCCTCGCGATGCAATAATTCAATTTATAACCCTGCAGATAACATAGTAACAAATAGTTCTATTTCTAGGTAGCGGGAGGTGCTATTAAACTTGAATTAGTTAACGACAGTTGGACAGAGCTACAAGGCGAGATCGCCGGACCGTCCGACACACCGTACGAGGGGGGCACCTTCATCCTTGAAATCAAAGTGCCAGAGACGTATCCTTTTAATCCACCTAAGGTAATATATGATGTCTAGACAAACCTCTAAAGCTAAGAAAGATTAACGAGATAATTAAATAATTTTCAGATTCGTTTCATGACGAAGATCTGGCATCCGAACGTGTCGTCGGTGACGGGAGCGATCTGCTTAGACATCTTGAAGGACCAATGGGCGGCCGCGCTCACGTTGCGCACGGTTCTCCTATCTTTGCAGGCTCTGTTATCAGCTGCGGAACCCAACGATCCGCAGGATGCCGTGGTCGCTAAGCAATTCAAAGAGAACCCTCAGCTGTTCCACTTAACCGCTAGACACTGGACGAACATATACGCGGGGGGTCCGACTTCCATAATGGAGTTCAACCAGAAGGTCCAGCGTCTTCTAGATATGGGCGTGGACGAGCATGAGGCGCGCGTGGCGCTCTCCACCTATGACTGGGAGCTCGAACGCGCCACGGAGCAGCTTTTCAGCTAATTCCCTCTAGTTTTACTTTTCAAATTACCCTCTCTGAGACGTAGGTCCCTTTTACAGATATATCTACCATATTGACAGTTATAAAATTAGCTGGATTCAAACAATTTTTAGTTGTCTGTTGTATATTTTATTCATTATGGTTAGGTGCTTGAGTATAATTTATCCATAAAATTCTGTTTGTGCGAATTTGTTTTTTTTCTGACAACGCTTTAATTGCATTCTTTCTTTGAATTTTTTTTAGTACTAAATGTGTAACCTAATTAAGTGTGGGTTGAGTATAATTCAATCTTTAATAACTATGGATTACATATTTGGTGAAGAAAGAACATCGAACTGTAGTCGTAAAGTTTATTTGAAAGATAACATGTCGAAAACGTCAACGCTAGACATTATTTTCTATAATATTAATATTATTCAATCAAAAGACACGTTTTTTAAGGCATGAAGTTTTAATATTGATTTTGATGTCGGCGATCATGCTCCAGTTGTTGGAATATATTTATTGTCTTTTAAAATGATGCGTAATTAGGTTAAGTTACGAAATTATTATCCTTGCCTTCCTACATTTGAAAGTGAGAATAATGTATCGATTTAATTCTATGTCGGAAAAAAATAGTCTTAGTTTAAGATATATGGCGAGAAACATTTGATATATTATCCATAGAATTTATAATAATTATGTCAAACGGTTCTCTGTGTTCAGGTCAGCAATAAATTTTATATATCTTAAATAAAATTCAATAATTAATGTAAATGAAACGTGTCCTGATTTAAACTAAATCCAAGTCTTGTTTAGACATAATAATTATATCTAGGGTATGAATTTTCGTCCGAAGTTAATTATAGTACATATCGGTTGGGAGAGGTGTACAAACGTGTACTTAATATCTAGAAAACGATCAAGTTATTTTTTAATTCAAGCTTTTAAACTGTCAGAATTAAAAAAAAGCATATACCTACTAGATACAGTTATGGTAACATGTAATAAATCAATTACAGCATTAGCTATGGCAAAATATAAATAAATTGGGTTTGGAATGGTTGTGGGGTGTTTGAGATGATGTATAAGCGATGTAAGCGATGATCTCGTTCACATATATTTGTGTGAGCGGTTCGTCAGCTACCCGCAGGTGAACGGTCATTGTGAACGTTTCATACTGTTTGATATGAACCGGCACTATGGATGCAATTTTATTTTGTTTTTAGTTCCCATGGTAATATTATTATGGGTAGCAATGGAGCTGACAGCGCTTAAAACATTTCCAATATAAATACGAGAAGAGAGAATTAATATTTTTCATACAAATGTTGCTTGCTGTGTTATGTAATTTGTTAATTATGCAAAGTTTGATACGTTTTTAGAAAAATATATATTAGTTAAATATATATTGTAATATTGTAGGATTAGTTTATTTTTGTATTTTGGTAAACATGGGAAAATTTAGTTACAACTTAGAAGTTTCGTTTTCGAGTTACTGTAAAGAATTTGTGTCGTATAATTATAGCATTATTATAAATAAACCTTAATGTAAAACTTATATTATTTTATTTATAACTCCGGATTCAACCGCAAAAAACCGCAGTATCTGCTTAAAACAAATATATCCCATCACGAGGGAGTATAAAGCTTAGTTTGGTATTGATATTAATATCTTAGAACATATGTTTCTGTGATAATATAATAAGACTAAGTGTGAACATTGAATCGAGCTTATCTTATCTCTATCTATCGATCTATCATTCCATCTCATCATCATTTATTTATTGGGACTTAAATTCATCCATTATATCTGAAAGATAAATAGGTGAATAGTAATAGAATACAGATTTTTATTTAATAGCGAAAATCAAATATATTAATGATTGCTCTTCGTCTTATTCAGGCGTGACCCAAGTAAATACGTAAGCTGTAAGATTTATTATGCTCTTGTACTTTCACTTTCAACGTGAATAAAAAAATATGACAAACAGTCTTACAATATAGCTTAAGGAATTACAAATATTTATGTTTCAACTGTGTGGTCCTTGCGTAAGAGTAAGACAATGATGACTCAAAAGTTAACTTAAAAGGGCTACGTTGTGAGTCTCAAGAGTTTATTTACATTTTGTTGACTTGCTTATTTGTGAAAAACGAAAACAATTGTATATAGCGCCACCTAGCGCCAGCTTGCATCAAGAGGGCCCTGCCACAGAACCTACAGCGCGCGCGCAGCGATCCATGCATCAGTAAACAGTACCTAGCAGTGGTGTCATTCATCAGTCGCAGTCGTCGCCACTTCGTGAACGGTGCTCTCGTGCGCCTTCCTTTATGTATTACTACAAATCGGGGAAGGCAGAGTGCAAAACACATAATCAGAATGTAACTAAATTGCAGTGTACCCCTTATATACAAAAATTCCTTCGCCTTCCCTAGTATCCGAACCCCGAGAAACTCTTTATTACTTTCTAAAACGTATTTAATTTTCCGCGTGTGTCTCGTTTCAAGCTCGCGCCAACAAAACGTGTGTGTGTATAAATAAATATTAATTTTATAGTTGTTAAGCTACACCCGATATGACTATATCGTACGCCGGTGAAGTTCCAAATGGCAGCAGTTTCGGCTGTTTTTGGCGGATCCTCTGCAAGTAAGTAGCGAGTGTCCAAGGAGAGCGGACACTGGCAGCGCCGGGTCGGGTTCGCCTCCGTGCGAACAGCTGTTCCGGCGCTGCAGCACATACACACACACAACGTCACAATAGCGCTCCCATATGCTATTGTGACGTGAGACTTGTTTAGATTATACAACGATTTATACAGTTCCATTGTAATTAAATTGCACTGTTATTAGTCAGGGCAAAGAATTAGTGTTATCAACCTTGGTGTTGTCGCTGTTATGAATGTGATCAGCGCTGGCTGCGGTGTTGTGCTCGCTAGCGACTCAGTCTGGAGGCTGACTTGGCCCTGACAACGAATTGTGGCGAAAGTTGACTGTGACGCATTCGTCGACTGATTTATACTTACTTTAATCAAGAAAACGAAAATACTGACTATTAGATAAATAAATGATCATACTTAATGACCATTTATATGTTAAGTATATACTTGATCTGTATGTTGCCAATGGATATTTGAAGTTATTACTTACTAAATATGTATTACGGCCAAAAAGGCAATTAGAGCCATCTCAGTTACTTAGTTTGACACAGGTAGGTACCGCTAGATCAGTTGTAGGTAACTAGGTAGCTATTTATTTGCTTATTTTGCTAACGAATAACTGAACGGTAAACGCAACAAGTCATCTCAAGAATACGTACATCATAACAAACACGCACGAACCGAGCGAAACCAGTCTCAATGATCCAGCCAGCTACATCTCTTCTTAAATATAGAGTTCAATAATTCGCTTTTATGAGTATTTTATGTTTCATCAATATATCTGAAATCTGTCATTTAATTTGTTTAACAATTCAAAGAAACAACATATTGTAGAAAAATACTTATAATAATAAAAAGTAACATAATCAATAATGTTATTATTTTTAATTAAAGTTAACTAGTTAGTATAATTATATTTTCATGGAATAGACTATTAGACGTGGAATATTTTAGAAATTTACCATACAGTGACACGACTAAACTTTCTATTTAATGTCAAATTAACAAAAAACCAATACCTATAAAAATAATAACAGTTGACACACCGGTCGACACTGGAATCAATAATTAGTAGGGCGCTCAGATGACTGTTGAGACTTGATTGGCGCGGTCTCGTCAAGGCTATGGTATTGACAAATTTTTACAACATCTCAATCTGTATACAGGTTGTGGAAAATCTGTTTAAAAGAGTTAGATGTAAACATACGAAGTTTCAATTCATTATGGCTAGTAATTAAATATCAGATAGGTGTAGACTTTGATTATGTAGTATTACCTCCTCAATCTGTAAATACAATTCATAAAAATAAAAGTCAATAATTGTCTTAGTGAGTTACATAGGGATTTTAAACTTTAAAGTGGGGAAATTTAAGAATGGAAAATGAATAAACAAAATATTTTACTGCCTACCACACGTACTATCGTACTACGCGCGATTGATTCTAATTTTGTTCAGGAAATTATTTGTTAAAAAAATATGAACTTATATCGATAAAACACAATTTTTAACATTATTAATTAAGAAGGAATTCATGCGAATTTTGCATATTATAAAAAAAAATTAGTGACCTTTTTAAGCTATTAGGATTTGACAATTACAACTTATAATGAAAAAGTACATTTTGCTGAAACGTTCTAGTATTCATATATTTTGTTACTGCTACCAAAACATTATTATAAATATAATAAATGTACATATGTTATTAGATACCACTTAAATTTCTCTATCCAACAATTAGGTACCTAATAATATCAACCACGCAACCGGCAAGATGCAACTCATACGCACATAGAATATAGAATAATTCATGTAAATTCAAAATGATTGATACCATGTAACAACTTATTATAAGACAATTTTTGTTCTATTATTTTTGAACGTTTGTTAAACCGAGATACCTAGACATGTTTATAATAAAAGAGTTGGTATGAGTACTCTCAAGTTTAGTAGATAGATTATAGTGATAGATGATTGATTTTCTTCAAATAAATTTTATAGTAACTTTTTATTCGTATCTATTTAATTGAAGAAACTTGAAGTGACTGAAGTATAATAATATAAGTTACGTGTAAATGTGCCTAAAAACCTTAAAATGTTTGAGTTTTTCGTCAGTTGAAGGCAATTAAGTGTCGTAAAATTATTTGAAATATAAAAATGTACTTTTTAATAAACATTAGCAATAAGTGTATCTTTTATAAAATATATAGGTATTGTATGACTGTATTTTATGACTTCTAATGCTTCGCACTATCAAGTTTCTATTCTATTTAAAATTCAAGATTCATTTCTATCCCATTTAAAATTGCAAAAATATTATAAATAGTTTATTTTATTAGACCATTAACAGATATCTACCATTATCCTGCCTGGTCTCACGTAATACTTGACATGTAATAATAGGTAGCAGGTAATACCTGACATATAACAACCAGGACAAAGCGTTATAATATAATAAAGGGAGGGACCCCTCCTTCCCTTAATAGTTATTGGCAACAAAGTAAAAGGGAAGTAGGTATGTAGAAGATAATAATCGTTTTCAACAAATATGTAGGTGCTAAGACCGATTATCAGATAAATTTAGTGACCATCGGAACAAGACAACAGCACGCTGTTTGTTTATTAATAACCAGTATTTTTTTGTTCGTGGATCAAACCTCGTGTATTTTAAAGCTATATAGTGAGGAATTACGCGCAAGTAACCTTACCATTTTAAATTGAATAAAAATTGTCGGTCATTCAAAAGGCCGTTTTAGATACCAGTTCTGTAAAACGGCCAGAACAAGTTTGTATATCCGCGTGAAGCTGAAAATTTTACAGTACCATATAGGCAGGTAAATGCTGTTATTGATTTTGACCCTTCTCACATCCATGTATGAATATTTTATAACAAATATATTTATTTTATTAGACTTAGCTTGGTAACATTTACTAAATATGTGGGTATATAAGTATACAATATAAAGCAATTATATTATGAAAGATCCTTGTATAATTATCATGAACTAGGATAGGATCCTTGTAGGATATTCCGAAGTCTAATTAATAGTTTCTTTATTAGTCGACGAAACTGATTTTAAAGGCTGTTTCATAAAAACTGTTTGGACCAAGGCGTGTCCACTTTATGTTTATATTTGTTTATTATGTCAAATTTAAATTAGTCTAAATTCAAATTCACGTCAAAAAAGGCAATTAATCGTAAGAAAGCTTGTCTTAACATTAGTTAAGTTATTAGAAAAGATTTCTTAACATAGACAAATTTTCTCGGTAAAATTGTATGTAATATTTGAATTAACATCCACACACACACACACACACACACACTCATAATACACTGAACGAGGTTGTTTTTGCTAAAGTTTGTAATAACTTTATGCCTGAGTACGATCTCATATTTTTTGCCATTGTCTTCATCAAAAATGTTTTAAATTTCATTTATTATTCATCATTTTATTCATAATTATTTTTTTAATATTGCTAAAATTGGATAACAACTTGATGTTTAATATTGAACTAATGACATCTTCATATTAATAAGGATGTATGTGATAGAACGTGTATGTGTGCGTTAGTGCCTGTGTGCATATGTAACATATCTGTGGATGACTTATGTGTGAAATACTTTTGTAAAACATATTATTTTAACTACATCTTTGATAAACCATAGCTTAGCATATTTTACGAAAACTGGACGAAATATAGTACTATTATAATTTATTTATAATTAGTAACTAAACAAGAAACGTGATAAAGCTTTTAATACTCTTCTGCATCAAAAGATTTCTACGTTTCTATTCAAAACAAAACGTTACCTAATATTATAATAATTGCATCTAGCCCAAATATAGTTTTATATATTATAAATGATTATAATATATAATGTCTAGAATCTGACGTCATCTGAAGAGAGGAACAAAGCTGACTTGATCTTAAATATTTGCTTTGTCTCGTGTCATTACATTGACTGCGCGGCTTACTGTTGCCAGCTGCATTTGACACTTAAAAAATTACCCACTATTGTAAAAGTAAATTATATACACAAATATGTACTTAAATCCTAGAGACATTTTTTGCTTGCGAATTTAAACTAGCTTGTTACATACTTTTAACATTCGTCAATAAGTTGTTATGAGGAAAAATATTGTCTAAAAAAAATATTAAAAGCGGGTTTTTTGGAACGAGTTTTTATTACGATGCATTTTAATTTCATGATCAGTTCAATACATAACATCAGACAATCTTGTTTTAATTATTCGAGGAATTAAATGCATGTTTGGGATTTGAACGTTTTTGAAAGATGAAAACCAAGTTGATATTGACAGATTGACATAAATATTAATTGATATTATTAGTTATCATTGTCTCAATATAAACCAGGATTGTATATAACTTAAAATGATCGCGATAACATTAACATCTCCATTTTTATAATACCGTTATCGTAAAACAGAAAATAAAGAAGAAGCTTCCGGTAATAACATGAATTTGTCCATAGAATATTCACTCTGTAGTGGATTTTTAGTACAGCCAATGCCTCTGAACGGATAGTGGTAGGACCTAGACAGCTAGGTCCTACCACTATCCGTTCAGTGTTACACTATCAGTTCAGTCACTATCCGGCTACAGAGCCAGTATGGTGTAGCCCGTATTGCGACAGATGTGAGATTCGAGTATTCTTGCTGAGCCACGTGCTTTTACTGGAAGACTCGTTTTTTTTTATTTTTTTTTTCCCTCAAATCATTCTTTTCAAACTATTATTATGAATATGGAAGACGGTACTCCTAACCATCAGATAGAATTCATCTCATCTCCTTTGAAATAATATCTCGGGCCATCAAAGATCTTCCACGACTATATATATATGTATATACAATTCAATAGTTAAAAGAACTGCAAAAACACTTATTTATAGTGTTTATAAGAAAGTGTCGTATAAATATTCGCTTGTATTTAATCCGCGAAGCCAATTCATTTTATGCTATTTTAAGACAATGGAGGTAATACAAAGAACTACTGTAGAGTGTTCGTACACCAGTAACATTTACGCTATTTATACATTAAAAAAAAAACGGTTTTCCGACTTTGTATTCGTGGTATTATTTTTGTATGTCTTATAGTTTCAGTTTTTTATTAAAGGCAATATATACGTAAATTTCCGCTTATACATGAGCTTGGTAACTTAACATTTAATTTAAATTTATTGAACGATCATAGAATAAACCTTATTTCAAATAATTTAAATATAAATACACCTCTTCTGCTTAATACCTACGTGTTAGTATATCCTTCTACAATCTTTTAACTTGT
The DNA here is from genome assembly GCA_963555665.1 of Dircenna loreta. Lineage (NCBI taxonomy): Eukaryota > Metazoa > Arthropoda > Insecta > Lepidoptera > Nymphalidae > Dircenna > Dircenna loreta. The sequence continues at coordinate 11,536,960 of OY743092.1, forward strand.
ATCAGGATGTCTTATTGTTACATTGTTCAGATTTGTTTCCTCTTTGACAATCATGAATAATATAAATGTTGAAGGTATTAAATTACCTACGAGACAGTACGTACTAGCTTGCTCCTACTATCCTTTCGAAGCGTATAAAATCTCAGTATATAAATCCCTGTGACAGTATTGGGTATGTTCTGGACTGAAAATGGTTTCTCAGCAAAAAATCTTTTGATTTCAGAGCAAAATTAAACCAAAGGAAAAACATTATTAACTTGGGTCCTTGAGAAACTTTGAAGTCTTTGAAGTTCAAATATTTTTTATATTTTAAGAAGTCACTATTACATTTTTTACGTTTAATATGTATGAATCAAGACAAAGTCGCTATTTATAATGTTTATTAAGATTATCTTATCTCTGTCTGGAGTATTTTGTCAGATATTTATTTATTTATTTATTAAAATTTATTTATTAAATATTAGTATTTGTAAAAATATATATTTTTTTATAAATATCTTCATGAAAATTATTATTTATGGTGTACAACGGAATATCTGTAAGTAAAATACATAATCCATGTGTTAGAGATACCCGTAACATTCGTTATTCTTTTCAAATGTATTTCTACGAGGAAATGCCGTTCTAAAATCTTAATTCATATACGTTAAAAGGAATGTTGATGTGTCCCTGTTATATATATATATATATATATAAATATTTCATTATACTGCATTTAAGAATACTTTAGAAAGTACCATGTGACTGAATCAAAGAATTAGATGTCATAGTGCTTTTTTCATACCATTAAAAAAACATAAGTGTGCGATGAACATAATTGTGTTCCAATTACTTTATCTTATTGATTAATTTTGTAAATGTGTCTGTGTTGTACGTCAGATGGCGCGGCAGCGTGTACAAGCTGGTGTGGCGGGAGCTGCTGGCCTACCTCACGCTGTACTATACCATCAACCTGCTCTATCGGTTTGCTCTGACAGAGCACCAGCAGAGGTTCGTATCTCACTATTGTACATTTTATTTGTTTAGATTGTTAATGGCATACCACATTAGTTTATTTATGAGAACTTATTTTGTAGATATTTATGATTGGTGTTCTCATATTTTTATCTTTATACTTAAATTTCTAAAGGACTATTCCTACTTGACATCCTGCTTGAAGTCGAGTCTGACATTAATTTATAATGTATACTTAATCAAATAATTATTTAGTTAGTGATCATTTGAAGGTTATTATTTTACGGTATCCTTTTTTAAATATGGGAACTGAAGTTTTTCATAGAAATAGCACACAGTATTAGTTTTTGGGTAGTCTGATCTACCGGGGGGAAGACAGCTAATCTAAACGAGAATAAATATTGTTAGTAACTTCATTAGGACAGTCAAAGTAAGGCATGTCTATTTGGTAGGCCTATAAGGTTCGTCTACCAATGGTAGTTCAAACAATAGAATGACTGAATATAAAAGACAAGGAAGTATTTGTATCTAGTTAGAAGTCTATCTGTTTGTATGTACAATACTACACCGCATATATGTAGTATACCTGCCGTAAGAAGTTTACCTTATTTAATATTTAATAAAAAATGTATTTTAATGATTTCAATTCCTTTATGAGTATAATATACGTGTAGTAAATAATACTTAAATTATAATCTAAGGTTTTAAAATATTTTAGCATCTTTAGCATTACATACAATAGATCGCAAATATATATATTACTGTGTACGTACATATCATTTTTATTTGTTTCTTATAGACAGGTCGACTTTTAAAATATTTGCTTATGAAGTGATTGCAATCGTCAGATCAAAAGGAAACGGAACCTTAATCCATAATTATATTGATATGTCGTTTTATTCGAATATTCACAGAATCAGTAATATTTGAGTGCCTGTAAATATTATAGGGAGGAATGTATATTTACATTTGTCTGGACTTGGAAAAGATAGTGACTTCAGGGTTGCATTAATTCACAGACATGCCACATAACTTGCTCCGATCGATAATTGCTTAAAATTTAAAATAAAAATGCTCAATCGCGCGCTGCAAATGGTGTCCTCACTAATAATCGTAGTCATACAAAGTGCAAGTCATTGCTATATGAAAGAGTAAGGAAGGAAGTTTAGTTACACTAGGGATTAATAGAATATCACCCACGAACTGTCTACCAGAACAATCAACATCCAGTATAAAAAATATCAACAGGATGCCACTGGACTGGAGGATTGTAAACAATATATGAAAGTCTAAGATTTATTTTAGATAAACTTCAGATTCAAATCTATCGATACGATCTATGAAACAATTATTTATATTATGTAATTTAATTATTTATATTTAATCGACGAAAATATTACTATGAGATCTAACCTTCGCACTGGTAAACAAAAACTATAGGTGGATATTAGGTAATAGTGAAAAGTGCGCTTCCTTTAAATTCCCAACTGACAACGCTCCGCTTGAAATGAAACTAAATATAAAACCTAAATTTTAATTACAAAAAGATGCCTGTTCAGAATTATACATTTTTTATATAAGTTTTGTTCGATATAATTCCTGTCTTAGCCTAGTCATTATCAGAGTGAGCTCAATTAGTTCCATAGTTGCAATAGTACCTATTCCGTCTCTCTCTCTATCTCTAATGTTTCACTAATCGGTTGTAAGTACTTGTGATCGCATGTATATTAATTTTGGGTGCAATACCGCAAGTACCTACATTTGTGGTTGTCTGTTTGACAGTCCGTTCGTCTGTCTAAGTAAAAGAAAGGAAAATTCCAGAATATTTTTAAGATTCTTATATTTAACATCTTACGAAACATTCAAATATGCTTCATACAACTTCATTAACTATTGTGTGACGGAAATTGATCTGAGTCAACAATACATCGCTTGCGATAACAATGCTTCTTGTTTATCATTCAGCTCATACGAAATGAAACCCGTTAAGTACTTTTGAAGTTATTATTCAATCACAATTCTGTCAGTGGTACTCCATCATTGCTTATTTTTTAACTATTTCTAATGTCTTAGCGATAGTTGTGCTTTATACGCGAGTAATCCCCACCACTCTCTAATTCTGTCTGTAAAGATTTATATTGTTTTAGTTAGCTTCGATATTGGCTTAGTTGGCTATACTAGAACATTAAAGTTATGATAACTTTAATGTTCTAGTATATAATGTAATAAAAGACGTTACAATAATATTAATATGAAAGACGACGATGGCGGCCATTTTAATTTAGCAAATCAATAATGCATTACCCTTGGCTGGGAAGTTGTGAGCAAGTAATTAATGGTATCTACTTACTATACGGAACGTAATATTTGGTTCCCGATTGCCTGTCACGTGCACTTCTACATTTCAGTCAACTTCGATAAATTGAACTAACTACGTTGTACGAGATTACATTCTGGAGAAATACCGTATGATCATAGCACCATACACACCATACACACCATTAAGGGCCATAATATATGACCTTGTGAAATAGTACACCCGAATAAAAATAAATAAAAGATTATCCCGAACAAAAATCAAAATTAATATAAAATATACGTGCTACAATTGTCGGGGCTTGGGGGTCCTGATTTTGATTCTTTGCCGTGAGAAAATAATACGACACGATTGTTTTGAAATTACTAAGAATAATAAGAAAAAAGATATTGATTTATTTTGTAATAAAATATTTCTCAAATAAAATAAAAGACGAGCGACGGGAGGGTTTATCAGAGGTCGTGGTTTCAAATCCCGCCTGTGTCGATAAGTTTCTATAATATATTCATTAAAAGTTGGCAATATGAATTTGAATATTTACATTGCTGAAAATGTTTATAGTAAATTTCAAAGTTTAATTTAAGTTGTAGGATCTTTTTCAATGTTAATTTATATTGAAAAGTTAAAAACATCGGGAATTCTTCGGGAAAACAACATCGGGAAAACAAGATTTTCGAAAGAAGCCTAATAGATGTCACCAACGTCGACATGAAGACGATCGTATATATAATGATAAAGTTATCTAAGAGGGTAGTAATACGGGAGCTCATTTGGTAGGGAAACGGGACCATTTCCCAGACGTCGCAGTTTCGAATTCTGCCCGTATCAATCAATCTGTCATGCTATATATATTTATTTAAAGTATAAAACAAATGTCTTTGTGAAGAAAAATAATACTATGTTCAGAAACCGATCACCAGCTTTATCTAACAATATAAGCACGTATAGAAAAACATAAACATTTCAACTGATAGCGGGCTAACATACGTTCTTATTTTAATCTACTATTATTATTTAAGTTTTTACATGAAAATGACAATATCAACCTCGAAACACTTGCAAAGTTAGTACAGAATTAGACAAATGACTTTCGGACTTTGATTTATTTGCAATAAAAGTACTGAGACTATAATATAGTAAGATTCATTTAAGATAACTCAAAAGTAGTTACGTAATGTTAGAGTCAGTCTTTGAGTCAATATGCATTCGCTATAAAATGAGTCATCGCATGTTTTTCCCGGTTTCAGGTAAAATTGGCAAGCAATCCTCATTAAGTTTTATAAGTTTTCCTATATTAAAATATTATTTTAATTATATATATTGAAACATAAATAGATAATTATTCTTTAGAAACATTCTCATTTTACAATTTACATCCAGTTTATGGTACATTTTGGTTCGTTTAAAGGAACATTAAATGTAGTAGGTAGGTTTATTAAATATACATACATTGTTATGAATAATTTGCAAAATATAAAACATTGTAACTTAGTAGTTTTAAACAGGTAAATCTCGCGATAGAGGTACGAGTTCTTGCATCCGAACAATTTTCTTGTCATTTTTAATAAGTTACGTCTGTGTGAGCGAAATCCATTAAGATTGCAACTAGACAACTGTTGGATTATCAATTATAGTGATATGGTTTTTAAAAACCTACTCTACGTTTGCTAATAATGTGGATACTAACCGGATGTACCTAGTGCCGTACCGTACGAGCAAAGGCAATGATTTTCAATTTTAATTCTCGGAATATTTTCAATATATAACCAATATAAAACTGGCACGTATTGTACAAATATCCATTATACCTATCCGTATAACTATTTACGATGCTCAGGTTATTTATAATATCCTGGATATTATTGAGAGCCCATAGAAATAATAAAAGTAAATTCACTTAAAAATACAGCTGAATATTAATACGTGCTAGTGGCCGCTAGAGTTCCGACACAGCTATAATTTTTAGTTTTATTGTATATAAGGTTTTGGACAAAAGTGCATCTTTATGCATTATGCACCATAGAGTGTTCCCTGGACTATTAGACATCATATATACTTAACATTGACAGTATGAAATAAAGTAATTAACGTATTCATTACGAATTTTTAATAGAATTTCAGCTTTCAGCACTCTTTTTCAAAATAAACTTTAACTATAACAAATCTTTTAAACGTGTACATGTATGACATTTAACTAATATTATAAAGATGTAAAGTTTGTATGTGTGTGAGTTTATACTTTATAAGTTATTTGGCAGATATAATATTCAAAGTAACTTATCAGAAACTATATATATATCTTTAGACTGTTTAGAAATAACTTTCAATTTGGTTCTAGGTTAGATTATTTGAAAGGAATAATGTAATATTCCTTTTAAAAAATAATTAAATTACCAATAAAAGCTTTCGCGAAGGCCTTTCTTAGGAACTCTGTGTTCTGGAGTTCTGGCGAACGAAGTCGCAGCCAACAGCTGGTGTTATTATAAAGACTTAAAAATTAATGAGTTTGTTTGTGGGTAATCTCTATAACGACTATCCGGATTACCAAAAAGTCACTAATTAAATTTAAGTTATTTTATATCTATAAAATAACTTTGATTAAAACAGTCCTTTATTTTGATATTATTATATTCATATTTAACTGAAATCTAGCCCTTTGCCGCTTTATTCAGGTGTGCTATATAAATGATTTTAAATAAAATTGTACTTTTTCAGTTACCTACACTTTCAGTAACTTTTGAACGAGCGATTAACAATTGCTTACCCGGACCGAGCCGCGGGCAAAAGCTAGTAACAAATAGATGAACAAAAACTCTTAATACAATACCTCTCTGCCTTTTTTGTACCATATATCTTTTAAATTAAATTTAGATTGGTTTTCAGTGCTTCGAGTGAGTGACCCCGTTTTATTATTCGAGTAAAAGTACATCGATAATTTATTTGGCCGTTATATTATTTGGCTGACTCTTAACTTCCAGTTATGTGCAATGGTGTCTCTTCGAATTCATCGGTTTGTGATGTTTACATTAATAAAGTAAAAAACGTGATTAAAATTGGTTTATTTAACACAACCAACTTCCTCAAGTTTTTATGTCCGTCAGATTACATCAAGTTTTCTGATGACGATTAAATGAGTGGTGTTTGTCTTTCTGTATATATAAATGCATTTTAACTACGTGATCCTGACCAAAACACACACAACTAATCCTCTATACATATTATATATACATATGTAGACATATAAATGTATACCAGCAGTACGATTTCCATTCTCGTTTCATATTTTAATTATGACTTCTGACAGCGACCTTGACGCGGCGTCCGTTATAATACGCTATTATTCTTAAGACTATAATATAATGATATTTATTATTAATAACTTGAATAATATTCAAATCACTAATATCTTCGTAAATATGTTTGAGTCTGTAATTTAATGTTATTATTTTAACTGGACAATAATATGTAAGTGTATTAAGTAGAGTACTGTCTGTTCTCTTCAGTTTTAACAATCTGAATGATTTATACAACGCCATTGGCTGTGCCTCAATATTCAATATACTTACCTCGGGCTTGGAGACGAAGATGATATTATAATCAAACTATCTGTACATTTATTTTATTATATTAAGTCAATAACTATTTTTTGGGACAAATATTTACAACAGGGGTCACTTCTCGAAATAAATTCCTATCTGCTTTCAGAATATTCGAAAGAGTGCGACAATATTTCGGCGCACAGAGCGAGTCGATACCTATGTCATTCGTGTTGGGGTTCTACGTGAGTCTGGTGGTGAAGCGCTGGTGGGAGCAGTACAAGCTGCTGCCGTGGCCGGACACGCTGGCTCTCTTCATCTCGGCGGGGATCCCTGGAGCGGTCAGTAAAGTAAACGAGATGAACTTACTATCAGTGGACTAATTTCTTGCTTTAATTTTATACTCCTTTTCAAACTGTCCACTTCTTATACATGTTTATCTCTTTATCTCTTTATGTCTTTAACAATATTTAGACTAGAATTGGAAGATATCCTTAATATAAATTATTAAACTACTTCAAAGTGTAGGTTTTGTATTTCTGTATGCTTCTTCTATCTTGTCTCTAGTAACTGCTGAAACATTAAACAGAGTGTGTTAACCAAATTGCATATTTGATATGGATTCTTAGTTTACTAAGTAATTAGGCGTTACGCAATTGGCTGTGACGTCATGCGAAAAACAATTATCATTTTATAGCTGTTAAATGTTAATGCGAAAATATTTATATATTTGCAAACAGACCTATTGCGACCTTCTCACATATATTTATACATTCATCAGAGTAGGTACTTACCGTCTGTACGTGGCGTCGGTGAAATATAAAACTAAATTACGTAAATGGATAATTGCATATTAATTATTTCGTAAACCGTTATTCAGATTACTACCGCCCGCATCGTTTTCGAAAAGGTTTTCTACCTCGTGATATCTATAATATCGTATAAATAACCGTCCACTGAATTTGCACTAAATTAGGTATCTACCAAATATATGACTACCAAATTTGATATTAAAATAGCTTTGCAGTAGAACTATTTTAATGAAAACTGCAGAACTAACTCATTTATAAAATAAAATGAAATGCTATATGTACGAGGACAGGATACAAACTGTATACCGTGTTTAGAACAACACTAAATCCACCGGAGTTTTATAAAATATGGTGAATCAAGGCAGGTTTTGCTTACCTCATTCTAAATGAATTGCATTAAGTAAAACCATTGGGCCATTTTTAAGGATCATAAAATTCGAATTGTAATTAAAATTTTGGCTGCTTATATTCACCAATAACGTTCATACATAGTCAAAGACATATAACTATATATTATATTAGGTTAGTAACACTTTCAGTATTTGTTAAATGAGTATTTACTCTTGTTTATTAGCATTGCGAATTATGAAGGCTTTGTAAGTTATGTTCAAATATAAAATATTATAGATGGTGTGTAGATAGCCGTGGCTAGCCGGTAGCCGGTGATGCGTGAGCGGGATGAGCTAACAAGGTAAGGTATAGTGAAGGTATTCATTAAAAAAAATAGTTTATTTGTGTCTTATGCGATGTTTTGATTTTTCTTATTTTTTTCGGCGAAATTCCCAGCGAAAAGTTAATTAGATATGTGATAGTGTTATATCTACAATATTAATTCTTGTCACTTGTGAATTACTTACAATAAAAACTCTGAACGTTACTCCGGTGTATTTTATATGGTTACTAATTTATATATCAATTTATTATCTTTATTATTATTCCAGTATTAAGTTGCGCGTAGTGTGTTTACGGGTGTTTGTGAGCCAGGAGGTGAAGGAGCTCTCCCAATTCACTTAATAACTAGAGCATTCAGAACCAAACAGTCTTTCTTAAATATATACACAAAATAGTAAACGAACAAATCGAAAAAAATACATTACCTACTTATATTTTCACTTTTATTTCTTATGTTAAAAAATATTATATAACGATGTACCTACTTCGATGTTACAAATACGGCGTAGGTAATACTTACGAATGCAGTTTTTATATGTTACGTTGCTCATAAAAACGTATTGTTCATTATAAGCAACGCTTTAAAATAAGTACAGTCCGGAAAAATATACATCGGTTAGGACGCTTTTTTTTTTCTATAAATGGCTGTATATGTGTGCTCTTAATAACTGTAGGGTTGGTACTGAAGATTGGTTTTGTTCGGTGAAACCAGCGTATTATTAAATCGTATAATCAAAGATTCGCGCTAGGCACCCTAGCGATATTATCACGATAGATGTCCTCGTTGCGTATCAAGCTAGGTTCACCACTTCTTGTGGACTGTGTACATTCCACGGATCTGAACCCGCTCATCACCTAGTGTTGGGCGCCAACTTCGCTTCTTCCTTAATCAATATTCTAAAGTTGGATCGGTCAGTGTAATAGGTTTGTAGGTGTAATATTCTAAAGTTCGATCGAATAGGTAATAGGTTTGTTTACGTCTGTTGGCACTAACAACAGACTGTATTACATTATTTTATTTATTTGTAATTCGACTAGAAAGTCGTGTTGAAACCAGCGCAATATGAACCGAAGCTTAAAATTGTTATACTCTTTAACAAATGACAGTTAATTACTTAAAAAATAGTGGCCACGGTTATATTACAAAAATAGTAAGTAATTTCGCACAAAGCTAGAAGCTGTCTGGTCCGGCGCAGTGACAGCGCTCGGTCGCCGCGTGTCAAGATGCATTTATTTATATATGATGCATTTATATACATATATAGAGGGTGCGGGTAATAAGGCATACCCAAGGAAGAATTTAAATAAAATAAAACTAAGTATCGGAATCAAAATGTTTTAATATAAATTAAACAATCAGAACAACTACAACAAAATAATTTAAACAAATGGTATCTTTTGCCGTAAAAAAAATAAAATTGAAGTTTTTTAAAAACCTTGTCATTAGGCCTTATTATATTATAGTAAGGTAATAAGATCTACAATTTAGAAACTCATAAATAGTCAAAATAGGTTTTTATCAATAATAATAAACAAACATGTCTCCTAAAACAGAAGTAAATCCAAGAAAATTCAACCTTACAACATTATTTTAAAGAATTAAACTTAGAAGTATCAATTTAAAAATGTTGTGTCACTTATTAATGTTTGATTTTAAATATATACATAATATACACGTTTTCATATTTGACCCCTACTTGACCCACACGGCAAAGGTAACTTATTAACTTTATTTAGTACCTATATTGTGAAAGTATAAAACTTGTCTATGTAAATGACATGTCTCTCATTTGATTCTGAATTCAGTCAGTCTGGACTTATAGTTAGTTGTACATATTCAATGACAGTGATAAGAAATCCTAGAAGTTATATAGGTATGCAGGTATATATATTTAATATCGGGTTTTTTATTATTTTAATAAATATACAAACGATTACGATATAATAAATACATTCATCAGTTAAAACGCCACCATTGTGGTGTGTTTTAGAATGACAGAAGTTTCAAGAATGAACTCAGATTATAAAAACAGAATAATTTCATATTAAATAAATGGCGCTGGCAAATTCCACAATCTATACCTACTTCAAGTTTATGCATTGTTCGAAAATTGAACAATGCATTTGTTTTTAGAATCATGACAAATAATCAATCATCATCTTTTGGCAGCGTCCGCCATCCTGGTATCCTAGTTCGGCTGTCCCGTCCCCGACCCCCGACAGAAATGAATTAATATAAATAACTTCCTTTAATTATCTGATTGAAGCTTCGTCACGATATCTTGTTAATCGGGCCGACCTTGATCGAAATGCAAAAAAAACTTAGCTTGCGCTAAAAGTCATGATTGCTTAAAAGAATTTACAATTACGTGATTTGTTAAATTACTTGTTTATTATCATTGCATGTTGTTTGTGATTGATATTATAAGTATTTAAATACTTTCAAATACTATGAAATAATTTAACAGCCAATCCTATAAGCAGAGCTCAATATGAAATTTAAGTCAGTCTTCAAAATAAATCAATAAAAGGCTTACTTCTATATCTAGTAATTCAGCTCGTATAAGGTAATATCAATTATTATTTTTATTAAATAAACTTAATGAAATTAGTGGTGCCTTAACGTTGATAGTTTATTTTTTGTTAATACTTTGTTCTCTTTTATAGACTTTGAAAATACTCTAAATTATTAAGATAATTTACTTCCTTAATTCGAATTATGTAAAATAAAATGATATAACATTATCTGAATCCGGAAAAGTAAATGGCTAATGTAAATATATACGTCTTCTCCTTGCATTACATGCAAAGGAAACCAAGCACAATATTAATCCCAAATCTATATCTTATATATTTAAAAAAAAAAAACCTCATATTTTTAATCTGTGATACCTACTCGTGTAAGTACAAATGTTAATGGAGGGCATCCCAGTACTCATCTACCTTCAAATATCTCATTTTGTTAAAATCACTTTGCTATGTGTCGGATATGAATACCACGCCCTTATAAATACCATTTACCTTCTAAAAAGAGAGCTATCCATACAATTTCTAATCTCAGACATCGAGATTCTTTACGAGATAAATTTAAGCCTATAAATGATAATAAACCTACTCACGGTCGTCGGTCAGTATAAGCTTGTATATATAATATTATTTACTCTGACTTTAAAATGTAGCAAGTCTTCTATGGGGCAATGTTTACATTTTTTTTAACAAGCTTGGAGGCGAAGGTGTTATTACCTTGCAAGTATTACCTTTCAGCAACCTTTTAATAAATAGGTATAACTAAGTAATGTTTTAACGGATACTGCAGTATGTCCGAATATTTACCCACCCACCGTGCGTGAAGCGATCCCTGCCAGGTGACTTCAAGATGTATTTTATTGTATTTATACAGTTTTAAGTTTTATTTATGGCTTTCAAAAATAACATAAGACAAGTCCGCTGAGTTTCTATCTATAGCTCAGGTCTGTGGGAATTACCTTTCCGAGCTGGTGGTAGCTTGAACACTGAAAAAGATTTTTGTTGAAAACTTACTATATACCTATATAAGAATTACTTCTTGAATTCAATATGAGTTCCATTATAAATCCCATAAATGTTATTTAATAAAAAAAACCTTCACAAACACATTTCTTACACATTCTATTTATAGTAAGTTATCTAATACAATATAATAAATCCTAAAATCATAAGCATTCAGCAATTAGATTCTATGAATTGTTAGTTTGCCCTTGACAGGTTGCGATGATCAGTCTCCGAACCGGTCAGATATTATACACTTAATGTTGAAGAGTTATTCTTAAATACTTGTTATATCTTTTATTAAAAGTTCAAATATGACTTTAAATATACAAATTGGCTTTGTTAAGTGCGCTTTGTGTCTGACGTAATTCTTCGATTCCATATTGTTCCATGATGAAGAAATTTTGACATTGTCAATATTTGAAACTACCAACGGTTTATAATGTTATACAGATAATTAGTCTGGTTTTGTTCAATTTTATTTGGTAGAAGAAGTTATTATTTGGACGCGACTATGCGACGTACAAACGCTGTTTACACAATTCATCTGTTTGAGCAACGCTAAGACAGCCTGGAATGTCGACTGAGGCGAGGATTGTTCGAAGCGTCGCAATCTTTTATTATAATCCAGCTATCTCGCTGTATAATTCATATTAGCTAACTTGTAGTAGTTGAGCCGGGGTGTCTGAGGAGGTCACTACTATAATCGACACTCTTTATAAGCACAAGTAATCCGATAAATATAGGTGAGAATAATTAGTTTACCCTTGAATGGTCGCGGAGGCGGGAGGACAATCGCTTCGTGCAAAAGTCGTAAAATCGTAATTGATGAAGCACATCTAGATTGGTTTAACGTGGATCTATACATACATAATAATACATAAAATACATACGTTCTTATTTTCAAACCCAATCTATTACATTGTATTGTATTAGCACAAGCCAGCAGAAAAAAAACGTTCGTAGTTTATCCAACAAATAACGAACAAAACATAATAAATAATAACTTACGTCAAAGATCTAGCCATTTTCCTGTGAATATACTATATAATAAAGGTAATTTAAATACAGTCAGAACAAGATTTTTAACGCTGATTACTTTTCAAGGTGATGATAATTCAATCTAACTCTGAGATGTTTTTTTTATAAATCTTGAATATTGTTTTAATGATGAAGACATTTACATTATTTTAATGTGGTTTTTTATGTATATAATATAATAAGTGTCGTTATTTAACCTAAATAAAACGATAAACTAGCTTTATGAAGGTTTATGAACTCAGTTCCTTCTTTACACCATTTTTATATTATTTAACGGGGAAAGGAAAATGTATTGAAAGAGAATTTGTTGTGAGTCAAACATAACAATGTTCTCAATCTCCTTGTTCTATATATAAACATGAAATATATGAAATATGAACATTTTTTTTTTAATAATTTAATTAGTAGTAGATATAAGGACGTTGATATATTACACGTTTTACCAACTCTACATTTGTCCATCTAGGGGTCGTTAATAATTGGCTTCTCGTCAGTAGTGAAATAGTAAACCTTCCAATCCAATGAGTCACCTTCTGTATTATTTGCGAGTTTTATAATATGAATTCAAATAATATATAATAACATATGCCATATGTATACAGTATATATAGTATATATATATATATAGAATCGAAGGACAGATGTGTATCTATCTATCATCACAAATCGCAAAAATATATCAACATTTGTAGGTCTCGAACCGTCGTCGCTCTACACATTGAGGTACTGCGTCTCTACCCGCCTCGATGAATCTAGCATTCTTTGCATAACCCTTATCGTATAACTATACTGAGGCTAATCTAACTAAATATGTATATAGATTATATAGAATATTAATTTTGGTTGTGGCATCTTTATAATGTTACTACATATTACAAAGTTTTGTGAGGTTGGTTAAACATTGGTTAGAATTTTCGAAAGCCTAATAGATGTCGCCTCACACAACACTTTTTTCAATATGTAAATCAATTAAACCAAAAAATATTTACGTGTACAAGGACTAAAAACTATCTTACGCTACCAGCAACATTTTTATGAGAAATAAACATAAAAGTAATAACTAAATGATAATTAGTTTTAAATGCTAGAAACTATTTTTGATTCTTCCTTTTCCACAGCTTTCCAACGCCCATGCATTCTAGTGGTCTATTTCTCACAAACAAGTTAAGCGGATACAACGAATGAGATGTACAGCTAAGACAAACAGACACATGGCTGATAGAATTAGTTACTACTGCAAATTAATCAGGACTTATGCTTCTTTTGTATAAAAGATCTGGTGTTGCAGACCGACCGGTGACAATATTAATCGGTTTTTAAACGCTTTTAGATTTATAACGGATTTAACCAAATCCGTTATAAATCTGGAAGAGGTTGAAACTGTATCTGTCTTACACTCATCTACGCTGCACCAAACCACTTTAAGGAAGTTGAGCCGTGCCTAGTTTCTAAGTACGTACACGTTCTCAATGTTATAAAAAATACCAAGATAAAATAATTGTAGACAATAAGTCAGATACACTGTTAATACTGTCTAGTTTCTAATACTCTATGAATGAGTTATTTTAAACTGATCCCATCGATTTGTAAACTATAAATCTAAACCAACACAAATAAAAACATGCAACCTTTTAAATATTTTTTCCTGTCCAAACATATCGGACCGAACGCAGCCAGCACCACTCTCATCTCTTATCTCTCAGCGAATCAGTTTCAAGCCTAATTGGAATACTAAAGCAATGCCAGTAGTTGTACCATTTATAGTTTTAGAGATCGCTTATTGAAAATTACAGCTGTTAATTTGGGTCCGGCCCTCGTCTACATGTTATATATATATATATAAATAGCTAGTAATATATACATATTTTCAAATATATATTTCTCAATTTGTCGTAGTAAATAAAGTTTATATATAATTATATATAATTGTAAACATCATCTCTAAAAAACTTCTAACTACTAACTAAACTAAACAGGTCTCATAATTCTTTTACGAAAACTTGATTCAGTTCATTTGTATCGAGCCGAAGCGAAAGGACCACTACGTCATATACGATAAGGTGGCATAGAAAGGATTCGCCATGCCATGATTGGTGCGTCGCCCCTCATAGCTCTTATTGCTCACAGCATAAAGGTCATAATACAACGCTTTAATATTCTTAGAAATATTAACATTATTGATTATGCATACCTACGCTTTGTTCTCTCGTGTTTAAACCAAGTACTTTTTTGTTAGAACACGTATTATGTTCTCGTCGTTATTGATTACGATGTTGATGACTCTTGAATCGTATTGCGTGATCATGTCTGGTATTTGTCGATATTTTTACTTTTCGAATATCGGTAGCGTTAAAACCTATATATTTATTAATATATATTAATATAGCTACTTATCCATTTCGATTATTGTATAGGTGGCTGATTCGGCCGAACTCTATTTTGTGATGGGATTATTCAAGTAGGTAGAATTATCTAGCTAGCTGTATTAGGTTTTACTATAACACCCCTTCTAATCTACTATTGAGCAATGAATTGCTCGTCCATTTGTCTTGTTTTACAGAACGTTATCACTAAATGCTGTAACGTTTATGTTATGTGCATGTTACAATAGTATTTAATTTTTTTTTATCTTCAAAAATTAGTGTCAGAAGGTATAGACTGGTATTTTAAAACAAAGATTTGATCAGATAGCAGTTCGGTTATCATTATCAATTAAAAAGAGTGGATCTAGATGCAACTTTAAGAGGTTGAATAAATTAGTTTATTAATAATGTTGAAAACGTCACAGAAAATGTAAATATTAAGCGTCATATAACAGTTGTACATATAATTCGTAATGATTTCAAAAGTTTTCTTCATTCTGTTGTTCTTTGAGACTTACCCATTGCCAATCTGTTAACAGGTTATATAAACTACCGATATTGTCCGAAGCGTAGCTAAGTCGAATGAATGTGTCTACTACATTTTGTTTCAGACTACTCCAAATTTTTGTTAGGTAATCCCAACACATATATGTTTGAATTTCAGCTTTATTACTGAATTAGAGAAGTAAGATATATTTTCAAGCACTATTATTATAGTTGTAGTTTTTATATATTTTTTTCATACTATATGGGAATAACGATTTACAGAATACATAGGTTATACTGATTTAAAATGCATATTTACCTCATAAATATTTAATTGTAAATCAAGTTTATAAAATCGTTCAATGTTTATCACAGTTGAATCATAAATAAATGTTTCACAAGGTTATACTTTTACAACAGCCTGAATTTTCACAAAACGACTACGATTTTTTGATGGGAATTGAGCTCAATTCTCATGACCACAATATTTATCCATGTCTGTAATATCTAATTAGTGGATAACTTTATATTGATTTGTTTTATAAATTAAGGAAAAGCATTACTTAAAATGAATTTTAATTCTCTAGTTTTGTACACACAGACATATTAACCGCAAGTCAAGTAAACGGAAGTTACTTATAAACTAGTAACAATGACTTTGTAAAACTAGACCTGCTCTCAATGATAAGTAGTAATTCAATACATTATAATATATATAATACAGTGACACACAGCTCAGTCGCTTAGGAGTGTGCGTATAGTTATATTACACAGTAATACACAGCTCAGTCGCTTAGGAGTGTTCGTATAGTTATATAATACAGTAACACAAAGCTCAGTCGCTTAGGAGTGTTTGTATAGTTATATAATACAGTAACACACAGCTCGGTTGCTTAGGAGTGTTCGTATAGTTATATAATATAGTAACACACAGCTCCGTCGCTTCGGAGTGTTCGTATAGTTATATAATACAGTAACACACAGCTCGGTTGCTTAGGAGTGTTCGTATAGTTATATAATATAGTAACACACAGCTCAGTCGCTTAGGAGTGTTCGTATAGTTATATAATACAATAACACACAACTCCGTCGCTTAGCAGTGTTCGTATAGTTATATAATACAGTAACACACAGCTCAGTTGCTTAGCAGTATTCGTATAGTTATATAATACAGTAACACACAGCTCCGTCGCTTAGGAGTGTTCGTATAGTTATATAATACAGTAACACACAGCTCAGTTGCTTAGCAGTGTTCGTATAGTTATATAATATAGTAACACACAGCTCCGTCGCTTAGGAGTGTTCGTATAGTTATATAATATAGTAACACACAGCTCGGTCGCTTAGGAGTGTTCGTATAGTTATATAATATAGTAACACACAGCTCGGTCGCTTAGGAGTGTTCGCATAGTTATATAATACAGTAACACACAGCTCCGTCGCTTAGGAGTGTTCGTATAGTTATATAATACAGTAACACACAGCTCAGTTGCTTAGGAGTGTTCGTATAGTTATATAATACAGTAACACACAGCTCAGTTGCTTAGGAGTGTTCGTATAGTTATATTATACAGTAACACACAGCTCAGTCGCTTAGGAGTGTTCGTATAGTTATATAATACAGTAACACACAGCTCAGTTGCTTAGGAGTGTTCGTATAGTTATATAATACAGTAACACACAGCTCGGTCGCTTAGGAGTGTTCGTATAGTTATATAATACAGTAACACACAGCTTAGTCGCTTAGGAGTGTTCGTATAGTTATATAATACAGTAACACACAACTTCGTCGCTTAGCAGTGTTCGTATAGTTATATAATACAGTAACACACAGCTCAGTTGCTTAGCAGTATTCGTATAGTTATATAATACAGTAACACACAGCTCCATCGCTTAGGAGTGTTCGTATAGTTATATAATACAGTAACACACAGCTCAGTTGCTTAGCAGTGTTCGTATAGTTATATAATATAATAACACACAGCTCCGTCGCTTAGGAGTGTTCGTATAGTTATATAATACAGTAACACACAGCTCAGTTGCTTAGCAGTGTTCGTATAGTTATATAATATAGTAACACACAGCTCCGTCGCTTAGGAGTGTTCGTATAGTTATATAATATAGTAACACACAGCTCGGTCGCTTAGGAGTGTTCGTATAGTTATATAATATAGTAACACACAGCTCGGTCGCTTAGGAGTGTTCGCATAGTTATATTACACAGTAACACACAGCTCAGTCGCTTAGGAGTGTTCGTATAGTTATATAATACAGTAACACACAGCTCAGTTGCTTAGCAGTGTTCGTATAGTTATATAATATAGTAACACACAGCTCAGTCGCTTAGGAGTGTTCGTATAGTTATATAATACAGTAACACACAGCTCAGTTGCTTAGCAGTGTTCGTATAGTTATATAATACAGTAACACACAGCTCAGTCGCTTAGGAGTATTGGTATAGTAATACAAGTACTTACTTAATTACTTTGGCATAAGTATATGTAAATTTATGATTTATGCGTTAAATTAAAGTTAATTTGCCATAGTTGAACTAAATTATTGAGTGAGTCTAAAGAGCTTGGTACACTTCTAACTACCCTTTGTACCACCCTCGTGAGTATGAACGCTTATGTTGTGTCAGCGGAACAGGGGCGTTTTATCTTCTCAACTTTCTATGATGAGATGATTGGTTTCAAAAGATAATTACCATAGAAACTGATTCCAAGTGGCACGTGCTAAAGAATTTATAGAACTTGCTGATCCATAAATCAGAAATTAAGAGTGATTTCGTGAAATCAGACGATAGGGCTAGAGCTATTAACTTTTCACCCTCATCAGAATACTAGGAATTAAGGTTTTTTTATTATTTCCGTTTGAATTATAGGTGAGTTTTGATATATATATAAATTTTAAGAAAGTCCATCTTCTTAAAAAAAATATTGAGGCTAACAATAACATATTCCACGTGAAACGTTCGTTTGTTTGTTTGTTATGGTCCCAATGTCATCGGTATTGTTATAACAGGTGTACTGCTACTCCACAATATAAGGCAATATACTTATGCCTTGGGGAAAATATGTCGTTCTTGTTAATTAGGAAGAGGCCACCTCGGCCTTACGTCACTGCTGTCTGTGTGTCATATAATGTGTTTGTCTTCAAAATAATGACTGATTGTTTTAAATATATCTCTCGCGTCATTAATTTGAAGAGTACATAACTAATGAATACTTTTTTATATTAGGAATTGTGTAGCGAATGGTCTCTTATTACGTTTAATTAAGCTGCTATGAATACATATTAAATATGATATAGGTGAGTAATTCAAGTCAACTTATCTTGTTTCAGTATAGTTCTCTGTACAACGGCACTGCAATATTGTAAACATTTGTATGCTACGCGACTGTTTTTATCTGTAAATATGCGAAATATATAAGTTGATATTGACCATGATTGGCTACTATTTTCAAAGTAGTATTATAACTAAAATATCTTGAACTTTTTAAATAAATTTTCAATAAATCCGTCGATAATCCAAAAATAACATAAATGGTGCTATATATAATATTTTGCATCGATGCCTTCACGAGCATATTTCCTTGTCTGCAGGACGAGACCGGGCGGTTGATGAGGCGGAATATAGTCAGATACGCCATTTTGGCATACGTGATCACCTTGCAGCGAGTCTCGCTCAGGGTCAAGAGACGGTTCCCCACGTGGCAGCACGTCGTGGACTCCGGTGAGTGTGGCCAAGGTTAATTAATGGCATGCTGCATACAGGTTATCATTACGAGACTATCAACTATAGATACAAGCAAAGATCATTCAATATGGCTGATGAATACTTTAATGGTATAACTTAATGCATTTTAACTTACATCTTAACACCATGATATCTTTTATTAAGAGAAGGAGCATTTTATCTTCAATTACTACTGGTATTCATTATTCATGATAATTCAAATTTAATAACAAAAAAATATATATTTTTATATGTATTATATATTTTAGTTATGTGTGTCAACTGTTATAAGTATATCTTAAGATTTCTTCAGGCAATTTTCTTATGATTAATTGAAATAAAAAAAAGTTTATAACTTAAATTATATATTTTGAATTATTAATATATAATAAGTAGGTATATAGCTAAAATACCAAACGAATTTAAAATGTGTAATTTCAGGTCTTATGTTGGAGAGCGAGAGAAAAGTATTTGAAAAGATGGATCACAAGAGTCCCATGTCGAAATACTGGATGCCATTGGTCTGGGCTACGAATATCATAAATAGAGCGAGAAAAGAGGGGCTCATCACCAGCGACCACATAGTACAGACGCTGCTGGTGGAGTTGTCCGACATCCGGCGGCGTTTGGGAGCGCTTATCGGGTACGACACTGTGTGCGTGCCTCTCGTCTATACACAGGCTAGTAGATTGCCATCTATGAAATTATCGCTATGTACCAGCATCAACTGCAGATTTTTTAGCTCTAGCCGGCGTCGCTTTATAAACGTCGGTTTTTTATTATTATGCTCCATTACGAAACTTTTCTTAGATGATTCGGAAATATTTTTAATATTTTTAATGATTGTAATATAATGTATAGTGAGATAAAAAAGAAAACCTAGAACCTATACAAAATAGTTGAAAATATAATAATTAGTGATTATTTACTTATTATTAGATTAACTCTTACGTAAAATGTACTTACGTATAAAATGAAGGTCTCATTGAAGAAGTAACATTCTAATTGACATTCAACATTATAATAAAGACTGCTGGTGGGCTAAATATTAAGACCTAACTTTTCATGTTGTATTTTTTCCCAGCTTGGCAAGCCAAAATATGTTAAATTTACACCTATGTTGCAAAAATTTTTCCTTTATAAAAAAGTAAGGTAATTTTTTTTATAATTTAGTCTATTTACTATCGATACCGTTTTCCTACTTAGACATATATGATCATATTTATATCATACATACATCATATAATACTCATAGAATCTTAATATTATTATAAGATTTAAGACTTCACATAGTAAGCGTTACAACATTGTTTGGATGTAAGATAAACCTTTATCCTTCAATTAATAGAATTACCATTTAAATATCTATAAGCATCATCAAGAGCACTATTTTTCCTTATAAGTTATTTGTCATTCTTATATCACATGGATAATTATGATATTAATGACGTCGTAAATAGATTTGTCATTACTACCTTATTTGGCTACACCATCATTTTACGTATGTATGTAACAATTTGTCATATATAATTCACATGCGAGTAAATTTTTATTATTACGTAACGCATGCACAATGTTCGATATCAGCCTGATGTCACAATGACATAAAAGTGTTTACTAGGATATATTTCGTTAAATCCTAGTATAAACTATATTTATATATTGGTATTTAATTCAGTTGAGATTAAAATAACATATCATTACAACATGGAGATCCATAACTTACGGTGTAATGATCAATATTATGTTTAATGGCTTACTATTTTACCTCATTTCAAAAATATGGATATAGATTTTAGATTTATCGGAGCAATTATATACACATCAATGATATTTTTGATAATATTGATGAAAATGTGCGAAATAAAAATAAAACAAATTAAAACCAAGCTACGTTCTTATTATTAAAATGCTATGTCATCGTTAAAATACACGTGACAGTGGCAGAAATTATTAACTCAGTGGTCATTGTAAGTTATATTTTGCGGAAACAATCGTACTCGAGTTTTCCAGATTGGTTTATCGGCACGGTTAAAATATATTAAACCACGGTATTTACTCATATGTTTTATAATTTATTTACTCGAAAATAACTACATATTATTAATGTTACTTAATCGATCTTGAATAATTATTTAAACTGTTTTTCCATCCTTGCTAAAATTGGCTTTTATATTAAAAACGCACGAATACTTTGCTGTCAAAAAGATACACGAAGGTTTGTTATTGTGTTTTAATTTCAATGTAACTCGTACTCATGGCAGGTGGTGACACTGGCTTTGTACACGTACTTCGTAGCTGCGCTGATGGGCCGACAGCTGGTTCCGCCGGCTCCCGGCAGCACCTCCAAGTACGAGCCTGATGTCTACTTTCCCTTGTTCACTGCTTTACAGGTACTTTCTCTAGCGGTTAAATGATCTTAAGATTTTTGGGAACGGCAAATATGTTTATATAGTTTTTTATACATTTATGAAATTTGTTAGTTTTCTGTTTCCCATTTATGGATGTTTTTTTCAAAACATAATATTTTATTCTCAGTTTTGTTTCTACGTGGGCTGGCTAAAGGTTGCGGAAGTTCTTATAAATCCATTTGGTGAAGATGACGATGATATTGAACTAAACTGGCTTATAGATAGACATATTAAGGTATTTATTTTGTAAATTATTCAACCGACTAAAATGTAAGGTTTTATTTTAATGGTATATCTTGCACATATGAAACGTTACATTTTAGTTGCATAGTTTTTCCAAAGGGATTTTTTTAAGAGTATCTTAAAAAGTCGTATTAATAAAAAAAATCTATCACCACTTTTCAGGCAGCATATATGATAGTTGATGAAATGCACGAAGAACATCCAGAATTGCTTAAAGACCAGTACTGGGAAGAGGTGGTGCCCAAGGACTTACCGTACACGGTAGCCTCAGAACACTACCGGCGCCACGAGCCGCCCTGTTCCGCTGACCACTACAAGGTGAAAGCCGAAGACGCCGTCTACGCGAACGTACAAGCTCCTAGAAAAAGTCATGACGAAACTTATGCGGATTATGTAAGTATTTTTTTAATAGATTGTTATGTCCATATCAAATAAAAGTTCATGTCACTATCATAGCGAGAATAAAAAATAAATTCTTACAAGCAAGCTTCTTTAATAAGATCTCACAAGCTTACAATCAAATTTCACTATATGTATATTTTTTATTAATGTCATGGATTACATGTATAAGTATATAATCTTTAACCAATTAATATTATGTTAATTTTCAGTCTATGTCATTTATTGAATGTAGATCTTAGATTATTAGGCCTCTCAAAATCTACATTTATCTATCTGTTTGAACACCGTTTATGAATTCTTCACATTATTTAACTAACTCTAATAACAAAAAGCTAACAATTTTATAATCCTTTCAGGAAAGTGTAGATACACCATTGGTAGAACGACGAAAAAACTGGTTTCAGAGACAGATCTCAAGAATGGGTTCAGTCCGATCCGCCTCCACGGACTATTCCTCTGGCGGTTTGTTCGGGAGGAACCGGCACAACTCTATGGTGTACTCCAGCCCTGAGACAGGCCAACCCATAGCGCCGCCGCAACCCCATTACAAAATGTCGCTGTATGAAAGACTTGTGGGTAGGAAATCCGGCAGAGGTCAGCATCGCCAGAATTCCAAACATGGTAAGTACAATATGCTATGATATATAAGCTGTCCTTACAATCCGTGCATAACTTCACTCTCGTATTAATGTATTGGTATTCCAAAATATATTCATATTATTTTTGTACTTGTGAAAATTATAATTTATATTCCTTATTCTTTATTCTAAATCAATTCTATTGCGCTCGCCAAAACTTATCATACTTAACTCTCCAAATCCAAGGTTTTTAAACGGTTGAGTAATAGATCTAATGATCAAGTACGAGTAAGAGTACTCTTAAAATTAGTATCTATTTACTATTACAGGTAGTCAAAAAAGTAATGGATCAGCGATACCAAGTCAAGTACGCAACAGACCACGCATCCCAACACCAGACGTGACGAAAGAGGTCATGGATCGTGAAACCCGAATAGCCATGGGGATGCAGAACATGGGTGTTATCATGGCCCACCAAGGTTACCAGAATGAGGTGCCAGTGCTGGGAGCACTGGTGCTGTCTCCGATCCAGGAGCTGGACAGTGGCTCAGTCAACAACACGCTGCACGCTGGTCAGCCCGGGACCGCGGAGCTAGCACAGGCAGTGCTATCTCCCGGCCGTGCTGCAGGTATATTCAATAGTAAGAAACCATTTATACTAAATAAATAGAAGAGAAACAAGCGATGCGGATACAGTTTAGTATAAGTACAGTATAGCGCATTGGCTATACGTTATGTGGTTGATTGATACAACAATACCTCCAAATTATTCCAGGTCTAACACCAATGCTGACAGCAGCACCAGTGGTAACTCCCGTTTCGTTATCTCCGATAGGGGTAACCCAACTCTTGGGTAACTCAGCTCCCTCCACACCCCGCGCAGACCGCACTCCGCCCGCTTCTTCCGTCACCGTCACCGAGATACCCTCGGACAGCGAGCACAGTGGCACGGGGACACCGCCAGAGTTCAATAGAAAGCGCAATGGCTCCAAGCGAGGAGAAGTTTACGTATAAGGGCAATATGTTTGTTCATCGGCGTATCCGATCAACAGGTTCAATGTGCTTAAAGTGCGTATAAGATCTGTATCAAGAGGTCAGCTGCTGTTGTGCCGGTCACAGATGGCCCGAAACTCTATTTAATTACATTAGAAAACTTACACTTGATAAATATACAGATATTTGATAGTAATAAGTCTTACAAATACAAATTTATAGAATATTACAAAATATTTTTCAATTATTATATGTTATTATTATCATATGCATTATGATTGTTGCGCTTGTAAAGTGTTAGATTAGAATAGCCAGAGGCAGTTAACGTGATTGTTACTGGATATCATAAATTAGGTAGGAGGTGTGTATAGATATTTTTAGAAGTTTTATATTTGTGATCGAGCTCATCACTCGTCGTTAACTAATCCGTCCGTGAGTGGTGCTGAAAGGTTATCACCCTTTCATTTAGCGTAGGTACAATATTGACTGATATTGAAGGTTTTATTGAATAAGATATATTTTGTGTTAATCTTATGACTTTGTGTACCTACCTTTGTATTTACAAATTTGAATTTACAGGCACAAACAGGGATTGAGTTATATAACAATGTATAAATTCTTTTTAATGTAGTTTTTTTGTTATTTCTTCTTCCCAAGGCCCGAATCCTTCCTTCTCTTTCTATTGAGAAGGAGAAGAAAAATAAAAGAATGTAGTAACTTCAAAGTTAGAGTTTAGGCTGTTAAGAAAATATTCATGATTTTCATTAACACCCTCAAAAAAAATGAGGAACCTAAATGTTCTACAGGTTATAAATATTGTCAACAACTCCTTTCCCGTTCTGAAGATGACGGAAGGTATAAGTCCATAATGTTATTTTAATGTTACAATTTTAAACAATTTTAAAATAAATAAATCGTTTCTGGTACTTAGATAGCATGACGTTGTTGTACATTTTTGTCTTCAAGTGCAATCAGAACCGTATACCACCGTCTGCACATCAATTGGACCTGGTTGAACCAACTAACTCTGGAAGCTACGACCCGCTCACCGCTTCGCCACGATGTTAGTTACATACAAGAACTGCTACGTTTGCTAGACGCCTGGTACCTCATGTGACATTTATCAAGCTAAATACCACGCATAGTCGATATAAGTCGATGTAGCGAATGCCGATAATAAAAATAGTTTAAGTTTCTTTCAATGCAGATTTAGATTTCTATAATTTAAGTAAGTTAATGTTGTGATAATATTTGAAGCCTTAAGGTATTGTCGATTTTTTTACTATCTACTATATATTATGTATATAAAAATTAATTTGCTACCATTGTATGTGATGCATTTAGTTAATTTATTCCAGGGAGGGGAAGGGATGTACATAATTTAATTCGATTAGAGCAAATAAATAAGAGAGATAACATTAAGGTATAAAATATAACTTATATAACTACGAGTATATTGACATTTAAAACCATGGAAAAAAGATGTCTCATAAAAAACAATAATTGTAAAAAAACCAAGTCTCGCAACGCAGTTCTCCTACCGTAAAAAGTAGAAAGATCCTTGTAATACCAAGTCAGTAATTAATTTATTCAATCTTTACTTAGAGGACCTCCTGTCTTAAGTTGTTACGTAATGAGCTAACCTAACAACATCTTAAAGAAAATTTAAAATAATACAAGCCTGCTGAGTTTCTGTCGGCAGCTCTTCTCTGGTTAGTGGCAATTAATTTTCCGAGTTAGTGACAGCTTTGACAATAAAAAATATTTTGGTAAAACTGATTTTTAATACAAATTTTGATTATGATAGAGAACAATATTTCTTG
This sequence comes from Dircenna loreta, assembly GCA_963555665.1. Lineage (NCBI taxonomy): Eukaryota > Metazoa > Arthropoda > Insecta > Lepidoptera > Nymphalidae > Dircenna > Dircenna loreta. The sequence continues at coordinate 11,562,858 of OY743092.1, forward strand.
CCTAATACTAAAAACATTATCGGCATTTTTTTACATTAAATTATACCTTGATGGAATAGTAGCGCCATTAATTTGTATCTTTGCTTGTTGACAGATACTTATTGAAACTCAGAGTAGGTACACTTTTCCTATACTCTTCACAGAGGACATCTTGTTTTATTCATGACGCCAGTCTCCAAGTATAAAGTCAAAGCTTTTTCTCTGATCTCGATTAGTTGACGTTAAGTATTTTTTTTCAATTAACACTTTTTAAAGATAGAAATTAGAAAATAAAATAAACAATTAATTTATCTACATATATGATAAAGTATATAGGCGCAATATTTTCTTAAACACTTGTATGTATATAATTCCTGGAATCTGTAAACATGACAGCACCAAGTCTTACACGTTTTATGGTAAAAATTACTTCAGCTTAATGTTAATTTCATGATTAGTTACTAAACATGTAGAAATTCTGAACAATGAAAGAGGTTATAAAAAATACTAGCGTCAAGCAGCAATTGCAGTAAACCTTCAAAGTCAGGTCTGAATGAGTAGTATATGAACGACAAAATTTTAGAGACTCAATGTTGCAAAAACAAAGAGAGACATCAAACATGTCATCATGAAGGTTCATTTAAAACATGCACACAAGATGTTCTTGTGATACCCATTGAACACTGAACAGGTCTCACAACTGATGAAAGAGGCTGATTGTTACCTGACACTTCATGATTAACAACTTGCCACTAAATTAGCTTAAAAGACATGTAACTAAGGTTTATTAAGTTATCAACCACTTCTACTTTGTTAACACCTTAAGCGCAAAACTGCAGTCTTACAGTAAGTAGGCAAGGCTGCTCTTATTCTGTGCCTCTGAATTTACAAAACTATAAGTAGTGGAATAGGTAACTAATACCAGGATAGACCAAGTCTGTTTTGGGACATAATTTACTTTTAAGGTAGGATTTAATTAAAGCTACAAGAGATGAAGAGTTGTAATAATGTTTAGAGGAGACTAACCCATATTCAATGATTTATTTAAAATAGATGTTAATGGGTTTTGATCTAATTAATATGAAATGTAATTAATATGGATTTACCTGATTGGTAAATTCATATTAATTACATTTCATTAAATTCATATTAATTTATTTTCACGCAGCAAGCAAATATCATTGATATTAATACTATATACAACAATAACAATTTATTTACTTATTTGTGTAAAATGATGATCTGACTATTACTGTGCTTATTAGCTTTAAAACTTGATTAGAAATGACAGTTGTCATAGTTGAACTATCTTTACTGCATAAGTAAAATATCCACACTTATTTCTGTTTCATATTTTGTTACTTTGATTGTTGTTTGCAATGCAATTGCAATTTATAAAGGAAGCATTTGCGAATGATTAATTCATGTGCGATTTTATTGAGTGTATCAAGCATTATCTTACGCTGTTGGAAATTTATGTATACCTACCTAAAGAAATTGCTCCAAATAATATATTACATTCATAAATACATTTGTAGGTGGAAAGTATTTTGTTTACTAGAGAAAAACTAAGTAAAAAATGAGTTCAAAAGAGAGCATAGTTTATTTTTTCAAACCATAGTAAGTTGCCTGATCTTTTGTATTTTTAATCATCATGTATTTGTAGTTTTAATCATGTATCATGTACAGATAAATTTGTAAAGTGTATCTATCTTTTAGTGTTGTAAAATTGTTTTATTTTGTTATATTTGATTTGAATATATCCAAAAGGCATTTTTTAAAAATACTACAATCAATTTCAAAAAAAACAATTTTGTCCTTGTTTTCTGTAATGAGTGAAATATACAAATTTGACAAAAATGTGATTTAATATTGGAATTTTTTTTCTTTAAGAATTACATGGCTGTCATTTAAAACCTAAACATAAACCTTCATATCTCCAAAACCGACCTTGACAAAATAAGTATTATTACTTCAATTGATTTATCCATTTATCAATTTATATCATCGAATGCAAAATTCTGTGTGGAAGTTTCCTCAATGATGTGAGAAATGGGTTTAAGATATTGTTCAGTGAGTATCAGTATCATTTGGAACACATTTGTTTAAAGTGAGTCTGAGATCCTCGTGCAATAAATAATCCAATCTTGTTAAACAAACATAATGTCTGACCACTTGTTAAGTATCAGAAATGAAAAAGCAGACCAACATAGGGTCCATTGTTTTTGATGGTACAATATAGTCCTAAGTATTGTTTGTGTTCTCCCATAAAACATGTATTTCACAAAGTAAAGTAGCTTCTATCATGTCTTAAATAATAGGCTAATATGTACACAATTTTATTTTATTGTAATAATAGCCAATTAGGCTATTTGTCTCTACCTGCAAATATGAGAGAACTTTCTGTAGTGTAAAGTATCCAATACTTTGTCTTAAGGAAATAAGCTATTACCTAACTAAATTTTTATCCTTATCCATCAGTAGAATTTTGATAAGAAACAAACAACCAGACAGTACTCTCTGGTGTTCACAACTCTCAAAAACGTATCTCCCTTAAGTCCAAATAAAAAACCGTTAAAAACTCCACAAAAATTTTAAGGAATTTCTCCTAATAATTTTAAAAATTACATTAGATTTCTCCGAAATAACAATAATACATATATTTCTTATAATTACTTTACCTTTCAAGTCGGGATCAGTTTTCCAAGTCTTTGTATATTTTTGAAAGTATTCTCTTTTGCTTTGAGCATTGTAATGCTAGATTTGTTGATAAACGTAAACATTAGACAGGTAAAATAAATGTGTTCTATAACACGGAATTCGCTTTTTATTTAACTTTGCACTGTTACTGAGAAGCAACTGCCTCTTTCTGACTAGATGTCGCTAAGGCGGTATGTATAAAAATCATTAATATTGGCTATATTGGATTATACCAAGGCCTATATTTTGACATCTTTATTTTGCTTAATTTAACATTAGGAAATAAATATTGGAAGTTACAAAAATCCCTTAAAATACCCAAAAAAATCCTATCCCATTTTTCCCATTTTTTTGTAATGTATTTTTCATTTTTTTGGAGGAAAGTAAATACCGTGTCATTAATTTTCAAAAATATTAAATTTACAGAACTTGCCTATTCTCCATATCATTTCATGCACAGATTACAAATATATTTTAAAAACTAATACTATGAGAAAAATAACATAATGCTTGTGATTTCATAGGTATAAACATTCCTTTTAATAAATTATTGTTTTCAAAATACAAATTAGAATTTGGAACTATAAACATCTAGGGCATAGACCATATAGACGAGATGTATATCTAAAGAACCATATTATATAAGGCTTTTATTCATGACTCTCTTTGTAACAAACAATTATAAATACCTCGATCAGTCATCCATTTTGTTTTATTTTAGAAGCTAACCAAATAATAACTTAACTGCAACAATTACTATCCGATCCTAGAGCATCTCTGAGTCATTCTTTTGACAAAGCTTTTTAAATTATATCGTATTCATATTAGCTTAAATCAAATCATTAAGAAATTAACCATTCACTGATGGATAGGATTCACTAAAGGTTATGTAATGTTAGAATATGTTATTAAATATAACTAGTTTTTATTTTTGTGAAACAAAAGTATTATTTTATTATAAATATTTGGGTGTTTATGAACAGAATTCTCATCACAGATTCTACTAAGAATATTTGAAGTATTTTATTAAATGATCAAATCAATGATGGAAGGAACATAAATTACAAATTGTGGACATTAAAATGTTGATACCTTACGTCTCCATTCAAGCATTTTTTTTCTCTTTAATGACAATCGTGAGGCGAAGGCATGACTCATAGATGTATCCCAAAGAAAAAGTTTTTGAATTATTTCATACATTTCCGAGATCAGTGACATTGTGGTGAAGGTATTTGTTAAAATGAAAATCTTGTTTAGTTTGTGTACTTTAGCTATCATGTTAAGTATACATCAGTTGACACTTCACTGAAAAGACGCAATATTAAACAAAACTATTATAAAATGCTTATTACAGGACGAGGCGTTCAACATGGCATGGACCGGACCAGCTCAATTATTATACAAGCAAATATTATATTACAATATAATATATCTAGGGGTAAATCATCTCTATCGAATGAACATTTATTATAAGTTAGTGTTACAAGTAAACGGCCAAGTCACACAGCATTAAATATAATAATAAAGAAATCGCAGTAAGGACTTTAGATTTGGCACGACTTTATCTAGATTTCATTATTTTTTAAAGATAAACAAGTAGCTCCATCGGGACTGGATAGTTTTTTACAGAATGTTTTGATGGAATAGATATTTACCAGTAGCTCATCATGTACTCGTATAATTAATAGTGTACCTATATACTAACATGATTTTTTGTTGCAGTCTTGGTACGCATACGTTTAGCAATTTTAATTGAAAATATGCTATAGTGTTAGGATGCTATTACTTGCGAATTATTTTCACAATAATGTAAAGTTACTATATTATTGCAATATGTTAATTTAAAAAAAATACTTTTGATGAGCTCCTGAGTATAAAGGAGCCACTACACAATTGAATAGTTTATGAGTAAAAGTACACATCTCTTTATATTACCAGAATTCCATTTTTTCTAGGTTTTACTATAAATTAGTATGAATACGAGTATAGCATTGATAATGACTGACACCTGAAATCTTGCCCTTTATGACGCAGGTCGCGAGACGTGGAACAGTTGACTCGCTAAAAGAATGCCCAGTTATCAAAAAGGTGCCTTTGGGCAACGATGTCTTATAAATCGTGTTGTTTTTCTGAATTAATATAATAAAGAAATATAAAATATACTTAAATAAATAATATTAAACTTAATCAAAGTATGTATGAAAATGGCTACACTACTTTACACGGATACACGGGCATTTCGGATTTCAAAGGTGATTTGTGGAACAAATTAACAGGTGATTAAAATTGTCTATAAACATGTTATAATGGGTGCAGATTCCCTGTTAATTTTGCAGCCCCTGGACAAAGTGGACATACCTGTAGACAAACGACATTTTTAATAATCTTATTTTCATCTTACTACATTGTTGTACAGCTTTCTTTTCATTATGAGGCATTTTATATATTTTATCTACTATGGGTAGCACATAAAATAGCAATGCAAATGCCTTAGACATTAAAAACTGAACTAGAGCTTTCTTACTCTTTGAATATAAGATATTGGAGACATACAATTTCGGTCGAGTTTAGAATCTCCAAAACAGGGTCCAATCTGGCTAAAGCTATATGATCTTTTCCTTTTATTTTTTCTACAGTTCAAACAGACCGTGTATTTATGCATGCTTTTGATAGGATATAATTTCTAGACCCTCTCGATCTTTCAAATATTTTGTCAATAGCTACTAAAATTATGAGCAATGAACAGAATTTAAACATTTCAAATTCGCGATCAAAATTCACAAGAGGCGAGAAATGTATCTTTACACACGTAGTTCTGACCTTTTGTCTCATACTGACTGCAGTGATTACGTATCTGGTGCATTTGTATTTGGTTGATCACAACACTGAAACTCTCTTCAATACCAGGAGACATGGACCAACTTATGGTAAGCTTCATGAACATGCATTAAGCTTTACATAAAGGACCAGTCAATTGTATGAACTATTAGTTCACAAGTCACTGACTGCGATGATAGAACATTAAGAATTTTCTAAGTTTTTAATAACAGGCGTCTAAATCTTCTGCTTAAACAAACTCCTGCTCACGCTGAACGTAAATTTTAATCATCTTTGAGGAAGACATATTAGTTCTGGGAAATAACGATTTATTGCTTACAATACCCTAGTGTAGTTTGGTAAATTATTAATTATTACATTAAGGTACCTGTAGATATTTTGTAGTATATATAAGTATTTAATATATTTCTGGTTCCGGTGTATTGGTAAACTAAAAGCATTTTATTGATTTTATTTGTTACAATGGACATAGTATTATTTTTTATTAAGGTGGTGAATTTACAATTCCACGTATTTCGTGTACGTCGGTAAGTTGAATAATTGTTAGTCGTTTGCATGAAAATTTGTCCGTGAAATAAACTAAGTTATATTTTTTTGAATTAATAACTAAGCTATTTTAAGTAGGCCCTTATTTTTTTTTACTTATATCAAGCATGCTATTATTTTAGCTTCACTACGGCTTGATGCAGTCCCGATTGGGATCATTTATCTTCAAGTAACTCCAGTGCTAACAACCTGTAACACACTACTTCTGCGAAGGCAATGGTCTTTGGGGCCTGGTCACTGTATAACTCTTATGTCCCAACCAGATTTATCTCATATTTTATTCGAATGGAGGGTTAAATACAGAGATAATGAGGGTAATATCAACTAAACTTATTTACCGACTTTAATTTAATTTTATAAGCTGAATTTAATGAGAGTTTAAGATCCCATAGTCTGTTTACTTAATTTCTACAACTATAAGTAATTTCATTGTCACGTTATTTGAGTTTCTAATTTTATAACTTAGGGCTTCAGTAAGTTCCAACTATAACACATTACAAGCATAAGTACATATATCAAAAACGATGATTAATTTTTGTCACAAAGTAAACATTAATTATATTGAAACAGGTGTGACAATTATAAGGAGTGTAGTACACCCACACTTCGATACGAACACGTTCGAGAATAATATAGGCCTTATATATCATAACGACGTTATTGGCTTACAGGAGTACAATCGTTAGTATCAAGTTAACTATACTTCTATATTCGCATATACGTCTTATGGATTAGAATTTAAGATGGAATTTAAGCAGTTTGGATGGAGGGCCCAAGCTGACGACTTCAAGTAATACGAGATTATAGTTTCGACACTTTAACAAAATTTATTAATACCCAAAGTATTAATATATGTTTTGTAAGATTTTATAAGAAATCTACTTAATAAATCTTAGCTATGTTGAATATATTTTTCAGTTCCTAACACCAATTACGAGAGATTAAATAACAATCTTGATAGCCAAAGTAAATTGTTAATAATATCCTGGCTTGATGACCCCTCTCCAATTAAAGGTAAGAAGCCTACAGTTTCATCTAATATTATCATTCATTCAACCGTGCAGAATTTTCAATTTAATGTATATTTAACGATATTTGACGAATAGAATTCTACAATTTAGACCACAAAAATCATATTGGTATTTATCCGGCTCAATTACTGCCTAAGAAAAATTGTCCGGTTCAAATGGCTCCCATAGTAGACCTAAGAACTTATGAAACCTGTGCAGTATTCGAGAAAGTTGTCTACACCTCATTGGGCAAGTCACTTTAAAATACTCTTTATTTATGTAAAAATAAACACTTATCATGTAACTAAAGTCGATATTTCTTTTAAGGGGCTGATCAAGCACTTCACCAGCACTAGTAATAACTTTCTGCTATCATACATATCATATCTTTAAAATAAATTAAATTATGGTTTTAGGACACGGCGCCCTGGCTTTACAATTTGACAGCTTGCAAGTGTTGGGGTTTTTCGCCTGGGGAGAGAAGATACATAGAAATTTTCCTCTTGTTATTCTCAATTTGTCTTATTTTCAAGAGTGGGTTGAAATTGCCATGACTTTATAAAAAACACCCACCTAAAACTACTGTACCTGCCGTTTATATTTTTATGGGATATATTATGATTTTATTATTCCTTTATAAATTCCGTGTAACGAAGACATGAGTAGCTGTTTTTTAACTAGAAATTTAAAGTTAACGTGTGTATGTTATTTCTTGTAATCGTTAATCCACCTTCCCTTCCTAGAAAATGATAATTCTCTCTAATTATATTCGAAATCATACAATCTTCACCAAGTTATTGAACGATAATTATTTTGTTTATCTCATACCAAGTAGCAGTAAGACCGTACCGTACCGTAGCGTAGTGTAACCTAAACTGTAACTGCTAAATGTTAATATAAATTCTGGATCCTAACTGGGTGACAACTTTTTATGTATGTCGAACAAAAAATGTTGCGCATCTTAGTAAAAAAAATAATAATTTAGTATTTTATAAGGAACTTGAAGATTAACTGACAGATAAAAATAAGTTTAAAATGGAAACCTATATAGGCACTTACTATTTAAAGCTATGAAATTCAACAATTCAACTCAGTTGACCCAGCAGCGAAAAATACTGAAGCTTCTAATATATTATGTTCCCGGTAATAGAAACATCATATAAGAGAACATTTCTATTACGGGATTGTATTACATTCTTACCTTTACAGTTTAAGATAACTCCACTTGACGACTAAACGTAAGACTATAAATTGGATAGATATTATTGAACAATGATTCTGCTTATAATTAGGAAAGAAACCGAATTTCATAGGTAAAATCACATTGTTTAGCAATCCACGTCCGAAATAAAAGAAGTAATTGGATGTTTCCATCCGTGATCCGTCCGTAATAATTAGTTTGCCGTTAAAACAAAAGCGTGCCTCCCACATATCACCTTAAGGCTAATGCCTAGTCTGTAGTGTAGATTCAGCATGTTACATTATGAAGTCAGTTCGTTCATTGTGTAATAATTGAAAAATGTGATGCACATGCACCCGCTTTCATTCTGTAACATTCCTGACTTGTAACTACAATTGTCGATACACATTTGATACAGCATAAATCTCATTACTAGCAGGGTCACACTACAGGATAATCAGCCCTGTAAGGGAAGTCCGATCTGTCACATGTAATAATTGAAAAATGTGATGCACATGCACCCGCTTTCATTCTGTAACATTCCTGACTTGTAACTACAATTGTCGATACACATTTGATACAGCATAAATCTCATTACTAGCAGGGTCACACTACAGGATAATCAGCCCTGTAAGGGAAGTCCGATCTGTCACATTCACATGACTACTACAGGACAAAATATTCTTATAGTATAACTTTGAAAGAATGCCAAGCAATAGTTTAGACCTCGACAAGTGCAATCGGTATATCCCTGAAATAATCCATTCCTTATTAATAACCGACAAAAATGACATCACCTATTATTCCTTATTTGTTGAAGTCAATTACCATTATGATCCATTTAATAGTCACCTCTATCAAGATATATAATATCATATTTTTCTGATTCCATAATAGTTGGTATTATGGAATCACTATCACTATTTATATCTATTATTATATTATTATGTATCCTACTGAATGAAATACCTCAAATACTAAAAGAAAACCCTGATATACCTATGTAAGGACTCTTAGGTTCTAACCGAATGTTGAAATGGATCCAAGAAAAATACTTTTGTCGCAGCATACATAGCGACGTAGCTAATTATGTTCGCAAATGTGTCGTATCGGGTCAGGCTAATAAAGTTTTACGCCAAACTAACCGCGCACCAATGCAAATTACTACATCAACACAACCATTTGAGCGGGTCGAATTGGACATTGTAGGTCCAATTCCTGAAGCCGCTACCACTAAACTGAAATTTTTACATTACTTCAAACCTTACGGCTGCAGAGGCTGCCGAGTGCCGTATCTATTTTATCACACAATTCGGTATCCCAAAAACAATTATAGCTGATTAGGGTGCTAATTTCACACGCGAATTTTATTGGTCTACGCCCAATCATCCCCAAACACATTCCAGTCACTCAACGCTTAAGAATTATCTGAAAGACTTCGTATACGAAAATTAAAATAATTCTCCTAGATACGTTTACACAATCATGCTCACAACACAACGCTTCCACTCCTTACGAACAAGTATTTGGCCAAAAATCAATAATACCATCCTCTATTTATTCTTTTTCTTCAGAATAAAGTCATAATAGCTCTATAGGAGTACTACAACAATGCTTAAGGTTTTCCAGGGAAAAAGACACGATCATATGCTCAAATCCAAAACAACTTCCAAAATCTATTACGACACGCACACAAAACCAAGTACATACAAATCAGGTGACATACTTTAAGTAGAAAACCATGTAATACTTCCAAAAGCCTTGTCATCTATCTGGAAAGGTCCATCTAAAGTTATTAAAATAAACGGCAATACTACTTCTAATCTATTAGCAAATTGACGATATACCAAATACCTCCATGATGAGGTCAAACTAACCGAACTTACTCAGCCAAGTATTGTGTATATTTAAACCAATCAACATCATTCTAAGTTAATTAAAAATAATTTAAATTACTTGCCGTCATATCGTAATTTCAGAATCGTGATAAAACCAATTAAAGAGAACACGGGAATATATTTTGACCCAACAAGAATCTTGAAAATTTTCAATAACCATAATATTTTAGTACCTGTCGGTATTTCTTATTTACATCCCAATTTAGACAACATAAAAATTAAAAACCAATTTCAGTAGATATTTTTGTAATCAAAATTATTTAAGTACCTCTAAATTTCATAATTTCCTACAATCTTTAGCGTACCATTTTAAGAGATTATAGAGCAATATCACACTTGATTCCTGAGAGAGATAAAGATCTGCATGTTTTGCAGGTATGAGTACAGTTTTTAAACATTTAATAATCACAATGGAGGAGGACAACTCAATTAAATATATTGCTGCAATTGATCACTTAGAATAAAATTATAAGGAACTTTTATACCATCTTCTAGTTGATAATCACTAATACAGCATTGCAAAATTATAATGCAACATTAAATGTAATTAGAATGAATGAAGCCCGGATGAGTTTTGTCATTGAAAAACTATCAGGCCTATTAATTAGTATAGCCAGCCATCCTAACAAGCTTTATGTAGTATCTAAAATGAATGTTATTTATCATGATCTTCTAGCCTGTTGGTCTTTTCATTCAAATTTGATAATACTGTTAATGTTATAATATTTAAAAAAAGCCTTTCTATTCACCCTTTGGTTATAACACCTAAGTAACTTTATGAAGAATTATTGCATCATGTCAAAGATATAAATAGAAACCACAAACTCCTTGTAAGTTTAGATAATATCCACACACTATTTAATATAGCTCAATAATAGTGTACTTTATTCATTATAAAAAAGTTTTTGTTATTAATATCCCTTTGGCATAAAGGTCAGTACGTAATGTTTTGTAAAAATCTATTCCTGTTTCTATTCATTGTGATAAAGAACAACCTAATTCTTATGCAATGATCTTACCAGGAATATATAGCTGTAAGTATAGGTAAGTATGAGAATGTATGTATGCCTTAAGGTTGTAATTAAATATAATAAGGTTATTATTAACCAAATTTATATTTGGAACAATATTCACAACACAACAACAATATACATGTTTAGGAGTTAAAATGTTCATTACTTAAAAGGGCCGTCTCTCAAATAAAAAACAAGATATTAATATTATCTATTCGTATCTACTTATCCTATACCTGATAGGTGTATCAAATACAAAGAACACACTCGACTGTAAACAATGAATAAAATACTGAAAATAGACAAAGATATCCCAGTGAATTGGCTTATTTTCTTATAACTTAATATGTATTTTGTTGATCATGACTTTTATTTTATTAAGTAAGGATTCCCAGTAAATTATAATCTTTAGAATTTTTTAAACTATAAATAATAAAGTGCCAAAATTCTTGACTTGGACTTGCTGGTTAACATTGCCATATATAAAAAAATTCAGTGGCTTTACTTCATGGAATGTCTAAATTAAATTAAATAAATCAATAGTAAGTCTACATAATTACAGGAATTTAAGCTAATTGTTTGAAAAGGCTCTTATGAAAGATCATTAATAAATATATTATACAATTAAAAGTTGAAAATAATCAATCCTTGATTCGATAATAGCCACTTCGAAATTGTGTAGCCATAAAATAAAGAAAAAACAAATATACTTATGATTGATTATCGCCTTTAGACAAAAACAAGCACAAAATTTTAAAAATTATTTATTCTAATAAACGTGGGACTGGGTAAATTTTGTAATTATTGAAGTTATATAAATGTAATAAGTATTTGTAACTAAATTCAAATAACTTGTATGGCATGATCAAAGGCGCGATTATGTTGACATTCAATATGGCGGTATGTCGTCAGTGCTGTGCTGTGTCGTGGTGAGATTTGATAATTTAACGGAATGTGTTTATATACTTTCTTAACATTTATATTCAGTTCAGTTTAAATTTGCAACCAGTTATTAATTTTATATGTGACACCGATTTTATGTCATGTTTAATGAAGTCGAGTGATAGCGGACGACGGTATAACTTCTGCAATCCGTCGGTCGGGTCGGGCCGCCGATACATACCTAGATAGCAATAATAAAATGTAGAACGATATTCGGATGGGACGCTTTGTAGTAATACAGCATTTTTTTAAAGTTTTACTGTTTTGTAAGTAACATTTATAACTACATAAATTCATTATTTGAAGACAATTTTCACGACTCGCTTTTTAGCTCCGAGATTTTGTATCTTTCATCGGTGAGTATTTTCAATTGAATCGAACTGTTCGCACGAGACGGACTTGTGTCGAGGCTCCCTGAAGTATTCAGTTTTTAATGTCAATTGTTAAATCATTGCACATGCATAAATTAAATGTTTGTTCGATTAAAAACTTCATATTCCGGCGCGATTGCGGCACATTGATAAAACTTTAAATCGAGTCAAACTTTTAATTTTAGTGTATGGATCATTAACCCTTACTTTTCGAATACCATAATTTGTGGATTAAATAATTTAATAATTCGGTTGCTAATTTACTGACATTGAGAAGTTGATGGTGTTATTAATTAAAACTCATTGCAGTAGGTAGTTGTGGATAACCAAACCATACATAACATAGAAACAAGCCAATGCACAGCCGAGCTCCGATTCAGCAAGCATTGAAGACATCTGAGGATCTAGTGTAGCTTATATCTATACCTATTTTTGTTGTTTTTTAAATTTGTTACCTCCAAGAAAAGACTTATGGTGTTGTTAAGACACGAAGACAAACATGTGATTTGGTTTATAAATTTGTAATTCTTATAAAAACTTTAAACACCACTCCTCTTTCTGTGATATATTGGTACACAATTCTGAGATTTTTGACTTATACAATATTACTGTCAAAAAATGTCAAGCAATCCTCAGTGGAAAATGTTCCAGCCGCCAGATTCACACAACTCCCCTTTACAGGATATTATAGATCTTCAGCAATCAAATATGCAGGCTAAACAGGTTTACCGTAATGGTAAGTAACAATTTATGTAATCATCATGATAATATTAACAATATTCACAGCATTTGCTTGTAAAAATTCCTCTTGATATTTAAAGTAATCAAATTACCTATAACAAAAAAATATATTTTTGTAACTTTTTAACATTTCTGATCTTGTGGAAATAAAATATACAAACATTCTGTCTTAAATTAATTTTAAATTATTTATAGGTACTTACAGTGGTGAGTATCCAAGTTCCCCTCGAGACAATTTTTCTAATATGGGCAAGTCAAGTGGAGGGAATCGATTCTCTGTGGGCAATTATAATTTGGATGGATGCCCCATGGGAGACTCTGCTGGAGTGTACTCATCCAGTTCAACCAATAACCAATCTCAATATGACTCTTCAAACCACCCACCTATTAGAGAAACTGGGATAATTGAAAAATTACTTGTAAGTTTTTATAAAAATCTTTTTTACAACATATGCACTTGTATCTTCATATTTTTGTGTTATAAAAAAAAGTTATATATTTAAGAATACAAAACATATAGTCAGAAAATAAAAAATCATCACTTCTAAAATTCCTTCTCCAGTTTTTACACTAAAATAAATATAATGTTAAAGACGCATTGTTATATTAACAAATATGAACATTTAACGCATATGATAATATTATATTAAATGTAAAATGACAAACAATATACAGTATAATCAATGTTGACTGAAAATGTGGTCATACTGCACCTGAACAGGTAGATATTATATATAATTAATAAGGTGTGACCCCTTGTTAATTGTAGATATTATCTACGTGCTTCATTTGACTAAAGAGTAAAAGTATAAAAATTAGAAAATATGAAGCACTAATCGTCGAACGTACTATTATCTGCCAATTCTTAAGTTCGAAAATCAACACTGCAAGCACAAATTGGTTTGGTGGGTCACTAATAGTGTTTTTTATTTTAGCATTCCTATGGCTTTATACAGTGCTGTGAGAGGCAAGCTCGTCTATTCTTCCACTTTAGCCAGTTCGGTGGCAACATAGACCACCTAAAAATAGGTGATCCAGTAGAATTTGAGATGACCTATGACCGACGTACAGGCAAACCTATCGCGTCCACCGTTACTAAGATAGCGCCTGAGGTCGTTTTGAGTGAAGCTCGGGTCACAGGAGTCGTCACCACGGAGGTGAAAGGAGAGGGTTCGGGAGACAACACGGGACGTATATCGTACGAGAATCGCGGCGAATGCTTTTTCTTGCCGTACACGAAAGATGATGTAGAAGGAAATGTTACCCTCCGTACCGGTGACGCTGTCAGCTTCCAAATTGCTACCAACCAAAGGTGAGATTGTTTAGTAGTTGTTATTTGTGTACACAAATTAATCATAGGTCTTTTTATTGTTTTCTACTTGGAATTGTCCCGTTCTTTGACGTTCCATGACCCATATTACAAGTTGGTAAACCTGTCGTTTGTTTCAGAGGCACGCTAGGCGCCTGTCACGTACGCTTTGAAAATCCAGCGCATCCAGTAAAGTATCACGGCGTTGTCTGTTCGAAAAAGGAAAATTTTGGATTCATCGAGAGAGCGGATGTAGTCAAAGAAATATTCTTCCATTATTCCGAAGCTAAGCTCAAAGAAGAACTGTCTCTGGGCGATGACGTGGAATTTATTATACAAACTAGAAATGTAAGCACTCAGTAATGATATTATTTTGATAAGTTTCTAGTAACTAACTTAAGTCACAATAAAAAAACATTCTATGAAGGCGTCGAGGGGGTTTTGATCTGGGACGGGAGGTGGCTTAACTTGTTATAGTTTCGAGTTGATGTTATAAACTAAATTTAAAAAAGCGAAATTGTAACTTCTTATTTAGAAATATTAATTTATTTTCCTTAATTTTGCTAGTATTGGGAACGACCACTAATTATTTTTATATTAGAAACGAAGTGGACCAACTAACTAACCAATTATCGATAGTAAACTAGTAACCAGGACTTCATTGAGAAGATAATAACTAAATCAATTAAAGGAATCGAACCGAAACTTGTTGAAAATAAC
This sequence comes from Dircenna loreta, assembly GCA_963555665.1. Lineage (NCBI taxonomy): Eukaryota > Metazoa > Arthropoda > Insecta > Lepidoptera > Nymphalidae > Dircenna > Dircenna loreta. The sequence continues at coordinate 11,578,105 of OY743092.1, forward strand.
GGCACTTCTATTTATAGATATTAGTTTCTGCAATGTCATTCTGTTTATACTAAAATATTTTCCTTCAAAGGTAAGGAAATATAGATCTTTGAAAATAGGGGGAGGGGTTGTAGCTTTAGTAAAACCTGCGTGGCTCCATTTGGCAAAGAGAGCGTCCCAGAGGTGAGAAGAATAGTATGGTATAAATTAGCATGTGTGACGATGACGCAGGGCAAGGAGGTGGCGTGCAACATCAGCAAGCTGCCGAGCGGGTCGGTGGTGTTCGAGGATGTGAGCCCGGAACAGCTGCGAGGTCAGGTGCTGAAGCCGCTGGAGCGAGGAGCGCGCGTGCAGAGCGACCCGCTGCCCGGCCGCATCCGGTACCGGGCGCCGGACCACTCGGAGGTCGAGGTCGGTGCTCGCCTATTTGTAATGTTCGATGCCCATCATCGGTATCATAACACCTGTATTGTACACAATGAACTCATTATATAATTATGATAACATTACTGTACTTTAGTAAACGGCTCAGAGAAATAGATATACCACGGAATAAATGAAAAAGAAATAAAAGTATAATATTTAGGTGGTTATGAGTATTAAAGCAAATATAAATGTCGTATGTTTTATACTGACCTAATTCACTCATAAGAGATCTAAGTAATTAAGCATTGTAATTGTTTTATTTACATAACGTTGTTGATTACAGACACTTGGCTAGATTGAATCTATTAAGCGAACACACGGAATTTCAAACCAATAAACACCAATTTGGTAATTGACGGCATTGCGATTAGCCACCCTTTGAAGTCTAATGCACTTTAGATTATATTCCCGTGGCATAATTCGTATATTAAAAAGACGTTTTGTCTTCAACGTTCATTCTTACCACAAAATCCTGTCTTTTTATTTACTTTACTTTAATTAATATATTTAAAATCGTGTCTTAATTATCTATTTACGATACATCATTTTCAATATATTTCATAAATTTGAAATCGTCACTAAAAATAGTTTATCGTTCTTGTTTATTCAGAGGAACTTTTGAAATAAAAACTTTCATAAGTTAATTTTCCAAGCATTGTTTTCGGTCAGTCCGTGCCTCGCTTTGTACATTCATTGGTATGTGCAGGCATTGTTTTGTTTATTAGAAAATAATTTTGATTTCTATTGTGTACACGTTCAGACAATTTAAAAGCTTAAAAATATATGTCGAACTTTCGAATGATATAACAACTTTGCTGTTATAAGTTATAACACAGTTTTTAAAAATATACATAATGTGGAAATAAAAATTGTCATACATTTTATTTCAAGGGTGTGATGTAAAATCATTATATAACAGAATGAATTGACTTTTTTTTATTCAATGTTCTTTACCATTATGCCTACAATTATATAGGTCGACATATGAACCTTTACTGGAAGAAAGACGTTTTGGGAAGTAACAAATGGATGCTTTGGTGATGAATATTCCAGAGAGTGTGGAGGTGTAAGTTGAGATCTTAATGGACATGTGGGAAATAATAAAGTATATGAGAGTGAGTGCATGGAAGTTAGGGATATATAAATTGCAAGGAGTAAAGGAGATAGAATACTCGAGTAATAAACGATCGAATAAAAGAGGAAAAGAAATCTATATAAGCAAAATGGAAAAGTCTAGTCAAAAGAGAGGTAGAAATTGCCAGAGTGCACATAATAGTTTTAATAAGATAGTAGGGGACCTTGAGGTGTACAAAGTGTACGACATCCGAATCTATAGCGCTGTAGTTTGTATACATCACAGTGCCTTACTTTGTAAATAATTCTTTTTTTCTTAAATAATTTAAGTATTAAAATGTTTCCCTATTAAGATTTCGTAAGATCACGTAACACATACAAATTTAACGTACTTATTTAAAATGGTAGTTAAGTTATTTTTTAAAATATGTTTTGGATAAGCTATATTTTGATTTGCTAACAAAATTCGGGAAAAAAAACTATTTTCATAGCCAGGTCAAGGTGGAAATATGTTTAAATGATTAGTTTATTAAGCAATTAATATATTAAAGTGAATGGAATTGACGGATCAAGTAGCATAAATCAATAAAACATAACCACTATATAACTAAAATAACCTCCGTACCCATAAGATGACTTATCTCCAAGTAAATTTATCAATTCCAAATACAATTTGTCACGAGGCAACAGGATCAATATTGCATCCCCGATCTCGTTAGCAGATGTGCTACGTACATATAGCAATATTATATATCAAAGGCATTGACATCCTTTGAGTTTACTTCATATCGATAACATACCCACTCATATAGACCGATTGTAAGCCATTTCAACACGACCCGTTTACTCACCATGTCTTTAAAATATTTTATTGTATATTTGTTTTAAAAATAAAACATTTATTAATTTATCTTGATAAAGTGTCAGTTTGAGTGATAATGATAAACCATAAAAGAATTTTCCCAGGTGCCATTCGGCGACAAGGACCAATGCGGGGAGTTCACTCTGCGGCACGGAGACTGGGTTCAGTTCCAGGTGGCCACGGACAGGCGGGACCAACTCAAAAGAGCCACCAACATCTCCCTACTGGACGAGTCTTTCAACGTGTCGGGGGAAAGGTAAGTGGACCTTTGGTTGTTGTGTCTGTTTTATTTTCAGGCGAAGGTAGAACATTTTATGTATTATTTACGGTGCTGTGAAATGTTGTAGTCGTTTTTATTATAATATAATTTTTATATACCTGAGGGTAGTTTTTATTATAACAATGATGCCGCCTTAAGTATATAAAAACAGACACAGTTTTAGAAATGTAATAATAACATGTGAGGGCTAAAAATAAATGATATTTATAGCGACCTAGATTGTATAAATAAACATAGATAAAAAAATAACATAGACTTGTAAATGTGCTCTGCTAACCTGGTCGTCCTGGGTCAATCAAACACGATCAATAATAAAAGACAATTGACGGACAAACGAAAATCTCGCGCTGCATTGTAAAGACGAGATCTCGTACTATTTTGTTGTTATCGAGATCACTGAAAGTATGAAGTATATAATTCACTGGTACTGCCTGTATGTACTCTTTTGATACAGCATTAGTTTGTCATACTAACCTCACTGCTAACAATACCGATACTCGAGGCTTGCTGTGGAGAGGCTTCAACCCCTAAGTAATAATTAATAGAATTTTTATTCTAATATAAGTCTAAACGTTTGTAACATAAGTTATTTTTATCAATACGATACCGCCACGAGTATACTCGTCGCGTCGGTCATCCGTTAACACGATTGTGCATTCCTAAGTTCGGATGTAAGATATAAATTGAAATAGACTCCAGAGATATGCGTTAAAAATGTTTTATATATAAATGATGTTGTTGTTATATTTACATATTCTATTATAAATTAATTATAATATTTATTTTAAAACGAACAGTTGCTCTTACGTCGGTAAACCACAGACAAAACCCCCATATACCTCCGTTACACGTTTCTCATATTTATTCATAGACAGACAAAGCTTTAAAATGTCTAAACATTTTTAATGAAGGGATACATGCCGCAGTGGTGTCGGTGGCTCCCTTTTCAAAAAGTTAACATCTTAAAATTGCAAGAAAATAAATAAGAAGCGTAGATGCTACAAACCAAGCATTTACAGTTGTGTGTTATTATTGCACGCTAGTGATCGCGACAAAGAAGGTGTCTGTTCATAAACAAGGGATGGTTGCCTTGATTTTGGTGTTCTTAGGGGCATCTACAACTCCAACGGCCATCTACAACTCCAGCGTATTTTTTAAATGTTTTTTTTTTATCTTCGGTTATAATACATATTTTTGCATTTATTTGTGTAAATAGACTAGTTTTTAAAGCAGAAATAATCTTATGGCTGTTCGGTTCGGTAAATATTCCGAAACCGATACGACTGTGTTTGTCTTAAATACATATGTTTATTATTAAATAGGGTCATGGATGCTTTTACGTTGTCCAATTTACATTGTAAGATTCGGTACAACACAGAAATATTACCGCTAGTGACTTTAATTTCACTTTAAATTCATTAATTTGTTTCTGAAAAATAAATGTATTTACATATTATATATATACATATTAGTTAATCGAATTTATACAAAAAATATAATTAAATCGCTTTAAAATTAAATATTTTTTTGTCTTAATTTTAATGAGTGAAAAACAATATGTGCTATTAAATTAAAGCTAAACTCTGTTGTTTGAACGCACTCATAAAAAGAAACCCACTCAGAAGAATACATGTCATTTTCAAGTCTGTATAAAATGTTATCAAAACAACGATATAAAATGTTACATGTTAGCTGATTTGTCTTGTCACTAGCGTACTACGGCGTGTGTAATAGTTTAATAGGCCTCTTTTTGAAAGAAAAAAAAATGCATCAAATTAAACTTAACATGGAAGGGTTGTTGTGTAGATAACTTTTATAAATAAATATATATTATTTATGTACAAAATACTTCTATTTTTTTCATAGCAGAGGTTTGTAATTGACTCACAGTGTGTACTTGTAATTGTTTAATTGTTAATTTATTTCTAAATTAAATTGAAATTGTCAATTAATAAATAAATACATATTTGATATCTTAGTCTTTTGCAGTTGGTTTATACCGCTACCGCTATATCGCTACCGCGCTCGTCGATAGAACGCGGCTCCACTGCATTTGTTCATTTGCTTGGTATTGCTTATGTAAAGTGGTTAAGAAAAATAAATATAATATAATTTAAGCCACGCAATAGTTAAGTGAACTGTTTTTATTAGAAGAGTTTCCTGTTTTAGACGTCCTTTGACCCACAACTTGCGCTAGAAACCTAAGTTAAAATTGTTTAAGAATTTGTTTTTTATCTTATTTAACTGCGGTATTATATTTAGTATGAGATAGATTAACTTACATAAAATTGTTTACAGAAAAAATATATGAATATCATGAATATATGAACTTAACGTAAAACTATATCTAATAAGGGTAACTTTATAAGTTATTTTATACATTCATTATGTATTATTTTACTATAGGCGAAATTTTTTCTGTTGACGCCAGGCGGGAACAAGGCGTCGTGTGTTCTTTACGGGAAGGCTTTGGGTTCATCAGATGCGTGGAGCGGGAACAGACGATGTTCTTCCACTTCGCCGAAGTCCTGCGCCTTGGACGGGAGCTGAGTGTGGGCGACGAGGTGGGTAATTCCCAAATAATTGAAGAAGCAAACCGATCTTGCGTAGCGATTCTAACGAGTCGAAATCGCAGGTGGAGTTTACAGTGGACCCGCTGGCGTCGTTCTCAAATATGAACAGCCGCCAGTCTGCCATCCGGATCCAACACCTGGCTGCCGGCACCGTGCAGTTCGAGGCGCTGGTGGAGCGTGGTGTGCGCGGCGTTGTGGCCAAGGAGGCGCAGTACGCCGCCGCCGCCAGCCCCCCGGCAGCCGCCGCCTCGCCCACAGTGAGTCATCTCAAATGTCTCTTTGGATTCGGTTGTCCATTCTGTGGAAATAATTTAAATCCATAACTTCAAAATTGTTTAATACTTGCAATTCATATGAAATGTAAAAAGTTTAAATTGAGCTGTATGTCCGTCCGTTGGGGTGAAGTCAACTATATTTGACGCGAGTCGGCTGTCAGCAGAACATTTTATTGTTTCTTTGATGCAGTACAGTACACAGTGGCAATAGGAAGTATTTAAATTCTTGGTACCGTAGTATAAATGTATGCGACATGCATGTATGTACAAATCCGTGTCTCTGATTGGTGTCTTCCTCACCGGCTGCGACGGTGTCATCTATAATCTCAATCTTAGAGAAGTAACTGAATGTAGACATGCATATTCGTAAGTCTTGGTATTCCAAAATAACAATAACACATTAACATATTACTCAATATGTTATTATCATGTTGGAATATGTACTGTACTTTTAGCAGACCAACATTAAGTAGAAAAGGTTCAATTCAGTTAAGAGAAATGCACTATCCCCAAGAACAGTTATGGATAAATAAATGTCTGTAGGGAGGCTCCATACATAGGCCATTTGCATTTATTGAAACAAAATAATTTTAACATTAATTGAAGATGTTAAATTACATGTGAGCCTCGATCATTTCATTAATGTTAATCAACGGCCGGAGTATTATACTGCTGTGTCACAGACACCTCGTTTGTGTTCATTAACTGAGTGCCGTGTCTGTAAACACTCGAGTCTCGACATGTTACATGATTTTTGTATTTTGTTTTTATCCTATCAATTACATTAAGACATCACAGACGCTAACGAAGCTTGCAACCGAGATAAAGTCGTATATTGTTTTAAATTCGTAAATATTCCGAACGAACTCTGCTTCACATAATAGCTCAACAATTACGGGGCCTAACTGGACATCGAACGAAGCGTACGAAAGAAATAATACTACACGCAAATATCTGAGGTGAAATGAATATGAGCTCTATAATGTATTGTTTTTAAATTATTCTTTGGTATTTCAAGTTCATAATCCATTGATTGGATCTATAAATAACTCATGATATCATGTCGAAGTTCTCTAAAGCTTAAATATTAATGGTTCATCTGATGGTGAGTGGTGCCATCATCTATGGGCATCAAATAAGAATCATGTAAGAATAAGGATTAAGATAAGGAAGTATGTAGGAGACGAGGATATGTGGAGAGATAAGGATGTGTTGGGCATCCGGATTTCTCAACCACCTTATTAAACCTAGCTGTAATGCTATAATCTCCCGATTTTCTATGAGAGAGGGTGGTACTACCCCCGTAGAGCCTCAAATTACTATAGATAGGCCCTACCGTCTACAGCGTTTGATCTTATTATTAAATTTGATACAAATTTATCCAGTAATGTAATATCCAGTATTAAAATACTTATGGCGATGAACTGTAATAGTCAACGACTCTCAATCTAAAAGCTCTTCGTACGTGGCCATTGATTGATTGTTATTGATTTTATAAGTGCAATGCAATACCTCTTTTAACAAAAAAAATCGATGACTTTGACATCTCTTTAAATAGTCGCTATGGCTTGAATTTTCCTTTGTGTAGTTTATCACGCAGGAAACTATTTTGTTACGTCGTCTGATTGGTTTAATAAAGCAGTGGGGTGAATAGAATGTGCGTGCACTAGGTATGCACTATAACTAACTAACTAACGTGCCATGAATGTGTTTTGGTTTAGGTTAAGTGATTGCATTCCCCTACGGTCCGTTGCAACGGCTAAACAAGACAAATTCTAATCCGTGACAAGTGCATGCATGGAGGAATATTACTGAGTCATACGTGCCGCTGCTCTCTTTTAAAAACACAGTAAAACATTATCGATCTAAACAGCGACCTAAATATTTAAATTAACCCTTAACAGCATCGAGGGGCGAGTATTGTAGGTATGACGTCATCATTTTGTCATCCCAGCGTTGCATTGGTTGCATCCTGAAGCTGTCAAATCTGATCTCTAAGATGAGTGAGTAGTGATGATAGTCGCTTCGCGCGCCGCGTCCCCTCGACCCTCGCTAAATTACTTAATAACAGGTAGCGAATTTGTAACGTGGGACGGAAACAATTTATTTTTATTGTAGTTTTTTTTCCAGACAGGTTGCATGGTATCATTTAGACGTAGCATTGTCTATAAATAATTTTCTTCATAGCTACTAAAGTTATCGATGGGATCTATTGATTAATAGTTTTTGAAGTTTCGTCTTTGGGAAGACTGTTTCTATGAAGAAACAAAAATATATTTTAAATAAATAGCTTTTCCCAGCGACTCCTTCACCTGAAGAAAGAAGACTTCCACAACCAAATTCCTCCGTTCCACTTCCCTGTCTTAGAGGATACTAACTTTATAAAATAAATAAAGTCTAGACAAGTGATTTTATATTTATAGACTAGAAAGTTATGATCGATGAGAATAACAATTACTGATTACAATAGCTCATGCTAAAATGTGTGACACGATAAGTCGTCATATTCGTTGTGACTTTGTTGTTTTCATCTGACATTATCGTAATAATGGAATTTGAAATGTTAACGCTGCGAAGGCTTCGAGCCATGAGAGGGATGTCCCTGCGTGGGGCTCCGCTTCGGATTGGCGGGTTGTGAGTATCATACGATAAATAAGTGTTGTGGACATTTATTTGAAAATGTATTGTGTTTTAGTATTTATTTTTATAAATAAATCTCTTTCCACAATGCGTCATGTACTTAGTATTGTTGAGTAAGTGTATAGAGAGGCTGTTATAGTATGGTATACTTTCCGTGGATGCTGAATGATTCTAGTTCTGTGTTCTGAATGATTCTATTTGTTTTGTTGATCTTGTTAATATTGTTTCAGGAATCTGGCATAATAACTTGTCAAATTAACAACATGAAGAAATCCATACCATACACAGTTAAGAAATGTGAATCCAAAATGCTTCCCCGCGTTGGTGATAAAGTCACATTTGATCTGTATCAGGTAAATGTCTCCGTACTATTCAACGTACCTAAGTTAACATTATCTGTAGCTAACACCACCATATATAACGCTTTTGGACATCGACATTTGTAAACATTATATCTGTTACCGTAGTTATCACACAACGACTGTCCGATGAGGTGGCACCATTACTTTGAGGGGAGAGACCAGGGCTCAACGACACAGATAAAATATTTAATTTTCACATATCCTAGAAAAAAATAAGACGTATTTATCATATTTCTCTCAGTCTCCGTAATGACGTGCGCTCTGGTGGGACTACTTGTCTAGTCCGATTGTTGACTGTTATAACCCTTTCTTTCCTCTACTAGGTGAAGAGGAGCAAGGAGCTGGTGGCGATGAGCGTTGCGACGCAGCACAGCCTCACCAACGGAACCCGCGGCGGCGTCTCCGCGCAAGGGTTCGTGGCGGCGCTCAAGGATGGCTTCGGTTTCATCGAGACCGCGGACCACACCAAGGAAGTGTTCTTCCACTTTAGGTACGGCATCGTCTATCTGTGAACAGTCACTTTAATATGAGACTTATTCTGGTTTACAAAAATATATATTTATACTATTACACTGAAATTAAAAGTTATTACAATAATCCTACCTGTCTCGTGAACCTTAAACTATTTCCAATGCATTCAAAACTAATAACGTAATACACAGATATAAATTTTACTTAATAATTTTATAAAATTTTAGAAAAACATCAAACAGGAATTTTATTTCAACAAACGCCATTTGTTTTGCTTTTATCATAGAATAAAGAGGACCGAACATTTCGGGAATTCCTCTGAAAATGACTACCCTAACAAAAGCCGGATAGTATAAAAGGTCGTGCAGTGAATAGACAATGACATATCTCGCCTCGGTCACTCGCTGCTAGAGATCAAACATTCACACTCTACTTATTCAAACTTTAGCTATATTATACAGGATTTTTCATATTTGATAAATTTATTTATTCGTGATTTGACAAAATTGTAAGCTTCAATGTGTGAAAAGTTAATGCTGAGCGATATAAATTAAAAATAAATGTTTTGACGTTTTTTTTTGTTAATAGCTATTGTGCAAAAAATTTGGTAAACATATCATTGATTTTTTAAAATTAGGGTTTTTTTTCTTTGAAATTGGAGGATGTTTTTTTAACCGTTTTTCCTGAAGCAATTCCAGAAGTATGAACTATGAATATGACTCATGGCCATTTTTGCTACTATAGATTAATAGAATAAAAGTTTTTTAAGTGTTGTAAATATTTTCACTTTCAAAACATAAAATCGTCATACTCCAGGGAAAGTTGCACTCGGCCTTGTGGGTTGAAGGTCAGCGATTGACTGTACATTTTGATCACAAAGAGTCGTCTCTGTAGTGGCTGAAACTGCGATTTTATTACCGATGCTAATGCTATGTGTTTTAATTATCTTTGTGATAAATTCGTCATTGATAAATCATTGAATTGCGTAGCGATTTCGATTTGCGATATTGCGAACTGAACGGACCTAGATAAAGTTTCGTTGAAGACGATAAACTTTTAAGTGATTAATGACATTAATAGCTTTAGAAATGTAGTTTATTGACATTTCGTCTTTGTAACTTCTTTTTGAGCTAGTTAACAATAAATGCCTTTACATGTGTTCTTTATTGTACAACGACATGAGTATATAAGTATAAATACATTTATAACTTGAAAGTGTAATTAAACTGCTTAGCGAAGTTATAATATTTTGCTATGTTGTAATATACGTGTGTATGTGTATGTGTAATATCACAGACTCTTTATTTTTCTTTCCTGTAGGAATAAGGATGTAATCTCCTATTTGAGTTTCCGATTGCCTTCCGATGTGATGGTAACCGGGAATGACATTCGTAGCTATTTTATTATGAATTACTTTGATGAGAATCGTAATCAACGTGGTGATATTTTTCAATAATATGTGTGAATAAGACCATATGTATACGAAGGAGCAATACGAGATCCTACCACCACCATATCTGCGGACTACGTGAAATGAACTATAGATACTTTTGATTCCAGCAACCTAGAAGGCAGCCCTGAGGCACTGGAATTGGGATCGGAGGTGGAGTACAGCCTGGGCCGGCAGGCGGGCGCAGGCGGTGGATGCGCCAGCGCGGAACACGTTCGCGCGCTGCCGCGGGGCTCCGTGCACGTCTCACGCGCACTCGACCCGCCGCTGGCCGGCACGGTCACGCGCACGCTGCGGGCCCTTAACCCGGACCAGTCTAAGTACTCGGGTGTGTATATATCGTACTACTCGCTTGGTATCATTATTTCTGTCGGTTTTGTATTAATAGCATTTCAACTTAGTTTACACAAATGAAGTTATCTTTCCTAGCAATATTATGAACATATTGTCTTTTTCAGGTCTCATCCAAGTGGAAGGCGGTACGTCTTATGAATTTGGCATCATGGGTCTAGCGAGCAAACGGGAAATTCTCCAAGTGGGTGATCCGGTGACCTTCCAATCCGACATGGAGGGGCGGGCTACTAACATAGTGCCCATAAGAAAGAAGAGACGCGCCACTGTAGATGCCATTAAAGGTTTTAACATTGTATAATTCGAAAATACTATATATTTTAAGAGTTCGTAGAATCCGTTAAATGTTATTAATGTATAAAAAGTAAGCATTTTATTGATACCGATTTGTTGTAGGAATGTTAATTATTAATGGGATCTATATCTGATAGAGGATTTTGTATAGAGGAACTGTTCTCATAGAGGACCTCATAGTTTGACATATATAGTACAGTCATTGGACACATATATATGAGTAATATAATTAAATTAATTTACATTTAAAAAGACACTGGTCAGCTTTGTTCAGAGAAATTGAGATTTGATCAATAAACCGAAAGGGAAATCATCATGAATATCATCGCAAAAAATCCTCTACTCGGAAATAGTTTTGTTGGTTTGTATTAAAGAAAAATATTTACAGGTAGTTTTAGATTACCTTCTATAAGTAAAAACCTCATCTCCATTCTTTTCCTCCCAGGCGGGTTCGGCTTCCTGTCGCTGGAGGCGGAGGAGGGTCGGCGGTTGTTCTTCCACATGAGTGAGGTCCGCGGGAATCCCTCGGAACTCTCGTCCGGAGACGCCGTCGAGTTCGTCATGCTTACAAACACCAGAAACGGAAAATGCTCCGCTTGCAACGTCGTTAAAGTTGGGTGCGTGTTCTGCTTGAATGTGCAAAGAAATAACATGGAGGTAGCATGTGTACAAATTGTATCAGAACCATCTTATTTAAACAAACACAAAAAAATATCAGATAATGCACGGATAATGAAAAATTTATTTAATTAGCTGTTTTCATTTGAAAACACACCTTTATCCATGAAGAGATTTTGTTTAAATCTGATTTAAAGATATTTATTGCGCAGCTTAAAAACCTTCAACATAATTTCATTCATTATAAAGTGGTATCAGCTTGTAGTGACATGTCTTGCTACTTTGCTAACGAAGTGACTAGTGACAGATAATATTATCCAGAACGATGTGGAAAGTCGAAATATTCTTAATTTTATTAAGACATTCTTATTAATAATTACAAGTAATAACCGATCATTCAGTTATAAAATAGATAATCATGTCACAGTTTACTCGTATGTATTCAGGTTCCATGGGGGTTATGCAGAGACGAGTCGTCTCCTGGCCATCTTCAAATGGCTATTAAGGAATTACCCTCTCGATACTCGACATATTTCTTCGTCGATCGAAACCGTGCCTCCGGATTGTGCACTAAGTCAATGTATGTCTTCAAAATAGGATAATACCTTGTGAGCTACCTCTGGGTATCTACAACTTAAGTGCTGGGCGCTCTTCAAAGATGCTCTTGGCAGCCAGCTATCCCTCGCGCTTTTGCACTTGGAGAATCACACCCGGGCCCACACAGCAAAAGAGAAAGGGCCCAGTAAGGGCAGTCTTTTTGTCTCAAATTCGACTTTGAATAGACATAAAAACTCACCGCCTTTCGTCCTGCATCGTCCTAGCTCCATGCCAGAAATTGCAATGCAAATTGCAATTGCAGTGTTCCTGCAAAAAGCTGTACGGCGAACTCTTTCTTCTTTGGACGCTCAAAAAGTCAAGTGAGTCGGAATGCAATTCTTCAATCGCTCCGAATATGTGCCTTGGAATTGACGTTACCTTCCTTCATCCCAAAATAATGGAGAGTATTATCAACCAGGTTAAATCAACAAGGTTTGTCAGTGCAATATAGCTTTCACTGGTGATCTCGTATACCTTACACTCCAACGGGTGATAATAACGACTTTGAATAAGTTACATATCAGAGAGACTTGTACAATTACAACTCTACAGAGATGATAAGTAAAACCTTATATTTTTTTAAAAAGTAAAGTACATTTATTTTTACTTTCGAACTTGTGAAATCTGATACTATCGACCCTAAGAGTAATTAATACTTGTATACATGTGTGTAATATACGAGTGGTTGCATGTGTTCAGAACGTAACATATTCGTCGTTTCGTAAATTACGTTAGAGTGGTCTGCATCTACCTACCGACGAGTCGACGGACTTCTTTTTTTTTCTTATTTTCTTGCTTGTAGAATTTATATATTGTGTCATAATTATTTGGTTAAATTGCATTTGAAATGACCTATTGTAAGGGCAATTACCTATTATTATTATAATGAATGACTTTAGTGTTTTGATACCAATTTGATTACTTGTAAAAATAATATCGCAAATAAAGATTAGAAGTTGGGTATAAAATGGATCAAGTACTGTGCGATAAACTCCGAAGCCTTTTTCTCCGATTACTAATCTTTCTAAACATTTTACAGTGGTAACAGCAGCAGCGCAAGCAAGAGTACAAAGCGTGATCGAGAGCGACCCGAGCGCGAGCGAACAGAGCGGGAGCGACCGGAGCGTCCAGAGCGGCTTCTTGCTCGGCTGCGCACTGTGTCGCTGGAGGAGCCGGGGCCCCGCGTCCTGGTGCTACGCCCGCCGCGCGGTCCCGATGGTAGCCGCGGCTTTCGCCCTCGTAGGCCCCTAGCTGACCAGCTCGCCGAGTGAGGCTCCCCGAGCCCCCTAGCGCCGCACCGAGGCCTCGACACAGCTACTTTACTGCTACGTAGGTAAACATCCTAGGTTTGATTTGAAATTCTTCGGTGAACTATACCAACCCCGGTGCCGGCTCTTGAATTGACGCGTGAATATATTCTGGTGACAGTTTGAAAACCCCGGTTGTATAGTTTACCATTCACGTATTCACCAGAGACTGACTATTCGTTTCTTTAGCAGCATTTAGATGAATAATTTTAGGTGAATAAAATTTACGTTGACCCCACTTTAATTGTATGAGCGATGGACATATCAATTGACAATTTGTTTGCTTGACATGTTGTTTATGAGGTTCTTTTTCGCATAGATACGTTGTTCAAAATTCCGTAACCTGTGGTCTATCCGAGTCGATACCGCGCGCTGCTGGTCTACACTTATATACTGAGCTCTTGGTCGTGTACCATCGCTAGGACCGTGTACGAGCTCAGAATATTTAGTGCCTTTTATTTCAAGAAATAAATCTTTAAAAAAAATCAGGGGCCTTATTGTGTTATAACTGAACCGTCAGTGGGAAACTTGTCTACGATACAAAAGTATGTATATTAGGATTTATTTGTTTGTATTATGTAAATACTCCTTTAAGAATCTAGCCCAGTGTTATTTTATTGATGAAATTAAATACTATAGTTTAAACCAAGAAGTAAATAGAATAAATCCTCACGAAAAATTATAAATATAGTAATGAAGTATGTGTTATAAATATTAATATTTAAGCTCTTGACGGTTATGACCAAGCATCAACATCTTCAGTGCATACATAGTGTAAATTATATAAATATGATTTTAGAACTTCTTATATTGTGTGTATGTCTTTTAGTTATTTAAATTCAAATTACTGTTAATTTATTTTAAAACAAACAGAAAAATGCTATTTAAATGGACTGTATGGATAAAGTTGTGAATTTAATTAAGACAAAATATGTTTTTTGTTTATTTTTTATTTGTTTCTAAATGATATTTTTTTGTGTTTTTAGTATTAATCTGTTTGTTTTACTAAATTATTGGTTTAAATTGTATAACTGTGTTGGAGAAGCGTTCACAAGGTGTGACGATATCGTACACGTAAGACAAAATTTGTCGGAACCTTCTCCCGTACACCACTGAATAGATCTCTATATTGAATTCTGTGATTTTGTAATCGTATGTGCAATAAGAAACTACAAGTTGAACTTGGCTCGTAGGGCTGCTTAGTTATCAGCGACGCCGCCTCGTGTGGACTCGGATGACCCTTAGACGAACAAATTGTTATATTTAGCTTATAAATGATTAATCGGAATAGAGCATTTAACATGCTAAGTACTGGAATGGAACCAAAGACTGAGAAAAATATTTATTGCAATAATAATATTGGTATTAGATTATTTTAATTAGCGATACGTTGTAAAGTCATGACGGTCGAGGCGCGTCTACTCCGAGGTAAGACTACGAATACGTTCTCGACCACCAACAATATCTTATCTGTACAAAATCGGTGCAAATATTAAATTATAACAAAAGTTGTGAATGCGTTTTGGATATTAGAGTTTTGTTGTCATATTGGAAATAGACTGAATTAAAGAGCAATATGAAATATGGTTATATCAGGTCGGGGAGACGCAGACGGCATCGGAGAGACCTCGTTCGGGTCGGAGATCGTGGTCCACCTTGTGTTTGTTGAGTTGTTGGTGATATTAAAACGAATTTTTTGTATGAATGACGATGTTACTATTGTAGTGATAAGTGTATGAGTAGGGTATCGTCTGTATCGTATTATTTATAGATAGAGCTTAAAATTAATGAATGTATATTAACTCGTGTCCCCTGCCGATAAGTACATGGAAAAATGCTGTTATAATAATGTTAAGTAAATATATGAATATTAAAAATAATTTACTTTCTGATCGCCAAATAAAAACAAGTTAGAATTTGTGACGCTCCTAAAATGAAGACACGCTCCGAGTCGGACGAGCCGACATCCGTTATTGTTTATGAATAATTCCAAAGATGGGAATTTTGAACAAACGTTATATGCTGTACGCTTCAATATTCGTTAGCTTGTAAATGCCCGTGTAACCATGTGTAGTGATAGTGGCAAAGCGATGTTGTAGTCATACTGTGTGCAGGCCTCAGCCGCGTCGCAGCGAGATCGCTCTCGGTTTTTATCTAATAATTCGGCCAACCATCCAAATAAATGCAGTGCCTAAAAGAACCTCGAGAGGGATACCAAATGTTAACCTTTCAGAATTACAAAACTTTGGAATTATAGTAAGAGTTTATTTTATTTTAGTTGAAGTTGTATTAATAAAATGTATCTACGCCAAATGTTAACAAGACCCGTACATGATACATTTTCTACTGGAGGTGTGACCCGTCGCCTGTATCAAAAGTATATGTGTAATGCGGTGACTGTCGAGCGACTCGAAAGTTGCCAACTATATTTATAGCTATACGACTCTTGAAATAAAGATCATTAAACATATACTAATATATAAGTTATTATGTCATTTACGAATACCCACAGTCTGCCTGTGCAGTACTGATACAGACACTGAAGGGGACGAAAACAAACAACACACTTGTAGATCATTCTTTACTTAAGCTAACATTATACATCGATAACTAATTACTAACACTTGACAGAAAAGAAAAGTAATAACTAATTTATAATATCTATCCAATGTTTTGACTAAACATCTATAATATTTCTATAATAATATTAGTTCGACAATAGTATGTAGTATCATTAAATTATATCTTCCACTTCTAGGCACAGGAATTGAAATGTGATGTTAAAATTTGTCATTATAAATGACAATGGTAATGTTTTCATCGGAATAAAAAAAAATATTACCTAACATATATATAAAATATATAATATAAAAGTAGGCAACGAATTATTAAAACTTATCAAATGACAATCGAGAAATTGACGAGACATACTAGAATCTCATTATGTGAAATATATAAAGAAACATGTAAATAACATAACATGTAAATAACTTTTCAATAACATAAAGCTTTCACTTAGGGGCCGTTCGCGAAATACGAATTTCGCTTGGTCGCTTACTGCTACAAGACGGGACCTTGGCTCTAAGAAAAGGTACCGAAATAATCAGAAATGTTTGGAAATCCTAATTTTGCATGATCTATCTTTTGTGATGTAATATAGATGCAGAAAGCGACCAAAGGTGGTCGCAGAAATTTTATCAAGGTATAACGTGATAAGGTGATGACGAGGGGAAGGAGGTTAGAAAGGTGAAATTTTAGGTGACGTATTTCTTATTGTGGTACACTTGGTGTTCCATATCGAATAGAAAAAAGAGATATATTCGATATAGAATACAAAAAAGATAGATTCGATATAGAATATAAAAAAGTATCTTGTCTTTCTATATCTCATTTTGAACAGACATTACGAGGTAAATACCGTAAGTATGGTGAAGTGTGGTGCAGTGATGTTGGTCGTCCCTTAACGTGTATCCTACACGACTACAATTTCTTTTTTTAGATTGAGTATGATTACACAAAAAAATATTCTAACAAACAAAAGGAGAGTTCTAAGTGGGGATTTTTACAAATTTCCACATAGAACTCTCTCAAACATTTTTAAAACTAAAAATTGTTATCTAAAATATTAATAAAAATGTGTTAGATGTTCTTAAATTTTTTTAACAAATAACACTTTAATTTTTATTTACAAAATATTTTATAACAATACAATTAAAAAGTAACAAATTAATGTTGTATCTTTCACCGTGCTATTTAATAATTACTACCAACGTAATCGGCGCTTACGATGATGATGATTTTATATTCATCGACGATTTTATTGTCTATTTAACATCACGCTACAGCCTCTAAAATCAGAAACATTGAAAACCTTTTATGTAAAATTATAATTATCAGACTATACTTAGCTATCAGACTATCACTTTTTAAATCAAGTGTAAAATATTGAAGGTTTTTTCCAATCGAACTCAAACTTGGCATATACATTCTCTAATACCATTTTTTAGATTGGATTGGCTATGAGCAAAATCTGACGACGAACAAAAAAAAATCGTAGCTCCGTTACGAACTTCGCTATATATAAAATAAAATAGGGTAAAAAAAATCTTAACTGCATACAAATGTATTGTCATGGCATGTTTTAACACATCACTAATAATAAGATATAAAAATAAAAAAAGATCACTTTGTTTCCTGAATACAAATTTCTAGAACACGTGTTTGCATATTGTTATCTCTAGACCAGAATTAAGAATATGTAATCTAATATAATCTACGGAGCGTCAACGTCGTACAATGGTACGTCCCCGTACTTCTGGTGAATCTGAGCGCATGTGAGCCCCTTGAACCGTGCTTGACGGTCGTAGTTGCGCCACCGGCGTATCCCGTCGTACAGGATGGAACCAGGGCTAGCTGTGCTGGTGAGATCACGCCCTCCCACCACCAGGAAGTCCCGGCGGAGGTGTCCCAGACGCACTCCTTCCTCCAGCAGCTGGAGCGTGTGATTTTCCTGTGCCGCCGTCAAGCTCGCGTGGTTGGGCATCTCCCCTCTGTAGTCACCTAGAATTAATACAAAACTTTAGAAGCATTTTAAAAGATATTGATTAACGTTACAGCAATGCTTTAATATTAAGTATTTGGCGTTTAAGGGTTTTATCCATACACATTTATGTATTATTCAATTGCGGTTAGTCACATACTTAACATCCTCTAAATCTATCCAAAAAATACTGAAAATGTAAGTTAAAGCAATTATGATATTTATAATATACGATATAACGTGCTATAATTTCCCATTTTTTTAATTAAAGTTATCCTAATAGTTATAAAACGTGTTGGCACACTGACCGTTGTCAGTGGAGAGTTTGCTTGTCGAGATTTCGCGATATAATTATTCACTCACTCCGTCCATGTTTTGTTTGGTCGCTCTCTTTTATAGCCATCCATATTCATACTTCTCTTCTCGTTACATGCATTTCTATTACCTCTTACATATATTTCTTACTCTATCCATTCTAGTTTTATTCGCATTCGTTTATATGCACTTGCCTTTCCTCTATTACTTTTGAGCCCAACAATCAGATCCATTCAACACGGCAATTACTGTCTTATAGATTTTCTCCTTCAATCTGAGAGGAGAATGGGTGTCGCAATTTGTCCCCGTAACCTGGTGCGATTTCATCCACGCTGTGTTGATCCTATGTTTGACAGTTCGACCTATTTCCCCATCTAGACTAACTGAACAAAGGCACCGAAAGTGAACATTCTATTAAAGAACCACCGTCGAGCGCTATTGGCATTACTGGAGAGACCGCCGAAACAGATCTCTAAAGTGGGTTTAAAAATTGTAAACGATGTGGGCGGATTAATTTAAAGTAATTTTTTGTGGTGTGTACTTAGGTATTATCTCAACCAAATTATAGGATGTTTTCAATCCGAATATTTTCTCAAAATTACGCAACACTTTAGTTATGTTTGTCTTGTCTAAAATTGTATACCTACCTATTAAAATGTGATGGTTATATATATGATTACTATAATATGGTGATGGTAAAGTTACCTAGGAAACCAAGGCCGATTGAGCAGCCGTTGAAGCCTAACGTGTGAGCACCCACCACTCCCCAACCGCGATTCTCGTACACACGACCGTCGTTACCGATCGCAAAGTTGTACCTGGAGATAAGTCTTTTATTAGAATCGAGCCCTTTCAAAAAGACTTCTAGCGAGATTTCGTACAATTGGATTACTAGACGTACGGCTGGTGTACTAGATGTACCAGCATTGGATGAACCAAGGGAAAAAGGTAGACCATCCAAAAGATGGATCGATGATATCAAACATCTAGCTGGAACTGTAATGTTCCTTTACATTACAGAGGAGTTCTCATTCTAATAATTTACTTAATAATTATTAACATAACATAATCAATGGATATTTAATTTAAAATTCTTTAGTAAAATTGTTTTATATTCATAGAATCTGGCAATAGATAAATATTTTATTTAAACTTATCAGTGGACCTAACTATCTTTTATTTTACATGATGTTTTATGAAATACTGTAATTTTATAAATTATCTTAATACGTGCAGAATTATTGTTAAAGTTCAAGAATGTTGATAAATAACTATACAACAGCTTATTTATTTATTTAATAAATACTATTTTACTGTTTTTGGAAAGCATGCTTTCAATTGGAGAGACAGATTCATAATTGTCTTATTTATATCATAAGAATAGAAAATAAAGATAAAGATAAGTCTAATACTTACGGAATATCGTAGCCATGGTCTTTCAGGTACCAACCCTGTAAGTTTCTTAGCTCAGCGGCACATGAGCTGAAGCTATGGCACTGGGGGCCTACGGTATTCTGTACTATTACCAGCATGAGTGGTTCGTAGTCATACAAGAACAACGTATAGTTGTGAGGTGTCGCCAGCCACATCTCGCGGCTGATGTTCCACGCATGTGGTGCTACAAACAAACATACATAATCAATACTTGTTTCCTATTGATATCTTGATATACTTGTTTACTCTAAAAATACAATATAATAATATACTTGTTTATTCTAAAAATACAAACTAGAGGAATAGCTTTGCCATTGCTTGAAGCCTAGTGTTGTTCGCATTGATGGAATTCGTATTTATATTATATAAAATAGTTGTTCCAGTGGACATAGTGAATTAGCTCCCTATTATTATTTATATTATTTACAAAATATTCTAGTGTCTACTTTAGAGAATATCCCCTTACATAGATGCACACCAGCATCCATTTTTTCCATCCATTTCTCAAGCTAATGCCTATATTTCAACCATTACACTGACTAAAATAAATTATAGCATGTAATCATTTAAACAAATATCATTACAGATTAAACATAATAAGTCAATAAAAAATCTTTGTGTATATCAGAAACATTTCTATTTAAATTAATTAAACATATATAAAGAGAATTACAAAACTATTTAAATATATTTAAAAATGTAGGACAATTTTAAAATCCCATAGAAGCAACACCAATAAGTAGGTACGTACATAAATGTCATGATACGATTTTTTTTAAGTTTCATCGTGCGTGTAGAAATAATGACGAGTTATTGTTTATTATTCTTATTTTTACACATTGATAAAGGTAGGTGAATTAAAGCTACAACTATACATAACGGAAGTACAAATAACTACGCATGAGGCATTCCTAGTGTATAGAGGGTGTATTTATAGAATAAGGAACTCAGATAAATTAAAACAAAAGCCTCCCTACGGCAGAGCGCCGGGGCAGCGTAAAAGATGTTTAATTTAGCACCGAAATACCTAAAGTTGAGACGTATCAAACGCGATAAACCCTCTTAAGGCTACTAAAAAGAGCAGAAGTACTTCCAGATATTTTATATTATTAAATAAAACATTTGTAATAACTGTGTTTTTCTTTTTATAGATTGTTTACTCTGTACTCTAAATTTTACCTTTTGTGTTTTGATTTTATGGTATTATTATTGTTACTCCTTACCACTACAATAAAAAAGGACTTGGATGTGAAATCAATATTATTCTCGAGATTATCTTGGGTTTCTTTTTGTGCTATTAGCTTATATATGATTTTCATATTTTTTATCGTCGTAGTAAATTGGTATTGAATTGGTGGTTATTTAAAAAAATGTGAAATAGTAGGTAGGTACGCAATAATAAAATTATAATTGTTAAAATCCGTCACATTACCACTAACATTGTGAAATTATCATCTCACTCCTATAATTTATAGCTTGTGCATAAATAACAAATCTGAGGACCGATTCTTCCATTTATTTTATTGTTTTAAATTGTAGAGAAAAAAATCAAACAAGGTAAGGTAACATGGTAAGATAACCATTTTTATCAGATAATTTTATTCATATTTCACCAAATGAAAAAGAAATATCTAAATACAATCTCTAGCATCAGGAAATATCACTAAGTTGATCAATACTCAGTAATTAGAAGTTACCATGAGTACGAAAGCTTCTCAAACCTCTATCCTCCGTGTCTGGCGCCTGTGAGGTGCGCGTGGAGAAGTATCCTATGAGGCCGACGCAGATGAGCAGCACGGCGAGCGCGGCTGCGCACGACAGCCTCTCCGTGCGCGAGCTGTTCTTAATGATGTGCCACAGATACTTCGGTAGCGGCAACTCTAAAAACACAATCACTTTGTTACATAGAGGAAATATAGATATGTCGTCACTAAAGCAATCACTTTGCTAATAGCGCTTGATTGAAATTGTTGTTGTGTTGATGCCAAGTTTTTTTTATATTCAATTTCAAATGGAAATTATTGTATAGAATGTCTTTTTTTATCGTCGTTGAAATAATAAACAAGTAGGTATAGTTATTATCTGGTAATAATAAGTTATCTAATAACAAATACAGAAGCAATAAATCGCAGTGTAACTACTAACTAACACGACATCACACAGTAACATCAGGCAGGTACATTCCATCATCTCGTTGTACATGGTTATTAAATAAGGTAGTATTTACTATTTACATATAGGTACCTACTACGAAAAAAAAAAACAAATTACTTTTAGGATTATACTTACATATTGTAACAAGAATGTTTCCAATATTTATATTAAAACATAAAGAACTAGTGAGGTACATTATGATTTTTATTGTTATAAATTCAATAAAATACTGTTTACCTACTACATCAATTCTATATACCACAGCATGGTCTTGCTGGGATGGATAAATAGAGGTAGCAGTCATTGAATGAAATTAGTATCAATTCGTCTAAAAAAAACAAACTAATATTATCCAAAAACATCACTATGAAAGTATTATATCGTACTACCTATAGTATTCGGTACAAGAACATAGTTCATTTATGAAATTAACTCATATATTCGCATGGATGTTTCGGACAAATACACGTAAGAGTCAACCACGACCTACATATATCCCGAATCGTCAAATACTAGCAATACAATCTCTTCAGTGCCGTAAAAAACTTATGTGACAGTAATATTTTGAAAAACAAAAATAATGTGTTAAGCTTACAAGTTTTAATATTGAGAAACGTCGCTCTGTCTGAGGCGGAAAAGAGTCCTGTTGCTATTCCCCATAGTTTAACTGAGCTGTCAATTGGTTCTAATCAGTTGATATGTCACGTAGCGGACAAATTGACTTTATCATACCTAACTAGAGTGATCCTTGTGACTTTGAAAAACTAAATCTGGAATAATTTATCGACTTCATCCATTAAATTGGATTTGATTATCAGAAAAGAGAATAAAGCAGAGGACGTGGAGAGTAAGATTAAATAATTATTATAATTCAATTAAAGCAAAAATAATAACAAAAATGATTACTTCTAAATTTATGTTTTTTAATACTGATGACTCCAATATAATTTCTAAATATATCATTACTCAAGGATTACGCTGATCTTGAAAACTGTTAAAATAAACAATAGTAATAATAAATCTTCTATAAATGAATTAATTAACATATTGCCGGAGAATGTGCTATGTGGCTGTGGCGGAGTGTTCATCGTTTCGGCAGACATTTAAACATTATAAAATATCGGTTATGAGTTTTGTCATTAATATTGTTAATTGCTTTTAAGACTTCGTATGGCATATTAATCAAACAAACAATGTGTTATGGTTTATACTATCATACTACTATGTTTTCATCCATCGGCCGGGAGAATGTTCGGGTTTATTAAAATCAAACACTTGTGTATATTTCGTTTATTACCAAACTAAACGATACCAATAGCCTAAGATAGAGAAAAGTGGCAAATATTGGAGGAGGCCTTCGTGTGATGATGGGGTTGTTTTACTGTTTCCTATAACACTTACAAATTATTCACAAACTTTGAGGATTCCTGTTACTTAGAAGTTTCTTAAGCTAGCACATTTATGGAAAGGCTGATTCATACTATAAAAATCTTAATTTATTAAAAATAACTCATGACCATAAAAAATAAAAATTTACACTGATTAGTAATAACCATATTGCCGGATTCTTAATATGGATTAAATATTAGGGATTACAGAATATCAGCCATTAATAACAACAGGAGAAATGAAATAGTTTATAGATTATAGATAGTTTTTTAGTCGCAGTAGACCAATCAATCTCAAGTATTTTCGCTTAATTTGAAGTTATTTTATTTATTGTTAAATACTAAATACCGAAGACAATGTAGAGATTAACCCAAGTTTAAATATGAAGTAAATATACCAGTTTTATTTTTTACTTCTTAGCTAGCTATAACGAGTTGATGTCCACTCCATTATGATTATATTATATTATACCTTGACCATCTAATAGATCGTATTTATAGATTTTCTAGTTTTTTTTTTATATATTTATTTAACCTTTAAATAAGCTTCTCATGGCTATGCACGATATTTAAAAACATTTGCATCGGTTGTGGTATCTGTTAAATGTTAATGTATACTACAAACTTAGAAACATTGCTTATGATTTTCGAAAAGAGCCTAATAGATGTCACCACCGTTCCAGTAAAGATGAATATGTGTAAAGTGCTATAGGTATTTACCAAGTCTGGCAGCGATACGGTAGATCAATTGATAGGGCAATGGGACGGTTTCCCAGAGGTAGCGGGTTCGAATCCTTGTCCGTAAATGGTTCCCCCTTGCGAATTTATGTTGACCTCAATAAAAAGCGTTGACATTTACGAGCCAACGCATCAATCGCACTCCACTTAATTTTGTAGCAATTTTATCTTTTATGAATTGTTTTTATTATTTTAAACGAATACATTATATTGCACCCAAATTACCATTAATCCGACAGAGTAGATAGATTAAGTTCTATATTTTATGTAGCATGTGTGAGTGTGTGAGTGACGGCCTCCGATTGGTCTCGAGTTGTTTGAATAATGAGTAACTCTCTTGGTTTTTCCAATGCACATCCAACTTGTTACTTTATTAAAGGCGAACCCAGCGACTACCTAATGGACAGTGGGATACCTATTACCTAATATTTGTTTTACTTCTGATATTATTATTCTTTCTGAAATAAGTATTAATCTACAAATTTTATTATTTGGGTATATTTTTGTGACAATATAATAATTTAAAACAGTCTCTTAACTCTTAATGTATTAATAATATTGCTTACGTATCATTGCAGCGCTGGATCTGATATTTTTTAGTCCATTGTATTATTATGTTCAATATAATTATCTCGTATTGACTAATGAGATCATTTTACTACATTTATATGTTAATATTTTAATAAAAGCCATGAATTTCTGTTGACGAACTTCAATATATCCTACCCTTATTATGAAATAAAAGAAAATATCAGCAATGTATTATTATTTATTAACTCTTGTCATTAAATTATTGCGAATTACTTAAATTATATATCACATAACTTAACCATAAACAATACAAACTCGTTTATTATAAAAATCAATGTTGAAAGTATTTCACAAAAAATACTTTTTAATAAAGCTATTTCTAGATAACCTAAAACGTATTACAAAATGCTATTAAATATAGTTACTTAATAATATCTGTACAAAAAATAAAATAAATCATCGAGACAAATTTCAGTTCAATATAATGATGTAGTCTTTTTTGTAAATAGCACAGCTACTATACATTGTAAAATTAATGACCTACGTTCGTTGTTATTTATTTTAAGAACATCTCACTTAAATCTACTTGATAGTCTAACACAGCCTTTCTTTGAATAAAATTAATTGGTAACTTCAATGTTATTATAATTTTAATTTTAAAGTCTTTTATATATTAATTATTCCACATGAATAACACGAAGGTTCAATCATTTTTAAAAATTTGCAGCCTCGGCAAACAGCGACTGGCATTAGCACGATTCCAATGTAAAAAATGATGTAACTGGCTCATTATGTGAGGACCTGGACTAACTGTATCAGGACTAACTTGACAATTACCAAACAAGGTGTAATCGGGTTGCAGTACACCCTCTTTGACCAGTACGCTCAGAAGAATATTAACGTGATCGAATTGCTCCATGTCTGGTTCATTATTTAAATAGTTTCCCATAAACATTATTGTTATACTTTTAAAGTTCCACGAAGGGACCATCGCTCCGCGAACATTAGCACCTCTACCCTCAAACACGAATCCGGAGCCACCGACGAGAAAATTAGGCCCGATGTCACCGAGCTGTCGTATCAAGTGGTCCTGCTGAATGCTGAGCATTTGTTCGATGCAATTATACCTTTGGTTACAATAGTTTGCTGCGGAATGACCAACAATGACGTTAGGAACTGGAAGTCGAAGAAAACTTATGTCGTAATTACGCATCGCTTGCCAGTCGCCTCGCCGCAAGTACCAAGTTTCATTTAGACCTTGGGAAATAAATAGAACAATGTAAACAAGAATTTACGAAAGAATATATATATTAGAAATAAATAGGGAATCTTTATTTTTTTAAAAGATAATCAAGAGAAAGCACACTATGAAGTAAAAAAGTGTTAGAAGATTATAATACCAAATGAGTAAACAGAAGAAAAAGCTATGTGCTTGATATATACCTATATCTAGACGATGTTGGCTCGGCATGGCAACATAGATGAGATAGACGACAAGTCCGGAGGCCACTAGCAAAGCCCAACAGACGAACACAGCGACACTGCAGCGCAATCTGCGAGCTTGCTTTGTCGACACCAAGTCAAGGCCCAGAAAACGGCCTGCAACAAGAAAATACTTAGACATTACTTTCATTTTATTAATTTTATAAATCGATAATGAACTTTACAGTCTTTGAAAACATTGTAATTTGTAATTTCATTTTTTGAAGTTTCAATATATAACAGGAAAGCTAAATTTATTAATTAATAAATGTTTTCAATTTGCTTATATTTTTAATACTAAATAATTTGTTATTAATGGGAGTACCGATTACGAAGAGGAAAATAAACAATGTGGTTGTGATAATAACAACGTTGATAATTTTTGGAGGTGGGTACAACATAAATAAAGTTACGTGACACCTGTTGGTGGATTTTCCTATAGGTCGTCCGTGTAACCGCAACCTTGTAGTGGCCGTGCCCGACACCTTATACACACGTTATTTTGGTCTTATCAGAATTAGGGTTCCGTACCCGTAAAGTAGAAAACACTGCTATTATGATATAATATCAAGGAATGAGATCAAAGTACTTACAAAATTCAAAACCATGTTTTAAAATACTTCGTGCTCGAAAATCAGGTTTTAAAATACTTGAAAAGTATTTAGCGCCATACCAATATTGCATTTAAAATATTGCAAATCATAATTATTTGGATCTCAACTGCGTCACCAGTCGTTTTTTATGACAAATAATACAAAAACAAAAATAAAATAAATATTGAAGTCTTGGAAACAGTCCACTAAGGTCAATGTGGTTAAGACTTGTATATTTTTTTATGAGTTAACTTTGTTTGTACACAACCAACAGAAAAACACAATTTATCGTTATTATTTCAATTACAAGTAATTATAATATCTTCACATGTATGTACAATTATACATACTTATTTAATTAAATAGTATTTTTATTATTATTGCAAGAGATTAAAAATAAAAAAAACACCATAAATAAACATTTATCATTATTTCAACATTCGATTTTACATGTACTATTTCACATCGTCAAAGTATTTTTTATACTGTGATTACCGAAATATATATATTCACTTATATGAAAACAAATAAAAAAATATATAAAAAATAAGGAAATGCCAACAAAAGGTTTATGTTCTGTGCCTTAAGTTGTGCCAACTATTAAATTTTAGTTTACATATTTTACAAAGCGTTATAAAATAAAATAAATATTTTGAAGACTCTTTCAGTATTAATACGAACATTCTGATCACTCCTAATTGATGGACTTTAAATTCTTTTTTTTTTTACCACGCCTGGCGTCACTCAATTTTGGAGCCAAGACGAATAAAATTGTAAATTTTCTTCCGTTAAATGAATAATAGGGAAGGGACATCTCTGATACTAACTTCAAATGATCACCACAATAATTCTTTACCGATCGTTACGAAAACTAAAACTAACACTAAAACTGCATAGATAATCTGTTATCCTTTACATATTCAAGTTGGGAAAGTCCGTCTAGATTTATCCGTCTTGTTAATAATCCCTCCATCAAATATGTCAAATTGGTAAGTTTGAAGTACTTGACATAGAACTCGTCTGTTTATCAGTTTTTCTGTTTGTTTTTTTGCTCATCATGGACAACTACGAGTATAAGATGGATTAAGATAAAATTTGTCATGTTTATAGATTACAGTCTCGGTCAACATATATGATAATTTGTACTTTGGAACATTTGGGCACTTTCTCAGAAAAACACAAATCTCATTTGTCTGATCTGATTTGTATCACAATATATATAGGATATAGGAAGATTATTCTCTTTTTCAGATGAAAACCTTAAAATTGGCTCGGCCTACAATTACGATAAAACAAAAAGTATACACTTTTTGTTTTGTATACATTTTAAATGACGGCTTGTTATTTGAGTCAAGATAGGAGGGAGACTGGTGAAGTTGTTGGCAACATTGATTATTTATTGTTCACCTTCTGAGAGTGATATTAGAGTTAGATAGAGACCTACTGTTAGTTATAATACAGTAATTAAAATCAAATATTAAGAGGGTAGTTTGATCAAGTTGAGCTATTTATGTGAATTGAAATTGAAATTTAGGTTTTAACGACTGATGATAACTTAAGTCATTTAATACATTCGTTTTAAATAATAAAAGTACAAAAGAGGGAAGATTATTAAATAATAGCCAAAACACTCAGATTTCGCTTTGTCGTTTTACGGTTGGAACAATCTGTAGTCACGGAAGTAAGAGTAAAATGTAGATTCTTGGTCACCTACTTACAAGCAGTGACTGCTTTAACAGGCACGTGGAACCGCCATCACCAATATCACCAACCACCATATACCACCATCTGCTACCTACTGGTATTACTAAGCTCTTTATTATTGTAGCTGTAACTCTAACAGCTCTAGTAACACTTTTTAATGGCAGGATCTATCGCATATTTGCAAAATTATCGCTTTGAAACAAAATCGATTGTTTTGAGTTGCCATTTTAAAGTATTGTAAATTTAAGAACATTTTAAATCTACTTATGTTTTTTTATTGCAATTTATATGATGATATTGCATATTTGCCTTTAATGATTATTCATTAAAGTAACTAGAACGTGAGTGTACATTATTATATACGGTTGTGAATGTTTTTTTTATTATTTAATTAAAGATTTTGCGGCTTTCATTTTGTTGCCTACGAGCTAGGTAAGCCCCGGTCCCCTTGATGCTAAGTCACTATTACTATATGTATCTATATGAAAGAAGTAGGTAATTAAATATTCACATTAAAGTGTTTTCATATCTCGATTTGTATTTCGTCTATTTTCCTCTAGTCGTATATTATTTACTATGATATTAGAGATCTCGCAGAGCGTCGTGAACATGAAAAATTAAAAAAATATATCCTATAATCTTAATTAAGAATACCTTGCTTAGGATAACCAAAATATAATGGAATAAAAATATTTTGTTGATATTTATATTTAAGTTAGAAAATCATCAAAACACAATTAGCTATTAGACATACTAGAGAGTCAATTATTGAATATAAATATGAAGTATAAAGACAATAGCTATCTAACTATAAATTGACTCTCGACTTGGACTCCCTACCTTCGAGGACTTTGAAAAAACCAAACAGAGAGAATACAGAATTTTGTATTTAATAAAGTGTTACGGCATAATGATAATTCGGAGCTGTAAGGAGATATCAAAAGAAGCGCGCAGTCTTTCAATCCAGCCAGCCAGCCAGCCACCAAGTCAGCCAGGACGGGTAGGTGCTGGTGGATTTTGGACGTGCTTGTCGTGACATTGGTCCATACAATATGGTGCAAAAGTTATCATTGGTGCATTAGAAATCAATTTTCGTAAGGTGTTAAAAATAATTTATGTGAAACTTCGTTTTTACTAGCTGGTGGAAATTATATAAATACAAATATATCAAGAACTGTTAGATTGGGTAAATATAGAACAACAAAAACTTAATTCCCGTCACTGTGTAATTAATGTAACATTCATGTAAGCAATTAAGGTGAAATATATCATTAAAAAATGTTTTTAATCATCTCTTACTAAAGCTGGTCGAACTCTCAAAACGGTTTGAAAATATAACCCCCGATTTTTTACAATAGTTTAGATTATATCCTATGTTCATTATTGTGATTTCTTGACAGAAGACTTACAATAAGATAGTTTGTAACTAAAATAACATAATCGAAACTTGGATGTGGTTATGATTGCATTAAATTTTCAAGATATACTTTTAGGGTTTTAGTTCAGATAAGGTAAGATCATCGATCTTTATTCTCTATTGCCTTGGATCGAGTTCGGAATATACGGACGTTTGGATCAGATTGATCTATATAAAGTTTATATTATTTATATGCTTTAAAGAGAGTCTTCATATAATATATAGGGACAATATCTTTAATATGAGCCTGGAAATGAAGAAGCTATTTTAAATCACAATAGACGGTTTATTGCCTTAGTGTCTCGAGGTCAACATTAAGATTCTTTTTATAAGTTGAAGTGGGAATGTTTGCTTGTTTGTTCAGTTTGTTTGTTCGTCTTTTTATAACACCACAATTTTCACATATTAGTTACACGTTAGCGAAGTTGTATTCAAATTACTCGATAAGATTATTTAAATAAAAACATCGTACCACGGGCTCGTTCTTATATAAAGTTAAACATAAATTATTATAAAAAGAAATGTTAATTTTTGTAATGCATAAATGTATATATACGTTTACTCGTCGGGATTAACTGACTGATTACTGAAGGAACTCAAGAGAAACTTTTCAATGTCTCTTAAAGGAATAACGAGTTAAACAATAAAACGGGGGACGATCTTAATTAATTCACCAAGCTTATTAATTAATGTCTAGTAAGAACTTTAAATATTAAGTATTTAATCATTTAAATTAATTTAGGTTGGTTTGTGACCTTGACCCAAAAGCGATGGATTGGTCCTCGTTGATATCTTATCTATCCATTTTATTATTATATTGTCTTATTCATACTAATAATATACTTTTGTTTAAAACACATAAGTAACTCAAGTAATATAAACAACGTGCGCTTTAAACTATACTTACGTACAAAGGTATAGGTTATTATGATATTTTCCTTGATGTCGATTCTTAAAATTATCTAATAATATACATGACGTCAACGTTATACTGGTGTTATAATATCCTCGCATGCGTCTGAGTGTCTTTTGAGTATTATGAAATTAATTACAACTGGCTTATTATATAACTGACCTGTAAGTATTTAAATTTAAAACAAAAGAAACGTGAATAGAGTGAGCGACAAGTACGTCATATAATCACTTTGTAACGTCCAACAACAGCCATGTTCTCTGTACTCTTATCACTAGTAAACAAGTCAGTTTATTTTATAATTGGATGGTGTATAACAGAAAGGTCCTCAGCTCCAAAGTACCAGTTTCAATTAATTAAAATATCAACTTTATAACTATGTAGATACAATTATTTATTAAAACAATATTTGCCAGATTTTAAATCCATTATACACGTTAAATGCCAATTACTCGCCCAAAGATTTTTTGTTTCTTAGATCTTGATATATAGTTGGAATGAACTCCATTTGAAATAATATGATATATCAGATTTGATATGATATGGCGTCGGTAGCATTCATGATTCAATGTGGCTATATTGTTTGCAGCCTAGCCATATTCAATTCAATTAACCATCTTCGGTCTGTGTGTAAAAGAATAAATTCCGTGGGAACTTGTATGTAAGATGCGTACCCGTGTCTGACTTTGATCTTGTAAAGATTGCGGAATGTTTTACACATACACATCCAGCTGCCAAATGTGTTTTACCGATATAATATATATATACAAAATAATTTTACTTCTTATCAGTTTAATACCTAATTATTTATTTATTCATATAGTTCAATAATATTAACTACATTCAAATAAAGAGTGGAATAAACTTAATAATAAAAATGTACGTAATGTATTCATATCTATCTGATTCTTTTACACGCCCAATATAAGTAAGTACCTAGTGGCATACTTGTAATTCGCAATTAGCAGCTTTTAAAATTATTCATATAACGTTATATGATTATTTTTCTCCTAGATTAAATCAATCGCTGGAATATACGTGCAGTCGCGAGCTAATGTTGCAAATGTGAAACAGACAACTACAATGAACAAACAAAAGAAGCGCTTGCGTCTTACCTTTGAGCATTTCAGCGTTTTGCACATTTTGCGTGACAGAGACGAACTTGGGGCCGATGTGGACCTTGGAGGACTTGGTGACGTTAACGTTAGCAATGGGGGGGGTGGGCATGGCGGCCGCTAGCGCGCCTCCTTCCATCACCGCCAGCTCCGCTGGGCTCCGAGCGCAGCCAGGCGCTTCTTCTCTCTCTGTCCACATCACAACACAAAGACTCGATACGCCGCAGATACAACAACTCACGACGTCGTCCGCCGGGTGACTAAAGTACTTAGTACAGACCGAGGCAACCGGACTTATAATATGACCGATTGGAATTTACGTTTTCCAGTTGCAATTTGAGAAATGTTGTGATAACAACAACTTCTTTATTGATAACTGATAACTTGCCTAGTTTTGTTTATCAATATATTATTTGACTATGTTATAAATACACATCTGGTATAGGATACTTATCGTATTTATTTATATATAGGACGCTTCAACTGTGATTATCACATGCAGACAGCGCGCCCACCGATAACAGACAGTTTACAGAGCTCATTTATTGTAAACCAAAGAACGATAAGGCGATAGGTTGTTAGGTTATATGAACTCTCTTATACTTTTGACAAGGAAACGAATGATGAAAATAATTATTATTCTTATGTTCTAATAGTCTTTAAAAACATTAATTACTAAACTAGTGATGTGCTTCATAAACAGTTACTTTCAGGTTAGATTTCAAGATATCTTTATCTAAGTAGGCATCTACACGCACTTTTTAATCGTCAATTATAACATTATAAAAAGGATAGTGTTATAGTGAGTCCATGAGTAAGCTACCTCTACCAACATTCGACTAAAAACTCTTGTATGCTATATAGCATTTATTGAACAATATACTTTTAAATTTTTATTTAATAGTAGGAAAAACAAGGTCTAAGATACCTTGTGGAACTTTATTATGTAAAATATATATATATATTATTTCGTTTATCTTTTCGATATAACTAGATGCAAGGGCCTCTGTACTAGATTTAATAGTACAGGATCCTGGTATACTCTTCATCTTTTATTACTATCAAGCTGATTTTTCGAGGGTAGCTTCCTTTTGACTAGACGTCCAAGATTTTTCCTTACAGTAATGTTGGTAAATGGTAGCTTAATAGGGAAAGAAAGGATAAAATATGTTGATTTGACGAAATAAAAAAAAAACTGACCGATTTTTTCTTTGTTAATTATCGAGATAATCATCTAAATAACGTGAAAAATATTTGTCCTCCAAAATATAAGGATTTGTTACGGAGACCCCCCTCTCCAACATGTACCATAAACAAGGTCATGAAAAATAAGTACTAACCAGCTAATTTATTTTTTATTGGTTAGCTAACATTTGCATAGTGATTTGTAGGACAGTGTGAGTGACATTGTCCTACAAATTGCGTGGTATGTCATATTGGTCCGACGTTTAAAAGTTGTCAATATCGCAGGCCTTTTTTTAATAAGTAACTGTAGGACAAAGATATCAGATGATAGGTTAATATATTTGTCGTCCAAATAAAACAATGTCCTACAAAAAAAAGGCATGTCTTATTAGTCCTACAAGATTAAATGATATAATTATATTATACATCATATCTATAAATGTATATTATATAAAAAACAAAAACATTAATTTTCATCTGATTCATCGGATAAATCTTCATCATCGGTAGTAGCTTCAATCTCATCTTCATCTTTCTAGTTCTATATTTGGAGCAGACGATAATGATGTTGAAGGATTGATGATTTCAGCCGATTCAGACGCTGATGATGTTAGAGCTGGCGCGGTTCTGTGTATGAGAAATTTTGAAAACAAAAAAAATAAAAACTGTGTTTGAGATACATACAAGTAAATAATGTCGACATAAATATCAGCGAGCATCATCGCGATTCGCGATCAAATCTGAAAATTTACCGGTTTCAATACATTTTTGGTAAATTAAGTATGGTTGTGGGGCAATATCATTTATAATTTAACTGTCATACCCCAAACATCAAAGTATGATGTAAATTGTTACACGAAGAAGTTGAATTACAATTAGATATTTTATCTTTATTACCCAAACAATTATCAAATACAAAACTTATTATTTTTAATAACAACGAAGCATTCCTTAGTAAAAAATATTAATATTATATATTAATAATTTATAACGTTAAAACAGTTTTTTACAAACGTTTACGCGTTGTCATTGATTACACAAATTACGCTTATTTGTAAAACTATTATTTATCTGTTAATGTTTTGCAGATACCAAGGGATGAATCACTTTTGATTTGAACTGTGATTCTTGTCTGTTTTGTAATTAATGTTTTATTTGATTCCACCTTAGGATAGAAAGCCGTAATATTCCAATTCTATCTCCAGTCTCCAGGTCTACCTTCCAAAGAGCAGTGAACAAAAGCTGAGGTAGCACAATTATCAAACAAGCGGTCCAGGAAATACGATGTGGATTCCATCCGATAATAGATTTCAGATCAATAATATATATAAATAAAAGGATGCGAGTGCGCAGTTATCATCATATTTACTAATAAGAGCGTTGAATATAAATTCATAATTATCCAAACTAAGATAAACCAGCAAACACTGTTTTGTTTATCACATAATCTGCCTATCAAATAATATAATATATCGATCCGAGTTACTTAGTGTAATAAATATTAAAGTGGACTTTATTACGGCATGTATTCAAAAAAGTAACCATTTTTAATGCGTCCGTCAAATTCGTGGATGGTCACGGCAGGTAACTTTGGAAATTGGCACTTATTAACAGTATTCGGTTTGGAATTTACTCTGGAACCATATTTACCCAAATTATAACATTGATGCTTGCATAGCCAATAGGCAAATATACTCAAATGCCACATGGTTGAAGGTTAGGAGGTATTTTGAAAATTAGTCCTAATCATTTATTGTTTGCAATGAGATAAAAATATTTCGATCGTGACGTCATCACAACCATTAACCCGATATGTAAGGTAAGGTAAGGCAGGTAAGGTTATCTAAACGTTGATAAGGCACTCGCAATGTTTCAACTAATTTAATTCTGTTCTCTATCTCTGCGGGTACCCGTGAGTTAGCTTGGCATGACATTTAGAAAACTCTCACTAATGAGTAAAAGAACCAAAAACTATATTTCATGAAAGTTCTCCAATAGTAATACACAAGATAAAGATTAAATAAATAGCGGGTAGAATGCAAAACACAACAAACCTTATCACGTATTTTATTTAGTAATTATAATTTCTAACACTTATGACACTATTGTATTCTGGATCGGAAATCCACGACATGCTCACGTCAGTATGTCTCCTACTGTAGGACAGACCATTAGCTGTGCCTACTCCTTGCTACTACTTGTTCTACATACAGGGAGCACGAAACAGTGTACGTACATAGCTAGTACATAGCTATTACAACTAAAGCCACAATACATTCGTTTTAAGAACCTTAGCAATAATTTGGTATAGGGGAATTATAATTCCCCTATCCCTATATATTGTTCAAGTAAAATACATAAGTAATGATATGTCATCACTTACATATCCATTCGTAAGTAATGAAATGTCAATCGTCAATACGTACGTAATGATATGTCATTACTTACATATTCATTAATTCTTCCGTAAATTCATAAGCAAAATGTAAACTTTGCTCAGCGACAGTCAAAAGCGATGTATATTGAATCAAAAAAAAAATATCGCAGTATTAGTAATTAAAATGTTGTTCAATCATGATAATTTCTGCGAGGACGAAAAAAATAGCGAAGATAACGCTATCAAGGATATATATGTTTGTCTTTTCATTTCTTTTTCGAATCATTAAATAAATCTTAAAACGGCTATGTAGCTTCTTAGCTATCCCGTCGTTTAGAATTGGATCAACTTTGTATGAAGATTTTTTGGCTGTTATGTACTATGTATGTCAGTTAAATTAACAATAGACGATGATCCCTCATGATGGCCTTAGGAACTTAAAATTCAAACAAACTGGTGGTACCAATCACTAATGTCAATGTAAGGATTATGAAGTCGAATATTGGTTAGATGAAACATGTTCCAAGAACAGATAATGGCTATCACCATTATCTGTTCTTATCAAACATTTAGGAGCAGTTCTTGGGATTATGCATCTTTATAAATACCACATTTCGTAGAACAGTATCGCATGTAATAATATAATAAGCAACAGATTGCTGCGATACGAAAATGAGTAATTAAATATTATCACAGCTTACCAGTTTAATGGACTCTTAGCCCGTTATTTTCAATTTTACGGACGTGGATTTGCACCGCTTTTTCAATTTAATGGACGTGCATTTGCACCACCTTACTAATTTAAATGATGTTCCTTTTATTATGAGGTAGGATACAGGCTACACATCATCACACCACAACCCTTACAGCCCGTTCAAGGGCTCGACCAATAGCTCCAAACGCGCAGAGCCCACCTATAATACACACGTATGAAGATCACAAATAACGTTTTCAATTCTTGCCAAATTATAGGTAAGTCAATAAATGGACTGGACAAGCAATCAAAATAATAGGCGGACACAAGCCTACTACTAAATACAAATATTATATTGGAGTGTCCATAGTTTTATTTTTAAACTCACAAATATACAAACTTTAACTCTTTATAATATTAAAATAGATTGATAGAAATAAAAATATAAGGTTATTCTTAGTTAAAGTTTTTATTAAAAAGGAGTGGTGAAAACTGAAAATCTTCAGCTAAATCGGTTCAACCGTTCTTGAGTTATAAATAGTTACACTAACACTGCTTTCTTTTATATATATAGATAAAGTAAAAAAAATATGTAATTTCAGGAATTTCAAAATAAAAAATATATTTATCAAGTGACAGTGAACACCAATCAGAAGTCGTTACGTAACACAGTGCGTCTGTCATTATTGTTGTTAACGTTTCAGTAGTATCTATGTCATACTTATAATATCTTATTCATTCTACTGAAAGTTCAGAATATTAAAATAAAGTTGACGAGAGTTCATTTTAATTTGTTGAAAATGAACCTCTACGTTACTATAATTGCACTATAAAAAATGTGCTAGTTAGACTCAGCGGGGACCACCAGAAGTAAACGGTCATATACTTTTCTCGAATTCGAATTACTGCCATTATGATAAAGATCAAAGGTTATGCGCTAATAAGAACACTAATTACTAGATAGGTCACGGAAGATTAATTACAAAATGAAACTCGGAAGTTTCCGATAACAAGCACCCAAAAGGTGAATACATCAAACTCACGAATTTATAGCATTAAACTAAATTCAGAATGAACTAAAATAAAAAATATTAAGATGAGAAAATGCGAAAATAAATAAGAATATAGTAGGTTTCTGACTTTTTTAATGAACCCTCATTGTACAATAAAGTGATTCAATTTACGGACTCTATCTGGAAGTAGCTAAATTTTAATATGTTTTTGTCGACTTTGAGATGAAAGAAAAAACAAGTCTTTAAAATATAGCAATAAAACCTATATATAAAATTTCATTATATAAATAGAATTTCAATTAAATAAAAACTCAATTGTTTTTGTCAATCAAAGAGTTAGTCTTGTTGTATTGTGTTTTATACGAGTACCTACATAAATATATAAGACCATTTTTATGAATTTAACTTTTTCTTTTACATTGTATTAATATTTTCAACATAAATTTTAACACGATGTTTCTTATGGTTCCCAACCAGAATGTGCCCTCGGCTTCTTCCCGGCGGATGGGGCCACCCCTGTCGCTGCCGTCCTTCTGACTTTCAATAATATGTCATTCAAATAGACAGAAAGTGAGATAAAACATTACTGGGGAAGAGATGTATTTTTTAATTCCACACGGGATACGACTTAACGGAATTAAAATGAAATAGGTAAACCTATATTATGCTAAGTCTATATGGTGGAAAATTGATTTTTTATATTATATTGATATGTATAATAAATAAAAAATAACAATTTATTTTCTGTACTATGTAACTTCTCCAAAGTTAAATATAATTTTATTTTGCTGAAAACACGCCTTTGAAGTAGAGATTGTTATTGGTATAGGTAAAGGTATTGGTATAGGTAAAGGTATTGGTATAGGTAAAGGTATTGGTATAGGTAAAGCTATTGGTATAGGTAAAGGTATTGGTACAGGTAAAGGTATTGGTATAGGTAAAGGTATTGGTACAGGTGAAGGTGTTGGTATAGGTAAAGGTATTGGGATAAGTAAAGGTGTTGGTATAGGTAAAGGTATTGGTATAGGTAAAGGTATAGTTACAGGTAAAGGTGAGTGTCTTCAATAGGCCAGAGTGATTAGGCAACTGAGTTGAAGCGCCTTACCGCCTACGACTACATTTCCACTTCCCGTCAGGTAGAAAGTAGTCAGGCGTCAACTTAGTTTTAGTGTAAAATAAAATGTATAGGTACTTGGTAACCAATCACTGCTCACAGTTATATTAGTCGTGACAAGTCGATCCGTGATATCCTATCGAATATTATAATTTATAATAATCCAAATTAATCAGCCAAGTTGCGGAGTAACAACAACAACTTGGCTTTGTAATTAATAAGCCAAGTTGTGAACAGAATCTCCAGTTTTGTTCACAAAATCACAGTATTTAAAGAAATATTATTTCTACACTTTTACAACGTTTGAGTTTTCAATCCTGGTTGTTAT
The DNA here is from genome assembly GCA_963555665.1 of Dircenna loreta. Lineage (NCBI taxonomy): Eukaryota > Metazoa > Arthropoda > Insecta > Lepidoptera > Nymphalidae > Dircenna > Dircenna loreta. The sequence continues at coordinate 11,616,699 of OY743092.1, forward strand.
GTATATTAATGTTTCCACATGTCCAGGTGTCCTAAGTACCTACCTAATAAGCACTAGTAGTTGTAGCGGATACATACATACATACATACATACGTACATACATATATACATACATACATACATACATACATATATACATACATACATACGTACATACATATATACATACATACATACATTCATATTCTTATCCACCATAAAATAATTTTCATATTATGTTTTTAATATATGATGAATGAATATCAATCCAGCAGCGTTATTAGACGGCTGGGAAATGTAACTTATGACAAAACGATTAATTCTTTAAAATATATACTGTTTATAATATTTTATCAATGGCTAGGCTGCTCTTATTTCATTTGAGAGTGTCCCAAATTAATGCGCAATGCCAAAATTATTTATCAATGAAGCGGTGCTGGTGGGATGTTTTTTTTTTGAAGACGTATTAATCTATCTGAACTTTTGTCCTATATTACATACAAGCTCGGCACCCGGGTTGTATTTCCTACCAGAAACCACAAAACCATTATCACCGCTTTACGTGACACGTGAGTGACAACTCGTAGACACAAGCGACCTTTACACTCTTATATGAACAAGTCACTTGAAAACTCCGGTCGGAATAAAACAAACATGGACCAACTTGCTGTTTATTTTCATCACAAATTAATAATATAACATAATTACTTAATCTAATAAATGTTATTTGAAAATCAATATTTTACGATAAAATAATAATAGCCTTATACTTACCTAAGCTACCGAAACTTTAATTTACAATAATATACGTTTATACATCTACGGTGTTAATTATCACGTGGTTATTAATATTATCAACAAACAAACTTATAACCTGATAAGCACACTTCTGATATACATCTTTATGAAACACTTCATTAAATTATACATTCTATTTTGATTAAGACCTTGACTTATACAATTTTGGTGATAAATAATGTACAATCGGTAAAAAAATATTAAAACATTCCTAAAATATAGAATTTAATATAGTTATTAGAATAGTGTAGAGACAGAGTAAGGGGCCTTTAGTAATGCTGTGCCAAACCAATAACGGCCCGTTGTTTTACTAGTTGAAGTGTTTAACTTAACAAATAACTCACGAGAACTCTACATTTGAGAAATAATTAATTTGTAACACTTTAATTAAATGTTTTATTTTTTCATCAAACTATAGTTTTTATCGACACATTTAGTTTATTTCACTAGTTTTAATATAGCAATGGATACAGTAACGTATATTCTAACTATTTATAATATAATATTAATTTATTTGATCTAAGTGCCTTAATTAAGTGAATTTGCTACAATTGTATAAATAATATTAATTATATTTTTTTATAACAAATTCACGGTTAAAATGTTTTCAAATTTTCTAGATACGATAATCCTCTGCCATTTCCTCTTTGTACGCATCTTTACTTATAAAAATAAATAGGTTTTATATTAGGTTTTGATACTATTGTAATTAATATCAGCGTCACGACTCGATTATGATGCAGTCGCGGTAATTATATTATATTACTTCGTAACAATAACTTTGTCAAATGAATATTTTTGGTTTCAATTCGTCGACGTGTTAAAAAGTCGTCATCTTCGGTCATCGAACGACACGTACAATATATTTAAGATTAAGATTAGTTAGTGAGAATAAAATGCTTTTAAATTATAAAAGATATAATAGTGTCTGAGAAAGTCAAAAGAAAATCAAATCCAAGGATGTTATATAATAAAGAATACATTTTTTTTAAATATTCTTCATGACATAAACACATTTATTTTTTAATACATGTCAAATATTCTTTTAGAAACAAATGTCTATTTTGAAATTAATATGATGTGTAAGACGACTGAATGTCCGAATGTACTGACATGATGTTAGCAAACGACAAATAACAATAACAATAGAATATAATATAAAAGGTTTTATATTATTCATATTTACGTTTGAATTGAACAAACAAAAAATTCATTAATGGCTGAGACAAAGGGATTAATTGCGATTAAAGAGAAAAATAAACACAGATGTTTCTTTTTCATCGAATGTAATCTGCATGTTCACCGTTTGTCGAATTGGTTTTTTTTTTATAATGAGAGATAAAATCGAAATGTTATCATTCAAAAATAAAATAAATCAATCGAAGGTTTTTAAAAATTTGAAGTTTTAAGATAATTAAGAGATATTTCCAGCTCCATTATCTTTCTTGAATAGAATAGTGTCGGAGTGACTGCCATGGCCGGCACGTAGGTAACAAATTAGATTTTATCTCGACGTATCGGTAGAGGTAGGGGTATTTAATAATTGCGCAAATGAACCGGACTTTCGGCAAGTTGTAAAACTAATTGATTTTTTGGAACTGCGGTGTCTTAGTATGCGACGCTTAAAGAGGACTTTTAACGAGATGATTTGTACTTGTAGTCTTCATAGCCACTAGCTGGGTGGCGTGAAAGAACGTGGTTTGTACCTAATGTGTTGTATGGCAATGCGCTTTATGCGAAACCGACTGAAAGATTCGATCAGTTTAGAGGTGAGTGATGATGATTTCATCGTCAATTTCGTCCTTTTCGTCGTCCTCTTCTGGCGGCTGCTTGGCAGCCTCGGCGGCGGCTACTGGGTTTTCTGCAATTGCCTTTAGGCGGCGAGCCTGAAAAATATTTTTTTAACATAATAAGCCTAAGCACTCATAACTCTTCACAAAATTAGGATCACTCCATAAAATTGATACATAAATTAATCCCAAAACAGGATAAAATCATCAACAGCCCGCATAGCGGTATTGACATTTTCTTTGATGTTTAATTATTTGTTACATCAGCCAAAGGAACTCACCTTTCTGATATGTAAGATCTCGACGACAACATATCCAGCGACGCCAATGAGCAGTACCACCATCATGACGTACAGCTTCATCCTGGCACAGAGATGGGTCGAGTACGCATACGCCACAACGAATCCTGCGCTTTCCCAGAGTCTGTAGTTGGAGAAGGCGGCTTCCTTGTTGCGTCTGAATAGCACTCCGTACAAGCCTAAAAAATAGTTTAATAAATATTCGCTTTTCATTGCACCAGAAGAAAATTTACTTAAATATTATTTTAATGGGTTATTAAATTAGATTTTCTGCAGTTATTGACTGTTAAAGATACAAAAATATTTCAAAAACCTATATTTAAATAAAATTAATAATTACACATCAGCGTAGAGTACCCGAATAACTAATTGACAAACTAAAGGGAGCTTCATTGTAATTAATAAATTAGCAGTGTAGATAAGGCAATCAAGTAAGTCTTTTAATAACACTGGGAAGCAATTAAAAGAAGGAAACAAACACCAACAATGAGACAGCTCAGAATAACACATGTCGCTAGCGTACCTAGGTCCTTACTACGACCCTACACCATTAACTCTCATACATACTTATTTTATTAATAATAACTTATTTTTGTTATTGTAGTATTTTGTGGTCAAAGGTGAACGTGAAAAATATTTTCATTTAAATGAAGTTACCTCATCAAGCCATTAAAATTAATTCTCTTGAAAACTATTACTAAGTTGAAAAATATGTGTTGTATATATAACGTGATTTTCTCTACATACTGGCGCCTCTTAAGCGCCTGCAGACTCTTAAGTTGTAACTTGTTAGCATTAAAGAGGCGATAAAGACGTGCTCCTTAGCCGAAGCGTGACTTAGCTGTGAAACTATAGAGATAAGTGCGGAAGAACATTATATTTGTTGAGTAATTACAATTAACGCGTATCATGAAAAGTTTCGTCTTACCAGTCCTCATTTATAAATACGGAGTAAGCTGGACAAAAAATAACTTAGGTATTAATCACAATAACTATGACATGTAAAAGAATTAATTATTAAATATTAAAAAAAAAATGCTTAAGTGAGTGGAATACGGAAGGCCGGTTTATATTAAACGAGCCGTGCTTTGTTCGTTAATGCAAAGAGACGTTGAGATAAATCTTTAATCGCAGTCATTATATGTTTTATACGCGTGATACTATTTATAGATGCTTCAAATGATTCCCTTTGCCTTTCAAATAATAAAATTAATATAGAATATAAGTACATACTATGCATATAAAAAGTAAGTACATAGTAAATAAATACGTAATATACGTTTAGAAATGTTTATTTTGTTTTAATTCAGTACCAGTAGATAATACCGCTGGTACAAACCTTTGTACCAAAATGCTTAAAATATGAATGTTATTCTAACAACCGGAACATAAAACCGTATTATAATGTTTAACCATATTTAGTGACGTGGGCATGTCCTTACCCTCTACAGCCATTGGATGATAAATTAATTTTGATTGTTATCTCTTTGATGATAGACCGCTGAAGCCAAGCTGACGTCATCCAAACAAAGTAATTAGCCGCCATGATGTAATTGATTTGCCTTATTTTTTCCATCGCGAATATGGCGTGGAATATACAAGAATGTGTCTGAGAACTGAACCCGTACTTTGTATTTCAACACTGAGGCCGTTCTTATATCCTTAGTGGCCGTTAAAATAATTATTTAATTCATTGTCATGAAGTAATAAAATTGGTGACATAAAAGTTTTAAATGTTAAAGTGTGTTAATCGAAAATATTATTTAGTGCTTTAATCTTATTTTCATTCTATAAAGGCGGTTGGAGACGACACAAAAAGTCAAATCAAACAGGGACTATATTTTCTTCGGCTATAAATAAATGGCGAACCCGTGTACGTGGGAACACCAGTCGTCTAAAAATACCTTCGCCTGGCTAACGCTCCTAGAACCTGATTGCCGCAGCCACATCTAACTATCTGTTACGTTTCTCTCAGCTTTTTAGTATCTTAAGACGATCTATATTTATATACATGTTCTGGTTTTTATTTAGTCGTAACATAATTTTTTAAACCGTGTCTAGACGTTGTGTATACTCATTATTTTTATTTTATATGATAAGTTTAGTTTAAAAGGTAAAAAAATCTAACACATATTGACCTTTTGATTCATTTGATCTTCAGTAACACAAACAACGGTGTGAACGAATAATATAATACTTGATAAAATATATATTTACTGAACACTTATCGTAAATAACAGATAAAACAAATATTATCATACCACCGTACGTACCATTTACTTGAGTTTGCCAAACAGCATCACCGACTCCCCATAAGCCGGAAATCACAAAGAAAGTCATCGGCTTATCAGCACTCGGTCTCCAAATGAGGAGCCACACTATGAGACCGAGGTGAAGAGCTGCACCCATCACGAGTATGGGGAATCTTCCAATGTACTTCATGGCTGAGCCAAAGAACAAGGAGAACAGCGCGTTGACGACTCCGAAGCATATCATCACATAGCCAATGGAGCGGATGCCAAGAGCACAGGATACGTAGGCCTGCCACGGACATGGTCACGTTACCAATGAGACATACTGGGCTCACTGCACATTAGGAAACATATATTGGCTGTCTGAAATAACTAGCAATAATCACAACGGAAGGGTTGTTTTTTTTTAAACTATTATTCTTGCCAACGTTTAATCGTCTTAAAATATTTTCGATTCCATGACAGTGAAGTAATAAATTACGTAAGTATGTAATAAAGATTCACTAGACAATGTTAAATGCTCGTCACTAAAATTTACACAAAAAATATATACGAGTATATTCTACAAGCTCCACAACTACACTATATTAATAAGTTTTATAAAATTGACTGTTTATAAACATTTCACTTTTACAAATCTTACTTGGGTGTAATCAGCTCCGATGAAAGCCTGTTCCATGCCGATCCACAGCGTGATGGGGATGAGAAGTTGCTGGTTGGGCTTCTTGAGCTGGTACGCGGTGGCCGATAGCAGCTGGATGCCCGTCAACTCTTTGGACGGGTCTGTTGTTCTTTGTTTCTCTCCGTACCTATCCGGAAAGATTGATTTATATAAACAAAACTTATTTACCCAAAACATTTATAAAGTTGTGTCTATAAAGTTTAGATGGACGGGCTGTATTAAAATACAGATTCACAATATATTGTTTATTGTAACAATATTTTGGAATTAGAATGATGTATGTTTCTATTAGCTTCTAGGAAACACCTTGTTGCGTATGATAAAATATAATTGTATAAAAAGCGAGTTGATTGACAACATTTTTGCAATTTCACAGAAAATAATGTGTTTAGTGACATGTGGAAGTCGTGAGGTGGATGCTGGTACATTGCTAAAAACACATTTTTATTTATACGTATAATATTAAAAAAATCAAAAATAGCAACTTATAGGAAACTAATCACAAAAAATATTTAAGGACGGTTTATAAAATAGATAGGTAGGTACTAAAGCGAATCACTACATTGACAAAGTTTGACTACGCACACATACGCATGTATAGCCACGAAACAAAGTGTAAATGAAACAGTTTTGATAGTTTGAATTAATTAGTATTATTTTTTCACATTGTATTTTTTTTTATAATTTAAATACTTAGCTTACGTTTGTTTGGTTATGTTTTATGAGATCTTAGGACTTGACGAATTCACCTGAAGATACACTGATGTATCCAGTCTGACGGTAAGATCTATTCAAAACTAGCACCAATACTAATTGATAATAAATTATCTTTAAGTACTTGAAGCAAAAAAAAATGCTAAAAAAAGCAATTAAATGCTTTTTTTTAGCATTTTTTGCAGTTTCCACAATATTCAGTATCGTCAACTTATCAAGTTGACAATACTGAATATTGTGGAAACTGCAAAGTATCAAGTTTGGTTTTATAAAATATTTTGTATTCGTACAGCGATCTTTATCAACAAAAGTTGTGTCTATATGAGATACAGAGACCACTCACGACAATGGTTTTATACTGAATGACATTTGAATTCTACTGAATAATATTTGTAACAAAGTATCAACAAAAAAAGTAAGTGAAATAAATCTTATTGAAATACTTTAAGTTTCGTGTGTGAAAAAATATGAATTATTTTGTTTATTTTTTTATTTTTTTGTAAGATACTATTTTTTTAACAGGACTTTATTTAAGCTTGTCTTCTTACCCAAGGCATTTTTTATTTTGAAATATATGGTAACTAATATGAGTAAACGTACCGAAACTACGTCTGATATCGTGAAATAGTGACTGAAAATATGTGTGAAATAATGACTGGAAAGAGTTCTTTTAATATTAAAAGATTTAATAATGGATATTTTAAAACTAAATTTAATGTTAAGAAAAATGATATCTTTAGCAGTTACTGGTTTCATTACATTCAGTTTGTTTTTGTAAAAAACATATTCTTACAAAAACCGAAACCGAAACCGAAAACTTTATAACTTTTGGTATAACTGTAAACGCATCCTTAACATAATCATCAAGTATTATTTAAACCTTACTTTTTATTAATGTATTTTTAATTAGTAAATTATTAATATAAATATTGAGTAACTAATTAAATACGACACACATGCTTAAAACTTTATTAGTAACAAAGTACATCCACTCTACCAAACTGACAAGATTATTAAACTGCTACCAATTTTGAATTTGTATATTATTTTAACAAATCCTGATAAAAGGTGCTTTAATAATTCCCTATATGGAAGAGCTCCAAGCCCTTTATTTGCATAAAACAAAAAAAAATCTGATTTTATTTCATTGAATGTAGCCCAGTGAGCTGAGTGCTTACTTAACTCATAATAATTTCATAGTACATACCTTGAAAGGGGATCGACGAGTAGAGCAACCATCAAGACCGCAACCACAACGCAAGCGAGGTATATAGCACTGATCTCGTATATCTCGGCATCGGGTGGCCGGTGCAGATTCCTGTTGTCATGGTGACCACCCCCGATCATGCAGAAGTTGGCTCCGCAGGACAGCAGGGTGCTGCTGGTGTTCTCTTTGGATACGGCACCACTGTGCACTCCGGACGAGAATACTACGCACGATTAAATTATTGTTACTTATGCGTTAGCCAGTAATCAGGAGTGTAAAAATGAAATTATTTACTGAATTATAAAAATAAATAAAAAATAAAAATATCATATTACTTTATTATTTTGAATTACAAATTATTGCACCTCGGTTAAATTGAAACAAAGATTTATGTAGAATTATAAGATAATAGATATTAATGTATTATAATGCGTAAAAATAATATGTAAGAAACTAAGTTACCTAAGCTGGAGATGAGATTTCCCCATAATTCAGCAGTCTGCCATGCCAAGAAGAAGAAGCCGAAAAATCGTACGATGATTCCATCGACGGCTTGGTCGGTTAGTTTAGCATAGACACTACCCGCTTGAGTAAGGTATGTAGCTTTTGATGTCCACATAGGAGCTGCGCCTAAGCCGAGAATTACTCCGGAAGGCACGAGAGTGTAAAATGCAGGGAAGAACTGAGCGCCGATGTATGGCGCATAACAAAGCATTGATACGCACAGCGTCCACTTCACAGTTAGCCTTTTGATGAGGAACGTGGGTACAAATATACATGAGACCACTAGAGCAGCATAGATTGAACTTAAAGATACTGTGCCAAGACCATCAGCTGCGTTGATAGAGGACTGAAGGTTTGCAGTTCCTTGAAAAGCGGTAAACTGTACCATGAAGGCACAACTGACAGCAGCGACATTCTTTAATATCCGCCACTTTTCATTCCTCGACAGTTTAACCTTGCCCGAGGCATAGGAGTCGTCCTCAGTGGGCAGCGGCGGAGGTTTGACGATGTCGTCATTCGAGTCTCGGTCGTGCTGATAGCCATCATTCTTGAAGCCAGTCTTAACCGTATACACGGGATCCCTGTCCGGCCGGTGGTCTTCACAACCGCCACCGTGCGTTGCAGTCATACCTTGTTCTCGTTTTGCCCTGTTGAAAAAACATATTTTTAATTTCTTTAATAAAGCCGATGTTAATATATGTAATCAAAACATGTCTTTGGAGTGAACAGGGAAGTGAGTTACAATAGCGAAGAAGCCGAATGTTTTGCTAATCACATGCACGAGCCGGTGTCCAGCACAATGATAGAGCGTGTTGTGATCAACGCGGAGGCAGAATCTGTAACAATTCGATTTGATTCGCATTCAGCGGCACAATGAACAACATCGGCTGAGTACATATCACACCATTGTGTTGTGTTTCACATACTCCTCGGTCATGACATAATCACAAATCACTTGAAAACCATAAACCGCGTTAACGTTAGCGTTTTAACTTTCAGTTTATATGAGCGGTTTTCAGTTGTACGTTTTAAATTATATTTTACACTACGTACAAGATATAACACATCTCCACCGCATATCTATGTACTTATTAATTTCAATAAATAGTAACAAATTAGGTAACTCAATCTTAAATCTATCAAATCTAAGTCTTTTACCCTCTTGCCTTTTGCTGGCAAGGTACGAAATAATTTAAGGTGTCGTAACAACTCTATATTCTATAGAGGTTACATAAACGCAGTCACAAACCAACCTGCCACTAAATATTCTATTGTGCCATTCGAGTCGATACGTGTTGATGTGTTGTCATCTCTGTCGATTACACTTTAATAACAAACAGGGAACAAAGAGACATCATTCACAATGATATTCATGCGAAAATAGTGTTAGATCAGGTTTTGTTGATATATTTTGACAATGCGGTATCGTCACCGAAATGACTCGTCAAATTGCTCCAGGTACGTTCAATGAGCCAGGTATAGTCGACTCTAGTCACTCTAATTTGCAAATTCATTTATTTTCAACGAGGGTGAGTAATAAACAAGGCTATTTTAAAAACTTCCCACGGTACCATGGATAGCTTTCGTCACTTCCTGATCTCGCATCACAAGCGCCTAATAATCTTCCGGAGGTCACTCTAAATTGGTTGCAAAAGTTTTATGTGGAAAATTGTTCGTTTTGGTCAAATGTAAAATATATTATATATTATAATTTTACTTCTATATTTATTTATTGATATAAATATACATCACGTTGTTACATGATACTATAATTTACTTATAATTATATGGTCCTAACGTCGAATTAAAAAATAAGTTCATAATCACTTCAAAAATATATTTAAGGCTGTAAAATTAGTTGTCAAAAGTTGTGAAATGTTTATAATTTTTACAAACAAAATGTATAGAGGTAAAAGACGGTGTTATTATAATGTTTAATAATAGATACTATTGCCGAAGGAGTCAGTACCACCAGAGTGCCACAGGAAAAGGAAAGCTTTTGATCAAACTCGTCTCTGTAAGGACGACCAGTCGGTTTTGATTGCGCAGGCGCATCTTGACCGATATTGGAGTCGCCAACTATTTATTACTAATAATAACATTGCCCGTAACTTTGCATGCTTAACTTTTGTTCTTTGTTTTAATTATTTTTTTTTTAGAATTTTCTATTGACAGAAAAATTTCCACACTAGAAAATAAATAAAAAGACAGAGAGATGGACAAACTATTAGTTATTTTAATCTTGACCTGGCCAGAGCTGGGATCAAGGCAACATTTGTAACGTTTCTAATGTTTGAGTTCGTCTTTATAACAGTTTCGTAATATTATCAATAGTGGCTTCGGTTTTCTTACAACAAATTTTGTTTTTATTAGACTGCGTGTTTTAAATTTAATGCTCACACTCATTGATATTACTTGTATCTAGATTAGAGTTTCCATTTGAAAGATTAACAAAGTTTCTTCCGCCAGAACGCAATTTTGGAATATCTATATCTTGGAGAGTTGAACTTGTCTATAAACATTATTTTAAGAAATTAATGAATCTAAGTTATTTTTTAATATTTTGGGAGTTCTAAAAATTACAGAATGTTATAGAAGACCGACAGTCCGTTAATATTAAAGCTTCAAGGTGCATACAGAGTTTTCGGAATAGTGTGAATTTTTAAATATTGTCATTTTGAATGTTGTAGTTAGAATAGTTTACGTAATATGTATTGTACGTTTATATAAAACATCATCAAATCTCTTCTTGCACAAACAACTGTTTTGCGAAGGATTTTCCAGACATTATATATTTATCATAAAACGGTAAATAATTATTAGGTATCTTAACGTATATCTTGAATTGAAATATTTATATTTACAAGACGTAGTGCTATATTGAGTTATGGCTAGTTAATATATCAACTGCAACTTAAAACCAACTTGAAAACTGGTATTGCCACAAAGGTATAAGATGGCTCGTAATTTATAAATTCAACTATTTTAAACAGCGGTATAAGTATGTTGTTTTTATGTAACCAATAATGTATGTGTACGCGTACGACTAACCAAGCCCCATGTAAGTGATACACGCTTGACACTTGTAATTTATCTTTCATTACAGACACAAATTTGATTTTATTCCGGAAATAAAGGCAGAGTACATCAGCCTGCAAGGTCGAACCACAATGGTCGAACAATAGACTAGTGTAATTTGTGATATACACACATACGGATTTTAATGGTAGCTCTGAGACCACCTGAGTCGTTATACCACCCACCTCTTTATCATTACTGGTTACAATCTGGTCAATTAACTCCCGTCCGATGTTATAAAGGCAACGTATTAGTCCTAATAACTAAACATTTGATACCAGTGCTGACCACGACGAGGACACCACGCCCCTTATCTATATATAAATAATGCAAGAGCTCAAATTCCGATTCATTCATCTCTTAATTTACATAAATACAGATAATGTTATAATAAATGGGTAAGTGAGTATTACTAAATCTTGTTTATGTAAAGTTTATGGCTGGCGAGGGTGGGGGGGAGCATCGCCCGGACTTATCCAAACTGAAACTTACAAGCAATTAGAAAATCAAACAGCCTCAAGTAAGTTTACAATTGCAATAAGCCACAGCTGAATTTGAGTAGAGTCCCAACAGTTCTAGTATTAAGTTTTATTATTTTTATACGGAAAAGTTATATTTTTTTTGTGAGCCAGGGCGCTGTGTTTATTTAATACCAGCGAGGTAACGTCACCCTTAGGTACAGCTACGGGTATGACGATGTAAGATAAATCTACAAATACCTTGGTTCATGTAATTATTATATTATATTCAGAAGTCTTATATCTGTGTGTGATATCAGAGTTATTTAACTTACAACGATATTAAAATACGTGCTCCAACTTTTTTCTTTCAAGACGCTTCTCCTGTGATTTACAAAAATTCTTTATTCAACAGTTATTCCATAGTTACATTATGAATAGTTATATTCGGTTTAAACCAAATATAACGTTTGTATAAGATTAAACTCGGTAACTCGGTATAACATTGGCATAAGTTTTTTTTTTTAGTTATGTTTTCATTCACAGTGATGTATAGAATATTCTGCCAATTTTAAGTTATACCAAGTTGGTTAATTTTTTTTATTTTTCAATACTTGTGGAGTAGAGTTAGAAAAAACATGAAGGATATTGGAAATCATCAATTTGAGTGTAAATTTAAATTCTTTAGTTACACTTTTGACAAACACCCAAAACAACACAAATATAAAAGTCCGAATTCATTGATAAATTGTATTGAAAAGGAAAGAAAGTTGTTTCTTGTCTGTAAAGGAATCTATTACTTTTAAAGTTTGATGTACAATAATGTTTATTCTATATTTACTAGACGGGGATTTTATTCAAAAGTAAATATAATATTTGGTGAAATGTTTTATTTGATAGGATTTAAAAAAATACAAAACAAAAAAAACCCATAGAAAAAAGAAACAAGATAATTATCCCGACGTTATTGTAATATAACATGTTATATCCAATAATTGCCTTGTTCTAATATGTAATCAACATGTGCCATTGATTACACATTGATTTTAATAAGAATATTACAGCAACTTCAGCGAGATATTATAAATCATATGGCTTATATAAAAAGATATAGAAAAGAGATATAATTCATAAACCCTACTTTCTTTTAATTTGGTTTTCTATATATACCTACAAGTATCATCTCTATATTATAGAAGAAATCCGTTTTTTAGTTGTCATTTTAGAAGTTAGAAAAAAGCGTGACATGGTTATACCGACCTTAAAATAGGGGGAGGTTGGAATAGTCATGATATACCTTTTCTTAGTAGTTTGGCTTAAGTTACACCGTGTTTATGAGTTGTGATTTTGCTTATTTAGAGTTTTTGTTCGATGTCAATTGTTATTTTTTGTTTATAAGTAAGGCCGTTTGTGTTTTGGAAACAAACTCATCAATTTATTATACTATTAAATTATATATACCTTATATTTCATCAGTATTTGATAAATATTATCTGCTGCTGTCAGTAAAAGGTGTTTTAATTAAAATTGCTTATTGATATTATTATCAAAGTCTTATAAATCCTTACTTATATCTACTACATAATATTACATATTCAACATAATTCCAGAATAAATTTCCAGAATTTGTAACGATTTCATAATAGGATCAATTTGATCCTTCGTCAGTTGCGCACTATTTATAGGACGCGGACTATTATTTATTAGATGAGGCTCTTTGATGGTTCAGGCGAATGTCCACGAAATACTGGCTTAATAACACTAAATATACACTAAATTAACGTATTTTAATGCTGTACCACAATACCAAGAAACAGCGCCATTTGGTGAAAATATTGATTTAAAATTTATTGTCTTATCTGGAATCCAGTTTTTCGGAATCTGAATATAAACTAACAAAAACCGGTCCGTCGTGTCCGTAACCAGCCCAACTTGAGCTGCTAAGTATCTTTTGGTGAAAAAAAAACTTAGAAAACGAATTACTCACGACCTTTAGTAAAATAATCGACATTAGTCAAATTATCATACGACAATTTGGATAAAAAGAGATTATTATTAATAATAACAAAAATAGCCAATATACCTAGAATTTAATAATTCCGTTTCGTAAATGCACTAGTACTTTAGAACTCGTTCAGACGAGGAAGAAACTTTGGTATGCATTTTTATGAGATAAAAAAGTAGTTATATCTCAGGCGCGTGCTCTCTGTTAACTCATTAACTCTAATTCCGGGTTCGAAGCAACTTATTCGACTTATATATAATATGTATACTATTGTACATATATAATAGTATATCCGTTTGTATGTATATAAATCTAGACGTTTTTGGACATGCACTATTTTCTTTCAGCAGACTGAACAATCCAGGTTTATCCCCGTTATGCGTTAGAATAAATCTCTAGTACCTAAATCAATGAAGAGAACAGATATTGTTTCAAGAAGATGAAAATATTATCAAATAACAAAATATTTATTTGGACTTGATAATTTTGCGCTATCTTTAAGAACTTGTCAAATAAAATCAGTGTTTTGTATTAAGTTCAGGGAATATATGTCGCCGGTAATATTTTAAAACATTTGTAACATTATTTGATATTGTATTTAAATGTCTTCTAAATAAATCTTTAGACGTGTTAAGCTTATTTTATTTAATTTACTTATGACGCTATTGAGAAGTGAAAGCATATATTTTTTTAAATTAAAAATGTATGACTTATTTTTCGTTAACTAATAATATATGTCCGTCACACAGTTTGTACTTCCTCAACGTATGTTTGACGTATCTTTGACGTATATTTAATGTATATTTATACGCCACGTATAGTTAATTCAGTGGCAATTAATCCGCCGGCAGCAGCTGGTTACAACCACATCAAACTGATGCTGATCGAGATGAAGGCGGTACAGAGTCGTTGCTCCCGCTTTTATTTTAAGAGTAATCAACAATTTGCTTGGAACCCACGGCTATTAAGTGTTTCAGCTGGAACTCAATATTTTGTTATAAGTCCTTTTTTTATTTGATTATAATCTCTGTACTTATTTATAATTAATAACCACACCTCATCCTATTTATATTAAAATAACATTACCGTAATTAAAGTTAATATGAGCCTATTGATATATTAGAGAATAGCGAGATCTGGTGAAACTTGTAAGTACAAGTATTACTAGATCTTGCTATTTGTTATAAGTATAACAAATAGCGAACAAGCATGTAGATGCGATGAGAAACGAGCGAACAGCGACGAGCGAATAGCGATGAGCGAACAGCGATGAGCAACGAGCAAGGAGCAACGAGCGACGAGCAACGAGCGACGAGCGACGAGCGACGAGCGATGGTCGACGAGCGATGAGCAGGCAAGAGGCGACGCGCGACGCACTGAATCACTCAACACGTGTACAAACAAAAGGATTAATATTTATTGAATAGATGTCTTCCAAGAATTACTTCAGAAGTAGGTATATTTCTGACATTATTTAGACTGTTCAGTTGTCTCTAGGACATTCATCAATAATTAATGATTACATAATATGTAAATAGTTTAACTTGTCTCTAATTATCTTAAATGGCATAAGTCATCAAGCATGTAATAATTTTAATGTTAACTATCTAAAATCGCAAGCACAAAGTTTCAAGTATAATTATTTGTATTATTTATTATAATTATATAATTTTACTTGAATAATTGAATTCCTCTGTGAGTTTTAAAGTAATTAACTGAGTTTTTCCTCAACGAGATGAGCAAAGACTGTTTTTTCTTACATTAGACCTATTACTCATACATAAAAATGTGTCTTTAACTATTTCTTATAACAGTTATTTTAACTTTTAAATTAATTAATTTTTTAATAATTTCTGTCAACCGCATGTTTTTTTATACGCAAATATTTTAATAACGGTTGTCCTTCGTGTAAAAAGGTAAAAAACAAACTTACACGCTATAAATACATTATATGTATTAATTCATAACATGTACATTAAAATATTATCATAAAACATAACAACGTTTTTCTAAATTTAAAGAAATTTAGTATTTTTTCGAAATTTAATCAATAAGTCCAGTGACGTAGCTACCGTATAGCTAGACGGGCAGTGTCCCAGGTTCCCCGAGCTCAGGGTTGAGGCCCGTCGTATTCTGACTTACAAACTATAAATTGAACTAGTAAAAAATGTGATATTAAATAGACCAGATTCCAGAATCCAACTTTAATAATGGCAATTTATTTGAAATAATTCAGGGAATTTTCCAACAAGTCTCGAATATCTTTGTTTGAAACTTGCGGCAGTTTCCGCAAGGCTGTATTCTTAGACTGGTTTTAGAGTCACAACGTAAAACTAAATCTGGTGGTCGAATTCGGAACACGACGAATATGGAACCAAAGATTTTTAATAGTTTATTTTTTACTCCAGGGGCATTTAGTAACCTAGCTACGCTACTGCATAAGTCTCAAACTTCTAGAAAGATAGAAGTTAACAAGCACCCATACAGAGTGATACTAATATTCAAACGTGCTTACATTCCTGTAGTATATATTGCAGTAATATTGACAAAACAGTATATCTTCTATTTAACTAAACGACACGTGCGTTAAGTATTTAACCTGTACTAAGCAACACGTTTTTATTCGTTTAGTATAGTTTTTTAATGATATGGATAAAAAACTTCGAGAAGCGAACAGATACAGCGATTCAAAAAAATATTGTAAAGATATAGAAATGAACGTCAGTCCGCTTTGAATGCAGAAACAAAATCAAGTTTACAAATAAAAGTAAATTACAAGCGAAGTGACTTGAAGAAAACTAGATTGACTTGTTCTGGCGCAGCCGCTTTACGTGCAAGAAAGCAATCTACAAATAGAATAGAATAGAATATAGCGTTATAAATAAATCTCATTAACGGCATTTCTCTTAAGAAACACTAACAACAGCCGGTCGTGCAAAACGAAATAATAAAAATATCTAACACATTTCAATTGAAAGAATTGGTCGTTCTTTGATGTATCATGTATCATTACGCGATTGAATATTTATCAGAAAATATCACAAGCTACGATACATCGGTGAGCTGGCCTACCGGTGGGGTATTTTTGCAAAAGGTTCGCAAAAGGACATGAAATTATTTGTGAGGAAGCTTCGAGTCGTTTAGTGAAAGTGCTCTTAAATGAGAGAGATGAACCGTGTTCTAACTCGAAGAATGTTTATTAGCTACAATTGATCGTGGTACGGCAATCCACAGTAGTTTTAATTATTGTTAGTTGATAATGTTTCAATTTCAAGATGGTGGGAGTGGGTGGGATTGATCCTACCCATCACTAAGGATCCACGCACCACGGATATCCAGTAATTAGAGTAGGGCGATTTACAGTATTTTTGGGCCACTTTTTATAGGAGCCTGTGTACAGATTACTTTCCACTTTGGCCCACTAACATCGGCCCGGCACGAGATGGACTTTAATTGATTGATATTGAATGTATTTTTGTTTTATTTTATGTTCGATATAAAATTCTAATTTCTTACAATATACATTACATGTACATATTTAGTTATACAGAAAGTCCTACTTACAAACCTATTATTAATATTTATTAACTGGTTATAAAACTTTCTTTAATGTTCACGTTGTTTAGATGACCCGTCACTCCACTCCACTTTGACAGTTCCTTTTAAGTTATACGCGAAGCGAATTATATTTTGGATTTTTTGAGACTTCATCATTCAAATATGCACTAGTTTTATAAGGAGTAAACCTAAAATAACGGTAGAATACTAATTCAGCTTCCTTAGTTCTGTAAATAATGTTTAAGTGACAAGAACAAATTAGTGACGAATACATTAGTGGTGCCATTTTTCATTTTTATGTGGTTCGTATTTTAAGCGGAATATATTATCCGAGTGGAGCCCATTACCTACTCGCGAGAAGTTATCAGCAAAGAATCCAACAACTTTTTAATAATAATATTAAAATATCTGCCGTTTATTTGACATTTCACAGAACACATTTACTTTTTCTCAAATGAACATTTATATTATAAATGAAATAATTAATAGGAAGTTCTTATTTTACCGGGGGGAAGCGGCCTCGTCCCGTGAATGCCATAAGAGTACAGGTCCTTATCGTCCTTCACCACTACTGCCATCCGAAGTCGGCAATCATCTTACCGACACCCATTCCCGAGGAAGGACCAGGTTCAGTTCAGGCAGGCGGCCTGTTGCAATGTGTTAAATTGACCAGGGCCGGTGGATGATGAGGAAGTGTTATTATATTGAATACTATTTTTAAATATCATTAGTTTTCATTAAGGTATCACCGACAATGAGTAATTATTGTGAAGTTTGTATTATCTATTATTAATATTAATTTATTAACAAACCTATTCATAAATTATCGATTATCCATATGATTGTTATAGTTTATACATCTGTTAACAATTAGGAAGTTGAGGACTGACGTCACGCTGACGTTCGGAGCATTAATGAATATCCATTGTGTGTTCCGAAGCAGTGCCTGAGGCTAGGTCACTCACTCACTTACTCACTCACTCACTGTTACACATTATAGACGAACTTAACTCATTATTTTGTAGCGAAAATCAGTTTGAGTAATTGTTGAATGCGAGTTCAAGAACCTTGTTGGATCATATTAAGAAACTTGTTAGATGAATATTTGTACAACTATTAGATTCTCTCACGATGATTGGGGCTATTCTTGTATTGCAACTTTGTACAGAAGTCGAATTTTCAATCTCTATGGAGGAATAATTTTGCTCAGACGAATGTTCCTAACATTATCTTTGAACTCCCGTACCTACATTTACAATTTTAGTCTTAAATTTAAATAGATTTAAATACTAAGTATTACAATGTATCTTATCTTAATGTCGCATTAAAAATGTCTAAAAAACGCGGCAACACAAACACGGCACACTCCACAACACGAAAAACTTAGTTTATAATTATTTGCTTTAATGATGGAGAAAAAAATATTTATTTGATGAGGACACAAACGGAAATAGGGTGTAACAAAATATTACATAGTGCCGTATAGCGCTCCAATCGAGATGACATCCGTGAAACATAACCTTGAAATATTAATTTGTTTTTAGAAAATAGAATTTTTATGATATTTATTTATTATGAAACCTTATTTAAATTTCACATATTCGTAATTACATCTGTATAAATATTCATAGATGATGGAAGCGTTCGTTTTTTACTCGTTTGCGTGTTTCTCTATAATTCTACGTTTAGTTTCATTCAATTCAGCTTTGAACGTGATTCTCATTACGCATTTTATAATGACATAAAATGGGCCTTTTCCATATTTTATATAATAGCGAGAAACCATCAAGCAAAGGACTTAAATAGACACAATATTGTATGTTGTTATTACGAGTCCGTCCGTGGGTTGTTATCTTGTTATGCAAGTATCGTTTATATTAATTGCATTTCTGTTTATTTAAAAAAAATAATAACCAATACATTTATCGCTTGTCAAGAAATAAAAAACTAAAAGAGGGTTAACTTTAATATTAGTGAATAGTCTTTAAACATTTTTATTCTTTATAAAAAATATGAGCAACAGACAGGCGCGGTTGCTTATTTTCCGAACAATATTTTAAAATATTTTGCAAAACACAAGCTTACTTTAAAAGTACAAAGTGCATTTTATTATTTTTTTAATTATTTTTTTTTACTTTTGAGATCTGGTAGTATCATGTTTCACGTGTCTTATTAGATACTTAGCTTCTTTCTGAATGAGAACGTGGTAGATCTAGTAAATAATCGCACAGACGGACGATCTATTGTTTTTTTAATTGTCTTAATCACCGGTATACATTCAGATTTCGCAAATGACACTAATTATAAAAACGTCGAGTCGCAGTTACAGTACATAGCATATATATATATATAAATATAAGTTATATTACTCACTAGCCAAATATTTGTAAATCATTCAATAATATTGTCAAAGGTAAATATTTAATTTACACTAAATAAGATATTGAAATAAGCTGAACGTGGCTAAACATATTTATAGAGCATATCAAAGAAGAGTTGAGTGATCAAATGTTTAGACAGACAGACACACGGCGCTCCAAGATTGTTTTTTTAATGTATTCATTACCGTCAGTTTGCGGTCGTTCGCTAACTCACGCCAATGTTCCACTGATAAGAGCCTCTTTATCATTAATTAGCACCTTGTTGCAATACTAATATTACTTACTAGATAATCTAATTATAGTTTAAGTGTGTGCGTGGAGACACACACACTTAAACTATATTTAGATTATCTAGTAAGTAATATTACAATAAAAAATCCGATAACTTTTGATTTTGTTTATTCCAGTCATTAGGAATAATTTTAAAATCATCTAAGACGATTCCTCAAACTGCAAACAGCCCCGTTACAGTTTTGGAATAGTATTTATTGATATTTATATATTTAGGAAATATTTATTAATTTTATTTATAGATAATATACGATTGGAGGACCTTTCCTCCAATATTAATTCTACGCGTACAGCCCCTTGGTTGTATGCATAGAATTATTATGTGTGTCACGTGGCGTCGCAGCCGTCTGCTTGTCTGATAGGATGTTCGCTTGTCGTGGTGCTACAAGTGATACATCATTCATTTAAATTTTATAAACTCATTATATTACAAATCGTGAGCGAAGACGTATAATTAGTTAACGTCAACAAAAATACTGACGTCACTCGAACTTATTGTTTGTTTTTGTTGAGTTTCGACGAAAATATAGGTGTTATTAAAAATGTCGAAGCGGACAAGGCGGTGGCGATATCTCCTTTTCACTAAATTTACAGCGAAATAAAATACAACATGTTACTAGAGTACAATGACGACGCTAAGCTGAAGAGTGTGAAGGGAAGGCAACGCACGCTACAGGCTCGCTATGACGCCTCAGTGCGATGTCAGTGGAATTGTGTCCGTAACTAAGTAACCCTGACGCTCTGTGCATCTAGGAATATTGTTTATGGAACGTTTGACATATAACACACATATGCCTTCGTGTCCTTAGTCGTCGATAATTAATATATTGTGTTCCAGAATAATATAAGATGTTTGTTAGGTTATATAATATTTATCAAATTTCTCAAAAAGAATGAGCTCTTTGAGATAAGTATTTATTTTTTATCGCATTTATAAGTTGATTGAAACAACACAAAATTGTAAGTTTTACAATGCGATACTTTATCAGTGCCTGATTACATTATGTTTAATTTATTTATTTATATACTGTACTTCAACGACAGTATTTTATATTTTGCACAGAAAAATAATAAAATGTTGTTCTCAATTAAAAATGTAATAAATTTGCTAGAGGTAAATTAGATGGAATCTGTAATCTGTAGAGGATGGAGAACTAAGAAACAGATTAACAAAAATACATACTACGTGGCTGCAGTTAGTGTAGCACTGTAGTGTAGTATAGCACCCCGCAGGGCGAGGCGGGGGCCTGGGGGCCGGGGGGCGGAGGGCGCCGGGGGGCCAGGACCGCTACAACAGAGCCACGAGTCAGCTACGTCTCGCTACGATCTCAACACATTCGCAAAGGCGTATAACAACCCACACACACAGTCGCATTGCTTTATATATAAATTGCTTTGCTTCAAATATAGTTTTATATTTTATAACATTGTACACTTATTAGCTACTTGAGTACAGTAAGAAAAAAATGTTGTAATCCTGTATCGCTGTTGAAGCGCTTTATTGTTTCGTAACGTTCGGATTACCCGTCTCAAGTCATTGTCTTGTAATTTTGTATTTACATCATTAATTCAGTGAGCAGCTCTAATGACGTGCGGCGTTACGGACCGTTGCGTCGGTTGTTATAATGTTAGTATACATATAAAGTATTAACATTTTACACAACATAAACACTTTAATCTACCTCATATTAAAAATCAAAACAAACTGATAGAGCTTATAAATTGATTCGCTCCGACAGTGGTACGGAACGCGGGGCAGCGTCGCGCCGCTCGCTCGCTGTGCTTGTTTCGCTGGGTCGTTATTTTCCTCATTCTTATGTCTCGTTTCATTTTGCATATTGAATTGGTACGAAATGAGCTGGGTGAGTAACTTCTAATAAATAAGTGTTTGTCAGGAAATAAGGTGTAGGTTATGTATGCTTCCCTAAACATAATTATTACAAAATGAATTGTTTCGCATATACATTTCCAATGAGATAACTTGACCGATAAATATTAAGAAATCATATTTTAAAAAATGATATAAGATCATCACAATTTTTTTTATTTTCTGTACCGGTTTGGTGTATTCAAAGGTCGGGCCTGACGTCATTAAACGTGGCAAAACAATGCGTTCTACTAATTGATATATAGGTACAAAACGATTTAACTTTAAACATGTATATTTTTTGTGTTATTATACCGGTTTTTTATGCTTCAACCCAAAATTATAGTCCGTCAAATAAAGTATATTCAAAGCAATGTCTTGGCCAAGGACTGTTCCGCGTGAACGGGACATAGCGTGTAAATAGGATTTGTTATGAATATTCAGTACGTTGGTAATATAAAATGCCGAGCCCATTCGATATTATCAAACAGTACCTACATAAAGCTGCTGTACTACGCAAGGCCGCTTCTCTCACAACATTCTCTTACGTCGGGGGTTCGGTTTAGTACATAATTACCTTTAAGGTACCTTCTGATTTTAAACATGCTTGTTATCAATTAAGTATTCGTTTATATGTTAATATTAAAAATGTGAACGACTTCCTTGTACCATTGTTGAATAAAAAACCTTTGTATGAATACATATTCAAAATATTAGCTTAACACTTGTATAGGAAATGTTCAAAATCAATGTTCGTCGAGTACCTAATAGTAAATATTATTTTGCGAATAACTTTACTATATAGAAAAACAGATTCTAAGAATATTAATAAGTACAATAAGATATATAATAAGAAATATGATATATGTTTATATGTATATATGTCAATAGTGAAGCGGATTAAGAACTAGGTACAACTACCCCGAGTAAATAAATAGTTACTATTTACTTGTCAATGTATATTATGAGTCTAGTGTCTAGTAGTGTACAAGTATTAGTAGTACTACGAGTAGTTATTTTGAGAAGAGTGCTCCGAGTGTGCAAAGGCTAGTGTAGAGCGGCTAGGAGGTGGTCGGTCTTTGGCACCGCGAGGCTCGTCGAGGTCACAGCCAATTTATTTTAAGTAATGAGAAACCGGATTTAAATGTGAACTTTTTGCGTTGCATCATTCATTCAGCGATTGTACTTAACAAGTTATATTAAAAAAAGATTCAAGTATCGTAAATTCGTTAAGGATGACTTTAGTTCTCTAATAAATGTCATTTCAAATAGTTATAGTAAACAATATTTAATACAGAGCGTGTTCAAGTATATAAAGGTGACGGCACGACAATAATTAATTTATCTCCGATAAACAAAAGCCATTGATTGGTATTTGGTTTTCTTTTTTTACGATAATTTATAATATTTTTATTCGAAAAAACAAACCTAACTATAAAATAAATATAATATCTATGTATACAATTATAAGTCTCGTATATAGTTATTAAGTATGTATATACATATATACAAACAGTTATCATACATAGGGCAGGAGCGTCGTTGATTCAACAACTTATATACATCTACAACTTATATACAACTACAACTTATATACAACTACAACTTACCTACGCCTTAGTTCCGTATCTCGTGTCATAATAAATATTATAATATTTATTATATTAGGTATATTATTAAAGTACTGTTATTGTTCATTTTGATTTAAATCAACTAGTTATTTATACGACTCACGAGGTTTATTGTCTGAATCGATTTCTTTTATTAATGTTTTTAATATGTTTTACAAGAGCAAAAAATAGAGACGTTGTTATTATATATTTTTTTAATATAATTGTATGGATCCGTGTTCAATAAATGATTATAAAAAACGCAAGGAGTCATAAAAAAAAACAGTTAAACTGGACCTTCTTGTTTTTTATTAGTAATTTAGAGATCTCGGAAGAAAAAGTTTAACAGATGTAAGACAGGCCACATATATATGTATATATATGTTTATACGTATATGATGTTTTTTTTTATATCCTATTACGAAGTCACTTAAAGATTGAAGATTGCGGCGTATGAGCCTGTCCTACCCTACTCTAAGACCTTATATACCTAATTAGTTGCTCTTGGGATAAAATATAATTTATGAATATGTTTTTGAGTTTAACTATTTTTATAGCAATTTAGGTTTTGATTGGTTATTGTGTTTATCATCATTACTTTTTTTTTGCGGTTCACACGAAGCATGTCGAGGTGAGGCTATTATATTGAAATGAGCCAACTGCTGCTTTTGTATTTATTATTGCTTCTCATTCTGAGCTAGATATTCATAATTTTAATCATAGGTTTCACCCAACAAACTATTCAATGAACCGTACAATCGTCACGCTTTCATCTTACTAATGAAATAATTTAGAAATAATATATTTAATAACAATAGGTATGTTAGTAACCTATGAGTGAAGTGAAGAGTAAGCGTTGTCTACACGGACACGATTACTTTTGAATAAAAGTAATAGTAAGATAGTATTAGGTGTGCTACTGAGCTGAATATAGGAAGCAATAATGTTGTCGGCCACGCTTAAGACACGTGCCGCAATGTCTGAGACAGTGTGTACGGTAGAGAAGCTGAAGTGTTATTGGCGGACGAGTGATTTCGGGTAAGTATGTTTTTCCATTTATCTATTGGACAGTTGAAAGCCGTTAGATGTAACTCGTAACCTCAAACGATTGTTTGTTATGACACTAAATAATGTAATATTTGCACGCTACTTCGCGTGTTACCGCGAGACGTCCAGGACTTGCGACCTCATTTCGATCATTAAACTTATAGACAGTACAATTATTATGAAACGGAATGGTGCATTCAATATATTCAAACATGAACTTTCTATAACAGGTTAAGTTTTTTGTGATAATAATTAATTCTACTGATAAATTAAAGAGACAAACTTTATGAGTTTTATTGCCAACATGGAGAAGTGAGACATCATACAATGGGACGTTGATGATAAATGAATAAGGCCATGGCAGAAGTCTGATAAAGGTTGCTCCCGGGAATTTACTTGCCTTCTGCAATTAGATCTTAAGTGATACTCGAGGTGATGGCTTATAAATATCTTCATTGAGACTGCGGCAATTTAATGCAAGTTCATACAATTCAGTTATTTTTTAGCGTCATAAGTCAAGTGTAATGGTGTTTTTGTAATATGTTAGTAACAATAGCAATGAATGTCAAGTCCAAACAAGCTCTTAAGCGTGTTAATAATTTGGAGTATGAGATGATTCATTGAAGACGTAGATGCTAATGTCTGTGCTGTGACTAGTGATTGCAGAATCAGTGGCCGAATGCGAATTAAACTTATAAAAATAACCAACTTTCAGGTCATCATCCGTGAATAGACGCGGTAAGATAGATGTTGTGCCGTGAACAATGGACATACGAACAGGAATACTATTATCAATATTGGGGGCTCCTGTAAGGGGGACAATTACAACTGAAACTTTTGCTATCGAGTGGGCTCTGGTGAGCGACTGGTGGCGTAAAGCAGTTCTGAAGTGATGCATGGTAATGACAGAGAACTGGAAATATTTTGAGACCAGACCATCCAGACCTGACCATCGCAGACAGATTTTGAGACAAACTGAGATAATCAGTTAAAATTAAAACAACCTCAGATGTAAGGGGATACCGGCTGACCGCTCTTGTACACATACACTGAATATTAGACATACATTTCTTAAGAGTTTTGGAGACAATTCTATGATCACAATATTAAAACTGACGCAACAGCAGAACTATGTTATTTCTACATTTTTCTTAGTTGTTAACGTTAGTTAATTTTATTGAATTAACACATTAAATTGTTTACAGTTCAGTTCAATACTGCAGGATTTCCTTTAGATTATTTAGATAATAATTTACGTCTACTAAGTTCTCACACTGTTAAAACAAAGCACCTAGATATATTTTACTATATGTAAGTATCTAAGAAAATAAACTTCAAATTATTTACATAATCAGGATCTAGTGTTTTATGACTGCTAAGGTCCTTCCTGCCCTGAATTCAGGATTAAAAGGAAGAATGGTCCAAATTATTTTTTAGGGAATTTTTAAAATTGTCAATAAACATTTTATCCGTGGTAAGCTTAGTAAAAGTTATAAGTAATAGAGTGAAAATTTACTCAAGAGGACAGGACAGGACTAGAACTTGCGACCTCTGGGATACCTTCCCCCTTGCTCTGCCAACTGAGATACCGTGTCGATACGCTTTTGTTTTATTTTTCAGAGCTCTTTTATGGAACCACCCTGCGGGAGGTCACAGCGGAGGCGTTCATATGGGACTCGTCAATATACTCACTAAAACCGGTTACCTTCAGCGCTTTAGTCGGCTGCCAAGGGATCGCTGCAACAGACCCCAGGGTTCAATAGTTTTTCATTACATTATACATATATATATATGTTATTATACATCTCAATTCTCTATTAATCCAAATGTTTTTTATTTCTTATTTCTTCATGTTCATTCATTCATTTGTCACGCCGGCTCACTCCGAGATGAGGATACACATATATATATTGTAATGTAAAGGCGACGTATTGGTTGGATAAAAATATTAATTGCCACATGAAAATTACACATAAGTCAATTCATTACGTGGTCATTACAGGATAAACACAAAGTACGACCTGATAACATCTAGATGCGACTCTAATTACCCACCTTACGTTTCTCAGCGCACTACACAAAATGGCGACTGAAGAATATTATATCCCAGTGTGTAATTCCAAGAAGTAGTTAAATGAAATCTTTTAAGATGCAAATTATGTACTATATTTCTATAACTATAGATATATTATAAACATGTTAAATAAATTTATGTGACGGCTTTTCATTTTTACCCAGAATTATGTATGCTTTACAGCAATCGTGTTTATATAAAAAAATCATAGTGTTTAAGTTTAAAACTTTGTCACTTATTGATAATAATTTTTCAAATATCTCCAATATTTTCATAGATATCAAATGTTGAACTCTAATCAATATGCACATAATATTAAGAGTGAAACTTTTTGAACCTCGCGAAAAGATGTATATTCATCTGTTCAATAGTTTCAATGGTTCACCGAAGCTCTTCAAGACAATGCCTTCAAGGGAAGATTGAATATTTGTAGTTTTGTGTTAGCTGAGGTCTCTGGTACACCCTGACGGGTTCTGTAATCCACATAGCAGTTGCTTCATAGATAAACTACTAACACGGTCTATAACAGAGTACATATATTACGACTGTTTGGCTGAGTGGTTGTTACTTCGTCTGTAATGACCATAGCCTTGGATCCTAGAATTTTTTTATAATAAACATTATTCTAGAGTGGGCTCTAGAATAATGTTTATTATAAATAGTAATGTATTTATAGTGTATATGTATATATGTATCTACAAAAGAAATTAGTTTTTTTTTGTGTTTATCAGTTGGCTAGTACACATAGGACAAGCTTTGCCTAATTTGGGGCTAAATGACGTGTGAATATATCAGAATATTTATTAACATTATTGTTATATATATAAGAGGTCCGTTCCACTATGTTTGGTTAACATTACAAGATTATGGGATTCCAAGAGCTATCCAGACAGAATCTGCATTTTTTGCATTTATTACCGAAATAAAAGAATTTATAAGTTTATTTACTATTTAACTCATACCTATGGGTAATTAATTTAGTTTGCTGGATGGATGGACGTCGCGCAGGCACTAACACACACTGGCATATCAGAAATTAATTTTATTTTTTTTCTAAAACTCAACCCTTTTGTAAAATGTCCGTATTTTGGGATTCTAGAAATTAATAAATAATAGTTCCTAAATGAATGACTAGACAGTCGATATTTACCTACTTGTTTTTTAGGTTGAAGCAAATATGTTAATTAGTTTGTTTTTATGTTGTTTTCGGTTAAAGCCGTTCTATTGCAGACAAGGTCGGTGATTTCTGGCCTTCGACGCCTTTTCAATAATTTCGATACCTTAAGAAACAAGATGCGTTTGAGAGACCACGGATTTTGATCTGATCAGACCACGGCTCTTTCGGCAGATAATCACAAATATCTGCCACTATTTTTCATAAGACAGTAGATTTGTTAAATAAATAACGTTGCCTATGTGTCATTTTAAAAACCACATTCCGATACATAAATTAGATAGATATATATTTGTTTACTAAGAATAGCAGAAGCGTTTCTGCGAATGACCAATAAGAAAACAGTTCGACGGAGAAAGTAAATGTGAAATTTAAATGAAACTCGAACGTAAAAATATATTTGCCTTCGCTAAAGGACATCGGCGTCTCGTAGTGGCAGGCTTGTAGGTACTGTAAGTAAAATAATGTTTTAACGAAGGACTGTCAACTGTTGGATACCAGAGCTGGTCAATTTGAATAACTTAATTTTAGATAACATCGTTTGCAAATGTCTTTAAAACCAGTTTGAAAAGTATTTTGTCCCATTGTAAATTGGCATGTAGCTAGTACCTCGTCGACAAGAGCACATTAAACGATGTCACAAAAACAATTAAAATAAATAACTTTCCCGGTTACTCAACTATTTATATCGAAATTTGTCGTAATGGGCGTTTTGCCTCGCGAATACTAATGCAAATTTATAAAATCTGCGCGTTATTCTAATGAAATCGAGCTGGTTTTGTGTTGCATAATAAGAAAGCACTTTGCGAAGTCGGATCATCATGGTCGCTGGCCGTTCCCATTAATATTACAACATTTTAGGATTTACTATGACATCTACCGAAGAACACATAAATATAACCACATACCTCGCTTTCAGAATGTCGTTTAGCTCGATTACTCAAGTCACTTTTATATTGTACAATTCTGAAATGTAGTACGTCCTGTAAATACTATATATTTTACTTTATCAAAACAACAAACAACATTAAAGTACGGAATAAATTGATTACACGCTTAGTTAACATAAAATGATTAATCAGAGCTATAACGAATGTATTAAAACAGTTAACTTGCCAGAATAAGTTAAGAACTGCACGTATAGAGCAACTGTGTCTTTAACGACAAATTAATTAATCTGTACTTATTGTTCTATAATGAACAACAATGGCCAATTACGTAAATCGTTGAACTATCACTCGATTTGTCAGGAACAGAATACTCATACAGACAGACATACAAGCTCACATAACGTTACCAAATACGTTTTAGATACAATAAATGCCAACATTAATTATTTACATAACCAATTACTGATTTATTATTTGTTCATGAGATGCTAATTGCTCAAAACATTCAAAGATTTTATTAAACTTAATTGTATAAATAAGTTTTTATTATTGGCTTTTGATTGGATTAAAGGTGCGTCGATGGGACAGCGGTCATTGTTTGTTACTTCTCAGAAATAATATATTATCTAAATAATGAATTTTAGTAACCTCGGAGCTACCAAAGATGGTTTCGATGTGTAATGGCCTGTGTAACGTCTTAACTAACTTGGACGTAATCGAGATTCTAATTATAGCCCTGCTATATCTCTGAGCGAAATGAAGTATTCCAGGCAGGTTTAAAGTTAGCACTTAATAGCTCGAGTATTGCAACTGCTGTTTTAATATAACCTGCTAGTAACAAGTTTACGGACAAGTCTAATGTTTTGTACAGTATTTGAAAACTATTTATAAGCTCCAATACTTTTAATATCAAATGAGAAAATATTAATTTTAAATACGTAATGTCTTTTTAAAATGTTTAAAATCTGTATATCTAGTCAAATGGTCTAGGCTCGGGGAAGTCAAACGTGTTCGTAATTAGACTTCTAACAATATAATGACTAAATATTGAAGCAATGTTTTTAATCAGATATGCAGTGTTAGACATACAAGTTGGAAAGTAGGTTCGCAAAATGGCGCGGCGCCTTAGAGTTCATCCGTCGCAAACGAGTTTAAGTACCGTTGAGAGCACTACCAGCGCCACGGCCAGGCTGAAAATATAAATTCTAAACTAAGTAAGTTTTAGGAACTGTTACCTTTACAGTTCCTAAAATTGGGTGCATAGGAAACTTCTCGAAAGTTACTCGTTCAGAATAACGTATTTTAGTTCACACAATTCAGTGTAAGCCTTCATGGGTACTAAATATATTAAATCCATAACTGAAAAATGTTAGACACAAAGAAACCAAAGGATATTCAAAGCTGAGGTTAGAGTCAAAGTTACACAAACGAAGTCTCAGGTGGGACAAGTATGCTTTTATGACAATAAATCACACTTTTTCATAGAATTTAATATACAGCGTAACTCAATTTATATCCTACCGTTTCCTGCCATCCTAAATGAACGTATATTGTAACGATAGTAATGGAAATTTTGAGAAGGAGTGGACTGGACTGGGTATTGTACACAAGGATGTTCCATATATTGTATCAATTGTAAATAGCAACGCCGGTGTATCAACAAATCAATAACGCCTTTGTATTGTACGTTTGTTTATAAAGCGATATTACTTTACCATGTATGTATTTAAATCTATATTACTTAACACGTAAAAGTATCTATAGCGTAAAATATATTTTTGATATTTTAATTTGTACTCTTTAATATCGTACATAGTGTATAGGACCTCGATAACAATACATTAGTATTGGCAATTTCGTTAATTTCAAAACACTTTGACCGACACGCTGAAATGAATCTTTTCATAAACGCTTCATATTGATTAGGTTTCTTATATTTCCATGACAGACTATTTCTTCATCTTAAGTGTGCAATCAAGCAATAAGCGTAAGCGACTCCACGTACTTATAAAAATAGTTTTGATAATTTAAGCTGTAAATCTCAAAATACTTCGCGAGGATCGGTAAGTATGTCGCGACGGACCGGTCTGCGCCTCCTCCTCCTCCTTCTCCTCTTCCTCGGAGCTCGCTCCTCAGTGAAACTCACGTTACATAAACAAGCACTTTTGTCCTCATTTTAGTCATTTTATGTGAATTCAAACACTTTAGAAATATATTAGCATTACTTTTCAATACCATACTTTTATCTAAGAATGAAATAATATTTTGAAAATACGTGCTTCAAGAAAAAAGTGTTGGCAAAATATATAATGATGAAATCACTCAGGCTTCAAAAATATTTAATATGAATAAACGTGATCCACCAAATAATATCTGATGCAGT
Organism: Dircenna loreta; assembly: GCA_963555665.1. Lineage (NCBI taxonomy): Eukaryota > Metazoa > Arthropoda > Insecta > Lepidoptera > Nymphalidae > Dircenna > Dircenna loreta. The sequence goes on from OY743092.1 coordinate 11,647,740, forward strand.
GCATGCACCATGCATGTTGCACACACGTCCTCGGCGCCCTTAAACTCGCAATTTATCTATCCTTTATTTAAATTAATATGCAATTACCAAACGGTATAACACTGCAAAGTTATTTTATATTTCAAAGGTTACATGTAAAGTGAACAAATACAACAAGTATTTTCTAAAGAAAAACCTTAACAAATGAGAATATATTAAATATTTATCGATTTGCCAAGTTATAAACAGCGGACAAAGGAAACGAAAGTTGCTCACACGTTGCAAATTCCACGCGCTGTTTGTCTTTAAACACGGCATTTTCCTGTTTGGACCTCGGAACAAAAACCTGTAGTTTTTGATCTTTTTGCAGACGCACGTGCTCACGATCGAGATATTCATCTTATAATCACAGTTATTAGGTTCTCACGATGCATTTATGGCGCATTTGAACTTGCTGAGCTAAAAATAAATCAAGTTAATTTTGAACCAGCTATTATGCATGTAAGACTGGAATTTTATAAAACGGGAGAATAATCTTTTTTAGAAAATTGCCTTTTTTCCCAAAAAAAAATATAATGTCGATTATTTTGAATACACTAAACGGGCGGCCGTACATTGCGATGCTGCGCACGCGTCCCTCGCCGCAGCCTCGCCACAAGGTTCCTCGCTCCACAGCTCCTCGTCTACACGAACTCATATTTGGCCGACTACGTGTTTTAACATCGCCGTTATATAATTTTGAATAATAACTTATGAATGTGAGTTATTTATTACAATAATATAGTTTATGATGCAGTGACTAACAAAAATATTAAAAATAAATTCCCAATACAAAGTATTTCGGCGATATCAGTAGTAAAGTAAGGTAATTAGACATGTCATTAGCGACAATTCATTTATTAGCGACCACACTGACATAACTTCACGACTTAACACACTATCAATAAACTTCAATCAGCAAATTTGACTACCATCTAACAATTAACTATTTAATATGAATTATTTAGTTTTGAGAAATATCTTCATTTTAATACATTGATTTTGTAACTGTTTCAAGGAATCAAGGAGTTCTTACATATTGCTTCACCGTAACCACTTCTAATGTATTGTATATTGGCATTTCTAGTTTAAAAATAAGCCATAAGTTAAAATCCTTCCTTACTTCATTTACAAAGGATAAGTAAGACCTCTGGGAACGTTGATTTATTTGAATTCTAATAGTAGTCTTCACCATGGACCTGGGTCTTTTAGAATGTTGCAATAAGAGTCTAACATTTCATAAGTACGAGTACAATGCAATAAAAAATGTCCGCTTAGAATTTATATTTGGAATATTCCACAAATATCGAATAAAATATTTGTAGTACATATCGTGGTTTGAGAAAAAAATCTTATTTATAAATGATTTTAATGTTAAAGAGCATTTAAAATGTCGGAAGGGTGATGATTATTTATTAATTTAACTAAAAGCAGAATTAATTTTGCCATTTATGAAGATCACGAATTAAAACACGGATACGGACGAACAGATTTCTATCACGGAACTAGTTACATCATTAAGAATATTTTATAATATATTTATAGTAAATACAACAAATATTTACGGCATCAAGCTATTATTGTTTCTTCTAATAATTTTGCAATTTATTTATATCATTACAATATTAGTAGGAAGCTGATTTTGAAACTTTACCGCAGAATTCCTAAGCTCCAGTGCTGATGGTTTCTTAGATCCTCAATGAATGAGATGCAGTGCAGATTTTATTTAATAAAATCATTATAATTACCTATATTCTATGATATGTATTAAAACGGTTTCCTGAACCAAGATTACCTAATAATTATTTAATATATTTAAAAAAAATGCATATTAGTGTTCTGAAATTAAAGGCGAGATTATAAAAAAAGGGTATGAAATCCGTTAAGACGTCTCATGTATTATAAATCATTGTATATATGAACATAGAACGCAATCGTAAATCTCCTCTCCATTGTTTCGGAGTGACTGCGCCGCGCCGCACTGAGAAGAGGACGCCCGTAACGTAAATAACATCGCGACATCTAGACTTTAAAATAAAATATATATTTATCTTCCAAAGGCTTTACGTGTCCGTCGAGGTAATGTTTTGTAAAAAATAATGATTAGCAATAAATAACTGATAAGGCATAGCAGCTCGTATTGCGTACGTAGAGGGTCGAGAATACCACGAGCGCGATAACAACGACGCTTGCGTTCCGTTACTTAGTTACAAGTTAATCTATTCTAAACCTGTTACTAAAAATATTCAAGTTTACGTGGAGTCGATTGTAACAAAATATATAATTGATGTATGTTACGTAAGTGGTAGAGATGGTGTGGTGTGGTGTGGTGTGTGGTGTGGTGTGTGGTGTCGTGTATGGTGGAGAGTAGCCGCGACGACATCGCTATGTATATAAGTATATATTAAGCTAATGTTATATGAAAGCTCGACAGACGGGTACAAAGAGATAAAAATTAAATATTCTTTTTAAGTGGAATTGAAATACATAACTACTTTTCCTGATTCGAATTTATAGATTGAAATATAAACATTTTAAAGCGCTACCGACCGGCCATACTACCCGGACAAAAACAATCTGAAATATAACTGACATTACATGAAATATCCCTACCTATTTACTAGTATTTCTATAAATGGTTAATTACAGAAATACTATCAACGCCGCCACCCAACAGTATCCTGTTATTATCCAGTAATAGTTATAAGACTCGGACGTGTTTTTGAGGAGGACAGTGAATTTAAGTAAATATTTGCTTTGTTTATCTCCAGTGCAAGCGGGTTATTTAGATTACAAGTTAATGTAAGAATTAGTAGCACTATTCTCTTCAAAATTTAGTATTATTGTGAAGAATCTTTGCTGACGCGAGACTCCGGCGCATAAAGTTCATCGGTAACCAGAAGGAGACTTATCTCGCCTTGGCACGACGTAGGTCAGGCCGCTTATACGTACGGCCTATTAAAATCATATTTACATAAGCATTTTCCTTGTCTCGGTTAATTTATTATTATCGGATAATAAAAGCTATTGTTAAGGGAACAATAACATTTATTAATAGAAGTAACAAGTGTTTCTTGTTTTAAAAAAGTAACTCAACCTTTTAACGAAATAGATATATACTTCACGTTCTCATGACGTCATCACTCATAATCTTTTTTTTGCACTCATTCATCTACAGCCAAGTGTTGTATCAGCAGGAATTAATGGAACTAATGGAACAATTGCATCGCAGGGCCTCGAGTTTGATTCTCAGTGGTGATAAAAGTTTTGATTTTTGTTACAATACCGGTACGGAATACAATTATATATTTTTTAGTTACACTTAATGTTTTTGATTTGAACATCAATCATAACAAAGACTAAGAAATAACTCACTAAAGAACAACATAATGACTTTTTGTACTCGACGGGAAAGCATAAATTACCAACGAATTACAATAACGAGAGTTTAAGTGCGCGTTTCAACGAGGCCGTTATTACAAAAACTGAAACAAGGGATGTAGTAAAGTGTTTGACCTATCTCTTCACCAATATCTCACCGTGGAAAAGAATAGGCAACGAAAAGTTATCTATAAATCTTATTACTTAAATAAGATTTACTGAAATAAAACTTTAAAAAGTGGCTGCTACTAACTAGAAAAAGTATGCGTAGGGTTTCTTGCCGGTTATTTGAAGCCGTGGTACTGGAATCTGAAGTTTCATAAGTGCAGTGTATGCCAATTTGAAGTTTAAAATTGAGTTTGTCCTTAAAGACTTATCCTAACTCGTAGCCTTATAGTGTTCGAAAATTGTTTTGGATGAATATTTGATAGAAATCTTTTACAGCAGTGTAGGTAGATTGATTTAAAATAACAACCGTTATAAGCCAAGTAATATTTAAATATAATTGACTTGACACAATGTGTTAAGATAATGTAATTTTAAGGCTTTGTCGATAATAGCCGCTGACAGTTTAATTATTAATAGATCTATCTCTAAATAAACTTCTATCTACAATTATGTATAAGAAAAATACATTGCCGTTAAACCCAGTACAAGAATAAAATTTCTAAAATGTGATTATTAATTAATTTGAATAATAATTTATTTTTAGAGATGCATTTGATTAAAGTATTTAAGATTTTGAATGTAATGGACGATATCTAAGATGGCTCATTTTATTTAATTGTCGTATTCCGGAATATTAAAAGAAGCATTGTATGCACTGGCTAGCTGGCTGCCGGCTACCGGCTGCCGGCAGCTGGCGACTAATCGTTGGACAAGGTCTCTTTATGAATGGAGAGGACATAACAACAATGACATTGGCAAATATCACGACGGAATTATTTGCAGCAAATTATATGTCATAGATCATTATAATGATTGAAGCATCTAAACAAAAGGAATCACTTTAAAATCTTTAGAAATATCTGCAGTAAAATAAGAACAAATTAACTAAAAGATATTATCTTAAAGTACATATAATGGAATGTAATATTAAAACCAGAAAGAGAATAAAACCGAATAAAAAAAGAATGAAACAAAAGTTTATTGGCGTCATTGAGTTCAATTGGTCGGTCGCGAAATAAGCACAATAAGTTTTGCAAATGCCTGTCAGGAAGCTAACTGGATATGTTCATTCTGAATTTCTCGCGAGGCCCCGTTCCATCACGCTTAAACGATGTCAGACAGATGTTATCTATGCCAACTTAACGGTCGTCTGTACTTTAAATATTTATTCTGTCGATCTAAACGAATTATATATTTTAAAATACTATTCCAAAGCTAGCTATTCTCTTAGCGAAAATATATTTCAATTACAAGGTACACCCAACTGACTTAAGCATTACAATATTGTTGACAAGAGTTAAAATCTAAGTAATTTTATTACAAGTACGTAGACAAGTAAGTAATCTGACGTGTGTACTACACACATTACTCTCATTAGACGTCCGACTCGCATTGCAAGAAGACAAGAACCAGCCAAATACTCCACGGTACCCGAACCACGAGGAATGTGAAAGTTCCGAAGGGGATTACCCGGCAATGAAAAATGTTGTTTACAAAATTGAGGTGAGCTGTTGTTTTGATTGAGCGACACAGCAGGAAACAGTAAGAAACAGAGATGACCACATTAGAATATTCATTAGTCAGAGCGGTTGACCTCTCGCCTCACTTCAACGATCCGATTTACAAACTGCCTGGGCCTTCCTGAATTCTATATGTAAAAGCATTTTTATTAATACGGAAAAAACAATAATTTAACAATAATATACTTAATACCGTAGTATATTTTTATGGTCGTGTGTTTACGAGTGCTCACATATTGGAAAATCGTGTTTCGTGATAAGAATTTGAGATTGGCGTAACTTGTGTTACGAAATGCTTTTAAATGAAGCATACATTAATACTAACGGTGCTGAAGTACGGACGAACAAACTTAAACTACATTTGAATATATTATAGGTATTATACTTTTGTTGATATACAAGTTATTTTTACTTTGTATTAAATTCTTATAAGCATTCAAAGCACACCACAGTGCTACAACTCGGTCTCCTTCTATACAGACTGCTCTTATAGTTGGTTGAATGATTTAAGGAATCAAGAATATAAAATACCAATAAAAACTCATTTTCCCCGCTATCTGATGTATACTTTGTACAAAGTAATTAAGATGCTATAAAATAAGGCACGTGTAACCTTTACCGTTAACGTGTCTTCAATATTAGTTTTCGGACTCTGTTTTCCGAAACCTTCGACTCCATGGAGCCGACCTCGTCGCTAATCTAAACGAGTGAACACTATTCAGTGCTTAACTGCTTTTATTGATCATATCATTGCGATATGCATTTAATTTCAAGCGCATTTATTGTAAAATAAAATGGTATGGAAAGGTCAATGAGCAGAGTGTTATCATTTAGAATAATGTATTTCTAATTGATGGAGATCTAGTATTTAAGTTTCGTCTCATACGGTTCTCAAATAAAAATAACAATCATGTTTCTATACTAACAACAATAAATAGCAAGAGCATTGTACCGCTGAGAAGCGGCGCAGCTCCGGACTACGCGTCGCTGGAAGTCGTGAAATTCCACTATTCATCAATACTCCTATATTAAGAGTGATTGTCACCGAACTTATTATTCTTTTTTATCTATATGCGGAAGAAAAAGCAAGTGCTATTAATAAATATAACAAAATTCAAGGACTACACCTACTTAAATATCTACCTATCTACCTACCTACCTTCCTACCTTCCTACCTACCTACCTACCTACCTACCTAACTACCTACCTAAATAGCTACCTAAATACCTACCTACCTACCTACCTACCTACCTACCTACCTACTTACCTACTTACCTACCTACCTACCTACCTACCTACCTACCTACCTACCTACCAACCTACCTACCTACCTACCAAACTACCTACCTACGCACATTCCTACCGTCACGGCTGGAGCGGACGTTACCATTAAAATCTATCCTATAGATGTCATTGCGCTTTGCGGAATTGTTTACAATTAGCAACAAGTTCACCTCGTAGATACTTTATCGACTAAACAATATAAAAACACATATTTCCATAAAAATAAATATTTTATAAGGACAAATGAATAGCATAAGGCCATCTCTACACAGTCGACGAGGAGGCCGGACCGGACTAAATTATGAGTGACTGGTAAATAAAGAATAACACCGACAACAAATGTATTAAGTAAGTGAGTTGTCGATCGAGTGTACGTACGTGTATACATGCCACTAATAATGCAGTTGTTATTAACTAGAAATGTGCAGAATTTTCTCACTTCTGCAATGAACTTGGTCGTTGTTTTGAATTAAATGATCTCATTAAAATTATATACAATTAAAAGTGCGTTATATAAACGGTACAATTCATGATTGCTTTTTAAGGAAAGGTTGAAATCGCGAGGTCAAAAATTTTATTATTTTAAATACTGAATGCTTTTGCATGACTGTCACTATTTTAACACAATATTGAAGTAGTAAAAAATAAAAATATGTTCATTATTTTAATATAACATCATGATATCTTCTACAATCAACGGCACAGGCACAGGGTAGCTGCTTCTATCCGGTTACGAGAGAAATAATAATGTGATATCTCAGAAATTATTTCAGTTTAGCATGGTATAATATTGAAAGAATTTAATCTATTTTATATTAATCTACCATTGTAAATTAAGTATTCTGTATCATTAACGCAATAGACTTACAGCATCACTGGGAAATGGTCACTAGCTAGTATTTACGTAAGAGAAATATCTCGAAACTAAATGAACACGAGTATAACTTAAATAGGACGTGTCTACACTGACGCACACAGAATCCTTTTATTTTAAGCTTTTGTTTTTCAAGAATAAATTAATATTTAATAAATTAATAATAAATTTTAAAATAAAAATTTCACAGTGAAATAAAACCAAAAAATATCTATGGTAACCTCAACATGTTGCTTTTTTTTTTTTTAATGTGACAGACACGAGAACATCTGAAGGAGTGATTGAGAGGAACGTAGCGGGCCTCCCGGGGTTGACTTCCTTTAATATCATAACAAAGATATAAATGATCCTTACAAGTGTTATAATATAGTGATGTACTGTACAGCGACGGTCACTCGCCGCTGCCTCTCGTCACATCCTCGACTCTAATTGACTATTTTTAACAACCTCGCGAAGGTCGCTCGAAGACTCATTGATAACAATTGGCGCAACATGTTAATCTACTTTGATCTCTATCCTCGGGTGTTAAGACCTATAATAACATGATAACCCGCAGAACACTCTATGGAGAAAGGAAATCGAAAGTCGCCGGAGCCCGTGTCAGGTGTAAAAGTGTAATGTTAGCTACCACGCCATTAATCACCAACCGCCTATTATAATATTAAATATTTGATACTTGTATGTACAAGTGCTGCAGCCTCATTAAATCCTAGTGTGTTATCGATCACTTATCACTGTCACACGCGACTGGACGCACAAAACGGTAAGTAACATGGCACTTATGGAACTCAAAATACTAACATGTTGTAAATCATAGTACATTTGTTTATATTCAAGATAACCGAATATCAAATGAATTACTATAATATTTACATAATATTTATACAGTTACGTCATCTATTTAAATAACAAGAAACCAATATATTTACAGTTATTATTTTAATTAATATTTAGGACAGTTTTCGTCACTTCGGCCTTGGAAATGTTTCGCACGAGTGTCGCATTAGAAAGTGTAGCAGGATCAGAGTGTGTTGCTGCTGAGTGTTGAGTATTGAGTATTGAGTATTGAATTCTGAGTGTTGAATGTTGAGTGCTAAGGGTTGAGAGTTGAGTGTTGAGTGTTCAGTTTTGAATAATGAGGGTTGAGTGTTGAGTTTTGACTGTCGAGTATTGAGTTCCGAGTGTAGAGCGTGGAGTATTGAGTGCAAACACAATAAATTGCATAGATATTCGTTCCTTTCTACATATTTCTTGTATTTATTAAATTTATTTAATAATTTTGGCTATTATATTTTAAAGGCTTAAATTATATTTTTTTCCGCTTTAAATTCCCATCTGAAAATTCCCTTCACTCAATAGCTATGTCATATCTCTCAAGTCTCTGTTGATTATCTCCGCGGTCTAAGTCAGACGAGTCGAAAGAAGAAAAAAATAACAACAATATCCATTCTTAACATAAATTTTCTTCTTTGTTGAGTTTCTCACTAAATAATTATATACTTATCTAATGTACGATATAAAAAAACATAACGTTGAGACTTATTTATAACATTGATTCGAGTTACCAAATAATAAATGCAGACTTCGTTTCGTTAATCACTGTTATTACACTTGCAACTTAACAGCCCCGTCCTAAGATTCGTTTTCAGAGTGCTGAAGAAGATTCTTCTCCGACTCCCTCAAAACACACATACCTATGTATTTCAATAAAAACGGCAGAAGGAGTGTTTTTTTAAAGGTTTCTGCGGCTTCTCTGTACGTACTAAGCATTCGACATCAACGCAATCCAATCTGTTATAATTATTAAAGCGATACTTTTAGGGTAATTATAAACATATGTTTTCTGTAATTATAATTACAAAATAATTGTTTCTTTTATGTATTATCTAACAACATTCACTTACCTATGCGATAGATAAAATTATTGGAATAAAATACATTCGTTGACTAAAATATTAACATTTATGACGTACTTTGCTTATATGTGTGTGTAAGTTATTAAAAATCAATGTTAATTTAAATGCGTCTGTGTGTGTAGTGTTTAAGTTTCTTCATTCTACATGCCTGATCGATTTATTTTTTCGTTTCTGTACGAAATAAAAACTTAGTTTGTTAATTCATTTAAAATTCAATTAAATTCAAAAAAACGTTGCCTGAGGCTCAAAATATAATAAAATGTATATATTAAAATCCGTCTCGTCTCATTATAAATGATTTTTCTGCTGCGCCATCTCTGCATCGAAGTAGTTGAGACGTGTCCTCAAATAATACCATTTTTGTAGAACAACGCTTGTCTAGACTAGACTGCACACTATTAATTACTGTACATATAAATATATAAATTCAAAAATCTAAAACATAACTAATGGAGTCAAAAGTAATTTATTATTTATTTAGTTCCGACGTCTACGAGCTGTAATAGCTGTCAATAGCTGTGGTAGTGATGTAGAAGCCGATAGTTTAGATAAACGAATAATTACGAAATATATAATATTGGTGTTACTATATAATATTGGTGATACCAAACAAATGCATGTGTTGCCAAACCTCAGAAAACCAGTTTGTCGGCTTATCACGGAATCCGTTTTAAGCACCGGTTCCGAAACATTAACGAGAAAAATGAGATTAGATTACTGTACGGTAGAGTAATGACGTCACACCTTGCAGCCAACGAGCATACCTCCCGACTGCACTTGTTTAAAAATTATTCATTTGTGATATTCATAGACCTGTTTTCTATTTACGTATAAATCGTAATTCTGGTAAATATTTAATATTCTTTTCTTCCTTATCCTTATAATTTATTAACATACGCACATCTCGATAATATGTTCTTGGAACTAAATATTAATTTCTTACAGAATTTAATGCCTGTCATGACAAGTCGAGTAGTTTTGGGTTTTTCTACATGTTAGTTTTTTTTTTCGTGCATAACATGTATATTATGCAAATTTAACGGTCGAAGTAGCTCAGTTATTAATTCATAATTTAAAAAGTAGTCACAAATACAATAATATTTAAATGTATATTAATGTATATACTATTGACCAATAATAACAATAAATATAATAATAATAAAACGTCTAAAAGACTATTAAAAATACTAATACATAAAGTATGTAGTTAATCATCGTAAAAAATTTTTGTACAGTTAATAATACGCTTTGCAAGTTTCCATGTTTCTTGCCAATAGCGCCGCGGTTCAGAACTAGAAACCACCGGTTGAGGCCACTTCAATACAACTATATGCGATGTAAGCTAACAAATATCTTACAGTACAATTAATAATTCAATTAATTCCATTCCGGAGATTCAATCTACACCACTTCCGTTGGCAGGTAGTTAAAGAAGATTTGTAGATTTTTTATTTTTTTTATTAATTAATGTTTGTAATTTTAAATATATATCAGTATTTCTTGTAGTAAGATCATGAACATTTTAATTTCGCAAAGCGTTACGTAATAGATAAATAGATTGTCAAATTACGATTATAGATGAGTCAAAGAGAAACATATCTCGTCACACTACATATAACTAATTAAAACTAACTTTCAAACAAAATAGTTTATATTGAAAAGAAAAACAAAGATGTTTTAAATGTTTTATTATAATTAAAACGTCTCATTAAGAAATGAATATTTTAATGACACATTTTAACTCTAACGGTACAAGAATGGTCTACTACAAAGGGTATTGACAGACTGCTATTTATAAATGGATTATAAATCATATGGAAGACAATTAACAAAACAAACTATACGATGACTCAAATTTATAAATATATATAAATTATATATAAATGAAGACGAGGACGGTGCCGAGTGGTAACACACTCTTTTATTTCCACAGAAATCAATGAAATGTTTAAAATTTGAATGCAATAGTCGTAAATATTTTAAATATTTTTTTTTTATATTTAATGTCTCGTGTGTTATTCGAGTGATTAAAGTTTTTTTAATTAATATTTATTTTTAATTCATAATAATACTTTTACATTATATTCCAATTATAACATATTACCTTATTGCTGTATTATTGTCCAATAAATGAATACCTAGTAATAACGTTTTAAATTAATTCAGGCTACACGTAAATGTTAGAAACCGCTATCTTATGTGGTATAAGCTATTACTTAACTATGAGATAGTGATATTATTCTTTATTATGAGATACTTCTGTTATTTCATTTAAATCTTATATTATTTACAAAGTTTGTTCTCATTTTCAGTAGATATCATATTCGACTTAGTAAAAAATATTAAGTGAGAGAATCTCGGGCACGGCCCGCACATTCGCCCTCGATTCAAATTTGTCAATTACAGCCAGCATTATACAAATACTAGAATTCTACGATCTACTGAAAATATACGGGCAAAGAAAATAAGAAGAACAATAATGCAATCGCGCAGTTGAGATCAGTTCAGTGACGACTCGACAACTGTTTATTCAACTTGAAGCTATTTGTACTATCGAAATATTGTTTACCTCATTAACGTCTTAGTAAATATAATATAGAAGTAATAATTAAGACAAACCAAACAAAATAGAGTAATAATTATATGACAGTGGCTCATAGCTTATCCGCGACGGGTGGTGGTAGATGGTGGTACATGGTGGTACATGGTGGTACATGGTGGATCATGTTACTCATTATTACCAAACGACTTCACGGCGCTGTAGGTGTTATAATGGCTTTTTGTATTTCATACCTGTCGCGAGTGAATAACGCGCGAACAAAAGAATCAAACAAACGCGTCGAATCGAGAGCCGCTTTTCACTGTGACATCGATATGGGATATTTAAATAGGTATACATATGTTCATAAGTGAAAAACAATATTATTGTGAACAGATACGTAGCAGTAAGGTTTGCCTCGATCGTATTTACAAATACCGTCGAAGCTGTTAACCTTAGCTGCAGCGCGCCGCGGGAGCCCGGCGAAGGGAAGGGCCGAGAGTGCGAAACGCCAACGTATCTGTGCAAAAACGGTGGCTCAAGGCGGAGGCGTTCGCGACTGTTGGACCGGCAATCGCTATGCTCGCTAGCAAAATTTTTAAAAACTCACCCTCTCTATAACTTCAATCCGAGCTGCGGATTTCTTGATGATGTCTATGATCAGGGTTGGTATTGCATTCACGTACCGATTCACGATCGCACTGCGTGAGAGAAAGGGCGCGCGCTTAGGCTACACTCGCGTGTGCAGTGTGGGGCGTGCTGCGACAGAGTGGCGCGTGTCGGTCGGCGCGGTTCGTGGCTGGGACTGCAGGCCGCGCGGCGCGGGGGCGCTATATGTGCGCGCGCGCACCCCGCCGCACAGCCCTCTGCTACTAAACATTAATTGCGTTTCTTTTAAAAAATAAAGATCGAATATAATCCTATTTTCTTTTCGAAAAAACGGTCCTGAAATATAATTCCCTTCACCAATAAATTTTCAAAATATTTTTTTTATATTCAAGAATTCAACATGAAAATAGATACATATATAAATAAAGTTTTAATTATAATATATAATACAGCCTCCTAAATCCTAGCTCCTTCAAACCGACTGACCTGTCAATACGACACTTTCAACTTAATTATTTTCTTTCTTTATGAGTTTTTCTAGGCTTATCCATAAAATTTTCTGTTCTTTCTCTAATAACTATTTATTCGGTTCCCCTATCAATGAAATGAGATTAAATAACTTCTGTTACATACATATATACAATTGACATATATATACTATTATATATTAACTTTTATAAAAAAGTATGTGTTTGAGTTTTAAAAGAATCAAAGAGCTTAATAAAATATACACTAACACACTAATTATTTCTTTTCCTCGATCAGAACATTCAGACTAACCAAACTAAGAGAAAATTATTATACTCGTGCTATAGAAGGTATGCTTAGTAATACGTAACATCTTCGAACAAACGAGTTGTGGATACCACTAAATCATTTGAGGAAAAAAACATAAAAATTGTATTAAAGTAGTCATGTTTTGTTTAAAAGTCAAACATAAAACAAACAAACAATAAGTTGTTAAAAATATGTTTATATAGCTTTACGTTTAATATAACGTTCAATTTACTTCGTAGCAAAATAAAAAGTTCCTTAAATAATTATATTGTTTTTAAAATATACTCTGTTGATCCAATTAGTTGAGACGTGAGGACTACATTTCCCTGCTACATATTTTTTAATTCTAGTTAGTTCTAAGTACTGTGATAAGCTTGAGTAGTTAGTACTTAACCACTTAGTCACTTAGAGTACGGTTTAGGAGATATAGCACATTCTGAATGTATACTGTATCCAGCATCGCAATTTTTTTTCAATAATTAAATAGTATATTTTCCATCGTTATGCTAAAAATAGAGTATATATTTGAAGAGTCAATTATGGCAAAACGTTTTCCTTACAAAGCTGCTGCCCGACCTCTGCGCTGGCGACACGACCTGCATACTGCATATCGATCAACAGGTAACATAAAATAAAGCAATTTTACATACAATGTATATTTACAGGAAAATATAAAATATAGTAATAGTCGGAAAGTCAGAAATATAAAATATATTGTGGCGTCTTCTACTTGGTATGCTAGGATTTTAATACACACCGGTTCCAATATGTCATTGATTTTCACCAATGTAGGTATTTATATATTTATAAAATTAACTCTAGATAAGTAAATAGTTATAATTTATTGAGTAACGGCTCTTGAAGAAGATTTTAATCTTGTAATAAATAGAAGAAGGTTTAAATGAAGGTTTTATAAAAGAAGGTTTTAATTTGATATATCAAAATTAAAACCTTTATCTATAGATAAACTTTATTTTAAGTCTATGTTACTACTTTTCTGGCAAATATTTAAAATCACATAAAAAATACACTTCCCCTTTTGCACCAAAACGTATTTCTTGAAAAAAACCTGAAACTTGTAAAATATTTATTTTAGTGTGATGTTTCATTTCATCGCGTTTTATTTTATTATAAGTATTTGAATAAAAGTACGTTTTTAATAAGATATATGATGTTTATATATAACGTAGTATTCGAAAAACCGAGACGATTGTTATTACAATATCAGATTATTTTTCCTTATCTTACTTTCCTTATACAAGCAAGAATTAAGTACGAATCAAGAACTGGTGTGAAGTGAAATTACATATATTATCAACTTATAATGATTCTATATAAGCCTTTAGTTAAAGTTTATCAGAAATCCGTGGGTACTATGAACTATATTCCATAATCTAAACCCTACAGCAGGAGTAGAATTTAGGAGATTATTTTTTAACACGTTATTCATAATACCGAGATCGCTGCCATTATTTGTTGGACCAATGATAAACAAATGGCATACTTACCTAGTCTCAGGAATATAATCTACAAAGTAAGTTTACAGATTTTCAATATCTTTATTTTTTTAATGTGCTGCTTACTGCTGCTGGATGTGAAACCAAACGCATCATATGGATTCAGTGCACAGTATCATTGCTTGTAACCCGTATAAAGGCAGCCCCAACCGAGACAGCAAAACAGCATCTTACATTAGACCACTATAAAGCTACCTAATTAGCTGCGTTTTGCCTGATGATTTAGCTGTTCCAAACTTTTCCTTTTTGTGTATATCGACTATTGTCACCGAGCTTCACTTTTCAATGAGTTTGAGACAACATGACTGTTCTAAGCAACCAACTTAAATGATGAATTCTGAAATCTCTGAGGCAAGAAGTGACTGAATATCCCTTGGAAACTGTTTAAATTCATATATTACAATCCTTATTATAGGCCACATATGGTTATTTCGGATACTTCATATTTCTAATTTCTTGCTGAGATTACTAAAAACGTGAACACTTACAGAAAAAACTGAAACCTTGAGTTTCCATAGGAACGCTAGCTCCTTCTGTATGTTCTATTGTCTACACAATAGGGAATGTTCAAAGGAACTGGTTGCTATAGTAAAATTAATACCACCGCATCTCACCGCATCTTTCGTACCAATGCTGTATGTTGGTCTCTGTTCTTTCAATCAATGTGAAATGATCTCGAGACAGTTTTCCCTTCAGCCACAACAAAGATTTTTTCATATATCGAATCTACTGATTTCTGCTTTTTGCATAACCTCTTTATTGACCTTTATTTATATAATATTACATGATATGACTTTATTTATATAATATTACATGAAACATTTGTATTCTTACTTACGTTTCATACTTATACTTGTATGTATGTATGTTCTGAGAAGGATAACAAACAGGATTAGAGTCATTGTTAAAGTTACATACACGAAATCTTAAGGCGATAACAATCAAAGGTCCAAGTAGTCGATTCATAACACAAGTTTTGTAATAATTAATACACAGACACGTGCGCATGCCAATTATAGGTGTGAATAACATTTATTGATCATAAGCCACAGTAACAGTTGTAACTGTATAATAATACTATGAAAGCTAATACAAAAATAAATATAATATACTCGTATATATATACTTAGTCTGGCCATAAATACTGTTACACTTAAAAATAAAAAAATATTACATTTGAATTTGGAATCTGTCATTTTTATACGATTGTTCATTGTGTTTTCTCATTTTGGCGCCAATACATTGTATGATATTTTGCGATATTAAAATGGAGTGGAGTGATAAATAGAACCGAATCGCTGTGATTGCATTAAACAAAGTAGGTATGAAGCCAAATGCAATTTTTAAAACTCTCGATACACTTGGTATTAGTAAAATGTTTGTGTACTGGGCTATTAATAGGTACAATAAGATTTACTCTGCATGTGATAGAAAAAGATCGTCGTACGAAAAGGTGGTCAAAGCAGTAAGGGTAAGAATTCGAAGTAATACTGTCCGATAGCAAAAGATTTTATCTCGGTAAATTAAGATAGCACCTAGAACCATGACGCGTATTGTAAAAGATCACTTAGGACTGGTCATATCTTAACTGATAATTTAAAGAAGAATAGGGTTATAAAATCGAAACAACTACTGAAGCGGTACGCAAAGGGAGGTCACAGAAAAATTTTGTTTACGGATGAGAAAATTTTTACAATTGAGCAACATTTTAACAAACAAAATGACCGTATTTATGCTCAAAGTTCTAAGGAAGCTTTCCAATTAGTCGACAGAGTGCAACGTGGACATTAACCCACTTCAGTGATGGTTTGGTGGGGTGTTAGCTATGAAGGAGTGATGAAGCCTTATTTTTGTGAAAAAGGTAGATAAGCCCCTTAACATCATCATGTTCAATAACCAAGTATAACCAGCAAGACTCGGCGCCGGGTCATAAAGCTCGTTCCACGTAGTCTTGATTGGAAGCGAACGTTTCGGACTTCATCAGAGCTGAAGAATGGCCGTCGTGTAGTCCCGATCTTATTCGGCTGGATTATGATTTATAGTCAACTTTAGAGAGTACAGCTTGCTGTAAACGCCATGATAATTTAGAGTCCCTAAAACAATCTATACGATTGGCAGTGAAGAATGGTCCCCTGGAAAGAGTGCGTGCATCTATTGATAACTGGCATCAACGTTTAAAGGACTGTATTGCAGCCAATGGAGACCACTTCGAATAAGCTTTATATATTTTTAATTGCTTACTGTAAAAGTAATAAATGTTGTTTGCAGTTAAATTTTTATTTTTAAGTGTAACAGTATTTCTGGCCAGACTAATATTTTTTTAAATCAAACAATATAAAACTCGATGATCATATTTTTCAAAACACAGTTGACGAATCATTGAATATATCGATATTTGTTGCCTTGGAGCACGATAGGTTATACAAAGCGCATATTCGAGGAATTGGAGAATGTCCGAGAATATTTGTGCTACATGCGGTTGTATATAAAACTTTAGTTATTATATTACGTACGGTATGATGGTGGCCGGAAACAAATTCTACTGAGCAAGGCCAATTATCATCAAACACGCGAAAGTGAATCCAGCTCGAACTTTTGTCGTAGGTCATATGGAGAATAGTGCGATATTCCAGAGAAATAATATGCCCTATGAAAGAGCGTACATGGAAATTATAAAACTGGCATAATACAAGCAATATGTTCAATGTATAATTGTAATATATTATGTGTATAGTTTTTCAAATACCGTGTGTTGGTTGTAGATAGGGTAGGGTGTTTGTTAATGGTTCTAGATAGGTTTAATGATGTTTGAGATTAGATCGTGTTTATGTTCTCTATTATTATCTAATTATTTATTAGATCTTGATGATACAGCAGCACCATGTCATAAAGTACGCCTTAATAATAAGATTAAAATGTTATGTTGCAGACCTTGAGATTTTCAATTCTTACGCGAAGTACTAAGAACGTTTAGCAATTACTAATTAAGGCAATTCTCAGTGTTGTCAATCAAGTGATGGGTGACCGTTTAGTGGTAAAAAATTATACGTCTATGAGACGTTATCGCCAACTGATTAAATTTCCGTGAAGGACATATAGAGTGGGAACACCTTTAAAATTATGAGCTGATTATTATACATTTTGAGCAGTTATAAGTATTAGCACTATTTAAGCAGTCAAGCCAACGAATGTCTTGGTTGCCATAATTTGTCTCGTTGCCAATGTTAAATAATTCAAGAATGATTTTTTATATTTGATTTTTATAATGACTTTTTTTATATATAAGTAGATCCATCGGTTTCCGGTTAAATTATCTGTATCTTGTATCAATCTTACACTTAACATACCTACGCTAAGCTCATACATACCGATTAGCACATCACGAAAGACCCTTCCAAATGTTCTCGTTCATAACTGACACAGTCTAAACTCAAAATCCGTGGGAGAAGTGCTTAAAAGTTTTAAATTACACCAGTCATTTAAAAATTAGTAGTTTACATACCACTTATCATTACTAAATATAAAAAAAGTTATGAGAAGCACCAGAAAAAATATTTATATATTGACTGTTTTTTCTCTTCATTTTCGCATTGCATTTTTTTTTTTCAAGAACTCCGTCATTATTGTTCTTTATTTGCGATGATATCCAAAATTTAAATATTATTTTAGCCAATTTAAGCTCAAGCCAAGGTTCAGTATTGGTTGCATCCATCAGTCAGAAGTCGTTTTGAGTACAATCGGAGAACACAAATCTAAATCTTCTTTACAGAAACCTTAATGTATGCCTATTTTCAGAAGTCATATCTCATAGATTTGCTCACCCTGGAATAGTCACTAAATTTTTATCAAAAGGGAAAATATAAAGGGAGCGACAAAGTAAGTAACATATTACTTCCAATAAAACATCATATGTATTACTCGTATTATATAAGAATTGAGTCTATAAAAATCTGAAGACCTCAATATACTCGTCAGACTTTAGGTACAAAGATAACTAACGTTAATTATTTTAGAACTTAAGTGGTAATGGTATGTGATAAGGAACTGAAACACAACCGAAAATTGCTCACTTTAAATTTACTTACATTTCATGGTCAAATATTTGATAAATTTATAAATCGAAAGAAAACTTTCAAATTCTCCATGCCTAATTTTTACTTTCAAAGATAAATTCCATGGAGGTATTGTTTGTTATGTTTCCTTAATAGTCCGAGTGGGCTCTTTTACTTAATTTGTATCTGCAAAGTCATTAGTGTACGAGTATTTCGGTTTTGTTCTGGAAAAATACCTTCAATTAATTTCTCAATTATGACTAACTGACACTGAAACAAACACATTACTCATCTTCTATTATTGTTAAATATTTAATATTATCAGCTCACTGTCGTAGTTTTCATAGTTGCACAAACGCACGCACTCACCGACTCCTCTTATTAGAATAATACTTAACCTATACTGTATTTTTTATAAATTAGGTTTAGTATAAATTAGGTACATAATATTTTTCTATTACTTACACCAACAGTAACTATGTGAAATAATACCTACTTGGCCGTGCTATGTTTGTGCCCATATCAATTTACAGATATAATTTTTTCATACGTATGTTGTATAAAAGTACGTGCTCGTGCGTCCATGCGTTCGTTCGTGCGTGCGGGCGCCCCCGTGGCTTATCTGTACGTTTATTATAAAACGTTCAATAACTTATCTCCACAATCATATTACATTTGATTTACTCTATTAGATTTGATAGTAAAATATAAAATTAAAATTGTGTGTATTACTATGTGAAGACCTAAATAAAAAAAAAGTTAAAATTAAACCAAAAATCAAAGCTTACTGTTAAGACAATTTTAGTTTTTTTTTATTAGTGGATAGTTTTATTGGACTCCTTATTTACATTATAGATCGTCTGTAGCGAGAATATTGTAATTGTATCGTTATTGAAAAAACTTTTTCAGAGCTTTTCAATGAAATCTTGAAACTCAATCAATATTAAAATTTCAATTAAGTTAATTAAATAGCCAATGACAACCTTTTTAAGTTTAATATACATTACTATCTTATCACAAATATCATAAGGCATTTATTATTTATATTTTTTCAGCCACTATAAGTATTTAATGAAATTATATTTATGACTTGCTCAAATTTAAAATACTTATAAAATAATTGTACAACAATTGTGAATTAATAATAATGTATGGGCAGTCCTTGGAGTAAACGGCTCGAAAATATGTTCTAGCTAGTGCGGGTTGTTGGTTGGTCAAATGAAATAAATCTTACGAAAATGTTTCATTTTTCTTTATAGCCTTTTTCAAGTATTATATCAGTGAAAATATTTACGTGTTGTTTAATAATTATACGACAAAATCATAAACGAGGAAAGTATTTTAAAATCAGAGAAATAATATCAATTTTAATAAGATGGAAAAGTTGACAAAACAATAAAAATTAAGACTAGTGAACAACTTTCTAGGTGCGAAGAAAAACGAGAATTTGACAAATTTTTACGTACACAAATAAAGATCAGCCAAAATATGTAAGTACACATATACACAAATATTTATTGAAAAGACATATTGCTTGTATAAACGTCAGAAACTTCAAAAACAACAGTTTGTTTTACATAAATCTGTTGAAATTATAATTATGATAAAATAAAATATAAACTCGGGAAAGAAGAGGTGGATCAGACGAAGTCGCTGGCCGCAAACGAGGTACTGCCTACATACACACACACACACACACACACGCCACGATCACTAACAATTCGCTTCGACAATTATTACATAAAAACGTATTGTATATTATTTTATTTAATTGTAGGTCAGCCTCTTCGTTGTATAATGTAACTGGACACCTCTTTTTACATATCACTGCGCAAAAAGCAACATTTTCCGTCGCTGAATTAGTAGTGAACGTGGAGAATATGAGAACTGAAAATTAATTACCAACACAGTAATGACATACTGTCTGATAAGTATTACAAATAAAGTTTATTATTATCTCTGAACAGATGTAATAATAAACTTATTACGTCTGATCAGAGACAGAGAAGATAATTGCCGATGAGATAGTCCAAAACGCCTTCAAAGGTGTTATTGATTCTCTCCTACAATTTGTTCATTAATTGTCAATAGTGAAAGTTCACAGATAAACAATAATAGTACATATTTCAATTGATTTATTATATGATTTTTACTACTTTCAAATGTTACCTGTATTATATTCAGCAAATTCGTCATTTTCAGTACAGTGCTTAACAAAATAAGATTGAGAAAATAAAGGATATAGTAAACGAAACCCATTTAAAGTTTTTTTGAACATACATACTATCTAATTTAAACAAAAAATACAGTTTTTTTTGAAGATACAAAATGCGTTTTATATTAAATATTAATAACAAAAAATATAGTATCAGAAGGATGGTAAAAGATGTGATTCGATAGAAAAAAAAAACAAATAGTCCAAAAAATCTTTGTCCCTGAAAATTAAAATGAACCTATATTTAACTTACATTATACGACTCCGACCTTATTGTTAGTTCAACTACTCGCATTGACTATTTTACTTTTGAGTCTAATGTTTATAAGTACTTCTACATAGTTATCTCAAGCTGTAATCTAAACATCTATTATTGCGCTCAGCTGCTGATTGGGTAAGAGATATCCACTTGTGAAGTTTAGCCGGGAATATATATTGATAGTTTTTTAGTTTTAATAAATTAGGCAAAGGGGGGAAATTAGTGAAATTAGGGAATAATAAAAGAACGCAATAAAAAACATATGATTACCCAATAGTAATTATTATACAAAAAGTGACGATTAGTTAGTAACTGTTTGACAAAGTTTCAATGTATTTTAGTCGTTAACATACATCATATTTAAGAATTGGTCGAGCTATGTGCAGTTACTTGCAGTATTTCCACAAATGTTATAAAAATGTACCTACGACTTGTTTACAACTGTGTTATCGCATCATTACTCCATAAAACTACAAATGACTCTGCAGCATAGTTGACTATTAGCTCCAACTCGATTATTATTTGTTTAATATTAAAGAAACTACGAAAATAATAAACGTTGATTTGGTAATTTCTTTAATATTATGCCTCTAGAAAACCAATACCCCAATATCATCTACTAGCAGAAATTTTTTAAAGTACATTACGTCTTTTTAATGTACATTTTAAAATATATTTACCGCATAAGAGGTGTAGTTCGATCGGGACGCGGTAGGACCGGAGTCCAAACACTATTTCCGCGTATTTGTGAATGTTGATTATAATTACGAATAATTATTAGGATCAGCTCACGCTTTAACGAAGACCTTGCATAAGCAAACATTCACAGAACCAGCTGCGCGGCGATTATTAAAAACATCATCAATATTTTATATATAATATACTGCATACATTTCTCACAATTTAATGAAATTTTGTTTGAGTAACAAAAATCAAAACCTCATATCTAATTATAATATTAACCTGTGTAACATATATTTATTTTTTTATATTTTACATAAAAAATAGTTTTGAATGCAAATCTGTTTTAAAACTAGTTGATAGTTGTTGAATGAGCTCCAACTAAAAATTATATTATATTTTATTATGTTATAAATATTTAAAACAAGGTTTTAAAAGTAAGCAGTTAATTAAATGTGTGTCATTGAGTGATGCGGCCGGGTCAGGTCAAGGTGGTGTGAAGTGCTGTCGTCGGTATCTCGTTGGAACCGAAGGTGCGGAAGTGCCATCAGCACTAGACACATGACCCTAATTAAATTATTAAATACAAGCTCCTATCAAGCAATTTTAATTCTATAATATTTTTTTTAATTTTTTATAATAATTGCACACTTTTTTGCAATTGAATAATGAATTATATAAAAAACAATGACATTTTTCTTGAAATGACACTAAGACTTCATACGTAAATATCGAATATTAGTGATGACAAATACTCTGAAAAATAATACAAATGGAACGCCCACGTAAATATATATAACCTACCTGTAGGTTAGTAGGTTATTAATTTAAATACAAATAAATGGTAACTGACGAGAGGTGATAAACACTGCAGATTATTGTGGTTGTTTTCTAGAACCCTTTCAGTTGAAATGCCTACAATACCTCCTAATACGCCTATTTTATAAAGCCACACTATTTGACCTTGAAAAATTACGAGTAGCAATTTCCACCAATCAGAGAGAAGCACGCTTCGCGCTAGCACGCTAGCAACGCACCGGACACCAGCGATAACCAATATTAACTTATATTTTGCAGTCTTTTAATATAAAAATAAATATTTTATGAAATATTGTAATATAGGATTAACCTTTGTTCAGTAAAATAACATTAATATTCATCCTTGTACTTATACATAAAAAAAATATTCTATATCATAATTTCAATTAGACAATCAACGCGAGCGGCAGCGCGCGACCCAAGTTCCCATGCCCGACCGCCTGAGCTGGCGCAAGACTATATCTCTACTGCTAGTTTATATATACATACCGCCCACAGTGGCCTCTTCATAGTCTCACATTCAGGTCTCCCTTTGACTTAGAGCTACCAATATTTTTACACGAGCTACATTTACCCTTCTCTACACCAAATAAAAAAATCACCTTCACGCAAAGAGTAGAAATTTTTTCCTACTCCCAGAAATGGTGGGAAGCTTTTTTTTATGTGATAAGAGGGCAAACGAGCGTGCGGATCACAGGTGTAAAGTGATCACCGCCGCCCACGAACTCTTGCAACGTCCGAGGACTCACAAAAGCGTTGCCGGCCTTGGAGGTGGGTATAAACGCCTTTTTTGAAGGTACCCATGCCGTATCGATCTGGAAACACCGCCGAAGGAAGTCCACTCCACATCTTTGTGGTACGTGGAAAAAATGTTCTTGAAAACCGCACAGTAGAGGATCGAGGATTTTAATTTTTGATAATAATTCCGCAATATTTTTTTAATTTTTGATAATAATTCCGTGATAATTTAAAGAAGAAAAGGAAACATATACAGCTACACGTTACACGCCCAAGCTTTGTTCTACAGGCTTCAATATGGATATGGATGGATAAATAAATAAAGAAATAAAGAACTTCTGGTCCTATCAACTTGGTACTCATTTTCAATCTTCTTGCTTAGTTTCTTATATACTGGAATAACTATGTTTTACATGCCTATTATAAAATACCAGTTTAAAATACTATAATATAAATAAAATAGACTTTAAAATAATTGTTCATATGCTTGCTACGGTCGGAACAGTCCCAGCAGTCATTTTATTCTAGTTATAATCATGTCTTTCCAGTAGGGATTGGATATCCCTTGACAGTTTATAGATGTCATATAGTTTAAGCATCTGTCGATTTGGCTCTCATATATATTATTAGAGTTTGGCATGCTCTAAACACCGTGACAATTTTGAGTCCCTAAAACAATGCATAAGATTGGCAGTGAAGAATTTTCCATTGGATAAAGTCCATATTTCTATTGACAACTTGCATTACTTACATACATTACAGTAATAAATGTATTATACAATATAAAAAAATATATTTCCCTATAATAGTATTAGTTGTACAGTGTAGCTGTATATCAGAACGTTTCCTTTCCTTCTTTAAATTATTACGAAAAATATTATTATTGATTAAACTTATGAAATAGAATAATTTTTTTAAATGTATAAATACAAGGATGAATATAAATATTATTTCATTGAACAAAAGATAAACCATTGCAATATTTCATAAGGTTCTTATCAAAAGACTGAGATATTACTTTATTAAAAGACTGAAAAAAATATGTTAATAATGGTTGTCGGTGGTGCGTTGAATGTTTTCTCTTATTTATTTACATCTCCGGTGCGGTCCCTGCGTCCGGGATTTATTGTCCATTGTTACATCGAAATCGCACGCAGTTAAAATGCAAAAAGGATAATGAGAATAATATAGTGTCGCAGTATATAGGTACAGTAAATTAGTTTTGTGGTCTTGAGTTGAAAGTGATTAAGCCAATGAATGAATATGTGTTGTGCACTGTAAGTGTACCATTGTATGTATGTACCACTGTAAATACATACAACAATGGTCATCAAACTGCGAATTCGTGTGTCTCGAGACCTTCGTTCGAACCTACTTTAGGATAACAGGTGGTTATAAACAGAATTCTTTTGTATGGTTTTAGATCTTTATGAGTTTTTATAAACATATCCTTTAATTGAAATAAGGTACACTTAAAAAAGCTGTAGATTATTACCGGTTATTTGATATGAATAAAATATGAAATATATATTTATTGAAAATTACTTTTATACATAACATATTTTTATAGTCAAACCTACCACCAGGTCGGCAAATTAATGGCTACAACCTAAGAACTGTCCGAAAAACTCAGCCCGCTTGTTATATGTATTTTATAGTCATTCCAAAATCCAAAATTACATAAATATATTATAGAAAATACTCTAAATGAACCTTGAAACAGCCTGATTGCGATCGTTTCATACACGCGGAGCACCATCCTCTAAATATTGTAATAATCCTTTAGCAGACAAACGTTTCTTAGTAACTTTCTTAAATACGTTAAACTGTGATACTTGAACGTTTGCCGGGAGCTGGTTGATAAATTGTATACCTTGCCCATAAAAGATTTACTCATTTTTGTGAGTAGAGTAACAGGTAAAGCAAGCTTGTGTCTAATCCTCGTGTTTATATTGAGTATACCACTATGCTTAGTAAAAATATCAGTATTCTTATGAACATGTTTAAGTTTTTCCGGCGAACGTGAGTAAATTGATTTGCTTAAAAATATCTCGTAAAGAATTTCCAAGGTCCTGATTGTATGTGGATAGCTCTCTTTCATAGAACGAAAATCGTGTTTATATCAGCAGCTCTACCCCAGAGTAGGACACTATACGACATTAAGCAAGGAAAATAACTATTATAAACTAACTTGGCAGTTGTCTTATCAGTGCGGGATCTTGTGTCTTATATGCTGTGGAATCAACCTCTTCCATCCCTTCTACGATTAAAAGTACATTAGTTTGAGTCTGTTTTACATTTGATGTCGAAAATTTTGGAAGTATAGTGTTTTTATTACTTAGCAATAAAAGCCAAAAAAAGCCTTGTTTACCTCGTCATACATTACCATACTGTTTAACTTTAAATATTAAATAAGTTCATCGGCAAGTAATCTTAATATGTTTGTCTACAAAAGTAGGCAGTATATCATTTATATAAACAAGGAGGATAAATGGATCTAAAATTGAACCTTGAGGGATCCCATGTTAATCAAAACTCCAGAAGATGTCTTGCCAATAACCTCAACCCTCTGAATTCTATGAGACAAGTAAAAGTACTCCAAGAGCATCCTGTGATACCTTCCAGGCCTCAAATTTGTGAATTATGAGAAAGACACGTTAGTCGTATAGTCTAAGATCCGCCTGCAGAATTAGTGCACTCATCGAGTATATGCTAAAAACCAAATTTTTACGCATATTTATGATTAGAAGAATATATATCTACCAGGTTGCAAAATGTGGCCGCTAGTATTTTTAATTAAATTATTGTTAGTTGATTCATTTCATTCTCTTGTTTTTCAAATGAAATATCGTCCACTTCACGGCAATGTATATAAAGAGTCTGAAAAATAACGACTGGTGATGTTACTGGTGATGTTGCTTTCTTTCACTCTACCTTAAATTTTTACATCCTTAACAGCCAGCAACCCTTATTTGCGGCCAGATTTGATTAGGCAACCGTATATAATAATAAACAAATAAAATAGCTTTAATTTGATATATTAAACATAAGTTAACGTATAAATGTTTCATAATCATACTTGTTTACACCTGGCTGCGAAGAATTTGGTTTTTAGCATATACCCTTGATCTCTTAGGTAGTTTAAATGTACGTCTTGTTCAATATATACGTAACAAAGTATAAAAGTCTCCCTCTGTACCTGTACCTCTCAGTACCGACAAGTTAAAATAAAAATGTCTTCTTGTAAATATATTTAAAAATATAAATGTATCAAATATTCAAAATGTAATTATGTATTTACTAAATTACATATTTTATTTTAAGAAAATTAAATTCTAATATAATTGTAATAACATCCAATACCTTTTGTACTCGTATCGACTTTGCTTAGATTTTTTTTAAACAATCTGAGTAGGCATGCCTATAGGTAGCAAAAAACAGACATTTAATTTTTAATTTATTATCATAGTTGAATTCATATTCCAGTATGAATAAAAGCACTAATGGGTTTAATTTTGTCGTTTCCAAAGAAATACTACGTGCTAATAAATATTATAAATAAATATTTACGTACTGAGTTACATATTTTTGTATTGTATTTGTAAATCTGATTGGTAGTATTTACTTGTGCAAGGCAGTAAGGCGGCACTAGGCTTATTAGTTTTAGTTAGGTCTGTGGGGGTCTTAATCTATATTTAGCCGTCTAAAAACAAATATGGATACGTACGTACGTACTTTCGTAGTTTGTAGGCTGCTTTATTAAATTTATTGCCAAATAAAACAAATTAAAGATTCTATTTAGTAGGTGTTCTATTATTTTTAATAACGGAAAAGTATATAAATATAAAGGGAAAAAGAAATAAAACGGATGTTCTAACAACATTGCTTTATTATCGTGGATGTCAAGTTTTCAACCCACCATAACAAGGGCTACATCTAAATATATCATTTAAAGGCATTCTAACAATAGTGGATCATCTACTTTATTAAACATTTGACGACGACACAATAAGGTAACGAATAAATAAACATCGTATCGTACCCGTTGCGTTCACTCACGATTGCTTGTTATTGTATTATTAACGACGACATCTTGCTTACTAGCGAAGTATATCTCATTTACCAATATAAATTGTATCAATTACAAGTAAAAAGAATGGATGTGGTCCCGTTGTAAACGAATAGTTACATATGGAGTATGGTTTGTTTCGCTTAGATAAGGTTGGAGGAGGTGGTTTTTACATTCCTTACGTAATAAGCCATCGTCGTCAACATTCATCATCATCATTACGCGCGCTCTATTTCTGAAATAGGTTGCAATAACAACACACGATCGATACGATCTATCATTTGATCGTATCGTTATAACTAAAATAAAATATTTGGTACAAAACCAGCAAAATTTGGAATATCATAATGCGATTGCTATATTTAAAATATTATAAAGGGTATACACGTGAGATATCGCGTCGTTCCGATGTCGTTCAGACGGCAGTTCCGATCTCAGAGCAGGTGTATATAATAGGTACGTGCACTCCGCATAACAAAATCCAGTAAATATACAAATTATAAACTCACTCAACTAAACACACGTGTGTGTGTGTGTGTGTAACTTAACGCCGTTTTATTTATCATTTAAAAGTGCGTTTTTTTTTATTTAAGGCATTTTTTTTTGTATAATACGAGAAAATACTCAATATGATATTTGGTTAAAATTAATATACCAAATTCGTCGAATAATCAAAAAAAAACAAATTGTAATAAATAACGCTAGTATAATTAATATTTAATTACAATAATCTAGAAGAATCTAGCATTAGCTAGACGTAAGCCTATTTTGAACTATACTTTGAGTTATTTAGTTAGCCTATTTATCTTATTTTGACAATATATATAAAAAACAAATATTTTTTTACAATAGCCACATTTCAACGTCTCTGGCTATAATAGTATGTATTGAAATGAGATATGGTAATAAATAATATTGTTAATTATCTACCAACAATTTTCTCAATTCCTTTTCAAACTATTTTTTACTATTTAATTTAACTTTGCATAATACTAAGTACTAGTTTTTTGTGAATGAAAGAAAATATTTTTCCCTTAAATCGTCGAAGTCGATGGAGGTGAGACAGGCGGCGGCGGTGGTCTTATCATGAGCTCATCTAAAGCTGTACGTCTTTTATATGACAACGTTCTAGAGCAAGCATCCATTACTTGGAAACGTTTTCAACTCACGCGGAGGATCCGTAGGTACAAAATGATTTTACTTGTATATATGTATTCTCTTCATAACATTTACTACACTTAATTTACTCCTCGTCCAGCTGCTGTCAATATTTGTTTTTGAATAAATTTACATTTCAAATATATATCTTAACAATCTAGCAGTTACTTTTTATATATTTATCATTATTGCTTTTAGTTTCTTCTTTAGTATCATTTAAATATATTAAAATAAAGGTTTTTCCGTTCTGTAACATATATAATCCATAATTTTGGAAGTCCAATAAGGCAGCTATTTGTTTACAAGACTAGTGTAATGAAACGGTGAGTGCTTATTATAATAGCATGAGTCGGTTGCTTTAGAAGCGCCGGCTCGAACAGGCAGGAACAAATCTAAACGAGCTATGTAATTTTTTTATCAATTTCTATATGATCGTAACGACGGCTTTTCATAATCGATATAACGATATCTGATGATAATGAAAAGCCGTCGTTACACGATCCTTATTATTATTAAAATATTCAATATTATGAAAAAAATATATTCATTTATATTCAACATTAAATAAAAATATATTCCACATTTTCCTAGTTTGATCACATGCGTATAATATGAATGCTGCGTTACAACCGGTATAATCAACTTATCAAATATAACATTCTCATTCGATATTATATTTTTAATCAGGACTGATCTAGTGCGGTTCGCTTTTGGTATGTCACTACTATAGTAATGAATACACTTAAGTAACTTCTGGAATAATGTTATTGGATTACATTGAATATAGTTCAATATGGAATACCTACAAACCAATTACATACAAAATGCAAAAATATAAACAAACAAACGTTTGATTATTTCACTAGAAAAATAAACGAGGTGTATTGGAGCATGTTGCACAACTGTCGTAGTGTAGTCACATCACACGCGAGCGCGCCGATGATCAAGTTCATAATTGTCTGGATTTTGTTACACTGTGGCGCGTTCTATTTGCGCCTTGTTTGTTTTCAGGACCTGTTCTTTATTCGGTGATCTGAAATAATATTATTTAATAATTGTTTTGATGTTAACATTACTACGACTTCGAATAAATAATCTCTCTATATAACGATAGATTAATTATTTTAAAATATTCAGGATTTATCGGAAATATGAGCAAATTTACTCTAATGTATATTTTTTGTACTTTTTTTATTTGAACGTGTAATTAAATTTGCTTCCATAATGGAAAACATTTCTTATGTGGCGATAAATGTTTGGCGTATAGTTACATATCTTAATATTACACCCCTCTATAGATAAAAGAGGCTTTGTGACTTCTTGGAAGGAGACCCTCTACCACACCATGAGGGACGCGTGATGATGATGATGATATCTACTGTGCTTATTTCCGATGATATGCGCAGGTTTTACAAAGTGTTAGTCAGTACTCACTGTTCCGCGGCAGCACCAGCGGCTGATCGTCGCGCACGGTGACGCTGTGCGAGCTGCCGTGGAATGAGTACTCGACGGTGAGGTGCTTGTCCTCGCCCACGCACGGGTCGTAGAAGCCGGGCAGCTCAGACTGAGAAAACTTTTATTGTATAGTCTAGGAACTTAAATGGTAATTTATGATACTAAAAAATATTTCTTCTTTATAACTAAATATTTTGCGGTCATTTGAGATAAAAATAATATTTAAAAGTTTATTACTCCATACAGACCATATACACTGGGAATCTCAAGAATCAAAGCGATCGTTACAAAAAAGGATCGGATCGGTTCAAAAAAGCCGATTAGAAACTTCATAGATAGTTTTTTAAATAATATTTATTTCCAAGTAGTGTTTTCGTACCTTGCTGGCGTCGAGTAGCTCCAGGCGGCTGTCTCTGATGAGGCACTGCACGGGCACGGTGACATCGATGAGGTCGGATACTCCCGCGCCGTCACCGCCCTCCGGCGCCGCGAGCTCGGACGCACCTGCGTACGAACACTGTCACCCACAACACAAGCACGAGAGCAGCGAATACGTACACACGTACGTACGAAGTGTAAAAAGCACTTTTAAATGCTCCAAAATACTCGTCAATGATAACACTTTAATAGAATTATGATTTTATATTCAATAGACTTTTAGAATTGTTATGCTTACTTTTTTTTATAAATATAAAATGAACAATTAATCAACAAGGGCAGGATTTGAACCTGCGACCTCTGAGATATGACAAATGAAATCAATTAAAATTATATAATTTGTTATTGAAACATTTTCTACTTCAATTAAAAACTGACCCTGAGGTAGTTTTCCATATAATGCTCTTGTAATAACTAAGCCCTTCTTCTTTTCTTCGTCATTCCTGATCCTTGAATATGTTTCTCTCATTAGCTCAATAGTTGCTCGAGCTTGGCGTTGCATTTCTTGTAACCTGTAACGTTTAATGTCACACAAAAGTGAAACTACGCTGAATAATTTTAAAAATTTCATCTTGCTAACTAAAACTATTTCTTAGTTTAACGGAATATGGTAAATTACGGATGACTAGAAAATGCACAAACAGTATCAAGAGTCTCGCAATACGATTTCTGCAGGGGTTGAACAGATAAATGAAAATAACAGCTAACGAAGAGTGTATTTCATAATAACCTCTCAAAATTAGCCTCCATTGAACGCTGGCGCTCCCTCTCCCTCCTGTCTTTGGCGATGGGGTCAAGAACGAGCTTCTTCAGCAGTAGCCACGAGACGACGGGCACCGCGGTTGCGTAGAACACGGGCGAGGGCAGCACCTCCTCGCAAAGGTGGATCGGCAGGACGATACTCTGAGACGAGCAGGACCATCTGAGGGCACATGAGTAGGGTCTGTCATAGAGAGTACAATAAATACCCCGACTTAAGTGGATTTGAAGTTCGCGGTTTTCGTTGTTGACATCGGCTTCTTTATTTCGACCTGCCAGTGTTCAGTTTACGGTAAGTTCGAATGTGTTATACGTGTAATTGTTTTACTATTAATTGTGTAATTTTTTTATTATTATAGATTTATCTTTAATTATTCCATCTAAAGGAGCAAATAATAAATCATTTGAACGTAACAAGAAAGGAAAACCACTGTCTATGGACTGTGTAAACTAAATATTGTCGAAGACTTTGAATCGAAAATATAGATTTATGAATAGTCAAAGAAATTTGGTCTACCGGAATAAATAGTTTAAATAATTATAAAAAGTAATATATTACGGAAGCCGTGAAAGAGTCTAAATCGTAATCTAAAGAGACTAAATCGTCTAAAGAGTATAAACGTCACGGTATTATCGCTCAGATGCAAACAATGTTACAATTATGATATGACAATCAAGTAAAATTTAACGGAAATAAGAGAAGCTTAACTCATCAGGCGCCATTGTTAGAATATATGAAGCCTTTGACATCAAAATAAATTCGCTTCACATTGTTTTATTCAGATTAATGTAAATTGTTTTCATTACCTAACATTTTATACAACATATATATGGTTTTTTTTAGACTTTATATGTATATGAAAAGTTGAACCCCGACTTACGCGGCTATCGCGTCGCTTGGTCGCGTAAGCTCTGGGTATTACTGTATTGTAAATATTCATCATATAATTTGATAAATATCACTACCGATAGCACTTGAGGCTTTGCAGTCCCAGTCCCTTCCTGAGTTACCGATACTATAATTTTGCGTTCATATGCTTATTTAAAAGTATAAACCTTTTCCACCTCGTCGTGGTTTTCCAGAGAAATATTTTTTTAAGAATTTTCTCTTTCTAATGTTCTCTTTTTGACGTTTAATGGTTTTTGTTATTAATTAGGATTCGTGACCTTTCCGTCAGCGCCAGACAGCCGTGTAGCGATTACGATGGATTCGAAATGGTTCATGAGAGCCTCATCCTCCAAGCGATAGTTTTCAGACACTCTGAATCAATTTACTTATATAAAACCCATTGGCCTCGGTTGGTAACTCCATACCGGAGAAAGGTTTTCGAAGTATTATGTTATAAACTCACTTTAGTTTGAGCATGACCCCACTGGGCACGCCCAGCATCACAGCGGCCGACACGCTGCTGTTCTGAGAGACTTTCTTCTCCGCCCCGTACTCAACGATCGCCCCAAATGTACCCATTCTGAAACAATAACGTCTTCTTAACATACATAATATATATATAGAACCTCAAATGCAATAAAAACATCTTGATCAATTTATTTTACTCTGCCAAATACTGAACCTATATAAGATTACTGGATTGAGCGGTTAATTATAAAATGTTATATTAATTCAGAAATGGGATATACATATATTAAAAAGTATTATTTTAATAAATGATGAATTATCAATTTAAATTTGAAGGTATCACTTAGAAAACCTATAAAATTAGATCGTTTTTGAAAATGGCAACCCCTGTAATATACTCCTCTTCAAATATTAATATAAGGGTTGTTTTGGCGATAAGCTACGGATTATGGCTTTCTGCGTCATCAGCTGGTTTACAAACCAGACCCTCGCCATGCACTTTAATATATACTTTACTTAAATATTATACTTGGTTTAATAGCCGACACTCTTAAACATATATCCCTTTATTTATATATGAAATGTATGGGTAACGGTTTTATCCAGTTTTTTGGTGTTAGAGATAAGTTACTAGATCTTTTCTGATATAATGATTGGCGTTGCTTGAATTTTTAAAAAATATGGAATATTATTTCCAAAAATATTCCAAGGAATAAATTTACTCTTTTAATTAAAATCAAATTAATTTCCCATGGTGGAAAACGAATATTTACATAAAGTCGAAAACCATATAGACAATACAACACGTATACATGAATTACGTATCAATAGAAATTAAAAATATTAACAAAAATACAATAGACAAAAACAAAATATATAGACAAATATATAATAATAGAAAAAAAACAGAATCCATTATTTTATTAAATCAATATAATTAAAACGGAACTTTCAATGATAATAACTAAATACAAACATTATACCAGCACTTCATATTTAATGGACGGCGAATTCAGAGAGGAGTAAGTAAATATAGGATGGGAAACGGTGCCTATGTCCCGACCACACTGACTCCCAGAATATTCTTTCAATCTGATACTGTGGCAGTTCTCTACCAGTTAAACCCTGTAGAAGGTGAGAAATGGCGGTACACGTTATATTTTTTATTTATTTACTACGCCTCCGTAAGAGTTTTTTAAGGGTCCTTTATTAATTTCTAGGTGCGGTATTCCAGAGCTGTAAAGCCTGAACAATGAAGTAAGTTGTGGAAAAGTCGCTATTAAACGGAAAGATGGCTTTAAGATTAGACGATGACCGATCATGTCATTCATTCATGTGTGACATTCAGTCATGTGTGGCATGAAAATACTGAAATTTGGACGTGACAACGTAAATAAAAAACGTGTGACTCATTGTCACGTTCTACCTGACCCAATCATGCAAGCGAGAACGCAAAACAATACGATAGAGAGGCACGATCGGCCTAAGCGTTTGGCTTGTGACGAATTTATCCCTCTTTATAAAGTAAGGTGAAAAGTTGATATGGTTTCCATTGTTTATTCTGAGAACAAATCATCGTCCTATCTTTAACAGAATAACGTAGATTGGAAAACACAGAACAAAATAATAACAACCCTAATGAGGTCTGGAACGGTTTACTAATACGTCATCAGATTTAATGAAGTACTTATTAAGTTTCCAAATTAAGATACATTAAAGTACATGTAAGGTATTATCAGATTAATTCGTTGCGGTATTTCAATCTGTTATGACTAAGAACTAAGATAGTCATTAAAATGACTTTGCATACGGAACATATACCAGGATCAGTTCAATTAACTTATTTTAAATTTGAACCAATTCGACGTCTTTCAATGTTTGTTATATTAAATATATAATATAGTCAGACGTTCATTGACAACAAAAAAAATATCGGCCATAAAATCGCATTGCATATATTTTAATAGCTTTATGACATTTTTGTAGGATTTAGAGCTTAACTGTACTTTGTAAAATGTGAACTCGTAGCATTATAACTTTCTCATAGCAGATTAACTTAAAGTAGTCATAGCCACGTTTCTTATGAGGTGTGTGAGAACCGAAAGCGCAAAACATGTATATTTTATCCATCTCTCCTGGCTTCATCTGTTTTCGTTTCTAACAGATGGCAGATGGCCTTCACATATATATATTCCCAAATTTGCGATGGGTGACGGCACGACCATCATGTTATAGAAAAATAAAATACGCAAATAAGCAACTCAGACAGACATTCATCAAACGCAAAGCAAACAATAAGCAAAAGCAGCTTAATTTGCAGTTGAATAAATTTAAGAAGTATATATTAATAACGTTATAACAGGTACAGTAGTTGCAAGTGGATAGTTGGAGTGTTATAATTGTAATTCTGTAATGCTTGTCTGAATTCTATTTAAACAGATTCAAAACATTGACATCAGACTTTTAATTCACAAACACTTTAATTATTTTCTTTTAAGTAGCATCGCAGCGCATGGCCAGTAAAAATGTGGAACATTATATATATTTATCCGGCTGTATTACACGTGAAATGTATCGAAATTTGCCCGAAAATTTTTTTTGAACCCTATCGAGGTTACTCATTACCTCGAAGCATGGTGGACGAGTTCGGTCGTGGTATTAGTCGTGAATACAGCCGGGTAAATATATATATATATTTAATAGTTATTTTTCACAAAACTTTTTATAAAAAAATGTGGAACGTAATACATGTTATGCAGTCGCAGTTTATTATACGGAATAGGCACTCACTTGAAGGCGAGCCGCAGCTTGAGGTCGTGTTGCGGGAGCTTTCGCACGAGGTGCAGCGACAGGAACGAGTGCGGCGCGCCCAGCTGAAGCGCGGCCGCCACGTGGTGGCGCTGCGAGTCGCGAACGTAAGTACTGGACAGCGACGAACCAGCGCCGCCGCCGCCGCCGCCACCCGCGCGGTACGTCAGGTAGCCCACGGAGTGCGCGTCCAGCTGGAGCGCCAACGCTGTCACGCACACCACGACTATAACAAAACTCTATCCTACATAACACGAGACCCGTCCTGTACCGAATAGTTACTCACTTGACACGAAACTAGGAACGATTCCTCTAGATGTAAACTGCAGGCCGGTGCCGCAGTTCACAAACATCAGTCTTGATATGGTCCGGAATATCTTGAATCCTACCACGGGTCCATTGCCTATACCACATTCTAGTTCTGTCCATCCTCTTTCGGAACTTAGATGACGGTTTGATACTGTTAATGAGCCCGTGCCTGTTATATATAAAGGATAAGGAAAAATAATTTATCAAGATATTAATAAAAAAGAACGAAATGCTTTTGCTATAAAAAATTAAAAAAATAGTAATTATTTTGAAGGAAGGAGAAAAGCTGCATAAAGATAAGCAACTTTTTCTCAAAGAACACAAAAAATTTAAAAAAAACTAATCTCTTTAAAATAATGATCAACTTTCAATGTCAATAAATGAACCTCACCAATCCCATTTTGTGTAGAAATATTCCCGGACAAGGTGACGGTATTGCGTAAAGTAACGGGCGCGTCTATGGACTGCTGGATAGTCATACCCGATACTTCTACACTAGGAATCACGGCTGACTCTTCCCTAAGAAAGACATTCTTTAGTACAAGATTTTAACCTTAGAATGTTAGGAACATTATTAATACAGATTCAAAATATTGTTGTTCGAAAATGACTTACAATATATCATACTCATCATAGTACTTCATGAACATATCAGTAGCATTAATGGATAGGGTGATAGTGCCTCGGGGGTTAGCACTTTGCTGTAACCTCCGCTCTTCTCGTTCTCTTTTTAATCTATGAAAATATAACATTTACAAGATAGTTTCACATTAATATATTTAGAGATTACGTTAGATTCCTATAACTAATTTAATGTTTTTGGTTCACTAGGATTCAGTTAAATTCTCCTTAATAGTAATTTTTGCAATAGTAATTATGTAACAAATAATGTTTAATAACTTTGTGGTAAATATGGTAACAAATTCCTTAAAATCGCAAATGAATTATATACTTAAGCACAATTACCTTTCATATTCTTCTCTAATTTCCCGTGGAGTGCGTGTTCGAAATATGACTTCCCAACCATCAACCTCCAACCCTCTTTTACCTTACAAGATAAATTATGTTATTAAGTATTGTATTTATTTAGAATAGACATAAAATAGGTGTTGGTAAATAACATTCTTACCCAAAGTATCATAGATGGCACGTTTGTGTGAATCAGAAAGTACTTCATATGCCTCTTTAACTTTGTTAAATATTTGTTCAGCCCATTTCTGCTTGTTGGGGTCTGTGCTGTGTTTGTCTGGATGAAATATTCTTGAAAAACGACGGTAGGCACTGTTTATTTCTTCTATACTTGCCTGAAATAGTAGTGTGTTGAATCAAAATAATAAAACATTAATTAATATCAATTTTAGCTTTATTCCTTTATATTTTACTAAATTCAGCCATTGCAGCTAGAAGGAGTTGTATTAAAATAGTAGTGAACAGAGGAATTTTAAAAATTACAAATTATGCATACTTATATTATGCATACATAGTAAATATTTACGTAATTCAAGTACTTAGAGTAGAGAATAAATATTGTAAATTATTATGATAAAACACAAAGTTTGGTTTACCTTACATATATTAGAAATCCTGTAAGTCTTTAATAAAACTATTATAATGAAAGTAACCCCTAAAGAACTGTGTTCAATAACTTAAACCAGAATTTCTATATATGATATATTGATAGTTTTTAATACTGGCAGGGACATAAGCATCTAGATGTTCTACTTGTCATTACAGCTTCCCTAATTCTTACCTAACTATCAGGCCATATAGAAAAAAGTTTTATACTTTTTAGGATCCTTACACATTGGATGTGAGTACACTTACCTTATTTTATTATTTATTCTTAAATTATTTCTTAGAGCCTAGACAAGTAGCATTAATTCTAATCAAATAGAAATATTACCACACATTAATATTGTATTCATAACAAACATATAGAAGCAGATTTGAAACTTAACTGTTCTACATTACAAATATGTTAAAATTAAATTGCCAATTGAAATATAGAATGACTGAAATAAAATTGTCATTATGTTATGATTATCACAGTATACATTGAATACAAACATATTATAAAGTATTTTAGATTTTCACATGGAACATAGTTTAAAAAGAGAATGATTAATTATTTTAAGTCAAATAATTAAGTTAATACATAATATTTTTCCATGTATAATACTTTCATAATACTAGTTAGTAGTAGTAGTAGTCCTAATACTTACAAAAAAAAAAATAATAAGAAAAGTTGTCAACCACGAAATACAAGAGAGAAAATATTATACATAATCAAGTTATAATAAGATATTTAGACCTAATTATAAAATAAAATACTTATATAATAAAAGGTACAATAAAGAGAAAAAGTTTAAAATCACATTATAAAAGTCGCATTCTATTAATCTGGATAAATGTATTATGTACTTTGGAATTGGATCATGGTCCTAACCTAAAAAAATGATTTATTCTACGAGACAAAAATCAATGATTAAATAATTGGTAAATGATCATATAAATGTGCTAGTAAATTAGATGTATATTGTTATTAAAAATACTTATAAAAAGTTATATAATTATACCGCAATATTATGAGGTTTAGACGAAAACATATATTTTTAAATATTTACCGTTTTAGCAACATTTAGTAATTGATAATAATTTTCTTGCAGTAGAATACTTTCTCCTTCTTCGTCCATTTCTTCTAATTTGTTAATAAATACCTAAATATCCGGTCGGTATGTTCAATTTCTTTTACCGCCGCACTGACAGCTGACTTTCAACTTGGTCATAGAGTATATCGTCATTTTACCACCAATAATATCAATTCATAATTTTCATAATATCTCATACAGTATTTACAACTGATATCTACGAAGTTATAAATCGTATTCTTTGTATAAAGTAATGTTTTTTTAGTATTCTTTGTGTAAGTATTTTATTTATCACTTAATTGTGATATTTAGTAAGAAATAATATACAATGAAAACAATATAAATATTGTTTTCATGATACGACTTAACATCTTAAAGTATGTGTATTTTTTTTTTATTGCATTAAACATTTTAAAATGTTCTGATGAAAATTGGTTTAATATTATATTTGCAATTTTTAGCATCTTATTATTACTTAGATATAGGTAGAACCATAATAAATAACGTTTAAAAGTTTGGGAGTAAATGCTGTTCCATTGCTCTGAAAATGACAATTATATAAAAATAAATATTGTTTCAAAAGAACAATTTCTTCTTGGGAATATTGTTATCAACAAAATCATTTTAAAGTCTAGATATTGAAATACTCGAACCGCCACTACACTGTACAGTAGATAGCAGCAAACACTGAAGTACGCTCTAGCTAAATGTATGTATAACCTTTCGAATGGATGATGCATAAGCATATTCATATTACAAGGAGGCCTCCTTTTCACCATAGGCAACCCTCCCTAAACTCTTAATTTGCTTTGTATATATTGTAAAACGTAAAAATTGTTAATAAAAAATATTCGTTACGACTTACAGTATATTAATATTGTGATTTAAAATACTGCTTCTAAACGAATGACCCCAAGATGAACAACTAAGGAAAACCTCTGCTTGTGCCATGCATGATATCTCTTGCAAAAAAAATCAGAATCCTAACTACTTTTAATCATGTTAAATTTTAAGTCACGTCCGATTTATTTAAGCTGTCAATGAAACTAATAATTAATGCATGCCTTAAAGAGATAACGTTGCTTGCTGCTAAAATGCTCGAACATTCCCACCACAAAGTGGGTACGACATCAAAGACTTTTTAACCCCGAATACTCTCTCAAAATAAATTATATTTAGAGACGGATATTTCATAATCTAGTTAGGCAATATTTAGATATTTAGAGACGGATATTTCGTAATTAGGTTGTCCTAATTACGAAATATCCGTCTCTAAATATATTTTATTTTTAGTTCTATAATTTCTATTGATAATTTCTTTATCATGCATAACAATTAGATGTAAATTTGATTTTAAATAAATGTATTAGATCGGGTACTACACCAAATTATTATATTTTAAAAATTAAAATATAAGAACTAATGTAGTGGGTGGAATATCATAATGTAGCAATCGTTATTTAAAAATATATTTTATATTTTTAAATAAGGTTATTTCTAGCAAGTTTCAAACGAAACTTATAAGTACATAATTAAAAAAAAAAAACTAATTAATATACTGAAAAGAAAACAAAAAGTCATAAGTTTAAGCAGGTATATTATCATCTGTTTAAAATTGTCATATTACTGTGTAATATCTGTAGTCTATTAGAAATAACTATGTAGTCTATGGATAGCTCTCTCCGACTTTGAAATGTGGAATAAATTTAATAATTTCTTTTGCAATGTCCCGTTAAAAATATTGTTGTAAATGTAGGACTAGTTGATTTCATTTATTGTGCCCTATTCGCAGATGTGATAAAAAAGGGTTGCTACCAAAAAGGTAAGTACTCAAAAACAGTTTCTTACCTAAATGTTTTAGTGATTATGTACTTGTTTTGAAATTGATTTTATGGTTTTAACACAACATCCGATTCGCCGACTATTCTCTGCTACTCTTTCTTTTATGTATTAAAATAATTTAAACTGTTGGTCTACGATACATAGGCTTTTAAGGTGTATAAGCTTTGTGTAGGTGGTTTGAATTATGGAAGATAAATGAATATGACTAATGTTCGGCGAATTTTAAATCCTCGTTGTTATCTATTGAATTTCTCTTAGTGGCATGTGTTATGTGTCAGGGATGCACCAATAATTTCTCTAAGCATGTATGCAACATCAGGCTTTCCCTAACAACTTAAATTAACTTGATGTATGGTGAGTGAAAGTCTACTTTATTAAAATTTATGCACATTGTAATAATTTACACTACTAATGAACTTGGTGTCTTATTATATATAAAAACAAGATAAACAAATATGTGGATAAAAATAGTGATGCTTTTTAATTTGTGACTCATATTTTTTATAAAATTATTATTATTATTTTTTTTAATTTTTTATCAATTAAAAGAAACATCTGCTGTTACCACAATATTGTTTTAAAAGGGCTTGAGAAGGTAATAAATCTATAAATCCTTGTTAAAACTTTGTGTAGGTGGTATTTTGGTCAGTAAAACTTGAAACTAACCAAACTAAACCACCCACACTGCCATATAGATACTTATTTAAATTACCTTTTAAAAACAAAATTATTAATAGATAAGTATAAACTGCCCACAGTTTTATACTAATCTAAATTAGTTGTGAAAAAAAATATCTTTTCTTTATCTCAAAAGTGCCTTGAATATCAACTGTGGTATTGTGTTATGCTGTAAAAGTGAATTCATTTCCTTACTTAAATGAAAGCATTTAATAGTAATTTGAAAGTATTCAACAACTAAAACATTTTTTTTTATACGTAAATGTGCTTTTTTTTATTTTTAACCATTTCCTTGCAATGTTATTCTCGAGGCTTTCATACTGTCATGGTGGATCTTTCAAAAATACAACTAACCTTTTTATACCTTGTGCCTGGAATCTTTCTTGTACTTGGAAATTA
This sequence comes from Dircenna loreta, assembly GCA_963555665.1. Lineage (NCBI taxonomy): Eukaryota > Metazoa > Arthropoda > Insecta > Lepidoptera > Nymphalidae > Dircenna > Dircenna loreta. Next base: position 11,689,027 of record OY743092.1, read on the forward strand.
ATTCTTAAAAATGCTGTTGTCACTCCATAATATGTTTGAATTATCTGAGAACCTATTTATACACATTGCTACAAAGTCAACAACGTCAAATGAGTTGCTGATAACAAGCAGAGTCAATATTGTGATCTGTTTACTGTGCATTATTAACCAAATATCATTGGTGAACTTGACTGCCCCTGTAACCATTGTATGCTTGGGGATCAAACCTAAAGAATAAATGTGGTAGATAAAATGCTCAACTACTTATAAACATGTACTTCCACCATTTCACATAACCTGAAATGCCTTAAAAAATCTCATAAAAGTTATTGTATACCTGTAATTGGATAGATATATACAAATTTAGACACATCAAGTCACCACACCTCACATTTTCATTTTATTAGCTTCTACTTGTTATTTAGTTCTATCTAGCTTTTTGCATTTGAGTCATATAATAGACAGCTCATAAGATTTTTTGTGGTCAATAAAAGCTACATGTATTTAACATATTCCTCTATCATATGGGTAAATGAGATTCATACTGAAACCATCTAAATCTAACCTGCTTGACTGGCTGGTGTACCTCAATATCTGAACATCTGATTTCAAGTAGACAAAGGGAAAATAATTCATATTTCGTATACAGGATATACTTTTAATCAATTAATCAATTCCAACAGTTAAAGAAAGTAAATCAATCAAAACACTTCCTAAAGATAAAAAAAAATCACCCTCTATACTGATGAAAATGAATTAACTTTTAAACAGCACTGCAACAACTAAAATGACAATGTGTATGTTCTCCTCCTGATTCAGACATATTTTGGTGAAGATTGTCTCACCAAGAAGTCTCAAAGCTTCATTTTTGTGCAAAAGAAGCAAATTCTTCGCCAAATGCCTTTCAAACCATCTCGGATCAGGTTATGAAACCTTTGAGCCTTACACTTTTTGAAATCTTTATACATTATATTCTTTATAAACAAAAATTGTATATGCATGGGACGCAGTTCTATGTTGTGGAATGGAATAATTAATTTGGAAAGGTCTATTTATATATTATTATCTATAATATCTTATATATAATAATTACAACAGTGCTATTTTTATAGGATATATACTTATTCAATTAAATAAGCGATTAAAAATTATGGTAATATTATCTTATACATTTTATATATATTTATTACCATCTTTTGCCAGTTAGGTCATTTATTCCCCCCCTTCTTGACACAATGAATAAGACATCTATATAAAAAACGTATCTTTAAATTTTTACTTTTATTATTATAGAGTGTACTAAAATGTTTTGTAGCGCTGAAAATAAATTTTTAACTTTTATATTCAAAAGATAAGCTATAATGGCACCAAAATGAACTAAAATACTTATAGGAACTTTAAACGCATCAGGCATGCGTCAAGTAACAGATTTTTTTTTAGGTTCTGTCAAATTAATAGCAAATTATTGTGTATTATTTCTTGCAGGTTTTAAAAACGGTAAAGAATGCCATCGACTCATCTAAATCTCCGCGAAGACGACGTAGTGCGTCTTGCGCTGGAGTTCCTAAACTTGCGCGACCTGCACATCACGCAGCTGTCGCTGGAGCGCGAGACTGGTGTCATCAACGGGAATTATGCTGACGACGTACTATTTCTACGCCAGCTCATCCTCGATGGACAATGGGATGACGTGCTGGAGTTCATACAACCATTAAGCGCATTGAAAGCTTTTGAAGCTGATAAGTTTAATTATGCTATTCTTAGACATAAGTATATAGAACTACTCTGTATAAGATCTGAAATAAAGGCTTACAACAATGTTGAAAACATTGTCGATGAAGTCGTCAAAGTTCTCAGTGATCTTGAAAAATTTGCTCCTTCTAAAGAAGAATATTCTAATCTTTGCCTATTGCTTACGCTACCAAGTATAACAGAACACACACAATTTAAAAAATGGAACCCGAGTAATGCGAGAGTGCAATGTTTTAGAGAGGTATATCCTCTTGTCGAGCAATTCTTGCCGTGTGACAAAAAATCTTTTACAAGCGGAACAGCACCCAAAAGTGCGAAAAATGATCGACTTATGCAATTGCTCATAAAAGGCATATTATACGAGTCTTGCGTAAATTATTGCCAGGCTAAAGCCACTGGGTCGAAAGAAGCACAGTCGAATGAAGTAAACTTTTCCCGACTTTTAGATGGGTCAGGATTTGATGAGTCTGATTTAAGTTTGTTGTCATGGCTACAGTCTATACCGGCTGAGACTTTTAGTGTCCCATTCGAGCAACGAATGTTGAATGTTGACGTCGAAAAAATGGAACGACCATCATTGCATACATCGTGGACCGAACATATGCTCGTCACACCTATCAAACCCCGCACTTTCCCTCACTTGGCCATGCCGTTTAGAAGACCAAGGTCTGCAGCAGACGCGATGACTAGGTCGCTCCGGCCTCTGCCCGATGGAGCCCCTCGGCATCCGGCTGTTATGGCGCTCTCCGCCATTGACTACGGCCCGTCTTCATCCTATTTCGCTGGATTCCATCTTACTGGAATAAAAGGTAATAAGTTGATGAACACATCAGTTGACAGACTATTCGATAATAAAAACTGTGACAGCATTTACAACGGTCTCAACGAATCATTAAAACCAATTGACGAGCAATTGAAACCGATTGGTGAATACAGTAAAACAAACGATAATAGCAGCATTGGAGCCTCCAACGCCACCACTCCAGAGCATAGAGCTCACGATTATTCTGCGTCCACGTCGATCTCCGCGGCCGCGGGGCCCACGGAAGTGATCCCGGGGACTGACGGAGACTTCCGTCGAGAATTGCTTAAAGAATACCAGATACAGAAAAAACGAGAGTGTGATGACTATCTTCGCAATTTATGCTCCTCGGAAATAAGACCACAAAAATTGTAAGTTTTATTACAATTCAATGCAAGTTCGAAGTTAAAGATTTTTATCTCATACATGCATTGGTACATCTATGAAACGGTAGTCCCTTTTAAAAAAACCGTCAAAAATCCTTCATGTATAACTCTCTCTCTCTCTTTTAACGGTGATGATTACTTATTACCAATTAGTGGTAATTGTTCTTGTTAATATTTCTAGGTTAGAGCAAGTAAGTGATAGTACGTCAGGATTCCCGTCGACCGCCAAATTTCCTCCGCAGCCGAGCGTGGAACCAAGTCAAGAAATTCCAGATCATTCCCAGTACTTAAGGTAAGCAGTAATATTCGTGTATTTATTGTATAATTTATATTAAAGGAATAATAATATAATAAGAGATGATCGTTATTTCTTGTATCGTGTATTAAAATTTATTTTCTGTACAGAAAAAATGACATCAGCGAGTCTATCGAAGTGCCGGACACGCCTAACGTAAGAGTTTTAAATTTATTATTTTACTTACGCATTTTAACAATCATATTTTTATATATTTTTTTGGTATATTTGGTACGGCACCTATATATGATACTGCAGTTGAAATGTTGAAAGCATTATAGTTTTTCTTGGTCGCACTCGAGTGACTGCTCTCCAAATATTTTCTAATCATAGTCATATGTGTGTTTTCTTAATGGCTTTTTGTCACACGATATTGTTAACTAATGGTAACTGCCACCAGACTTTATAACGAAAATGGCCCTCTTATAATTTATAATTATTGTCTTCTACGTATTAGTAAATGTAATAATTACATTACGCTTCGTTCATTTTAAGATATTGTTTCATAATATTACAACGTATAACTTAATAATTCTTAATAAAAGTAACATATTATTGAAAATGGAAAAAATATAATCGTTAAGTTCTCGGGTAAGACAGTAGGCGTCAAATAAAAAAGAGATGGTAGACTTTATTACTCCTAACCTACATTTCTAACATTCTTACATTGGAATGTGCTATTAAATTAAAAAAAAGTTTGTTCATTTATGTCGCCCATTTAGTAAAATACAAAAATACAAACTATCGTCAGATGTTTGACCTTTTGTTGATAATAATAAAATTTCCCAAAAGTGCGAATTTGTGAGTATTGCATTGCAATTGAAAGAAACAAATCTTAAAATATAATCATATAGTATTGAATTAAATACATTTATCCCAACTAATATTCAACAAGGCAAGACAAATTGATTGTTGTGAATGGAACGCTTGGAGAAAACGTAATTGTAGTATTATTTTTCCATGATGCAAAATATTGATAACAATGATGATTAAAGAATGTGTTTTTTTTGTAAAATAATCCTACCTACCTTGATAATTGTACTTTACCCAATCATAAATGTATTTATTAACTGTTCTTTGATCTTCATGGTACGTTACAAACTATCAGCGCAGATTATGCTTCTTGTCTTGCTATTTTTCTCTTCATACAAACTCTGATAAATCTTTATCAATGTATATTATACAATGGTTTTGTGTCGAAGGATATCGCAAGTCGTATCTAGTGTATGGAAAGTGAGCGAGTCTATAGAGGAACCATTCTTAAAAAATGGTAGCAGGGTGGTCGCGATTGAACTTGACTATAACCGAGAGCCTTACGAGCGACCTTACTAGACTTTATAGTGCTGACGTTGGGATGGCGTTGGAAGTAAAAGCCAATCCTTAGGTACTTTGGTGCGGAAATTGGCTCAACCTTTATAACTTGACCATGGGGGTTGAGATGCCGTAAACATAATTGGGAGACGAGAAAGGAGAGGGGACTTGTCCAGGTATAGTTTACACGCAAAATTCCGTAAGCCTTTAGATTATATCGTTTACTGTTAGCTCAAATATCGTATTATAATTATAAGAATCAAAGTTATGGACTGCAGTTATTATAATAAAGTGTTTAGGTACCGCAAAATTAAGTTCTCTTAAAAGACAAAAAAGATTAAGTCAATTCCCCTAATCGTTATTATTTTGTACAGTAACTTAAACATTTTCTATTTTTCAATCTCGTGCACAATCTAAAATTACAGTCTTGCTCTACTAGACCATTTATCTCTCCAGTTTTCTATAGTGACTTGTGCACATGCAGTTTGTATAAGAGTCAACAGTCGTGTAGTAGACGGTGGCTCAGTATCGTCACGTGCTGCATGACCTTTTATTTGTAAAAAAATAAGCTCTATAGCGTTATCTGGCAATAGTCGAGGGGTCATCGAAGGAACTCGATTCCATGCTCTAGGCCTAGTTCATCGAATACATATTGAGGTTGTTAATTTGACGCTAAATATTTGTAAACATATTATAATTATATCTAATTTAACTGGCCGGTTGTTTAATCTTTTGATTGTTTGGTAACATTCCTAGTATTATCTATTAATATCTCCTAGTAATATCTCATTTATTATCTAAAGAATGGTTCATTAGCCAAAGTGATATATGTATCGAACACACATAAACAGGGATGAGCCAAGAGCTGGTATAAGTTGAGGTAAAATTTAAAATAAAACTTTTCATCTGGGGATTTTTGTAGACTTTCCTTCCTGTTTGCGGCGTTAAGTTAGAGACCGGTGTAAAAGCTGGCACAAGATGAAGCTTAGAATAAAAAAATATATTTAATATTTATTAGCCCCATAACTGCGTCATACGCTTATCGGTGTTTAAAAAGTATCTAAATAGGGACAGCAGGGACAGTGTCTATTACCAGGTTGCATTTGGGAACTCTGTGGCTTCAAAAATTGTGGATCTTACTTTATATAGCTTAAAGTAAATAAAATAGGTGGAATTCAAGAAGTAGAAGGTACCAAAAAAGAAAAACATAGGAGTATGTTTAAAAAAAATGATATCCCATAAAAAAAATACTTGTAAAACAACAAAGTCTCGCAACGCAGTTCTTCTAACGTAAAAAGTTGTAAGATCCATGTAATACCAAGTCGGTTATTAATTTATTCAGTCCCTACTGATTACGAATACCACTATCCTTATTAAAATATATTATTTAAATTTTTAAATTATATATAAATAATTCTGCATATAAATATCATCTCCAAAACAATATTATCTCATTACGTTTGCTTACAATAATGGGTATATCATTTATATAAACAAGGAAGAGAAATGGGCTTACTCATATAATAACCCCAGGTGATCACTTTCTATTAAAATATCCTACTTCAGTATTTATGCCTGGTACCAAAGCTCTACTCCTACCACTAATTTTTATTGCTTGTTATTCCTTTTAATTTTAAATAGCAAGATAGTATTTTTAAATTATAGCAATTGTAAAGTCACGGTTTTTCTTCACAGATATATTGGAACTATAAAACATGTAAATAAAAAGCTATACCAATGCTTATTGAAAAAAACAAAATGTACAGATAAATTATTGACAGTGACATCTATCTGATCTTGATCGTACTAAAAGGTTGCGTCAGTATTCACTTTAGCGTCATCTATCGGTTTGATATTTAACTTCGTGGCTTAGAACACCAAGGGTTTTAAATGGTTTGAATTTAAACCTGTAGAAATGATCATTAGCCATATCTGTCGGTTAATTGTCAAGTTTGAGAGAAATCAGAATCAGGTAGAGCTGGTGTGGTTCACCATATTATATTTTAGTCAGGCGACATCTATTGGTTCATTACTGAACTTTATAGAAAGGTATGCTTTATTCATTAAAAATCTACCCTTAACTCAAAAGTTGAAAGAGGTGCCGCAATGATTCTTTGAGTATATTTGTATATGGCAATTATTTATAAAATGGCGTACTAATGCAAATTATGAAAACTATATTACTACCAATACTAACTATGATAAACAGTCTATACTCCTTTGCTATGTAATAAGTTACAATGGGGTGGATCTATGGCAAAGCAATTAATGTGTTCCTTTTTAATTATTTGCACAGCAGTTTTGTGAAAACTGTTTTTAATAATTAATGTTTGTGAGTTTAGCTTCTAGTTACTATGGAATTAAAATTGCTATCTTTGTCCATACAATATTTAGATTAGTCTTAAATGTTCATAAGTCATTTAATATTGTTTGAACCAATATCAACTTAGCTGATTAGAAAAATACGACTATTAATGATTAATATTCTCAACAAGAATTATTTATTAATATTAAATTATAAATTATGTTTAGAAAAGGAGTCTCTATCCAGAATTAGAGAGAATCGCGCTTCTCTCTGATTGAGACTATATTTCAATGTACTCCCATTTTTCAAGATCAGATAGAGTGGCTGAATCGTATAATGAAATGAGGCCATAATTCTTATATAGAAGTTTATTCTATTTTTTCATCGATGCATTTATAATATTTTTTCGTGTATATGTTTTAAATTATCTTTTTAAATGATTTAAGACAAGGAATATATTATACAGATATATTTATTATGAAGTATGCACTTCCTCCCGAAAGCTTGATATAATTATCTGCATCTACAGATACAGCTTTCCAATTTACCGATTTCACTAGACAAAATATAACGATAACTTAGTAATATGGTTTTACTTTACTCTTTTTTTAAGATACAGTTTATTTTTATTTACACATGAGATATTCTCATGAGACCTTTGATGGTAGATATATGCGATATTTGAGATTGTAAACAAATTACATACCACTTGCCTTATCTTTCTAAAGGATACGGTCCTTTAAATGATGGAAATGCGACCTGGGAACTTAAATCTCTAATATTGTTTACTTCTTATGTACAAATATTTTATTAAATGCTGTCTTGTACCTATAGTTAAAAATATACTTTTCTTCGTCAGAATTAATCTCAATAACAATTTGTATTAACGTTTTTTTTTTGTATTGACGTATTTAGTATCTTTTTTGTAAGCGCCGCGTCGTCTACAATATTTAGTGTAATTGTATCCACTTCATATATATATATTACGTTATTTGTTAATAGCACCTACATTTATTTGCCACATAATTTTTTATTGACAATGTATCAAGGTTCCATTAATTAAACGCTTTGTAGCGACAATTATCTAAACAACATCTAAACTGTGTCAATTTAACGAAAACGGGCCTTTTAAGGAACCGTAAAGTGGCCACGCCAACCTTTAACCATCTGTTAATGGAAATAATTACATCACTACGGACTGTGGTAGATGTATGTGGTTATCAAACTGATTATTATCAGCTAGTCTAAACTATATGTGCCTTTTAAATATCGAATTAGCATTGTTATCACAAAATGTGTTATTATAAACTGTATCTATTTAAAGCACGGACAGACTGTCTCTATTTACATTTTATTATTTAGTTACCATTTGAATTGGAGATGTGTTCTGAGTGTGGGTTGGTGTTATTGATGAATAAATAATGTTATAGCTCGCGACTTTAACGACATAATGCTAATAAATTTAATGTTACCGTGGTTTTCCTGACTCGGGTGACCTTCGCATAGACTCTGAATAACGCCTACCTCCGGTAGTCTTATATTGTACAATTAATTACTGTTTTGTATTATTTACCTTTTTGTCAACATATTTACATACATAGTGTAATCGGAGGACATGATAATAATTAGTGTTATTGCGCGCGCGCATGCCGTCGTGAGTCAACGACAATTATTCTGCGCACAATGCCGTCCGCACAGTCCAGTCCAGTCGAGGCGCGGCATACTTAGAGGACATACGTATCACTTAATCGCGCATTTGTATTAACGAAACCAGTTGTGAATTAAAATAGTTGTGGAGGGTTGTGTACGGAGATGACTGGGGTGAAAAAAGCACTGGCGATGCGACAACTAGACTCTATGTTCGGAAGTATGACTTTAGAGGGCGAGGGTCGACATTCCCCTTTAGTCAGCTCCACCATCGAACACGACCCGCACTGCGACGTCCACGGACGCTGCAGCACGCCGTACAGGTCCTCACTTTACCTTCACAGCCGTGAATCAACGCCGGGATTTAGAGAATCCGTGTCACCGACTAATGGTCTTATAATCAGGTACATAATACATTTTAGTAGATTGAGAAGTGTTACATTGCAAATATTGTCTAAATAATAAATGTGGTGACAGGCGTAGAGGCTCGCTGGGTATATCGCCCGGGTCTCCTGTACGGGAGATGGAGCATCCCTCTTCGTTCCCGAGCATCCTCCGCCGGGACCGTCACAGTCCCTCCCAGACGCCTCCCCGCAGAGACACACCGAGTCCAACACACAAACTATACACTTCGAAGCGACACTCTATGGGATCCTTCCCAAATCTTTCCCGCAACAACATTGTTAATTACAACCGGCGGGATTCTTTGAATACTGGTATTAGAGATATAAAAAGGGACTACGTCAGTCCAATGAATTCTATATCTAGAAAAAGTTCGATTGATACGAAGAAATCTTCAACTGATTCATTGGATACAAATTGGCAGTTCGATCGACACAATTCCATATCGTCTTTGGTGCACGAGGACGAGTACTCTTGTGGGCACAACAAGGTAACTGTTTTAAACAGTAGCTTTCTGTTCTTGTCTGTTGTCAAACTGAGGAATGCTCTGAAGAAATATTTAATTCACCATTAATTATCCATTTCGGAAGTAACAGCCGCACTTTGTTTATAAATAAAGCGTCTAATTTATGCTAATGGGCCGTAACATACTTTGTGTACTTTGACAATACTACGTACTTACTGTTCTACCAAGAACTGTTACTGTTAAGTTACTGTACCCGCATGACACATACTTTAACAAGGGCGCTAAACATTACGAATTCACTCAAGACACTTCCTTTTCCAATGAGACATCTGGTGTGGTCATTCATTCCAAATATCACTACATTCAGTTATATCTCACACTTTCCTTATTTATTAGTTAAATTGTTTATCGACAATACTAGCTATAATCGCTGTCATTCGATTGTCTAACGTTTCGCACATCTCGGAGATGCAATTAACAAACGCTTGATGATTTACGTATAATTAACGTTAACTATTAGAAATAAAACCGTTGTAATTATATGTTTTTGTTCACCGCTATATAGGTAATGAGCTATACAATTAACTTGCGTATCGATAAAGAAACGTCGGCTTTGTTTTATACAACACTTATCACGCGATGAGGCAGTTGCATCATTTCTGCTAAGGTACTCACCTACTTAACCCCGTTACACTGGCAACTCTGTGGGCTAGTTAAAAAGTAACGGATGACATATGTCTCTGCAAGTTTAGCCTATAATTCACACGAGTATAATGATATCTTTATATTTATAGTTCGTATATTCCGGCCACAATGTGGGTTCGATAAATGGCCATACAAGGAGTTGCGCCGGACTCCCTACATGCTCGTGACTCATGAATTCAGTTTACTATATCATGTCAATATTTACATTTGGTTTGCGCAAGTTTTGTCACGTCTTGGGAACCGTGCAGACGGAGCGTTGACGAACATTCTATATAATTAACTGAAGATAATTTTATAGGTTAAGATGTAGAGTCTGTGTAGAGTTCAAGAAGGTTTTTCAGGACTACTAAGAATATTTTCCCTCTCATCTCTCTATCTTTGATTTTAGTATCTTAAAACATAAACACGTAAGTACGTGGTTTACATAAGTATGTAAACGATGTAAACGTGTACAATAAAAATGAGAAATTGGCGACCATTACGCTGACAATATTTGTCTTTATGTCGCAAAAAACTGCTACTACCTACTGGTTTCTTAGGAAAATAATAAAATAACATAAGCTTTTCACCTGTATAAGTTTATTCGCAAAATAATGTTAATTTATCTCGACATACGAGTAATTTAGCAAAAACATAAACTCTTCACACCGAGCTAACTACAGCTTAGAATTCTGTACAATACATACATGTCATAACGAACGGATGATATTTTATTATATATATATGTATATATATATATGTGTTCGTATTAAACGTACATATGTATATGTTCGTATTAAATATAATTATTATCTACGATGTAGATCTGTGTATCGATAAATGTATAAATGATTGCATCAATTGGGCTGTGACATTTATTGAATTGAAACGGAATTTGTTCATCTTAAATATATTATTGTGTGATTTCATTAAATATTGCAAGTGTTTCAGCGACTACGTTACTCACTGAAATGGCAATTTCTGCTCATTTAAAGTCCGTGTTTGTTCGAAGTCATCATTCTGAACGAATTAACTGTGCTTATACATTTTTTTCTTCGAATAACAAATATATTTCTGTATTAATTGTCATTAACAAACAATTTAAATCTCCAACCTTCATGGAGATAAACATAATGTTGACTAAGTTTCTTTATAAATTGTGTTGCCGACGTAACCAGAACCAAATGTTAGTGACATTATTAAAGCTCTTAACTTCAACTTGTGTCTGATGATTGACCCCAGACTGATGTCATTTGATACAATGATTCTCAATTCGACCGTATCTTGTAGGTACTTATAAATGCATCTGGCCTCCGGTATTAAATTAAAATCAGATTAAATAAATGTTAATTTTATTTAAATATGTAGTTCCTAGTTCTAATTAAAATTTATTTCCCTGTTTATAGAACAAGGTATAAAATTTTAAAACACTTAAACAGTATCACCAAGGGTCGTTCGTCAATGTGTGGATGTTCTCGTCTCATGTCGTCTCACGTCGCAGGCAGAGATAAATAGAAAGAAAGATAAAAAGAGGCATTTATAAATAGTACATTAAAATTATTTACCATAACATAAATATTATAAGATTACTCAGTATTTTCTTTATATATGATATTTCTCTATCGATTGGCCATGACGCCATGACATCAAGATATATTAGTACACTAATATTGAAGATATATTAATGAAATATATATAAACATTGGTTATTATTGTGAAGTTTTTCTTGCAGTGAGTCATGTATGAAGTCACTCGCTGTGTCGACTCCTCGGTCGTTCGGTGTTCTTAATAATAACTGTTCTAATTACGATTATTTGTTATTAATTGTGAATGTTTCTCTTGTTAAGTTGAGTTAAGTTTGTTTTTAATTTAATATGCCCTTCAAGAGATTCCTTTACCTAATTGAGTTAACGTAGTGTCCCAAATTGTAATCTTTTCAACACGACTGCATCCTCACGAGTGCAAAACATGTTTGCCGTGCACCTCCCGCGCACCTCCAGTGAAGTATTTCGATCCATTGCACATATTTGGTCAAACGTAAAAACGTTTCATCCGATGGCACGAAAGTAACACCCAAAATACTGTCATCGATACGAAGCGTCAGATTTAGCAATGAGAATTGAGCCTCAAGGATTATATATTAATTAATTTACTATATTATTTGTAGATGAATGGACTACTGATCTAAAATTATTTCAGCCAATTGCCTTCATGTCGAAAGTTTAAACAATTTACTCTTTGATTTCAAAGTATATATAAAAGACTTAAATCTTAATTTAAATATGTCTTTTTAAAGATTTTTAATTCAGAAATACATTATAATACTATAGATATTCGTATTACCAAAACAACCTCTCCCTCGATCGCTCTGAGACTTAAACTGTTTAATTCAAAGATATCGTTTTCCCTTACTCTTTCAGTAATTCTGGCGGTAGATTTTATTCGTATATCGTACTTGTTACTGTTATCTAATAGTAATTCGATGACATCGACTTTGATGAAATTACTTTGGTGCGTTCTTCATACTCTTTGAACAGTTCGTATTCATCGCTCTGGATATTATTTTTTTTATTAATTCTTAATCACCAGTTGAAGGGTTGTTTGCAAACATACCTTGAACCACAATAGATCATTTCTTTATTATAAGTATCTTTACATTACTAAGTGTTGTAGTTTAATACAATCATATAATTTCTAGTCATAATATATTTACTATATAATCATTCCATGAAATGAAAGTATTTAACCAAAAACCTTATTTCGTAAAGAAACTTTCTTTTGTAGCTATAAAACGTAACTCCTATTTTATTTTTATGAACGTCTACAAGTATTTATATTTTATGACGTCGAATTGTTACTATGACCTAGGTTGGTGTTGGGAATAAAACTGTTTTTATACATTTTAGTTGTGACGGCGTCTGCTGTTATTATTTGATATATAACTGCTCGTGTACTGTCCTCGTATATAGGAAAGTAAAATTTTCATTGACTATTATTTTATATATGACTATATTCTAACCGATCGTTAAGAGCAGTTAACATGTCTTTCAAGATTTTTATAATAACATGTGTAATGCGCATTGCTCTTCCTATCTGCGGTATATTAATTAATAATTCATGTTTCCCGCGTAGGAGACGCGATGCTGAGAATGAACTATAAATGGCGCGACCTTGGGATGTTTGCGTATATGGCGACTAATTATCTGTTTGATTTTTCCAGCATCCTTGTCTGCGTGGGATTTTATAATTTTCATGATTTATTAGTATTGTTTTTACCGGATGTGTAATTTATTGTCCATTAGAACAGGTTTGTGCAACTGTTCGGTGCTAACTGTTATTGATAGCCGCCAGTTGTTCTATACATGTGAAGTTAATTAGCCCCTTACATCATACCGTCATTTGTTACAATTGTAACTGTGTCATCTGCATCTTTCTATACAAATTATAATAAATTATCATTAATTTGTATGACAGGTGCGTTCTTAATGCATTTATTGGAGAGCTATTTATTGCGACACTTTATCACTATTATGACATGATTTTCACTGTTCGTTACGAGAGCGAAAGTGTATCGCTCTCGTAACGGATCGCTTGATCCGCCGAAAACCTATGATTTGATACATCCAGTTATATCAACGGAATCACTCTTACACGGATCTTAAATATATATATTATTGATAGACATACCATGTGTTATACCAAATAATATAAAGTGTATTATAAATATTTTATCTGTTATGAATAACATTGTTAAAAACCACGATAAAAATATTTTTACAAAACTGAAGATTTGTTCTAAGTGTATTTAATGAATGGACTCCTCCATATGAGAGCTCGTCGTACACACTACAATAGAAGAATTCTTTATTTCTTTTTTCATTGTTTTACGTGGTTTTTGATCAGTAATATATTTTGAATTTTTCTGACTTTTAACAGCATTGTGCCTAACGTGGCATTGTTTTGTAAACGGTAACGGAAAAAATCCTTTGTTACATAAGACTATGCCAATATTTTTGAGTAAAAACTGAAATATTTTTACAAACCCCGTCACACTTTAAAATCTAAAAATGAATTGGTCTTTATTTGACACGGGCCTGAAACAATGAAGGTATCTAAAGTTCACTTTTTATCTAGGTATATAAGAAAGATTATTTTTTTTAAGTTGGATTTAAGTATGAACATTCAGACTACTTATAAACATTCAAAATTATTCTCAATTATTTTTACATATTGATAATTTTGTATTTATTGTAATAATAATTGTGTAGTATTTAATATTTCATTGTAATAAATATATTTTTATATGTATTTGCATCCATTGCGATACACAAATCTGTCGTTACATTAAGTAACATGTATAACATAAAGTGAAAGTTATTGTGTATTAATATATATTTAATTTAATTAACGCGATGATGAATACTTTATCCATTCGATAGATGACAAATGTTTATCATTCACTAACATAACGCGATGCTAAAAGAGATATCGGCGCGCGCGCATAAGTACCTAAGTATCAACGTTTGAGCGTATTGACCGCACGCATCACGCGGCGCGGGCTACCCCTTTCACTTGTATTCGTATTTAGCGGATCGAGCGAAACGCGTCGAGCCTTTCTCTGTATTTCTATCCCTCTCTAACGTCGCACAGCGCGAGTGGTGGGTCGCTGCAGGCCGACTGCCATCCGCGACAACAGTAGCAAACCCTCGTCGGCTATATCCGCACGGGAACGTATTCGCGCGTCGATGTCCCGCCGTGTACCGTCATGAAATCTAAACCGGCACATTACGTAGACGCACCGTTCAGACCATGGCCTCCGCTTTCCCGCCAAGCGCAGCCAAACTTTTACTTTCGGCCTCCCGACCCAATGGATGCAAGAAACTTCAAAACCTCCTCCTCAAAAGGTTCCGCATATTCTGATTTTTCTGGAATGAGTGCGTACAGTAACAAGTCACGGGACTACTATTTCTTATCGCCCAGCTATCGATCAGCGGGAGCACCAACACCGAACAATCACGCGGATCTCTACATCAGCAGAGAAAGACCGAGGCAGATTCGCAACCCTAACTCCTCCACACCAGCCTGCCCCTGCAGTCGCTCTCGGTCCCTCGAAGACGTGCGCACCGAAGTGGTAACGGAATGGGAGGACGATGATGAAAATGGCAACCGCATCGTAGCACCCGCGACCAAATTCAACCGTACGACATACAAAACCAATACAATTTTTGAAAAACAAAACTTTTTGACACGGCACTCCATGGAAAACCTAATCGACAGATCGCCACAGGTGCCTCCACCCAAACGCATCAGTGCCTTTCAGGTGGGTAATTGAACCACTTTCTAACGATACATTTCTTTCTGTAGCCTAACGCCTAACTTACCGAGCGTAAATTTGTCTGTTTTATTATGTATCTATGCTACAAAACGTAGCTATGCTCACTTTCTAGGTAAAATTATGTGATTATTTAGTGCTGAGCGAAGTCGAAATGTCTAGCACGATGCTATGGCGAATGATGGGTTTTATAGTGGTCATTACCTGTGATGCAGGAGTGACTTTGGCGCCGTTCAGGTCCGGTGAAGCGCGTCGCCAAGCGCACCCAGCGTGACGAGTGTTCGATACTTGCTCTGTACACGACACTCCGGGAATTAATGACCACTATTCATGTGGAACTACTGCTTTGTTACAAAACGACTTTGTAGGTTTTACGATTCGCTAATCTATTGCAGTGCGAGTTGTAATTCTACTATGAATCGAGTTCACTAAACTAGGAATCCATAACATTGTGATGTAGTTTTGATATGGTTTGTTCACTGATGCGTTATTGATTTTCCAATATGCGATGGTCTTAAAATGCAATGCGATATCTACTATTATAAATTATTCGTTACTCTGTTTTCTGTATACATTTATTTTACTTCAAGTTTGTTTAAAAATAAATATGAAAGAGAGATGATATAGTTCTTGTCATAATTTTCATGAGACAAAATCTGAAAGTAACTGAAGTGCTATTATTTCTTTATATTTTATTATAAATAATTTATTAGAATAACAGAATGTTATAAAAGATATCACATATCTGAAATGTTATATTTGAAAAACATTTTTATCAAATCGTTAAGTTGTTAAAAATTATCAATCTATCACGGCTCCTTATGAATATTTAAATAACCGGAAGTTTTCTCCGATTAGGTAACCAATGAATATTTCGCGATGAATATTCGTGATTAAACACTATTATGTCATTAACATTAAAATCAAATGTTTCTCATGAATAGATGAAAGAAAGCGGTTTACGTAACAAATATTAAAATGTGTGTCAGAAACGCTGCTTTCTATATAAAACTCTATGTTACTTAACTTGTGACGCCGCAGTTTCTACTCAATGTTATACTGTAACTCTTCCATTTCTAATTTTACGATATCGATGTGTCGACATTAGTATTGAAGAGAAATGCACTACACACCTCATCTCAATAATTTTGTAAGAGTTTGGTGTTTTATTAAAAAAGATCGTTAGGTTAGTCTTCCCGTATGAGAATAACAGAGACTGAGTGACTGCGATTGGGTTTACCAGCCCGTTAATCTATAAAATGTCGTCGCGACACAGTTATGTCGTATGTCGTTAACTATTGTACGTACATATAGGGTTTACTTTCGTTGAATTTTATAATTTATTTTTGCGTCTTTAAAATAGAACTAAAACGAAGCCCTGAAAACTTGTATGATTTAAAATATAATAAACTTTAATGATTAAATAATATGAATGTGTGTGAATAGTAAATATTAGTCCCTTTTTAAAGTAGGTCTATTCTATGGAGTATGTTTGTACGTAAGCATAGAAAAGGGCAATATAAAAATAACAATTGATGTAGTACTGAAATGGTGTAAATAAAACTACACAACTGTCGTGTAGCCAATAACAAATATATAGTTGTAACTGCATGATGAATAGTAGCTATTTGTTTCTGCGAAGTCATCGCTTAGAACGTTAATAATAAATATAATAGACAGCGCTTTCTAATCAAATACCCGGAGCGTGGCTTGCTTCGTGCGTCCTAACAAAAGGTATGAAAAGTATACCGAATGTGCTCTAAAACTAGTTATATCGCCCTGTCAGTGCAAATAGACATACATACTTCAAAGTGACACGTCCTATGTGTGGCGTGTGTGAGTGTGCGTGTATGTGTGCGCGCATAACAAAATACAAATGTAAGAGACAACGAATAAATAATTTTAAAATGTTTTGTTAAACGCTAATTGGACAGTTTGATGAGTCTTATAATATTGAGAGCTAGTTAGTTTTTGATGTATCATTAATGTTGAATGTGTGTTATACTGTGGATGTCAGCTTGTAAGACACGGTTCGGACAGTAAAATTATCAGTGCGTTATGGAGGCTCGTAAACCGCACACTGTTCCGGTTAGCGAAACCGTGCCGTCCGAGATCTTTAAAACGATATTATGTGTTATGGTTAAAATGTCCATATTTTCAAAATATTTCACGTGATTAAAGTGATAATTTAACGTGCGCTCAATGAATTTACAACTACTTTTTTTTTGTGTTTAAATTTTGAATATTATTTTCATATATACCGATATCTCTAAAACGGCTACTCTATTTCCTATCGTGTAAAAATACGTATATTTAACACACGTTCCATTATTATTTTAGTAGTTAAAACTAAGCTAAAGCACATCTCAATCACACACACCGACAAGCTTTTATTCTAACGTCTAAAGAACGTATAAAAAATGGTGTATTGTTCCTTTGTACGTACTCAATATATGCGTCGCGTCGTCGTGGGTGACAGTTGTTTGAAAAAAGACTGCGTAGGGCCACGTCATGATTAAAAAAGGCGTTATTAAGGTCCATACCTAGAAGTGACATGTATTTCCATGTTGTTTGTTATCATTAAACAATATTTATTCAATAGAATAATGTGATTTTTGTCAATGACGACAAATATAGTCATAAGTAACATTTACATATATACACATAACAATTTAACAGAAACCACAAAAAAATATTGAACGCTTTACGCATGCGGACATCGAACGACGGAGAGTTGCGGTTCACTAAATTATAATCAATCATGGCGGCCGCAATGAGATATCTCAATACGTTTATATTTTAATTTTAATATATTTTAGGAAATGACAGCGTTAATATTAATGACCTGGAGTCAAGCTGGAGACTTGTTCTCTTCTTTTATATATCCGCACTGCCATTCTATTTGACAAATACACTTATATCTCTTATGATATTATTAATCACATTTAATATATACATTCAACAATATATAATCAACAAAGCAATTATAGACACCAGTTTCATTTAATATCCAATACCCACCCTAAGATAAATCTCTTATATTTAATATGAAACATCGCCGCCTGGCCGGCCACGAAATTACATTTTGTTTTGTGTCGGCGCATGCGAAGAGAGCCACTCTCTGTCTGAACTGTACGTCGTATTTTATGTAGTTGACTTATATTACAAAGACTAACATATTGAAAATATATAAATTGAAATTACATAAATGTCTAAATGAGTGATGACTTTGGATCTCATGATTCAGATAACCTCTTTTTATAATTATATGTTTCTTTGGTGACTTATGGAGAGTTCGTTCGTTCACCATTAAATTTTAATCTTACGGCAATCATCTATTAATACGTCTGCTTATAAAATCGTCTATATGTATGATTTGTTAATTCTATTAAAGGCATGGCACCATTCAAATTTACTATGTACTACATTTTTGTATAATAGTATAATTGATTTTTTATATTGAAGGGTATTATATTAAGTCGAGAATCAATTGAACGCTGCTCTTTGCTTAGATCACGAAGCCACATTATTCACATGTGGGTCATGACTGTCATGGAATTAAAAAACTAATTACACTTTGCCTTTTGTTGCTGTCAAGTTACAGTGGCAGGTGTAAAGTATGAGAGACAGATGGAACTACATTATCAATTCTATTTGAGGATAAATATAAAAATGTCCAATTTCAAAATTGATCTAAAACAAGCTTCTGCTATTAGCTCTAGACTAAACTCGTTAAATATTTAATCAGCTGAATCGAAATATAGACATGTTCGTTGTTTGGGGCTCGTCTCCCAGCCACTTATAACGTTCTGTACCTACTGTTTCAACCTAAAATTTGGTTGTACATCTTAGGATTTTTAAATTATTTAATATTATTTTTTCACTTGTGCACAAAATATGAAAAAATATATCAATATTATAGTAAACATATATATTTTGTATATTTACGCGGGCCCACTTGATGACGAATCAATAAACATATGACAGCTAAAGTTAAATGATATCTTTTACTATTAATATCCGGTTCTAAAGGTTTCACAAAGATAAATGAACAAATAAATAAAAATGACTTAACGTAATTATCATCTCATTAGATATATTATATCCCTCAAGAGAGAGAAAGAGAGACTGTTGCTGTTTCTCGTGGTAATTTAAGAACCTCTATTCTAAAAATCCTCTCGATCAAGCTAGGTGACAATTTCTAAAATATTTAATAGAGGTGATAATCACAACACTACTTTTTAATATTGACATTCCCAAACAATGAAGAGCCCTCAAAACAGTTATTAATAGTGACCTTATTACAGGCGCCTACTAGGAACGGTAGTCAAAGCGCGATCTCCGCGCCCCCCGCACCCCCCGCAGCCGAGGTGAACGGCTCGCGGCCGACCTTCAAACCGGTGACTGTGCTGGAGGACCTGCAGGCCGTGCGCTGCGCGGAGTTCCATCCCAATGGAAAGCTGTACGCCGTCGGCTCCAACACCAAGACCCTCAGGATATGCACCTACCCCAAGATTGAAGACGTCAAGTAAGTTATCAACACTTATTTGCTCTTATTTATAGGCCTTTTTATGAATAGCTTGCATATGTATAAAAAAAACAAACAGTTCAGTGTGTCTATCTTAGCTGTATTGGCTAAATTATAAAAATACTTTAAATAATTTCTGAAGTTATTTTTATATCCAAATCTGGACCGGCTATCGTAACTGAGCGCGCAATATGCTTTTAAAAATCCCTCATTGTTTATAAGTATTTTCCATCAGCTTGGACGAATCGAATAAAAAATTCATCTATTCGAAAACAACAGTGTCTTATACTTCAAAAATGTCAATAGAAGTAGGTGTTTACGTCATTAAAGTATCCTACAGCCAACCACAGTGAGTCTTTATATATTTATAGATGATTAAGTAATAATGACCTACGTGTGTATATAACATACGGCGCTGAATCAAGGTGTACTTTGGTCCCGTTATTTGTTTGTTTAAAAAACAAGTGATTCTGCGATTAAATGACCAATACTCACTTTTGATGCAATTAAAACTTAGTTTACAATCTCTTTAATGTAACCACTTAGTACCACTAAAAGTCGAACGGAATATGAATTACGCAAGGCGTTTGCAAAATGCTGGTTACGTTACCTACTTGAGTTGTGCGAGAGCGACCCTGGGACAGACTGTCTTCGTCGGCCTTTCCCAATTCACGTCCACGTCCTTATACCTTACCTTATATGCGAGAATAATATTATTACCACATTGCAGCATACTTTTTGTAAAAAAAATAATTTCATCAAACAGGATTGCTATTAATATTCGTTTATTGGATATGCTTTCCAATATTTATTTACACTATAACACAAAGCCGATTTACAAAAATAATAATAATTAAAAAAAGCATTATAAAATAAACAGGTTTCAATCAAGTTTTGAGTCATCATTGAAAATAAAAGTAAAATCTTATTACGTCAAGGCAGAGCAACAGTAAATGTATTAGAGTTTATATAAATGTTCTAGGTATTCATATAAATACAATAACTCATGTGTATTTAGTCTGAGAGGGCACGAGCGACGTGTGACCGCATCGATAGGTAACTAAACTTAATGTCAATGACCTGTGATTACGAATCGTTTGTGATTCATAAAAGGACGATGTTACCGGCGCGGCGCCCCCTCTTTTGTACCTCAAAAGAATTTGCACCTCTCTGAGAAGATAGGATTAACAAAGTGCGACTCTCATTTAAATGTTTTACGTATAAGAGATATAGGTACATAATCCATAGCCTTAACATAGCATTACATAGCATAACACAACATAACATAGCATAACACAACATTACATAGCATAACACAACATAACATAGCATAGCATAGCATAGCATAGCATAACATAGCATAACATAACATAACAAATAACTATTAGTCCATTTTAGTGTTTTTTACATAGAGATATGAATTATCGTTAGTTAATTAAATTAAGAAAACCTCATGGAAAGGAAAGCTTACCGAAGATATATATATTATTTGAAGCTAGAAAGAAATGTGATAAGATTAATTAATAAGAAAGTTTAATCGTGGCTTACACAGTGAATAGTCTTGAAGTTCAATTTGCCTCTCATTTTAATAAACACAAAGTATTATCCAGCGCACGATCGCCGACGTAGACTAGACACGTGTCTTATTTGTTTAGCGCTAGAAAGCGTAGCGCGGTTGTCATCAATCCGCTGTACTATTTTGATGGATTATTTTTTATTTGTAATGAGTTTGGTAAACCTATTTGTATATATATAATAATTGTGCCTATCTTTACCTAATTCCAAAATATGTATTAGGTAAAGATAGACACAGTTTATTAATTGCATTAAATTGAATTAAAAATGAATTGTGCTACTTTAAATTTCATAAAACAATTTCGAATATTATTTTACCACAGAATCTGTAATTCTACAAGTCCACTTCACAGAAATGATTTATATTTAATTTAACAGCGGAATTGGATCGTCACGGAATCATACACATGTTATTGCTTTAAGTAGATTAAACTAAAAACTGTGCTCTATAAATATATTATACATGTATATTTATAGAGCACAGTTTTCAGTTTAATCTACTGGTGCTCTATAAATATATTATACATGTTTATTTATAGAGCTCAGTTTTTAGTTTAATCTACTGGTGCTCTATAAATATGGAACTGCGGCTGTTCCATGCTTTGTCATTTATTTAGTGTCTAGATTTGGCTGTAGCCCATAGAGCAACGATCTTTAATATTTATACGTAATTATAAGTAATACAAATAATAAATTAGATTTTAAGATATTTTTTTAATGTTAATGCATTAGTGGTTCCCATATAGAATAACTAGTAGCGTCGTTTCAATTATTTCCCGAGAATAAAGTATTGTTACATTTTTATAAAGAAAAGCACAATGGAATCGAATTCCATAATTATTTGTTTAAAGAATGGAATATTGTGAAGCTCTCGCTGTGTTAATTGCAGAAACTTGACATACACTTGTATACTTAATACTGTTTGTACCAAGTTTGATGTCAACAACGTTATTTGCCGTCGGAGCCGCTTCTGCCGTTGACTGTGCGTAAACTTTAATATTTTAATACTAAATTTAATATACGCTAATGATACTATGATATGATACTATGGTATTATGAACAACCTCAGTAAGCACCGCTGTCATACAATTGTCTTGCATTGTCCTCAGAGAGTGCGGAGGGTTCATAAATACGACTTATATTAGTTTTGTCATTGTCATTAATATCGGACGGTTGTCTAAGAGTGAAATAAAGTAATATCTCGTATTGTGAATCGGTAACTATAAAATATAATGAGCGTTAGTTTCTAACATGACCATTGCGTAATGTATCATTGAATGTTTCCTTATTATCGGGAAAGTTGATTTTTACGTTCTTTGAACCTACTCAATTATATTGGACATTTATTCAGTCCAGTGACTCCCTTTGTGTACTACCTTTAGTTTCTCAATTGACGCATTACATTATTAAATATATAACAAGCTTAGTTACATGTTTTTAAGCATAAGTGCTGTTAACCTTTATTTTCGTTTATTTTTTAAATAATTCAATCCGCTCTGACGACTTTTATTAACATTTATAGATTATTTGGAGGGTTCTGTAAAATCAGATTAGTTTTTTGCTTTCACTTTCGTAACTAACCATGAAAGATAAACTTAAAACTAATATTGTTACTTGTACTTTTATAATGAAAGCCGCACTGGCTTGTTTTCTCTGAGCGGGTCGTGTTATTAATGGTTCGTTAACTCTCGTAGCTGACACGTCATTACAAGCACACTGGTTTTTTTTTTATTATTCTTACTTTATAATTGACTTAATTCATATAAAAAATATGTAGTTTATAGTCGTGACCATTCAAATTTTTTTTAAGTCGTTTTTGTTAATGAAGACTATTTGTCCATATGAAAATAATTTACTAAACACTGTTATGATATTAGGTTAGAATAATATTGCGAGTGAAATTTCATCCAGAACCTATTCATAATGCATAGAACTAAAGGAGATGTGCTTTTATCTGGATTGCATTTAACATTTACTTGCGAATAAATTATTTCAATAAGGAAATAATTTCACAGACAGTTAATAATGCGATATCAAACTGAGCCACAAGTCTTCCATTTCTTTCTCAGAGACACCAGCGCGCCCACAGCGCCGACAGTGTTGCTGAAACGCACGAAGCATCACAAGGGCAGCATATACTGCCTGGCGTGGAGCCCTGCCGGTGACCTGCTGGCCACCGGCTCCAACGACAAGACCGTCAAACTCATGAGGTTCAACAGCCATGCTTGCAACTTGGAGGGGCAAGAGGTACGATATGCCACGGTCTTCCAATTTATAATCAATTTCATTTATTATATACTGTGACTATCCTATAAGAAACGAAACAAATTTTGTATTATAAAATATAAAGATTCGATGATATGACTAACATGCATCTGGTTGGTACTTGCACTACCTCATCTCGTGCATACGATAGACCTCTAGTCTAATTGTAAATATTAGTATAGAATGACGACGGACGGCGTAATATGGATTACTTGTAACTGCCTTACAGTCAACAATCACAAATAAATTACGGTATATCTTCTGCCAACTAAAGCTAATTATTATCTGAAGCTGACTTGCAACTTTAGTCTTGTCTCCAACATTGTTTTTGATCTATTTGAGTTAGATATTTGCTGGCCTATAACGTATAAGTTGAGTTATTGTAAGGTAGTATTAAGCTTAGGAACGCAAATGATTGCTTTATGTTAAAAGTTGTAATTAAGGCGGTGCAACTGTAGCGGGTCCATCTGATACAGGAACACTACCACGCGGCACTCCAACTTCTTGTATGATATAAGTGTCATAATATAATCAAATTATCAGGTTCACCTCTAGACTTGACTCCAATAGCTAGCGGCCAAATATAAATAGAATTATATTTCTAATCAAAATATATGATGTCACGTATATATAATCTGCTTGGAGTAAACAGTGTCCTTCGTTAATAAGATAGTGTGTAACCTTGTGTGTGTGTGTCGTATGTACGTGGGCTGTTTTTATATTATATATGTAGGTTTCCTTGAGTGGCAATAAGTCATTTTATTGTCAGAAGTTCAACAAAATGTAACTCATCTATGGTATGATTTGAAATGGTTTCATTCGGTGATTGTTACTATTAAATATTTTTTTAACTCTCAAATGACTCGAATTATCTTTACGATATATTTATTTTTTTAAATAAACAATATTTTATGATAATATTTATAACAATAATTAAATTTAATAAATCTTTGGTAAAACAAACAATGAGTTCTCATAAAACAAAATTTCTTTAATATGATTACTTCAGGAAATAAAACACAATGCGGCTCAGTTCGGTCGCATACCATATAGTGTACGTCCCACACAGTGGTTATATATTATTTTTCATATTAATCAATATCTTGTGCGTAGGTGGAGCTCACAATGCACGACGGTACAGTGCGTGACGTGTGCTTCATAGAGGACACTTCCAACAAAACAAGCCTACTCGTGAGCGGCGGTGCGGGTGACTGCAAAATATACGTCACGGATTGCGCTACCGGGAAAACTTTCCAGGTACTACCAGTCAAACCTCATCTGACTCGAGAGGGGCTGCAAAACTGACTTCAGAACAATAACCTCCCTCCAGGCGCTGAGCGGTCATTCGGGGCACGTGCTGTCCCTCTACAGCTGGGGCGGCGCGCTGTTCGTGTCAGGCTCGCAAGATCGTAGTGTGCGCTTCTGGGACTTGCGCACGGCGGGCTGCGTCAACGTCATCACGCCCCCTCCGCCAAGCGCGCAGCACGGGAAGGTGATGACCACTTTAATTTGACCTCCCGGTCCCGGACCTTTATGGTGCGATGAAAGTCGCGATTAGACATTATAACGTTAATCTTTATTATCTAGATGTAACTTACACAATTAAAATAGTATTCTTGATTAAATAGAATATAAGAAAAATATTACACTTTGATATTTCAAAATAGGTTAAGTGTCATAATGCGGCTAAAATTATTAACATTTTATATTCACAGAAATTGCCTAAAATTCCCAAAATGGTTTGACTAACATTTATTATTTGGATGTCTTTGGTGTTTTTATGCGACAGTTATAAGAAATAGTTCGAGAATGTCACGTCAGCGGGGTTTTATTGCCATTCTTCAAGTGATTTGGTCTGTGATAAATCAACGATCAAAAATCCGATAGCTCAAAGGAGGCTAAATCTCAACTTTGGATATTCGTAATTTATGAACTGACTAAATATTTTATTTTTCCAGCTTACTTTACTTCAATTTGTCTGCAGTGTGAAGTAATAGTAAAGTATTATGGATTTTAATCTCACAATATATTCGACGTTCTATTTAGTAAAAATTACTTATTCATATGCGACCACTGCAATAATTTCGACTCTTGCTGATAGTCGTCATGACAATTTTATTACGAAATCGGTGCTCTCTCTCTCTGAAATTTTGAATAATAAGAATGTAAATCTGGCGGTTTAGGTATATAGCTTTACCGTCAATTAGTACTCGGTACATGTCAACATTGTAAAGAAGATCGTTCGACCGTAGGCGTCGGCGGTCGCGTCGCTGGCCGTGGACCCGAGCGGGCGACTGCTGGTTGCCGGACACGAGGACGGCTGGTGCGCGCTGCACGACGTGCGCGGCTCGCGTGCGCTGCAGCGGTTCGCGCCGCATGCGGGCGACGTGCGCTCCGTGCGTTTCTCGCCCGGCGCCTACTACCTGCTCACTGCCGGCTACGACGGACGCGTCGTGCTCACCGACTTGCAAGGTACTCTACTCTCCACAAACACACACACACACACACGCGCACTCACACATTCGAGAAGAATATTATTGAAACAGTATTCATCATTATTGAACATGCATCCTAACAGAACAAGCGAACAGTTAAAATGCCGTCTTTCCAGTGACTGATGACATTCACGACTGTGATATCTACTGTCAAAGTGTATGAAGATTGTCAGAGTTGTTTGAACTCGACGAATTGTAAAATATAAAAGTTTCTTTTTAAATGAAAAATAATAATAAGGTTATTAATGAAATTGGTCTAATGCCCCAGGAGACCTGACATGCGCTCTGCCCAGCGTTCCTGTGGCGCGTCACCCCGATAAGGTGATTTCTGCGCGCTGGCACCCCGACGACTTCTCCTTCCTTTCCACGTCCGCGGACAAGACTGCCGTGCTCTGGACCATCCCGCCTCTGTAGACTCACCCCCCATGTAACGACGGAGGAATATCAATATATGCCGAATCAATAAGCTGGACATTATTTGTATATTCGGCAACT
Source organism: Dircenna loreta (assembly GCA_963555665.1). NCBI lineage: Eukaryota > Metazoa > Arthropoda > Insecta > Lepidoptera > Nymphalidae > Dircenna > Dircenna loreta. The sequence goes on from OY743092.1 coordinate 11,715,746, forward strand.
ACAGATCCTGATCCATTTGCTCCGTCCGGTGTAGTGTCCACACAGGGCGTAAGGGCGATTCAAATGGATGAGATTATCTAAGATATTTACAAGTCTATGGAGCCACCGGCACCAATCGGGGAAAGATTTAGAATGAAAATATATTGATCGGTGTCGATTTAAATCAGCACATGATTAAAAACATATAGAAAATATATTTCAAGGTCATCGCATACTTCATGTTAACTTTGTACTTTATTAATATTGAGCTTTATGTTATTCATTATAAGTCACAAAATCCAATGATGATTAAACATTGTATTAAACTTGTATCTCGTTGTAAATTCTATTTATTTTTCTTATGTATGTACTTATTTTATTTGTAATCGTAGATAACAATCCTCCGCTACGCGCTAAGTGCTTTTATATCATTGATAGTTGATAGCTTTAATAAAGAGAAGTGTAATAATAGCCGAGTAACAAACCACTAATTAATTAATACATTTAATAAATACATTGAATGTAGATTTACTATCGTTTGATGTACATCTTTAAACATAATATTTCTGTATCCGTTACTCAAAATAATTTTAGAAAAATAGTTCTTTTTCCATAATTAATTAGCAATAACCAAATTTGTTATTTAAGTGTTCTGTGATAGTTCCAGGATCTTTAATACGGTTTTGCCTTCTAATATATTCCATAAATTGATTTGTTCAAGGTCGTACTTCAGAATGCAGCCGTCAACACCCTTTTACGTAGGCTTGCTTATATAACACAGCGGTATCTCTATGTTGATCATTCACTGTGTGTGTACACACACACATATCTATTAGCAACCTTTTTAATAAATACCTTTTTATTAACAGTTTTTGAAGATAAAATTAACCTCAACTGTCGAGATTGGTATAAGATTTACTTACAAACATCATATAAACCTTTTTCTGTAATGATAACAGTGAAATCGTTGTATGGAGCTGAAAGTTTTTACATGAAGGTTTTATTAGAGTACCGAAGTGAAACTGTTTAAATGTTATCATTTTCAAAACCTTAGATGTAAATTATCTCAACACGTGAGGATGTCTGTCTCACGGTATAGTGCTGTTTGGTCAGTGTAAAAAAACTATTTAAATTATTTATTACTTTTTGCAATGACTTTTAAAGGAAACCATCTTTGAAACTTATTTAATTATAATTTAATATTTAACTTAAATATACGATCTATAAGATTATGACGCTGTTACAAGGTGCGTAACTGTTGCGTGTTACGTAGTTGCCTATAAGTTGTCCCTACGTTTAAGGAATAGCACAAATATACTTATATAATAATAATTTGAATAAATATTAAATTGTAAGACTTTGCACAAATAAAATAACTAGTATACATTATGTTTTGTATATCATTAAAAATGAATATATATTATAACGTATCGTAAGAAATATAACCACATATGTATGTTGTTATGTTTGTGCGAAGTCCGCGTCTATGAGTCAATGACATATATTCTATGCGTATTATTTTATTGTTGGTTAGAGCTCGAGTCGGAACCAACTCCAGTTTTCAATACGTTAAACCGAATTCCCTTAACAATGTATCGACCTAATATAATCATGTATTTACAAATGTATTGTTTTATTTACGTCCTTTTTATTGCAGCGAGCGCGTGTGTGTTTGAGGCCGTAAAGTAAATCTGTTCAGCGTTTATGGAGCCCCTAAAGAGCTATAAACCTGATTATGTATTGCCTATTGGGCCGCCCCTAACACTGTTTAAGTATTTTGATAGATACGTTCATGAGAATAGTTAGATAGAAAAAAAAACATTTTGAATATTTATTTTTTATATCGTCAGTACTATTTGATTATCTATTTTATTATTATATATAATTCTTATAATGACTACTACGAATACTTACCTGACGCCTTTATTTACGGTTTTTAATAATTCCATTGCTGAGACTTACGGCATTCTTTGACGGCCATTTTTTTTTCATAAACCCTTATAACCATCGAACTGTAACAGTACAGTTATCTGCCCGCATTGTTCAGTTTGTAATCAAACAGAGATCATGAAGTCGACAGAAATTGCAATACCTAGTGTAGTACCAAATGGTGAAGGTCATTTAAATCACGAAGATCGTTGGCCGACCGACCGAGCACTCACGTTTATTACCTATAAATACACGTGTTGCGTGCTTCGATGTCTGAAGTGTCTTTAGTTAAGGTATTGTAGAAAGTGAGTGTTGTAAGGTTCATTAGTCCAGTGTTAGAAAATAAAAAGCGCAAGTCAGCTATAGATCATTTATTTTGATACTAAAGTGAGGATACAGACATGTAGATAGATATTTTATATAATCTAGTATTACACATCGCCTTACACAATTCGGAGATACCCCGAGGTTTTTTTCACAAAACCTCGTATATGGATTTATTAAGCGTCCAAATAGCATAACAAATTACAGTTCTATTTTAATAACTTTAAACAACTTTATGATCAATGCAAACAAGAATAGTTGGTACTAGTTTCGGCGCATAAAATTAAAGCTGTTATACATCTTAAGAAATAATAATTATAACAATAGAGAGCGCTGCTGAGCAACTTCATAGACAAAAGCAATTTCTGGGATGATTTGGCAATTACCTACTAACAATTATAAGCAATAAAACAGCAATACTTCTCTTAACATTTCATAAATTAGTGACCTGCTAAATTGGCTTACAGATAATGTTAATATTTCTTTACTTATAACATTTGTACATATATAATATATACAGTAAGACTATTTCAACAACTCAACTTCGAAATAATTTATGCGATACGTGTGAAAATAGAAACTTATTTTATAAGTTCAGATGTAAATAAAGAGCCGTGTACAATTTTTAACTCAATTACTTTGAATATAAACAAGAGAATACTAATATTAATGACTAAGAACTGATTGTCTTAATCCATGATGAGGGCAGTCCACCATCAGACATAATAATATAATATTTTTATTTATATTTCTAGTAACAGAGAAAGAAGAAACTTATTTCTTCTTTCTCTATTCTGTTAAATCTGTTACATCCAGTACACTTATCACGATAGCTTTCCATTACCAGTCAAGTACCCTGTTCTCTGGCAACACGATCGCCCTAATGTTATCATTTATTTTATATTTAAAGAGATCACAAACAATTAATTTTATTTGGTAACTAATAGTTCTACCAGGAATTTTCCTATATACCGTTGTACTTTTTAAGTAATATAGTTATATAAATTTATTCGGATATCATCTAAAATTCGTTAGAAATTGAAAGCTTTTACAGATTATATCTACTCTTGCTGGTCCTCTTACTAATGGGTAATATGTTTAAGTTAATATCGTTGATAGTTACAACTTATCACCTATCTGAAAACTTTAGAACAATTAAATTGTTTTTCGGGCATGAAAAGTGAAGTTTATTTTAACAATTGTAACAAGTTATGTTAAAACATGTTCACTTGTAGTAGAAAAGGTTTACATATGTTAGAGTGTTCTTAACCTATGGTAAGAAGCTTCTGGCGATCTTACGAAGTAAATAAGATTGTAAGTCTTATATCGGTAGATATCAGATTTAGTAACAATGACATGTCTTGCTACTTATCTCATAAATATCAAAAGAAACGGCATTAATGAATACCGGATTAAGATTTATAATAGGAGCATTTTATTTACATGCCTAATAGAATCCGTTCAAAAGGGGGAATGTTTGAGCCGAATCGAAAAATTTGTAAAATCATCTATTTAAACTATAAAGTAAGTAAGCCGGCTGGAGATCTGTTTTATTAGCTTGTAAATGTTATACAACTCATAAATGCATTTTTTGTTTCAAAAGACTTAGAAGCCAGGCTGTTATGTAATAAAGATCTATTTATGTATCTTAGTGATGATTTATTTTCGTAGCTGTTACAATGAGTATCGTCGATATTTTCTAACTTACCAAGCAATTTGACAATTTATTTTGTTAGAAAAATGCAGTACTGTCAGTTTGTAAACAAAGTTCCATAACAATCATACCAGTCTAGCGATATATTGATCAGGAGATAAATTCAGCCGTATATCAAAACATAAGGTTGGGTGGTTGGTCATAAATAATGGTGTTGGGGCCGCTGGCGCTGGCTCTCCGCACGGCTTTACTAAATAAAATGATTTATGTATTTTTTACACTGTTGTGTCTGATTGTTTCTACTGACATGCTTGCTGACTTTAGAGGTGTTGTTCTTTACATTGCATAAATCTGGTATTTTATTTAAAAAAAATGATTTTGTATTGTGAAAAGTAGCCGTGAAGAAAGAGTGATATATGATGTAAACAGATGAGGTTGTCTGTTAAGTCATTACGCTGTTATTGTTTATCTACTCATGAAATGGAATCTGTATTTCATTTTAAGTAATATAATAAAAAATTGCTGCTGTTGAGTGACGGCTTTCCGATATTCCTAACGCTAATCGACCGTCAGTACTGTCATGGTAGCAGGTTACATTGATAAAAAAATATTTATAATCTATTCAAGTTTATAAGACTGAGTTATCCGAACTAAAGAAAAAATCATTAGATAATATAAAGAGTTGGTTGATAATTTTTGCCCTGATATTTCAAGCAAGTTCGTTGATTTTGTTCTATACTTTCCATTTCAAAAAGCGACAAAATACTAAAGATTAGTGCTATACGTCAAAAACCACGATACAAAAATATTTCCAATCAAACTATGTGAAGTTTTCTTGTGTCTTTTTATGACGTCATCCGTTTGTAATAAAAGACGACATTTTCATTTTCAGTTTTACAAAAGGTGACCGCGATTTTGATGGTTGTCTAATTTCTTTTGATAATTTTCACAACTAAATCCATATTTAAATACCTTATTAATGGTTCTTTTATACTCGTATATACATTTTATGTTTATTCAGTATTTTATTATCTTCTTTCCATTTGTTATTTATGTAGACACCAGATCAAAATCGAAATCTATTTTATAAAAGATACAAAAACTCGTTAAACAGCCATTTAAACAATGTTTAAAAAATACGTTGCAGTAAATGAAACATTCAAATAATATTAATATAGCATGACATACAAATATAAAAACAAAATGTTCCAGAACTTTAAATAATAAGATTACCTTTCTCATTAACAAAACACATATATAATACATACATGCTGTATGTAAATTTAATTTACCGGGAAGTGTAGGTACAGGGATTAATCAGTCGCTGCTGTACTTACTTATGAAGGTGTATTATTTGTTTTAATTAGACTTTTCTTTGTTGAATTTGCTTTTTTACGTGTTAATATTAATTACATAAGGGAATATACTTTGCATTGAATAATAATACTTGTTTGTATCTATTCCTTGGATGTAAAATTATTTTTCCACCTTGTCAATGTATTTTATTAGGTATATTTTATTATATGTATATATAAATGGAAACCCAACGAGAACTAAATAATGAAGTGGGTACTTTACAAGTAGGAATCCTTGGTGTGAGCGGGCGGCACTCCGACGGCGGACATCTTGCGGCGTTCTATGCGCGCGCGCGTCACGGGCCGGTGGTACTGCTCGCTGCGCCGCCGTCAGCGCTCAGGAGCCGGTGTCTCGGACTCCAGCTCCATCCACAGAGAACTGATCACGCGCCTGTCTACGGGGCATTTATGTTAAATTGTTACTTAATTTGAATATGTACTGAATGAAGGTACAGTTATAAGATTTAACATATTTTATGAATAATAACATTTATTTAATTAAATAATAGACGTTATTTTAAATAAAAAAAATTAAATGTTTTTCTTTCCTGTGTTGGAATTATGCGACTCAGTGACTCGATAATTGTAGTGTTTATTTTACCTTGTATGTCATTCAAACGCATTAGGTATAGATATTAGATGCATTCTAATTTAATAACTTATCTTGAAGTGTGACGTGTACGAGATTTGAAGAAAAATAGATTTGGTACATTGAATAGAGACATGTTATACTGATTGAATTATAACATACTGTTATTTATACCTAAATTGTGGTCCGATTAATCTAGACCGCTCGCCGCTTACTAACTTGCTCGCTTTGTTTATGGATTCTATTATAAACTGCAATCCTGAGCTCGTTATAGTTAGGAGAACAGTGTATGCAGAACGTAGATGACTTAAACACTCTTTTTTAATTTTTGTGCCAAGTTTCTAGTCAGTCAAGTTGCTTGAAAATAGATTCCAATATCGCTGTAAATACATTAGGAGACCATCTAGTTTTACTCTTACACGTACATTACGTATACGTTTACATGACACGTACGTACCATGTCTTTTGGGTTTCTAAGGTTTTCCACTGAATTACGGCGTCGAATGTTTTTTGGTAATCGATATTATGATACGTAAGGTGATATCTACATTTTTTGTTATTTCTCTGACAGTTTCTAACGTGTATATATGATTAAGCGTAGAATATCCCCCCTGCTTGTCTGCTCCACTGGCTGCACTTGGTCTCATGTACTAGTTATTCTATTATTTAATATTAAGGAGAAAAGCTTGGAAATGCATGGCAATTAACTTATTGGTATGTAGTTACTGATATCTTTTTATAAATTAGGACGATTTATATAATTCTAGGATTATATAAATCTAGTATTATTGAACAGATTGATCAAGGGTAGAGGAATCATGACTGTTATGTTGCTGTAATAGGTATTCGGAAAGACTCTAGCACTTTAGAGTATACTGTAATCAGAAATACAATAAATAACTACACTATGGGAGCTATTTCACTTCGGTTATGTTGAACTTTTCCATCTCGCTTTAGTCCATCAATCCATGCTTTGTTCAACTATACCTTATCAAAAGCTGTTTTCGCACTACCCGTATGTTTTTTTTTTGGTTCTAAATGATAATTTGATCATATTTAAGTATTTACAAAAAAAATAAATACTTTTTGTATGTTTATTAGTTGTCCAGTATCCAAAGTATAAGCTTTGCTTAGTTTGAAGCTAGATGACATTGTGAGGATAAGTCCGAATATGTATTATTATTTAATGATTCGACATTGTATGTAATATATGAAGCACTTGGAGTGTTATGGTCATCGTCTTCCACTGGCTGCTAAATTCAGAAATTTCGGATGCAGCATTCGGCTGATGTTTTGATTCCGATCAAACAAATTAAGTTCAATAAAATCTGTACCGTAAGTTTAACTTGTTAACGTACATTTATTTAAGTTCCTATCAGTCATATCTCAATCCACAAGAGTTGATCCATGAGATGACAACCCGTCATCCGTCGTTATGAGAAGAGGGATAGGAATCTTGGAACTAGAATTTGTCAAATCAAGATACAAATGACAGAAAAGGGTGACGTATGAGTGTGATGGTGACTTGCTTAGGTCCGTTTACCATTATTTTTAAACAAGTTATTTATATTAAAATAAATGACAAAGAAAGCGCTGCAGATGCTGTTATATTGAAGTCTCAAGCTGAAGACCGAAAAATGCCCTGGACCGGAAGACGATTTCGCAAATGAACCCATTAATTGTGCTAGATCGACTTTATAAAAAGATTAAATAAAATAAAATAATAAGAAAGCAGAATAGTCTATTATGTAGATCTGCAACAGTAGATAGCAGTAGAAAAAAAACGAAATAAAAAAGAAACTAATGAATGGAAACAAAACCTTTACTGAAAGTAAGTGTTATATATAATACTTTTGAATCATCAAAGCTATCAGCAGCTTAGCAAGATGTTTGTATGAGACTTCAATAGTTGGCGACAAAAACTATATACATATAATAATATGTCCATATTATTTTTAAGGCTATACTTAAAGCCTTAGTAAATATTATAATGAAATTTAAATCAGCCTGACAGCGATCGCTACATCCCACGGTAGAAATATTGTAGAATTTGTTTGCACACAAACGTTTCTTAGTTATTTTTATCAATTAGTTAATGCTTGCACGTTTCCTCGGAGCTTGTGGATAATGTGTATACATTGCTCTATAAAAGAGTTACCTACTTTTATGAGTAGAGTCACAGGTAAAGCGAGCTTGTGTAAGTTCCTCATATCTATATTGTTAATAATACAATGTAGTACAAAATATAAACACTATGCTTAATAAAATGATTAGTATTCTTATGAACATATTTATGATTTTTGAAAAAATACGGTTCAACAATCGTGAGTATATTGATCTACCTAAACTTATCTCGTATAGAATCTTATGGGCCAGATTGTAAATTGCAGGTTTAGTTATTTTTTTTAAACAAAAATGTTACTTATATAGAATTTTACGGAGCAGTACACTATATATATTACATTATGAAAATAAAAACTACACCTAAGAACATGATGTAGTGAATGAAGCCGTATAAACATGGTCCAGGACCTGCTGCAGTAACACTACACCTGTAGACCAACCATGTTTACAAGCAGCCAGGTATTGACAGGCCAAAGTTTCAAAGTAGTGTGTTTTTCTTAACAGCTGGATAAAAAATAAAATAACAATTTTTATTATTTTTTTAAAGAAAAAGATAAAAAAAACTAGGACTCCTGAAGCAAACTTATAATATAAAAACTTCTATAACTAATAAAATGAAGAATGCAGTTGATTTTCGACAACACATAATAAGATAAATTAGAAACTGCAATATCCTGCCTTTTGACTCGTTAGATAAAGGTAAAACCAGTAATCTATCTAGAGCTCTAAGTTACATTCGTTTGCTTTCGAGATTGATGATGTCTACTACATTTATGTATACATCAAAGAGCCAATAATTGCGAAGAATAGTTAAATACAGACAATACTACTAAACCAAAAAAAAAGGAATCCAGCGGATCAGAAATTACAGGCCAAAAAGTATATTGTCCAAATAACGTCTACAATAGTAACTATCATCCACGGATTAAGGTTTTCATACTGGGTTTTCTACTATTGATAATATACACAGTTAAGAAGAAAAAATTTAAAGAATACAATCGTCCCCTCCATATAGTCTTCATTGACTACTCTAAGAGGCATAATGCACAGTTTGAACTTGAATGCACTTGTCTAAAGAATAAAAATAACAAACATATTAATGGTAAAGAAGGTTTACTCACAAAGTAAAAGCAAAGTTAGTGTGAAAAAGAAAGGATATGAGATAACAATAAGAAAAGGAAAAGAGAAACCCTTGTCACCCATATGGTTTATATCTGTACTAGAAGAAATATTTAAAGAAATTGAATGAATTACGAAAGGAATTAGGAAAAGAATACAAATAAAGAATACAAATAAGGCTTAAATGTTTACAAATAATTTAAATAAAAGTAGTTAGAAGACTCAACTGCACTTGTATGAAATTGTAGACACAAAAAAGAATCTTAAAAGAGACAAGGGTATACAATTGGAAATAATAGAAAGGGACACCTGTATTTTTTGTATAGGGTTGTTATACATATATAGGAAACAAATAAAATAATAAAACTAATTGTATCATGTCAAAGTACATTAGAAAGAAGTATATTAAAAATAACGAGAATAAATAATATTACAAAAGAAGAAATAAGGAATAAAACCTAACTAAAAGATAACAGAATTTCAACATACTCTGCGAGTTGAATCGAAATGGGTGTCTATTTTCCAGGTACAAAGAAAAGACTAGACGCAAAGTATTGGTTGGGACCTACAGACAATTGCAAAAAGAATCAAAAGTAGACCAAGATAAAAGTAAGTATATCATCATATATCTAACTGAAATTGGGTGGGGTAAATTGAATGAAGATTGCCAAAGATAAGGAAAAATTGTAAGGGGTTGGAGAAGGCATTTATTCTTTTACTCTTGGTTTCTATATTACTAAGACACAAACAATATTACAAATAGCCAAATCACAATAATATAATTATTAATATTATCTGTCACCTGTCACTATGATTTATTCTGTTTTTTTAAATATATTATTATGACATGTTAAGGTCTGAATTTATTTTTATATGATAACAGTTCAGTAAAACAGATCTGTAAAAATATTGACAAAGTCTACATATAAATATAACCTCAACGTCTATATATACATATAACTTCAACGTTAGCTTAGCCATTATTATAGATTTTAATTATCTTAAAACGTCACTTATAAAATGAATTGAATTAAAATTATTATAAATGTCTATTTCAGTGATAATTTAGGTACATATATCATTTATCACTTTTTCATGAAAGTGAAATGAAGATAAAGAGAAATGACGTCTCGCCTCGCCTCAAGCCGACGGATGTCTTATTTCCTGCCGCAGGAAAAGAGAATAACTAGATAGATCTTCCTCACAATCCTTTATGAGGGCGTTGTAACTTATAAGTGCTATATTTCAAACCCTTTGATGTCGAATAAAGATAGACCGCGTACATTAGTGTCCCCGATGTTTTCTATGAACTTACACAGAATTGGTAATAAAATATCTTATCCTGGAATATTGTTGCACTTATCTATAAGTAGTATTAATCTAGTAATAATCTGAAATACAATTGCTTTCGTGTCTATTTGTTTGTATGCTTAGTTTTTCTAAACGCTGAATTCAACAAGGCTTTTTTTAACAATCCAATTAACAATTTGAGCCGGAAACATGTATAACAGTTTCTAAAAGAATTTATACAAAATAAAAACGGATTGTTAAAAGTGGACTGTGTTAGAGACTTATATACATACACGACACATTCGTAAATTGCAAATATTCAAAGCAGAGGCAGATACCTCGTTTTGAGGCAAAAGGATTGGAGAAGGCTTAAAATGAAAAATACCCTCCGCTATGGGTACTACAAGAACAATAAAAGATGAACTTTATGATGAATAACTTTAAAACTACAACAGGTTACACTGTGAATTGATAGATCAGTCAATCAATATATTCATATAAAATACTCATTCGAGTATTTTATATGTAGGTATGAATAGATACGAGAAAAAGAATAAAACTGACGTTATAACAACAGCTCATATTTGTTATAGTTCAATCGAAGTAGTTGAAGTATCGTCCTCTCCTAGAAGATGGGTTTTAAATTGGCTATTATAATTGAGTTTCGTAACGAGAATAAAAGTATCGGATGTATAATCCCCTAACCCACTCTGTGTCTTTCATCTCCTTTCCTGCCTTGTCGCCCCATTTCTCAAGGGCCCCATTCTCTAAATAAATCAAAATAAAAAACTGTCACTTTGTGTGTTTAAAATGTATTTGGTTTAAAGTAAATTAATTTAAATATATAAAGCAAAGTAGTGTCACAATTTTAAAATCACACATTATGAAAATTTATATCTTTGAACTGCAGCTAAACTGTACCAAGTTTTACAAAACATGCGACATTTATGACAAAAAAAAATACTGTCAAGAGAAAGGAACAAAAACATGAGATCTTATCGGTGTTTTCAATTTCTGTACACGATTTAAACATATGCAGTGTAAGTGGTATTCTGTTTATTTGCTCAATGTCACTATTAAATCCGATTGACATCGAGCAAGTCACGTGTTACGTAATAATAAACGTGGGCCGATCGAAACATCACATTCACACGTGAACTCATTTATATACAAAATCTTACGTAAAATATTGTGAATCTATAATAAGTATAATAAATAGTGTTTAAATAATTAATTGACACCAGCGTTGTCTAATAATTATTTTCTACAAAAACAATAATAATGAGCAACTTATATATAAATAATATTACAGATATATAAAAATACATTTTCATTTAGAGCAGATAACTTATACCATATAGTAATAAATATCTACATAAGTGAAGATTTATCGACGCTTCGGTGGAGACACCTCTCTACGCTTTTCTCTCTAAGGTAAACCCTGGCTTCTAACTTATAATTGGAATTTATAGCTTTTTCTAAATTTGGAGGAGAAATAAATTTCGAGGAAGCCCATAACAAATTTTTACTTATCTGTAAATTATATCAAAGAAAATGTGATTTTCGCAATTTCATAATTTGTAAGAAGCATTTAAATGTCTGAGATATCTGTACATCAGGTAAGTTTTTCTAAAGATTACTGTGATTAAATGAAGATATTTAAAATGTTGACATCAGAAATTTTGGCCTTCGTAAATGTTTTGAATATGAATTGTTATATGAGATACTAGTATATATATATCACCACAAATTTGTGGCGAAGAATTCAAGCACTTTCGCTACAGTCTCAACCTGAACATTACAGCCTCCGCATTCTGTGTACCTCTTTAAGTATTTCTTAGACAAAGGTTTTTCAGTATTTTTTTGACAAAGGTTTTTAAAAAAAACTAACATTCTTGCTATAAAATGTTGGGAATATTGATATAGGAAGGTAGTTTGATATTTTGCATACATTAAATGAATATGCAATACTAAGTGTTTTGTTTTATTAATGTAGATATTATAATAAACTTTTATTGAAAGTATAAAATATTTGTTTCAAGTCATATATGAAATAATTAATTGTAAACCAATTAATTCATCTGTTTGAGGGAATTACTTTATGGATCTATTTAGCGACGCTAAAGCCGAAAAAAGAAAAAATATTACAAGTAATTAATCCTTCAAATTTAGGAATATACAAATATTAATTTACCAATATTTTTTAGATGAGCAACACAAAAAATCTCGTCTTAATTAACAAGGTTTAGTTGGAAAGTGACCAAGAAGTTCTCGAAGTATTACCCAGCCTGGGCCGTGATATCATACTAAAAACTGATGAAAGAAACCGATCGGAAATTGTTACTTAGTTCACTAACGAGGTTTTGAACTTTGTGAGGACTGTCTTTACTAACATACCTGGCCACATAAAGTGTCAACTATTAGAATTAATTTTGTATATATTATACATTGAACGTGGAAACGTATTTTTTCATTAGTCGAAGAATAATCTTTAAAGCTAATTTTAGTAGTCGTTCAGTTAATAGTTGACATAAATTCTCATTCAGCTGATGTTAGAAATTCCAGGAATTTAAATTTTAATGAAGTTTCTACAGGATACTAAACAATGCTTTGAACGTACGACGCATGCTATTGACAAGGAGTACATTTTTTTCTGTCACTTCAACTTATAAGAGACTTTTCTCATTGTATTTAAAATGAGCGTATAATTTTTCATTGATTCAGTTTTCTTTGTTTTTGTTTGTTGTGTTGTTAGTGCTTTGTGCTTCTGTGTGTTTGTTGGTGTTCTGTATATCATTTTAACTTACATTTTGATTTTTATTTTGTTACAGTACTTATAGGCTATATTAAATGTTATAAAAAGTGTCACTTCTTTAACCGTTCAATTAACTACTCCGTAATTATACTGAGTATTAAAAAGTTTACCATGGATCAATATTTTTATAGACAACTTCAAATACTCAGTAGAAAAACTGGAAACTCATCTCATTTTATGTAACTTTTATATCTCTTATAGGTTCTAAGTCAAAAGCCTATAGATGCCAGCCAGTAGATGAAAGAGAGCCCAGGTGCTTTTTGCATAATAATAAAAGAATACCTACAAGTATAAAACTGTTTTCTTACGCTGGAACTTAGAATTGTTTTTAAATGCTAAAGTTCTTAAACTCACCTGGCTTCTCCTCGACGGACGGTATCTCCGTGGCCTCCTCGATACAGCTTTGCTCGTCCGGGAACTGCACATGCTTCTTGACGGCGGAACGACTCGGCTTCGATAGCACTGAAGCAGCTGGAAAGCATTCTAAGGTTAGGCTAACTAGCATTTTATTAACATATTATGCAGTATAATTTTGATGAGGTACGTTACGTAAGTACTAGAATATATAGGGTGTGTATATACTTCATCCAATAATTTGAATGAAAAATCTAATTAATAAATATTTTAATTTGAAAACAAATTTTTGATTTGAAAACTAATTAAATATAATAATAATAATAAAAAATATAACTCTGTTAAAAAGAACATTTTAAAAATCAAATATATTTCTTTATTTTATTTAACTTTTTCGGAGGAATAATGTTTATTTTTGTTTTTAATTTTATGTTACTTTTACGTAGATACAATATCCAGAAAAAATAATGGTAAATATCTAATATTAAGACTAATTTATACACTAAATAACATTAATTTTTTCTTTTGCTGTCCCATAAAATTTTTTTATCTGTGCCAGTATTTAAAACGTCAAGTGAATATTATAATGTAATCATATATTTTACACTATCTAATTTTCTGTTGAGGTGCCGGCGTGAAAGGTATGACTATCGTTTTTTTTAAATAATTATTGTTAAAATACGTTTGATCACTTTAATGACTAATAGTAGGGATTATTTTTATGTAATATTTCAAATTACATAATCTTAAAGTACAATTAGACAAATCAGAATTTCTTCAAAAACAAGTCATCACATCCCGTACTCTGAGGATCAAAATTAAATGTTTAATAAAAAAGCACACATTTTGGAAAACCATAAAAGACTTCATGACCTTACATCTAGAGAATTATAAAAAATCATTAAGTTCATAATTCACACGAGTTCTTAGTTCCGGACTAAATATATAGTAGAATAATCGTCGTCAATAGCCAACAATATTTCTGAGCATTTATTATGTGATGTGATGTAATTTGACGATTGCACCCCTAATGCAGATTGATGACGCCTTTCGAGATGTACTATGAAAACGTCACATTCAAAGAATAAAAGTTTTTATTTAAATTTCAATTCCTCAACAGGAATTATTGGTCCCTGGTTCTTTGAGGAAAATAACTTCGCAGTGACAAGAATTTAGATAAGAATGTAAACATTTTGAAGATATTTTTTCCCACGGTTAAATGAATTGGACTTATTGGATAATGGGTTCCTACACGACGGTACAACGGTACGTACTTCCAAGATTGATAGCCGTTTTCCGGGAACATTTTCCAGAATGTCTCATTTCAATTAGGAACGATTTAGATTGGCCTACCAGCTCCCCCAATTTGATACCGTGTGATTTTTCGATTTGGTTTTTAATTTGAGGTCGACATATTAAGATTTAAGTTCTGTACGGTCTTTACACGATTAATTAATAGGACGAAAGTAATATGTAAGAAGTGATCCGGCTAACACGTAAGATGATTGAAGAGTTTTAGTCACCTCTATAATATAATTAAAGTAGTTTTCTTAGCGCTATCGTATAAACCCGGAATTCTTTTATCACCTTTAGTCAATATCTCGATCTTTTGAATTACACGTTAATTTTTTATAACCTGCCAGTTTTTATACCAGTATTTACAAATATTTCTTGTCAATTTGTATTTTTTTTTAAATTGCCAAAATTACTATTAAAATAAATAAGAGTTTAGAGTTGTTTATGTTGAGCTAAAAGCTATATTTTGAAATTAGAATAGACGAGTTTCAAAGATAGTTATTATCCTTATGGAATAACCCATTTCCTTTTTCTATATTTTTTGAAATTCATGCGGTTTTTGCATCAAAGGATACTATTTTACCTATGTTGCTGTAGTAAGTCAGTAAATGTAGTTGAGTAATTGGTAACGCGAGGATATGTTTGTTGGTGTTATTTATTTTGTATATAAACTCACTATGCTTATGAAAAAGTCATTATCAATCGTGAATACATTGATTTGCCTAAACTTATATCGTAAAGAATCTCTTGTGTCCTGATTGTAAATTGCACGGATAGCTGAAAAACATTTATTAGAACGAAAATGGTATTCATATGAGCAGCGTTACCCCAGAGTTAATAATCATACAATAAGCTACGAATCATATGTACTATTATAAACTAATTTGACAATAGTTACTGAGGGATTTTAGTTTTCTATCGGCTATTAGCGAATTCAGCTATCGTATCGTATGTGGCACCTTTTGCAATCAACTGTGATAACTAAAAAAGCTATGGGAGTCCACCACTTTTATCGCTCGCTCTATAAAAAAAGTACATTCGTTTGCACTTGTTTTACTATTGGATTTTACCTGTTTTGAACATACTATTCTAAATATCCTGCTAAAAAAACTATGTAATCTTTACCATTTAACTACAGTTCTTAAAACCATAAATCCATTAATTTTAGAATATTTTGATGTTGTAGATGGACAAAAGACGTTTATCTATAGAATACTAGACTAATTAGGGAGGGTAATGACACGTTAAATCAATTGGCAGTGACGGTACTATTTCTAGAGGACACTGGATGGAGTCCTGGTCGTGAGGAAGATTTAAATATTGTCTTTCATTTACATAACATTTTGCAATCACATCCTTTACACTTTGAGAGAACTATTCTCTCTGACAATCTGTCCTCTCGACCTATCCATACCATTAACACAAAAAACAATAGCAGGAGCACAGGAGCTCTAAATGATGACTGACCCTTTATATTGATGAGTAAATTAAAATGTTTAGTCACTAAGGCCCGATTTTGAAATAGTGTGTTAAACGGAAAATGAGTTTTATATTTGACTGTTATTTTATGGAATGTTTGTCAAAATATATAAGTTATTCCGTTAAGATAAGTCTGAATTGTTGAAAAATTTGCTCGGAATGTTGTGAGTAAGTGTAGTGTAATTTCTTGATGTACACACACTGCAAACATATTTTTAATTTTAACTTATTAACACTATATTATTGATACTACCCATATATTGCGTTTATAACGACTCCATAAAGCACAGTTATTAATGATATCAAAAATTATTCATCTATTATGTTTGAAGATTCGAGTATTTATTTTCCCAGTACGCTGTTGTACAAGTACAGGTCGTCCGGTAGTGTGATAGTTAAATACAAAACACGATGCATTTTGTTTTTTAAAAACAAATATCCTATCTTTGAATAAATATTTTTTATTTAAGAAAAGGCATTAACCGCCTGATACATGGAGGTGATTCTTTAAGGTCTGTCTGTCCCATAATAGTTTACATATAACTCTGATGTTATTTATCGAATTGCATTTGACTTTGTCTTTATATTGTAAAAGACTTCAATACAGATAGTATGAAAACATTACCTTATTGAGAATAAATATAATATGGAAATTGTATTACGAAGAAGAATTAGAATACTAATGCAAAACTTTGATATTACTATCGAATTTAACCATGTTTAAATCCGAAAGAAACTAGAATTCACCGATATCGTCGGGCGCTTGCGACAAAAACAAAATTTCAGGGCGTAGCATTATTGAAGCTAGCTCCCATTCTCGGTCATTTTATGCACTTAAGATATTGCTCAATATTGTGCAACTTTGATATTTTTTACAACACCAATGATAAATATGGAAATAATTTCATAAATGGTGATATAGTTGTTTCCCAATATTGCGGTACTATTCCGCGCGATGCCGAGGATTTTGTCACTGTGACAAACAATTCATTTGAACATTCCGTTTTACATAAGCAGTTGCACAGACAAAAGGAGGAATACCCTCGCTAGCTTTGGTGGGTTCGATATCGTTTGTGATATAAGGGACTATTCTTATAACGAAATTTGACAGCGTTAAAGGACTCTAGCTATAGTGCGTAAGCTAAGTACGTAAGCTAAGTATATAAGGAAAGTATATAAGGAAAGTATATAAGGAAAGTATATAAGATAAGTACATAAGCAAAGTAGGTAAGCTAAGCATATAAACTTAGTACATATGCTAATTGTATAAGCTTAGTACATAAGCTAAGTACGTAAGTTTAATACATAAGCTAAGTAAATAAGGTAACTGTATAAGATAAGTACATAAGCAAAGTATATTAGTTTAGTACATAAACTAAATACATAAGCTAAGTAAATAAGCTTAGTATATAAGCAAAGTACATAAGCTAAGTACATAAGCTAAGTACATAAAGAAAGTATATAAAATAAGTACATAAGCTAAGTACATAAGCTTAGTACATAAGCTAAGTACATAAGCTAAGTACATGAAGAAAGTATATAAAATAAGTACATAAGCTAAGTACTCAAGCTAGGTACATAAGCTAAGTACATAAGCTAAGTACATAAGCTTAGTACATAAGCTAAGTACATAAGCTAAGTAAATAAGCTAAATAAATAAGGTATCTATATAAGATAAGTACATAAGCAAAGTAAATAAGTTTAGTACATAAACTAAATACATAAGCTAAGTAAATAAGCTTAGTACATAAGCTAAGTACATAAGCTAAGTACATAAGCTAAGTACAACAGAAAGTATATAAAATAAGTACATAAGCTAAGTACATAAGCTAAGTACATAAGCTTAGTACATAAGCTAAGTACATAAGCTAAGTATATAAGGTAAGTATATAAGATAAGTACATAAGCAAAGTAAATAAGTTTAGTACATAAACTAAACACATAAGCTAAGTACATAAGCTTAGTATATAAGCTAAGTACATAAGCTTAGTATATAAGCTAAGTACATAAAGAAAGTATATAAAATAAGTACATAAGCTAAGTACATAAGCTAAGTACATAAGCTTAGTACATAAGCTAAGTACATAAGCTAAGTACATAAGCTTAGTACAAAAGCTAAGTACATAAAGAAAGTATATAAAAAAAGTACATAAGCTAAGTACATAAGCTTAGTGCATAAGCTAAGTACATAAGCTAAGTACATAAGCTTAGTACATAAGCTAAGTACATAAAGAAAGTATATAAAATAAGTACATAAGCTAAGTACATAAGCTTAGTGCATAAGCTAAGTACATAAGCTTAGTACATAAGCTAAGTACATAAAGAAAGTATATAAAATAAGTACATAAGCTAAGTACATTAGGTACATAAGCTAAGTACATAAGCTTAGTACGTAAGCTAAGTACATAAAGAAAGTATATAAAATAAGTACATAAGCTAAGTACATAAGCTAGGTACATAAGCTAAGTATGTAAGCTAAGTATATAAACTTAGTACATAAGCTAAATGTGTAAGCTTAGTACAAAAGCTAAGTACATAAAGAAAGTATATAAAAAAAGTACATAAGCTAAGTACATAAGCTTAGTGCATAAGCTAAGTACATAAGCTAAGTACATAAGCTTAGTACATAAGCTAAGTACATAAAGAAAGTATATAAAATAAGTACATAAGCTAAGTACATAAGCTTAGTGCATAAGCTAAGTACATAAGCTTAGTACATAAGCTAAGTACATAAAGAAAGTATATAAAATAAGTACATAAGCTAAGTACATTAGGTACATAAGCTAAGTACATAAGCTTAGTACGTAAGCTAAGTACATAAAGAAAGTATATAAAATAAGTACATAAGCTAAGTACATAAGCTAGGTACATAAGCTAAGTATGTAAGCTAAGTATATAAACTTAGTACATAAGCTAAATGTGTAAGCTTAGTACATAAACTAAGTACATAAGCTAAGTACATAAGCTAAGTACATAAAGAAAGTATATAAAAAAAGTACATAAGCTAAGTACTCAAGCTAGGTACATAAGCTAAGTACATAAGCTAAGTACATAAGCTTAGTACATAAGCTAAGTACATAAGCTAAGTAAATAAGCTAAATAAATAAGGTAACTATATAAGATAAGTACATAAGCAAAGTAAATAAGTTTAGTACATAAACTAAATACATAAGCTAAGTAAATAAGCTTAGTACATAAGCTAAGTACATAAGCTAAGTACATAAGCTAAGTACATAAGCTAAGTACATAAAGAAAGTATATAAAATAAGTACATAAGCTAAGTACATAAGCTAAGTATATAAGGTAAGTATATAAGATAAGTACATAAGCAAAGTAAATAAGTTTAGTACATAAACTAAACACATAAGCTAAGTACATAAGCTTAGTGCATAAGCTAAGTACATAAGCTAAGTACATAAAGAAAGTATATAAAAAAGGTACATAAACTAAGTACATAAGCTAGGTACATAAGCTAAGTATGTAAGCTAAGTATATAAACTTAGTACATAAGCTAAATGTGTAAGCTTAGTACATAAACTAAGTACATAAGCTAAGTAAGTAAGTATAATACATAAGCTAAGTAAATAAGGTAAGTATATAAGATGAGTATATAAGCAAAGTATATTAGTTTAGTACATAAACTTAATACATAAGCTAAGTATACAAGCTTAGTACATAAGCTAAGTACATAATCTAAGTGTATAAGCTTAGTACATAAGCTAAGTACATAAGCAAAGTAAGTAAGTTTAATACATAAGCTCAGTAAATAAGGTAAGTATATAAGATAAGTACATAAGCAAAGTATATTAGTTTAGTACATAAACTAAATACATAAGCTAAGTACATAAACTAAATACATAAGCTAAGTACATTAGCTTAGTACATAAGCTTAGTACATAAGCTAAGTGTATAAGCTTAGTATATAAGCGAAGTACATAAGGAAAGTACATAAGTTTAATACATAAGCTAAGTATATAAGATAGGTACATAAGCTAAGTATATTAGTTTAATACATAAACTAAATACATAAGCTAAGTATATAAGCTAAGTATATAAGCTTAGTACATAAGCTAAGTGCAAAGGCTTAGTATATAAGCGAAGAACATAGGGAAAGTACGTAAGTTTAATACATAAGCTAAGTACATAAGCTTAGTACATAAGCTAAGTACATAAGCTAAGTATATAAGGTAAGTATATAAGATAAGTACATAAGCTAAGTGTATAAGCTTAGTACATAAGCTAAGTGTATAAGCTTAGTATATAAGCGAAGTACATAAGGAAAGTACGTAAGTTTAATACATAAGCTAAGTACATAAGCTAAGTACATAAGCTAAGTACATAAAGAAAGTATATAAAATAAGTACATAAGCTAAGTACATAAGCTTAGTGCATAAGCTAAGTACATAAGCTAAGTACATAAGCTTAGTACATAAGCTAAGTACATAAAGAAAGTATATAAAATAAGTACATAAGCTAAGTACATAAGCTAGGTACATAAGCTAAGTATGTAAGCTAAGTATATAAACTTAGTACATAAGCTAAATGTGTAAGCTTAGTACATAAACTAAGTACATAAGCTAAGTAAGTAAGTATAATACATAAGCTAAGTAAATAAGGTAAGTATATAAGATGAGTATATAAGCAAAGTTTATTAGTTTAGTACATAAACTTAATACATAAGCTAAGTATATAAGCTTAGTACATAAGCTAAGTACATAAGCTAAGTGTATAAGCTTAGTACATAAGCTAAGTACATAAGCAAAGTATATTAGTTTAGTACATAAACTAAATACATAAGCTAAGTACATAAGTTAAGTACATAAGCTAAGTACAAAAGCTTAGTAAATAAGCTTAGTACATAAGCTAAGTGTATAAGCTTAGTACATAAGCTAAGTGTATAAGCTTAGTATATAAGCGAAGTACATAAGGAAAGTACGTAAGTTTAATACATAAGCTAAGTATATAAGATAAGTACATAAGCTAAGTATATTAGTTTAATACATAAACTAAATACATAAGCTAAGTATATAAGCTAAGTATATAAGCTTAGTACATAAGCTAAGTGCATAAGCTTAGTATATAAGCGAAGTACATAGGGAAAGTACGTAAGTTTAATACATAAGCTAAGTACGTAAGTTTAATACATAAGCTAAGTACATAAGGTAAGTATATTAGATGAGTACATAAGCTAAGTACATAACTTTTTTAAATAAGCTTAGTATGTAAGCTTAGTACATAAGTTAAGTAAATGAGTTTAGTGTATAATCTAAGTACATTAGTTAAGTACATAAGATAAGAAAATACATAACTTTAGTAAAGAGGCTAAGTACGTAAGCTAAGTATACACATTATATACTAATTATCTTAGATACACCTGAGATTGCAGATTCAATACAAAAAAATAAACTTTGTAAATAAATTGTAGTAGGTACGTACCAAAAGCAAAAATGAGGTTAATTACCATTAACTCGATAACAACAACAAGTATACGTCGGTCAAAGTAGTTCATCAGTGTAAATACTCAATAATCTATGCCTGAACGAACGTTCGTCAGTCGCCGCTACACGCTCCCCTTAATCACTCGCTTGGGTTAACTTTATTAAGTAGAAATAATTTTACACAACAAACCGTTAATAAATTCACTTATAAATAATATGTTAAGAACAATGGTACATTGTATTGTTCGATTCAAATAATAGATAAATTCCTGTGCTTTATTTTTAAAGGTTTTCCTTAGATTTCAATTTATAACCTTTCGAATACAATACATGTCTTTATTTTATATTATTGGTGCAGTGAAGATTATTATAATTTTTATTGTGCAAATTATAATAATCTTCACTGCACGACAATACAATACAAATAGCTATATTATAAATTAAAGTAGTCCTTATTGGATGACAGCCTTATTTTAAATGCACACACATTTGTTTTTGGACATAATTGATAGCGTATTTGTACAATGGACGGAATTGACAGCCAGTGACAGCTCGATTCGGGTTTTTATTGAAAACATGTCCAGCTAACAAAATACGTCTCGCCCTCAATTGTCTAGCACTTCGAGGTCCAGAAAAATTATTTGCCATAATGGATCTTGAATAAAACATTAAGTGTTTTCAGGTGGAATTATCTTAAGTTTCTCCTGTTAATTAAGTCTACAGCCCACATTAAAGATAATATTTTAAAAGAGGTTTTATATAGACTAAAAAGAAAATGAAACTTTTTACATAAAAGTTTTTTTATACGTTATTTAACTGTTGCCAGCGTCATCGTATTGTTTCAGACTCAAATATTAAGCCATGGATTATCGTTTCAAATATATATAAATCCATTCAAATGAAATGTTCTACTGGGACTATAACTCAAATTAGTGGTTGTATTTTTCCATGAAAAAAAGAAAATGTTTTTCGTTTTTAAAATGATGCGTACTTATAGCAAGCAGTACTTACACCCCAACGCGCATCGTTTAATTACAAATATGGATTAGTTTTTACGAGATTAGCGACGAGTTAAACGCACAAAAATATTATAAATGGTTGTTTTAAAGTCAGTGTCATATAACTAACATGCAGCATTTCTTTTTTTTACAGATTTTGCTTTGTTGCTTTTATATTATAATTGTATGTATATATATTTATGAATAAAGGTAATTGCATAACAGTTGTGCGTTAATTAATTTTAAAACGTTGTAATTAAACGCTTATATAAATTTAATTAGCAATAAGCCCAGAATAAATTAAAACTAACTCACAACGTATATGTTGTACAAGTTTTCTCGTTACAGCTTTGCAAATACGTTTCGTTTGTTCTTCCACTTGGACTGAGTTTTATCTTGACATTTCTGCGACGCTGTGTAGGTAGAGGGAGTCGTTGATCCGTGACGACTGATGCGCAAAACATAGCATTTATATAAATAAATATTATTATCTTAGCCATCGATGAAATACCTTTATCTAGACGACTAAAACGTAGATCTAAATAATATTATAATATTAATTGCATTATTTTATATTAATTTTCTGTTATTATCAACATGTACAAACTTTTTGTATTTTTTGGTCTCATGATTGCTTTGATGAATACTTTTTTTTGGCATAAATTGTGTTAAACAAGAGTTTTAAAACACGTTTTAGTTTTTTATATGAAATAGTTTTAAACCGGCCGAAGGTCCACTAGATAAAGTAAGTGAAACGTAAAAACAGAGAAGAAGTTTTGTTAAAATTAGATAGTCGAAGAATAGCCCTTTAAATTTTTTGAATATAGCTTAAGGCAATCAATTTAATTTATGGCGTATAAAAATGTAATTATAGGTTCTTTAAAGGAATGTAACAGGGAATATGGCATCCATATTTGATTGTTTTGTTATATATTACATTTTTAAAAATATATTATGGTTCATATTATTTTATTCTATTATATTTTTATACAAAGGTATTGGAACTATTTTTTATGATTCTATTACAGAAATTTAAATTTCAGCTAAGTTTCAGGTGAGACGGGGTCTATGTGCCCATGACCGCGTTTATAAATTAATAATTAATTCATAAACCTCTTTAGCAAACATTTATTATTCTTGTGTTGCCTTTTGAGGTGAAAAGGGTCTTAATTAGAATACGTAATTTGAAAAAAATATATAAAGTTCAAACTTATACAACTAATGCTCTTTGAAAAGTGTTTGTTCATTTTTTTATATTTTATAACATAATAACTTTTTACAAATATAATAATAATAAAAAATAGTGTTTTAAAGAGTAACAGAGATTCAGAATTGATAATCTTGAATGTACTTGAAATAGATGTAAGGAAAATTATGAACTCTGTTTCATTATTTTACGTTACACATAATTTAGTCTTCGCTAAACCTACTGTCTTATCAAAAAGGGTAACACTTTTGGATGAATATTCAAGAATCTCCATGTTACGGTAGTTCTTAAACCGTTTTGTAAATTTTCCCCTGAAATTTAAGAACCATTTTGGGTGAAACACAGGCTTAAACTTTTTAGTACGATCGTCTCTGACTTCTCCTGCATTTTCGCAGTCTGCTGAGGAATAAAGCTCAGTTGTATATCGACAAGTACAATATCGACCACTGGTGCAACTATTTGAGACAGACCGCGACTTTATTGGGACAGAGGTGACATTTGTTACACTTTTTTTGAAAATCTTCACCAATTTTCCTAGAAATAAAGACATTTAAAGATTTTACAGTCGTCATTAATTCTTGAAATTATCTATAAGCATCATTTTGTTAAAATGAGACGAATTCTTCCATAGAACTTGATCAGCCCTTTCAATTTTGAGATGATTCAATGACCTTATTTTGCTCGTTAAATATATTGTCATATTTTATATGTTTTTTATATTGTTACATATTATTCTTAAACTTCATGTTAACATAGCAGCGCCGTTAATTATAAATTACGAACCCAAAGTTTCAACAATATTTATTGATGAATGCGATCTCTACGCGAGTACATACATATAATATACAAATTTCAAAAGTTTTTTCGTCTAGTTTCGAAGCAATTGCCATCGCTTGATTCGCTCGCCCAGTTAATTATTCTGACCGAGAGGTTGAAGCTTAATCTAAATCAAATTTTCCTGCTTAAAATAAGTAATTGCTTTTAGACGGAAACTTTCTTGACATGCTCCTAACTCCGAATGGATTTTCTATGTAATTATATGTTTTAGTATAGTACATTCATAGAGGACTTGATTTAAACCGCAAAATGAAGACGTTTTCCAATTATAATAAAGGAAGATGAGCTATGAGATGTTTAACATGCGTGTGTAACGCATTTTAAACATACAACTAGTTTCTGGTAAACTCGACGGAACCATAAAATTAAGTAGGTAAGTAAGAAAGTGTCGTAAGTCAACAGGTTCCTGGTTCAAGTGGACTAGCACTGGTCCATAGACATCCGTATATTATTTTCTATAAAATTGTATGTAGTCTTTAACATTTCTGGCTTTGTATATTTAGTTTTCAAAACCCACACAAACATGAAAATACTATATTTTCAGATGGTCACCACAAAGGTACAAGTGTTAATTTGAATGAATGAATAATATTTACAATCCATTGCGTAACATTAATCTTATACATATTTTTCAGCTCACTATCTAAAGCTGGAAACATTGTTGGAGTAAATCAAATCATAAGACTTCGTTATATTTTAAAAATGCATTCAGTAGCCAAGTCGATTTTTTAAAATCGTAATCGATTTACAAATCTTATACTGGAATGACGTCGTATGTAAATGTTATGGAATGACATTGAATGTAAATGTTATCGAATGACGTATGGAACTGACATATCATTATTGTGGTCATATGCAATCTTGAGTAGAAATTATTTATATAACTATAACGATAACGAACTATATAACGATAAGAACAACTGTTTTACAAATGGGACAAGGTACAATGATTATGGAATTAGAGTGATGAAATTGTTCAACAGATTGTTATTAAAAAATTAAATATTAAAGAAGCTATTTTCTTGACATTTCCTCACCTTAGCCTTATCTCTGATATAATCTAAAAGTTTTCCCTCGTCTTTTTTAAAATTGTAAGCAAATGCGTTAGTTTATTATTTACATTTTAAGTCAGACAAATATTTAGCTAATATGTTGACTGCTTTCATTAAGCAGTTCAATAATAAAATGATAAATAATAATAATAATTTGACATTAGTCAATTTTGAATCCCTTCCGAAAATAAAGGAGAAATTCCTGGGCCATAGAATATAAATCCAAATAAATGCATTCAATCACTTATCAAAAGTAATTATACTATTACTGTAAGCAATGTAATAAATCTCATGAATAAAAATACTTATATTGCATAAAGGATTCTTGATAAAGATATTAAAGTTGAGCTACTTATAGAAACAAATGAAATACATATAATACGTGCGTCTATAACATTGGCTTAAAAAGTGTGAAACGTTGTTAAATTTGACCAATCACCAGGTTGCTTGCTTATTCGTCACGCTGAATAACATTCGTGGAGGTAAGTTTGAACTTATTAAAAAACATTTATAATTTAAGTTATGCGGTGATATGGTTCAGGTGCGTTATATGATTATTCTAGAACCAGACTTAGAGGTTAGAGTTCAAGGGTTAAGGGAAATGGAATAAGATCTTCTGGGGCACCAATTGATTTGGAAGTTTTTGGAAGATGATTCCACAGTTCTTCTTAGAATAAGTCACTATAGATACTAAATCACAATGAAAAATGGAATTCCTCACTGATCACACTACCTCCAAGACTGAGACAAGTTCGTATGTAATATAGTGTAATTTTATATGGTATCCTAGTCTGGGATAACGCTGCTAATATAAATATGTTGTGGATAACAAAGTTCGTCAGTTCCTCAATTGATCACTTAGTAGTGGGCAAGCGCAGTGACGTCACTACTAACCGCGGTAGGTGGACAGAGTCATTTTGAGAAACTATGGATAGTCCAATGGTCTCTTCTTCAGTACAAAACTATTGGTTTGCTTAGAATGGTTAATTACTTTGTAAAAAAGGATGTAAATGTAAAACCAAACCACCAAACTAAAAACATAATCTGGTAGGTGTACTTACATAATTAATATTAAGTAACTATAAAAATCAATTGTGAGTGACGCTTAGATCTTCAAAAAAAATTATAGTACCCTTAATATATCTAAAACATCAAAAGTGTCTAATTAAAACTTAATCACAATCTGTATAGAATTATTTCCTTAAGTAATAATAGGTTCTCCCTCTAATAATTTCGTTTATTAATTTCTATTTAATGTGCCTATGAAGTTAGAGCAGGTATAAATTAGGTAAATTTAAATTATTGTTGGGAAAACGTCAACAGCAAATATGAATCTTGATATTTTCTTACCCTTTCTTAACTTAATTTTACATCATTAGGAAAATTCAAATGGAAAATTTACTTCAGCTTGACAGAACAATATCGATTGAAATTATATTCATATTTGTCAAAGATCAAAGAGGATTATTATTAAACGTAAGTAATAATAAATAATCGATATAAATAGCTAAAAAAAAATCTTTTTATTTCTCTTCTCTTTTAAAACACTTTCCATTCCCTCTTATTTTAAACAAAGGTACCTCATGAAAAGTGTTTAATGTGCATATATGTGCATATGCAATACATATTACAGAAAATATAATGTACTAGGTTCAATAAACTGTATCGTTTTCGGTGATGAGCTATTTATATCTTAGCGAGGTTATGAACTTTATAATAAATCGGCATAAGTAAACAATTATTTTTTAACGAATAAGAATTTTATGTTTATACTATAAAATACATATCAAAAAAGTCCTTCGTCCTATATTAAAAAAAAAAACAAATTTATTTGCTTAAAGGATTCAGACAGACGCTACGGCATAAATATGTCGTAAGTATTGCAGATGAAGGTAATTAACGAACTACATTTGAATGTTTTCCGAAAAATATAATTGGTAAGTCATTTATACACGCAATTTAATACTATTAGTATCGGTTGGTGATTCTTTATTACAATTCTGAAATCCGATAAAGAATAATTTACTAAATTATAACATTTTCTTCTTTATTTTATTCTTCAATTGGACTTTTTTATTTAAATACTAATGTGTAATAAAGTACAGTATAATCGTTAAATATTCTAAAATCTAAGTACTACTTATTTATTTTCTCACTTACCCAAGGCTCTAGTCGGTGCTTCGGAGAACTCCTCGGGGTCACAGCGGCTCGGCGCGGGGCGGGGCGCTGACCGGCGGCGGCCACTCGGCGCCGAGCTGGTGGTGGTAGTGTGCTGGGCCGTGGCAGTGTACTGCACCGCAGCCAGCTGCTATACGAAGACATATACTCAATGATATAAGAAAATTATTGCACGGTAAGTGGTATTTTTCATCTTAGATTTGTTTTAATATGTCTTCAAACCTAACATGATAGTCAATTAAGAATTCACGAATCCAAACATTTATGTCAATGGTAGGGGAAAGTGAATGAATAATTATGATGATTACGACTCAACTTTATAACCACCGAACAGCCCCACAAAGTCATACTTATGTGTGATCAAGTATAAAGTTGAATCATTAGTACCAATGTCAGTTGGTTTAAAACGGGTGTAATCGGAGCTACCCACGCTTCATTGTTGCCAAGTAGCAGGAGATGTAATGTTTATTGTACCTGTAGTATTTTTTATTGTTAGACATGTGATGACTTAAATCCTTAAATTGGTATTAATTATTTCGAAAGCTTTTAGTATATTATAGTATGAAATGACTTTATTTTTTTATTTGCATTTAACTCAAATTTACCTCGAAATAATAAATTATAATTACTAAAAAACGATCATAAATGAACTTATCCGTCGAGACATTAAATAGTTTCTAGTTTTTACCCATTGTACTAGTAATTACTATATAGAACTAAAAGCATACTTAAGTCTTTTATTTCTGGCAGATTCTGGCTCATGTGTATATCCATCAAAGCAATCATCGAAATGCGGAAATAATATTTCTAATAACTCATAATTTACCAAGGTGTAGAGTTATATAAAATTAATGAGAAATGAAGTTAGCGTAGTAAATCTCTACCGAGACGAATAAATTATTTTCAGGATAACGGCACACGTATTAATAATAATAAAAAGAATAAATTATTAGGATAATGTTACTATAATAATAATATTAGAATAATAATATTAGAATAATAATATTAGAATAATAATAATAATAATAAGAATAAATAATTTTAAGGATAACGACCTCAGACCCAATGGGTAGGGAACCCAGCAATACGCCATTGGGAAGAACTAGAGAAGCAACTATCGCTACTTTTAAAGTCATAAGCTACAAGTACAAACTTTTTTCACTAACTAATTTATACACAAACTTTTTAAGTGTACAATCAATGAATTTAAATATGAGTGGGTAAATTGTAATTATTTTAATTATATCTATATAAGATTTTGTTGCAGATTTAATATAGCAAAATTATTCGATTTTTTTTTACATATTTACAGTTGTAAAATAAGTAATCATTATTAAAATGTAACTAAAATTATATATGAAAATAATTCCAATTGACTGTACAAAATTACTTTCATATATGAGATAATATGAGATTACAGTTCGTGAGAGAGTCCTTTGTATGTTTTGAACACTTGGATATTCGCGGAAAACAGACTGTTCTCGTTATATAGTTAGGGAAGCTTTGATCTTGCCTTTTCCACGCTATTGTGTTAAAGTTACTATGTGTTTTTATTGCGTTGTCGTTAGGTAAATTGTTGTAAAGTAATACGTTATTTTAGATAATGTAAGGTAAGATAAATTGTTTAAAATCAATCTCAAATCACTATAGGTACTTTTTTAATTATATCAATATATCATGAAGTCATCTTTGAGTACTCTTACCCTGTCAGAATAGTCAAAGGCCGCTGTTCCCCGTCCCTCTAAGTATTCTTGGAATTGGGAGATAACGCACACCATTGCGTATATCTGAAACAGACACAGCAATTATGGAAAAACATGTTATTTGAAATAAAAAACTAGGCTTAGGTAGTATTAAGTCTAAAACGCATTATTAATTAGGTACTGCATGCATCTCTACCACCAATAAATGTCTTCAGCTCTTGTAAATACATACTATAGAGACTGCTACACAAGTCTTAAGTTTTATGAGTACAATAAATGCTTATATTAAATTAATTTTTTGAAGTTGAATTTGACTTTGCCTGCTAAAACCTTAGGGTAATGGACGAAAGAGATAGAAATCAAAGTTTTCTTCAAAAAATCTGCAACAGATCTCTGCTTACCGTGGCTTGTTGCACAATTAATCAAAGTATCTTACTACTTTTTATAAACAATTGGGCACTTAAATGGCCCAATTTATTACCTTTGGTAAAGCCCCGAGCAAGCAATTGGATATCCAATATTTTGTTCTTTATGTATAAACATTAAAAATCAGTGATTTCGTCTTTGGAACGAAAGTGGAAACTAGTTCGTTTATACATACAGTTTATACATTGACCTTACAATCCGTACGTGTTTATTTTCAGTTAACTTTTTTTCAAAGTTCACTTACATGTTTCATGACAACCTGAATCAATCACCATCCAGTACCTCTAAAATTTTTAATGGTCCCCTTTAATGATACTCATCGTCCTTTTCCGTAGTATTGGATTGTAAATCTACATTGACTCTCATAAAATCTTTTCTTATTCCCTAAATTTAGAACGCATGGCGGGCCTTTTGTCCAGCCCGAGTCTATAAAACCTAAGATTGTGAGTGTGGTCAGGGTCCTGAATCCTTACTTTAAGTTCACCAGATGTGACACTTGTACGGGGTAAGCTATAAATAAATATGTTGTGTATGAGAGAATTGCTTGACTAACCTTAGCAAGTCTTGTTCGTTTTTAATATCTATGTCAATATGATTAAGATTATAAACTGGAACGGACTCGGAAGCTATGAATTTTTGTTTGCAGATAATCAAGAATGAATCAGAATATTTGAAAAACCATGTTGTAAAATTTCTCGACAACTCATAACATCGTATCTTAAACAATTATCACGAAGTGCGTTAAATAAAAAAAATAATAAGTAATCGTTTATTTGGACGTCGCAAATAATTTGTTCTAACAAATTAAATCCTAAGAAAGACAAGTTTGTCCAAAAATGCTATGGGCAAGTTAACCCGAATAGGGCAAGATCGAAAGATCTTTAAAAATCACCAAGACCCAACTAGTTTGTACTCTGGAATTTTCAATATTTTTATTATACATCGGAATCATGGACAATTAGGGACAAAAGACTGAAAGAAGAGATGTGGCGCTGAAGAAGTCTGTTTTTAATACCATGGATCGCCAAGAGGACGAATAAGTCTAGGACGAATAATACTGGGTTAACTTGGAATCAAGATCAGACTGTCAACAATATGGTAGCAAAGAATCCTCGGATATTTTGGTCACATTGCCCGTTGTGAACCAAGTGATCTAGACAAGCTGGTAGTAGTAGGCAAGGTCGAAGGAAAACGACCCCGCGGCCGATCACCTAGCCATTGGCATGACCAAATAGCCGCACTTACTGGTCTTATGTAAGTATATTTTTATCAGTACATTTAAATATTAGTGTCGTGTTTCCAATGATATCTAATGAATTTATATTGGGAGTAAGTGATTTTGTATTATTTAAGTTTTGTATAGATTTTCATGATTTGACGGATTTTGTATTTGTCTTCGAGGGTTTATGTTTGGCTTTTTCGTATTTCTTTTAAGAATTCTATTAATATTTTTTCGTCCTTCTTCAAAAAAAGCCAGTTCAGCCATAGCTAGAGTGTTGCCGTAAAAAATATTAATTCTAGAATTGACTGGATTTTGCCCTTAAAATATTGTTTCTTATCGCTTTCTACATGCTCTTCGTATATATATTAAAAGACAATTTTTCAGTAGTCCATTTAAAATCATCATACCATTCTATTTTAATCTAAGATCTGATGAACTTTCGACGGACATTCTTTTCCTCCTACTCCGTTTTCACGAAATCCGCATATTCAATGTTTTTTATAGTGTTATTAAATACAAATCATCATTTCTTTCAACAAAATGTATCACCCTCTCCATTTTATTTTTGTATTCTTCTCAACTTAGAGGATATATTTGCCTCCTTTTTAGTACTTCTGCAAACTCTCGTCCTCTGTCAGTCATCGTTCCTACATTCCAATTTGTCATCCTCTTTTTTACTTCACCTACTAACTTGCATCTTATGTCGGATCCGCCCCTAACGCAAGAACCTTCGTTTATTTCCTACATACTCTGCCGGATATCATACAATTAATGTCGTTGAAAAAACACATCATTGATCAATATAGAAGTTGCTCGGCCTGATAAGTGGCTTAAATGATTAACAGCTTTAAGACAAGCATAAGTTAAAGATAATTATATGTCAAAGGTAGACAAGTAGTCACTGATTAAAATACAATTATCATTTGAAGACTATTTAACAACAGTGACGATAGTAAAGTCTTATATATGTAATAAATTGTAATTTTTTAGTCAAACCCATTTTACTACATTTTTAAAGGCTAAGTCCACTTAGCTGTGCTCATATTTGTTTAACATATAATTTGAATTTAAGATGATAATGTAATATGCATAACAGAACCTAAGAGCAACATACCTGAAAACTTTTTTTACGAGAAAATTGATAAGAGCATTTGTAAAAAAAAAAATAGAATGAACTTGCCTTTGTACAATTAGAGCAATTCATCATTGTGAGTTTTTAAGCGATCTATAATATTAGGCCAAAGGAACCAAAGATATAAATTCAAATGACTTAAAACGGTGACTCTATATATTCACGAATAAGATAACATTAATTCAATAAAAAATGTGATTTCCACAAAATTAACAACAGAAATAAAATAAACTTTCCATACTTCAAAAAATAGATAATTCTTTTAAAATCAATTGTATTAATTATCTGAATTAACTTCCCAATAAAGCTTTTAATTTATCTTTAAATAAATGTAACACACACATTGTGTATAAACATTAAAATTATAATATAACATTACATTAACAACGGTATGGCTTTATTAATTGTATTTTAGCGATTAACAAGTAAAGTTTTGACGTTATTAATTCTTCTTGTTCGTACAACTGGCTGCATAACATCGTTCACTTAGAAGTTCTTACTTGCGGTAACAGATGTGGCGAAGGGGAATGGCCGGACCCATGCGCCATACGCCTGTTGCTTGCGGTGGCCGGAGATCTTGTTGTTTGCTATTTTTGCAATTTTAACTGAATAAAATCATTATTATATGATTAGTCTTTCCCTTCAAATTAATTGCCATGATTCTAGTTGATCGTAAATTGCTCATACCATTTTGACGTTGGTGAAACAGTGATTATAATAAAGAAAAATCAGGCTGAGTTTATTGTATAGTTCTTTTAAGAACGGGGCAAGAATCAAAACGCTTCAGATAAATGGTTAAATCCATGGAGAAGAACTGGCAAATATACGCTTAAATTCTGTTTTATAAATATTTATTTTTGTAGTACTAATGAGTCTACCCATATTTAAGAATAAATTTCAATTCAAGTATTGCGTAATACTGAAAAGTAGGATAGAATAAATAACAACACCACAACTAGTTCTATGATGGTCTCATATTTACAACTTAAACGATTCTAACTTTGATCAACTAACTATTAATTATAGAACTTAATACAAGTTGACAATTTAGTCTTCTCTTTGGAACAGGAATCTTATTAACGATAACCCTTGAATCTGAGTTTAAAATACCTTTGAAAGAGTTGTTCTTTAAATTACCGCAATAAAAGTACTTTAAAGGTAGTTTTCTTTCTATTTGAAAACTACTCGGGTAGCATTAATTTGAAGACGTCTTCTTATGAAGAATCTACTATTGCGATGCTTCTAGTTTTTACAACATGCTAGGTTCACAAACGAATTGTTTTGTAACGTAATTATGTTATATATATTTTTATATTACTTAATCTCCCTTGTTTATAATATATTTAATAGTTTCAATAATTACGTGGTTATCAGAAGTAACTCTTTGTCATGGTAGGGTAATATAATGCGCGGGGATGAAAAATATAAAAAGAAACAAGAAGAGTTTTAATTATGAATGTTGACTGTTATAAGAGAAGAGGGAGACCATAGACGACATGGAGTATTTGGAAAATGAAATAGCAAAGAAGCTGCACTGAGATGAGGTGTGAATCGACTCCAAGTGATTGGGGTAGCGGCTGGTAGATGACGAGTAAATGGTACTGTTGTAACATTTATTGTATATTTAATTGTACGACTGCGATAGAAAGAGGCTTATATTTGTTCGAGTGTATGTTTTTATATTCTTTTTTCTCATTAGCCAAAATAGCTTGATGAATATCAGCTTGATTTAGAATATTATTTTAATTATAGAAATGTATGAAAACCACTAATATTTTCAATACAGAAGTTACAAATTCTATTGACATACAATTCTGTTGTATATTTCAAATTTCCATTGACAAATATAATGTTTCTAAATGTAATATAAAATATATACGAATATTACAATTGAAAATGGCTCGGTGAGTCGACGCACAAGTTGCCGTATTGAAAATAATCCTTATTGAAAGTATTGAGTTTCTATTTGAAATTGAAAACAATTAGTAATTGTGTATCGTAGCGCTATTCTCCAACAATAGTGGTCGCAAAATCTGTTTTTCTCATTGCAAATAATTGGTTTGCAGCATTTATTGCTCGTAATTTGCATTTATTGTTTGGAACTTATGTTCTTTATTGCCTTATAACTTGCCTATATTCTTAAGATCAATCAAATATCAAATGACTTTTCTATTGTAAAAATATTTAATATGGTTTTGGCACATTAAAATAAACCTTATTTATTTTTATAACAGTTATAGTCTATCTTTCCCAATTATTGTAACAATAAATTATATAATTGATTATTCCCACACAATTTTTTCCGTAATTCAAAAAATACAAACAGTTAATCCTATTTTTATTCATACGCTTTGCTTTCGCAACTTCAGTAACGAATCGTTAAAGGAGTACAATTATTTGATAGAGGTGGTAGACTGATTGGCTTATTTTTTATTCCATCTAATTTATGAGGTACGTTACCATTTGACATTTCATACTTTTGGAGTCGATACAACCTTGTAAAGGCGTAATTCACACTATATCAATAATTTCCTTAAAACTATGAAATGATTAAGTTATTGTTATTTTAATACACAATAAACAATTCCTAATCACTAAAATTAAATTCTAATTCTTTGTATAAAGCAAAATAATCATTATATAAAATAGACATTTTTATTATAACAATGTCATCTATTTAGGTCCTTCACCGTAGTGATGCGACTATTCAAAGTCATTTGTATAGAAATACTCGGTAAAAATGTGTGAATTATCGAGCCGTTTTCAAACCAATACTTTTTTAGCTTTCAATTAAATCAACTTTGAGCTAATATTATGCAGTCTAGCTACAGCAAGATTAATTAGTTCTTAAGTAATCTTTAGTAATGAATCAACAGTGCTTTAACTTTAATACTAAAAGTGGTCTCTCATTCTTATAAAAGTTTTAGGGAAAAAAATCCCTAAACTGTAATCGATTAGTCAAATAAATAGTCTTGATAATCATACATTATAATGACCGATTCGTTTAACACCATCCCTATTTTTCAATTTGACAAACTGTCAAACGCTATCTATATGTGGTGACATATATCGTGTGTCAAGTATCAAAATTGTAAAATAAACTGTTATATGTCATTGACTTGTTACGAGACGCTCAATGTCTATTCTCGTTTTTTATAAAACAATAGATATAGTAAGTTAAACTAAAAATGTATATATTATATTATACTTATAAATAACTTAAGGCAACGAAAATAATTATAACACAGTATAGCATAGTATGAAAACAATAATTTATTGGATTACGGTGTACAATTGGACGTCAATTATTAATAATAGTGATCGAGACTATCACTTGGCAGTAAGGAGAGAGAATATATAGATTTTATATCATGGTCATCACTAAAATAAAATTGTGTTGTAAAACGAAGATTTAAATTATTCAATTAAAAAAGCAGTATATAAAATGAAATCGTACGGTCATAAAACGTATTATTCTATTCTTTTTACGTTTAATCGATGAATTCCTTGGATAATTGGATCCTCAGAGCCGTGAGTCTTAATGAGATTTATTATTAGCTGACTGCGCGTAGGAGGCGGATTCCTTTAAGATATCTGTTTAAATTACGGTTTTTTTTCTTCTAGTCTCATCAAATTCGAATAAATGATGATACGAGGAAACTAATCAATGTTCGAGATTGTCTATTAGCATGCTTAGGGACCTTAATCTTATTTAAATTTTAAGTAAATATAGAATCAAAAATTGTTTAACACGGGCAGTCCTGGAGCCTACCATGTCTGGGATACCGTCCCGCCACTCTACCAATAGAGCTACCTTGTCACTAACTACCTGCCTTGAAGAATCGAAAAATTCCTAACCAATGTTTCTAAATTTGAAATACAGAATATCATTGAATACATGCCATTCATTCATATCAGAATCCGATATTTATTTCAAATTTAGAAATTAATCATATAAATATTGGAAATATATATTCTTCATTGGCTTCCACCGTTCGGGAATCTAGAAGCAGAGACAGTTATATGAAAAATATAATATCTTTTAGTAGGCACTTTATTTTCTTTTAATAACGTTCCTGTTGTAGTAAATTATAACTTTATGTTATTTATATGATAAGGAATTATTTTTTGGTTTTTCATGACGAGACTGAAGAATGGGAGTAAAACTATTAAAATATTTATTTGTGCCATTTTTCCCACATTTCCAGGAATCATAGTAATGTTAGAAGGTGCGCAATTGTTTACTACTTCAATAAAAATATTTACAATAATTACGAGACCTTTTGATGAATACAAAAAAATTAAGGCAACAAATTAAACAACATCGGTATCCATTAAGCGTCCTTCAGTATTTTAATTAAACAGACGAACAATTCTAAGTAGCTACGTTTCAGGTCTGTAAAGATTTTAAAGTAATTAAATCAAACATCAGGGAAAATCTTTTAAGATAACTGTAAAAGTATTTTCATATAGAGCATTTGTTTTGATAGTTCTACTTCTCTCTAAACTAATACTTTAAATTATTAAAGTAATCCAGTTCTTATCAACTTGAGGTTCATTAAAGCGACAGGATCGTGCTCGTCTTCGTCTAACATTAAATAAATACATTGAAGTAACCAGAATCAAACGCTCACTTCATTATTAAACTGGTTATATCTACTATTTCTAAGAAACATTTGTATTTATATTGACCCAGCGGCTTTCACGTGAATTGTATTGAAATTTTCCCGACTAGTGCTCGAGCTCAATGCTCGAATTCTAAGAACCCCGAATGGGTTCTTAGAATTCGAGCATTGAGCTCGAAGCATGGCAGACTCGCGAAGTGAACTGTGTGCTATAAATTGGGCTTACACTGTTAGTGGTTCAGTAGAAAATCAAAGACTAAATATTTGAGTGATTCTATATACAAATAAATAAAATTATATTGTGTATATATGTGTTTAATATTTACACAAAATATAATAAATGTAAAAGAATTGAAGTAATAGTTAAAGTAAAAATTATCAACTTTGGCAACAATAAGACTAGACACCTACATCACAAGAATGTACCAGGCTTGTTTTGAGGACAACATTTAAACCGAAAGAAAATAAAGAAATTCACAAAATTGTTAAATCAATTTTTTTATAACTTCGTCCACAATTTTAAAATAATCATAATTTATAAGCAAACTGCTTTATGAGTATTTCGTATAACTTCTCCGTTGAAGCCAAATAGTATGTAAATGTGTATAACAAATCATTTATTTATCAAAGACGGAACGGCTTGATTGAAAATTGTTTGTTCTCGATTGTAATAATTGTGATTGTAATGGTGAAATAACAAATTACTAAATCAAACAATGTGATTTATAAATTAATTTGTTTCAATGCTTTTAAATGTTCGTTTAAATACAATCGTTTGGATTGACTTAATTTCTGATAATTAGGTGTGTACATGTAATAAAGTGAATGACTTATAATGTAAAGTA
Organism: Dircenna loreta; assembly: GCA_963555665.1. Taxonomy (NCBI): domain Eukaryota; kingdom Metazoa; phylum Arthropoda; class Insecta; order Lepidoptera; family Nymphalidae; genus Dircenna; species Dircenna loreta. The sequence goes on from OY743092.1 coordinate 11,753,716, forward strand.
CGTAAATTCACTTAGTTGGTACCAAATTTTGTTTGAAATATTACCAAACAGTGTACAAATTTTATTTGTTTGAATCCCACATTCCACCGAAACTGGTTTTTACACTTATTTAAAAGCCTTATGTTTTGTTGGTTCACTTTGACAACTTGTCGAAATGAATAGTATCTTGACCGTCGTCTTACTATTTTATATTATTTTTAAGGAAACTATATTTTAACATACTCACGTTCAGTACGATGATAAAAAAGTCCAATGTGAACAGAAACGACGTGATCGGATTGAAGTTGAGCTGAAACAAGAACATTTTTATAATACAAATGATTGTATTAATTAATTTATTTTAAATTTATTTGTAAACTTCAAATATTATGGTGACATTTAAAAGAACATTTCTAAATTGTTATATTTGTGACCTATTACTATTCAAAAAAAAAATTCAATAATTCGATAAAATTTTTTAATAGTAAATATCCAGCAAAGGTACAAAAAAATTCATGCTTCAGTTAGCTTTTAAATTAATAAGCGCTTGAAGAATTCTATTCTTATTCATAGTGAATAGAATAAAAATATATGGACTAATATATTAAAGAGGCCTTCGATCGAAGTACTGAAGAACTTGAGACCATAAATTGTAACCTTCACCATTTTGAATTATTGGCAAGCTGCTGACCTTGTATCCTCATCATTACATTATCAAATAGACAATGTTTGACAAAATGGGTGTTTGTCAAGGGCCAATTTCTGGTCCTTTTTGTTCTTTGCTTATACTAGATTAGATATCTACAGTATTTGATGACCAATCAATGTAATCTAACCTTCTTCGCATATCATAGATACTTTGCTACATATTACATTTAAACAATAGCTAAGTTTCCTTTAAGTCCTTTTCAAATGATTTGCTAATAATTTATAACTTAACTATAACAAAACAAAATGACTCAAGTTTTCTTTATCTAATGTTCCGAAAACAAGATTAATATAATATCAAAATATTTGACGACAATTTAATTAAGACTATCAGTAAAGTCACATTAAAAGGTATATATATATATATACATGTTTATATTTCTCACTGAGATTTAAAATCGCCCCAGTCAGATTGGTTTACATTACAACATTAGTTCGCAGACATACCTTACATACTTTTCATTTTTACCATTTAATTAACTATTTATTTTTTACAGTATCTATATACCTCTTTTTCTCCATCCAATTCTTACTTCGATTTTTGAATCGAATCCCTTCGTGTATCGGTTTATTTTTAATTCCAAATTTATCTAAAATTTCAATAAGCTCCACCTGGCTGTAACTATATGTTTATATATATTTATATATTTTCAAATATTTCAAATAGACTAGGTTTAAGGCAGAGGCTGCTTGGAGCAATGCTTCTCCTTTTGATTTTCAAAACACCATCTAGCAATCGTGCATGTAGACTTTCCATTCCATTTATCATCACAACTACTGTAAAGTTTATAATCTTTTCTAATGTTTCTTTCTTTCGTCGCCTTCTATTTCGTCTCTTGTAGATAAGCCACATTTATTATTCTTCTTATAAAACCATCCAATAGCTCACTCCCTCTTCCGGAAATCATCCATCCATCAAAGCAACCATCCGCAAGCACACATTACGGACTGTTTCTCTAACGTTGCATATGTCCCTGATGACCTTTGTTCACCTACTACAGGTATAAGCACCTGAAACCTGGGCGACAACTCACCATTTAAAAACATTCGATTCATGCCATTAAAAGGATTCGCAATCTTTGTTTTACGGCCGGCTACCTGCGTGACATCTACCCTCCGCGGCTATAATCTCTGTTGGAATAACCGCTATCGTAAGATTAGAAAGCAGATAAAGTATTGTGTTCTTCTACCGATTCCCTACTCGCCTTTCATAAAATCTAAGGAATTCTATGGAGCTATCCTATTCTAAAGCTAGATTAACACAGTTCGCATCACTTTATATTTTCAATAAATAATGAACTTCCAGAAATAAAACAGAATAAACATTAGACAAAATGATAAAATGAAGTTACTAACCACGTGCTTGGGCCTAACGTTATGCCGCTGGTGGCTGGCCGGTCGTGCTTACGGTAATTTTATTCTTACTTTTTTCTTTCATTTATTATTATTATTATTATGTGATTCACTAATGATAAGGCTTCCCATCGAATTGATTGCGATAGTTCTAGTTCTAGTTCTAGTAAATTGCTTACTACATATAGACGTTTGCGAAATAGTGAACCCGGCTGAGTTTTTGAGTGATTCTTCTCAGGACGTTATTTTTAAGTTGAGTGTCTTTACAGAAGGGCTTACTTCCATAACTATGGCATCAAAATAGGAACTTCTAATGCTTTCATAAGATAAAAGTGGTCACTGATATTGATAAAAGTTGGTGTGTTTGTCTGAAAAGCTTGGAATACATTATAAATTTCTTCAACCCTACTCATATTTCCGTCTAAATAACACCTTTGACCACGTACATTGTGGCGAGCTCCATGCTTTGTACAATGCTAGCTTTTGGCTTTCGTAGGGATGTCGTATGTCTGTGAATACACATGCGCGTCTTCTATCGAGTTTATCACGGGGAGTGTTTTGAAGAGCTTAGATTGAATGGGTGGCGCTCGTCAACTGTGCTTTCCCAAAGCAATTTATTTCACAAACAACCAAGATGTAAAATGAACTTCCTTCCTTCAGCGTTGTTTACGGATTGAGGTTAACCTATAATGAATGCCTCCTCTGTTATTGCAAGAGACGGTGGGCACTAATGTTTTTTTTATTATTATTCTTTGAGACGTACCTACAATATAACTTCAATTACGTAATATATAAATAATCTAAGATTCAATATTTAACTTAACATGTATTTTTGGTATTTTTTATTGATGAATAAATTCGAACAGTATCACTTCAGTTCGTCAAATAATGTTGACCTATTCTAAGCTTGTTTTTAGTGACATCACACATTTACACAAAAGGGTCGTGAGCGAAAGTAAATAGAGGATGTACGTACTATTGGTCTTCCACTTTCCTATAACGAAGACGGCTCATTACTGTAACCTATATATATATGTAATTATACTGTGCGCAATTTTTCCAAATACCTACATGAATGTAACATAAGCAATTGATGTTATAAGGAGCTTTTAATATCTTGGAAATACTCGTATGCTTTAATAACAAATCATTTGTGTTTGATTACAAATATGTTAAATTCTTGCTGCTTTTGGCAGAATTTACATCTTCTAAAAATTGGTTTTGATAAAAGCCATAGACTCAATATTATTTACTTTTTTTTTATAAACTACGGAAATACGAATGAACAAATTTTACAATCTCTCTGACAAGACTACGATGGTTATGACGTTACTCTTATAAGATCACGGTGCAATGCATCAGTTCAATGTAGAAGTCAATTAGTGCATTCATTGTAGATAAAATATAGAAGAGAAAATCTGGTTTCCGACTTCAGGATTCATTTGTAGTATAATTTAAATACGCGCAAAAGAATTAATACTAAACTAGAGTAAATTGTAAATTTTAGCAATTTAAAAATATCAGAAAGTAAGGAACACTAACCGTCGCATCAGCCGAGTGTCCTAATTTAAAGTATTTCACTTTACTCAGAAGCTTCTCAAATTCATTTTAAACCAAAATTGGACGAGGTTCGGCCTAATGAATCACTCGATGCCTTCTATTGTGCGATAGATCAGTCTCTCTTCAAACATTTATTGGATTCAATTATTTGTTGAGTACGATATTATAACCTACTGTTCTAATATTTTATTTAAATTGTTGTTTATAAAAAAAAAATGTTATTTTCGAGTATAGTATTTAATGATTTTTGGTTCGATTCTCAGTTGAGAACAGAAAACTATGCAAAGGACTCGTTAATACAGTTTTTAAGATTTCTAACTGACAATCTCTTCTGTTATGCATATTTTTAAAATCTCAATTTACAAATGTTAAAATTTTACAAAAACTATTATACGTGCTGAAGGGCACGGACGGACGTGTGTATAAATTATTATATTGAAAAAATATATCATATTTTTTTTAAGCAGTAAAGATTGCAGATAATATATAGCTATATATACTATCTGCAATCTTTACTCTTTAAAAAAAAGTCCTTTCTTCTAATATTGAACACATACAAATTATATATTAAATAAAAGTACTTCTTCAAGTGTAAAGAAATAAATAAAGAGTACTCGAGCATACAATTTATTTAAGTTATGTTATTAGGCAGATATATTTAACACACAATAACTAACCACGTAATGAAAAATAATTTTTAACGGACAGGTTTGGGATAGCGTCCCAATCGGCTTACCGGGTACATGTGGGTCACGCGGGGCTTACGAACTGCAATTATGCACACCACCGACTGAAGGAGATGAGATCTTTCGAATTTAAGCAAATTTAGACAAATTTAAAAATTCGAAATATTTTACCCTTTTAATAGGTATGAAAACGTTAGATAATAAATATAAAAACGGTGCAAAAAATAACAAAACAGCTAAAATATTACCTTCTTGTATGTTATGTAACTCTCTTAAAATACCACAACCATAAATTCTGAGCGTTTTGCTGAAATTCTGTCGCCAGCTCTTCGAGCTATGCCAATTAATTTTCAAACACCTTTCGCACATGTTTCCACTAAAGGCTTACGAACATTATGGTACTCAAAGTGTGCACCTCTAAACACGTACAAAATATTTAACAATTGATAGGTACAAAGGCACTTTAAAGAACTTTTAACAACTTTTATACATGAGTGATATTTACGATCCTCTAATCTGCGTTATTCGGTCAAGGATAGGACGATGATTTTTTGTCATAATAAATAATGAAAACCACTTTAACTTTTCATATTACTTTATAAACAGTTGACAAAACAGTTCATGTGTTTATAGAACGCAGGGGCTGATGAAATGGAAGAGGAATAAATGCGTCACAAGCCCAACGCTTAGGCCTGTCATGTCTCTTTATCGTATTGTTCCGCGCTCTCACTTGCACAATCGGATCAGGCGGATCGTGACAATGGCTCATACTTTTTCGTGCGTGCAGCCGGTGTTCATCGATATACAAGACGTTAGCAAGTGAAAAAAAGGAATAATTATCAATAAATTAAAATATTCTACACGACGATTCGTTTTCTTTTTACCTATCGTGTCGGTAAAGTACAAAGGGTAAACAAGTGCGGCAAAGTCCCGTCTCCCGTCTAAAACTTTAATACCACGGCCGCCTGTCACACCGAAACAATTAATTATTAAGAAACATGTTTCTTCAAACATTAAATTTAACTTATTTGGTAATAGAAACTGCCAAAAGAAAGAATAATATTATTTAACTTATAATGTGACCTAACTGTTAAGTATAATGCCATTAAATGGTCCGAATTTACTATTTGCAGAAATGTTTTTACTTGTTTGAAGGAATTCAGTTTATTTTACTAAAAGCAAAAAAACTATTTTTTGAAAAATAAACTGAATTGCTTCAAAAAGGTGAACAATATTTTTATTAAAAGCAATAATAATCAACTATTTAAATATGAATTGTTTATTATATTTCATATATAATAAAAAATACTGTGGAGCAAATGTTTATTGTATTCGGTGTGACTAAAAATATCAATGTAATGTTTCGCCACCGGTCATTCGTTTCTGTGAAAACTCCTAAAAGGTCATACTTATAATTATTTTGCTATTTATTAATTATTTTACTCAGTTAAGTGTTTAGATTTTGTATTGTTATTATTAGTGATTTTCTCTTTAAGGATCTCTTATGTATTTATATTGTATTGTTGTAAATGATAATTGCAAATGCAAAGAACAAAAAAAATAAAATATTTGTATGCTCTTGTTGCCAAGGAAACAGGCCAGCTTTCTTTTCTAGCGCATAGTCAGTTATGGTACCAGCTGGAGGTTCACCACATTCCGTGCTTTATGCATAAGAGCGTTAAAGTGTTTGGACAGAAATGATTCGGTTGTTTTCGACCAGCGTGGATGACCGGCACCATCATCAGATTTCTCACCACTATTTTTTTTCTGGGATTATGACAAAAAATTTAACGATACTATGACATACCAAAAATTCGAAGAAAGTCTTCGATGACCTAAATATTACACAAACCTTAAATATTATTAAAGGATACAATTTATTCTTTCTACTGAGACTGATGCTATTTAAGAATGATCTGATTGATTCAATTTGTGCCAACAATTCTTACTTCGTTTGATTTCAGAAATATGTTAATTAATTAGTGTATTTAGATGGCGCATAGGTAAAGATTTAGTTTATTTTATTATTATATGCTACAGAGTAAATTGTATTCTTAGTTTGCCAAAATGCCATTAATAGATTTCTAGTTAGTAACGAACAAACTTTTGGTCGTTGGTTGTGTTACTTTGAGCCGCTAATAACTGTTAATAACGTTTCTATTTGTGAATGATATAATATAGTATAATATAATAGGCAGCCTTATTTACATATTACTTCAACCGCTATTGAGCATATCTTAAGAATAATTGGTTTATAGTTGTAGCCAAATAGAAACGAGCTTTTGACGTCATCCAAAATAAACATAAACAGTGCTAGCATAGCACAGCATAAAGCAAATATTACGGATAAATAAATACAATTTTATAATAATCAGCGTCGTCGACGGTACCGGAATGCTTTAGTTAGAAGAGTCCTATTTATTTTGCACTGGCATGCACATTCTGGTTGCGACTAAAACTTAACAGTCCATTTTAAAGCGTAATGGGCTTTTCGTGCATAAATTTGGTGGTTTAATTCTAATGTCTCAAATTCTTAAACTAATTTTAAAATATTATTATAAAGGCAGGTAATACTAAAAGTACTTTAAATTATAATTAAAATTATATTTTCAAATCATTGATAACAATCCTTAGTTTTATTGCATAAGCGTGAAACAGATCGTAAAGTTTTATTTAATATCTTAATTGTTGACCCGGACTATAAACTACCATTAAACCGAATAGGATTAATATCCGTCAAGAAATATTTGCAGAATGTAAAAGGCGAATATAACATTATCGTAAACGTAATAGATAGGATACGCAATAACTTTTTTAATTTATTCTTAATATTATCGAGAATAAGTAAATTATAGCAACATCAACTATCTATAGGAAGAAGTTGAATTATCTTATCTGTTATTTATTGGCAATAGTCAGAATAAATTTCTTCTAAGATGTAATTTATTAAAATCCAGACTGTCTTGATACATTTTTTTCGTAAATCAAAATATGTATTTGTCGCTTGTAGTTTCCACCGTGGTGATAAAAGTGTAAATCTAGGCAGTACAATTTATCGAATAGTTTGATTCTAGAGGTAATCAAAAGGTTACTAATAGAGCTCTTAATGAGCGTATGGTCCCAGAAACAGATACCACAAAACATTGTATTTCTGCCAGGGATGTTGCAACTAATCTGCCCACAAGATCTAATCAATATATATATATATATATATATATATATATATATAAGTTGCTGTATATAACTGGAATTGCATGACTATATAACTGGATTTGTATGATCTGATTCCCCCATCCCCCTTCCATCACCGGACGTTCCGACGCACGGTGAGCTCCATCCTTTCGTTGTGGACATTCCACCTGGCCGTACAAAACGCTTTGCCTCGTCTTTTTTAATTCTTACAGCGAAGGACTGGAATAGCTTGCCTGCGTCGGTATTTCCGTCCGAGTACAATGTGTATAAGGTGTGTACAAGCGAAGAGTGAATAGGCTGCTCCTAAGTTGATGCGCCTTACCACCTACGACTACATTTCACCTACCACCAGGTGGAATGTAATTCAGCAACAACTTAGTTCAAAGTAAAAAAAAAGGTAGGTACTATTTCCCATAGAATTTCATAGATAAATAAAATTAGTAATGAGTGATCAGACGGGTGTATATTTAAAAAAAAATAGATAATAAATTGTTATAAAATGTCATAGCTGAACCATGAATTCAAAAGAGTTAAATAAACAATTTTACGAGTACAACTATTAATTGCATTTTATCAACTACATCATGGACAGAAACATAAAAAAATAATATAATTATCAAATGAAACTACGACATTCATACTTCTATATTCGTTATCTTTTTGCGTAGCGGCTCTGCGGAAAATTATAAAGGACATCATGGAACTTTTCGCGGCTGTTTTGCATACGCCACGCAAAGGTGATTAAAATGAAAATTTATGCATGCGTTTATTTATACTAACATAAATTTAATTTAAATGCTTAAATGAAGCAAAAAATGATCCCCTCTAGCCCCACGTCAACCACACTGTGACAAGTAAGTTGCGATGGCTTATAAGAACTTGTTAAAAAGGACCAAGCCAGCAACCAACTAAAAATAAAAAAACTAAAAAAACTGATAGAGACGGCATTCCCAGCCGATTAAGAATGAATGAGTGATGGATACTAGAAAGAAGAGGCACACCAGTGAGAACTGGAATGAGAGAGGTAACTGATAAATAAAAACGGCGGCATTATAGCCGGAGGTGTATATATAAAAAAAAAAGTTAAGATGGCTCGTCAAATCGTGCAGTTGTGTTTACCACCAATATAATAAAATTAAAGTATAATAGTGGTATACTGAACTGGATGTAGTAAAATCGTCTACACCCGACATCGAAAGGTGGTCTTTCGATGTCGGGTGTAGACGATTTTGTGCCGGTCATCGAAACTACATAGATTCCAATGACTTCCTTCTTTTAGACTAAGCTTTTCGGGTCATTTATATGGGTAGAAGAGAATCTCCCTGGATCATCACGACTGAGTGCAAAAGCGATCTCTTAAAAGTTCTACTAAGGCAATGAGGGTTGTATTTGGCATTTGGATTTTTTTTAGCGTAAAGTGATATTTTTAAAATTTTCGGTTGACAAATAATTCAAAACTTCTCCCTATATTGACCCAGCCGTGCCTACATTAATAAACCAAAAACACTGCCTGAACTAAAATAAGAAATCGGCAAAGAGATGTCGACGATCTCGCGGTCTCTTTGCCAACGAGTATTCGAAAATTTTAGAACACGCTTCGAAGAGTTCAAAAGACGTAACGGTGGTAATTTAGATGATGTAATTTTTAAAAAAATACTAAAAAGCTTCATTGCGTATAAATATTTTTTTAAATATATCAAATGGTTATTTTTATATGATTTTTTTAAATGTTTACTAATTCTTGGCCCATCCTGTATAAAAATGAAAGTCATAGTGGAAATAGAATGCAATCGTAGTTTACCATTCTTAGAAGTGATGGTTAAACGATGGACTAAAGATCTCCAAATTATTAAAGTGTATAGAAAGTCGACCCAGACTCACCACCAGTCACGAAAGACACCCAGAGAGTTTCTGCTAATGCGGATCACGCCTCAAGACCGGCCTGCTTCGAGATCGTAAGCAAAAACACTGAGTGGCTTCGAGCCTAGTTCAGCAAACTCAGAGTGAGTACAGCTGAATAAATATGTGTAATATGAATCAAGATAGCTTAAATATTGATTTACTATTAAAATACAACAGAAAATAAATGTCTACAATGAAAAAGAAAAGAGTACAAAGTTTTAACTTATTTTTTTAGATCCTTTCACAACATACAGTTTTATAAATATAATGCGGTCTTGTATGTTATTAAAATAAAAAAAATATAAACAGAAAATGGTTATATTTTACAATAACATATACATTAATATACACATATATTAATTATTACAATCCAATTTACATAAATTAACTATGACAAAGGTAATGGTGTTTCAGTATTATCTTTATATAGCTAAGGCAAAAATTTCCATAGATGAAATCTTCGATATGATAGTCCAAAGATGAGTCTCTACTGCAGTCGAAAGGACTTTAAATAGAAAATTATTAAATTATGCACTTCTAGGAATTTTGAGACGTAAAAAGCGCGCGCAGGCGATATGGTCTTGTTGTAGGTCTTGTGATAGTGGCGCTTGACACACACACGAAAATAAGTTGGAGAAAAGTTGGTTGATATATTGGAAAGAAATAATTGAATATGCACATTCCTGTAATAGCGGAAAGGGAGCTAACTTTAATTTACTAGAAAACTTGGACATGTAGTTGACCACATGTGTTAAAACTTTTTTGTTATTTGTAATTTAATTCATAGTAAGTATTGTCTATCCACATATATTAAGAGACAGATAGCTGTATCGCTATGAAATCGTTATTACAATGAAAGCCAATATTTTTTTACAAACAGCTTCTATTGAGCAGTTCATAAGTAGTAAGTAAGAAACGTTTGGAAATAATTTCAACCAACATTACCTTAAAGAGGTTACTGGTATATGTTATTTTTGCCCTTGAGGTTGCAACTCCAATTCGAAACTTTCTTTACTGTTACTCCAGTTACCACAAATTAGTTTTAACTTTTTAACTGACATTACTTACAGACAATTCTGATGTATTCAATTTAGAAAGAAGACATGAACGCAAAGCGATTCATTAGTCGAAATGATCATGCCACAAGGTTCTATATTAGGGCATTTCTTGTTCTTATCTTAATTTGTAAATTATAATCATGGCAAAGTATTGTTTGCTGATACTGCTCTTATTTTAACAAATTATAGACAAAAATCAGTAATACAAGATTTAAACAACTGTGAAATAACTTTCAGATGTTGGACAATAGTTTAACACTAATAATCAGTTGCTCAGCGGGAAAAAGGCAAAATATATTAAATGTACCATACTAAACCAATTGCCAATAAAATAATCTTTAAAATATTTCATTCGCACTTATAATGATAACATACAAGCAGATAATTCATCTATCCTATAGTAAGCTACTTCGCTTATGTATATGCAAAAAAATCTTCTAGAATCAAATCATATGTTCTCTGATAAAATGAAATTTAGAACTAGCTTTGAACACCTTCACTAACATGAATAAAACTTTGTTAAAGAAGAATAAAAGCGCCTTGTATATGTGTAATTGGCAGCAGCAAAACATAATAATTTGAATATGTTTAAGTAGTTAGAGGATTCCAGGACTGAATAGTATCATCGTATGACAAAAAGTTTGTGTAGCCTTAGAAGATGAGCTTCGTGTGAGATTGGTAGTTGAGAATATCCGCGACTTCTTAAGGTACGTTCTTCTTGAACGTTCTTCTTGCAACATGCGGCGGATTTTGTAGGACCATTTGAAGCGGGTAAAGAAATGCATTTTGAAATTGCTTACGAGCGAAATATTTTGTTATTGTTATATGAATAGGAGCAAATACATGAAATTGTCTCATCATGTTAATTATTTTCGGAACTCTGTTACGGGACATTTTTAATATGCTGTTGAAAATTAAGATTCTGATCTACAACTTCTGATCAACCCTCTAAGATATTTAACAGAATCCGAAATATTTTGACAGGGACACGTACAAAGATTTTTAGATACACAATTAAAAGAATACTCAGCTTCATCGACAGTGCTGATAAGGTTTATTAAAAGTACATATAATTAGTTTCATTTAAGTTTGTGGTTAAAACGAAACCAATTTGAAATAATATATATATATTCCTTATTCATTATTAAAACTTATCGTCTTACTTACGTCTACCAGAGAGCAGTGAATTCAATTGAATTTTATTAGTTTATTATAAATAATACAATGTTTTATTCTTATTCGCATTCTTTGTACAGGTCTTGTGTTTGACTAACAAAAGAGTTACGTTCCTATGCACCGGAAATCAGTGAAACGTCGATGGTGCAAAATGTTCACCACAGTAATGTGGTTGATGTAAATCAATATACAAGAATTGTAGCAATAGTGAGGCGGAAATTACTTTCACATAACATATATGTATTTCTTTACAAATAATTTGAAATATAATTGTCGCTCTTGTCCTTTAATATCCAGCAAGCGGTTGTCATCTTAGTTATAATCTTCTCGGCTGCCACCATACTTAATTGGCGCAATAGGAGCTGTCTCGTTTCTGGTGCGCGTTTCGAGTGATCAGATCAGAAGTTGTAGAGAAGAAGCTTAATTTTTAACAGAAAATTAAGAGTGTTTCTTGCAGAGTTCGGAAAACAATTAACATTATCTCATCAACAACTTTGCGAATTTGCTCTAAAACTTATAATGAGGAGACACATTTTGCTCTAATGCAGTTTTAATACGCAAAGGCTTACCCACTTGGTTAAATATTTATATCTTGCATTATTTTTAATACTGTGTTCGTGCGTAGGAAGTCTGTCTGAGATCATATAATTTCGTATTTTCCATATTCCCGATACAGTAATGCGTAATGGGATTTCATGACAACTCTTTATACAAAAAATGTGTAAGTACGAGTATATTAATCTAATATAAGTAAAAGTCTTACTTTTTACTAAGTTTTTGTTTACTTTTATGTATGTGTACCAAATAGTCAATAAATAAATACCAGACCCGAGGACACACATAAAAAATACACATTGTATGTATTGTATATCTGTTGATGAAATCTTTATATTATGAAAATATCATCATTTTAGCTACAATGTTGACTAAACTTAGGATAACTAGGATTATGAGTAAGCACAGTCTAATTTGAAAACTACATTTTATAATGTCACACTTGTTCATGCAGCAACTCCGAACAAAACCATTTCAAAACACTCAGAATGAATATTTTACGTTGTAGCATAGTTTCAAAACTTCTAAATTGAAAGCCATATTTAAAAATATAACAAAAAATATAAACTCCAAGTTCTATTCACGTTTCATCCATTCATAAGTGGTAGCAATCATTCCAATATATATGATATAATATGCTAAATAACTATTCAAATTTTTAAAGCTAACAAACTCAGTCAATTGTAGTATTTTGGGCATGTTAAAGATATTTACTCAATTCATTAAGTTTATTTTTGTTATTGTTTAAACTATAGTTAGCTTGTTCATTATATAATTTAAGTATATTTTTTTTATATATTTTACAGATTTGTTAGACAATGGAAGCTTAGTCCGGTTAATAAATTACTAAACAAGTCATATAGTTGTAAAATACTGCAAATCTGATCGGATCTGGAATTTGTAAGGCAATTGGTATACTACGGAACCTTGCTGTCTGATCGAGGAGAATGCGAGGAGAAAATCCAAAGAGGTACACAAATTTCTAAAAGTCCCATGGGTCAATTAACCCGCAAGGCATGGCAAGGCAAGGCAATTAATTTGGTCAGACCGAAAGATCTCGAATGTCACCAAGATCAGATTAGTTTGTACTCTGGTATTTTCAATATTTCTTTACGCATCACGGACGATTAGGGCAAAAGACCGAAAGATATTTGTTAACGGTTAAAGGTTAATAGTTTCCATTCTACTCAATCTTTGACCGGTGCCTACAAAAATGTATAGCTTTATCTAAACCTTGTACTCAAATATATGGTTATGTATACAACAAATGGCTTCAGGGTAATTAAAGCGGTTACAAACTATCCTTCTGAAGTCCTTAGAAATTCTCTAAAATCTCTCTTGAAAGCTCAATAAGTTCAAATGCACTTCTTTGTTGGGTATTTGATTACATTAATATGATATTGAGAGATAACGCAGAGCCATGTTGCTTTAGGCGGACATGCTGGCACGCAGGTTTGCTAGATATTAAAGGAACTCCGTTTAAAGAATCCTGGACGTTATTCTATACGTTAATATACTCAAGGTTCTCTCTGTTCGAATACAAATATATATTAGTTGTATATATGTTAGTAGTAAAACTTGAAAGAAATCAAGTTTTTGATGCGTCTGCTAAAATTCTGATGGACGTAACCGTCATATGTGGAGTCACGTACTGATTATTAATTGGGATAAAGCCAGGTTTTTTGAGGGTCTAAATGAGCGTAAAGTTTGTTCTTGAGGGGCCCAATAGCAATCCAAATCTAAGAGTACATTTTTCAATTCACCTTAACCCTCTGAATTCTATGAGTATCGTAAGAAAATAAATGTTGAAGACCATTGTCCTTGATAATATATTAGTACAATGTACTGCGCATGTTTTACGCGTAATACAAATAAATGCCCTACACAACACAGAGAATACTCTAATAGTATTCTGTCATTCTTTCCAGAGCACAAAAATTTGTTATTCGATATAGAACACTAATCAGTCGAAACTATTTAAAATTAGTAATGGTCCATCCCCTTGTCTATACTAAAACCTAGAATAATTATTTAATTTCTTATAATTACACTACTTCATAATCCAAAAAAAGATAAAAGAGAGGGTTGCCTCGCCTTTTATCTTTATTTGATAATTAAATTAAATTACTGACACATATTCTGAAGGTAAACCACAGTCAATTATTAATTATTCGAATATGATAAATGTTGAACCTAAAAACAAAATATTCTAGTTTTTAAAAATATATAACTTTAACAGTTTGTAACATTCGCAATTTATTGTAAAAATATGTTGACCATCTTTTATTGGCATAAAAATTCGCTTGCTGTACTTTATATTTATTTTATATCGCTAACTATAACTTCGCAGAGAGCACTAGTTTTAATATGAAACTAAATAAATATTAATATACGATTATAGCAGACCAAGTCTTACCGTTTGCAAATAGAACAGATAGACGAGATTAATAACTTCCACCAGCGTCTCCAGACCCATCGCAAACACCCACGGCAACAGCATAAACTTGATGTCCTATAACAAGAAAATACAATAGACTAAATATATATTAGACGTTTCAGCGTCGTTATTGTTTTACTACTTTTTATGTACTAAAGATTAAAAATTAAACTATCCTGAATAGATAAGCTTACTTAAACTGACTAGCTGTTACACGAGAGCCGTCGGAACGTTCCAACAATACACCTGAATAAATTTATTATTCGTACAGTATTTCAACTGGAACTTTGTGTATTATTGTGCATATGATTGAGGTACGTAAAGGCTTGGATAGTATGAATGTAATTAAGGAACTATTTTAAAATATTGTTTTGATAAAAATTCAAAATAAATATTTCAATTCTCTTGGTTCATACAAAAATTCAGCACGGCTTTAGACATTTTTATTATTTTAGTATAAATTAGGAGGCGTACAATCTGATACGCGTTCTTCATAAGGAACATTATTTAAAAGGTTTATTAAATTGGCACGCTTTTAAATGTACCTTTTTTCCCTTTCTGATTAAAATTGCAACCCTTTTTATACTTTACCCTTTAAGCTTTGCACGTAAATTTATAAATTGTAATTAATGTTAATCCAAGAAGCTTTATTCTGAAAAGAATAAATTGTACTAATTGTGGTAGTTTAATTTAAATTAAAAAGTATTCTTATTTCCCAGAAATGTGAAAAATAGTTTATTAAAAGTAAATGCAAATGCATTTTCACTTAACTATTTGAAATAGAAATAGAAAATAGTATTCAATCAATTATTTAAACACAAAACTCAAAATTGTATTTTTAACATAGGTTATCCAAATAAAAGTTATTTGTTATACAAAAATGGAAAGTTGCTTTTTAACAGCGTGCTCAAATATTGATGGTCGAGGAAGCGAAGGATTCTATAATAATTCCAAAATTTGAATCCTAAGCGTTAGCGAGGGAATCAGAAGAGCAGGAGGTGAAAAATCCTTGAACTCGATTGCAATACGTAAGTTACTTATCTTACCTCAGCGAAGAAATAACTAAATGCAAAAAAATACAATCACAAGATACTTTTATTTCAGTTCAGATATTAACTATACATTATGATAGGTAGATATTAAAAATAAGACGAGAAAAAAATGGCTCGGTTGAAAAAAAAGGTTCTGAGTTTGAGTTTTTAACAAAACAACACATTAAAAATGAAATCCTATCCTTTAGCAGATAAAAACGGCTTTTGCGATCTGATATCAAAAAGGAAAAATACTCTTTCTGAGATGAGGGAATGACAAATATCTTATTATTTATTTAACTGAATTTAATACTAGTATTTGTTCAAAGACTTTATCTTTCATGTTACGTCTATGGGACCTTATAATCACCGCACCAAATGAAAATAGTCACTCAACAGGTGTAGAACTTGGAAAGCCTGTATTATATTTATGGAGGAGTTTTTTTATATATTTATATATATCTCCTATTCTAAGGTATTTTCTTTTTCTTTTAAATATTGCAGTATTTCCAGATCTATTGTAGTAATGGTATTACAACTGGCCGCTGAAGAATCAGAGTCCTGAAAGGATATAATAAGATTCAGCCCTTTCCTTCTTTTTATTAAAGTTGGGAACATACCAACATACTGAATGTTGGACTTTTGAACTCTTTTCATCTTCTGTTTTTATATTTCTCACTTCTGAAACAAATACTTATTTTGTATACTTTTTGGCTGTTAGCGCCCACTTCATTGTGGAAAAGGGATAAGATACGTATTCTATTATGCCATCTTTTGCTTTTGACTCCTCTAATTTATACAATCTCTTAAACCACTTATTCAGACTTCCTTTAATAACTTCAATGAATACATCAAAATATCCAGCATTTTACATTTGCAAACTGTTTAGAACTCTTTGCATTCTCATTATTTCTGGTAAAAGACATCTGTAGTATATCACTTTCTAAATTTCTGATGCCATCGGCTTTGAAAAACTTGTGCTTAAATTTTTTAAAAATGATAAAAATTAGTTTTTTTTAAGTTTCATTTAAGGTATCCGTTACTGATAGTGGATCTTGAATGCAATTATTATATAAATGAAAAAGTCTGAATATATATGAATAAAGAATTAAAAATGTAACAAAACTTTTTTATATTATGCAGATGCTAAATATTTATATAAAGTATTTCAAATAAAATACTAAATACATTTAGAAAAAACTTAAACTACTTAAAATATTTTGTATTTAACAATAAGTATTTCGTATTTGTATTTTTTTTTTGCATATTCCATATATAAAACCTATATATATAAAACAATGAAGTCAACATTCATCAATTCTGCTTATGGAAATAACTTCAATAAACATGCCGAGATATACTCAGAAACTATCAGCGTACAATTAGTAGGAATGTATTAAGTGCGACATTTGTCAATTTTATATGTATGTATGAAATAAATAATTTAACTAAAATACTTATTATCTATCACACAATATTTTATATTACTAAAAAAAATTTAACTCAACTTTTAATTGGTAGCTCCATCTGAAGTGGTAATTAATAGTTGTTAAACCGTCTTTATCGATTATGGAGAACGACAAAGTAAGCTTATATTATCCGTAACATTTTTTATAATACATAAATAATATGTTAAATTATAAAACTACCTTGTGTACACCCAATATAAGAAGTACGCAGGCTATGAGGCCGAGAGTACTGCATGCCAGCAGGGTAATGTTCAACGACACGGTAACTGGAACAAATAATCTTATTATTACCATATACCATGTATTTTTTTTGTGTATTTATTCTTCCAGCCGATGCCTGTTAAGCCCACTATTTTTTCTTGTAATATCTATGGTGTAAATGGTATGTCAACACCTGTGGATTATGAATATTTGTGTTAGATGGAAGATAAGATTTTCCCTTTTTAAGGTAATAATTAAATTGACTCTGAATATTCATTGATGTAAATGATATTCAATGTTATGGAAGATGGATTACGTCATCGCATCGATATTGTCGGTCAATTATAGAACAACGGTTGTTATTCATTGATGACTAGCAACTTGGACGGTTCTATCAGCCAAATTTAATGACAAATATTTCTTCCCACTCTATACGATATCAATGAAAGATATAAGGCAATTTAAATTGGTTTAAAGCAGAAACGATCAGAAGAGCGTGCAATTACGGAGCGGATATAAATTTTTACAACTGAAATGTCAGTTATTGGTTTATATAAATAGTATTAATGGAGTTCGTCTGATCTGAGAAGTACCGTTTGACAGTTCGGTAGATTGAAAAGGGTATCTATTCCGTCTTGAAGTTTTTTGAGAATATATAAAAATAAAAATTGTTCTTGATATTTTTTTTATTCACAACGACTACATTTATTACATTTATTATTACACTCCTAAACACACACTAAAGGTCCTAATTAGGTGACTTTGTATTAAAGTAAAAAAAGGACTATTGTGTATAATGGGTATGTTGTTTTATTCAAAAGATTTGAATTTTAGAGATTAACATCAAATGAAAACTCCATGGTTTTACGAACAATTTTATTGAATTTGTGTCAGTTACGCATATATAAAGTTGCTTCGACTTGAAAAGTATAAAACATCAAAAGGGAGGTGTACCTTTTAGATACGATGATATAGTTTTAGATATATTTTTGATTAATTAAAATACTAACGATAATTTTGATAAAGTCATCAATGTCTGATTATCATCTTGTCATAACAATTTTGCACATAATCTATTAGTTTTTAGGTCAATATAATTACTTCCAATTTCTATTTATCTGATCATAATTGACCCTACAGTTTCATTAACATGCCTAGTGGTTGTTAATGAAACTTTAGGGTTGTTCGATAATATTCACATAAATAAAATAAACATATGTAATTGAAACTTATTTTAGGATATTCGAAAATCAGGAATCAAAATAATAAATATAATAACAATATTAAGATATTAAAAGTAATATAATTGAAAGCATGAAATAAATGTCAGAGCAGTTTAACGGTGTCAAGTAGTGAATTCTGAACGGTGACCTGGATGGAGACAAACACACTTACTACACAATTATGCGGCTGATCTACGAAACACTCACATTTCATTTTAACGATATTTCATTTAGAACATATTATGATTAAAATAAATTCTTAGGCTTCTTGTAATTATTTTACTGAAGACCTATTATAACATTTTAATATATTATGTTTATTAGCCAATATTAAAATGTATAAACGAAACATTTTCTGGAAAGGCCCTAACCGCAGCCATCTTGTAATTTAAAATGAGATCGAGCGACACAAAACCTTAAGTGAACCATTGATCTAACGCTTTCTTTATCATCTACATCCATACACATAAGAACATAGCCTATGATGAAAGTACAAAGTTCAAAGTTCATTTTAAGTGTTAGTGTATTACTAACATATGACATGTTAAAAATCATGTCACAAGGAGAATTTTAAACATGAACGTGGAATGGTATAAGTGAAGAGAAAGGCCGGAAATTGTGTATAAAATGTGAAATCACTATATGGTGGTGAAGACATATATGATAAAACAGTATGTAAAGAATTGACATATTGTTCCTATCCTGAGTATTCCGTTAAGGGCTTAAAGGGTGTTGAGTGTGTTTCTTATTACATAAATATAATTGGATTATTTTTGTTTTCCCCATAAGAGGGTAAAGGAGATAAAGGCACTTTTATGTATCTCATAAGGAGCGGCAATCCTTTAGCTATGTATATTTAGGTACGTATAGTGTCCCTCCTACCTGAAGCTTTTTTAGCTCAGTATACTTCAACCTTCTTGGAGAAATTGAATTGTTTGGGGAATCTTTGGAGGATTTGGTGAACGATCCGTAAGTTTTCCCCAATGATACGATCCATGCTCATGTAATTGAAATGATAAACATATTTTGCAAAACAAATTACTTGACTAATTATTTAGCTAACAATTATAGCAGTGTTTGAATAGTTATTACAATTTAAGATATTTACAAAGATTAAAAGATGTTAAGGGATATCTTATCATTAGAAATGATATAATAATAATATAATAAACACAAAATAATAATATATTTTTTAACAGTCCAAAACAGAAAACAGTTCAGTTTTCTTATATATTTACTTGTAACTCGATAAGAAAATGTTGATTATAAGTCGATATAATTTCTCGCCATAAATTCTCCCTTCATAGATATCTTAAAATATGAGAATATAAATATAATACAGTTAATATAGTTAAATAGCGGGGTCATGGATTTACATAGGTGGGTAGTTTTCAGGTCAGCGCATCACATCCATCGAACAAGCGCGATCACCCACATTAAAATATACTTGAAACAATATTTATCGGTTTATAAAATTATTAAGAAAATTGTAGACAAGAGAAAACAACCTAACTCAAATAAACCACAAGTTTGACCAAATTTGTGAGTGAAGTTTAATAATTGCGGAGAATATTTTTTTTTACTTATCTTACACACAGGTTTTTGCCTCAGAGTAAATAACGCTTTTTTACGCCCGGCTGAACACTTTCGATTCTCCTCTCTTCAAACAATACTATATATTATGCCGAGTTTCAATTTTTTTTATCAGTACATTAGGTGTAATGTACCTAAAGCACTTTATGTGAATAGGAAGACACACAATAGCAATAATAATTTATACGTAATTAATAAAAAATACGTTAACAATGTTACTTCCCACCTTCGGGTTGAGAACTGTTTATGAAACCTTTATACCAATACTCCAGGAACCACAACTAAATGTTTAAACTATTTAAATGCTGCCGCTTTGACATTACTTACTGATAATATAGAACAATGTTGTATAAATTTCAATTTTTAAAAGGTTTTGCCCGAGATATAATATAAAATTTCTAAATTTTATAATTTCTTATGAGTGTAAAAAAAACTGATCTAAGAAATTAGAATTAGACGTAAATGGAAAGCGTACCTCAGGTTTATTTGGCAAAATAGGAGTAAGATAAGGCTCTTTATTAGGGCCTTTCTTGTTTTTCGTTTTCATAAAAGATTGATCTTACTTTGTAAAGAAATAAACTTTGAATAGTATGGATGCTGATTACACATTTCTTATTTTTGAAATTAAAAGACAGCAATCTGTAATTGTTATAAACTACTTTTTAGACAATTCTCTCTAAGATGTTGTACACTGGGAAAAAGGCAAAAAATTTAAAATTTACTCCACCAAACGTCAAAAATGTCGAAACCAATGTTCAATAATATAAAGAGAAATTTAATTTAACTTTTTACGAATTTACTATTTTAATAAAAAAACAGCAAAAATTTGCAAAAAGATACAAAATTATTACAGTTAAAACCAGAATAAACTTCCCCACCCCCTAGCCCCATAAAATATACCCGCCTCCTAGCCCTATAAAATAAAAAAAATCCATCAAGGTTAATTATATATATTTTTAAAATAAACTAACCCATTAAGCTCTAAATTTGTTATTAAATAAATTCAAATCCCACATTAAAAGAATTTTGACAAGACATCCTATTATAGTGTAAAGAATTACATTGACGACGGTATGGCCTAGGAATTAATTGTATTATAGCGATTGACTAGGAATTCCTTCCGTCAAATATGGTGAAAGGGATGATGGCTGATCCTTCAGTTATACCTTGGAATGGGTCTTGCTTGCGGTGAGTGGTCATCTTGCCGGTTTTTATTTTTTGAAATTTTAGTTAATTATTACTATATTATTCACTAACCGTTGGCCTTCAGATTAAATTTATTTCAATGGTTCTAGTGGTAAAAAATGTTTGAAAATATCTATAAACATGTATTGCCATGTTAAGCTTATTGTTTTTTTAAATAAATATAGAATTAATTTAAATCACCCCTTATTATAGATGACCTTCTAATTACATAGATGAAAATAAGTATTCAACTTCAAGACCAAAATAATTAAATGCTAATTAAGAGAAGAAAGACTATAGAAATAAGACTTTAAATGAAAATGAATGCTCAATGTTTAAGCACTTGATTAGTTAAGAATTTTTATAGCTTATGCGATCAGTTTCGTCGAGTAGTAATCCATTCTAGCTATTAAGTTATGCCGGAGAGTAATCCATTGCCGTTATTAAGTTTGATTGTTAGTTATTGAATTTTATTTTGATGTATACAATTTGTTTTAAAAAATGTCTTTAACTGTCTTAGGGTTTAAAAGAGATATATGTACCTTCTAGGGAATAGTACTATTCTTATTGGTTGTTGTATATATTAGAAATAATATTAACATTTAAATATATTGTTAAGATATCTTACTTACTGGGCGTAATCTTCTCCGGTTCTAGAAAACTCTCGGACTCGGGTTCCCTCATGTCGCCATTGAGATATCGTTGTTCCACTTCTATAAAGTGACCCATCGTCACTATGGTCACCGAAAAGTATACCTGCAACAAATTATGTCACTGAAGGATTCTTGCCAATTTCAGTTTGTTCTATTAATTATGTTTTGACGTGTAACTAACCGTGAATTTTATATAAAGGTTTTTTTAGAGGTCTGTCTGGACCCGGCCCATCCTTAACAATCGTTACATAGTATGCCATGAAGTTGAAAGCGAAAATTGAGAAAGGCGTTTAAGCTATTTAGCCAGAATACGAGTAGATAGTCATGTTAATGCGGACATAATTTGGTAAATAATTACTTGTAAATTTTGATAACGGTAACAAAGTATAAAGCGGTAAAATATGTTTTTTTTTTGACAATATACAAGTAGTAGTAATTTAAGAAAGGCAATAAAATTTTTATATTAAAAATAACGATACGAGTTAGTTTCTAACTGATAATTAGATAAGTAAAGGAAGGTTATTCCTTGACTAAGAAGAAAACAGGGCTCAGGAACAGAAACGTTTCCTGTAAGCAGTTTTATGCATACAGATTAATGGTCAAAGATAACAGAGGAACGGGTAAAACATTCCTTGCAAATTTAATGTTGACGAAAGTAAGGCAATCTGGGAAAATTGGGTACGGGTCGGCTAGTATATACATATATTTATATGCTTGACTGAATTGCGGTGAAAAAACTACTTTAATTGTTTCAATTGGAGCTAGTCCTGCAAATTTAAGTGAATGAGATAATATAATAAGAATTCTTTATAAAAATATCAAAAAATGGGTTTACCAGAAATTTACCAATCATAGTTTTGAATTTCATTTTATCTTACCTATAAAATAATAACTTTGATTCCTCGGAGACCTGAAACTTGATTTATTCGCAGTGATCCATAAATCTACGGCACTTTATTATTAATACTATTTCAGTTGAATCTAATAGAATAAATGAAACTACCTGTGATCTCAATGAGAAAACCAACGCAGTATATGATGCGTAGACATTGAATTTTCTAAACGAGATCTTTATCTCTTCGTAAACAAGTCTTCAAATTATGTACCTCTGAACACGTTCAAAATATTCAATATAACAGTTGAAAGGTACTAAGCCACTATATTTTAATGCACTACCTCTTCAAGATCATGTAGTATTTCATCTGCTATGATACCAACATAAACGCATTACATGGTCACAACAACAACCTAGTGTGTGTGAAGGCACTAAGATATCTTTACTAAATAACTTCTTACATACAGTGATCAGTTATCATAAAAATTAATTTCAAATAAAGTTATAATTATAATATCGAGTATTACTCCCACGGAAACCTTAAAATGCGTATATCATCTGTTTTAACATCTATGTAGTCTTATCAACTTAGTCATTAAGTAAATAAAAAAATAATGTTAAGTCTCTAAACATATTTTTTTTTCCAATATAGACCCTAAGGTAACACCAAATAATTTTCTTATATGATCCTTTTGCATCTTATTTAGAAAATTTCTTATTAAAATTATCTGCATTTAATATAAATATTATTATTGTACGTGGCGATTTTAACATATACTTGCGAGATTATTTCTCTACCACTATTGTATTAAAAACATTGCTAAAATCATAAAACTTTTTAAATTTATTTTTGAGCCAACCAAAATTACTGAGCCTATTCTAGCTGCATTGATTATTATTTCACAAATATTATACCAAAGATAAGAAGATAATATATAGCTTCAATTTTGATAATTGTGGGCAATTAATGTCATTTTCATCATATTGATAACAGAACAGGTCAATACATAGGAAATAACTTATCAAAAATAAATTTGACCTGGAATATCGTAGAGTGAATTTGGTAAAAGCAAAGCTCGCAACTCCAATCTTACCAATATCATAATAAAACCTGAAAGGAAGAAAGGATAATTAAATAATAAAACTAGAAAGGAAGCTGCCTCTTCTGAAAATTATTTTAAGAAAATCTAGTACGTACTTTATTAATATATTCTCCTATTGTTAGTTATTATTTAAATAAAGAAAAAGAATCCTAAGACATATCACATGTTTTTGGACTTAAAATAGAAAAATTAGGTTAAGCCAATTTAAAAAAGTGTAAAAATAGCGAACAGAGTTGCGCTTTACTACATTTTTAATGACTGCATTTGTTGTAAGTTCTTACCTGTCCTAGTGAAACATATCTAATGGAAAAAAACATTTTTAAAATCAGGCAATGCTTCACATCCTTCTAGATATAGACCAATATCGGAATTACCTTTACTTAATATAATATTTTTAAAAAAACTTTCTCATTCAGACCATTTCAAATCAACTCAAAGACCAAATCATACTATTTTGTTAAATATTTTTTTTTCTATAAACACTTCGTTTTTACAAAATGTCGCTCTACTACTAACTCTGCTGTCTTTTCATAACGAATATATTTGATCATCTAAGGCACTTAATTGTATTAAGAATGGTACAACTATGGAATTAAGAACAATTATCATAAACTGTCAAGTTCTTTCTTATCTAATAGAATGCAGAGGGTTGAGGTTAGTGGAAAGAGAACTTCTGGGGATCGATTGAGATATCCATCAAGCTTTAATCTAAGACCCATTTCTCCTCCTTGTCTATAAAGAGTGGCCCAAAAGTGCGTTTACATTTCAAATGATGATTTAAAAGAAACTTAAGTTATGTAAGATAGAAATGTATAGTTTAATATTAAATATATATATATTTTTAATTACACTATCCATATGTGATTCTTGACTATTTTGACATTGGTGCAACCTTAGCAGTAATTGTCACTTAAGTGTTCCGTGTTTTGCGTTTTCTCTAAAATATTTTCCTAAATTCCTCTAGGGACACTCGGTTGCTGCTGGACATTTTACTTTTAAGGCATCTCCTAAGAAAGAAGTACATTGGTAAGTCTCAGTTCCGCGGTGGTCAGTTTGGATATCACTTTTTTATCCAAAAATTTCGTGAACAGCACTGAATGAGTTGTTGGAATTGTGGCATGTTATAGAAGAGGTTGAAATACACAGTTTTTATACAAATTCCTGATGATGCTCAATTATAATGTTGCCATCATATAACTGTAGTGGCTGGTAAAATTTGCTTCGCCACGTATTCTGTTAGTTAGTTTATAATAATAATAATAATAATAAATATGCTTTATTGTACACCCAGAAAATACATTGAGACAAAACAAAGTATAAAAAAGTGGTACAAATTTGGCGGCTTTATCGCTAAGATGGCTCATCTTTTCCAAGCAACCACTGAAGTAAAGAAAGGTATTAAAGAGATGTGGCGTAGGCGTATCATATATATAAGAATAATAAGGAATTATAGTTATTTCATAGTAAAATGTCGTATGGTATTCTACTTTTGAGTAGTGTTGCTGACACAAACACTATTTCGTTCTATAAAAGAGAGCTATCCGGGCAATTTACAATCTGGGTCCCAGATAATATTAAACAAGTCAAGCAACTCACAGTCGCTGATCAGTATATCATTGAAAATCTTAAATATGTACATAATAATACTGATACTATTTTTTTAAATATAGTGAAGTTTCTAGTAGACTTCGACCGTCATCGAAAATTTAAAGTATTTTAATAATATATTTTTGAATTATTTGTAACATAATATATAACATACTTATATTATTTCATAAATTGTGCTTGCCTATAAAACCAATGGCTATTAAGACGCAAAAAATATACAAGTCAAAATAAAATATTCACACGTATAAACAAAGATGAGATATTTTACCTAAGATTGTAACATTGTTGTCGTGTTTAAGATGGGGCTTGAGCATAAACTTTATTTAATATTCAGAATTCGTATGGAATCGAAGTCACAGTCTTTATGATTGTGTAAATGTTCGAATATACCCTATAAATGCATATTCTATTTAGAATATTCTTATATTTCTGGCGCCAGGGCGATATAAGTTCTTTACCGCCATTTCAGCTGTCAAGTAATTGCATTCTTATGATTCTTACGAGTTTCATAGAAATTTTTATATCATATGAAAGAAAGAATGTTTTTTAACTAAATTTACAATTCTATAATATCTATCTCGTTTAAAATATGACTAAGTACGTTTTAGTACTTTTTGGATTAATAGCAGTGTATTTTAACATATATGTGGAGCTGGTAAGTAACAGTATGGAGAACCACTAACAAGCCGGTATTGTTATTACGAATGTAGAAAATTTACCGACAGAAGGCCCAGGATTATCAGAGAAGCGATCCTCCTTCTCCTACTTGGAGTTTGAGGATGGTACTGCTTCTCTATTTTGGCTAATAAATACTGTCATATCGCAGCAGGTAAGTAAGAGTCAAAACATATTAGTACAGTTACAAGCCGTCGTATATTAAGTCATTATTCCACTTTTTTTAATAGCTCAGATCAGCAAAATATTAAAAAGGTAGTACCGACGCCGGCAAAATTCGGTGATTATTACCTTTTACCTAAATTGATTGAGATGACCTTTTCGAGATGACGTATTGTCGTCTCACCCTAGTAACTCAAATATATCGATCATAATGTCCATCAGGCATGAATTTCTGTGTAAATATCGGAATCCCTTACCTCTTCTAGGAGGTCTATTCCGGCATCTACTCTACCAAGAAAAGAGCGCACTCCCTAACCATGCTAAGTTACACAGGCTAAAAAAAATATCATCTTCTTAGTACATTCAAGAAGAAAAGGCAACATTAGACAATCGAGGGTTATGCATAAAGCGAATCACGAGTCCTAACTATACACTAAGCACAGGGTCTCATTTTTGGTTCCATTTTCATAATTAACACCAGGAGTCAGATGCAACTGCACGACAGCCGTAGCGGTGTCACGTCATACGGAGTATTGTGTAGTGTTTTGTGGGTGAACATTATACTATAAAGAAAAGTAGTACCAAGTCCATAATTGTAATTCGTAATCTTTCGTTAACAATAATTACATGGTAATTACAGATCAGTCTCTTACTTTATCAACCAATCCATGTGTCTTGATTGGGGTTCCCTTAATACAGATATTGATAATAAAAAGATAATTCCGACTTGTGAACAGTATACATTTTTAGAATTAAATAAGTTACAACAATTTGAGTCTTAGGCATTTAAGGGTTTTGGCTATGAGATAGTTTTACAGGGTTGCCTGGTAAACCCGGAATTTTCTGTTCCTCGGATTGATTAGAAATTATGTTACATTAATAAGAGAAAAGGTTAACTTACCACAATCGTATTATTTTTAACTGGCCTATTTAATCATGTTTAAGAATAACGGCAAGTAATAAAGTCATATTTACATTTTATAATTGACTGGGCTTGGACTAATCCACAGGGTTTAAGTCTAAATAATTTGTTTTATAAATGGTCTGTTACTTTTGACACGTCATAAGAACTCTGAAAACACCAGGCAAATCCTATATGTAAAGCGTTCAGAATGTATGAAGGTTAGTCGTGAACGGTCTCTAAAGGAGATTCTTCATGACTATTTTAGAGACGCTCTAAGCAATGTTCCTCGTCTATCACTGTTTGTCGTGAGAGCCTTACGTCTGGCAGAATACTCCAAACTATTTAAGAAATAGAAGAAATTAAAAGCGTACATAATAGATATTCGAAAATGGAAGACCCCTTCTAATAATAATTAACATAAAGTTAGTGAGTTTGATCGGAAATTTAAACATTCCACCCAAAAAAAATCGGCCTTTAAGTCGACGTCGCAGACGCTTACATAGAAGTTTTTAGATATTTTTAAAGTAAATTTA
Organism: Dircenna loreta; assembly: GCA_963555665.1. NCBI lineage: Eukaryota > Metazoa > Arthropoda > Insecta > Lepidoptera > Nymphalidae > Dircenna > Dircenna loreta. The sequence goes on from OY743092.1 coordinate 11,781,497, forward strand.
GGTAATAAACCGTTAGTATAACTTAGTTAAATTTAATCAAAATTTTAAAATTGAACTATGATTAAATAATTATTGTAACTCTAAGACTGAGGAAATAATAATTTTATTTATTATATTAATACACATGGCATGTATATTTTTTGTTAAATGTATTGTTTAAAGCTATTTTCAATATGAAGCATTAAAAGTTTGAACGAGTTTAAATCCTAGAAATATTTATAAAATATGCAAACGCTGATATCATATACAAACACTACACTACTAATAATTTACGAACTGATCCACCAGAACCCAGAAACAATCTGAATCTAAAGCTTAACAAATGTTTATATAACTTTAATTATTATTATAACTTTAATTCCGATAAAAGAAATGTTAAAATCACGTCAATTGATGTGAGAGTAAATTGGCGATATTTCTCTTTAATAAATTATAATATAATAAATATATAAATTAATAGATCCAAATGTAAAGATTTCGACATATTTTTATTTAGATTTTTTTTATTTTGACTTTACTGTAACTGTACAGAAACTGTGATACTTTAACATATATGAAAATGTAAAACAGAATTTTCAAAGTAACGGTTACAAAAACAAAAGGGTTTAAATGTTAGTGAATTCCTTGTTCCATTACGTATCTTATACCACATTTATTAGAACGTATAATACTCTATAATGTTATTAGAGCACCATATAATATTTTCTTCTCATAATGTAACAAACTAAGCAAGTTTTGATACAATGTCTCATTATTTATAATAATCACAAATGTAAAAACTGTTATTGTGTAAAATGTAAGTATGTGAACAAAAACACAGATTCTTTAATTTGCATAAAGATTTTACAAGAAGGACTAAAATATTTTACAAGAAAAGATATAAGAATTTTAGTAATAACTAATATACGTCTAAATAGCTATCTATACAATCTAGCAATATCTCTATCTATATCTATACAATAAAGCAATCTATACAAAGTAAGTTTTTCAGAAGGTGGTTAGAGAATTGCAGACCTTCGTCAAACAGGTTTTTATTTATTTTTCATGTACAAAGCTTAAATTTAACAATTGAAATTCATTCAATATGTACCTACGAGTATTTAATATATTCTGTTTATTCTAATAATATTGTTGTAATATATTCTATAATAATAATTAATCTTTTCACCACTCCATAAATAAGCAAATAAAAAGAACATCAAACTCGTTTTCGTTTATTTCCTGTAAAAAGCTCAAATTTAATAATTGAAATTCATTCAATATGTAGGAGTATTTAACCTATTTTATTTATATTATAAAAATATATTATATTATATCTATTATAATATTTCCTTTTCACCACTTCGCTTTTATCTAATATAAGCTACTTTAATGGTAAAAAAACGTAACGTAAAAGTAAGTAAAAAATTGTAGAAACATAAATAAAACCTAACCAACTGGTTAATATTAAAAAATGTACTTTAATTTAAATTTGTTCATCTACTTTATCATCATTTTCCTAATCTCCGCATAAGTCCTTTTAAAAAAATATAAACGTCACAATGTACAACCTACAACCAGTAAGAGGCATCAAAGATAACAAATTTTCATTTCATGAATACAAATTCAACCTTTAATAAATTGCAATAGAGCTGTTTTTACAAAAAAAGTATTTTGTGATTTATTACTTTTATAATTTAAGTTGTTTTAGTGGCTTAAAAATTTTACAGCTCAAGGATTCCGTGGAGGCGAAGAGTACATATATATATATATATATATATATATTTTACTATGTATGTAAAATTTATTTTATACAAGTAAATATTTTGCTTTTATTTTTTTATACCTAAATTATAAACGAAAAGAAATGGGATAAGAGTTCAACGAAATATTGTCATTTTTTATACAGTTGGGTTCCAAGAACACGCTTTACCCTTTTTAACCTTAATGAAAATATATTTGTCATCATAAAAAAATATTACATTTATCTGTTTTATATCTGTTTTAGTGATGAAAACTACTCCACTAAATTTAAAACCGTGACTTATATAAGTGACTTATATAATACGACCAAATAGTGTTACCTAATGGTCGTTGAAATTATTCTTAAGTAAGTTGTCTATTGAAATTAGTCGAGTTATTCAAGGGCCATGATTTAAAAAAAAAAATTGTCATAAATAATTACTTATTTACTGTGTTCAGATCTTTTCCATTGTATGTTTTACAATCCTCCATCCTGATGACGAATGTCAAGTTTCTCAGTTAGCTTGGGGTGAATAATTAATAACTTAATAATTATAAGAGTTCAATGAATACAATATGTTCCTGTATTTATGACGTCATAAAAGGCGTGCTAAATTTCAAGAGTTACATATGAAAGATTATGTAGTTATGTAAAAATTAAAATTATAAATTATAATGTAATGGTTCGTGTAGATATACTTCTAAAAGTCAGCCCGTCAATATGAAATCGGTGAGCTTACTCTCCTAAGCCTTGCTTGGGCATTTTCAGCATTTCTAGCAGCTGTAAAATATGTGGCTAATATACCTCATAATACTCACAAGTGGTCTTAGTAAGAGGTGTTAGTTTGTTCTGGGATAGGGATGAATCAGTTGAATCGTTTTATCTTCTTCTCCGATTGTGGTGAAATTTAAAAGACATGAGGACTTAATCTGTAACCGATTGATGATAGTAATACAGCCCTTAGTGGTATTATCATTCAAAGGTCTGTAAAAGTTTTCCACAAAATTCATACCTGTTATTTGCTTCTAATGTACATAATAAGAGAGATAAATCTATAATGAAGATTTTAGTCTGAATTTTTCGTAATTAACATTTTGTTTAAGTGGCAAAAACGTTTTTTGCTAATAGAATTCTAACCAAAAGCTTAATTCTTGTTTAAATTTCAGATTAAACAAAATTTTGAAGGGTTAATTATAATGGTCCAGATAACTTCTCAAATATGTAAAAGTTACGTTGTTATAACATTTTCTATAGACACTTAAACTTGAGAAATTTGACGATTGAAAACTTGGCCTAAACGAGTGAAATATTAAAATGAGCTCACACGAGCTCCCACGACATGAATCTAACAGTCTGTAGAAAACGAGCATAAGGTAAGAAAAAAATGTATTCCTGTTTGTTTGTCGGTGACCACTAGCTTTTTTCAATTGTAGTAAAACAATAATCCACAATATACATCTCAATTTGGTATTTAATTCCTCTTTCTTTTCATTTTAAATAAGTACAACAAAATACTAATAATATTTGTGTTATTATTATAACTGTCTACGCAATTCTTTAACAACATCTTTCATAAAAATTGTTTAATTTCTATGCAATTCGTTATTTTTCAACGGTTTCTTATTGAACTAATTTATTAATATATTATCGACTATTAATCAACACCAGTGATGCGTTGTGTACGTGAAATGGAAGTGTTAGGAGGGACTATTTTGATATCATACTTATTTAAATAAGCCCATCTGTAAAGACCGTCTCCAACTTAAAATAAAAGCACGTAGGGTTCCAAACGATCCCTGGAATAAGAACAACTACACAACAAACTCCGCCGGGAACTTCTTTATTGTGATCTGTTTCACAGATGTCAATATTTAGTGTGCAAATTACGAATAAATAAAGCCACAATCAATATGACCTGAAGGCCTAATGGTTTGTGGATAATATAGTAATCATTAATTTAGTCAATTGAAATTGAATAAATAAATAAATACATAAAACATCCTTGCCAGCATGACAGACAGTCATCGCAAGCAGCACCCGTTCACGAGCGCAACGCAAGGGTCAGTCATCCCCCCTTCACCTTATTTGGGGGAGGGAGGGATACCCGGCTCTCAACGCTACCGCAAGTAATTACTTCTAAGGGAACGGTGTGATACAGCCAGTTGATTAAACAAGAGTAACTAATAATGTCAAACAGGGAGTTACTAGCGTATCGCTAAAATATAATTCGTTCCTAAGCTAATGTAATCCTTAATACTTTAATAGTTTAGTCAAGAAATTAAAATATGTTGAAACATTTTTTTTATGTAAGTATAGCATGACAGTGCTGAAGAAAATGGACAGTTTTCCAACAAATGGAAATCTCGTGCATCACCATTTTCTACACAAACTAAATAAATATTTTATATTCTTCACCTTTTACTTAATCTCATATAAAGAGAATAAGTTAACCATACATTTACCGTGATATATTTGCCGATTGAACTGAATTGATTTATTTTCACAACCTTTGCTCATGTTGTGCCATCTTACAGCATATATAAAATTGCAAAAAGAATCTGATAGTAATATTTTAAAATATTAAGTTTATAAGACAATTGAAATATATCAATAATGCTTAATTGAAATTAGAATACAACTAAAATATATATTATGCATAATAAACTATGTAATAATATAATATGTTTCGCATACTATGTAAATGCGAAAGTTTAATCCGATATTCCTAAGCTAGGAAACGGTTTGGAAACCCAAGAGTATTTGGACTATTACTGAACTTTTTCTCGGTCATCAATCATTTAATATTGTTTTATTGTTATATTACTATTTATGTTTGAAAATATCTTCAAACTTGTATAGCCATGTTAATCTAACTTTAATTTAAATAAATACAGAATGAAAAAGAAAAACGATACGGGCAGGGATTGGAAGCCGCGACCTCTGGGAATCGGTCCCGTATCGGTTTATTTTACATTCGATATTCATTTAAATTATTTATATACAATTATTTACATTTATCATCATTTAAAATAAATATCAATCCATAAAAGTCTGTGAAAATAATTATTTACCGAGGAAATTTATAAATGATGTGGAATGAAAAGCGGCTTTGCTTTGATTACGCAGCAAAATATTTGAATATATCCAGTAGGTTTGCTTTATTATAATTATACCCCAAAGTTTTGTGGTTGTTTCAGAACGAAATTTTCCCGAGAAAAAAGTACCCTAGATAGACCAAAGCAAAACCCTATCAACTTTTAAAGTTGTGTGGTTTTTTCGACATGACCAAACAAACAAACAAACAGACAAACCGACGGCAATTTTAAAAACTGTTATGCGTAAAAAGTTAAAAAAATAGAAGGAAGTGTGCTCGGTCCGTTTCTTCATTCTATCTTTATATTATATTAACGAACTACCAGAAATAATTAATTATAAATCAATTCTATTTGCAGATGACATAAAATTACAATGATATCTGATAATATACTGGCATTTATTAATTTGAATGTTAGATTTTGATATAATTATTAATTGGCTAATAATAATTATACGGTTAATTTATTTAAAACAAAAATAAGATGATTAAAAATCTAAATATTCATCATAACACAAAAGCTATCGACGAAATATTGAATTATATATTTCTTAGTATTATAATAGACGACATAATAAATTAAAAAGATCCCAAAGTTGATATTTGCAGTAAAACTAATAGGTTCGTTTTGTACTACGAAAAGTGTTACCGGTTGATACGTCTTTAAAGGCATATTACGGTTACGTGGGATCAATTCTAAGATATGGCTTCCTCTTATGGGGAAGCTCCCCAAATGTAAGTAGCGTCTTTGTATTACATAATAATGTATTCGTGCTATATAAAGTGCAGGTCCGTATGAAACTTTTCATCCATTATTTGAATAGTTAGGAACATTGACCATTACTGTAAGCGACCATGTAAATTTTTGAAGTATGTACTTTTGATGGAAAAACATATTATTGAAACCGCTGGTCTCATATACCTAAGAAATAAACCGACAAATCTTTTTTTTGTTGTTGCAAATAAAGAGTTATAAGTTTTATAATATAGTATAATAATAATACGTTAGGTACATGTATTCTTGCCACTGGACGATCGAGGCGATTCGTCCAGTGTTGAAAGAATGGATTGGGCGCCGGCACGGCAGTCTCGGCTTCCACCTGGTGCAGGTATTGACCGGACATGGTTGTTTTGGTCACTACCTGCACCAAGTCGCCCAACGAGAAGATTCGCCGCGGTGTCACCACTGCGACTCTCCGGACGATACGGCCGGTCACACACTCACTGTGTGCCCGGCCTGGCAACGCGAGCGCCACGAACTGCAAGTGGCGCTCGGCGAAAGCAACTTCACGCTGGCAACAATGGTTGAGTCCATGATTGCCAGCGAGAGAGTTTGGGAGGCTGCAGCCACTTTCTGCGAGAGTGTTATTTCGCAGAAGGAGGCTGCGGAGAGAGAGCGGGAGGAGGATGCTCTTGCCCCACCTCTCCGGCGTAGACGGGAGGCCCGAGGGCGGCGCGCACATATGCGCCCCTCTGTGCCCCAGTGAGCGGCCAGCGTGTAGGGGTAGCCACCTTGCGCGCTAAAATATTTGGTCGGCCCGTTTGGGGTTTGTCCCGGTTATCCCGGGCAATCTCCCCTTGGCGCGAGTCCCGGCACTAGCTGGGACGCCTAGAGGTGGACCGGTAATAGCCGCAAGGCTGACCCCGGGTCACCTCTGTTGGGCATGAAGGGGTAACCGGGGAGTTTTAGTGGGTCCCACTCGGTGTCAATTTAGGGTGCCGAGTGAACCCCACACACGTCCGTCGCCTCGCTAGCGGCGGGTATGGTTCGGTCGGCGAATCTATCTCCGAAAAAAAAAAAAAGGTACATGTATTCTTATCAGTTTTTATATTTGAACCGAAAGCCGTTGCAAAAGTCACTCAGATTCATTACTGCGTTTTACTCACAGTTTCAGAGTTAGGAGGACCACAAAAAAGAAATTCTATAAGTAAGCACTAGACATATTAAATATTTTGATAGTTCATGCACACTTTGCCGCAGCGATGTAACACTTCAAAGTTAGGAGCACGTTCAACAAAGTGTGATATGGAAATAGGTTAAAACCTACAACTAAATATTCCATAAACAGCAATTTTCCTAAATTTTACCTCATTTACACACAAGATTTTTGTTTAATGGACTCACCATAGTGTAGAGGGCAGCCGCATAACAGCCGCGTCGCAGGCTCCGCCAGCAGCAGCACGACTGTATGATAGGCATGGTGCCGTCTTCAGCCTACAGCCGCCGTCTGTACCGACAAAAACATATTTTAACACAAGCATATTTATTTAACACTTATACTTACGTGTATCATACTTTGTAAAACGTTCATAAAAAAAGATGCTGTTTAAAAAAAAAAATATACAATTAGCAGACAGCCGCCTGTCTCAATGCAAGTCTAAAAGTCAAATAAATATCATGATAAGGGATATATGGTAAGGTAGGTTCGTATCGTAACTTATTATGATAAACGTGGCAAGACAAACAGCACGCGTTACATTTTTTATAAATAATTTAATAACTAACTACGCAAATATGCAATGTAAGTACAAGTTAAGTACAATAAGAAAGCATATCGTAGCAAGGCACGTTATATTTTTTTGCTTAAAACATCGTTCTTAAGTACTTATTAGTATGGTTTGTGATAGGTCTGCTGCAGAGGTAGAGTACAAATCTTACAAGAGATTTGCTGAACTTGGAATCAAAAAATCTTAATCAAAATTAAAATCTTTTTTTTTTTTTTTTTTTTATGTGATAAGAGGGCAAACGAGCGTGCGGATCACAGGTGTGAAGTGATCACCGCCGCCCACGAACTCTTGCAACGTCCGAGGACTCACAAGAGCGTTGCCGGCCTTGGAGGTGGGTATAAACGCCTTTTTTGAAGGTACCCATGTCGTATCGATCTGGAAACACCGCCGAAGGAAGTCCATTCCACATCTTTGTGGTACGTGGAAAAATGTTCTTGAAAACCGCACAGTAGAGGATCGCCACGCATCCAGAAATCTTTATGAAAAGTAATTTTTGTACAAAACATTTTTTCATTCTCAAAGCTACCACCAGCTCGGCAAATTAATTGCCAGAAGTATAAATCAGAAGAAGAGCTGGATTTTTTTTAATCATCGTCAATTACATAATTACATTATATATAAATACTCTAAATAAATCTTGAAACAGCCTGGCAGCGATCGCTTCAAGCCCACAGGGCATCATCCTCTAAATATTCGGACATTGCAGTATCTGTTAGTACACAAACGTTCCTTACTTACTTTCTTAAATTTATTAAATGGTAATACTTGAACGTTTGTTGGGAGCTTGTTGAAGATTTGTATACATTGCCCCATAAAAGATTTACTCACTTTTTTAGTCAAGTAACTGTTAACGCGAGCTTGTATTTGTACCTTATATTTAAATTGTGTATGTCACAATGTTTAACAAAAGAATCAGTATAACTATGTATATATTGAAGATTTTCTTAAATATAATGACCGGCGACCGTGAGTACATTAATTATCTTAAACTTATCTCGTAAACAATCTCTAGGGCCCAGATTGTAAATTTCACGGATAGTTTTCTTTTGTAGCACGAAAATAGTATTAATATCAGCAGCACTACCCCAGAGTTGAATACGATACGACATTATACTACGAAAATAACTGTAATAAACTAACTTGGTAGTAGTCTCATCAGTTAGGGATCTAATTTTTTTAACGTGGCCGAGCTAAGTTTACTAGCCAATACAGATATATGAGGGCCCCGTTGTAGTTCAGCATCAACAGTGATTTCTAGAAAAACTCTGGATTCAAGCACTTCCATCGCTTCCTTATTTAAAAGTACATTAGTTTGAACCTGTTTTACATTTGATGTCGAAAATCTTATAAGTTTAGTCTTTGTTATTAAACAATAGGTTGTTAACACTTTGGCTGGAATTTTGTCTCGGCGTATACGCTATGACGTGATCTGATGTCCTATCAAGGAAATTTACATAATGCTGCCTTAAGTACATGATTTTTATAAAGATCAGGCGTCCTAAGGAGACAGTTCGTGTATCTATTTAGAAGTAATTGAACATCTTTCAGATTGTCTTAAACTTACACGATACTTGATAAGACACAAAATATTCTTCGATACACATAATGTGAAACAAAGATATTTATAATCTTTTTTAATTTTATACTTTTTTAACTTTTTTAATTTTATAACTGTGATATACTTACTTAAATATAATTAATGACTCAATTACTCAATAGTTTTTTTATAAAAGACTGTTAAAATTACATTTTCATTTTAGATATTCTTAAATTAATATTAATACATTTAGCTTCAAGTTAGAGTTTTATGCATTCATTGCAAATTCCTTAACATTCATATCGAATATATAACCATGTTTTAAGATATTTATTGCTTAAAACGTACTAAACATACTCCATTATGAAAATTAATGGTGTGTTCCAAAGACCTAACATGATGCAGGTAGACGAGGCATCAGTTGAATTGAGATATCTTTTAACGAATATTTTACGTGCTTTGACTCGCAACTTGATAAATTTCATTTTGAAGGTATCAGAAACGTACTCATTTTATTTAAAATATTCTGCGTGGAGATTGAACTTAATAATATATCGCTGATTACTTCATAGTAGTCTTTAGTTGAAGAACTTATTATTAAAAGTTACAAAATAGTATTGCGTTTAATCAAATTAGTTGAATTGAAATTACTACAATATTTATTAACCAAACGATGTTTTATAGTAATTAATTTGAATCAGAAAACTATGAATAATATTCTAATAATATTATCAATAAATAATCTAGTATTTAAATATATGTTCTACAAATTTGATGTGCTAGTATAACTAATTCGATGCATTCCCATATCTCAAGTCCAATTTGGTGTGGTTAATAAGGCGTAGAGTTGTTTCGTGTTGTGAGAATCAAGTATTCCGAGTTTAAATCTTAAATAGTTTATAGGTATTTATCATAGTTATCATAATATATTATTAATGGTATTAAAGTATTTTTGATAATTATTACGAAAATAAATAAGCACCATCGCCATTCCCAAAATAAGCAGTCGTATTATTTAGTTTCAACTTAGCTTTTTTAATTTTAAAAAATCATCAATAAAAAATGCAAAAAGCCAAGTTTTGGTTTTTTTGCATTTTTGCCTCTTTTTTATCTTTTACATAAAAAATATTTTTCTTGAAGAAATTTGGTGAAAATTTACCTTTTTATGTCCCAAATACGCTGTAATTTTTTAGACTAAAAAAATTTTTATTTTCCCTTATTTGAATTTAATTACGAAAAAGCACCCTAATTTCAATCAAAAAGACTCACGTGAAAATTTCTGATTTTTTGAAAAAACTGTTGAGGTTATAATTCGTTGAATATTCTACTTATTCTATACATTTATACATAGGTATACATATATATACACCACCAAAAAGTATATATATTAGATATATATTAGATTTATTGCAAATTTTCGCAAAAAATCTAAAAATCTAAAAAAGTCAAAGTTGAAAAAATATTTTTTTTACATTACGTAATATTTTGAGCAATTTTTTCAGTTTTGTGGATTCGTTAGGATTTAGTCAAAACTACCAAAAGGATTTTGTATGAATGTTGATGTGCTTCTAGCCATAATGAATAGCCAATGAATATATTGTATAGTGTACTTTTTAAAGCGAAGAATTATTTTCAACGAGAAAACATTAAAACTCTTGTAAGCTATAGTTACAATAAAAAAATATGAAAGTATTTTTAATGATGCTGGCTGTTGTTTATCGCCCGATTCACGTACAAACAATACCTAAATTTCAAGGCGGAAAAATAATAAAAGTGAGTTAAGCAAGTGAAGTCGCATTTAAGCAAAAATTTTACAAATGTGCCAAATTTGAATATGATGTTTTATACTTGTGGATTCAATTTACCTACAGCATTTTCACTGCAAATTAACTTTGCATATTATAATAAAATAATAACAAGTCGAGATAAACTACTGAGATTGATGTCAAGATACTTTGTCTGATAATTATTTGCGTTATGTATGTCAACTATAAATTAAAATGCTTTCGTTCTAAGAAACGCATAAACTATGTTGTCATTGTAAAGCAATTTATTTAAAAGGGTTTCAGATAGATTCGCTCCTAATACAAATGAGTTGTAAAATTCGTATTGCTTCGAGATTGTTTTCTTTTGCGCTGAAACAAATATTTTTCCTCAACAATATTTAATATGTTTAGGGGATAAGAACGTGGAGAAGCTCGTTGATTGAATAATAGTCAACGTATCTAGGGGTGCTACATACAAAATAGTAATACTGTTTCTTTATTTCAAAGTATTGGATATTATAAGGTAATAAAATAATAAATATTAAAGTAAGATTATATTTCTTTTAGATAATTAATCCAAAATATATTTTTAACAATTGCTAACTAGTCACCAATTTAACATTTTTTTAAAAGGAGAAAATATCGCTCAGTAATGTTTGCATTGAAAATGCAAACAGTAACTATTTTAGGGCCCGTTATCATTATAGTTTATAATCTGAAGTGCTATAAGATAATATAAGCCCACTGGTAATGTCAATCACGGCAAATTGGAGATAACAGCTACGAGTAAAATAAAAAAAAAAAAAAGTAAAAAATGAATGCAGTAATGGTTATCTAATGCGTCTTAACTCAGACAACAGACAGCCCTATTTGTTGGTGTTAGTAGATACACACATACCGAGGTGATTAATAAGGGAATAGAATTATTTTACGAATAACAAACACAAATAAATTACGTTACATGCGAAAGCATTAAAAGCGTCGGCAAGTTGTTTATCTCACGTCCGAAAATAAAACAAGTTGCATTGTTTCGCAATTTGACCATTTGATAAACAGAAAGGAATTTAGGAACTTATAACACTTTGACTGTTTGAGTTTTAGTAATTGTCACTTTTTTTTAGAAATGTAGCGATAATTATAGCTGTAAATGCATAATATTTGGCATGTGTTGACTACTGTTACTGTATTGTGTACTCTTGTTGTAATTTAAATATACAAACTCCTTAATGTAAAAACTCAATGTAATACTTACAAGTTAAATATGTTTACAATATGTCACAAGTCTCTATGATTGCATCACGGTAATTTGAAATATTTTAAACATGGCTATACCCCGCCATCCTCGATTTCATTATAAATAAGATTAATATTCAATGAATATTTAAAATAGAACAGAGTATGGATCTCATAATAAACTTTAAGATTAACTGGGAGTAAATGTAATTTAAATGTTAATAACATTTTAGCGTACCAATATAGAAAACCCCGGAGAGCTATAAGGGATCTCATTTGAAATTCCCTGAATATGATATTAACCTACAGCTGTTGTACTGCAAGTATCTTTATGAACCATCGTGTCAGATCTAGGCAACCAAACGACAAGGCACGCTTCACTTTACTCATCAAACTAATATAAACTAGTCGTACAGTGCACCGAAGACTAAATGAAGTCAGGAAATCCTCAAAATCTTCCTAATATTTTTTTTAAATAAACATTAAAGACAACAAAAATGAAAAACATTTTTTTTTCAACAGATTTGATCGTTGTCAGATTAAGAATTTTTTCAACTTTCATTTTGTGGAATGGTATTGTTTTATGTTGCATGTGAATACATATATACTCACATATTTACAAATAACAAAAGCTTTTAAGCTTAGTTTCATAGAAAATGCCTTCGCTCGATTTGCTAGGTCATGATAATATAATATATAAAATAATAGTTTTCATGTTTGTTAATAAATTTTATAGCCATGTGTAGCTTATTTATTTATTTTTTTCTCTTTATTTTAAGGAGGATTTATTCTGAGTAGAATATGTCATCCTCATAGTACTACACTCAATTATTCACAAATACAATACATCTTGATAACTAATAACAACTTATAAATGCGATACCTTTCTTCGTTTAGTTCCTTAATGACTACCTCATACAAAACTCTTGAAGCATAAGAATTTGGAAAAGCTAGAATAGTATTCCAGAAACCTACTTCCAAATCAAAATTAAATGTAACCAAAAATTCAATCCTTTCGCTCTCGTTCCGAACACACTCCATCATAATATGATAAGCATCTTCCATTATTTCAATTTTAATAAATATAGAATGAAAAATAAACCGATATGGCTTTCTGTATCGGTTTATTTTTCATTCGTTTATTTTGCATTCGAACCCGCGACTTCTGGGAAACCGTCCTATCGCTTTACCAATTGAGGTACCGTATCGCTGCCAGATTCGATGAATTAAACATTCTATACATATTCGTCTTTATCGAGACGGTGATTACATATATAAGGCTTCTTTCGAAAATCCTAACCAATGTTTCTAATTTTGCAGTATAGATGGACATTGAAAAGATGCCACAACCGATATTAATGTTTGAAAATATCTGTAAACATGTGTATTCATCTAAAACTTTCACCACTGGACTGTCCCGGCGTTCATTTTCATTATAAATGTTTTTATAATTCTTGCATTAAACAGAACACACAGTGAATTAGTATTGAAATCAGCTGTTTTATCATTTACAGTAAATCATCTTATCTGGACTGCAACAAAGCTTATAATGGTTAAGCAAACCAAGATAACAAAATCTCATTATCTAATTTCATGGATTTTTATACGATGTTAAATCAATTGACTATAGATGAAGATTATATAATGTTTTCACAGCTGATGAATGAATGAATTATAATATCAACGTGAGATGCAGTAGTGACAATAAATCGTACTTAAAAATCGTATTGTAATAAGAGTAAACTCTCAAGCAAAAAGACCTTGAGCTACCAACTAAGTGTAAGTTTTATATAATTATTTAGATCTCATGAATATCACAGAGTCAGAAAGATTTCTGGACTCAGAATTCAATACCTTTCATCTTTATTCGTTAATTTGTTAATGTAACAATTTTTTGTATACAAGTTGATTTGATTAAGCTTATTGCTGAACCATAAACCTATTAGTATGTAATGAAGTGTGCTATGTAAGTGTGTGGTCCCGTCCGGCACGAGGGTGAGACTTTAGGTAGTTTTTTTAATACAATGTCTAGTATATAATCACCTTCTTCTACATCGTTATTGTAATCGCCGATTTCATATTTAGATTTCTCAGGGTTAACATGGACGTTAGACATGAATGAACGAATGACTGAATTGGAATTCTTACGTTGTAACTTTCATTAAATTTTCTGAAGCGTTGATTATTAAATGAAACCAACGCTAACAACATTGTTTCAAGGTATGCCCGGGAGCTTCGCAATATCTGCAGATAGTATTTTCAGAATCGTTTACGGGTTGTTAGTAGTTCAAACTTGATCTAGTTTAAGTTAGATACTGTGGTACAAATTTTTAACCCAGAGTTTAAGATAATTCATTGATGGAGTAGCCATTTTTCACTTTCCCTAACTGGTCTAGTATGTGTTTAAAAAGAACGTTTTGTGATAACACAATAAAAATAGAATGATAAATGAATCACTAAATATTAAATTCATTCAATGATAGTGTACTAAAATTTTAATCTAAACAATGATCAAGGCACAGAATTATCACTTATAGAGCGATAATTAGAAGGATATGTTTCTCGTAAATTTCTAGCAGACAGGAAACGAAGTGACGTCTATCGACATACAGATGTAGCAGTATATGTTTAAAACATTCGCTTTTAATGAATGAGAAAAAAAAGATAACATCGTAAAGGTGTTTTACTTTTTCTTTCCATTCACTTTTAGATAATATTTATATGTTATTGATAAGGAAACAGTCGTTTTTTTTCACTTTCATTGGTTTAACACTGTCTCACAGATATTAGTACTTCTAAAACATGAGAGAGACGTTTCCGGGGATTTTTTTGATAGCTTTTTAAACCTTTGAATCAAAATGTTATGAGCCTCGAGATCGAAAGGTTTAAAAAAACAATTTATATAAAACAAGTGACGCGACCATTTAGTGTGCATTATGGGATGAGGCTGAATGCAAGGCTGAGTAGGCGATCTAAAGAATAAATGCTGATAGTGCAGGAATAGATGTGGAGTCAACGTAAACGGGTACGTAGGCTATTTATAACAGAAAAGGTGCTGTTACTGACTCCAAGGAGGTGCATCATTTTCAAATGAATTTCAGGGCAAAAGACGACAACCGCCATGCAAGCTATTTGCCTATATTTCTTTAAATCTTTAAATTTATTAACGGTATTATAAGTTTGGTACGTAGAGTGTAAGTAATTACAGATACCTATATTCGGTAGCAACAGCAAAAAAAATCACAAGATCTTTTTTTTTTTTTTTTTTTTTTTTTTATGTGACAAGAGGGCAAACGAGCGTGCGGATCACAGGTGTGAAGTGATCACCGCCGCCCACGAACTCTTGCAACGTCCGAGGACTCACAAGAGCGTTGCCGGCCTTGGAGGTGGGTATAAACGCCTTTTTTGAAGGTACCCATGTCGTATCGATCTGGAAACACCGCCGAAGGAAGTCCATTCCACATCTTTGTGGTACGTGGAAAAAATGTTCTTGAAAACCGCACAGTAGAGGATCGCCACGCATCCAGGTGGTAAGGATGGTATTGCAGGCGATGTCGTGCTGTGCGGTGGTGAAATTCGGCGGCGGGCATCAGATCAAAAAGCTCTTCGGAGCACTCCCCGTTGTAAATGCGATAGAAAACGCACAAAGAAGCCACGTCTCTACGCAATGCCAAAGAGTCCAGCCGTTCACAGAGCACTGGGTCCCCGACAATCCGAACGGCTCTCCGCTGTACGCGGTCAAAAGGTAGAAGCTGGTATTGGGGTGAACCGGACCAGAGATGAGAGCAGTATTCCATATGTGGTCGGACCTGCGCCTTATAGAGCGCAAGTCTTTGGCCAGGATTGAAATACTGCCTCGCTCTATTGATTACACCCAATTTCATCGAGGCAAGTTTGGCCTTGCTCTCCAGATGACCACGAAACTGACAGTCGCTCGAAATGTCGAGGCCCAGTATACTGATACTTGGCGAGGCGTTGAGGGGTGTGCTTTCGAAGAGCGGCGATACGACAATTGGGGTTTTCTTAGTGGTAAACGCGCAAACCTGTGTCTTTTGGGGATTAAACTGAACGAGGTTCAATTCACCCCACTCTGAGACCATCCCTAAGGATGTCTCTACAGAAGACACAAGTTTCTTTCGGCACTCGTCGACGTTTTCCCGAGAGAGACCTGCACGGCCGGAATATACCGCATCCCCAGTGCTGTCATCCGCATAACAATGTAAGTTGGAAATATCCAACATATCATTGATATGCAAGAGGAACAGGGTTGGGGATAGCACGCAGCCTTGGGGTACACCTGCGTTCACGGGCTTGGGGTCCGAGCAAAAACCGTCGAGAACGACCTGTATGCTCCGCCCAGTGAGAAAGCTGGTAATCCACTTGCACAAACTCTCGGGAAGCCCATAGGAAGGAAGCTTCGAAAGAAGCCCCTTGTGCCATACACGATCGAAGGCTTTCGCTATATCCAGACTAACTGCCAGACCCTCTCCCTTGCTTTCAACAACCGCAGCCCAACGATGCGTAAGATATAAAAGAAGATCACCAGCCGATCGGCCATGGCGGAAGCCATATTGCCGGTCATTGATCAACTGGTGATTCTCGAGGTATGCCAGGAGCTGTCGGTTGATGATGCTTTCCATGACTTTGGAGAGTAGAGAGGTGATGGCGATAGGTCTGTAGTTAGCTGGGTCTGAGCTATCCCCTTTTTTAGGGATCGGATGGACAAAGGCGCTCTTCCATGAGATCGGGACTACGCCTTTTATATAGGAGTACCGAAATAGACGCGTTAGCACTGGAGTCAACTCAGGAGCACATGTTCGTAGCACCAATGGGGAAATCCCATCCGGCCCACTCGACTTATGAACATCCAAGGAAAACAGAGACTGTCGAATGTGTTTTTGCTTGAAAATTATTTCAGGCATGGAGCTCTGACACCGTTGGATGGTAGGCGGTGTCTTCCCTTGGTCGTTCAAAGTCGAGTTTGAGGCAAAAAGAGTGCTCAAGAGATCGGCTTTCTCTTTTGCCGTGTGGGCCAGAGAGTCATTCCCCGTGTGCAATGGCGGTAGGGACGGCTGGCAAAAATTGCCCAGACTGGCCTTGGATAGCGCCCAAAATTTGCGCGTGCCAGGTGGGTACTTTGCCAGCTGTTCCCCGATTTTGACGACATGCTTGAACTTTGCTCTAGCTATTTGCCGTTTGAAGAATCTGGAGGCACGATTATATTTCCTCTTCAGATCTCTAGAGTTCGGATCCTTGGTGACTAACGCATTAGCCCAGGCACGATACGCCTGCCGTTTGCCGGCTGCTGCAGCCCTGACAGACGCATCAAACCAAGGCCGCGATCTGCCACCAAGTGGCACCACAGAGCTTGGCACAAAAAGTTCCATGCCCTGTAGTATCACTTCAGCTACAGCCGCAGCGCAGTCACTGGGATCATTGGAAGGGAAACAAATCGGCCCCCATGGGTAGGACGCAAAAAAGGACCGCAGTCCATCCCAATCCGCTGACTTGTAGTGCCAAACGCGTCGGGTCGCGGGTCTTGTGCGAGCCGGACGTTGAATTGGCACCACACTCCGTACCAGGCAATGATCGGAGGACCCTAGAGGGGCCTCGACAATGACCTGGTACTTTCCGGGATGTGTAGTCAGCAGGAGATCCAACAAAGAGGGCATGTGGCTGTCCACGTCTGGTAGACGAGTGTGCGTCTGAACCAATTGGGACAGACCATTTGCCAGAGCAAAGTTAAAAACAGATCTCCCCGCGTAGTCAGTGGCACGTGACCCTAGCCAGTCGGTATTGTGCGCGTTGAAGTCCCCAAGGACTATGACTTCAGCGGAGGGAATCTGTGAAAGCAGGTCGTCAATCTTCGCCTGGACATGGCCCAAGAGTTGCTCCGTTTCTGCATTACCACTATGGGACCTGTAGAGGCACGCGTAGACTCTGACACGATCGTCCATGTCCACGCGCAGCCAAAGTAAAGACAGGTCCCGACCTTCAAAAAACTGAAGGCGACGGTAGCAGATATCCTCCCTTACGAACACAGATACCCCGGCGTGTGGTATAAAATGATGTTCAAGTTTATACCCGGGGTATGATAGGTACGCTGTGTCGCTAGGTTGAGATATCTGCGTCTCCGTCAAAAACAACAAGGCCGGCTGCGCCGTCTCAAGATGATAGTGGACGGCGTTTAAGTTGGAGTGAAGTCCCCGTATGTTGCAAAAGTCCACACTCAGGGTGGAACGGGGTGCCGCTGTGTTTGCTCGTCGTTTGCCCTCGTTGAACACGGAATGCAGTATTATGCCCGCCCCAGATACGACAGGCGGCCCGAGCAAAAGCGAAGAATCATTTCCCCGATTTTGCCCGGGGAGGGATTGTCCGGCTTCATCGAAGCCGGTACCCTCCTGGGGTACAATTCCTTTTAACAATGCATTCATGTTCATGTTTTGGCGTGGGGGGGGGGGTTGGGCTTCCGGAATCTCTCACTCACCGACGGAACATAACCAAAGGAATTTGGTTACTGCACGTCGGTCTTCTGTGAGAGGGTGGTCTTTCCCCGGTCGAGCCAGCCCAATACGAACTGCAGTGAGTCTTTACCGCCCTTTTCGTTTGAGAATTTTTGTGAAATTAGAAATTATAAATAGATTAGCATAATAAAACTCCTTTAAAAAAATAAGTTCATATAGTATTTAATTTTAAATAATATTAACTTGGCTTAACAAGTTTAAAGACAATTTCAAACATATACCTTCACACATGTTATATTTTCTCTATATGATTCATACGGTGACCAATTCAACTACTCAATGAATTTAGATATTTAAGAAATCGGGACGGACACAACATCTATATTAGGCTTCTTTCAATACTTATTTTAAATTTCAACAAAACCAGTATGTCATTATCTCTAAGGACTTAGATATAGAAAAAAGTAAATCACGAATGAAAAGATAGTTTGGCATCTTTTTTTTAAATTGGTTTTATTGTATCTACTGCAAAAAAAAATGGATAAAATTCAATGAGTAATTCGAGTACCAATTCTTTAATCATTGCTTAAAGCAACATTCATAAATCAAATTAAAAATCTTTATGGAAATTTAGTTTCATATAAAATATTTGAAAGCTCATTGTCAAAGCTACGGAAAGTTAATTGCCACAGACCTGAGAAGGGCTGCCGACAAAGCTTTGCGGGTTTGATTTATGCTATTTTTAAAGCCATACATAAAACCTAAATTACATAAATAAGAAGATAAATAAAAATAATACAAAATTTTATTTATCTATCCTCTTTGAATCAATAATTATCACTTGTCATTGTGATTGCAGTTGCACAAACATCAATACAATTATAATCAAATACCTTACAAATCATTTATAATTTATATTAGAAGGCTTTCATGAAGTCCAGCTTTCACCCCAGAGTCGAAAGCATAGGTCGTTTACAGTGAAATTATTTGAAAGCAATTATGTTAATTAAGAAAATTATTTTTACTTTAAAGACGAGGTCTTTAAAGTAAAAATAATTTTCTTTAAAGGTCCTGTACCTTTGTAAGACACTACCCATATTAGCCAGCCCCCCAACATACTTATGTAATTTTGGCGTTCGAACCCCCCAGTAACTGGAAAAAATAACGGAGTTCTGTATTTTGACTACATTTTTAGCCAAAAAAGTTTCCTTAGAAATTGGTGACTAGTGGAGTTTCCTTAGAATTTATTCTCCATTGACAAACCCTTTGAAACTTGCAACTACTATTTAATGTATTAAAAATGCTACGTTATATTGCACATTTGCAAATATTTGAAGTTAAAATCTATGACTTTGATATATACTGCCGTTACATATACTGATGTTTCTGATTATGGTTCAAATTTAAAACATCTTTATTCAAGTAGGCATTCACACGCACTTTTGAATCGTCAACTATTATTAAACTGCCAGTGAAGTCGTGTGTCGTGTAATGTTACTCTGCAGAGAAGAACTGGCCAAAAACTCAATAGCTGCTCTTTTTGAATTAATTTAACAATATTTGATGTATACATTACAATATCAAACTTACAAATGATTCAACAACCACAGGTCCGCAATCTAAATTGTTGATCAAAATGCAATCAACTAAAATCTCTTGTTTGCTATTATAAGATATTTATAACAATATACTTTTAATGTTAGATTTAAAACTATGAAAAGAAAGGTCTTAGATATATTGTGGAACTTCATTATATATGCGTAATAAAGTTCCACAAGGTTATGGTTGAGTCTTAAGGCGGTGTCAAGCGCAGCACAGCGCAATGTAGCCTGTTCTGAAGAGTCAAGGTACGCTGGCTGGGGTGGCACTTTAATATAAGTACTATAATGTATCCAATAATAACATAGTTCTTCGTTAAACAATTTTTTAAGTATGTGACAGTAATAGCCCAATGTTAGCAGCTCTAATTTTATTTATGACAGAGGTAACCCACGAATTTATCAACAATCATAAGGCTGGTAATACGTACAATGCATATAGGTCTTTGTAAAATGCACGCACTGTTCGTCTGTTCATTTAATATTTTATAATATTTAATATTTTATATATAAAAAGTTAATAAGTATAAGTGTATAATAAACTAAAATAAAACTATAGAATGGGTATAGAGCTCAAACAGGCTTTAATAACGATCGGAAAATCATTTAAATATTCGATTAGTTTTTGTGAATCAACAATTCTGATCCCTTTTGGTTTCAATTTATAATTGTCGGTCGCTTTATATTTATCCTCTTTACGATTACATTCCTCTCTTACCCCTCACCCTTACCCCTTCTCACTCCCTCTCCCTAAGTATAAAATTGAGTTTTGTTTTGACGTTATTCTATTAAATCAGAATAATGCTAAAACGAAGACCTGTCAACATGGAATTTATTAAATAAAAAAAAAACTATGCATTTTATAATGATTGATCAATTATAAGTACTTAAAAAATGACAAATATAACATTATGAAAAGCTTTTTTTGAAGATTGATGAACACTTAAGCTACGTACTAAAAAAATGAGGTTTCTTCTACAAATTTAAATATAATTTCTATCGTAGTAGTGTAACTCGCAAAAAAACCCTAATACCATAGGAAGCATAATAGATATATACATTTTCCTTAATATATTCAAAAGAGATATTGAAATCAAAAGCAAGAAACTCACGGGAACCTTGAAATTGTACGTAGTTATATCAAACACCTATTTATTGTCCCTCTCACGCCCCAACAATCTGAGCATCCGTCTCTTTCGTCGTTCCCGTTTAGAGCTCATAGCCCCATAACGTAAGTCATACGAAGCACAAGTTTTCCTAAGATAATAAACATAGTTCGTTTTATATGA
The DNA here is from genome assembly GCA_963555665.1 of Dircenna loreta. NCBI lineage: Eukaryota > Metazoa > Arthropoda > Insecta > Lepidoptera > Nymphalidae > Dircenna > Dircenna loreta. The sequence continues at coordinate 11,802,709 of OY743092.1, forward strand.
AAACTTGGTACATTATGAAGTCATTAGGAACTAAATAGCTTTTGTTAGATAATAATTGGAGTTAAAATCGCGACTAAAACCATCTAAGCCAGTCCATTGGTTTTTAGAGGATGTATTAGATATTGTTAATTGAAACTACTTCCATACTTAGGTATAACTGACTTTTCCTCGCAACTTTGTCTGCGTGGACTACAATAGGATATTCATTACTCGTTCCAAATTTTTTTTTACTAGTGATCGAACTTTTAAAGGTAACAGTATCATATTTTTGTAGAGCGTACTCTTACAACAGACTTTCTGTAATACTGCTTGCAGGGTTTATAATGTAATGTAATTTAGTCAGTTTGTTATTTACTTCAATTAGGGCATTAAATATCATAGCATATCTTCCTACCATCATAACTTCGTACGTAGCATATCTTCCTACTATCATAACTTCGTACGTAGCATTTCTTCATACTATCTCGTCCTCGTACGTAGCAAATGTTCGTACTATCATATCTTCCTACGTAGCATATATTCGTACTATCATAATTTTGTACGTAGCATATCTTCGTACGTAGCATATCTTCGTACGTAGTTTATCTTCGTACGTAGCATATCTTCGTACGTAGCATATTTTCGTACTATCATAACTTCGTACTATCATATCTTCGTACTATCATATCTTTGTACTATCATATCTTCGTACGTAGCATATCTTAATACGTAGCATATATTCGTACTATCATAACTTCGTGCTATCATATCTTCGTACGTAGCATATCTTCGTAATATCATATTTTTGTACGTAGCATATATTCGTACTATCATAACTTCATACGTAGCATATCTGCGTACTTCGTACCACCCAAATTATGTTTAGACCGTAGACCTAATGTTGGAATGATTCAATTTCAATGAAAAATACCAGGATCTGAAAGTTTTCTTATTAGCATAGGATCTAAAGTTTTATAATCATGGAATCATCACCTACCCATGACCCTATTAGATTTAATTAGAATTGTTTTAGTTAGAGACTTTAAACTTGAAAGTATAAAGAAATTCAAACATTTCTCAAAATCATCATCATCACTCAAAAAGAGTGATCTATTGGTGATATATTATGTAAACATATTATCAATGCCTAAATCCAAAGGCATTAAAAAATATGTTCAACTTATTACTATTCAGTACAAATAAAATAAATAAATGAGATTTATTGTTAATAATAATAGTTTAATCTACCCAACAAACACTACAGAGTTCAAACTGTTTTGTTTCGGGCGAGCAGCTGAAGTCAGTTGACGGGAACACGTGCACGCGATCAATTCATGTTAATATATCTTTACTACATCTCTTAGCTCTCCATACCTTATCGATTTAATGTTTTACTCTTGGGTAAGCTGACGTAATACAAAATTACAATATATCACAATAACAGACGTACCATTTGTTATTCATTGTTTTGAATAGTTAAAACTTTATAAACAAATGTTTTTTTTTAATTTATGCCCTAGTTTAATTTTTCAGCAAAGTTATGGTTCAACCTCTTTCAATTGCACCGAAACCAGGTCAAATCCTTTTGTAATTTGTATATATGTAAATGTTATTTTAATATTTGTTTATACGTTTTATGGGTATGTATGCATAAATGTACTCACCTAGAGATCGCATTTCTCGATTTAATGAAACTTTGAATTCGTGTTCTATAGTTGCCGGATAAGCGCTGGTAATATAAGGATCAACATAAAACCCATAGAACAACCCCAAAAGCCAGGATAAAGTTTGAAATATTCATAACTCGAAAACAGAGAACTTCTTTATATTAAGCAACTTTTTGTCCAAAAAGTTTTTTGATTATAACGGCATCTTCCCTGCTTGCTCAGTCTCCGGTGAAAAGCGTGACTAGTTATCCTTTGATAGCTTATGATTTCCGATAGTTTAAAAACATTGCGCTATGATAGTTATAGCCTATCTATAAACTATTTCTACGACGCTTTTGTAAAAAGTAAGAAACATATATTTGGATCAAAACGAACAATATTGAAATTTCTCTAATTCTTCTTCTTCCTAGATATATAGGTATAATCCATTTAACTGTTTGAGAGTTATAACTGAAATAAATTTTGACGTCTTTATTTTATACTTTTGTTTGTTTGTTTACTTTTCAAGTTGCTTTTGATTTAACTTAAAAGTATGCACATTATTAGCTTGAGTAAGTATTAATGGTGCTATAAATCAAACATAAATAAAATGTTACTATAAAAATACATAAATGAAACTGAAATATTGGAATGAATATATTATTTAAATATAACGAGGCTGTCAGAAAAAAATGTCTAAATTGTGTTCATAAAAGAGATAATTGTGTAATTGAAAACTTTATAAAATGTTCAAATTGGCGCGATAATTATTTTTTTCTTAGTGGTTTATAAGTGCTTTATAATTTAATGCCTTAACTGAGAGACGCATAAGGTTTATACTTACTTATAATAATAAATATAATATTGTTAATATGACTTTTGGTCAATTTAAAAAAAGAACATGAGTCTCAAACAAATATTTCTTTGTTCCGACGTTTTTAAGTAAAAGTATTCCAATTTTTTCTCATTTTTGAAAGTCTTAATGCAAAGAGTTGTCAAAACAAGTCTTTTTGTAAACTTTTTCTGAGCTCTATCTATTCGTTCTATATTATTTTGACATATAGGAAACCAAATTTACCAACATTAATATATATGGTTACGGACAAGACTAAAATATAAAGTTTTCAAAGCAATAACCTATTTAAAATCTCTGGTATTTCGTTAAATAAAACCTATCATTCGCAGACTTTTTCCTATTACTGAATTAATTTGACATTTTAATTATTTTTTTTAATAACACCACTACCAAATAGTTTTTAACACTATGATAGGTTAAATTATACTTCTATTAACACTGTAAAGGAAGTGTACTACTTTTTGAACTATATAAGACAATTATTAAGGTATTATGTGTTTGAAGTATTATTGTGATATAGATCACAGTAATACGTCAAACAGACCAAACGTCAATTTGACATATATGACGGACGTTCATGATTTAATAAAGTTAGTAGAGGCTACCTCTTGTTATTTGACTGACCGAATATAGGATTAAACTGAGGGGGGTTATACCAGCCTCTTACATAAGGTCGGTTTGAAGTAGTGAGAGCGTTTCAGAGAGAGGGTGAGAGTTTTGCGAGGGAGAATACTCAAAACTTCTGCGTTTCTCTCCGTATATCCTAGTCTAAGGCAGCCTTTCGTATTTCTCCATGCAGTCTTATTTTTCCTTATTTGCGTATTAATATTATTTATTGAAACAATAAACCAAACTACCAAAATTTGTATTGCGAATTATACTTTAATCTCTATTTATGAATATAATTTTTATATTCATTTTCCAATAGTCTAGAAAATGGGATGTTTTACACCCTGATTTTATTCGTGATTAAATTTGCCCATTTATACAGAAATTGTTTGAAAGGTACTACAGTTGTTCATAATTACACGCTATACCATTACAATATAGATATGTTTATTTGTATGAAATCCCTCAACATCTATATTAATATTATGAAAACAAAACTTTTATTTGTTTTTATGTTCACTTGTAACGCAACAATTTAAAAAAATCGTTCATATGTCGAAAGCATATACGCTACTTTTTTTCGACATTTCGACATCCACAGCTATTCCCACAGAAATTCAGAAAAAAAGCTCTACCGAATCCATTTACACTCGTCTGCTACCGTTTTGGTTATTTATTTTCCAAAAATCATGATTTTCTGTACATCTAAATACTACACTACATTTTGGTTAGTTGAACGAGTTTTTGAAGAAAAAAAATAATTGATATACTAAAATTTTAAATGTATAAAGCCCCTTTTTATTTGTTTAATTTATGCACGATTTATTATTATTGAATTATTCGCAGTAGGATTTTTGTTATGACAATTTATTTAGTTATGTGGCTGAATGTAAACATGTATGTATTAGAGCATCAAAGACATCAAAGGCCGTGTGTGCTATACCTTCTAGTTTTAATTTTTGTAATTGAGTTCCGTGACTCATAGTGCTATTTTCGTCTGCTCTGTCTTTTATTTAATCTTCAAAAAATACTAGTGATATTTTCTTCAAGTTGATATTAAGTATGATTCCGGTGACAAAATTTTATCAGATCCAGATAGAAGCAACGGTTGCTTCTAGCCCTCCAGTCCCTACACTTCATTTGGAAACCGCAAAAGACTCATTATTAATATGAAATTTTAAAAATAATACAAATAATAATTAAAGCAGTTTGCTTACTCTGCTATCATTAATTTACACAGGGCAGCCAGGCGTTGATGAGTGTAGTGGAGACATAATGCGTCACGTTTTCGCTGTGCTAACATACTTCATTAGTATTTTGTACTTTTAATACACAAAATAGACTGACATGCTTTTAATATTTTTTGATAATATCACACAGACATACACATGTCTGTTCTTTCTTTCTATCCCGTGTTTACTAAAAGGCTAGCAGAGGCTAATGTTGATTAAAAAAGTTAATATCAAATTAATGAATACTAGATAATGATTTATACAGACATTATATTTATATTTACCCGGCTGTATTCACGTAAAATTCTACGTGACTGAAAGTAAATACAAAAGTCATTGTTCACGAAAGTTTAAATATATTGACATTACATTCGTTTGGCAGACAAAGAATGAGTTTTGGTCACTGAGCAATGCAGAACGCTTTTTTGTGACGATATTTACGTCACAAATTGTTTGTTGGTTATATTATTTTAATAAATTGATTATACATCCAACTCGCATCCGAGACACATTATTTATTTGTTTTAAAATATAATTGACTGTAAGACGTCTAGATACAAACGGAGTATCAGGCCCGGCCAGTTGTAGAGAGAAGTATACCAACATATAATATCATAACGATGTTAGAAATATGTCGTTTTGTCTTTATATTTCATATATCTTAATCAATTTAACAAGATAATTTCTTAAACTGCTTAGTCTTAAAATTAATAAGTAACTAAATAAAAGATAATCATCTGAAGTTTATTTAAATTAATAAAAAATATTTTAATATTGTTTTAATATTTCGTTGAAGTAAAATATATTTCAATGTTCTACTAGGACAGAGATGATCTTATAATATTATAAGTTAATTCATTATGCCAAAAGAATTTAATATTCTTAATCAGTTTATTTATAAACTGTCTAAACATCTATATTATTCTATAACGTCCCCGCTCACCCCAAAAAAAGGTGTGTTCTCTTACAAGTGACCTGTTTAACATCCGCGTGATGGGCGCTTGTGTGCGTATTGTTTTCAATATTAATCGTAATAAGATTCGTATTTTAGGAAAATATATATTTTGGAAATTGTATTTTTGATGTAGCTATATACTTTATAAATATTATAGTTTCACAGGTATTTCAAAATTCTATTGATAGTTGACGTCAGCCGCTCAGAGGCAGTCAAAGATTGATGCGACTGTACAGCCTTTGTCTGAAGAAGACTGTTCAAAATCTTTGTGTAAGTTTGACATGCTTTCAAAACGTTATATACTTACTCTTTGGGCTGGCTTTTGTAACACAATTGTACTAATTACGTGAGCTTTAGAAATCAAAATCATTTTATTATCATTTTATTATCAGACAGATAAACTATCTTCATGCAAGTTTCGATATTGTTACCTCTCAAAAATCTTTAAACGGTTTAAAATTAAAAAAAAAAACAAACAACGGAAACCTTGACATAACTAAATATTAGGCAATAAAATTTAAAAATTGAGATGTATAATATGAATCTAAATATTGGTATTATCAAAACGAAATCATTTTGCTTGGTAGAACCTTTCATAGCACCGTTTGTCTAATTTATTCTGAAATTAAACCGCTCAGTTCAAAAGCACATGTGTGCTATTTTTTGTAGCACTTACCTACTAATAATACTACACTAAAATTGTACTTTACAAACATTAGAATAAATAGAAGCCTTAAAACATAACACCTCAATGTAATATGAATATTATAATTTGAATATACTTAATCTTAATGGAATTTAAAATTTATTTTTGTTTAAATTGCTTTAAAAGCAGTACTTTACGATATTCTAGTCATTACCATACAATTTGGGGAAGTGTTAAACGGAAAAATGTTTCTTCACATTAAAAATATTAATTAGAAGAAATCATTACTCACCTTCAACACCGAATCACTAGTAATTCATTATTAGATATTTTGTTACATTTCTTATGTCCCACAATTAATAATTTTAACGTTACAATGCTTTTCGCAAGGCAATGCCGTATTGTTTGTTAATGTACGCGAAGTTTTAAGAGAGATTGTGGAGGAGGCACGACCGCTCCCTTCAATTTCTTTCGCTAGACTGACAAGTGACTTTACCCACGGCTTCGAAATTCTCGGTTATAGTGACGTACACATTTTTATATTATTCACCGACACCCCCGTGGAGCAACCCTCACTCACCTACTTTATTTGTGTTTTATTCCCTCATCGTTTCCTCATGTTCCCTTAAATACTATTTGATGATTTATTTCAAACCAAAATAAGTGTTGTGACTTGATTCACGTTTACGGTTGAGTGTTAATAGTAAATTTCTTGCTATCCAAAAGTAATAAATATATGTAAAAATTGTGTTAAAATGCTGATTCCATAATCTATACTATATTATATATATTTTCTGACAATTTTGAAAAATAAAAGCTTTTATATTTAAAAGCTTGTATTATTCGTAATAATTAAACGTAAAAAATACTTAACTTATCGTACAAATATATCCGTTATAGTCCCATCTCTACTGCTGAAGGTACCGGCCCATTATTCCTTCATCCCTCGCGGGTGAAACGGCCGAGGCTATAGATGTTATGTAGTTACTTGTATATTTTGAATGTTTCTTACAAAGATCAAACGAAAAGCGACCTTCGGCTTCTCGAAAGTGATGTTTAAAATGAAAATTACTCAAACCCAACAAGATCCAACAGATAAAGAATTGCATAATGAATGGCCAATAGTGCTTAAAATAAATTGAACTGTGACTTTTATTTCTCATAGTAAAAATAGAATTATTGAACTTCAACTTTGTAAGATTTGTATACTTAGACTATTTAGTTTGTACTTATAGCTCATGCGGGCTTGAACGGTGTTTGAATTTAGGCATTTATCTTTCATTAACTTTAGTGAATAAGAAAGATTTAACATTATATTTATATATTAATGCTATTTTTGTAATTTGTGTTACACCATAACTTTTGTCTTCATCAATTCCAAAATATAGGTGTAGCCCAGCTGTAGTCATTTGACTGCAGCTCATTTGGCCATTCTGGCCCACCTTGCAACGGAATATCGGTAAATAGGAGATATTAAAGCTACTTTACGTACAATAATAGAACTGGAAACCTGTACCCCTCCCAACATTCATTCTTCAAGGAATGTTTTCTTCCACCTATAAAAGTCTTATCTGAGTGTCGAAAGCAATAAGAAATTTTAAATAAACTTCTCCTTGAACCGTCTTTTAAAAGAAATCATATTTAAATAGATTTTTTTTTTATTTAAACATAACATTTATTAACAGAGTATTATTGATCGGCCAACGGAAACATCGGGCTACTTATCGGTGTTGTTCCATTGAATACTACGGATATTTAAATCATTTTAAACTGTAAGTAAGCAGCTAAGGCACATGTTAGTAAAAAATACTGAAACTGTAAATGCGCATTATATAATGTTTATTTAAAATTAGGGTTCGTAAAAATATTGTACTACTATAAATACTAAAAAGCCCAAAATGTTAATACGTTATAAAAAGTAGGTAATTTTAATTCGTTCTTATTAACTGATGTTTGGTGGATCTCAAAGTAAGATAAACTAGACCAGCGAATATTTGTATGTTATTTAACAAGAGGTTTTTATCTTATTTAACATAAATAAGTATACGGTTGGTGTTTTTTTTACATAATTTTAAATTTTATCTTCCTTATTAGTAGTAGTGTTAATTATTTTTATTATATTCTTTCTTCCTACGATCATCATCATTGAAAATAATTTAGCATAATATAAATAATAAGCTATTTATTGGATGAATATAATATGCGACCGACTAACGGACGATTAGATTACATCCAATGTATGATATCTAGATATACCTAATAGTGGTTGTGTTCCTTAACCAGTTCAATTTCGAACCAATACTTATAAAAGTCTCATCGAAATATTCTGTACAAATATATATCTAATTAAACTCGTAACAGTGCTGCATATTACTTCGTACGTAGGATAATAACCAGGGACCGTGCTCGTTAAGAGGAATTAATTTCCCAAACGCTAAATTCCAAAATGGTTGTTTTCAAATGTTTTACGGTGATTAAATTTCTGTGACGATAATACGGCTATTATAGAGTTTTGAAGCTATACGTTAGTATAAGTAAATGGGGGAGCATTGAGTATTTTAAACTTAACTAATCGAAGACGACATAAACTTATGGGGGATGACAAAAGTTACTTAAAGGCAAACATAAATTAACTACCTTAAATGTACAGGGTTGGAGACTTTGAAACTTTAATACATCAATATTAAATGTCCTACTCACCTTTCTACCATTAAAAGTAATTTATTCAATTTATAAACATAAGTTATCCTCGTGGCTGTATGACATTAAAAATACAATTAAGATTATCAAGTACTAAATTTTGAGAAAGAATCATTTGACTCTGATAAGAATAAGGTAAGGATTTAAAAAAACTGTAGTCCCCGGTTTTTTTAAATATTTATTTGTTTTGTGATATATTACATAATTTAAATTATGAATTGTTTAGTATAATTGTTTTAGCCGTTTTAACTCTACGAATTAGAAAAAAGCTTTCTCTAAACGGTCGCTCGTATAGATTTTAAAAATTTGCATGAAAAGTCAATTAATGCCGTAGCCTTTTTCCCTTAGGTTTGGTTGTTTTGCACAAACATGGGCCGCTGTTGAAGTAAATGTTATATGAGAGGATTTACGAAAATACAGATAAATATGAGCTACAACTACTTGTATATTTAACTAACTTTGACATGCAATTTGACAAGTACACTTTTAATTATAACTATTTTTTACGATCTAACTTGCGTATAATTAAATTTATATTTTAAATTATAAATTTTATATTTAACCTGACGTTTTGAATACTTTGCAGCAATCGAAACATTCAGTTTAATTATCCAGAGCTAGATCCTTAAAAAATATTTTATTTTCATACCATTTTCTTCTAAACTCCGCGGCAAAGGTAAAAACGATTTTCACCATATATTATCATTACATCTATACTATCTTTCGAATTATTTTAAACTTTTATTTGAAAAATCGAAACTTCTTTCCCAAATTACTAATATGCTAGTAGCATGCCTTAAAAATTTATTATAACTATAAAATAAAAAAATCGCGGTTTATATGGCATATAATATTATTATAAATACAATAACTGACACGAGGCAACCAAATCTCGACAAATGGGAAAATTGTTTTTATAGAATAAGTTACTTATTGATATAACTTATTCTATAAAAACAACTTGGAAAAATATAACAGAACACGAGGAATGGAAATACTTTTATTAAGGTATGTCTTAAATTGTAACTTGTAGCAATATTCGAATCTTTGATATTTCCCAAAGAATCATAAATAAATATGTCTCTTTCGAAACGCTGAACCAGAAATTAAGAGACTAATCAATATAGCTACTTATTAAAATATCATTATTTTAATGTAGATAAGAAGCGATGATTAATTGGTTCCTTTCGTGCTCCAGAAAAACAAATTTGTATCATAGTAATCCAAATACTTACTGTAGAAACCAGAATAAAACTACTTATTGTAGTACTGTCATTGTATTTTTAGGTATGAGGATAGGATTCCACAGGTTCACGAAATAATAAAAAAGAGATTCCGAATCCAGGAGCTACGTATTGGACCACTGTAGTGGCCTGTAAAAATATGATAATACCTTGTGACGGTACGTGTCGAGAGACGAATAGGGGTCCAAAATTGTGGTAAAATCACTCTGTCATCTCATAAGATTTCCAGCCCAGTAAAATGCGTTGTACAGGTCAGGTCAGGGAAAGTTTTTTTCTCCACTCGGTGTGGATAATACAATAATAATAAATAACGATATCGATAGAATATCTTTTTCCTAATCATATATTTCTGCACAAAAAAATATTTTGGAATATCTACACATTAACATTTGAGTATCAGTTGTAATTTTCATAAATTTCAAATTCTTCTAAAAATAATTATTGTACTCATTGAGCATTGGCTGAATAAATGACATCGTATCCCCGCGTTGGCAGATTATACGTCATTGCAAAGCCCTTTTACAAACCAAAACGATGCGGTCATTGCTTTTGTTAGGTTTGCACTTGCGTGAACAATGAAAAAGCCTACGTTTAAGGATTCCAATATTAATAAAGATTTTGATGTAGTGGCCTCTTATCGATCCCCTTCCATTAGAAATGTATCTGATTTCCTTGAATCTTTAGATAATAGTCTGTCTCTCAAATTCAGACAAATATTATCTACAGTTGTTTCACACATATTTTTATCAATACTGAGATCGTAATTCAATATTATTTGGTTTGAAAAAAATAAAATTCGGTTTTTTAAATGCGGGTTCATTTTATACGCGATATGATGAGTTCTAAGATACTTAGTTGCTTATAAACTTCATGATGTTGACATCATGGCTTTAAATTAAGCATGACTAAAGAAGGGTGAAGAGGGCTGAGCTCCCACTGTGCCAGGTTATCGTTTATGTCACAGGTCCAGACCTCCGAAGCGCGGTAAATTGGTGGAAGCGTTGGTTTTTACATCAGAAATAATATGACTGAAAATTTTTGTCCTATCCAGTGACTACAAGTGTGGAACAAATGTGACTTGGTGTTACTGTACAGCAACCAGACCACCGTTGCTGCTGAATCCACATATATTTTTGGAATATCTAACAGAAACAAATACATCTTTGTCATATTATGATTTCCTTTTTATTTTAATGAGTGACTTCAATATAAACTTTTTGGACTTAATTAACGTACACACTAAACCTGCACTCAAATTGTATAGACAAATAGCCAAGATTTATTTGACATATCTGTAAAACATTTTATATTCTTACGATGTGCCATTCGCTCACAGTCATGTTGATCATATTTAATCAAAAAATTCTAAAGGTATTTATGAGGCCCATTTATAAAGGGCTACTTTAAATCACACCAACATCCTTGGATTACATTTAACATAAGTCAAATGATGAAAATTTGTGACGAAGCCCAATTACAGACTCGACGTACTACTACAGTTATGTAGTACACTACTATAGATATTTCGAATTATGAAAAGGTAAAGCTATTATTGAAACTGCGATAGCTACTGTCTTATCAGACCCAAAAGTTTTAAACATGCATTGTCTAAATATCCAAGGCAATATAAGGGTATCGCAATCATATAAAGATTTTTATAAAGTGAATAGCATTCGAAACTCAATTTTCAGTCATAAGACGCTCACTAGAATTAAAATTTAGAGCAGATTCTTAAAAATGTAACGTTGGAATTTGAAATACAGGGTTCTAATTTACAAATAATTAATTACGTAATAGCCGATAGTAGCTGTTTTCTGAACGTCTGAACCTTTCTCGTCTGAACCTTTCGTTTCAACTTCCGATTTAGTAACTGATCATTATACAAAAGAAGAAGAAATAACTAGAATGCATTTTGGTTGTGCTTCCATTTAAAGGACTTCAAATCGATTCAGCATATTTTTTTGCCTACTTCGAATAATAACAAATTAATACAGTTAACATTTGGCTTAAGATTTACTGTTGTAAAAAATGTTTAGAGATGCTATTACCAGATAGTTTTTATTTCTATATGTTACCTTATTTCATTATTATTACCATCATAGTTTTATTTTTGCTAAAAATATACTTTTGTTATTCTAGTTTCTCGTAGACTTTTTAACGCATTTTAAGTAAGCTTTAGAATAAAGACGTGAGCTGCCTATATCGTTTGAAAACTTATTATTTTTATAACTTTTTAAAGTTTTTATTATCAGGATTTGTTTACCTTTACTTTGATGTTTAATCTATAAGATATTTTTCATAAATTTTAAGAGACGAGGTAATCCACAGTTTAGTTATTCATTTATCTACGGTTCCTTGTAAAATCTAAATATTTTGTCAACATTCTTTGAAAGTTAATTTTAGAAAATATTTTCTTAGATTTTATCGAGTACACTTTTAAAAAAACTTTTTTAACGGTTCTAACTTGCGTGTCATTGGATTTTTATTTAACATTATAAGCTATGCATAACAATTCAACTCGTTTCAAATACAGGCGATTCCTGTATTCTATTCTATTTTATATTCACCAGAAGACGAGGTGTAGGTGTCACAAGATTCAAAAAGAGAACCTATCATCATTCGTGTCCGTCGTCGATATATTAAAGATGAGGTTCTTAGCAAGATTGTGAGAAGAGAACAACTATGTTGCAATGGTACAGGTTTGTTGTGATTGGTTTCATCGGTAACAGTAACCGAACATATACGATCAACTATTACCTTATTAATTTTAATACGATGAGTCTCCGTAAAACAAAATATCTAAGCTCGGGATCAAGATTATAGATATGTCCAACTGAATCGTTAGCAACATAAAGAACAGTTCTATAAACGCTAGACTGAACTAGTTTCATGTACCATATTCAGACTGAAAAAAATCAAAAACAACTGTTGTACGAAATAATTATTGTTGTATATTTTGATACCAACGTTTCTCGTTTTAGGTACTCTACCTACACTGAAACACCTTGCTCTAAATTAATAAATATAGCCACTAACTAGCAGCTAACTAGCAACTAGCTAACAGCTAACTAGCACTGCCACTAGCTCTTAATAATCTCAGAAATATGACCGATATGATTTTTACAGCCGGATTTGTAAATAGGTGCTATTCTACTATGTTGCCTCTTGAGATACGGACTCGTATCTCAACGAAGTAAGAGCACGTATACGTACACGTGTGGCTCGAGAGTTCACTTCTGAAAGAAACCGTTAAATGCCTGCAAGTACAGGAGAAATATAATCCAAAATGATAGTAAGGACTTTAACGGGTATACCACATAGGCCCTCGGTATTTTTTTTACATTCAAAATTTTAAATGATTTTATTATTGTTGTTAGAATTGTACGCTTTAATTTAAAAATAGGTACTTTATACGAAAATTAATTGTAAGAAGCGATTCGGCTAACAAGCAACAAAACGAAAGAAAAATTCTTAGTAATTTCTATGAGAATATTAACGAAATAAATAAAATTCGATCTTATTTTGTTATCGAGAACTATTATTTACCTATTAAAATAAAATTAATTGAACCTATTTCACGAAACTTTGTATTTCACAGGTTTTGTACTAAGTGAGGTGTACTACTATGAGGTGTACTGTTATAAAATTATTGATCTATATATATAAGTATATGGGAGATCCCCTCTTACTAACTCATCACGATATCTCTGGATCTATAAGGCCGATTGACTTGAAATTTGGTAGGAATATTACTCACGTGGTGTAAGGTCAGCTAAAATTTATAAGATTTACGAAAGTCCGCCTCAAAAGGGGATTGCGGGGGTGTAACAATGAAAAACACGTTTTTAAACTATATCTTCTATAGGTGCAGAGCATGGTGAGGATATTCTCTCTGGTATTATAAAAGTTAATAAAAAAAAATACTTTTTAACAAAGAGCCATCAACTGGATAGTTACTTAATCGAGTCAACCGTTTTTGTATTTTTTTACTGTTCTCACGTAAAAACTACTGGACCGATTTCAAAAATTCATATTACAGTTAAAAGGAAAATAGGGATGCATAATAAAAATACAATATTGTAACCCAAGGTTTGATAAAATTAATCAGAAAAAAATTGTCATCGCGTGCTCTACGAAAATATGTATGAAAAATGTTCTATAGTACCTACGTATCAACTACTGTAGTAACACCACTATAACTACTTTTTTACCTCTTAAGACATAATAAAAGTGCCGGCAATATTAAAACCATATTATTCAAACCTATGTATAAAACCTTATCCTATTAAATGCCGCTCCGCACAGCGTAGCCGGTAACGATGTTTGACATCGATACCTTTACATCATAATTTTATTTGTTGGAGGTAATGATTAAAGTAACTTATCCCAATCTAAATATATCTTAACCAATATTGAGAAATAACTTTCACGTTGGATCTAAGCTATATCATATGATATCCTTGAAAAATAATAAAGATTTAGAACGGATAAAGAAGTTATGAACTCTGTGTTCTTAAGTTCTCGCGGACGAAGTAGCGAGCAACAGCTAGTATTAATATAATAGGTATTTAGTCACAACTACATCGTATCTTTACATCATAATCTTAAGTAAATAAATTTGATATTGTGAGTGATATTGCATAACCGTCAATTATTTTATAACGCATGTCAAAACTGGATTTCAGTCGAATATAACAATAATGATAGTAGTATTTACTCTGTTAATACAATATCAATAACTTATTTAATCAATTATTTGTTATATCGAAAAATTAACAAACAAGAGAGCTTATGAGAGCAACAAAGAAAATAATTATTTATATTTTTTACATTATAAAGATAACTAATTCTCAACAATAGAACGCTATAAGATATTTTTAATAAACTGCATTATGTTTTATGGCAATTTAGTTAAATATTCTTAAAACAAAAAAAGGAAACTATTTAGAAACTAAACAGGTCACGTTTTGTTACGTTGTTACGTTAGTGACAAACAATGTAATATTTTGTAAACAGTTTTGTTTAAAACGATAACATTATTACCCGATGCATATTACCTAGATTACCTAGAAACACTTCGGGAGATTCAGTGTTCCAGTTCCCGGCGATAATGACGAAACTGACCGCTGCTGTGATTATTCTACTCTTCACAATTAATGTCGTAAGTGTTATATAATATTATAACTATATATATATATATATATATTTTTTTTTTAAAGGTCCACTGCCTGTTAAGTACGGCCTAAACTTTGAAATTATTACTTTTGGCTAATGTTTGTCTATTGTTTTTTAACAAATCACGCAAAAATGACTCGGCAGATTTGATAAAGTTTGGTGTGGATATAGCGCAGGGCTCTATAAGAAATATAAAGGATACCTTTACTATGGAAATATTTCTTTTATATGTTGTATAGAAAAACTACTTGCTGAATATTGAAAAAAAATTGAGTAACTTTAGTTCATTATTTGCATCAACATATAAGTCTTGCTATTTATACTATGGAAAATGTTAATGAGAATACAAAAAAAAAACTAATGTATGGGTTTATGTATAAAATGTACTCGTAAGATATAAAGATGTATATTACTTAGGTACTGTCTGGTAAAAGATTTTCTTGTATATAAAACCAAAATCAAATAACAAAATCAATTTTATTAGATATGAAAAGTTACTTTTAATTATTAAACTTCAGAAAGCCAAAGTCAAAAATCCAATTCGAAATCAGAATAGAAAATGTAAGACCGAATTCGAACATCAAATAAGATTTCAAAATTAATTTCAAAGAACGGAAATTTGAAACCCAATATCTCAATAAATAATTTAATAAAAAAAAAAGTCGGTTTATGGACGATAATTTTACGGGATAGCGTAATAAGGAAACATTGATGAAAAATTGCAATCTTTTATTAATTGAATTGAATTATTATCACTCAATTAAAATTATTTGTATAATACAAATATTTTATTTTTTTTGACGACGGCTAATTGAATTGAACTTTGAAATGGTATAAATGCGTCACAAGACCAACGCTTAGGCAGATCGTATCTCTCTATCGCTTATTACGCGCTCTCGCATGCACACTCAGTTCAGGCGAAACGTGACAATAAGTCATACTTATTCGTGCAAGCAAACGATGTTCATCGATTTCCAAGACGTTATCACGTTATCACGTTTTAATGGGTTTTAGGCAATAAAAAAACATCATGATTTCTTTACCGGTAGAACATTTTAAATAAAACACACAAATAATCACTACCAAAAAACTGAAACATGCAGACAATTTGGCTTTAATTAAGGAATATTTATTTTACGGGTACACAAGGAAATGGTTGGACATAAAATTAATTAACCAGAACTTATGACCATAAACTACAATTGTTTTTAATAATTTATGTATCTTATTGACATGCGAAGTAGTAGTATGAATGTTTTTTGATTAATATACACTGTCACAGTTTTGGAACCTAGGCCTAAAAAAACACGCAATTATGACCAATACAGTTCATTCCTACACATTTTAACGGACTATCTGGAATCAGACGATGATATGGTAAGTTTCTAAGGAGAGTTACGACTTTTCCTTTTAAACGAGTACTTCTCACACTTTTATGTATGTGTACCTTGCTAAATTACGGCTTTTAATAGCCAAATAGGTTTCCTTTATCGATGCCAGTAACAACTGTGGGTCAGCATGCATTGACCTAGTATGATCAGAGTTCTGAACGGAAAGTACAGTAAAATTACGTGGACTGTAAATGTGTTTTTTATCATAACTATAGTTCAGTGAGTTTTCCAAACAATCATAAATACACTTTATGTTATTACGATCGAAAAATATTATAAGATCTAATTCCTTATGTAGATCATCTCCACATATGTATTATTTTTGAGTTCTTTTTATTTATATAACTATTGGTAACGTGTAGGCTAAGGCGCTTTAGTCTGAAAACATTCGAAATAATTCTGTGATCGATATATATATAATCGCAGTAAGAGAGTGGTACGGTGCAATAACATTTCAGGCAGAAACTCTTACATTCAACGCTCTTAACATTAACTGGATAGAAAAATCCAGAGATGATTTGGTTTTAAAAATTGAGGATTTTACCACCTCAGATCGATAACTTGTCACTCGTTTATTTAAACACCATGGGTATATACAGAGCATATGAACAGCAGTTCTCTGATTCGTGACGACACGGGTTCTATTATAAGTATTCTAACTTTTTTTGGCGCTTGCGGCCAAACGGTTTTAGGTTACGAATTAACATTTTAAACGAAACTAATAAGATTCGGTTCAAAAATTCTTACGTCAATCCTTTACATACAGGGAAGCAATCTCTTATTCAAACTAACTTTTACCAAGGAAGGTAAAGGGCTAGTCATTGAGCGAAATTAAAAGTAAAATTATGTAAAGTGACAAACACCGCAACATTGTAAAAGATTTTTATATTTTTTAAATCACCCTAAAACCGCATGATTATGATATTCTCAAACGCCACAAAAAAGAATATGAAGGTATTTAAGTATAAGTATAAATCCCGCTGTAATTCGTGCTATCCAACCAACCGAAACCACCCCCCCCCCCCCTTTTTCCATTAAAGCAAGAGTTAATAATAACTCAACATCATTAAACTAGTAACATGGGGGTGTTTAATAATGGAAAACAAATTTACTTTTTATTTTTTTACTGACATAGTAATTTGCTAAGCCATATTACTATAGTTAACAAGTTACATTAAAGTATCTTAAATTTAACTTTTAAATATGGATAGATAAAAGTGCACCTTTGTTTCTGTTGGTATTTAAGTTTCAGTTTATTAATTTGAAGTGTATTTTTGTCATTAAATATTCTGTATCTACAGATATCAAAAATCATTCTCCCCCACAAACTGCGATACCTGGAGAACATGTTGAACGCCGAAGTGGTAGCAAAGGCCGCAAAAATACGCCAGCGCCTGGAAGCCAATCCTAATGCGCCCGACAATGAAAAGAGCTGGCCGATGCTGCTGGCCCAGTATCAGGATGACAAAAAGCAGAGCTACGCTCATAATGGCTTCTATATTCGCCGACCACCTAACCTTTAGATTTAAGAACACATATATTTATGCTAGGCATTCGAAAGTAAATATTTTTACCGAGTAAAGTTTAAAAAAATATTAACTTTAAATCACCTACATTAAATAGTTTATTATAGTATTTAGTTATTAGAATATTGCGATCTATTTAAGTCTATAAGTAAGTATAGTGTGTAAAACGTAGTAAATAAACACATGTTTATTTTGTTGTATTTTAAGATAACCAAGCAGATACAAATTGTTCCTAAATTAATAAGAAACAGATACATAATAATTGCTTTGTTTAACTTTTTTGACCACTGTAACGTTTTTAACTATCTTTACGATGAAAATTATTATCCTTCTTTTCAATAAAAATATATTTCTGTGATAGGTACTTAAAGACCTCGTAGTGTTTATTTGATATGAGTATTTTTAATCTGGTCTAAATATTATTGAATAAAACTCTGTAAATTCATTATAATCAAATAAAAATATTGAAAACATCATGACCACACCGATCTGCTACCGAATAAGCGTGTCTAAAGTACCCAGATAATATTGATTACATGAATACATACGAATATATACGATGTATGTATATACAGAGTGATCTCAGAGGGGTTGGCCAGAAATGACTGCGATACGTCACGTGATGTGGCACAGATTTCTTCTCAAACATTTATCCTGTTATTTGAACAAGCGTATTTTAATTTAAACTTGTCTGTTTAAGTGTGATGGGAATTGATAGAAATATAAAACCTATGTATATATCGTGCTGCTAACGCGATGACTCAAAATCTGATTTAATCCACATTCATAATAATTTTGCGCTGTTTTATTTTGCTTCTCGCAGCAGACTTGTTTCTCGATTTCAAACCGATTTTTTATTGTATTGCGTGTAATGTATTGCAGAACTTTGTATCCTAAGGTTGTCACTGCAAAGAAAATATAGAAAAAATATATCGACACGGGCAAGTTTTTAACCTGCAACTTCTGGAGGCTCTGCCTATTGCCTAACCCTAACCGCAGCAATCAATTTAGCATTTTATATATAATCGTTTTCAGCAAGGCTATAATACTCGTATATTAGACTTCTTTCGAAAATTTCAACCGGTATAGAATAGAATTTAAAATGTATATTTAATCAAAATAATAGGTAGCTATATAGAGTTATTCTAACCGGATCGAAATATTCGGAATCTAAGCTGAGGATTTAGCTCTCTATACTTAATAATTATCCTCTATGAAAATGTTTGGAAAATATATTACGGTATCCTTAGCCAAGTTACATTTTTGTCAAACGGTAACGTAACGATATCTCATTGATTGATCGTTATCGTAACGATCAGTCTGACCAAAACGAAAGCCGATTTGTCATACATTTCGGTCGATATCGACAGAGAAACATTTAAAACTATAAATGTAATCATCGTCGAATACAAGTTTATTATTTATAAAACACCGACAAAAAAGTATATCAAGGACCCGTCATCGTTGTCGGAGGAGTCAAGTCTCTCCATCAATTAAGTGATTGAAGCATTGAAAGACCCTAATATTGATATATCTTTCTAAAGATGAGACAAGACAGAGGATCTATAAAATAAAATTTGTATCTTATTCTTATTGTAACACATTCATACTCTAACAAACAATCATTATCTACCTTCTTATAATAGCATTAGAATGCAACGATTACTTTCGATTCCAGAGAAGGTTTGCCCTACTTGGAGTTATTGGATTGGTAAATATCGCCTTGATAAAGACCAACCAAGACGAACACTTATTATATAATAGTACAGGTGATCATTCCTTAAATGTTCGAATGGTAATACTATTATTACATATAGCTCTTTTACAGATTTCATTTTAAAAACATTCTATGACAATAATCTGAATTTTGGAAATTGAAATACCAATTTTGGTAGAGCTACACATGATGTTCATACATGGTCATCTGGTAATGATAACCCATAGATACATGAATGAATTTCATAAAAACAATAAATATGGTTTATATAAGTATGGTTTTCAAGTATAACTTAAAATAAATGATCTCAATATAATATAAAGATATTTGCGTCGGAATACCGCCATTCACAATCACCATCATGTAGTTTAGTCTAGTAAAATAATCATAGCATGTTGGGTGATACACAATAATTCTGTAAAAGCTGATTTTCCATTACCAGAACCACATACACATTGCCATGAATATGAAGACAATGCAACTATACCGACTACCATCTCAACTGTTACAGAAATCTAAGTTAAATTACCCAAGACGGAGAAATGCTAAGTTGACTTTTTAAGTAGGTTTGTTATTAGTTAAATTTCAATCGTATTTTAACACCTTAAATAACTTGCATTACTAAACTTCACTGAGTTGATAACTGTTTCAAAGGTTTAAAATATCACCTCAATATTCAATATCATATAATTTATTTAAACTTTCTTTTACTACATTTTATTTATTATTATTGTTTTATTATTTTCAACAGTTTTCTATTTTATAAGAATTAAATCACTCAATCAAATCATTTAAAATTTTATTTTTGATTTTATAATAAAGTTTGTTTTAAAACTATGAAATATGATTCATTTTGAAAAATATTAGTATTTATAATGAGTAAAAGTGAAAATGTGAAAATAGTGGTAATTAAAATATCTCACTTTTTTTGATTCCCAAAGTATCCAAATTTTTTAGGTCCATCGACAATAATCGTCATATTATTTTATACGCATTGTAAAGGTCACATCGGATTGCCGGTGTACGCGACACGCGTCCACTGTCTTGAAGCCCTCGCGGCGCGGCGATCTGAACCTGATTTTAAGTTAGTAGAACCAAGAATTTGAATACTATTATAAATATCCATAAAATAACCTTACTTCTTTAACTATAGAAGTTTACTACCTAAGAAACGATTCTTTATTTTGTCAACGGCATGCATATTTTATGAGGGGTAAAATCGAGCGTTAACGAAAAGTGAGGCGTTACGTTCCTTTTGTGCACCGTAAGTACTTAGTGCACCTTTCACTTCTAGATTATGTACGGGTAACCTAACTAACCTAGCTAACCTAACCCCAATTTGCGTTTTGATTTCAGAGTGTAGTTTACATTTAATTTATAGTGTATTCTGTGTCTGTACCACAATGTGATGTTATGAATTCTCAATGGCTCGACAACCCACGACATGCGTAAACGACAGGTCTGCTCTCGTCAGGGACTGCAGAGATACGGATACACTCCACTAAGTATACATCTTGTACTCCTTGGTGCTATCTCGTTCTATCACACTGTAAGCACGTAACCTACTATATAGTTATTACAAATACACCCATACTATACATATAATACAATTTAAATTGTTTTAAAATTAGCCTCACTTATAATAAAAGGTTTTATATATTTAAATTATTTTACTTTAAATGGCAAAATTTATAAATAAACTGTTATTTTGTGTATCTTCGTTAATGTACCATACATTACATTCTCTAATGATATTTGTATCCTGTTTAAACAATCAAACAACTTTATTTTTTTTCAGTCAACATAAAACAAAAATATATTTCTTGGGAAATAGCAAGATAAGGAAGGGAAGGAGATGAAACTCAGGGATTGGAAAGGAATTGATCATCCGTTCGATCAAGGATATTCCTAATAGAATTCCGTCGTTATTTTTACGGTTGGGTAATGTAACGCAGCACTTAATACGAGTACTTGAGTATTTTCACACTTTTCCAATTTGTTTCAAGTGTGATCACGATCACCTTTAAATCTTCATTATCGACTTCATTATAGCAGGTGAAATATTTCCAGAACGGTAACGTTGGAACCAAAAACGTACCATGCCTTTTGTACCCCATAAACCTCATTAATTCGTTTCTGCAATGTTGGTGAAAAAGGTTTGAATTTTGTAAACAAAATGATGTCGATGAAAAACCAAATGGTTCGAAAACAAATTAATCATTAAGCTCAAAACGAAATTAAACGTATCTTAATTTGATACAAATAAGAATTTGGAGTTCTAAACCAAACTCATGTTCCTAGTGTTTGGTTTTGAGATCATAATGGCCAGTTAATCAAAATGATAATTTAATATGTAAAAAACTAATATAACCATAAAATAGAAAGCAGCTCCGTGTGTTTAACATACAGCGTGTTTAAGACAAAGCTGCAATAAATTAACTCTGAAGCGCAATGTGTATTAAAAATATAATCAATAAGCCACAGTGTACTGTTTTCTTCAGTAAATTTAACGACAAGCGCGTAAATGTTATGTTATGTTACTAGTATTATATATCTGTACTTAGTACAGGTACAAATATAGATATAATGCGAGTATCTCTGTTTCCTGGCAGAGATCGCTGCTTTATCGATAAGGCCGCCTCTTGTACAGTATGTATCGTTTTTGTTTTTTTTTATATTTGTACATACGTATTGTGTAATGTAACTCTCAAGAAATGAACCCCCATCGACCATTATTATGTTGTAAGTACTTTTAAGGTATTATTAATTAATAAATAAACTATTATTTAAGTTTCAATTCAATAATTATATTCTAGTAATTTAAAAGTAACTAAAAATATAAAATAATTAATTAATTTAATTAACAACTACCACTAAACAAATTCTCGACGGTATTCAACTTCCCGATTTGTTGTCTTTGTAAAGGACTCTCGTCTACGACTGTCATTGCGAAGCGACAAAGTAGAAGGGTTCTAAAACGAGATTTATGAAGGATGCGAGATATATCTACCATTATTGTAGCGATGGACAATGAAATGAATATCAAAGAATGTGTAGCAAACAAAAGAGAAACAAAAGATATGGAAAGGTTTGATTATAAATTTTGTTATGGTGTTTGCACCACAATACTAAGAAATGTATGAAGGAGATATTTTGTGAAGTATTTGATGCCGCGGTGATGGATATTTCAGGGAATTATATTAGTAAGGATATAAAAACGTGCATGAAGCTGCAAACTGCAATGCCGACGGTGAGTCCCTCTTGCAAGCTGCTTTAGCGCTAAATCTGGCCATAAAGAATATCATAGTTGCTGAATATATTTAAAACTAGGCTCTATAAAATAGGAATATATACTCTATCCTGTAGCATAACGACATAAATAATTCTTTCAGAGTTAACTGTATACGTTTTTACAACAACCCCGCCGTTCCTGAAGTCGTTACTTGCAGTAGCGTTGGGGCCGGTTTACCTCCCTTCTTCAATTATGTCGAAGAGTGTGATGGCTGATCAGGCATGGTGAGAAATACGAAAAGTCATAGTAATATTGTTTTAAGTCGATAGTAAGTGCGCTATAGTGTGGTCGTATGGTGTCCAATCAATTAACACAAATTTATTGCTGAAGTATATTTATTATATATTAAACAAATTTACGATCCACATTCACATATTTTGGATTGCACCGTTTTATGTTTTACCATAATTAGATTTTACATAATATATATTAATTTACATGAATTAGATGTTGTTATATATTTGAGTGATGTGTCACAAACGACTGTTAGAACTACGAAGCAGTTTTTCATTCAAATTTAATCCAATAAAATATTTTCTATATGCTATAGGGTTGGCAGCTCGATAACATTTAACAAATTTATTATGTATCGTTCGATCTGTATATTGTTGGATGTTAAATTATTTTTATTGAAATTTTTAAGCTTCTTATTACTATACAGCACCTTATAAAAATATTATTTGTTTTCGACAGACACTCATATACATCATCTAAATGAACTAATTGTACTTCGATTTATTACATAAAAATATAAAAACATTATTTTTGTTTTGTTTTTGCCTTTGATTATGTCTTATGCAAGAACACCCGTTTGTAATTGTTGTGATAAGGTTTCCTTCGATAACTTTGAAACAGTGACAAAAAAATGTGATAGCTCCGAAAAAAAATAATACAAAAATGAATTAAAATTATATTTTTAATTCATCAGGGTCTCTATCAATTCGTATCGCCATTGTTGTCCACGGCACAAGCATAAAACATAACCTACAATACATACTAACAAAACAAGAACAAATCGGAAGAACCAATAGCACATATCGCTAAACTTAATTGCTTCTCATTGCAGACTCCGTATAATCTCTACGAGCATACCTACCGACGGGCAACGGTCCTTATATCAAATAACTAGTTATAGCCGTGTACACCGCACCCGCCGGTACGCATCTGGCGCATTTACACTTATATACATGTATCATAATTCATTTACGAAATATACAATTTGATATGTAACATTATGTACAATACAAATAATATCTAGAGACTTTGCGAAATAAATAACATCATGTCTAGTGATAACAGAAAGCGTATTAAGACTTAAGCTACATATTTATGCATCTTCGACATTCACAGCCCTCTCAGCCCCGGTATTATGTTTGTATGTTTGTACGTGCGACGTGAGCGCTAACGTCAATTGAAGGTGGTCCAGGCGTCCGGGGCGCGTGCGGCCTCGGTCAGACCGAACTGACCGAAGTCAAGTCCGTACTCGTGCAGGAGAGCACTGTCGGTCGAACTTTTAAGGGGTTGTTTCTCTTTTTTATCCCGATACTTGAGTGGATCGAAATCTTCGAGGCCCGTCGGTGAATCGTCTAGCTGTATGAGATCAGAGCCTGACGACTGAAAAAGAAGCGAGGGATTAATAACGTCGAGGATGAGCGCGCTCCTTACTATGCAACTTTCTGTGGCACCAGAGCAGAACCGGATGCGTACAAAAATAAATAACTAATAGCAGAATTTCTTTATAAGAACTTACCAGTGATCGTAATTCGGGTGAAGGTGATTAAATTAAGATAAAATGTTCTCAAAAATAATTATTCTCTCCGTTTCGTATTTCCCAAGCAAAATATTTCAAGATACTCTGGAAAAAAACGGTCAAGTGCGAAATATCATCGCACGATTAGTGTTCCGTACTGCCTACTAAAGTTACTAATACTCTTATTGACTCCAACATAATTAAATGTAAGTTATTATTTTAAAATATAACATTCATTTTATGTTGTATTATTTATTAATTTATAGAAAATAATTAAAAGTTTTAATTTATTAAGCTAGATTGTTACTCTTTATTTAGATAATACCTTCAAAGCAAGTTCTGTGACAGTTAATTTAAAACCAGAAGCTGATTGATCCAAAACCCAACTTATCGATCGTACCGAAGTTAATTGATTAAATAATTAATAAATGAAAGCATTAGTCTGTTTGCGACACGAGACTACCTCAAGCTACAACGGTAGCCGTTGTAAAACCAAACAAAGTGCGAACGATAATCTCACATCACACCCAAGTGAAGAAAACAATTTCGGTGACACTACTGACATATAACACTTATAACTACTTCAGAAAAACAGGCTTGAGAAACAGTTAAATAGAGCAGAAGTAAAAACAACCAGATTGATAACTTGCTTTTTTATAATTTAAATTGCGTTTAAGAATTTTACTATGCAATTAACCGCCGACTTTGGTTTTCTAAAGGGTTATTTTCTTTTGTACATAAATGATCTAGAGAGAGAGTAACCCCCGAGCGAGGACGTACGGAACTAATCGTGTATCCTTGACCGCTTTTAAATTATAAAATTATCTTTACGGTTACCCAAGAAATGTTGCAAATGAGGAACTTTAAGTATTATAATTATATTTGGAACCAGAGGGTGATATAAATAAAATAGAATTAAGTGTATCGACACGTTTTAATGTTCAACCATATATATACTATATACCGGTAAATGTCGTTTGATGGATAAATAAATACGGAGTGATATCCCGCGACGGCCGGTGGCCAGTGTTGACAAATCGGACCGTGGTGGATCTATTTAACAATGAAGTGCGTCCATGCATGCAGAGGTAACAGTAACGTGCCCGTATGTACACAACACAGACGTATGTTCTCCCACTAGGCTTTATAAGTCCCAGTTACAAATGTATATATTATATATACCTCGAGCTGACCACGTGAAACATGTTTTATTTAAATAAAATTGTTTTACGATTGTATAATTTTAAAATAAAATAAAAATTTTTTTGAATCGTAAAGAATATTATATTTATTTTACAAAACACTATGAGTTAGTTCTGACTTCAAGAAAATATATATTTATGGTGGTAAAGATAAAGAGTCGTCGGTTTGACTCAGGCTCTCGATACGGATATTCTTAGACCGTCGCGTTTATTGGAATGAATGTATAACGATGCAAAAAGCTAGTGGGAAAACATGCTCAGAAAACAAAAATAAGGTTTACAAAAACATTCCAAACATCGATCTATAAAAGAAACATAAAAAGCGTTTAAAGCAATTTGAAGTATTCATTTCAGCATTCGGTTCAATATTTGTGAATATATGCCATCGCATTTTTTCTATATCCACTAAATAATTCACGATGTAACAATATAAAATGTCTTCTGTTTACCACATATCACATTCACTGACACTTCCCGCATTATATATCTTTTATATTTCTTTATAGAGACAGTCGTCGATGCGTAGAGGGCTCTCGGTTACTCAGTTAGTCGAGGGGAGGAAGGCGAGGGTAATCGATATGTAGACTATTGAAAGCACAACAGCGCCGATGAGTATTACCTCTTGCGTTCGGCTCTTGGCGGGGCGCGACCGGGGCTCGGGGCGCGCGGGGGCCCGGGAGAGCACGGGCGCGGGGGCCGGGGCGGAAGTCGGGGGGGGACGCGCGTGTGCGGACAGCGTCAGTTTGAGCTTGGCCTTATCGTTATCCTCCGTGAAGCGAATGGCGCTGGTGTGAAAGTCTGTGGGGCCATCGTGTTTAGTGATGTTCGTGGTAAAGTTGGAGACAGGGAGAGCACGCGGGGGTGGCGTAGGCGCGTCCGACAAGTCTACGAGCTTCCTGGTGGATACGATGGGGTACCTGAGAGGAGGGTGGGGGCGTAGCGGTAACCGCGGTGGGTTTAGTGTCTTCTGCAAACAAATATAAGATAATGTGCCAAGTGCACGTGCAAGCGCTGTCGATTTGTTTAATCTAGTCTATAGCGGAGATGTTAGCCTGGCTTTAAAAAAAATAGAATTATCAAAAAGCATTCGTAGATATATAATTTAAATGTTATTTCATGGCAATCTTTGTGTTAACACAATGAAATACTAGCTACATATTACTACTGCTATTTACAACAGCGAATTAACTAGATTTACAATCAAATCTACTAAAACCATCGACTTGTCAGTTACGTGTGCAGATTATAGATCCAGTTATCAGAATGTAGATTCTAATAGGAGGCAGTCCGGTCTATTTACAAAACAACATACCCTTATAAAATTAATATAAACAGATTAGAATATTTTCTTTGATATGCGGCAAAATATGTAACTTAAGCATTAGAAGCGAATGATACGATTGCGAATAGTTTGAATATTTTACATTTAACAAACACCCTCAGGTAACAATCACAAACACATCGTTCACAAAGCAACCCTAGAGAAGCGTGTTTGTACTCACCGCCTTATCACCGTCACGAAGCGGGCTGCTTCGCTCCGGAAACAGCAACTCCATCTCGGTGAGCAGGTCGAGGGGGAGGGGAGCAGGGGGAGCGGGAGCACGCGGCGCCGGTGTCAGTGGGGCCCGCGGGGACGCCGAGGGGGAGGGGGTGGGCGAGCGCGAGGAGGACGAGTCCGACGAGACCGGCGTCGCCGACCCGCAAGAGAACCTGCGAGCATAGTTCATACTCAATAAGTAATAATTAAAATATAGTTTCTGTGATGTTTCAAAGAATTAGCTTCGACTCCCACCCTCGCTACTTGAGGAATAATAGTTTTTGATGTAATATATACCTGCTGTCGTCGGTGGTATTTATTGAAGAAGGTCGCGATCCCGTCTTGGGCATTTTGCTCTTTAACCCTTTAACGGCCGATTTCATGTTCTTACCGCCTTGTCGCACCTTGGAAAAAACGAATGTCTTATAGATTCAAACATTTAAGAGAACACAATAGATTCTCTATTAGGAGTAAAACTTTTAAACAATTTGCAAATAAAGATGGAAATCAACCTCCTCTTTACTTCGGTCTAATTATTAATTAAAAAGCAAAGGATTGTTCATTAAACATTAAAACAATACATATAAGCAAAATAACAAACTAACTTGATTTAATAATGAATATTTACATTATTGGCTTATCGGCTTATTGTGTTGTGTTAAACTGAGAGTTTTGATTGAGATTCGACTGGAGGAAACAAACAACGAAGAATAGGTCGAAATAGCTGAGAAATCTGTCTAGATGAGAATTCTATTCGTCTTCACTGCTTGGTGGGATTGCGCAATAAAGCGATTACGTGTTACGTGCTCTTCAGGATTATTGTTAAATATATATTATTTATCTATATAATATATAAATTAGTAGAGCGTGTAGTACCATTAAATTTTCTCGAAACTTCAAACATATATATTTTGTAAGACAAACTAAAAAGGCATACATAAATAAATGTGATTAAAAAAATAAACAGATAATAAGCGTTTTATTGGCCACAAGTAGACTCTACACTGACTGACTGACTGACTGACTCACCGTCTTGACGGCCGACTGTACCGCGGGGTTCGCCTGCAAATATTAACAGTTTAAAGCAATTCATCCGACGCCAAGCGAGCCCTCCGTCGACACCTCACTACCGGATAAGCTCTACTTTACATGAACTCGGCACCACAAGCAAAGCGCCGCATTTGCAAAATAAAAATATACAATATGAAGCCTTTGAATGCGCAATTATAAATGACCCATCGAATAGTTGTTAAACGTTATGTATGAGGTCATTGAGAGGCGAGGAGGATGCTCTGAGAAGATTAAGATTAAACAGAGATTATATACTGAAATTAAAGTATAGAAATATATTTTAATTTCAGTACAAATCTTTTATTGCTCAGATAACGTGACTGCATGTGTTTAAGTCGTATTAAATACACACATATATATATTATGCTTGAGGCTGCTATACACCGATCGAATCATTATTTATATGTGATAATCCTCCTCTCTTGCAACGCGAGAAATTAAAAATATATATATTTACATTAAAAGCAAATTCTCTTTTTTTAGCTTTATTGTACCTTATCCTTGACCGTCTTGAGGAAGGCACCCCCCTCCCTGCGCACTCCCCGCGCCCACTCGCGGTACTGCTGCTTGAGAGTGTGTCCTCCCCCGCCCCCTCCCAGTCCGCCACCCACACCACCCGCCTTCTCCGCCTGCCGCGTACACTCCAGCTCGAACTCGTCGGAAAAGCCACGCCCCGAGTTCAAGAGCTCCAGCCGTTCATCTACGAACTAATCCGCAATGGTTTTTTTAATATAAATAAATATATTATAGAAATTGGCAAACGCGCGGATGGTCCATGTGGTTAATGGTGCCGTCCCTCATGAACATTTTCAAATATAAGTCCGTTGCAACCCTTGAAAAAAAAAGGGATGAAAGAGACTAAGTAAGGAAGAAAACATAGGAAAAAGGGTGGAAAATGTTAGGTTCAAATGTGTTGTAATACATAATGAAGCAGTTAAAGGAAATTGTGAACAAAAAGATTATAAAAAGTTAAAAAAAATCTTGAGACGGGTCTATTCGAAAGGCATTGGTTGCTCGTTGCAAAACCAAAATTATTAAGATTTCCGCCGCGCGTCCTTTGACGTCCTTACTACGAGAATATATATTGAACCGTACTACCATTTCATATTTAATAGTTTATAAACAATTGATAAGTACTACAAACATACGTAATCGATTAGTAAATACCGTATATCAAATATTATAGTAACCCATTTCTTTGACACCACCCCTATTCTTCAATCTTAGACACACTATAGTCGAACAAAGTTCCGACATAATTTAATTATGTATATATATTTATATTTATATTTACCAGGCTATTGATATTAAGATTTATTAACAATAAAGTATAATAGAGTGAGTATTGATAGAAAAGAAAAAGTTGTTAAGATTAGCACGATAAAAAATATAAATGGAAACTATGTAATTTTTATGAGGGACATAATGTTTATATTGAAGGTAGAGAATGGGGTATTGGTTTTTATATTTTATGTACTGTTTTAAAGCTTATTCGATATAAAATTATGATTACGATTCATATAAATGAATAGATTGAAGATAAGATTTTAATCTTAACTGTGATTAATGGATACTTAATATATAAACGTCAGTCACCTCGTAAAGTAATAATTAAAATGTTTAAGTTTTGTCAATATTTTGTTTATATAATAAAGGTTTTAAATATAAACACTTCATTGCTTATTTGTAGGTAATATTATTTTTTTATTCACCAAATTTCATCAAAGTAGCTTGTGCGTGACTCGTCCCCAATCAAAAAAATATAATAATGTACAAATTAGGACGCGTTACAATTATCAATATATATTATATGTAGATGTTGAATAAAAGGTAAAACTCTTTCTTCCATCGCGTGTACAGTATGTAAAAAGTGAAAGTCTAGATGTTTGTTATTCAATCAAGCATAAACGACATTATCAAACAGACCGCGACCTGAATTACATTCAGTCGGGTATATATTACAATATGGACCTTAAACTACATATAAATTAGGTATATTTTGACTTTTTTTATTTATTGGCAGGCTCTGGACTTGAAATACTTGTATGCCTTGCCCTGTACGTTTAATTTACTTGTTGTGACGCGGGCGGTTTTCCTTACCTGTTGAAATATTTGCGATTGAAGTATTTTTTTCAGAAAAGGCTGCATATTTTTTCTGGTTTTTACGAACGCTTCAGGGTTGAAGGTTATGAGTTGACCTTTTTCGATCCTGTAATGGAAATTAATTAAAAATAAGAGACGGAATTGATGACATCAGACATGACAGACTATCTACTATCTAGTACTCTCCTATGTTGACATACAATAAGCTGTCTCTTCAACTTTCGTCAAAATGGGATCATTCGTTTTTAAAAAGCTATTGTTTGTCGTGTACTTACACGTTTCAATAACTTTAGATTGAATTTTATAATCTTAGATTGAATAAGTGGTGTTAAAATGTAATTTAAAAAGTATAGTTTTTGAATTATAAGTTCGTTACGTATCCAGCCCTACTCTACCTGATGGCGTCTCGATAACCACCAATGAGTGCCACAAGTGCGCGCAGGAAAGCTCGCGACACGGCGTCTCCCAACGCGTGCCGGTCGGCCAGCGCCTTCTGCAGGCCCCCCACTATGTCCGAAGGCAAGCTTTCTAAGTCGGGAAAAGGAGTCCGTAGCTCGTTCGCATCCACGTCTAGAACTACAACGTCGCCTATTTCCGACAATCGCACCGTCTAAGAAAGGATTTTATGATGTATAGTTATTGCACAGAACATTGAAGAGTCCTATATTATAATGCCTAACCTCCATGACGCTTCTTGGTACTCCGATGAGGAATGGCATAGGTGCCAACAGGTAATCGACGAGGTGCTGCGGTAGAATGGGTATGAAGATGTGTTGCCAGGACATGGGAAAGAGGGTATCGTTGGCAGCCTGCACGCACGCGGACAGGCGGGCCGGCTTGCTCGCCACTACGGCCACGCGCCTCTCGTGCAGCAGCGCCGCCCACAGCGCCGCCATACGCCCCGCCTCAAGCGCGCTGAAGTACTCCGTCAGGTTGCACTGTAACACGCCGCCACTTCTCACTACTCTCTCACACACAAGCACCCACACATACTGTCATACCAATACATACATTGTCGGGGATGC
Organism: Dircenna loreta; assembly: GCA_963555665.1. Taxonomy (NCBI): domain Eukaryota; kingdom Metazoa; phylum Arthropoda; class Insecta; order Lepidoptera; family Nymphalidae; genus Dircenna; species Dircenna loreta. The sequence continues at coordinate 11,834,365 of OY743092.1, forward strand.
TAGGCAGCCCGCTGCCGGGGCTCTGGCAAGAAAACACACTGTGGCCGGCGTTGTAAGTAACCTTGAGTGTGTGACCCGACTGCGGTGGCTTAATGCGACACGCGCCCAGGAAAGAACTCAATTCTCCTCGTTCAGGGCTGTTCTGGAGATTCGCGATGCAGTTTAATAACCTGTAACCATAGAGAGGGTTGCTTATTCAGAAACACCACCTATTGTTAATATTTCTCTATTTCTCTAATATTTTTCTCAGTATTAACTGGTTTTGACAGTACAATATGGCATGCATGCACAAAGCTCTTATACTAGAAACATATTGATAATTTCTTAGAACGTAAGAACTTCTTAAAATTTATTTAGTATGGCAAGTTGATAAAGCTCTGTGAACATTGTCTCTACTACCAAGCAGATCCCAATTTTCTTAAGTCATCCCACTTAAAATTGATACAAATCCATACATTTTTAGTTTAGCAGTAGTATTTTTTCAGATAAAATTTGTCAGATTGAAAAGTAGTTTTGTTGTATTCTATTCAAAACTCAAAAAACATATTGGTGTAAGTGAAATAATTTTCTGGGAAAAGAAATATTCTATTGAATGTAACTAAAAAAAACTATGCTAGTTTTTTGTTTTACTGTGAAAATGAGAGCATTTTCGGGGTCAAGAGTTTTGTAATTATTGACTTAAATTAAAAGTTAAACATAAACAATACTACAATACTACTCCTACTCCTTTTATTTTTTGAATTTTTAGCACCAACATTTTTTTAATGAAACAATTGCCACAATTAGGTGCTCTATGGTTCATATATATATTTTTACCAGTAATCTAAAAAGAACCATTTATTCTCTTGATGATAATTTTATATCTCTTAGAAGTTTTTGCAATGAAAGCAAGAAATTATAGTTATTTAAAAAACAACTACTTTTATAAAATAAAAATAGACAAATATTATCTTTGTTTACTTCTAGCTCACTGTACTGTAACTTATAATTGAACATTCACTGGTAAGGCATAATTCTATACCTCCAATAAGTATAAAAAAAATATTATATGCAGTATTGTTGCCAATACAATGTTTCCTTGTAGCAAGACTATATAATGAGAGGTCATTCCTTTTTTTATTTGTAAATCTTATATGAACCATACATATAATAATTCATACAATCAAAGCAGTGTATGTAAGCTTTTAGCATTCATTAAATATTCAATTTATCATTTATAACAAAGCTTTGCATCAAATATAAGAACATATTTTAAATTATTATTCATAAAAATAATTTAACCGCAGCTTCTCATTTTGTCACATTGAATCTTGAAAAGTATTTAAAAAAATGTTTTTTTAAAGAAATCGCAGTCAAAGTGAAATTGTCGAATAGCATAATAAATTACAAGCCAAAGTTGCAAGGTCAAAGAAATAAACCAAATAGTAAATAGTCTCCATTTAACATTGTGTATGGCACCAATTGTGATAGTTAAGGAGGAGGGGAACAATTCTTGATTGAATCAACACGGGAAACCTGTATTCTCATATGTGACATATAATATTTATATTTGCTATTATTCGCTGTTCAAAACAAATCTTATCAAAATTTATCTTCTTCACATGTTTTTTATAAACAATTACAATTACAGGCAAAGTTGCAGAGGCTTCATATAATAGATAAGAATAAAAATAAAACTTACTTGTAAAATATATCGTGCCATGGCAGGTGTGATAATAACACAAGGGCTGTGTTAGTTTTGGGATCATACCGACAAAAACAAAATGTGTATTTTGAGTCAACGGAAGTCAGCACAAATGAGTAATGCTGAACAAATGTACTGAAACAAAAATTAATAATTAGAAATGTATAACTACAAAGAAATATATTAGATTGGTATTTGGAATAGAAGTAATTATAAAAATATTCCATAATAATATTTTTATTTTTTATTAATACATAAATAGACAAATTTAAAATCAACTGTACTCAATACTTCAACATACAATTCAGGGATACAACTTCCTTAATTGTGATAATTTTTTCTCTCACTACCATGTTATACCCACTAATTACATTTATATATTTTTTGTATTTTAAATTAACATTACTTACTTTTCTAATTGACAGGGAAAAGTGAATTTAGGTACATTTTTCAACTCCTCTTCATTTTTATATGAATCTGGGTACTTTCTGACAATGTAAGGTTCCCTCATATGGTCACCAGGAGAGACTTCACAAAATAATTCAAACAGGAAGCGCACCGTATCTCTGAAAATAAGTTCCTTTCTAAGTTAAATATTTTTTATTTCACTTACCATAATATATGCTTTGTAAAACCAGTATCAGATTTAGACCTATTCTGGGTATAACACACCTTCACTATAAGTTTTAAATTGTTTCTTACATTCTAGACAGTGATTGATCAGACAACATATATTTTACTTACACCTTTTGAACTGAGTAGATTACACTCATCTTAAATTTGTACAACTATGATACTAGCAAACTGCACAACATTGGTATCAGAAGTTTTATACTCAACAAAAGGGGGAGTAATCAAATGCAAACTGCAGGCAATCATGTACAGACATATTTGATTATGAACAGGAAATTTGTGTCAGAGCTTAATAAAAAGTACAATAGTTTAAAATGTACAGAACACAATTGAAGTTTACAATCCAAATCTGCTAGAGGTTAGGTGATTTGGCAATATATTAAAGTACTTAAGAGATTAAAATCTTAAATTAATGTTGTAAATGTATTTTAATAGAACAAAAAATATCTTTACCGTATTCTGGAACCCATATCTAGAAGTGGATTTTTCTGAGATTTTGATTACATTTTATTGTAACTATTTTCTGGCAAATATTCGCAAATTTCTCATTCTATGAAACATCACAGGCCATAGATATCACTATCGAATGGTGAAGTACATTTTATAAAACATGTACTTTTTATTTTATTTCAACCATTGGGCATGAGGGTGTTATTGAGATTTGAGTCAATCTTTTTAAACTTATAACTAGCTATCTATAGTTTATACTGTTGCTGGTTACTTGATATTTCACTTTGCGCAGAAGTCAGAACTGTAGACAATTGAGAAATTTTATTTTTTTAAACCACAGACTAAAATTATTGCAATCTTATATTATTATATTAGGCAGCCGAAAAAAATAAATATTTGTATTGTAATTGTATTAGATAAAAGCATACTTTATCTTTGAATTTTATATTAAAAATGATGAAAGGCCACCTTAATTTAGATTAGTGTAAACAATCACTATATCTATGGCAGTAAAGTCAAAGGAGGCCACCTTGGAGATAATATAAAAAAATATAAATAAAAATACCAATAGTATCTTATTGATTGATTGTTATATTTATATAAGTTGTGACAAAATGAAACGTTGTTGGTTTTCGAGAAGTCACTAAACGAATTCTTGGTTGTGATTTTATGACTGCTGGAAAACTATCAACGTCAAAACTCGTACTAGGTGTACTATATACTAATAATTACCATTTACCAACGAAATCACAAGAATTCATGTCGTAACTCGTCGGTCGAAAGTATCAACGTTTCATAACGTCAATGCTCGTACTAAGGGTTCTGATTTTAATGAACTTTCTAATTATTGTATGTATGAATTTAATTTTATTCATACAATAATTACAACATAATGACGAAAGTTTGGTGAGAGCAGTAGACCTCACGAGTAGATTCCTATTTTACAGTATAGCACATTCACATTTATGATTTAATTACTCTCAATGGCCACGCTGGCCGCCGCTCCACTGCCCATATTACTCAAATCTCTCCACACCTCTTATTCGTTATGTGTACCGGCTAATTATTTTCGTTATTTTCTCATTAAACTGACTTCAAAGAGCTTTCAAATAAGACCTCACTCAAAAATTACGCAGGGAACAAAATTAATTAACATATTTTAATATGAAATATGTAAAAAAGTCTTAAAAGCACTTGAATTAATTGACATTTCTTACCTGTACCTACTTCTAATGGGATCGCATTGCATCTGTTAGTATTTTTTAGATTTATAAAACCTGAATACGGGCTAGAAAAGTTGGGTTATCTAGTCTAAATCATAACATATAAACAGGGTCCGAAATAGTAAAAAAAAAAAAAACAAAACCGATCTTGGTACAGCTAAAGAGGCTGTATCGAGATCAGAAAAAACAATGCAATAATTGACTAGGTCAAACTCACTAGCTCACGTACGTAACCGAAGTTTAAAATTAAAAGCTTTGCAGATTCAATACAGGGCAATAATGTGCCCACAATCCAGAGATAAATATCGACCACCATATCAGCTCAGGCATGGACACCTGTTACACTGGACAACATTACTTGACTTCAGTCATGCTTTCATTAGGTACTGTAGACCTTGATATGTAACTCACGGTATTGGGTAATCTTAAAATATCTCCATCGGTAACTGACATAAGGTCAACATGGCTCTACATAGATATTTTCAAACATTAATATCGATTGTGACATCGTTTCATTGTTAATCTATACTTATATACCTCCAGTAGCTTCGATATCTCCTGTACCTCCAGTATCCGCTCTTAACAGGCTAGTGGCGTCCAAACACAATTAATACTGATATCACAAGGTCCTCCAGATGCTGTCATAATTGTACATGCAGGAACAATACAAACCTCTATGATGCTACCACTCTACATAGACTATCTCTTCAACTGTAATCTGCAGTTAGCTTCCTTTTATTACCTAATCCTCTTGGAGATAAAGACCAAGTTATGACGAATAAATTATGACAGGCCTCTAGACGATCATGTCGACGTTTTCCCAAAGATTTGACAAGTTGAAATAACAAATATTTACTCTGGCTCTTCTAAAAGAAATAAAACATAGCCAAACATATCCGTTACCACATATATACTCGTACATGAATTCTTATATACATATTTTAGGTAATAAAAAAACATTGATGAAAAATTGAAAACTATTAAGAATTGAATTGAATTATTATCAACATATGAAAAATATTTTGTATTATAGAAACATTTAACATACAAACATATAAAATAATATTTTTGTCGATGATTTACCTTTTATTTGCACTCGTTAATTCATTTTTTTACAGAGTAATAACAAATAACAAAGTGTAATATGTTTGATCAATTGGCAGCATCACATTGTTCCCTTAGAAGACATTTCTTGCGGTAGCGTCGCCCTCCCTCCCAAATATGGGAGTGATGGGTGACAATTTCGTTATACTCGTGAACGTGTGCAGCTTGCGGTGACTGTTAGTGTTGCAGGCAAAGGTATTTTTTTAATAAATCATTTTATAACATGATTTATTAATTACTAGTCTTCCCATCGAATTGATTGCGATGGTTCTGGTAGCTCGTAAATTGCTTATTTAGTATTGACGTTTGTGATCACAATAAAAACATATATATCATAATAAAGAAATACCCAGCAAAGTATGTTGTGTGGTTCTTCTCAGATCAGGGCGCGTTTGGAACCCTCTTAATATTAATTTTTAGTTGAGGAGGGCTTATTTCGATAAGCATAGAATCAAAATAGGCCCTCCTGACAACTCAATAAATAAATAAAAACAAACATACTGGCAATATTGATCGCAAAAATATATTAAAAAATAAGTCATACTGGAATATATCATTCAGTGACACTGATAAATCATATCATTAAAAGTAGATTATATATTTTAAAATGTATGTTTAATTAAAATGCCTGTTTCCCCAAGAAAAAATGTTACTTATATAACCGACTCAACTGTGAACAAAGGAGTGCAAGCAAGAGAAATAGATATTGCGAATGTTCGCTTAGGTATAAGGAATATAACTCAATACTCAGATGTCATTAAAAATTGTAAAAACACTATATTATATTGATTATTTTGAAGATACAGACGCATTGAGTGTTAGCCGGTCTGCTACAGAGAGCAGCGAATGGCCGGCGGAAACGTGGGGGTATCGTGCGGGTATTGCGGGTGGCGTGGAAGTACCAGGAAGAAAAGATGGCGCGATGGCTGCTGGCGACGCGCCCACTGCTCCCACTCCTCTCACACCGCCCTCAACAGACCAGTCTGTCTCTTATGTACAGGTTATCTTATGCAAATAAGCTTTTACGGGTCCGAGATCCCATGGAGTTTCGGTTTTTGGGCTCAACATAAACCTTAACAGTTTATAAAAAAAAAAAACAAATAATATTGACGATTTGTTGCAAGCATGTGGGTTTTCATGTGAAACATTAAGAGAGATTCTTCTTGTCTAATCACATTTATTCTCAATTTATGAGTCGGAAAGTGTGTCAGCAGGTCGTGGTTCAAAAGCAAAGACGATCAGGCGCCCGCGGCCCCACTGCCTCCAGCCCAATGCGCGCCGAGTTAGGAAATCCCACGTTGCCGGTCAGACCATTAATATTTTATTCGGGATAAAAAAATCTTAGAACTCCAGACCAATATTGAGCCTCCAAATACCATTTTTATGCGAGGTGCGAATTAATTAAACGGATGGATACAGCCATTAATGTCCCAACTATTTCGTTCAAAGATTAACAGTTACATTCCCTATAGGTAAAGAAGCAAACGAAATATTGTTGCAAAAAAGGTTTAGTTCAGTCTTTCAGTTACGTTTTTTTCTATGAACGAGTACAAGAGTAGCAGAATTATATAAATAACATTTATAAATAATATAGTAACAGTCAGAAATTTGTTAGTCTGTTTTTTGTTAAGAAATCCATCTATTTGAAAAAAAAAACTGTTGAAGCTAAATATACAACGATAATAATTTCGGGAATGATTATGACGCAATTATGACGGAAGTTTATGAAATTTAGACAGAAATATTGGACGATTGGCATGAAAGAATTGACAAAGATTTATTTGATTCAACCTTGAATAAAGAAATATTACAGGCTCGAATTTAAATTTTATTTATTAATTTGAAAAACGAATGAGTTCTGGGCGTTCTGTTCTAATAGATTGCTGCCCTTGAAAGTAGTTCAGTACCTACGGCAGTTTTGCTAGCATGTCCAGCTTTTGCTGCACTTCATCAACAACCGTAAGTCCTAGTAGGCAAGTTACATTCTTGTTATAATAATTTATTTCATAAATTTTTAAAACCAACTTAGCGTTCCTTTACATCCTGAATTGCTGCTGCTCTGCTGCTCTTTAAGTTCTTAAAATTGCTCATTAAAGCTAAAAGGTTAAGGGACCAATTAATATGCTGGGTTTATATTCACTAATATTAAAAATATAAAATACAATGGCAATATATTTATTATAATATATTGTATTAGCATATTTGTACAAAAGGTGGGATAAAGCGCGAGGCCTCCGGGAAGTCGGCAGTCGTGGCATGCAGGCTGCTTCAACCGACGCGCGCATCTCTTCGTGCCAAGACACGGTTAGGCAGAGCGAGATTATTAATGAGGTTATTTTATCAAACACTTCTTGTATAATCTGGTTGAAAATAAAAGATAGTCGCATATCTATTCTTACATATACAGAAAGTAAAGCATCAATATTTTTGGAAAAAAGTGCACTGTTCGTACAAGCATGACGCTGATGATTATGATGATGGTGAGTGGAATTATTTATACTCATTTGTCTATTGGGTGACCCATTTCGATGGTTCGGTGTGTGGTTGAATTGAAATGATAAATAATTAAAATAAAATTCAATGAATTTAAAGTTAATACTATTGTATTTGAACATATTAATTGTATTTACGTCAATTATATCGACATTTTGCTTCGAACCTATTCGGGGTTCTTACTTATCATCTCGAGGCATGGCGGACTGCGTGTAGCAGCTCTCTTGCCGTCAGGCTATTACTTAGTAGGATTGAAATTTTCCCATTTTCTAGTTTTAAGCTTTGTCACCAATTGTATCCGTTGTCTTCAAATCTCTTTCTGACGTATTTAAGTTGGTCATTCACTTACATTGGGTCTCATAGTTTTAGATCTTTATTTACTAACGTACGACGTAACGCCAGTAAGTGGCATGTATCTGGTAATTACCGTTGTGTGTAGGATTTCTATACACCTTAGTCACTTTCAGTAGTTCGTTTCACCATCATCTCTATGAGAGTTTAATTATAATCGGATTCTTTTTCACCTTGAACTTCTCATGACATCATTCTGTGCATCGTTAAGGTTTCACTCTGGTTTTGAAGCTGGTCTTCACTGGTCACACGACTGTGAATACATTATCTACATATTTAAAATCTAATTATCTTCTCCAACAAGACTATTAAAAACTTTGCTATCAGCGATAAGAAATCCCTACGCCATAAAAAGTAGGCAATTTCAAAGCTGAGTTGTTTATAATATAAATAACCGCACATATTGGGATTTTAGTAAACAGTGGCAGCAGTATGTTAAAACTTACCATGATTTGGGTATTTTTGATTATATTATCAGTTTTACAAAATGTTGCGGTTTTTTTTAAATTATCAAAGTTTTATTTTAATTGTTTAAAAATAGTTGCTGAATAACGGACTTCCTTGTACGTAGGAGACCAGGTGGGTAATTATTATGTCTACATAACACTTACCAAATATTATCACATATTCCATGCTACATATACCACATACCACACATTACCACATATTTCTCTAGCAAAACCCATCGAATTTTCAATTCAAGACGATAGCGGAATAGATCTTGGATTCGGGAACGGTTCATTACATATGTTTTGACAAAGCGTTAGATAAGGTAAAGTTATTAGCACCGGGTATAGTAGGTACGTGAAGCTATTAAAATCCGTTTGCTGAGTTTCAATAAGGATAGTGGTTAAATTGTATCATCGGCTTGGAAACCATTCCTTGATACTGTAAAGATAATAAAAACAACTTAGAAATTTTCAAGAGATACATACAGTGAGTGAGGGTACACAATTGAGCACAATTACCTCTGACCGAGACCTCTAAAGACGTCACTACATACTCCCCTTCGTTGCCACTACCCTCGTGGCGGGGTCAGAGAGTTACTGCAATCAGTTTACGCCGCGACCCCGCCATGTTTTTAGATATCTGCCAAGTACTCGGGCCAGTAGAGATCAAGTACAAACTGAAAGAAAAGTCATGGTGCAGCGTTTGAAAGACAAGCTAGAGGCAGTCTCCGTATGGGGCAATGCCAATCTGATTCAATTCAATGGCACCAAAATGCAGACGTGTTTATTCACCGCCAAGAGGAGCCCTTTTACCTTGGCTCCTACTTTCTAAAAAATATCTTTGGAATACAGTGACCGACTTCAGTTGCTAAAAATAGAAATTTCTTCGAACCTGAACTATGGTCCATTCATTAAGTCTAGAGCAAGAGCAGCCGCCAGCAAGCTTGGTATCCTTGCAAAGGTTCGGCAGTAGTTCACACGGGGAGAACTTTTAATATTATATATAGCACAGATCCGATCGTGTGTGGAGTACTATGGCCATTTAATGGCCGGTGCTGCAAAATATCATCTTGCAGCTCTAGACACAATTGAAAGGCGAGCAAAGAGGCTAATTGGCGACCCTAAACTAGTGAAAGCAAATCTTCATAGCCTCAAATAAAGAGTTGCCAGCCTCTCAGTATTCTATAGGATACATTTTTGCGAGTGTGCGAAGGAATTACATGACCTAATCGGTTTTTTCGTCCGAGTAAAATGTGGGTATCTTCAAGGCAAGAGTAGAATAGGCTTTTATTAAGTTGATACGCTTTACCACCTACGACAACATTTCCACTTCCCATCTTGATTGTAGTCAAGCGTCAACTTAGTTTAAGTGTAAAAAAAAGAAGCTCATGAATGGATTAGAAACTAGTCGGTCAAAATTACGATATAATTGACGTGAATACAGCCAAGTAGACATATATATACAAGCTATTAGTAATGTATTAAATGGATATATATAATATATGTGACACGTGATAGCTGTTTGATAATAGTAAAATAATATAATATTACTCTATTAAGCACGAAAGCCAACACCATTCCCGTAGGAATGAACCGATCGAGAGGGTTTATTTATTTATTTCCCCTTTATTGTTTTTTAAGAAAAGGCGAACTTAATGCCTAATTATATATATGTTATGGATTGGAAACACAAATTATATCTAAATAATAGTATTACAAAAGTTTAAGTAGTAAAAATGTTCTTAAGAAAATGTTTTTTTTTAATAAAGAAACCCTAAACTAAACCCTAAACCACCAAAGGATGATCCGATAAGAAAGCAAAGGTTGTTATTAGAAGCGTATCTTTAAGTTTTGGAAATCTTCCTACGATCAAAAAATGGCGTTAGAAAAAATATTTTCACTGTCACATTTACATTTTAACAGAAACTTAGATTTAACGCAGCAACAGTCAGAATTGAGTTAAACTAGTTAATAGGGGTAAGTCGGTAATAGTCACGATTTCGTTCCAACAAGACACTTGCAGAACAAAATGGCTAGATCGAACTTAAAGACAAAATGTCAAAACAATTACGACTCATTTTTCATTAGCATATTCAGTTATAATAATATATTTAAATAATCTGTTTATTTAATATATATGTCTGGAGTCAGGCCTTATTATTTATCATAGCAGTTAACATCCTTTTATTACATGTCGGCGAATAATCAGTAACAAGCAAGAAAAATATCCGATTATATAATCTACAAATATAAAATATTAGGTCCCGACTGCATGGAAGTGTACGAGTTTGAGCATGGCTGCGAGGCCCTTGTGGCGCGGGTCCCAGGTCCTGTGCCACACATAGAGCGCTGCTTGCGGCGCGCTTCACGCCCGGCCGCAGCGCTGTTCGCCGAAGTGCTGGCCGTGCCGCGCCTTGTATTTGCCGCGCCAGTGCACATTGCTTTGCAACTTCAAAGGTTTCTTTTCCTTATCTGTTTCTAGACTTAGCTTGGTGGTTCGTGTTGGAAAAATTCTTGAAAATCATACTATTGAGGAACACAATGCATCCAGGTGGTAGGGATGGTATTGTAGGCGGTGGCGTGCAGTACGACAGTGAAAATCGGCAGCAGAAATTTGATCGAATAGCTCCCTGTTTTAGATACTGTAAAAAATGGCACAGAGATACAACGTTCCTGCGCAACGTCAAGAGGTCTATCTAGCCTTTCACAGAGCAAGGGGTCCACAACAATCTAAACGGCTCTTTGCTGCACTAAGACTCGGGTAGGGCGTGAAGTACTGTCTCGCTTTATTGATCATTCTCACTTGGGGCTAACTTGGCCTGGCTCTCCAGATGACCGCGAAACCAACTTAGTTTTAAAAACAGAATTGGATAAAGAAAAATATTTTAAAGTATATATGTGTGTGTGTATGTTTGCGTGATGGCGTTGATATGTGGCTGAGTTGCTTAGCTCTACAACAGTTAATGTATTTAATTTATCTTGTGATCATTTTGCAAATGCAGTTTTACAGCAAGAGATTTAAGCTACGTCCATCTGATACATGGTAATTATTAACAGATACTGATTTATGTAATTTTAGTATGGTTATAACTATGTACATCTTTCTCATAGTTACTACCTACTTAAGCCTAGATAAGTGGTGATCCAAATATACATCGATCTACTTTTTAAAATTATTAATGATTGCTCACCTACGTAATTTTTGCGTACTTTTATTGCACTTTAGCACAGTTTTTTTATTTTCTTCCCATATCATTAATGCTAGATTGGATTTAACTAGTATTATATAATTTTTACAACAATAATTCACCTGGTATTGATAAAAGTTACAAATTAATTACAAATTACATTAAAAACCGAAATTACAAACCTCACCATCTTGTGATTAACAGAGCTTATCTTGTCATACGAGGTGCATGCTGTTAGGAGTACGCGAAGTGGCCATGGGTGTCGTTCAAACGACTGCGGACGTATTGTTGAAGCCTTTGCTGGCGCTGGTGTTCAACGCCGTGCTACGTCCGCCACTGGTGTGCGTTGCGCAGTTGGCGCAAGCTCTAAGGGAGGCGCTGCGCCCATTGGCGCTGGCGATGTCAGACGCGTTGGATCCGTTCGCGAGGCTGCTGGCGGCCGTAAGGCTCGTGCAAATCGATCGACACTGCACCTGTGCATGTGCACATCATGTTTAAGTAACTGCATACTGTACTTAACAATGACTCAACTTATTATAATAAAACATACGCAGTTCCCTAATATTTTTCATCTTATAGTATAAAGAATGTATATCAGTATATAGTTATATTACAAAAAAATTGTAAATTAATTCAGTGTATTTTTGATTTGTGATACGACGACATTCTCTCTCAACGATACGAGAGCAACAGTCTCCAGCAACATGAAGAGAATTAGAGAGAGAGCGAGAGAGAGAGAGAGAGAGTTTAACTACTCGTACCCGGGTTCTCGTGAGAGAGATATAAGCACGACCACTGTTATGGCAGATTTGTTAATCTATATTCAGTCTTGAACGGTTTAAAAGTTTTCTGACAAAAGTGGAAGATAGCTAAGAACTGGCGGCTTATAATGCTTTCCATTGTTTTTATTTTTTATGGTATAGGAGGGCAAACGATCTTGCGGATCACAGTTGTTAAGTGATCACCACCACCCATGAACTCTTGCAACATCCGAGGAATCACAAGAGCGTTGCCGGCCTTGGAGGAAACACCACCGAAGGATGTCCATTCTACGTCTTTGTGGTACGTGGAAAAAATGTTCTTAAAAACCGCACAGTAGAGGATTGCCACGCATCCAGGTGGTAGGGATCGTATTGCAGGCGATGTCATGCTGTACGGTGATGAAATTTTGCCAAATTGCTGATGCCCGGGCTTTTTGATCTGATGATCAAAAAGCCCTTCGGAGCACTCCCCATTGTAAATGTGATAGAAGATGCACAAACAAGCCACGTCTCTACGCAATGCCAAAGAGTCCAGCCGTTCACAGAGCACTGGGTCCCCATCAATCCGAACGGCTCTACGCTGTATGCGGTCATAAGGTAGAAGCTAATATTGGGGTAAACCGGACCAGAGATGAGAGCAGTATCCCATATGAGGTCGGACCTGCGCCTTATAGAGCTCAAGTCTCTGGCCAGGATTTAAATACTGCCTCGCTCTATTGATTACACCCAATTTCATCGAGGCTAGTTTGGCCTTGCTCTCCAGGTGACCACGATACTGACACTCACTCGAAATGTCGAGGCCCAGTATACTGATACTTGGCGAGGTGTTGAGGGGTGCGCTTTCGAAGAGCGGCGATACAACAAATGGGGTTTTCTTAGTGGTAAGCGCGCAAACCTGTCTTTTGGGGTTAAAACTGAACCAGGTTCAGTTCACCCCACTCTCGAGACCATCCCCAAGGAGGTCTCTATAGAAGACACAAGTTTCTTTCGGCACTCATCGACATTTTCCCGAGAGAGACCTGCACGGCTGGAATATAGCACATCCCCAGTGCTGTCATCTGCATAACAATGTAAGTTGGAAATATCCAACATATCATTGGTATGCAAGAGGAACAGAGTTGGGGATAGCACGCAGCTTTGGTGTACACCTGCGTTCACGGGCTTGGGGTTCGAGCAAAAACCGTCGAGAACCTGTATGCTCCGCCCAGTGAAGAAACTGGTAATCCACTTGCACAAACTCTCGGGAAGTCATAGAGCTCTGACAACCGCTGGATGGTAGGCGGTGTCTTCCCTTGGTCATTCAAGGAGGGCAAAGAGTAAATGGCAATAGGTCTGTGTGTTATCGTGGCTAGCGGGGTCAGGGTATTCGCGTTTTTAGGGCGGACAAGTGTAATCTGACGCTTTTTAATAATAATAATAATAATTTTTTTTGCTAAAAAAGTGACACAAAAACCATAAAAAAAGGTTGAGACCATCCAATATTTTTGTAACAAGAGGCCCCGCTCTTTTACAACTAGGGTTACAAAAATATTATTTCGAAACCTAAGTACTTAGTACTTACAATTTGTAATAATATACAAGTAAAACAACTTAGTTTTAGTTTTAAAAACAGAATTGTGTAAACAAGAAAAATGTTTAAAAATGAATATTATAAACAAGACAATTGTTTAAATTATTTTTAAAGTTTGGTGTGTATGTGTGTATGTAGGTGATTAGAGTAAATACCACAGTTAATGTATTCAATTTATCTTGAGATCGGTAAGATACATCTAAACAACTTTAATTCGTTTTGATATACTTGACAATAATAATGTAATCTAATGATTTTAAGTCTTCTATCTTACATTCACAAAACTTCAGAGTGAATATATTATTAAAATGATTGTATAAATTGACATTATTTTGTACGGACGTTTTGCAAATGCAATTTTACAGCAGGAGATTTTAGCTAAATTACATTTTCTTCCATGTCCTACTGGTACAGGATTATAGGGTAAAGATTTATAACCGTACTTAAATTAAATAATTGTAGTATGGTTATAACTATATACATCTTGCTCATAGTTAATCACCTAGCCTATATAAGTCATAGGTTGAAAACTAATAAGGTTTAAAGTTCATTACTTTCAAGTAGACAACTCTCCTCGTTCTACCTCAAGAAATGTATTTTAGTTGCTCCACTCCATATCGGTAGATAAACGTTAGTCTATAAGTAGTAAAATGAAAAGAATTAGAGAGAGTTTTACTTCTATAACCTGGTTCTCGTGAGAGAGATGAAGGCGCCACCATTCTGATGTCAGATTTGTTAATTAATCTGTTTTCAGTCCTGAGCTGTATAAGCGTGTTCAGACATAGAAAGTCGAATAGGAACCATCCAAATGTCCTTCAACATGTCCTTTTTCATATTAACAATTTTGAAAATGTCTTTAGAACGTTACTCCAATAATTTCAATGGCCATCGAAATGTACTCGATCCATCTGTGCGCAGCTAAAATGAGCTAAGTGGTAAAATGTTAATAAAGCAATGATTATTAATTAGGTTAAATTCAGTAGCGATTGCTGTTTATTTAGGTAATTATTTTAGTTGAATGCCATGCTGACGTCACCTTGCATAACGTGTATAACATGTGTTACATAACTTGCATAACATGTATTTTTAATGTACTTACAATTACTTACTTACAAAAAAGGCACTTACATAATAGGGGTATTACATTATTTCATAATTGTAATTTTTTAAGTTTTCAAAAGTATTACACATTAAAATAAAACAATTCTTAAGCTTCTGATTCTCAACTTTTTATCTTCTTACACATCTTTTCACAACTCCAAGGTAAAGCTGAGACCGCTTGCGCAATCAAAAGGTTTGGTTCTTGGGATCAATTAAAGTTTTTTAAAAACCCAATTCGACGAAAAGAAACATTATGCTCATTTACTGTTTTGCAAGAATGCAGACAGCTTAATAGTCAACCGGTAAATCAATTTGCATTGCGTGTTGAGACTTGTCTTTCAAAGCTATTAACAGAATTAACTATATCAAATAAAAATAAATCAGAATTATCTGGTCGATCAGCAGCAATGGAAGACTTAGCACTTCACACATTTTTACTTAGATTAAAACCTGATTTATCTTACCTAGTTCGAGGCAAAAATTCATCTTCATCTATTAACATGGCGGGGTCCGAAGAGAAAATGATCAATTTATTTGCCAAGCGCAATTTTCACACCCCATCATTGTAACGTCGAGCTTTAAAATCTCAATATTCTTTGTGACCTTCTAATAATTCCCTCCTTCCACAAAAATGGCGAAGGGGGTGATGGCTGACCCTTGACCTATGCTCGTGAACGGGTGCTGATTGCGATTGTAGCGTGTTGCTGGCAACCGTTTCTGTATTTTTATTATTTTTTTTATTTCTTAAATTATTTGGCCTTCCGAGCGGTTTTATTGCGATGGTTTCAGTTGTTCGTAAATTGCTCATTTTACTTATATTGGCATTTGTAAAACAGTGATCACAATAAAGAAACACCCGGCTGAGTTTGTTCTGTGGTTCTTCTCAGACCTGGGCAGCCGCGTTTAGAACCCTCGTAATTTTATTTTTAAGTTGAGGTGTCCTTGCAGACGGGCTTATTTTGATAAGTATGATATCAAAATAGGCCCTTTTGACATCTCCATTTGACGTACACAAGTGATCACTGGTAATGATTCAAAGTGGAAAAGATATGCAAAATCCCCACCACCAAAACAGTTAAACCGAAATAATCAAATAATTTTGCCGATATTGCAAAAAAACTGAGTAGTTTATTAAAATGTATGATTAGTCTGAGTGTGGTGGTGGTTAGGAGATGGTGAGTCTTCACCATCCCTTAAATCTACGAACTTTGAATGTTATAGCGAAGAACATTATTTAAACGAATAGTTAGCTCACGATAGTGTCTCGTGAAGACCATAATACAACCTCTAGGGACTCCCTTTAATGATAATGGCACCCTATCTAAATCCAAGGGCCACAAGGGTTATCAGCCCCAAGCAGGCGTCAATCTTCTAAATACTAGGACCACAAAGGTAATCAGCCCTAAGCAAGAGTCCTAAAAGTATATGAAATAGCATGTAGAACCAAACAGAATATCCTTATGTATGTTATGATGAAATAATAAGAAATGATTTACTTACCCTTTTTCAGTGTTTTATTGATTATAGCTGACAAATACTTTTCTCAAAAACTCTTTTTTTCCGATAAAAACACAATTTTTCATGTCACATGTTTTCATATAAACGTAATATAATCCAATCCATTCAAGTCTTGAGATTTTACAATAATAAAATATTGAAAAATCTCAAAATGAAAACGATATTGATTCCTCTAGCATACCAATGTCTAAACCCCGTAAAATAAACTTAACCTTTAAGAGTAAGTTTATTTCTAACCCAGGGGCTATTAAATATATGGCTTGTATATAAAAGGGCCTAACATCCCTAATCCATAAGCCTATTCAGCCATTTCTGATCCCTCATAGTATTTTTATTAAGATAACAGTTTAGTTTGAATCCATCTTCCGTGTATTGTATTAGGTAGTGTTTTATTAATTAAAAATTGTTTTTAAAAAGGGCTTTCTCCGAAACCCTACGGTAACACTACGATACACCCTGATCACACTCAAGGCTAGAACCATATGCGTCCTTCGCAAAAGGGTTTTTAAATCCGCGGAAAAAGCTCCCAACCATTTGGAAGCACCGTACAGGGCCATGTTCTTCACGATGTCGACATACAGACGCCGGCATTACTTCATCTGGGCCTCACCACCACCTTCACACCCTGGTACCGTCCAGACCAGATGGACGCCTAACAAGAGAGATTCCATCGATGGCAGTGGAAAAGGATACCCTCCGTCCTTGTGACGGAGACCTCCAATCCCAGCAGCCCGATGCGGTCGGCTATAAAAGTAGCGCCGACGGTAGAACCTTTACTAGGTCCACCTTGAACCCGTACTGGGCGTTGGACAGTCCGGAGTGAGTCCCTCCAGGTATGACGACACCGGAAACCACCACTCTCTCGCACTGTTTGCTTGTGTCATCCAGAAAGACGATAGGCCTCTATACGGAGGGTGAGTCGACGAGTCGCAATTCCTTTCGCAACAGGCTGTTTTCATGTCCTTTCTCAGCTTCGGAAACCGTCCAGACGTCTTAACAATCCCCGAAGACTCTTCTGGTGGGCAATTCTCAGCATGTTTATCTTAGGGTGTTTTCAGAATGTATTTGAAATTACAAAGTTAGCTGAAAGTGCCTTATAATTATGATTGATAAATCTGTTCACTACAGATGAAAATACCATGATTTTTAATTTATAATTTTATAATAGCATTCATAAAGATATCGATAGAAAGGATAACCGCGACCATGGAGATATCACCAAAACCAACTAATCAATTAAGGGTTAATATATAGGTTGGATTTCGTAACAGAGAGCTGTGTCGACTCCAGCGTCGCAGAGCGGCCGCGTGATGCCACATGCAGCTTGATACAATTAACTTTAGAATATTTATAAGTCAAGTTAACATTATCTACTTTTTTTTCTATAACATTTTAATTATTTATTACTTAAGTACTCGAATATTCTTTATTTGGCTATAGGATATCTCTACTGTCTGACTATTTATAGCTTATATTATTTTACTTTTTAAGCAGCTTATGTAGCCAAATTATTGACTGTCACTGTCACTGATACAGCTACCATGAGTCACTTTACAAAAAATACTAATATTTGTGTCGGTGTTAAAAATATGATATGTTGGATTATTTAAGCATAAATAATATATTAGTAAATTAATATTAAGTCGGAAATAGGATTTAAAGAGCCCGCATATGAAACGAATACATAAACGAGTATTTTCGTTTGAAGGGGAGAAAGCTTCGCAAGCGTCTCAAAGAGAGAGCGAGTGTGTGTGAAGTCCATTCAATAATTCGTTTGAGCTACTCAATGACAGCTTCTATTTCTGAATCAGGGTCAAATAAGTATACACTCATGTATATCTGCAAATAATTAGCATAACGATTGTAGAGAGAAGATATGGTTTTAGTTATTTGATTTATGAATACCTATAGCGAACACCAGCAGTAAGTTCAGACTAAATCAAAAAGTTTAGTTAGAGCGGATATTCTGATGGCGACCATGGAGATATCACCTAAGTCTTAAACCAACCAATCAATCAAGGGTGGATCGTGAACATGTTAAGAGTTTTAATAAAAATGAATTTTAGTGTTACACACACACACACACACACACACACACACAGAAACCACAATAACAATAGTGAGTTTGAAATGGACAAAATAACCTAAAACATTATTAATAAAAAGAAACTTTAGTATTAAGGAAATAAACAAAGAACTAAACAATATTTCACATTTAGTAAGAGATTAAGTATTGTTGTGTTGTAATGTCCCAAAAAGGTGTACCATTCAGTTTAATGTTGGATATGGTACTTAACGCTGGTATTCTATAGTACCGTCTTGGTTGTGAAGGCAGTGGCAAATTGCAATTTTTTTGTAACTATTGCAAAGCAACATATACATTAATAATCATTGGATGATATTAAAACAAAATATCAAAATAATAGCAAACCAAATAAAATATATAAAAATGATGAGCGAGAGAGAAATAAGAATAATATTATTAATAGCTATATAATTTGTAAATAACGCTTGAAGAATATAATTAGCAACACAACAGAAAAGTATAGAAAAGAAACCAGATCGTTAGAATTATATACTTAAATAATCTTAAATTAGCCTATACAATAGAAATCAAAATATCCAAAATAAAAAGAAATGTAGACAAAATGTAAAAATAATATTTATTAAATTTAAATACTGCAAAAGTCTGCACGCACATATTGAAATTAACCATTTTTTTACATTTTTAATTTTTAGGGTGTATGACTAAATAAATTTAGCCTTTTAGCGATCTATTAGAACAAGTATCCGAACATCCCACGTCAAACTGTCACTTTGACAGCAGCACAGAAAGGTGCGGACATGCAAAAACAAGATAAATACAAAAAGCCACAGACAAGCAACAACAACTCCCATAGTTAATTTGCTGATGAGGTATATTGAATGTCATGCCATTAAATTATAATTTCTTGTCTTATATATTATCTTATTTCATTAATTCTATTCTATGAATATTTATGTTCTTAGATAAACTATACATCGCATTATATGTTCCTTTACCTTTTTTTTATTTATCTAACTACCTTCCTTTCACTTAACATTCTTGTAACATTTTGTTGTCTCGTGTCGTCTGTGTTGTCCTTACACAAAATGTTATTTGTTTTAAATATCCCTTCCATTTCTGTCATCAAAAATCAAAATTTACCACCGAATAATCTCCTTGTGTGCTAAAGTCAAGTTAACATACATTGGCAAAAAAAACGTCTCATATTGCGAGATGTGAAGCCAAAAATTAAATTGAAAAAAAATAAGCAACAACAACAACAAGATAAATAATAAACTTAGTGACTCTCAAGATTTGATAAAGTATTACAGATATGGCTGTATAGCTTAGAAAGTCTTTGCCTTTCCCACTGCGAGGATAAATAAAACCAATAAAAATAAATTATAAAATAATTTTAAAATTCTGAAATAAATTAAAAGGATCAGCAGGGGCTAATATATTGATAATTTATTTGAACATCTGCTTTCCCAATGTAGCAGGTACTAATATAAATAATAAAAACTTATACTATTTGCTACATAAGGAAAATAACCCCAAGACAAAGGACAACAAGTTTTTGAATTTGGCTATTAATAATACTAATATACTTATTCTGTTTCCCTCATGTAGCAGGTACTGATGCACAATAAACATTAATATTTGAACTATTAATAAATAACTCAATTTTTAACTCTTTATTTCTCATTCACTAGATATTTTGATGTACCATGTTGATACAGTTACCATTAGCGAATGCTAATAAGAATTTATTAGCCTATTTAACATTAACTACTTCATTCTCTATAATTTTATGATTATTGTAAACATTTATAGACCAGTCATCTCACTAAGCATATTTAAGTGTTTAATTGTAGTGATCTGTTTTTTTTTAAACTTGTGTTTTGTAGTGTTAACAATGTTTTCTATATTCTTCCAGTGTTATTTACAAATTTTAGAGCTTTTTATTATATTATTCTTTTATATTTATCTCTCGCTCATTGTCTTAGCATTTATAAAGTGTTGCTAGTTCTACTTCATCTGACTGCACTTGATCTAATATTAAAATTATTTTTTATTAAAACTCGTTAACATATCGCAATCCTTGATTGGTTGGTTTAGGTTATATCTCCATGGTTGCCAACACTTTATCCACTCAATGAGACTTTCTCGATTTGGCTTGAACTTACCTCTTGCTGGTGTTTGCTATGTTTATAAATCAAATAAGTAATAACTAATACCATATCTTCTCTCTACAATCGGGGCATTTGTTCTCTTTATAAATCCCAAAAAGTCTCAATCTTTTAGTATTGGAAGCTAATAATATTTTATTAGCTTCCAAGACTAAAATACTCGCTATATATACGACACTACTACATAGTACAAACTCATTGTTTTATACAGTCGACAAAAATGGGTCTTAGTATTGATTGCAACTTGTCTTGGTCAGCGCACATAAACGAATGAAGGGACACTTCGTTTTTTAAGGCGAATATTATTTAAATTATTTGAATATGAAGTATTCCAGTACTTATAAGCTAAGTATTCCAGTACTTATGAAACTAAGTATTCCAGTACTTATGAAATTATTAATATAAATAATTATAAAACTTAAAAAACAAGTAGATAATGTTACATTGACTAATAAGATGCTTGTATTAACTATATCAATCTTGTGTATTTAAATATTCAATGTATAAGAAATACGAACTTGTGTTACTGAAAATGATTGCAGAACCACAAGTTTGGTAATTCAGTCCGAATTAATTACTTACATGGTTGCCACCATTTAAGTTATTCTATTATTCTATTAAAAAAACGCAATTTTTTTAAAAATCAGGTAATTCATAGAATGTAAAGAAACAGTGGGAGTTTCTGTTGAATAGACAATTGAACCAGCCTTGGTAGAACTAAGGCAATTTATTAGGTATTGTAAATGTTTAGACCACCGTCGTCTTACTTAAAGCAATTTGACAGGATAAGGAT
Organism: Dircenna loreta; assembly: GCA_963555665.1. Taxonomy (NCBI): domain Eukaryota; kingdom Metazoa; phylum Arthropoda; class Insecta; order Lepidoptera; family Nymphalidae; genus Dircenna; species Dircenna loreta. Next base: position 11,855,898 of record OY743092.1, read on the forward strand.
GAGTATCTCATTAGACTAGAAAATTTAAGAAAATAGTCAATTATTTGTGAAGATTTTAACAATAACATCTTAGACCACAATTCAATAAGTGTTAAGTTTATATAATTGTTTACACAAAATCTGCCACACTTGTTTATAAAGCTTACTAGAGAATTACTGTTACTAGCAGCACCTGTATTCATAATATCAATATTTACAATTATTATTTCAAGTTTCAAATTTTTAATCTCTACTCTACCTTCTGACCCCTACGGTCAATTTATTATGTTCAAAAGGAGCAAGAGAACATATATAAATAAAAAGAAAACTGTCTTTCAGTACCTGCAGACCATATAAATAAAAAAAAATTACTTGGTTTCCTTTTTCCCATCATAAAGTATCCAAAATTTGATATAATTTTTAAAAAACCTTAATTGAATGATTTAACTTGGTAATTACCACTAATTTGCTAATTGTTGCTGAGTGATTAGTATTTATTGAGTGAGCATCAGCAGGGTTACATAACAAGAGGACAATTGAATCTATGGTAAGGGAAAAGCAATTTAATACTAGTGAGGAAATAAAAATAAAATTTATTTGAGTGAATATCATTTTCTTTTGGGAATTTGTCTTTATTTTAAAAGGAATTGATTTTTTGGACAATTTTCAGTAATATGTTTTAATAGAAACTATAATTTGTTTAATATAACAGTGAATAAAACTTGCCAGGTAATAGCCATACCTGTCAAGTTTTATACAATCACTAAAAGCACTATCACATATTAATACAATCTGTAACCATTGACTTATATACTCAGGTTAGCAAGAATATGGAAGTAAAATATACAAGAATATGGAAGTAAAATATACAAAAATGTTTGAAAATATATAAAAATGTTTGAATCACAGATGAATAACTTGAACAAAGCACAAGTATGCTATATTTAAGGATGGTGACCTTTAGATCCCCACAGACGGCTTTGATAAGCATAAAATGCTTTCATAAAGGCCTTGACAGGTGTTTGCTGCTGTGAGAAAAACATTCGCATGGCATGGAAGAGATAGCATTATATTCATTGTTCTGCATGATAACAATCGCAAAATTATTGACAATGACTAAACTGAAGTCATTAATAGCCAAATTCCAATTGCAACAACACATGGTATCCTAATAACTTGTTGCCCTTTTTCTTGGGTCTATTTTCCTAATGTAGCAAATGTATAAGTTTTCACTATTTTTATCAGTACCTGCTACATTGGGAAAACAGAATTTCATATAAATCATCTATATAGTAGCAATGGCTGATCCTTTTAATTTTTATTAGATTTTTTAAATCTATACTAATTATTACAAATATTATAAAGTTTAGTTTCTAACTTTGTATGTTTATATGGTTGTAGGGGGTAATCTTTAGAAGTACTGATCCAATCCTAAAAATTCTTTCACTAATAGAATGCTACATTATTCAGTAGTGACATAGGCTATATTTAATTATGATTAAATTAAAAAAAATAGTTAAAGCATTTGTGAATCCAGTTGAAGTGGGTGGGATGTGATGCTTTGGTATAAACAATGTTCACCTTTATTAGTTCTACAAGAAAACTTTTGGTACCTTATGACTAGCGTATATGTTTCAATCACTACAAAAGTTTTAATGTCAAATGAAAGAAATTAAATTTTGAATTAAGTTTAAATATCTTTTTCATGATTGAATGTCTGAATCTGTCTGTGTCTGTCTTGAGTGTTTTTATCATCAAAATAATTTTATGAAGATAAAATTTGTCTTTTAAAGAATGTTATTTCATTCTGTAATTTAGAAGATAACTTCAAAATGATAATTTTCGCATTTGCCTTTCGCATTTGCAGTGGCTTGCTAGCCTAATAGAAACAACTACTGTAATAAGTGCCGGAGAAACTAGCACCAAAACTTCGCAGCAGCTTGCTAGCCAAAGAAAAACAATTGTTGCGTTGCATGTTACAGAATCTAGCACCAAACGTTCGCCGCAGCTTGCTAGCCTAAGAGAAACTGTTTCTGCGGCATATGCTAGGGAATCTAGCACCAAAAGTTCGCAGCGGCTTGCCAATGAGAACATAAGAGATCCACAAGCTTGCGCAAGGGCAACTACTGTGAAACGTCTTACCTAATGCAGTACGCGTCGGAAGTACCCGGCAGAGGGCCAGAGAGTCTATGGATAACTCGCTCATATACCACGAAAACCAATGATTCCACTAGAACTGCATCTCTTTCTAAAGGTTGCAGTTTCCAGAGGTGTCATTTGCTCTTACAACAAGCAGACATTTTCTCTGGTGGGAATTATTATAAAAAAGGAGTGTTTTTCCTATGGGCAATTATATGTTGGCTTATCTCGAGTTGGAAAGCCAATATGCTTTGTGGAGTTCCAACTCTTTTTTTACTGCCCATTAATAAAAAAATCGACAATATTGTATTCCGACAAGTGATCGACAATTAATATAAATGTGTATTAAAATACAATTTTAATCAGTGAACATGATGACCCTGACGTAAAACTCAATACTAAACCACGTAGCATAATTGCATCACAAAAAATGTACGCCCAACTAAATGGGCACGGTTTGACTAATTAGATTACGATTTAAATATAAAACAGAATTAGATATAAATTAACTATATATAAGCAACTGCCGATACTTTTAATTTTATACTTAGAATTTTTAAACTAGATTATAAATTACTAAATTTTTCATTTAACTTTACGTTTTGTTGTAAAAGTGACAGCTTGACGTGTGATGTTCGGATACTTGTTCTTATATATCGCTAAAAGTCTAAGTTTATTTATAGCCATATAGCCTAAAAATTAAACAAATGTCAAAAATTGGTTACCTTCAGTAGGTGGCTTCAGATTTATCTTGTATTGTAGTATATAAATTTAATAAATATACTTTTACAAAATGTACATTTCTTTTTATTTTTGATATCTCAATTTCTATGGTGTAAGCTCATTTAAGTCTTTTAGTGATCTGTTTTTCTTTTTTATACTTTTGTTTTGTGGTGTTAGCAATTTTAAATAACAGGAGTTCGGAGCGACGCCTGAAAAGTGAGAGTGCCAAAAAGACGCGTTAAAACTGTTGCCAATTTGGGAGCACACTTCTTCAGCTACCAAGCTGGGAAGAGGGAAGAAGTGTGCTCCAGAATTGGGAAGGGTTTCCATCAGGCCAGCATTACTTGTGAATATCCAACGATGAAAGAGCTTTACGCACAGAGCGTTCATAAAACTGGACTTCCGGCATGGAACTTTTTCCAGGAGATCGGCTTACTCTTTAGCGCCATGGACCAATGAATGGTCTTCCCTCCAAAGGAACTTCTGAAGACCATCCTTTTTATGGGTAGAAAGGATGTTCTTCAGAAGTTCCTTTCAACAGCTTTTTGAAAGAGCTGGAACCAAAGTTGTACTCTTTTATTAATGCCATGGTTTGTACATTCCGTGCTGTCACTGTATTGCCCATGTTTGGTAGTTAATCTGTTTTTCGATCGATTAAATCAGGGCTGGCATCTGCCACGAATGGAAACTAGACAGGATTAAACCAACAGTTCCATACTTTGCATAATCTTATATGTCTAGGACTCGCACAAACATTGCAGTCAGTTGTGTTAAGTCATAAATCAAGGCTAGTTCGTGAACAGTTTCCTGCATGATTGGTTTTAATTGAACCCACCCAGGTCATTCGGCGTGGTGGGCGTTGAAATTACCAAGTATAACGATCTGTGCGGATGGGTTTTGTAGCAGCGCGAGATCTATGGTCATTTGAACGTGGTCCAGCAGAAGGTCAGTATTGGCATCACCGATATGGGACCTGCATAGGCATGCGCAGATGCGAGGGTCATCGCTGTCTACGCGGAGTCACAAGGTAGACAGGTACCGTCAAGATTACCGTGGCCACCAGCCTTAGGAATAAAGGCGTGATCCAAACTATACCCAGGGTAGACAAGGTACGACGTATCTGCTGCAGAAGATATCTGCGTCTCAGTCTAAATGAACAAGGCTGGCTTGGTTGTCTCGAGATGATAGTGGACAGCGTGAATATATGAGTGTAAGCCCCTCATGTTTATGTTGTATTGAGCGCGGCTGCCCCCCAAAAAACGAGGGACAATCTGAGAGTCACCCACATACATTATGATCTGAGCTTAGACGTCCAGACGTCGATTCTCCAACGCTAGTGCAGTTGGAACCTTCCTGGTGTATTTTCTTTACAACTTGCTTTGTAATGAGGGACGGGGAAAGGACTGGGCCACCGAACCTCATTCACTCAGCGAAAAAGCAAATCGTGGTTTCAAAGTGAGCCCGTGTTATCATACCGGTCGAGCCGGCTCATTCGTGCCGAAGAATGACTTAAAAGAGAATATAAATTTTTACTTGTTTTAGAAGAAAATATTTATTTAAATTTAGCATTTATTAATTTGAAAAATTTATTATTCTGTGGAGAAGGATTTTTTTATATTATAAAGGCTACTTTTCAATTAAGGATCAAAAGAATCATTTAACGAACTATGGGAACTGTAAACATTAACAACAATGGAACGATCCAGCTCTGCACAGGCTATTTGAATAGTCTGATCTGTTCAACAAAAAGGTTCACACTATCTTTGCGGTCCTTAACTTGTAAATAATTCTTAATAAGTACTAAACACTACACGTACTTATATACTGCATTTACACTGTAGAAGAAACTAGCCACCAGCTGATTTTTAATGTCTTTTAAGCCAATGCTTTGAATGTAACACAGGTTGTTTAAATGTAATTTATTTTCATAAAGAGCTCCATTTCTATTTCTTTACCCAATATTCCTTGAATATTTTGATGCACAAGACGTACTAAATTAGTTTCAATCTTATTGTCATTACAGTGATTAAGTAATGGATTGTATTTATTTAAAGTATTTTTTGATTGCCAAAGAATATCTCCTTTGTTTTATTCCTTGATTTAAATGATTTGGAACAGATTGCAAATTTGTTACGTCAAACTATTATTATTAAATGTCATTTTATTATTATCCTGCTCTGCTGCTATCTGCAGTAGTTTTATTAGTAAAATATTTGGTTGAATAAAAATGTAAATAATAACATATCGCATTTGCTACCGTTAAAGAGATAAAAAGACGTATATAACTAGTAATACTAATAGGCATATTGAATTAGAAATGTTTATACTTGTAATGACCGGAACCAACATTTAAAAGTACCTTTTGAGGCACGGCATGGCGACAAAGTAATATTAGCGGATAGATGTATCTATTTAGTTTAGTTAAAAGTTTGTTTGCTCTTATCTCTTGACAGCAGTAGGTACTTACTGTCAATTTCAAATTATATGCTAGCAACATTATCAGCAACAAGAAACTAGCAACATTGTAACTGTAAAGTAAAATTTCGTGTCTAAATGAATATTTAAAAAAAAATTGTGTTAGTAGTTTTTGGGACAACTATAATCAGTCTGTTTTAAAGTCTTTCAAGGTTTCTTGATATTTCGTTAAGTTGATATTGAATTAAGTACGGTAAAAATTTAAACACGCAAATTATTCATAAATAGTAATTTCACTTATTTATTTTATTAATATCACTGTTTAATAAATAAAACATTAATACAAAAATGCAAGGTAAAATAAACCATCATGAAGAAGAAAATATTACCATCACGGTGATAATGCATAAATAATTATAGATTAATGATAAAAAATATTAATACAGTATTTAACAACCACGCTTTTAAATTTTTTCGACATTAATTAAAATAAATATTAAACACTTGAAAGTTTAAAAAAAATCAAACATATCCTACATCAAAATTTACAATATTCTAAAATCTTTTGGTTTTATGTAATAAAGTTAATAATTTACATATAAAACATCAAAGAAATACTTATTGTAATTTATTTTATGAATAAATACCTTCATAACCATTCGCTAATTTTCTGATAATAAATTAGTATAAGTACAATATTTGTTTTTACTTAGCATGATAACATTTTAAGCAGCTATGATCATTAAACTTTTACACAATCATATTATACATTTTGTACTATAATATTATTAAAAAAAAGACAGGCTTGCCATAGAGACACATTTAATGTGTCTGTTACCTCAATGTATCACAAAACTTCCAAGCGTTTGATTGCTACATTATGACTAGTTTGTTCCAAGCGAATTTATTTCGAAATATTTTCAAAACTTGTGCTCTCCTGTAGTTTTCTCGATTTTGTTGTCTTTAGTATTCCTACCTCCTTCCTCTGTAAAGATATTTAGACATAAGCTCTTTTTCTTATAATTTATTTTAAATAAGTAACTCTTTTTTATTTTACTCCCATTAAATTAGATTTTGAATGATATATCAATATCTTCAATTGTAGATATTGATGTATCATTCTGTTCAGTTTTATACTATTATCAAAATTTAAAGGCTTTGTTTGTTTGTTTGTTGTGAGATATTTAAAAAAAAAACTACAAATTATATTTTCTTAACATTTTGTACTTTCAATGTAAACCCACGATATGTGTGTATGTTTTGTTTGCAACACGAGTGAGGCCCTCTATTAATAATGTTTCATTTTTCTAAATACATAATTAAAAATTGTTTTATTTACTTAAAGTAGAATGATTACTTTCCCATTTTAAGACTATACTAATGCCATCTGATCCTATCCTGATCTAAAAGAGGATAAATTAATTTAACTTGAGCGTCTAAAGAATCTGTGCATAAGATTTTTATAATATGGACTTAACTATGGAATGAAATGAGCCACTTCTTCTTGCAAAAATTTGCGATTTTTGCAAGAAGAAGTGGCTCCCGATCCGTTACCTCAGAAATATTCACATTCTTAGTCTTTTAAACTGAGCACAGTTCAATCCGTTTACCCTTTCCTATCTGAAACTGAGTTTCTAAGTGACTTTTTTAATCGTTCACTGTACTCCAGTCAAAACCTTACCCTCAAAGTTACAAATCTTCCTTTTACTTTGACTCCTTTACTGTCAATGTTATCCGTCTTTGGAATTATCTCCCCTTAAAAATTAAATGCACAGTCGAACGATTTTTTTTAGGTTCTGAAAGAAGTTCTTTAAAAAATATTTATTTCGCTTATTTATCAAACTATTTATTTTGCGTCTCCGCACGTAACTTTAGTTATAATCAATTATTTTGTTTGTATTTTTTTAATGTTTTGAGTAATTATTTTTCTTCTTAATGATACGCCATATGTATAGTATGTAGGGAGACCCCTCATCACTTATTTTTTTTAAATGGTATCTTGGAAGAGACCGCTTTTTTGAGAGAAAGCCGACAAACTGTAGAACTGTTTTTATATTTGTTTTGTTTTAATGAATTTTTTTGGGAGTGAAATAAACCATATTTATTATTATTACGGTTCCTCTAAAAACAAATATTTTTTTCAAAAATGTATGTTAAGCTACACTCGCGTTACGTTCGCTGCCCAAATGTGACTACCACGACGTGTGTGTTCGAGTCGTACGTGTTGTATCGGTGTAATACACCACAAGATAAGTGTTTTAAGCAATTGAACTTACCAACACCGGTTTTATTTTGAATTTCATTCCAGTCTTGAACATGGCCAGACATAAAGAGTAGGAAAAAGAGATTACTGAGAAAGTAGAAGGCGATCGATATGAAAAAGACTTTTCTCCAGTCCGACGCACTTTGCTAATAAAAGAAAAGAAATATTAAATTGAAGTATTAAAAACACTACAAAGGAAAGCAAGGGTAGGTACCTCGTTTGCAACAACAACGGAAACACTCAAGGGTGCCATGATGGAGAAAATGTTTCCGCAACCATTCGTGATGCCCATCAATGTGCTGGCAAAGTTCGGTGATAAGTCAATATGAGATATCTAAAATTAAATAAATATATAAAGCAACTAGTATCATTCTTAGATAATGATAAGTATATAGAAAATAATAAATATGTTCCATTTCTCTTATGAACACATACGAAACTCCAATAATTATTGTTCGACTAATATATGTAATATATATAAAAGCATATTTATAAACTAACCAAGAAGCCAACATAGTGGGCGCCGTTGAGACCAACAGTGATTGTGAGCATCACTACTGAGAGCGTGAGATGTCCCGCGGGAATGTAGCACAGCACTAGCAGTGCCGCGGCTGGACCCCAGAAAGCTGATTTTTTTGTATTATTAATGATTCTGCATTTCATATGAAACACCTTATGTAAAAGCAGCCATACAGTAGCGCACATTATATAGTATTAAACTTTACTAATATGCATACAAGTATACAAGATATACAATAACCCAAATTCTCAAATTATTATTATTATATTATAACTTAAAAAATGTCACCTAAGTTTAAACAATAAGATAAGAAAAATACTCCAATGAAATCATGTGGATAAATATAATTTTTACCAATTGTGTTAAAGATCTTCCGCGACGTGGCAAGTGAAGTGATGTTTCTGTTAACGAGATACTCAGCGGTCCAACTAAATATGAAACTAAGAAGGTACATAGCGACGTATGGCAACGCCGATAAAAATCCCGTCTGCAAGGATAGCAAATAAAAATTAAGAAAAATCTGGCATTTATAGAAATATGTTTAGATTATATTATTGATCTGATAGGATTATTAATATAATTAGATAATTTAAAATACATACAAGTAGTAACTTACACTTTTTATATTAACTCCAAGTACTTTGTCCATATAGGAAGGCATTTCTGTCAGCAGCGTCCAGAAGCCAAGGCTTTGCCCACAATGTGCGAGTAGAATTGACCAGAACGGTAATGAAGTTAATATACTTTTCCATGGTACTGCCATTTTCTAAAATATTTTAAAGATACTTTAGTGTTATATTTACTTCAATAACGCTTATAACTCACACATACAATGCACAATGTAGATTATTTCACATCGTTACTTACACTGTTTTCCTTTTAAAGAAACAAAACTTAGATAATATAAATATACCTTATTTTCATTAATATCTGTAGATCCCGCATTACTTTCAATATACTTCCGTTCCTCTTTTGAGATCCATCTGCTTTCACCAGGGGTTGAGGCTCCAAATATGAACCACAGAATTGACCACCCGATGCAGGATGCACCAGCCACGTAGTATACGGACGGCCAACCGAACTTACTGTCTGATAACACACCGGCTAACATCATCTCAATTATGGTCCCTAATTGAGAGCCTATGAGAAATGTTATATAGTTATTAATTCAAATGTTATATAGTTATTAATTCAAATGTTATATAGTTATTAATTCAAATGATATATAGTTATTAATTCAAATGATATATAGTTATTAATTCAAATGTTATATAGTTATTAATTCAAATGATATATAGTTATTAATTCAAATGATATATAGTTATTAATTCAAATGATATATAGTTATTAATTCAAATGATATATAGTTATTAATTCAAATGTTATATAGTTATTTATGGTTGTATAAGGATAAGGAACATTTTGTTAAGATTACTTTTGCAGCTATTAGTAACATTACAAAAAAATGTTTTTATTCATTTTATAGCTCGATGCTCGAAGATGACACCTTGACATAATAATAGAGGGCCTTTGAAAAAAATATACCAATGTTATGGAAATTATTTTTAACGGATGATGGGTTATATTTTTCCTGCTTAAATCGGTATTTTTGAACGAATGTTTTGATCGTGTAACGCCCATCTGAAGTTCACTCGGACCCAGTCTTGGGAAATAGTTAATTTTGAACAATAAATTACCTGAATACACGAATGTGCCCAAGCGACTTCGTTCCGTGATAGGTGACCATTGTCCTAAGAGTCCATGAAGACTAGGGTATAAAAGTCCCTGGAAAAGACCCATAGCTATTCTGCAACCGCAAACTGCTTTCCAATCCCCCTAAGAAACAATTGAAAATTGAAAAGTTAAATTTTAATGTGTCTATTTTTATTTTGTCGTAATTTCTATTACGAGTTCGAATTGTTCAAAATTACGAAGGGGTTAAGTATGGTATTAAACGGTTGATGGCATCTGTAACAAATTTCACTAATTTGTCTCGGTCGTCCAGGGAATAAAAAAGTATTACGGAGGATTTTCTTTTACGGCTGCAATTGATTGACGTTCTGTTTAATAGGAAAAACCCTACATTTTTCAGAATCAACCTATATTACTTCACATTCTATTGTTTTAGATAATATAGTCATAATATTATATTATCTAAAACAAGCCGCACGCCGCAAACGTAGCCGCAAAAGTAGCCGCACACTTATGTGTGTGCGTGTGCGTGTTAAGACCATCAAACGTTATGTAAACAGAAGATAATAAACATGTTAAACATGAACATTCGTTATGTAAGTTATATAATCCTAACATACCTTATCTGCCGCAAGTGGTAATATTAAATTGATCAAGCCAGTGACAATCATAGACACGAGGATGAGTATTTTGCCGCCGAAGCGCCCAGCGATCATGCCGGCTGGAATCTGCAGAACTATGTAGCCCCAAAAGAAAGAAGATAGTATGGTATCTTGGATCGTTTTGCTCCAGTCGAACACCTATTAGAAAATAATACAAATAATCAAGGGGAAAATTATAAAATAAAATTATATCTGTCTAAAGTATTATTTTCTTATAAATAATGGTTTAAAGAATTATTTTTAAAACCAATTCATAATACCATACAACCACAAAAAATCAACATTGTACGTTTATACTTTGTTCTAAAATATTAAAAGTACTGTCGTACTAAACAAGGATTTTACTCAAGAATTAACTAAATAAAACCATGATACAATTTAAACTGTTTACAAAGTCTTAGGTACTAGGAAAAGTAGCAATTATACGTTTTCGAAGTTTCTAATTAAACCTCACGATACGGAAAATTAGAAGTCGGTCGTATCTTTACTGAGGAATTAGGTAGGTAGGCTATTTTTTATGGTCCCATTTCAAAATACTCTTTGAGCGACTCTACTTCAACTGGCGTAAATCGAATCGCATAGTGAAATTGATTTCAGTGAGTTAGTACTTCTCTCTGATTGGTGTTGTCATCTAAGAGCTATTTTTCAAGGTCAAATCATATGTGTAAATCGTAAAATGAAATGTTACATTTCTCTATTTATAATTCTTTAAATACTCAAAGCAAAGGTATACATTAATTCTATACATACTTGTTATAAAACACTATTATTTTATTTTATTAATTAATAATGTTCTTTTATTTATTACAATTTGGAGTACATATTTGCAAAAAACACCAAACGGTATCATATCATAACATAGTATATTATGTGATGTATTTAGATGATCTGTTAATGCCGTTACAAATCCATAAGTGATTTTTTATCATGGCTTTTAATCGTCTTATCTATTATTATTATATAGAAAGTGACAAACAACAATAAACGAACTTTATATCCGTAGTTGTTTTCTTTTATCATGCCAAGGATGGTGACGCTCATGCTGACTCGAGTAGCGTAGGAGACGACGGTGGCCAGGAAGAGCAGAAATACCACGACATGTCGTACACCAAACAGACGGTCTGTAAGAGAAACATTAAATAACAATCAAACCTTTTAGTATTGTGTGTGAGTTGCGTCAAACTGTGATTAAATGTCGTATAAACACAAGGCACGTGCTTAATGACCTATGCTTCCAATATGCGCTTTGAATGTAGAGCCATTCAATACAATTCATCTATACTCATACCTCCATACATTGAAAAGTATGATTTCGCTATTTATTTATTGTATATATTATACTTTATTGCACATAAAAGTATATGAAATAAAAAAACCACAAATGAATGGAAATATTAAAATATTATACAGTTAGCAAAATCGCGACCTTATAAATAAGCAATAGTTGGTGTATAAAATAGTTAAGTAAAATAGTAAAAATACATATATAATAGTAATATGTATTCATAGCTTATATATTATTAAATACATGTATATACTAACTGCCTACTTTTACCCTCCATGTTATAAAAAATACAAAAAAATATTCACTGAATAGGTATCAAAACAATATTCTTATATTACTTAAGAAAAAACTCAACTAAACTAAAAAAACTAAAGACTAAACAAAGTTAAGATATATTGTATTAAGCTTATGTATTCTTAGGAGTGCCATTCGTCCAATTAATGTAATTTCAATTTCTGTAATTGTGTTAAAAAAAATGAATTATGTATTATGTAACTCGACTATTCTCACGGGTTCAATTTCATTGTTGCTTAGGTAAATAAGTAAATTAGTTTCTCGTAAGTAATTATAAGGAAAATAAGCGTTCTCTAAAATTTGTCTCAAGACATATCCCTTATAGAGATATACAGAGATTACCTAATTTAATATTTTTATTAAAAAAAAGTACTTAATCATAATAAATAGAAACATAAATAAATATACTCACTTTTATTTTACTTATTTCATACTGATTTGTTTATAGTTTCATTATTTGCAAATAAAATAATTTTTAATTCTATGCATATTTAACATACGAAGTTTGAAATTTTAACTAATTGAAATTTATTTAATTACTCGTTCGTAATAAAAAACTGTGTTATTTAAACGATGACGTTGTAACGCATTTTATATAAAATATGTGTGAGATAAGTTTTTATACCAAAAAAAGATACGATCAAACATTTTACACTGTCTTATATTACATTATTTGTGAAACGGTTAATTAAAGGAGAGTTAGAATAATAGTGACATATATACACGTCAATGAAAAATTCATTCTTTTTTATTATTGAATATTATAACTTACTTTATGAATATTTAATATCTTTACATGTGAGTAGATATTATATTTAAGTTACAAAAGGGTGATATTCGGACGGGACAATCAATTTGGAACGTCTTAATCGGCAAATTAATATTTTTGTAAATTGTATTGATAACTTTTAAATCAAAAATATTACTTGATAAATAAATGAATATAAATATTCTCTTTCTATATATAAAATTGAAAAATCTTATAAATTTAGACTTACGATCAAAACCATCGTTTTTCTCCAGGACACTGCCAACTTTATGTATTTTTTTAGATTTATATATGTTATTATAAATCATTTTAAAACAAAGTAATACATATTTTTTACATTTTATCATTTTATAATTTAAATATTTTATTATTTCGTATAAGCGCTGTGTTGTAATTTAGCCATCTTTGTTAATACTAAAATAAATGATAAAAGCAATCTTTTGGGTATATTCCTTATCTAAAAGCAATAATCAGCGATAGAATTCGATAATTTGATACACCGATTAAAAATGGTTCTAAGGATGCCGTAGTCTAACATATATATATATATGTTTATATGTTGAAATTATTTAACAAATGTGATAAGAGGGACATCTTTTGTATTGTGGATCTGATACTTATGAGGTCATTATTGAACATCTAGGCTTATAAATGAAAGTGATCGCTTAAAATTTATATATAATGATAATTAAAATTGTTTGCTGTTTAGAAATCTTTTTAAAAAGCTTAAACCTATTATCGTATTCGAGAGTACCCTTGACAACTTATTTAATAATTACATTTAATAAGTTTTGCAAAACCAATTTAGTTTTTATTCTTTGTACCGACCTTTATTATAATTAATTCTGCTTCCTAATTCTAGTTTTGAAATACCGACGTGAAGAGAAGGACATTCGAACTGATCAATTACTTTCATTCTCTTTACAATATTAATAATGTATGTCTGTTAATATAATTTTTATTATTATTTGTCGCTTTTGTAATCATTCGCTATAGTAATATATTTATAAAAGTTACAAAACAAAATATTATTACACAAATATATCTTTAGTTAAATATATATAATAGGATTACGCATCCAATGAGTGGGTTTCAAAATATCGGATTTACAATAATTCCAATGAACCGTGTCAAATACAGCAATGAATATAAGTCTTTTCGTACAATACCAAGGCTGAAATGAATGACAGGGCGCCGCATCCATTACCTTACAATGTAGGCGATATTCAATAAAATGACATAATGAAATCAGAAACAGCTAAAAAAAACAGTAAAAAGTTTCTATAACATGAAATTAGCAATAGAATATTGTTTGTATGAAATACACGGTAGGCAAGCAAACCTAATATGCCGATAGTTTTGTTATTTTGGCTAGAATTATCAAACTATTATAATTAATATATAGTAAAATGATTAATTTGATTTATTAATATGAAAAGTTGTTTGTTAGTTAGTCCGTGATCGATTCGATATACGTCGTTTAGTTAATACTTTAACATTTAAAAACAACGCCACAATAAGACTAATCTTGTTTCTATTTTTATTCATTATTAGGTATATGATTCTCGTTTTACATAATATATATTTTAGCCATTTTATAACAACAACAAACAAAATATAAAAATTAATTAAGAATTAATAAAAAAAAAAATATATATGATCAAAATTAATAAAGTTATTTAGGAAACAAACTGCTTACATTATACAAAATATTATTTTTATTGTGAGTTTCTTAAAACTCCTATTGCTTTTATCTGTTCTATGTAGTGTTGGACAATGCTCATTAGCAAGCACCCGTGTTATCTATTAGTTCAAGAGGTATTCTCGTTATAATTATTGACCGTAACCTGATTACATTAAATCATAACACTTTAACAAATAGCGGTCGATTTATATCTAATATATATATACTATATATATTAGATATAAATCTATACTATATCTATACTATATGCATGACAAGCTGTTGCCAGCGATTTTGTCTGTCCTTATCCTCAAAACATATACATATATGGCACTGATGAGACTTCAATTTGCTTTTACGGACAAGGCGCCTTGTAAAGAAACAATTTCCCGCTAGTATAACGTGTTAGGTGCGTCAGCTGAAATTCAAAGGATGAAAAGAAAGTGGTCGTCCTTTGACTCCTGATGCGGATTTTATGAATAAAATCATGCTATAAGTAGAAAGTGGATCTAACTAAACAAAAAGTGTGCATGATGAGTTATTGTGTTGTCTCATTAACATGATTGAAGTTTTAAAAAGTATCTTATATTTATGCTATATAAGATATAATCAAACCAAGGTTTAATAAAGTCCGTTCAGTAGTTTTAGAAAAAATTAAACAAAACTCAAAACAGTAAAAAAAATACGTAAATTCTATTTCTTTTAATTTACACAGCTTGACATATTAAATATATGTATTTCTTTAACAGGTAAATACATACTTTGCGATATCTTCTGTATGCGAATTAATCGCGATCTCCGATACCACTTAGTTTGGAGTGAGATGTTATAATTGTGGCAATTTTAACAATATGTATATAGTGTTAGCCTTAAAAAATCTACACCAATGTTATAAAGAGGTAACATTTTATTTGTGTTTTTGTATGTTTGTATTGTTTCACACAAAAACTAGACCGATTTCAAAAATAATTTCACCATAAGAAAGCAGTAGTATCATTGAGCGACAAAGGTTTTATTAAATTTAAGTAAAACAAGGATCCTTAACAAAAATTGCAATAATTTTGGGTTACGTGTGAAAAAGTTAGTCATAAAAAAAGTTGACGTCGCGTTCGCTGCGGAGACTATGAATAGAACAACACAATGTTCTACATTATTATCAAAATCTACTAAAAAGTCTGCGATACCATGTGTGCAACTACTTTAGTTAAGCCTACTATAATTACTTTTTTACGATTAAAAAGTTGATAAAAGTGCTAACAATAATCAAACCTTATTGTTCAAACCTCTCAATTAATCCTTATCCCTTTAAATGATATTTTACTAATAACAGTTTCAATACTTTTTACAAACTTATTTAATTATTATAAATGGGCATTCCATTCAAGGGACAAAAAAAAAGAAATTAAAAATGTCAATCTAAAGAAAATAATGCAATAATAAAATAAAGCGGTGTGGTTGGATCTAAGCTGTATTATATTATACCCTTGAATAATAATAGGTCTTTTGTGGAGAGCAATTTTCAAAATATTGACCATTGCCAAATAAAGCTCGAGCGAAGGAGTGCCTTATGAGCTCTGTGTTCTAAACTACTAGCGGATGAAGTCGCGGGCAATAGCTAGTATCTTACTATTTTGATCAATATTTTTACTGTAAGGATGAAGATATACATCCTTATATTTTTATTACATATATTCTGTAAGTTTATTAGGGTAATTGTATTTATAGCTATCTCTATTTAAAATTAATTTATTTATTTGGGCTTCATGAATAATTAAATTTAATGATAACGTATTAATACTAAATTTTTTTTTCACGGTCACAGTATAAGTATTCATCAAATATCGAATGGATTACGGAAATAAAAAAGATTCAATAATAAATGTAATTCGTTTGCATTTACCTGACTTTCGCCTCTATGAAGGTAGTTTTAAGCTCAACCAATTTATAATATACAAAAAATGCACAAAATATATGGTGGTGAGACGAAAATACGTTTTTATTGTCTTTTAAATAGTACCATTTAATTGCATCAATTATTATTACTATCTAATAAAAAAAAATGTTTTTTTCAAAATCACGAAACTGTTGTAACATTTTGAGCATGTCATAAAATTTCCTAATATTACTTATGTTAGAAATGTTTATAAGTTTGTTAATTTTTGAATTTTATATTATATTAATAATAAATTATAAAAACGGAATTCACGTTACGAATAGCAACTAAACATTTTACAGTTCATGGCAAAGCATCGAGCACATGTATCCACTACACAATTCATTATATAATTCGTCCTTGAGTTTAACAATCACCACATCATTATAAACTAATGCCCACAATTTCCGTGTCGTTCAGATAATTGAAGATATTTTATAATAAAAACGTTTGTGAAGTGTAAGCTGGTAACAAATATATTATAGAAACTCTTCATTCTTTCATTAATTAATTTATTTATGAATGCCATTGTTGACATAAAGCGAACACGTTTACAGTTAACTTATATTAAATTATTAAAATTAGGAGCATACTCCTAAAAAATATAAACATAAAATCCGTGGCAGTAACTTTAAATATCTCTATATATATTTTAGTGTATTAAATTGAGTAATGGGATTAATATCAATATTCAATATTATCCCCGAGGAAAAGATTTTATAGTCTTTTACCAATATGCTCGAATAAATATATATTATTCGAATATATATATTAGTATGATGGTACATCCATGAACATAATAAAAACACTTGAAAGAACAATTAAGAGACATAAAAGGTGTAATATAAAACATATTACTTTTATTTATAAGTATATATGAGGGCCAGTTATTTGTCTACGATAGCAAATAGTTTTCGAATATTATAGTAGTATTAAATATTGTTTTTATTTCAAAAAGGGGCTATACCTGATGTCGTCATTGTGTTATTATTATAACAACGAATTTTGTCCCATTGCCAGGTCCAACCCACTTTTCATAATGGACAGGCTACAAAGTTAATTCACTACTGCACAACGACACACAAGGAAGTTCTATGGATTTATTTCTAAAATAGGCAAGTTTCCTAAATATTTTTTCCTTCTTCCTTCCTTCTTTTTCAAAATAACATATTAACGTTTTGGTCAAGGCTTGCCTTGTGTCGGCTTAGATCTATTGCCTGAAATGCTATGATATATACATTTAATTGTACTTACAGTACCTACTTATTAACAAATTCTGCTGCACAACGGTTAATTTAATCTCTATAATAATCGTAAGTATTAATGCTTATACCAAGTAGTGCCCTGTGTGGTCATGACTTTATTATATACAACCTACAACACTGTTATCGTATTATCGTAATCACGTTATGCGAAAATCGTGCATAAGTTTTAAATTAGATCGATCTAATAAGTGTCAATACTAAAATAATGGAATTAAAATAACATGTTTAATAATATTTGAAAGAGGGTTATACTCTTCTTTAATATACTTTTATTTGTTTTATTAAGATACTTTTTTATTTTTTATGCATTTTAGTAGTTATGGCTACAATTGGTTTACATAATTAATGTATTTAACCTATTATAGTATGTGTTTATGCCAAGAGTTGAATATGAAGTATATAAGCATTAGCCTCACTCATACTATTAATTGTTATATTCTATATATTAGCGTTAAACATTTAAGCAGTTAAACATTGCTTTAAACATTCTCGAAATAGATATCTATCAAGTTATTGAGATTAAGGATGATATATCCTTACTATTTACATATTAGTGAAATGTATATTTATTAAATATGTTACTCTCAGAATTGTGAAAATACTGTGTTTTATATTAAGCCTACCAGCTTTTAGTCTCAGTTTCACTTATCCCGAACAATCTTTTCATCACCTTACTAAGGGATATTCTATAAATATTTCTTTATTAGCGAACCGATTTTTAAAACACTTTTTTCAATAGTCCTTCATTTCACCTTTAAATCCTATCTTGTTTTCTGGGGTTATATTAAAATTTAAACATAAGTTTTTTATTATTTCCAACTAAAGTATCATAAGTATCTATTTCATATTTCACAACTAAAATGTTGACACTGAAACAAAACCTAACCTTGACCCCTATTTAACCTCTTTAGACATGCTATCTCGAAATATAATAATGACTATTCAATTAAAATTACCAGCTTTCTAGAACCAAATATTTTCTGCCCGTTGATAGATCAGTTAGTCATGTCGAACAGACCTGGAGTTGCTCTCCGTTAGTCAGCGATAATGGAGGTACTTTTAATACCTCAATTTTAATCGGTCGATTTTAACCGACGGCATGCACCGCAAAGTGCTGATGCTAACAGGCTATGGATGCTTAAATATTTAACTGTACAAGATGGCAAAAAGGCGATTTCGTCCCAAGATCACTGTGACCTTGTATTCTCACATCAAACAAATAAACAATAAAAAAATAGTGTAAGGGGTGTTGTTTCTTCGGGTACATAAGTAAAAGTGTGCGTCTCTCAAGGGTCAATTCTTGGCACTTTTTTGTTCTTAGCTTATATTAACGATTTACCTTATATGATGACCTATAAATGTAATATAATCTTGTTTGCCGATGATACTTTGCTAATATATAAAGTAAACAAAAAAAGATACGGATGTCTTACATGTAAACGATAGCTTAGAAGTACTTTCCAAATGGATTGTGGCAAATAATCTTTTGTTTGACAATAACAAAACAAAATGTCTCAAGTGTTCTGTACCTAATGTTCCCCAATTAGGCCAAGATTTATTTCGACCACCACTTAATGGAGACTCTTAATGAAACTGTTGGTATAGATATTTCTTTGGATCTTTGGATCTTACAAAACTACAATGGGGCACACATTATCAATACTAGCTAATCGTTTGAGTTCGGCGGCTATATAATTACTACTGTTATGAACATTCCAATTTCTTTATGGCCTTGTAAATGTGAGAGTATCATAAAACTATTAGCAGCGTGGTTGGTTATTATTTTTTTCTTTCCGGTAACGCGCTTGACTTGAAATCTAATGAATGTGACTGTGAAATAGCCATAACCATGGATAGTTGTATTTTAATTAATAAGTTAAAAGTGTATCTATGGAGTTTCTTGTTGGTTCCTCTCCATGGATCTACACCTTGGAATCGTGCATTCAGAGTCTGACGTTTCATAAGAGCAATGTATGCCTATATACAATTTAAAAAAAGACTGACTTTGAGATACCCTAGCAGGTGGCGCTGGTGGTGGTAGTTGACGGTCTAAGCTCCAATGAACATTCTTACAAATTGTTATATGTTTTTTTAATGGTATATAAGTTGAAAGATTGTAGTGCCATCTGGTGGTGACTTACATTATACTTACATTAAAAGGTACAGCATAAAAAGTGTAGGTGATGATTGATATATATTTTTTTAAATCGTTAATATTAAAAATGCAAATATAATTTATTATTAAAATATTTTATACCCATTTCTAAGTAATAAATTCTTAAGTGTATTTTAAATTGTTATGAATTTCAATATTATTATTATAATAGAAACACCTGTTTAATTTTATTGTTACATAGGTACATAGCATTGTTTGTATAAAAATAAATATTGCTCAATGTGAGAGACTCTTCAATACGGGTTTCTTATTAAGAGAATATTCAAACATAGTAAACTTACTTAATTTAAATGATAACCTCTCTAAGTTTAAAAGATATACCTGTAGCTACTGAGCGCTAGCACACGAATTTGGATCGATTTGAAGAGTACTAGCAAACATATAGATTGGTATGGAATATAAATATTATAAATATTTTCGTAAAAACTGGAGTTTTTTCATACAAAGAACGGGTTAATTTGTATTTTAATTTGTTAACTTTAATTATTTAGTTCAGCAACTGTAAGGTTACCTGTACACGAAAGAAAACACTGTTTCAGATAAAAGTGGACTACTTTAAAATAAATTTACATATGAATTGACAACAACACCGGCCTTATAATTTATATTTTTAAATAAATAATTTATTTTATCGGTTTCTTTACAGTGGATTTTTGAACAAGTTTACCACTTCAAATCTTCAAAAAAATTAATTGAATTGAAGAATATTGAAAATGAGATTATAGACAATTACAATCATGTTTTAATTAAATTTAAAAAAAATCTTGTTAGTTTTTGTAACTTAATACAATTAAATATCCGGATAATATTTTTGTATTATCGATAGTATTCGATTTTGTTGAGTTCATGCGTGTAATTATTTTGTTCGCGAATATTTTATATACTTATATATCTATATTTTCATTTCTCTTTTATGTTGTTTTTGGTATATTTATTTTAATAAATGCTCACTATCAAGTGTTACAGCACCTAAATAATAAAATATTTTTATATTAATACTCACTTGGCTTAGCCACAATCTGTTCAATAATTTCAACACCCATCTTTAAATATGTTAAACAATGGTTAGTTCACTTAAGGTTCACCGTGCACTCGCGTAGATACTAACTATTCGTTTGGTTCGACTTGGACACAGCAAGGGCAGTGCCTTGGCAGTGCAGGAAGCGGCACAGTGCGCGTGCGCCGGTCACGGCACTCTTATATACCGCCGCTATATCCGTTGATAGCGCGGCATTCCTTCCGATTTTAGTGTCTTTATAATTATATTTCAATTTCTTTAATATACTAAAATAGCAATTTTGTTTCACTCAAACTAATAAAAGCGTATATTTATAACATATTTCAATATATACATAGTTAATATAGAAAAATAAAGGAAATATATATAGTAATAATGATTGTCAAGATTTTTCTAAATCAATCTGTGTTTATCTGTTTGAGGTCGTTTACCTTTCATTTATAACTGTATGTGATTTTGTATAAATAAATATTAATAATATGGAGTTTCAATTACACTTCCGAAATATGTATCCATACATACATTTATTATTTATTTCCGAACTATAAAGATATATGAGTAATTAGAGTATTTAAAAAAAAATACTTTCATTACGATATTATATTAATTGTTTCGTGCATTATCAAAAATATATAGTTTTTATTAAATTATTCCCTAAATGATAATATCACATTATCGTTATTATTATTATTACTGACATAATAATATGATTACAAAGTGTTCGTAGTTTTATTGTAATTGTAACTGGATCCAGTTTTTGTATTTTCGTCGCAACTATTTCTTCTACCTTTCGAATATAAAAAAAAAAAAAAAACTAGATTGAACAATATTTTATTTTCAAAACGATGACACTGTCTGCATGTTGCGTCTTAGTAATCAATTATTTGAAATAGTTTTACACTTTTTATTTGTATACAAGTAATGTAAACAATTAAAATAGTAATTGTAAAAAACGATTTTAATATACAGGAACTTCTTTATATTTTTTACATTTAACGTAAATGCGACCAAAATAGCAAGACCTTTGGCTTGTTTGCTCATGCGTACTGTATCAAGGTCAAGCAACTAAACATAGTGTTAATAACCGTTAAAAAAGTATATTTTTACAATAAATAATACTGAAAAAAAGATTCTAACAAAGATATTTTAAAAATAAAACAGTATTAAGACAAAATTTTAAAATAAACAACCAACAAACTAGTCATTTTTGAACTAAAACTATAATATATTATCATTTTATTATAATCACTGGCGTTAAAGAGTTTGATAGACTTTAATAAAAACAATTACTGTACAAGTTCTCACTCCCAATTTTTGTTATGTTAAGATATAAATTTTGCAAGTTAAATTCTTTGAAAACAACGTTAACATCGTGTGTTGTAAATAAATATCAAATGTAAATCGAATTGATACGGATATATTGAATACCATTTAACAATTAAATAAGCTTAACATGTTTAAATATTTTTAAAGACAATACAAACAACAGGGACTGTGTCAGAATCATTTTAAATAAATAATAATAGGATTTAAGAGACAAAGTTATATATGAATTACATTGATTGTGATCAGTTATAATATTAGTTACGTACATGTAGACTACGAAGCACTGGTTGATACCTTAGTGGCTTTTTGTTGTCATTACTGATTAAATTATTGTGAATTGTATATAAACTATAATAAATTAAAAAAAAGAATGTAAAATCATTAAATGATTTTTAAAAAAATCGCTTAAAATCATTTAAAAAAAATGTTTCAGGAAATATTTTCCACAACCATGGGATCTTGTCCGGTGCGTTTCTTCGTAAGTTTGGTTGTCAATTAAACTGTTAAAATATTCTTTATTTTAAATGTAACATTTCCTAATAGTATTTTTATTTTTATTTATTATAATTTGCGTATGTTATTTAAATGTTTTAGTGAATAAAATTTATGTGTTTATGAATAAATAATAGTGCGATATTTATTTTATTCAAATTTTTTCTTACAGCTTATTCATTAACTGACTATGCAATTATATATATTATATGCAATTCATATTAAAAATATTATCTCTGTCCCACGAGCTTATCGAATCTATTGCTTTTGATAAAACGTTACAGAGTTGGTAATGAAATTAAAAAAAAATGATCAATAAAAAAAAAATATAATTATTATTACAAATATAAGCATTATCTCCGAGTAATAGCTAGTTGTGTAGTCACTATCAGTTGTACAAATAACTTCGAGTATAGACGATGGTTTCGAGAGGAAAATGATACACTTGAGATGTGGAGGACGAGTTACAATGTACTGTTTATTACTATTACAATACACAAACTGTTTTAAAACTACATACCTACTTACTGCCGTAGTAGTGAAAATATTAATAGTAAGAGGACGAAATATCTTTATAATGTCTCGGCCACTTACCAACTTACCAAAATTATAAGAACAATATGTTACATTTATATGTCAAGTGCATATTAAACAGCGACAAGGAAAATGAATAGGAAAGCAAATATTATTGAGGTAAATCGTTTTCTAAATCTTCGCACATGACAAGGTTTCGGCGGCTGGCATTGGTGACACTAGTTCCTGTTTCATCATAACATATTAATTATTTGAACATTTTAGATGAGAAAATAAAATTTAAAATATAAATTATATACAAAGTATGTTACAATTCTGTGCTTAAGGGTGGTCTGGTAAAGGGGGAAACGGGTAGGTGCCCCTTCCTCCAATTGCGATGGTGAAAAAAATAGTTTAGGGTGTTAGGGGAGCACAAGGTAGTGTGAAAATGTATATAAATTATATCAAATATTTAATAAATACACCAGGAGCTGATACAATAGCAATATTAAACATTGGGATCTCCATATGATGATATTTACTTATATTTTCTTATTTGTATGTCAATTAACAAAGTATGTTAGTAGTAAGTAGGTCCTAGCCTTTCATGAAAAAGTAAAATTAAGGTGTTTTTACACTGTTTCAGTTTTTGAAAAGATAATGTTGAAGTTATATTTACTATTTTATTATTTAGTTATTTATATAATATAAACGTACTAAGTAATTTGCATCGCAGCTGTCTTCTTACACCGGATATAGACATAGTGAATCGTCTTTACAGATTGCATCTTAACGATCGCGTGATAATTGGAAGGCTTATTGATGATGAAATAAATAATTATTAATTACTTTATTCGATTTTTATTGTTGCATAGATAGTTATTGCAAGTATAAGTATACGGATACAATGCAATATACGGATGTTCCTTATTATAATGAAAGGGTAACAGTATGTTTTTGAATAATTATCAAACTGTTCATTTATTAAAAAGTTATAAAATAAAATAACTTTTCAAAATAAAAATAACAAAAATCTAAAATTTTTCAAATATTATTCCTATGAAATTATAACAATTTACTTTTTTCTATATAAATAAAATCCACTGATTACTTTAATCTAATATTAGTCATTACGAGGCAGATGGTAGATGGGGTCACAAATGTCGAGTGAACAGCAGTCAGGGCTACAGGAGTTTCCGACTGAAGTCTATTTCCTGATTGTCTCTAGTTGATGTTAGACAAGACATAGACCGCACTATGTCAAAATCATTAATTGGTATTTTATTTCGAGTGGTAGATTAAAAATTAAATATAAGTATTTGATAGTTAGAAAGATATATAAAAATATAGAATTTATAATATTTTTGCCATAGATAGACGAACCGACGAATAACATGCTTAATAGTTGCATTTTTGTTTACTTTGATTTAATTATACAACGAATCAATATAAAGTCACGTTATATTTGATATTTCCCCTCGACTTTATGAATTTTTCAGTAAATCCACCTTTTTAATGTGTATATTATGGTGTACATTATCTAAAGGTACGTAACGTAAACGTAAGAGTAATTTTGAAATTTAGGTCTCTATTAATCCAGGTCTAGGTCATGGCTAATTTGTTTTTACTATAATAATCTTGGAAGGCTAGGCATTTAAGACGATAATCGTATTTATTAAGAACTAGAGTTTTATATGTATCATATTTGTTTTTTTTTTTTGTTAAATTGACCCTGAAAATAATAACATTTTAGATTCTTGATTGAAATTCTCATTAAAAGTAAGTTCTCATTAAAATTGAAATTCTCATTAAATGTTATGCTTTTTTTTTTAGAAAAATAAATAGAAAAAACAACCCATCAACATGGCAGGAATTACCCTTATGACTTCTAGGATACTCTTAAGAAACGGTATAGATGTCTCCTCCGTCTCGAATAATACGACTAAAGAGAGAGTGCCACGTTCATAACGGCGGGTAGTGCGGCTATATCACTTGTCAGGCCGACAGGCACGGCGTCCTAGAGGCCACAGGTTTAACTTCACTCTTTGTTGAAAAATTGTTCATATGCATTTATAAATTACAATCACCAATTTGGCTTATAGTATTGTGTGTTATTCTATAATGCAATGGATTTTCGAAAGAAACCTAATAGATATCGCCTCCGTTTCGATAAATATGATATCTAATATATATTGAATGCTAGATTCCTTCAAGCGGGTAGCCACACGGTAGCTCAATTCTTCAAAGTATCTTATAGATTTTTATAATATATCCTCGGTGTCCGTCATCAGCTTGGCAGGTTTATATCAAAGATAATGTATTCGTTACGGTCATTATAGTAAGTCACTAATAATGACTTACAGGTATTGACAAACTCTAACTCTTCTCTTTCATATTCATAACTCCAAATATTAAAGACACATACAAAGTTACCCTTACAAACTTGAAACAAACAAAAAATAATCTTTACCACTACGAGCAGGAGTCTAACTAACGACCTTCGGGAATCGGACCCCGTCGCTCCGCCAAATGAACTATTGTATCGTTGCCCGTGCTGACATAGCCGACGTGTGTTAGGTTTATTTTGAAGATCGTTACCACTTTTTTGTACATTGCAAAAATAACAGAAAAGATATCTTATTAGAAAAAAATGTATATTTACTTTTTAATTGTCTATGGTTTATAGACAATTCCCCTTAACTCCTCTGTTCCTCTTTCTCTTGGTAACTTAGCAATATCTATAAATAGCGATGGCTTAAAAGGAACCTATGGTGCTATAAGATTGACCTATGTTCGAATTTAATTTTTTTATGCCCTCGTTGATATTTAATCAGGCCATACAATTTTATTACCATCGAAGTTACTTAAAGCGTTCTTAGATCCACCGGTTAGAATTACATTGTAATCTACATTTGTTTACAAAACATAGTTTATTTCCAATTTTACCTATATACAAGTAGATACGTATTAATTAAGCAACGTAAATAAAACTATTTAATATATACCTGTAGATTACACCTGTAGATACATTTGTAAATATAAGTCACTTATTTAGAGTGAAAAACGTATATGGATGGAGGGTGGATGTTCGGTTGTGAATGAATTTGCGTTCAAAGTGTTTTACTATATACTTTGATATCGCTCTAGTATAAAGTATTGTAATAAATATATCAATGACAGACATCATTTATTTATGTCAATGACTTCTCACACGTTCTATATCCCAATAAAAAGATTCAATGAAACCTTCATTAAAAATATGACAAGTACGTGAGATGCAGACAATGTTTGTGTAAATGCTGTGAGTGATTCCTAAATAAATATTGAACAGAGAGTATAAATTTCGTAAGACACGTACTGGGATTTTTTAAATATAATATGTATAAATGTAATAAGTAAGTAATTTTCTAGCAAGGCAAGGACAGTAAAGAGATAACACAGTACTCCTATTGATACTTATATGAGTATAACACTTATTAGTAGCAAGAGAATTTTGCAACGACGGCTCATTGCGTCTTGATAATTTATTATTTACTATATTATATTTGATTAATTAAGTCATTGACGTCACGATTGTACTAGACTAATTAATTATTAACACAATACAAAATAAAAGAAATAATCTTCCTTCAAATGTAAGTAACATTAAATAGAAAAATATTTCTACTGTTACGCAACAAAAGAACCAAAAAATGTCTTTAATTATTACAGCGAAAAGTTTTCTTCGAATATTTCTTCAGTGTAAATATTTTAAATTCTGATTTCAGTTTATTCATACCCTACACTAAACGTAACAAGGGCAGCTGATCTGAAAAACCTTTTCGCTTAAACAAACGTTGTATATTGAAACGATTTATTTTATTTGAGGATCATCCAATTTTATTTCAGGAAACATTTTTGCGACGTTACTCAAACTCATATTGTTTTTGTAGTCTTGTTTACAAATGAATCGGATGTTTGCATTATATTTTTCATGAGGCAAAATATCTATAAGGAAGCAAATTAAAGCGTATGTGTAACTTAGAATACCAGTGTCTGAACTGTGGCAATCGCTCAGTCGATTTTGACCCAGTGACTGCCACAGTTCAGACAGTTCAGCTAGTAAATTAGTGAATTAATAATAGTAAAATAATAATAATAATAGTAATGAATGAACATAATGAACCTCAAACCGAAGTCTGAAGAATTCTATCCTAAGATCCTGGTGAGATATAATGAAAAAGGTTTTAAATGTTTATTTTATCTTATACACAGAAATACTTTTTTCTTTTGTGGCCAAAAAAAAGGTCACGTCATCCATACATTTCAGGTAGGTAGACGGCCGTAAGCCTGAGGTGGTTAACGCGTAATTTGCCTAGATTGGAGCTTTTTTGTAATGTCCCTTACATTTTCCTGCGTAGCTTCTAGAGAACGTTTTATTTCTGTCTGAAGCGCTCATTTTTTAAAGTAATAAAGTGTTTTGGTGAGGAGGGAAAATTTGGTTATGATTTTTTTAAAAGACAATTTGTTTTTTAAAAATAATATTTAAACCAACAAAATTTATGCATTTTTTGCCTTAACAATACAATTTAATAACAACAAAATAATCAAAGTGTCATAAGTGTGCGATGGAAAAATAAATGGATCTTCAAAGTTGCACAGACATGCACTGCACATAGCATATTTAACAACAAGATATTTTATAAACTATTACTGACAATAAATATTCTGGAAAAGTATTTTGGTAATAGCATTAAGTCTTAACGAATTTATGAAGGACCAATCTAGTTATATACTACGCAATTGTATTTCATTTCCATTGCAAATATACTTTGAACTAATTTTATAATTTTATTTATAAATAACCACTAAGCGTGTTTGGAGAGAATCACGTAAGATTAGGTATAAATTGAAAAAAAATATAATTATTTTTTGTAAGAGAGTATTTTAAAAACATTTTTTAATTCTACAATGCTTAATTGTAACGTGGGGTAGGCTCTTGAATAATCCTGATATTAATATATCTAAATAGCCTTGACATAATATGTCCTCCATACAAAATACTTAGATGTAAGAAGACATAAGTTCAGACCCTTTCATGCATATTTGATCTAACCGATTTCAAAACGAAGAAGTGGTTCCCAATAACAGAAAACTGCTAACAACTCATCCTCGCATTACAGTCGGAGCACGTCCTACTTTCAAAAGGGATACCGAATTCTTTGTTTATTTACCATACATAATACATTTGCTTCTTTACTCAATGGTGTTGTGATGATGTACACTATAGTGGTCTAAGCTCCAAATATTCCAACGTTAGGGAATTTTGAATTTTCTCATTTTAACCCTTATTTTACTTTGGATTATTAAATAAAAGCAGAACTTGAATGAATACTTATGCCGATTTGAAATATTTTTATATCATTATTTTTCTTCCAGCCATGACATATTTGGTAAGCAATGCCGTCTCGGTTCTTATTTCTAATCCCGGCATGTTGGATTATTCTACAGTAAACCCGGGATCCCAGATTATGGAATGAAAATTGAACAATACAAATACGATAGGCTAATCTATCATAAAATAGATATTTGCTGAAATTCGTGGTTTACTTAAATGTATATTATAAAATATGTTTATAAATTCAAAATCGTTATTGAAAGTAAATATCATTATAAAAAACATATCTTCATTGTTATAGCTATTATTAATTAACTAGAGCTGGCGAAAGAAACTTAAGGGTATGTGTATGGTATTGTGTTATTTTTTAAACCTAAATGACCTAAATGGAATATAATAAGTTTTGCAAACTGTAGTATCCTTTTGCACAAAAATCTTCTTTAGTCACTTTTTCAATTTGTGAGTACGCCTATAAACGTTTAGAGCCATTTATAATGAATATAGAATTAAAAATAAATCGACACGTCCCTCATGTACGGTACGTCCCAAAAGTCGCTGGTTCGAATTCCTGCCAGTACCAATCGATATTTATTTAAAATATATTATATGATAGCGGGTTAAAAAAAATATCTTAAGTTTTGCTTTATTTATTTATGAAAAGCAACATCACAAATATTTACGTATTAATATTACTGTAACTGTCTTATCTGCTAAAACTTAGATATAAATAAAGATATTCTTATTGTCTTATTAATGAGATGTCTGTAATTTTTTTGTTTGCACAGTGCATCTATGTCAGCTGGAGTTTTAAAAGTGGCTGTGCGAAAAATGCCTGTAAGATGGCTATCTGATAAAGATTGTCTCGTTTTGATTTTTTATTTTTTTTTGCGGGAAAACAGTTGCTCACAAACATATGTACTACAAATAAAGAAATTTGTTAAATAGCTTAGTAGGTTTGGGTTGGTTTCGTTAATTGGGTATAATATATTTTTTTGTAAAATTTAATAAAGTTTATATGCTATTTTTAGATGAGAGCTGCTTTGCAATTCTATTAATTCCAGATGTAAATTCAGCACTTTATTTCATTTCCATCAAACGGATTTTGATTTGAAGTCTTCGTGTCTCTCAACCTCGTTCATCAAACTCGTTCCTGAATTTTTGTTACAATAACATGTACTTATCAGAATCTAAAGCATCTTGCCTTTTTGAAGATCTCCCAATAAAACAACTGCTTTTGTTCCAGCTGCTTTCCCAACAAACACAGTTTTTTTGTGAAAGCTCTTTTTTGTAATAGTTTAGGTATTTTGAAGGTTGATAATTTTTTTTAGTATTTTGAAAATCGCTTGTTGACCGGACTTATTTAATTTGACTTTTGTACTCATCATGTTTAGAAGCGTCTTTTATAGAATAATGGCGCTTTATATTGTATTCCTTGCGAAAGTAATATTTTTTCGTAACATATCAGGCACAGTATGTTTTCATTTTATTCTGTAACAAAGACTTCAGTCCAACTGTTTTTAAATATTCGATATTCTGTATCAATTTAACGTTTATTTCTTGAGGATACATTGATCTGAAAATCATAAAAAGAAATTGTTTAATTATAAAGCTGTAATGTAAATTAGTGGTAGTAGTCGTAAAAAGCCGGTAGTAGCCGATAGTGAAGCTGTTTGTACTTAGTGATAAATATTGAAAAATATTTATAATCCACAACTTTAAATCATATTCTACAGGTTATTTGTGACTTCAACCAACCTACCTACACTCACTCATAAGTTATAACTAAAGAAAACACATCACAATTAAACATACATTTCTAGAGATTTAAATTATTTGCTTACCTTTTAAATATTACAATGGAAGAAATAATGTATGTATTATAAAAGACAGTAAAACAGAGGTTTATTTATTAAAAATACGACTAACTAACAAACTAATTTAAGCCAAAACACTTTAAAAATTCTCTTCCTTCCTCGTTTATGTTTCGCTTGTATCATTCCGATCGTTGTCATATAATTAACTTCCAGTCCAGAGGGCGCAACTATACCAGGAATTGAGTAGAAACATCTAGTAGAGTCGAGAACATTATTTTAAATACTAGACTGAAAGATTTTAAGAGACGGCGGTATCTTAAAGTCTAACTAGCTGGTATGCCGGATGAAAGGCCTATACTGGCCAGATGATGACCCGGGGGCGTATGTTGGACAGCTCTGCCACAGACCTATAACTCCATTACAATTTTTTAGTCTAGTAACATGTAACGCGAGCTTTTGTTTGTCCCTCGTATTTATATTGTGTATATCACTTATAATATCTGCAGTGCTACCCTATAGTTGGATACCATACGTTACTATGATATGAAAATTACATTTAAAAATTAGCTTGGCAGTAGCATTGTCAACAACGATCTAATTTTTTAACAATATAAGTGAAAGAAGTAAATTTAAAGCCTAATATCAAACCCTGAGGTACCCCGTACCAATTAGCCAAAAGTTTTATTCTGAACACAAATTAATGACTTAGAATTTAAATAAATAACCAATTGCTCCAGGATCATCTCGTGATTCCGGCCAGGCCTACAATATACATTTTATTTCTTTTAAATCCTTTGCTTATTGCAAAGTAAATTATTTTTAATACAATGGTAGCTGATGGAGCATATATTTTTCTAATTTTGATATTTTTTTAACTTATTGAAGTTAATACCGATATTGGTCAGTAATAAGAGTAATGCTCCAGGCATTACCAGATTTAAAGATTGGTATTAATTGCTTTCAATAAATCAGGAACCACCAGAGTAAATATTTCTTGTGGGGTGTCTAGGTGTTTATTGTAATTATTTTATTCAGTAATTATAAATAGTCGCTAAGTAAGGCATATCAAGCCCATTAACAAATACGACGACTATTACGCCTCTCTCGAAAATACCACCAATATTTCTTATTCTGCAGTGTAGATTTACATTGAACAATTGCCACAAACAAAATAAATTGAGTATGTCTATAAGTATATAAAGAAATGCTTAAGCTTATTAAAAATTTTGAATAAATATATATTGAATAATAAACCGATACCGGCAGGGATTCGAACCCACAACCTCTGAAAAACCTTCCCATCGTTAAAGTTATTATGCTACTGCATGCCTTTATATCAAAATTAGTCTTATCGGTTGACCAAAGAGGCGTGTCAGACCAGGAGCCAATTCAGGTGCATAAGTTCTCGGAACTATAGCTGGAATTCCGTCAAAATAGCTATAGGTACTATAGCTTTATTCATGTCTGGACTCTGCAGCTCCTTGAGGACTTCTGTCTGATGAATATAAATGCGGATTTACCGCGAAAAGTAAAGTAAATAAATTTGTTATGTTGTGTGGTGGTGAACAAAGTGGAAAAACAAAGATGGTGCTAAAGGCAATATGAATCATATTAAAACATGTCGTCGTAATCTGCAGACTTGTATTTCTATATCCTGCATGCCCCTGGGGGTAACATTGGTAAGATCGGATGAGGAGTAGACAGATTCAGGTTTCACGGCTTAGGCTAGTGGTGATAAACCGCGGCTGAAGCTTATCAGCAGTGTCATACAATTGGGTGATTAGGTACACGGCGTCCACGTGGGATTTTATCATCACCACCACCAACATGTTTTTCTGAGGAGGATTGACGTCAGGCTAGCAGGCCGTTTTAAACAACTTTTGTCAAAACTTTTATATGTACCCCGAACCCATATAATTGCGGTAAGGGCAGGTAAATACGAAAGCAATTAAAAAATAATAATAATAAGATTCTTTAGATTTTAAAATGTCAATATAAAATTTAAAACCTATACTAAAATATTTAAATTTGTGACTGCATATAACGTACAAATTAAAGGCACCATTCAGTAATATTAACATTTTAATTAATGTCAGGTACAAAAATAAATAAAAATATTAATCACATTAGTCTATTCATTTCACAGATTCGTTCTCTTGTTTTTTGTTTTCTGAAACAAATAAATTATGATAATTCTACATGATAGTAGGTATAGTGTTAAATTAAAAATACATAGCTAGCTCACCGATATCACCATCTTCAATAGGTTCATTCCAAGGTTGCTTTACGGAGGTGGTAAAAAGTAAGAAGAATAAGTTTGTTAGGAAGTAGATGCCAGAAGCCAGGAAGAAAACTTTACGCCACTCAGCTGGATCAGTCTAACAAAAACATAACAAAGTTATTTTCAAGATCACTATGAAATATTTCCTAATTCACTCAAAATCAAATGATTGCTTTAAACTGTCCCTTCCTGATACAATGTTGAATATGACGGTAGTATTAAAAAACATATAATATATTAATACGCAGCATGAAAACTTTTGCTCTGACATTAATCATACACAATTTTCAACTTCATCCTATCTTATAGTTCTAATAGCATTAGCCAAAACTTTACAAGATAGAATACGATGTAACCTTCTATCCAATATCTTGAAGATAATATTAGATTCGCGCATTATTTAAGTTAAGTTTTGAATCCAGTAATTGTTATTTAGATTTAAATTAATTTGCAAAATTCGGGTTTTACTCTTAGCTTATTGAAGTAATTTTGTACATTGCACTCGTAGAATATCTTCATATAAGATTTTAAAATTTAGATTAAATAAAATACTTTTTGTTATGATAATAAAATTATAAATTTCGCAAGTACCGTGAATTGGTTCTTATTTTTTGAAACAGATTTTTTAATATAATCTATTTTATTTTCTAAACTAACCTATGTTAATTATTTTCCAGTGTTTTTATTTCAAGATTAGTGATCTTGGCATGTGTGCATAAAAATAGTCTACTTAGGATTATATTATTGAAGTAAGCTATTAAGTATTCAAAAGTATATAATATACATAAGTATATAATATACAATCTTATTATACAAATGATTTAATTTGATTTAGTTCTAAGTTTGTTTATAGATAAGGCGTTGATAATAATTACTGATTTTGCAAATAATTCGAAAAAACAAACAACAGCCTATTTATTGGCCAATCTATTGCTAGTAGGTCAATGGTACCTCTATTGCATCGACACTTATATAGTTGATAACTAAAAAGTTAAATCGATACTTGAACTGAAGGCCAACTTTGATATCAACATCTCAACCGTTGCATGTTGCTGATAAAATTACCTCATCCTTAATTATTAAGCCGCAGACTATTGGTGCGATTATAGACACAATGTTGGCTATGAAGTTAGATATGCCCATGAGAGATGAACTGAAGTTCGGAGCCAGATCGATGAATATTAGCTGAAACAAGCAAAACAATTAGTTTACATACTTAACTTACTTAAATAATTAGTTTACATACTTAACTTACTTATATAATTAGTATACTTCCCTTATTTGGAAACATACAATAAACATTCGCACCCGTTTATTTTTAAATTACTAAAATAATAGTACTTAAAGAATTTGAAATTACAATTTATTATAGTAATCTTCCTGTAATTTTTCACTGAATAAAATAAAATAAAAATGAAAAAATTATAATAATTTAATAATTAAGCTTTCCTTGTGGTTTTAAAGAACGCACAAAATATATTTCAAATTCAAAAATAAAACTGTAGTATCACTTAATATTTTATGTTTATAATCTGGGATTACTTTGAGCTTACATTGAATCCAATGTCAAACAGTGTTTGTGTCAGTTTAAATATTTACAATAGGTACATAAAACGCAATCTACGTATTCTTACATAGTTCTTTCATAGTAGTTAGTACATTCGACAAGTGTGATTATATTTTAAAACTAAATAATACACACTAAGTATACAATATGTCGTATAATGTCTACATTTTTTTCAAATGATTCTAACCTTATTTAAAGATGAACAATTATTATTTCATAAGCACTGGCGAAGGCAAAGAGTTACATTTGGTTGCTAAAGTTTGGAATATAAATAAATGTATGTTTGTTCTCACTGTGGGTGGAGTGGAAGGGTTAATTTCCGTACGTATGTAAAGTTTTTATTCATACCAAATATCCAGTGTACTGGCCGGCGTTGATCCCCACACTGACTGTCAACATCACCACCGGAAGCCACATACTTCCCTCCGGTGTATACGACAGACCGATCAAAGCTATTGCTGGGCCCCATAGACCTACCGATATAATTGTAAGCTAAATAATATTATCTAAGGTTTTACGCTAATTTAGAATTATAAATATAATATCAAACCTATAGAATTAAACAGTTTCCGAGTGTTTGTAATGCTGAGCCACTTGCGCTTAATTATGTAATCCGTCATCGTTCCCATAGGGAAGCTTAACAAATACATGGCTAGATATGGCAGTGAAGACAATACGCCGTTCTAGATAAAACATGAACTAATTAAATAAATAAATTATGTTAAGATATTCAATTGAAACGAAAGGATTAACATAAAATTGAGAATCGAGGATAGATATTTCCATTTATATGTTAACTCACTTTAGTTAAGTTTACATTCAGAACTTGATGCATGTATGTCGGCATTTCTGTCATGAGAGTAAAGAAACCCCAATTTTGGCCACAATGTGCGATCACTGCTGCCCAGAAAGGAAGGCATAATGAAATCTTGCCATACGGTGTTGGATATATCTGTAAAAAAGTAATCTAATATAACTTTTGAAACACTCGTGGTTTTCAATAAATATGATTGTTTTATTTTGAAATAGTATACCAACCAGCTTAAAATATAAAAATAAAATTATCTCATCAAAATTTTTAAAAATATTATAATTGATAAAATTATTTCTTGAAATTAAAAAAGCCGTTTCAAAAGCAGTTCTAGGTATTTTAATTTTTAATATACTTAGTCTGGCCATAAATACCGTTACACATAAAAATAAAAACAAATATTACATTTGAATTTCAAATCTGTCATTTTAATACGATTGTTCATTGTGTTTTCTCATTTTGGCGCCAATACATTGTACAATATTTTGCCTTATTAAAATGGAGTGGGGTTATAAAGAGAACCGAATCACTGTGATTACATTACACAAAGTAGGTATGAGGTGGAGCCAAATGCAATTTTTTAACTCTCCATACACTTGGCATTAGTAAAATGTTTCTGTACCGGGCTATTAATAGGTACAAAAAGACTTCCTCTGTTTGTGACAGAAAAAGAACTGGCTGTCCACGTAGTGTTCGTAAAAAAGGTAGTCAAAGAATTCGAAGAAATCCTGTCCGAAAGCAAAAGATTTTATCTCGGGAAAAGAAGATATCACTTAGAACCATGTTGCGTATTTTAAAAGATGACTTAGGACTTGCAGCCTATAAGAGACCAATGGTCATTTCGTAACTGATAATTTAAAGAAGAATAGGGAGGTAAAATCGAAACTACTGAAGCGTTACGCAAAGGGAGGTCACAGAAAAATGTTGTTTACGGATGAGAATTTTTTTACAATTTAGCAACAAACAAAATGACCATATTTATGCTCAAAGCTCTAAAGGAAGCTTCCCAACCAAGACAGCAAGCAGTCTTGGTTGAAAGCGAACGATTATGATTTATGGTCAATTTTAGAGAGAACAGCTAGTTCTAAACGCCACGATAATTAAGAGTCCCTAAAACAATCTATACGATTGGCAGTGAAGAATTTGCCCAAAAAAAAAGAGTGCGTGCTTCTATTGACAACTGGCCTCAACGTTTAAAGGACTGTATTGCAGCCAATGGAGACCACTTCGAATAAGCTTTATATATTTTTAATTGTTTTATATTTATGTACTAAACTAAGATACTGTAAAAGTAATATATATTATTTGCAGTTAAAAAAATATATTTTTAAATGTAACAGTATTTATGGCCAGACTAAGTATATTTTTAAATTATTATCTAAAGTAATAATAACCTTTTGTTCTCCTTTTCTTCCAAGTGAGATTTGAATATATCGCCTTTCTTCTGGGGATATTCTTTTAGATGTTTCTGGTGATGATGCTCCTAGCCATAAATATACTAACGTCCATAAGACTCCTAATCCACCATTCGTATAAAAAATAGCCTGCCAGCCCCAGGCAGTGGCTAGAAAACCAGAAGCAATCATCTGGATGGCAATTCCGAGCTGGCCACCTGATAAGAGGGCAAAGAAAACAAGTTTATTAAAAAAGTATTGTGCGGGAGAAGTGAATAAAATATGCTAATTTCTTTGAAAAATATATTGTAGGTTTCTCAAACGTAAAGGTACTTAAAACTCGAAACAACAAAGATCACATAAAGAATTGTAGAGAAATCGCACGCAGAATCTTTAGCTCAGCAGCCAGAGTTATAAACTAATGTACAGGACATTTTAATGTTATTTCTATTCAATATACACTTTTCAGACAACAGATTTCATAAACTCTTATATTTTTTGCTAATGCTTTAAATGGACTAAGGTGAAGCATTGTAAATTGAGTTGGCGAATAAACGGCAGAGTAAATGCGTTTTGTTTAAGCAAATGGCAGCGTGCCTTGTAAAAAAAGTAAATATCTTGAAGTACCGGCATATATAATGGTGCTGAGGGTCCCCTTTTCTTCCATTGGTATCCACTGACTGACGAGGTGATGCATGGATGGGTACACAAACGCCTGCGTCAAACCTTGCAGCATTCTACATGCAATGACGAACTGCCAGCTACCCTATGGTAAAAAATAGATTTGTTATTAACAGTCTTTATGTCCATATAAATATAATGAATTTATAAAGTTAATTTATAATATCGTATTCTGTTAAGAATCAATACCGTCAAAATTATGACTTTCCGAAATTCCATAATCTGAAAAATATAATGAAATATGAATAATTACGATTCTAGCACCAAGAGGCATTGCCAATGATAATAAAGCGTTCACTCCAACGGAAATAGTGATGAGAAACTTTCCTCCAAAACGTTTCGCTAATTCCCCACCAGGAATTTGTAGTATGATGTAGCCCCAGAAGAAAGACGACAGAATCATGGCTTGAACGCTGTAGTTCCAATCGAAATACTGAAAACGAAAACAAACCATTCTTTATAACATTATTGCTTGAGGATATCACATGACATATTGCGATTTTAATTTTCATAAACATTGCATATATCAAATGATAATAGAAAAGGTACGCATTCGCTTTCTATGTTTCCTTTTAAGAAGAAACGACAATTTGACTCTTTAATTAGACAACAAATACATAATTGTATTAAGCAACATTGGAACCCAGTTTTCGATAAAAACAATATGATAAAATTGCTGACTTATACAATAACATTATCATTAAAGTACCGCGACATATAATAGAGTTATATAATAGTCAATATTTCAGCGATACACAATGTACACAAGCACAGTTTATCAATATATATATATTTGCATGCATCAGGCACAGACAAAAACAAACACACAGAACGAAATTTAAAAATGTGCTAACGTTCTATTTCATGAATCTAGATTCCCTCGGATGTCTTTAAGTATGACCAAAGTACCTACAGAAACTACACCTTTCAATTCTTATAATATGTATAGGTCATGGAACCGGTATTACAAATATATTAAAATATAAACGGGATGTCGGTGATAAAGGAGGTCATTATACGTCATACGAGAAACATTAAAATCTATAGTCGTAGCTCAAGCTATTTTCAATTTAGAATTGTTTAATTATTATGGAGAAATTATGTCAACAAATTTGTAATATTGATAAATATAATAAATGTTATAATAAATATAAAATTGTAATATTTATAATAATATAAATAAGTTAATAGAACTTATGAGTTCTTTATTTCATTACTATACGCAGTACATTCTTAGAGAAAAAAAAAACAATATTATTAAAGATACAAATTTGTAATTTCAAAATGTGCTATTTTATATTTACTATTAAAAATGAATAAATAATAATTAATGTAGCATTGTTGTACTTAATTTATACGACCAATGTTTTCAATAAGAATAGTTTCAGACTTCTTTATCCTTTTAATTAATTATATTAGTTAGTTTCATAGACAGTGGTATTTTCTTTTAATCTCTGGGTTGATTTTGTGGATTTCTATTATTAAAATCGTGTGTTAGGATACATCCATCCACAAGCTGACACCAAACTGGTGCTGAAAATCTTTCTTTAAAATAATTTAAAAATTAAATTATTTTCTTGAAACATAAGCTAAGATAACGACATTTTTCGACTATTGTAAATAAAGACCACTTTTATATTTAACAAGCCTTTGGTCAACTATTTAATAGCACAATATATATTTATATAATAAACATCATGGAATTTTTGTGATGATAACTTACAATCAATGTTTACATAATGCTGACCTCTTCTACAATTAGTCTTGCGATAGCCTCCGTTGTTTTAATTTGAATCTTTACTCCGACTGACTGATTATATTTGTATAGTTTTGAAACGCATTTATGAAATATATATATTTTTTGTAACTGTAATAGTTAGTATATATATTATTTAATCTATATTAATAAGATGCCTTTAGAACAATACCATTCTGCAAAAAACAAAATGAACGTAATTGGAACTAACCTCATCGTTTTGAGGGTTGGTCATATCAACAATCGCCATGCTCATGTTGACACGCATGCAGAACGCCAACAACATAGCCAAAAACAAGAGGAATGTCTGACCGTGACGGACTCCGAGACCTTCTGAAATGTGTTACTTAATATTAACTTCACTTGTTATCTGTTTGTTTGTTTGTTTGTTTGTTTGCTATAATTTGTTTTATTGGATTTTCTAGACTAAATATGATATTCCTTTAAATAAAATTTCTATGTAATTTGTATTAAGTATTTAGTTCATTTTTCATGCTCCCTCAGATAAAGATCCAGTGACATATAATTTGTTAAAATGTATTCGATGTATTTGTATGTATATTTATATAAGACACACTTTAACAATAATTTAAAGTTAATTATAAATAAAATAATATTATTCCTTATCAGTTACAAATTATAAAGTCCTAGTTATCATAAACTTCTCTTCTAATTATTAATAAGGTCATCAACTTAAGATTTTGTTTATTTAAGTAAAGTTTATGTTATGTTTCTTTGTTTTTGTATATTTTTCATTAAATTTTAGTACTCAAAACTACGCAATAATAGTTTATTCTAATTCAGAAGACCGAAGACAGAAGACAGAAGGTCCAGAAAATGTAAGCTTTTACATATTCATAAATTCACAAAATTGTGTAAGAAAAATACATTATTGGGCAAGCGCAATAAAGTTCACGAAGGCGAACACTGTGATTGAGCCGTTCATAAGTTCGTCCTGTGCTTACTTGTTGGTTGATAAAGTTCGCTTCCAGACTTATTGACTTTGTATTTAGGGATTAGCCTCTCATAGACTTTTGAGAAAATGGCATCGAAATAAAATGCGGCAGCTCTTAGGGTCTTCGGTTGACTTCCCGAGTGATGGCGATATAGCGATCACGTGAGATTTTTACCAGTTCTTCGGAATATAGATTTTCCCTGCACATTTGACAAAGATTTTGAGAATCCACCTTTTCGCCATTGGACCAAATCTTGTTATATGTTTAGTGCGAATTTCATCTATACCGGCAGCTTTGCCATCCTTTTATTAGACCTTCTGCATTTTCTTTTCGGAAGTTTTTGGACTCTCCTTAAAAAAGTGACTAACTTAGAGGGTTTGGTTCCGTATAAGTGCATTCCCCTTTGCCAGGAACTAGTGGGCTATCTATGTCTTGATATCGTTTGAGTAGGTGATAGAGTTGGCTCGGTCATTGCGGACTTTTGGGCGTATTGGTTGAAGGACCGTGTCTACCATTATAGGTTATGTCCATCAGGTTAGGTTAGTTTAAGTTCGGTTCGACTCAGATATTGCATCGAGTACCAGCATTTATAGTTGCTGGGGTAAAGAGTTCATTCTCGTATCTGTACATTATAGTTCTGGTATATGAGTCGGAGAAAAGACGTTCTTTATCCACAGAGAGCCTCATAATTGCTAAATACGATGGTCAGACTACGTCCCAAAAAGGGCCATTTTGATGTGATCCTGATAAAATCTGATTCTGTTCCTGACAATGTCCGTTGTTAATCGTGGTGATTTTGGTTGTGAAGCAGTTCGTCTGGTTTTTGTATTTTATACGCAGTTAAAAATATAATTTTATTCTTCAGATATTGTTTACTGCTATTTCAATCTTTTATTGTTTACAATATTTTAATACTTATGCAATCGTGAATAAATTGACTGCGATCTTTGTATGATAATTATATGTAAGTAATTGTAAGACGCACTATCTTCATCTTTTGTGCATTTATTAATATGGTGATGAAGTTGCTGACAAAAGTTAGTGTCATATGGTTCATACTACAGCCATCAATAAATCTTGACAGTTGAAGTAATTTGAGTTTCCCGTGAAATATTTTCCTCACCAATTTCATTTTTTTAAGGTTCTTTTTATGTCGATATGTTGCCAATCCGTATCCGAAAAGTAATCTTGCATTTTATTATTAAATATAATATACTTTTTATAGATTTAATATTTAAAGTGTGAAAAGCTAAAAAAAGCTAAAAGATAGACAGAGTGACATTCGCATTTATTTTTTAAATATTGTAAAATTTGTAAAGAAAGATGATAATATTTGCTGATACATTACATGTTACATTACATTACATTCGTCCTCCAGAAGCATTAATTTATATTTTTCTTACTTAATTTTATTTATTATACATAGGCACTAGGAAAGTTAGGGGCTAAAATTTTTTATTAGGAAATTCTTAAACAAATTTCGAAAAACACTGGTATTTTTCTAAAAAGCTGTTTAAAAATGTTTTTTTTATTTAAGTAAAATAAAATTGCTCTTGGATATTAAAACTATACAATATAACTTTAAGGTAGTGTTCTTATCATCAATCTCTTAAAAAATAAACAAAAAACCTTTTCATTTAGGTAAAAATAGTAGGTACTTACTTGGTCTAACATTTTCTGTTACGGCACCCATTTTGTAAAAAATATATAAATTTTTTTTTTTAAAGTAGCATGACACTGCAGAGTACCACTCAAGTGTAGTCCCTGTTATACAGTGTTAAATCTCGGGGATATTTGTTCGGTGCTATGCCGGACAAAAAATTGTGGAGTAGATCTGTTTTTTTTATATTATTTAATTATACTGATTTGTAGATTTTGGTCTCCGACAAATTACTAAGATAATTAAAAATATAACAATTTCACAGATTTAAAAAGTATCACTCTGAGCATACACAATAACATAGAAACTGACTATTAATTAATTTACAAACAAAAATAGGTTAGATTTTTATTCACGTTGTGCTTATAAATGGTATTCACCATTGAAGTGTGTCCGAATTTAATTTTTCTAGAAACATTCTTTTCCTTAAGAAGAAGAAATAAAACTGATTTAAAATTATTTTAAAAGGTAATGCACATAAACACAATATATATATATATGTAGATACAGAAATAGAAATCATGCTAAATTTGAAATCTATCATATGTGTAATATAAATTTTTATGGTTATTTCAATTATTACCTTTATGAACATATTAGTTTATAAATGCATAAAATAATCATTGTAATAAAAGTGCTCTATATATTTTTTTATAAAAGCGCATTGTAAAAGGGTGATAATATTTATAAATAATATTTATCAAGAGGGGTTATCGGAAACTTAAAGTATCAACAAATTAGAATGCCTTTACTGATAAATATACGAAATAAATAATAATTGATATCAATATTTGGGGGACGACTATATCTTGACGGAATGGCAAAAATCTAAAATGTCTACTATATGTAAATAAAGTATCAAAATTATATGTACTATAGAAATAAGTGAAAACATCTTTCTTGAATTGTTTATATGAATTAAGATATTTTATTGTTTTTATAAGTAGATACTATTTAATGAAAATGTGAATGAACGTTTTTAATTTTAAGAAATTCTATTCTTAAATGATATGTTTGTGTATTCGAAATTAATTTAGGTTTAATATGCAAATGGCTTTCGAACGACATGCAATTAAAAAGATAATAGTTATATCTCT
Organism: Dircenna loreta; assembly: GCA_963555665.1. Lineage (NCBI taxonomy): Eukaryota > Metazoa > Arthropoda > Insecta > Lepidoptera > Nymphalidae > Dircenna > Dircenna loreta. The sequence continues at coordinate 11,898,440 of OY743092.1, forward strand.
AATTCACTTGTTTTATGAATTTATTTGAATTAAGATCTTATTTATTTATCATTTAGCTATGATAAATGACAAGGATAAGATATGGTAATTAAACATTAGCAAAATATCCCTTGACATTAGTTTTATAACTGTGTAGGATTTTTATGCTATAGTTTATACGGAGTGTTAATAAATAAAACAGTATTAGCCTACAAATAATTCATTTTTATTGTGTATTAATACTTCATAAAATTTCATCTTATTCTAGTTAGAACACAAAAAAAATTAAGACTTCAACATGAATAATATTTTGTTATATTCGGAAGTCTATATCGTATGGAAGATTCGTCGATTGTAAGGCAATGGTTGCCTTTTAAATAAACAGTAGACTCGTCACAACTTCGTCATAACATCTATACGCATTATATTTTATCAAGAAATAACTTGAACTGTACAGATGTTTATATGATAAGTATATCTAATCGCGTGTAAAATAATAAGTATTTGGCGTCACTAGAAACTGACAATTGTGCAAAATAAAACACTCATTGTTTGTCGTTATCATATCGTAATAAAGTTAAATGCGATTCGTATTCTCATCTGCAATAAAATGGGATTGCAAATTCGTTGACAGTAGAATAAACAAACAATACTGTCGACGGACTAGGTTCAGTTTGGGTAATTACACAAGAGAGATCGAAGTAGAAATGATGTGTGTGAAAATAATAAAACAAAGAAGTAATTTTGAAAGAAGAAAAAAAGGGCAGGTAGATGATGATATTTAAAAATAAGTAAAGAATATAAAAAAATCATCTACACCTGCCTGAGCAGGAATCGAATCAGTAACTTTTAGAATGCCGACAAGTCGCTCCGTTGATTGAGCTACCGTGACTGAAACTCCTTGTATATATCTTATGATTTTATTTGATATGGAATGAAAAACTCATCAACGTGGACAATGTTCGAATCAACCGGGATGTCTTTCTGTTGCTCTGCCAATTGAGCCACAATGTCGTTTTGATATGCATAAAGTTGAGTTGACATATGTAGGGTATAAATATTTAATGCTTAGGGTCAAAACTAATATAAACTTACAAATAAATCTAAGATCTTACATATTATTGTATATTCAACGTGTTATCTTTACAAATAAAAATCTTTATACCAACAAGTACTGCAAATGATCTATGTTATAAAATTTTAAGTAAAATATAATTTTCGAACTTTAGTGTACAATTTTAAAGTTTTAAATATTTGTACTCGTATGTAACACTGCAGTCTCATGGATTCAACCATTAAAAGTTTTTGGGTCTTAATTAATGAATTGAGTACTAAAATAACTGTTAAGATATAAGAGAAGTACTTAAATAACAGTAGAACTTTTAAATTGTTTTCACTTTTTTTAACAAGCAGTTTGAATTGTTTTAGTAATTCTGTATGTTATATATATTTTTTTAATATTATTAGATACCATTCAATAATGTATTTTATTGTCATTAGTAGGTTGTAACCTGCATAAGCTATAACGATTGGCCTATTTCATTGATAGAAGAAGAATTGCACGAGAATGAGTTTCAAACTTAAATAATATCGTCGTATATTCTTACTAAAGTAATATATTCTTTCAGATTGTATTACAGTTTTACTATTGAGGACCAGGTAGCTGTACGCACCGACAGTATAAAGTCGGTTACAAAGACAATTAGTAGTGTGTGACCTTCAGGTGTACCACAAGGCGGCATACTATCACTGCTTTTATTTCCATTATTTATTACTTTCATTAATAAAGTCTCTTCATTGTTTAAAAACATGTTACATAGTTTTATAAACAGTTTATAAAAACATAAAAAAATAATTTTAATGAATCCTCTGACATACGAACTAGGCTGTGTTTCGAATGTCAGTCTTCTCCTTCAAATAAGTATCTTTAATCAAATATATAAATTAAAATCAACTTTGTGTTTATATATTGATGTAGTTTATAAAGTTTAGTACCTATACTACTTTATACTGTATTAATGTGTAGCAGATACGTGTGTATGCATGTGTGCGTGTTTTTATTTTGGTTTTAGTAGTAGGAGTAGTTTTACATCATCATAAATATACTGTCTTAACCACGTTAAAATTATAATTTTTAAATAGTTGTTTGACCTTTTTTAAGTCATTAATCTTGCAATTAAATTACAATGTATCATATAATCTAGGAGCAATATAAAGAAAGCGTTTTCGCGTGTTTGCGCTGATACGTGGCGTTCAAAAACAAGTTTCAAAAGAGTTTTGTTCATACTGGAAGGTATGGAACAGCTTTTTTATGATATTGTCTTAGAGCCTGGTAAAAGAACAATTTTTGAACCGTTAAATCCTTTGTTTCTTCATAGTTACATATATATATGTTCTCGGTGCGTCATAGTTCACAGTGATTGATTTGGTGTCCGAAAGGCAGATTGAAACTTTAACAGTGAGAATGTGTGTAGTAATTCCTAAAAAATGAAAATCTTATCATCAAATAAAGCAAAGTTCTTTCACAGTACATTCAATTAAAATCTGGAACGGACTCTCAGAAAACGTTAGATGGTCTCCTATCAAAGTGATTTTCAAAAAATCTATCATGAAATATCTATACAAGCAATAGCATAATTATTATAAATAGTTTATCTTTTTAATATAATGTAATAATAATATGTAAGTTTTAGAAATAAATTCAGTGTGTAATTTTAAACTAATTTATATGTATTTATAATCTCTGTATATAAATATATAGCATTGAGGTAGGAGTATGCTTCACTTCCAAGAACAAGGTATTTGGAGTTGGGAATGTTGTAAGGTTTAAGGTTTCGCATATCACTATATATATATATGCACAAGGAACCAACCAATAGAATTTCTTGTACAAAATTATACTTTGTACTGTAGGCTTTGACCAACACAATTTTTTTATGACCTGTTGCCTTAATGCTTATTTCCGAGATAGCTTTATACAATATATATATTTTTTCCCCTTTCGATGGACCGGATGACATTTCTAGGAATCACTGTTGATGCTAAACTACAAAGGGGGCTTCATATAGTTTGTATTGGCTAGAAAACTTAGCTCGACCGCGTTTGCTGTTAAAAAAATTAGATCCCTTACTGATGAGACTACTGCCAAGTTAGTTTATTACAGTTATTTTCATAGTATAATGTCGTATAGTATTCTACACTGGGGTAGTGCTGCTGACATTAATACTATTCATTCTACAAAAAAGAGCTATACGTGCATTTACAATCTTGGCCTTAGAAATTCTTTAGGTTAGATACGATAAGTTTACGAAAATTAATGTACTCACGGTCGCCGGTCAGCATATTTACGAATATCTCAAATAAATACATAGGAATACTGTTCCTTGTATTTAAATTGTTATATCACAATTTAAAAACAAGGAACAAATACGAGGTCGCGTTACCAGTTACTCGACTAAAAAGTGAGTAAATCTTTTATGAGGCTATGTATACAAATCTTCAACAAGCTCCAAACAAATGTTCAAGTATTACCATTTAATAAATTAACTAAGTAACGTTAGTGTGCAACAGATACTATAATGTTTCCGAATATTTAGAGGATGATGCACCGTGGGCATGAAGCGATCGCTGCCAGGCTATTTCAAGATTTATCTAGAGTATTTCTATAAAATATAATTGACGATGAATTAAAAAAACCATATGACAAGCCCGCTGTGTTTCTTTCGCCAGTTCTTCTCAGGTTAGTGGCAATTTTTCAACCTGGTTTAATGGATGGAGGTAGCTTAAGATTGCTTTTATTCCCATTCGAGAAAAATGCAGCATTTTTAGTATCATCAGCATATAAAAGTAGCTGCAAGCAAAAACCAAACTTATTGAAAACTACATTACCACTATTACAAGCCAGGGCCGATGGTTTCAATTAATTATTATCAATTCTATTAACTGATTTAAATTATTTAATAGTGAAATCAACTAAAATATTCAAACTTGAAACCTGATGCATTGTTTATTTGACATTATAAGGTAGATACTAAAACAACTTTGTACCGCTGGTATAATGAACTAAAGTACGTTCACTTAAATGTAAATGTAAAGGTTGAAGAAATGGTCGTGTTTAAATTATTTTTTTGAAAGAAAACAAGCTATATTTTTTTTTTACAAATCCGACAAACCACAGTCTAAGGAAATCAATATAATCTGCAGATTGCGTTATAATATGTTCTTGATATTTTACCCTTTCGTAAGAACGATTCTTTCACGCTTGATACTGCAAGATCTCACAGATATTCATAAGCATTCACGGCTGGACTGCTGCCATGATATGATTGATATGACAAAGCAAGTTCTTCCGCATGGTCGCGGTCGTCTTGGAGAGGGTGGTTACTTTTTCTTGAAGAAGGCGGTTGAGGAAGTATATTTAATAAAATTAAAGTGTACCAAATTATATTGCAGACGAGATTTGTTTTGTAAAAAATATTTCAGAAATGTTAAAGTATAATTGCAAGTTAAAGTATAATAAACGCCGGTGGATATTTCTTTGAAAAGATTTATTTAAAAAAAATATAACCTGTATAACTTTTATTTATTACGATTTCAGTCTTCTAAAACTGCAAAACATTTTGTCATTCGTTTGGTGGTTGAAAGTTTACAGCATAATTTCTGTAATCCATCATATATCTACTAAGTGAAGTAAAGGCTTATGCCAGCTATTAACCGAATGCTAGATAAAAAGTTTACTAATAAGCATGGGTGAACTATTATTATAGTTGAATTCTATGGTAATGGAAATTGAAATGTTATATTTTCTCTTAAAGTAAACTTATATCCAAACACAATGTTGTCCAAATAACGTTTTATTTGTTCAAATCTTCTTTGTTTTCTTCAACTTCATTCCATATTTGTCTTTTGCAAGATCCAAAAATGATAAAGAATGTGTTACAAACGATATATATCGCTGATGCCAGATAAAATACTTTACGCCAGTCGTTGGCATCAGTCTGAAAAAGAAGAATAGCTTTTATTTTAAGCTTTAACGTTAGTTTTTAAAAGCATGGATTTCGTGTCATGGAAACACATTTTTTTTAATGCCAACGTACAGCTTTTTTTTAGTCTAAATTGATGCTTTTTCATAAAAAAATTAATACAAAATAAACTAACTATAACATCAAGGTTATAATATAATTTTAAATTAAGGAATCGTTTTGTACATAAATATTGTACCTCGTCTTTAAGCAGTACACCTGCTACGAGTGGTGCAATTATAGATATGATATTAGCCAAACAATTTGTTATACCCATCATAGTTCCAGCAAAGTTAGGAGCCATGTCTATATGTACCAACTGAAATAATAAAAAAAAAAATTGAAACGTCGCAATATCTAATTAAACTTTATATTTTTTAGGCCAATTTACAGTTATTATATTCATTTTGCAACAATAATTGATCGTGCAATAATCAAGTTTGACTCAAATTTTCCTACCAAATATCCAGTGTAATGTCCTGCGTTGAGTCCGACAACCGTCGTCAGCACAGCTACGGCGACCGTTAGGTTACCAGCGGGAACGTAGGAGAGGCCGATGAGAGCTAGGGCAGGGCCGTATAAACCTAAAATAGACTAAAGATTTTTCAATCAACATCACAATAGACAACAGAAATATCTTTTCGAACTTTGTATATTGGTTATGTACAATCCTATACTTGTGTCCATACGTTCGACCTCAAGATAATATTAGTTCGTTTTATTTACATTCTATGCTCTTTGTCTAGAAAATAAGAAACTGTTGCAGTTAGATACCTACATCTCCTCTTACACAGTACTGCAAAGTATTCGAAACTGAACGGGTATGACATTGTACTATTGTTTTTTGAATGTTATATTAATGTTATATTCCAAATAATAATACTGGGGCAACAATATCAAAACATCAGATAATGGTTTAATTTCAGCAGAAAATGCAGTTATGCAAATTAGAATGATTCGCATTACTGTAGTTAAATAAATGTCCTCTGCATATTTTCACAGTATTGTCTGTCAGAGAGAATTCTGGGCAGAAGTGGATTTGATTTATTTTTATCAATAAAGAAATCCAGATTAAATATGACACTGTTCTTAATTAATATTGTCCAATACTTCAAAGAACTTTCTAATATTTAACGTTATCCACTTATAATACCCAAAAATTATTGTAAACATCCAGGAATATTTTTGAGTCAATTAAGTTCTTAGTTTGCTAAAACATATATTTGAGTATTTCTGCAGTGGTAATTAATACATTACTTTGATTATATTATATTTAAATATATATCATTTTGATCTGTTTTAAAGACTATCATGGGATCTAGCAGAGCTACTGGAATGTTCGCGAAACTATTATAACTGAAATCATTAATAGGATAAAGTCATCTACTCCCCCTATACCAATTATTTGTAGTCGGCAATATGTGGAGTCGGAATATATATTTTTATCCACGATATTACATAATACGTCACCTGAGAGAAGATTTTACACGCATTCCACATCATTATACCATTCCACCCATATATATTTCGAACATCCTCTTTTCTTATCTTAATTGTATATATCTAATTCTTAAAAAATATTGGATAAAGATACATATAAAGTACTAAAAAACTTTCTATTTAGAATGTTTCTTATCAATGATGTGTCTTATGATGATGTTCTTGAATTTGAAGACCTAATTCGAAATAAGAATACGATAATTAAATAATAAAATAAATAACCAATTGAGTTGGAGAGTTTCCTGCATGCGGTGATACTGAGCCATTTTTTCCTTAATGTATAATCTGAGAGGAAGCCGATTGGGAAGCTCAATATATACATGGCAAGATATGGCATCGCGGACATTACTCCGTTCTGAAATACGTCATTTCTATATTAAGAAGTCAAAAGTAGCTTTCAATTTTTTACAACATTAATAATTAGTATATTATAATAAATTCTTATACTTTTTATGCAACCATTTCTTATTGTTTATTCTCGATTGTCATGACAGCATCACTTTTCATGAACATACCGCTTTAATATCCACTCCTAATACTTCTTTCATGTAAGAGGGTATTTCAGTCATCAGGGTCCAAAAGCCCCAATTCTGGCCGCAATGTACAATGATAAGCGAAATGAAGGGCAGAGACGTGAAGAACGCTTTCCATGGAGTAGGATATTTCTGAAATGGTTGCAAACAATGACAATTTACTTGATATTCTGAATTTAAAGTTACGAAAAATTGTTTGACAAAAGTAGATTATTTTTAATGGTTGGTTTATATTATTGTTTATAGTACATGCCTTATTAGTACTGCCAACTTGTCCTAGTGAATTTTCAATATACAATCTTTCATTTACTCCAATTATTTTTGAGTTTCTTGGTGAATCAGCTCCAAGGAATATATAAGCAACAGTCCAGACCACTCCGAGACAACCGTTCATATAAAAAATCGCTGCCCATCCCCAGTAATCAGCAATAAACCCTGATACCATCAGTTGTAATGCTGTTCCCAGTTGACAACCTGAAGCAACATAATTTTAATGAAACAAACTATTTTTTATTATTACGGTGGAGGATTGTTGTTGCTAATTCGTGAAAACAAATTCAGAAGATAGTAGCAAATATGTAATCAAAAAATAAAATATAAAAATCTCCTCTCAAATGCGGAATGTAATGTCATTCATGCCGGAACCATGTCATGATGTCATGATAAACTGATTATTTTATTCTACTGCTTATTAAATACAAGGTTGTAGTTTATATTTATATATATTGTTGCTTTGTTTTTATTTATAAAATTGGTAAATGGTTTAATGTAATATATTTTTTGAGGCAAACAATACCAAAATAACGAAAATAATGAAAAATACAAATCCTATAAATAACGATAAATATAAAAATAAGAATGTAAATGGCAAACATGCCTGCATAGATAACGGTGCCCAATCTACTTTTTTCCTCCAACGGGACCCATTTGCCGATGAGGTTGTGGACCGACGGGAAAAGAAATCCCTGAAAGAGACCTTGCACCACTCGGCAGGCGCATACTAATTGCCATCCACCCTATTAAAATAATCGTATAATTAAAACAAGTGATTTGTAACATTATACACATGATGTACTAATTTGATGTACCTAGATATAAAACTATATTGTAGATGTGACCCGCGCATATGGTGGTTACAATTATAACCTGATTTTGCTTTGCATCAATCGTGTTCACGAGATGATATGTAAGTGTCTATTATTTATCATCTACCTGGAACGCTTTCTCAGTTTATTATTTATGTACCTATATATGTAAATATATATATATATATATATATATATATATGACGATTTATTATGAATGTACGTAGACGATTTCTAGGTTCTATTCTCATCTTAACAATTTATATTTGCCTTGGACTGATTGATGAAGGAAATTACCATAAGGCAATCTGCAAGATAAAATTCTATGATATGTAATGTGACTACCCTTAGTGAAGGAATGTGGTGTGGTGTAAAATTATACGATGTCGCACTCTTAATTATCATAATGGAATATTTTTTTTACCAATTTGGTTAAACAACATTTTTTTATGAATTCAATAATCCTATGAAACCCGAAATGAAAATAGTGTCATGAAACCCATACTGTCCTATTCAAAATATGACATGAGATACTGTTGCAATACTTACATAGTAGGCACTAACAGGTACGAGCAATGAGACCGCAGCGTTTATCCCGACGCATATTGTGATAAGTATCATACCACCAAACCTAGCGGCTAGTTCTCCACCAGGTACCTGAAGGACGACGTAGCCCCAGAAGAATGATGACAGTATCACACTCTGTGTCTGCATACTCCAGTCAAAGGACTGTAAACATTCCGTCTCTTAATATAGATATAAATTATGAACCAACTTCTACTCTGCTTATTTCTTTGTGTTCTGTACATTTAATTTTAAAAGTGCTGCTTTTACTACAAAATCCAGTATGGTTTTAGATATTTGTTACTAAAATTAGTTTTTCTATAATCTTAAAAAACTCAGAGGTTGTCTAAAAGTTGCCAAAAAAGTGATATCAGCTAATAATAAATTATTTAAAAACCTTCAGGAATCATTTTTCATTTAGTGCAATAGTTGATAGTGTTAAGAAACAGGTCTATCGTTCAATGAACTCAATGTGTCGTATTACTGTCTCTTAACTTATGTAAGACAACTTTACCACGATAAATAAAGAGTGCAGTGGTGCAATCATAATACTGATACACTTCAACCGTTGTTAAAATGGAATCAGTGTTCGAATATTAGCTCGAAAAACTTTTATCTAATTAATTAACTTTTTGGATAATATAAACATCAAAATATAAAATATTTAAAATAAATATATCTAAAGTTATATGCGATACATTTATACACAATTTTTATGTTTTATTGACTCAAGTTAGTTTATTTAATTGTAATATTGCCTAGATATACTAGAAAGAAAGAAAGAAAGCAAAATATAATAAATATGTACTTTAAAAAAATAACAAAGTAAAGTAATAGCAGAGGAGTGTGCACACATACACAATTTAAGGAGTGAGATTTTTTTTAACGTTTAAAAACCAAGATGAATATGCCCTTAGTGCGAATCAGCGTTTATTAAAGGTCTATGACCAGGTAACAGTCTACTAATAACACATTTAAGTTATTGCATTCGGATTAACTTAAGAAAGAAAACTATTACATTGAGGCTAAGCTATTGGGTCGACTTGCTTAATACACAGAACGTAATATGCAGGTTAGACTAGATTTATTGTTGGATTATCTTAGAAAGTTTTGCATAATGTTTACTAATTGAGATTAATAAATTTATGATATATTGATTGTCTAACATTTATAGAGCCCTGATTATAATATACTTTGATATAAAATTAAGTTATTTCTAACAATAATGTCCAACTGTTCGTATCTAGTTTCATTTCATTTAAAATGTTTTAGATTATTTCTGGTATCTTTTATTTTGTTATGAAATTCTTTAGATCACATGTTGATCTCGACATTTATCTTTCCATGTTTTATATCAACACTATTTTGTAGATACAATTATCAGTATTCAATATTTTAATCTTGAATATCAATCAAGTATGTCTTAACAGAACAGAAGGATGTTTGGATTGTTATCTGAAAGTGATATTTATTATTGGTTATTTGTTAATTTTTTTTGTTGAGAACATATATTAAGATTAAAAATATTCTCCAGTTTCTGAATCTCAGTTACTCAGGGCAGGTTTTCACAATTCACTTGCCCTTTAAGTACCTTGTCAATAATATTTATAATCAGTAGAAATATTTGTTTTGATAAATATATCAATAATCTACGATTTAGTCAGTAAACTAAATATAGTTTACTGACTGAATGGTAGATTATGTAATTCGAAGGTAGGTGTAATTTTTTCTTTTTCATAAAATCTTTCAAAAAATTAACCTTCTAAAATCCTTTACTGATGTAATTGCTAACACTGATCTAGTTCCTCATGATGTGAGGAATGCCAATTGTTTTTAATTGTACTTTGTCTACTTACATTATTTTGTGTCTCATCTGTCATTGCGACGATGGCCATACTCATGTTGACTCTCATAGCGAACGAGATTAATAGACCGAAAAATAGCAAGAAAACCTGCAGATGCCGGATGCCGAGCAGAGAAGCTAAAAGAAAAAAATAAAGATAAAATTATTTTTTTTTAAATAAAACCTAACCATATTTTTAGTGTATAACGTTCAATAATTTAATTATTAGGATTCTACTATATTATTAAACACAAAATAATAATTATCCACTTGCTGAACTAAATGCAATCTATAATTAAATGCTTGAAATATATATATATATATATATATATATATATGTTCGTTCAATTCGAATATATTGTAGTTTATTATTATAGTAAAAGTTAATATAATAATTAGATTAGCTATTTGTATCCTGATATTAGTTCTATATTGATAAAATAATTTAATGAGCGGAGAACTTAACTTTTAAAATACAACACCTAGCTTGTTTTTATACATTTTATTTTACTAAGAGACCCAGAGTTTGATAAAAAAAAAACAGTTACCTATAGTTATTTTTTAAAACTTTTCTCACAGGACTTTCAACCAGCGTCTATACCTATAACAGTTTCATACGACTGAACCAAATTAGAAACAAAATTTTCAACAAACTTCTCATAATTAATTTCATTTTTCATTTCTAAAATATTTTTTGATTATTGCTATAATGTAACACCAAATATTTAATTGAAGTGTATATTATATATTTATGTATATCCGTAAAGCATATCAAATTTTAAATCAATATCGTACAATGATCAATATGAAACAAACAAAAAATAACGAATCTTGCCCGTATAGATGTTTGCTTCATTCTATATACATTTAAAAGTTACAAAGAAGCATTTGTATCTTATAACTTTTGCCAATCCACTATAATTAAACATTCACCGTATTTGTATTGTTATCGATAAACAGATACTAAGATCCGTGATATCATTATTAATTGTTATTAAGTGTTTTTAAGTGACTAGGATTAACTCAATTTCCACAATGTAATATTCGATGTAAGATTAAATTTCCACAGTGAAATATAAGTATTCGAAATCCAATTACTGGGTATTTTTCGGTTGATGTAAATTTCCACAAAAACATAATCAGCATTGTTGTACTGTTTGTTGATAAGAAATTAAATTGTCAGTCTTAGTAGCCGTCGTTGTTACACTAAGAAACCCCAGACCTAGGATTGAATGAACTCGACAATTTTTAACCAGAATGAATCAGAACTAGAATCATTTTGAAATCCATCTCAAAGGTCCAAATAAGAGATTAAAATAAAATTTATGTTATAAAAAATATCATAAAAATCGAATCGTAAAAATAAAAGTTATCGGCTATAAACTCGTTTGTAGTACGCCTTATGTATTCTGCAAGAGTACCAGTTGAGCCTTCATATTTTCCTCAAGTAGATTACGATGCAGGTTTTAATTATAAACAACATTTTAAAACGCAAAATATTATACAAACTGATAATTTTGCAATATCATACTTTTTATTTGATTCAAGAAAAATACAATAATAATTTTAAATTTGCAAAGTTCTAAACAATAATTAAGAAACGTGCTAAGAGAAAGGTTATGCCATTAAGTTAATAACACATCAGACAATTAAAGGATATTATGTGTTAATTTTACACGCTTATAAAAATATTAATATTATTAGTAGAAAAGTATCGTATCACAGGTTTAATATTAAAATATGGAGCTAACTTTAACATTAGTGAATGTAACGTAATCAGAGTTATTCCTATTTTTAAAAAATTACTCAACCTACCAAAATAGTATAAATAATATTATTATGTCATTATGATGAGATATTATTCATCATCTTCATTAATTAATGAATATTTGTATGTGCGTAAAATTAATACACTGTATCTTTAAATACTATGAAAAAACGTGTTTTGTTTGTCCACTCAGACCAATCAACAAAATAACGTAATTTCTTTTTTGCCTTATTGTCTGTCTGTTATTTATCCGTCCTTAGTGACTAATTAATGTAAAAATAATCTACACGCTAGGCATAACTAGTTTAATTAGAAGTAAAAACGAGCATTAAATATAAATTATGAATACATAATTAAATTAATTAATAAAATGTGATTTAAACCTTTTCAATAAACGAAATAAATACTAAACTCCTACAAAAACCAAAACAAATACATTTAATAAAATAAAAACATATACTTACACGGTTTTTTAATAGATTCATCGCATTTAGCCTCCATTTGACACACACTTGAATAAATTTGAATACAATAATGTTATAAATTTAATGAGTACGTTATTTTTTTCAAAAAGTATATATTTTATGTATTGATAAAATGCGCGCGTTCCACTCCGATGTTAAAACATAACTTGGCAATTTTTTACGTAATACTTACTGACATTGTGCTAAGAAATCGTTGTATCAGTTACGGCCATAACGCAGCTTGTAATGAGGTAGGTTTAACTTGTTTCTTATTAAAAGCTTATTAAAATGTCGTGTGGCTTGAAAGTTAATCAATGTTTTTATTGCATTCGGATTTTTATTAATGTTTAAAAGTTTTGCATCAGTTTATCGATAACTTAATCTAAGTAGTAGACAAGGGGGGAAAGGAGAAAGATCTTGTTTTTAACTAGAGTTTTTCAATTATATTATTAATATTTTATTGAATACTGAAGTTATATAATAAATATTATATAAAATGTACAATTATTTATTTATGTGTATGTCGATGTTTCTAATTAAATAAAGAGAGACGACCTCAATGATATTATCAAAGAAATAAAACAAGTTTCTGAAGGTAATAACCAACTTCATTGCGCTTGATTATAAAATATATATACTTAATAACGGTACATGTATTAATTTAAAAATAAAACATCGGGACTGGCGTCTGTACCGCCTTTACCGTAACGAAGTGGTAGTATAACTACGATACTTATAAAATTATCATTATAACCGAAATTAAACTAAATAATTGAGTCAAAAAAAAGGTCATCATAATATAAAAATAATGATTTATTTACAATGATATTATTCTTATTAACTACGTTCTATTGAAATCAATCACTGCTAACTTATCTCAATCTATTTAAATATCTTACCTACGTCAGTTTTATTTAAATATTTTTAACAGAAATAACATTTAACAATTAATTAGGATAAATTATTTCAGCCTACATTATTCAATATGGCCGGGACATATCATATAGTATTAGGCTGATATTATTTATATACTTAAATTTTTGCTTTCTTTTCATCCTTGGTTTCTTTAACTTCATTCCATGTCTGGGTCTCACAAGAACCGAAAATGTTAAAAATGGTGTTACCAACTATGTAGATCGCTGATGCGAGGTAAAATACTTTTCGCCACTCGTCAGCATCAGTCTGTAAAGACCACAAAATAATTAGTCAACTAAATATAAACTAGCGCGGGCAATGAAAAAATAAGAAATGCGAAAAAAAGTATAAGATCTATTTTCGGTGTTACCATCTGGAGTTTATCATTCGAACTGCTGTCAGACTTAACGTAACATTTATTTAAATATGATTTGCATAGAAAAAAATAAACTGTATTTGAAACTTCTCCAGTGGATGTTCCAGAGGTGTTATTTTTTATTAATATTTCCTTGACAATTATTACGAACAAACCATAAAATATCGCTCAATTTGTTGAGCTGTGCTTATGGTATAATGGTGGTTCATGTGATAATTTATCTTTATTTATATGGAACACGATAATTGTATACATTATCATAAGATATGCGTAAATAAAATTTCTCTTTTAATTTTACCTCATCTTGAATTAAGGCACCGGCAACAATCGGTGCGATGATAGATATGACGTTAGCCATTGCGTTCGTGATGCCCATCAGAGTACCAGAGAAGTTAGGGGCCATGTCGATATGAACCATCTGGTAAAAAGCACTATATATTATACCAACCTTTCTTTCAAAATAAAAGACAGTTAAGTAAAATAAGTACGCTATAAGCTACGTCTCTTTCATTCAGTAGAGCTGATAGAGTTGACTTGATAGAATTTAACATATTTCCATCAATCTGATTATTATTACACGGTTACAAAAATAATATGTCCATCGGAAGGAAGCAATCTGTAAGATTCATCTTATATCATTGTATAAATTAAAAATTTAAACCTTTGTGTGGGATTATTACTTATTACGTAAACAAAGTCTAGCAAACTCCAAAAATATTATGAAAATAGATTAAGTGAAGGTTTTTTATGATAAACGAAAAGGAACAGTAAAAAAACTGAGGTCCTCAAACCTAAAAACAAAAAATGCTTTCGAAATAATGTATTGTTTTCGTTCACTTAGGAATGAGAAAATATTATAACATTTTTACCATAAAACCAGTATAATGACCAGCATTGAGGCCCACCACCGCTGTGAGCACGGCGACCGCGATGGTTACGTCGCCGGCAGGCACGTATGAGAGACCGATTAAAGCTATGGCAGGACCATATAGACCTGGAAGATAATATTACTTTTTTAATAAAATTCGAGAGAATCCTAGTAAATGTTGCCTCTGTCCCTATAAAGACTGTTTATATACAAAATACTTAATACATAGAAATGGTTGGCGATACGGGAGCTCAATCAAGATCGAATCTTGCCCTTATCAATTTAATTTTTATGCATTATTTATTTTAAAATTTAAATAAACTTAACAAGGTTATAAATATTTAAATATTTAAAGGTTATAAATATTTAAAGATTTTTTAAGTATATTGTTTCTTGATTTGTACATTCAAGATTTTTTTTAAAACTTTTGTTCGAAAATACATTCATATTTTTTATTATAATTATAAAACGCAATATAATTTTTTGGTAGATATTATTTTGTTGGTGAATATTTACCTATGGAGTTGGAGAGTTTTCTGCAACTCGTGATACTGAGCCATTTCTTCTTCAGGATAAAGTCTGAGAGGAAGCCAATAGGAAAGCTTAATATATACATCATTAGATATGGTAACGCCGACATTACTCCATTCTAAAATTAGAAAGGGAAAAGGTTAGAAGTATTTTTTGCATTCAGTTTATAGCGTTTAGCTTTTTCTTGCGACTTCTGTACATACTTTCATCACCTTTTAAAACTCATTATAATTTTTAGTTACTAACCCAGCGGCTAGTTATGTGTTTGTAGATGAGTCAGAGAGATATATGCACGTTTATATCTCTTATGAATCAATATAAATATTACTTTTTAAACATACTGCCTTAATGTCCACTCCCAAGACTTGCTTCATGTAAGATGGTATTTCAGTCATCAGGGTCCAAAAGCCCCAATTTTGCCCGCAGTGGACGATGATGAGCGAAATAAACGGCAACGATGTAAAGATAGCTTTCCATGGAGTTTGCTTTTTCTGAAACAGGGAGACAAGGATTTAGTGAAGATACATCAATCTTAGCTAACTCAAATATATTATTTCAACTATTATTTAAGTAGGTACCTTCTGAGTAATATTGACATGTCCCAAAGAATTCTGAATATATAAACGTTCATTCGATCCAATGAGTTTAGAGTTCGCTGGTGAATCAGCTCCAATGAAAACATATATAACCGTCCAAATTACTCCAAGACAACCATTGACATAGAAAATTGCAGGCCACCCCCAGTAATCAGCGATAAAACCAGATATCATTAGTTGTAATGCTGTTCCTAGTTGGCCACCTTATGAATAAAAAACAGTTTATAAAATACAATAAGAGTTCATTGATGGAATATTTCATTGTAAATTTATTATAGAATATATCTTAAAAAGCAACTCAATGATATTATGTATTTCACTTAAAATTTAGTTCTATTTTCATTAATATCGAATTCAATAATTCGAAATGAGGTTTTGGTAGATCTCTTGTTATCATATGTAAAATAAACAAGAAAACATGAATAACCAATTCAGTGGTTTAGTGCTAATTAATTAATAGTCGCCGCACACGAGTCATAATTTACCATTTTGTATAATGATAAAAGATACATAAGTACATATATATAAAAATATATATTTATATATAAATTGAGATTTATAACTTTATACGTAGGTGTACCAATATGAAACGAGCGTTTTTTTAAATAAAACCCTTATTTTAAATGAAAAAGTAAAAATATTTTATTCTTAGTAATCGCCATCGCTTTTTACATATTTTAACCACCTTTCAGGCAACTTGTGGATAACACGCCAATAACACCGGTAACAACATCTATTGAGGTAAACCACTCAGCCAATGCGTGTCGCATCAATGGAAACAAATGTTAGTCGGAAGACACTAAGTCTTGTGTATTACCCATGATCTTAGTGGCTGGTTAACGCTCAACTCCATAGCCTCGAACACAGACGTACAGTCGCGAGCCTCTCAGTATTCTATAGGATACATTTTGGAGAGTGTGTGTTGGAATAGTATGACCTGATTCCCCCATCCCCCTTCCATCACCGAACGTTCCGATGCACGAGCACGAGCATCCATCCTTTCGTGGTGGACATTTCACCTGTCCGAACGAAACGCTTTGCTTTATCTTTTTTAATTCGAACAGCGAAGGACTGGAATAGCTTGCCTGCGTCGGTATTTCCGTCCAATACAATGTGGGTGTCTTCAAGCGAAGAGTGGGTAGGCTACTACTAGGTTGATGTGTCTTACCACCTATGACTACATCTACATTTACTATCAGGTGGAATGTAGTCAAGTGAAAACTTAGCTATTATGTAAAAAAAAATCAAGAAAAAAAAATGCCTGTTATTCAAGTCATGTGGCACCCATTTTTCCCACTTTTTTTTTCCCATAGCATTTTAACGTTAAAAAATTGTTTTTTGCACAACATTTTACATTTTCCCCATTTGTTTTTGACTCAAAGTGTCATCTTGATCCAATATTGCTTGCAATTCGGCATTTTTGCACTTTTTCTGTGGGCTTACACGTTTGTAATTTTGTTAATTGTCGAAACCATCTTTTGCTTCCTAAAGCATGATCACCATAAGCCTCACCAAGCATTCGATGCGACTCTGCCGCACTTTTCTTCAGATGAAAACAATAAATGAATGCTTTCCGCAAATCATCTATATCTGGTACAAAATTCGACATTTTTAAGACTTAAAAAAAATGTCTGTAGAATGACTTGATTTATTCTACATATGTTTCATGATGATGTCATAGATGTCGCAAATGTCGTATCAATCAAATAAAAAAAAAGCTCGTTTTCAAGAAATGTTCCTTACCGATACATTTCTTTCTTGTCGCTCATTTCATAGTGGCATACCTAGTAACCTAGTAACAAAACCTGTCTCCTCAAGTAAAGTGTGTTTACTTTAATATGAATTATTTTTAATGAAGCATGTTCAGTATGAGGACTAATATACAAAAAAAGAACATTTAAAACATACCTGCATATATAACAGTACTTAGTCTACTCTTCTCCTCCAAAGGAACCCATTTGCCAATGAGATTGCTGAGGGAAGGGAAGATAAAACCCTGAGATAGACCTTGCACCACCCGACAAACGCATATTAGTTTCCATCCACCCTGAAATTAATAAAATTATTAAACATTTTCATTTTGGTTTGGATAAACTACTTACGAATTTAACTTATATTTTTTTAATACATCCTATATATATTGAAAAAAGAGAAGAGAGATAAATGAGTACAATATAGGAGTTCTCTTTGGGATATTCATACCATACTAATTTTTCAACGTGCTAAATAAACCAACATAGGTTTTTTCATAGAATCATACACAAGACACTTTCTGACTTTTAATTATAATGTATTATGTATAGAATAAAATATTTTATTTAGTAGAAACTCCAAATTTTAATAAACAATATGAAACTATTTTTTTTATAATTATTTTAATTATGTTATTTTTTTTTTGTATTTGTTTGCTGACTATATTGTATGGTCAGTTGATAGTCTCTTCAGTTTTGAGCTAATAGAATGAAGAGTGGGGATGAATTTTTAAGGTTAAGTTATCCTCAGACAAAGAGAACGTTCGTGTGACGTACCCAAAAGAATGAAATGTTCTTTGAGATAAGAATCCCAGTACCCCGGGATTGAACAGAATGGAATAAACAGGATTGAGGATATGAGAGGCAGATCGGGAGCCACTTGAGTTAGGCACGACAGTGGGAAAAGTGGTTATATTTGTGGAGACCAAATATGAATCGGATACAGAAGTTCTGTAGACTTCCAAGTTTAAAAGTTCGTCACTCAAGATAGCACATGTCGGCATAATCAAGGATTGGTAAGAGGAGACTTTGTGCAAGAACAGTTTTAGTGGAAATGGGGTGAAAGGATAATATTACACGCAATCAATTTAATATTTGTTTTGAAAAAATCAACCCCTGCCTTGGTTTTTTGGGCAACAAAACATAAGCACAAGATTACTAAATGTGTAGAATATTTAAATCACTAATTTAATAGATATTTTAATCATATTTATTCTAATAACTTACGTAATGAGCTCCAAGTGGTATGAGCAATGAGACGGCAGAATTGACGCTTACGCCTATTGTGATAAGTATCATACCACCGAACCTAGCGGCTAGTTCTCCACCAGGAACTTGAAGTACGATATAGCCCCAGAAGAATGATGACAGTATCACACTCTGTGTCTGCATACTCCAGTCAAACGACTGTAAGAATAGAAAATAATACTTTATTGGTGCTTAGTCATAAAAAAAATGTTGTCTTCCTTCTAACACACCTTCTGTGATGATTTTGTCAAAGAAAATATATTATTTAATTGTTATTTAGAATAAACAGGCGTAACTTCAAAATGGTATTTCATAATAGAGTATTTCATAACTAAATATTGAATTGTTTTATTAGAAAAAGGCAATAGTTATATCTTTATACCCATATTATCTTTCTTTACATGAAATATACGTATGATATATATTTTTTACTGATAAATTTAACAACTATTTCACATTTAAGGTGATTGCGGTTGAGATAAGTAAATCAGACTGATTCGCAATATGTTCTTGACGCGGTCTGATTTTGACAAATCAATTGTATTTGATTTGCCAACTAAATTGTATATTTGATTTGCTAAATCTCAAAAAATGATACTAGATAACGGTTTTCTTTCGATAGTTATAGAATTATTCACATATTTAGTATTAAAATGTATATCTGTCAATTATAATATTATAACATATTTAAGCGAATTTCTTAAAAACGTATAACTATTATAAGTATTTTGAATTTGATATGATTAAAAAGAATAAATTAAGTAACGAAAAAAGATCAAGCTAAAAATTCTCATTCTTCATTTGGGCTAATTTTAATTAGTGTTTTTAATCAATGAAGTTAAGGTTTCAAAATACATTATAATTATTTTAGCCATGGTATCTCATATATATTTTTTTCAAGACATATATAGGATTATAAAATATTTAAGAAAGTCATTATTTTAAAAATTAAGATGAAAATAATTTTTACATATAAATAAGCCAATATAAACAAAATAAATAAACACAATTTCGAACAATAATTTCGAGTAGATACCCACAAGGTACCTCTATGGTCAGAGTGACATTGCGGTTTCCCCGAGGTTGCAGGTTCGAATCCTGCCC
Organism: Dircenna loreta; assembly: GCA_963555665.1. Classification (NCBI taxonomy): domain Eukaryota; kingdom Metazoa; phylum Arthropoda; class Insecta; order Lepidoptera; family Nymphalidae; genus Dircenna; species Dircenna loreta. Next base: position 11,918,586 of record OY743092.1, read on the forward strand.
GTGTGGATAATCGTTTCATAGACAAGCCTAGACATGTCAATAGATAATTTAAAACATTAATTTCGTTTGTGTAACTTGACCTCTCCTTCGGATTTATTTTTCAATTCCAAATTTATATTAATATTTATTATGAATGCTACCGATGAAAATATCATTTATATAAAAAAATATTTAAAAAAATATTCGCAAGCTACACAGCTAACGGATAATTGACAGGTAGATGGGTAGGATAATGATTCAGCATTAAGTCAGAAAATTGTACCATTTTTACCAATTGTATCAATAAATAAATAAATTATCAAAACGTTCTTAAATTGTCAATGGGTTTACTTACATTTTCTTGTGTGTCATCTGTCATAGCCACGATCGCCATACTCATGTTGACTCTCATGGCGAATGCAAGCAATAGTCCAGAAAACAACATAAAAATTTGTAGATGCCGGATGCCGAGCAGTGATGCTGTAAATAAAATAAAATTATGAAGAAGAAACTTAAATCTATCAAGAAGTTGTAATGGCTACCTATGCCGATATTTTGTTGCTACTTAAAAACCTTTTATAAGTCGAATAAATTAATTTATTTAACTATTTAATTATATCTTATATATTTTAAGAGATTATATAATTAAATTTTTCTTTGTTATTAGATCCAAAAATTCCATATTTATCTTTATATTATTCAGAATTCAGCAATGCATCGATGCAAAAGAATCCCCACTATTTTAAAATGAGTGCCCGTGTGTACCAGAGCATTTTCCTTATTCGTTTTCTTTAACTTATAAAACCATGTATGTTATTAGATCAGTCTCATGTTAATTTATTTGTTATTTTTTAGTTGATTGATATAACAATACCAATTAACCATATATATATGGTTGATTGGTATTGTGTATGGTTTGAAATTTTGGAAATTCAGATTTCAAGAGCTATAACAGTCAATCATTCAAGCCGACTTTCACAGAAACAGCAGAAATGTGTTTTTTTAGTTTGAGCCTGGTAAGTCGCATTCGCAAAGCTTTCAAAATTTTAAATATTCTCCGTTACTGGTCGTTAGAGTCTTAAATGAGTCTTCTTGTTTTTATCAAACATTCTCTTAAAAAATAATTACACAACAAAGATTATATATAATTATAGGTAATTGAAAAACCTATTGACCAATTGGAGAGTTATTAAATAATTAATTAATGTAAGAGCATATAGATTTTCTTTTCTTATATGCTATTTAATACTACTAATATGTTCCTAGTTATGATTAGTTCATTAAATTCGTTTTTTTAAAGAGATTTTACTAAGGACATAGTTTAGTCTGCTAAGCGAGAAGTTTTCTTTTTACATGTTTAGAATTTTAAAACATCCACAAAAAGAATTACTGAAGGTATTGTAATATCGTAGTAATTCTACAGTACTCTAATGAGGCTGTATTTCTGCTAGTTAAAAAAAAGTCGAGGAAATCATTTTTTTTTGGCATATATATTGTGAAGTTACTACAAATATAAAATATAATAATTTGTTGCATCGTTTTTTATAATAATATTAAAGTACGATAGGAAGTCATAAATTCATTTTCATTATAATTTCGCCCAGCAATTAAAAATACTATTGTGAGTTTTCAAATGAATCTATTTCAAATGATTTTGTCAATATAAGTAATTACTTGTGCCTTTCAAGGAGATGGCGTTGACAGAGATAAATGTTTTAAATATTCATGTGTAACAATACGCCAGTTTAGAAACAAAAGATGCTAACGAATCTGTATTATACAAAATATTACCATTCATAATGACGTTGTGGCTGTGACAATGTCACGTTGAATGCGTTGGAAATAATTATACACACATTTTGTAGCAAATGCTAAATGATATTATGGGTTTTGTAATTATATTAAAAAACGTTCGCCATTTCGAGTCCCCTTGCGTTTGGTATTTTGATACTCTATTAAGAATATTTGTTAAAAAATCGAAAGTTGAAATCATTAGAAGAATACAGTGCATGTGTTTTACTAACGATTTTGTTTATGGATCTTTGTTCGCTATCGCTGTTCGTGCGCAATTTTATGATATCTTTTACCTCCGAAATCCGAACTCCGAACTTTTTACCTTTAAATAATGATGACATATTTTTATTGAGAAAGGAGACATAATTTGTTTCATAGAAAAAAATATACAGGCGAGTGTAAATCTCAGAATGGTCGACTCGTTTTTTTATGTCACATAGATAAATTATTTTTAATTATTATTTGTTTGAAACAAGTTTTAAGAAAAACTTACTCGGTTTTGGGGCGGCTTCACTTTTTTCTTCCATTATAACGAAATTGAACAGCTGTTATAATAATTTTATAAAAATGTTTGATAATCCAACAGACGGCGCGCGCTCAACGTCGATACTCAAACACTGCTTATTTTTTCCGCCAACCGACAGTATGGTAGCTAATAATTTTATCAAGCATGTACATAACGCATGAATTTCGAATAGTTAACTTCTACATAAGCGACTCAGTTTGTTAAGTACTTGAAACTATAAAGTACTCTTAAAATATTTGACGTGTAAGAGAATCGACGTAAACACAGAAGATAAAAATGATTTATTATTCGTTTCAAAAGCCTTTTAAACTTGATACACTATACATTTGTATATAGTGTCATCGAAATCCAAGGTCAGACCCTTATTAGTTTCGAATGGAAACGCCTTGAGACTTGTCATCCCCACCGTGAAAAGAAGTCAATCTTTAAACAAAATACTTAATAATAACGCCATTCAATAATAATTAAGTAAAGTCATTATATTATTAGGTCATTATTAGTTAATCAATACAACATTAACAGGTCATAATACAAAAATACAAAATTGTACCACATTTTTAAACAGATGTTACATATTTTATGTAATATCATAGTAAATTATTTCTTTGTAATAAAACTACAATAATCATTATATTGTTTATAATGACTACTATTTATTATAAATAAAGACTATTATATCATGACACTCCAACCAATAAACAAGAAATATTATTATAGTTCTGAGCAGTCCTAATTCATTTATATTAAGATGTTTTTATGAAAATATGAATTAAAACACAATTATAAGTGGCGTTAGATGAGACGTTCATGTATTTTATGTTTTATGTAAGTTTAAGTAGTTTAGTAGAAATATTGTTTAAACAAGTGAACTCGTTGTATGCCTTCTTAAATCACTGAAACTTTACACAATCCCTAACAATGTAAATTATATTTGCATATAAGTATTTAAATAACTTATAAAATGTACATAAGTGATTGATTGTATTAATATAAAATAACTAATATATAGGTACTAGTAACTACTGTGATTTATCAAATAAATAAAGACTAGGTTATATTAACGACTTTTAATGACATTACCGTGTGGCTACCGTGAATATTTGCGTTAAATTTCTCTGTACATAAATAATATATAAACTATTTTATATATCTGACTAAAACAAACTATAACATAAATATAAGTGACTCTGATTTAAATAATTCGTTGTCCTTTGAAGTTCCTATGCATTTCATAAAATAATGAGTATAATAAAGTCTTTGAATTCCTCATCCATTTTTGGTGAGATTACTACGAAAATAATATAACAGTGCTACATGGAATAACACAAATTTTAACAAACTTAAATAAACTGTCTTTTGCAAATGGGTATTTTTCCGGATATATTAATTAAATCTGTCTTTAAATCTATACAAAAACAAATACCTAAAATCTAACTTGACACTAAGTATTCTTATATATTCCAGAAAGCTTTGCATATAAGGCTCGTGAATTATTTTAATAAATATAAGGTTATTAAAACTGAATAATAGAGCTTTCAGGAGAACTAAACAACCGCACGAGCAGGCTTTCATTTAATAAATGATGTAATTATGAATTTGGACAGCAAAATGTATGTTGTTATATTATTTTTTGAAATGAAAGCCTTTGATTTTGTATCTCATGATTTACTTCGTAAGAAACTTGGAAAAAATATAACTAAGGAACTAACCCTACAATGGATCGATAGTTATTTAAAAAACTGAAATCAAACATTGAAAATAATAATAATGCGATAGCTTTTAATTCAGACTGATGATATACGAGTACTGTCAATGGAGTTTTACAAGCAAGTGCGTTGGGTCCCCTTCTATTTCTTTTATATGTAACCGATATACCGGTAATACTTAAAAATAATGCAATTCCATGTTATGATATACTCATTTGATAATACAACTTTCATTTAATAAATTGGACGGCTAATTACTATTTAACGATAGTTCATCTAAAACAAAATATAAACAATAAGCATGATGACAGTGATTATTTAACACTAAAATTATATAACGATATAGTGAACGGTCAATTAAACATTACAATTCAAGTGTTTATTTTGTTATGTCAAGCGAGATTAATTAATATTTTATTAAATAATACCATAGAATGTGACAATCCGCCATGATTTTCTGAAAGACAATCAGAGCGCATGACATCGCGTTGGAGTAAATAAACAGTCGTAATAATAATGCTTACTTAATACAAGTACGAGTAACAAGTACGAGTTCAGAGGTCTAAATGTTACAAAAAGGACTTTTAAAAGCTTATAGAACTAGTAAAAATTAGAAATTAGAAATAGTGCAAATAGTAATTATATAAAAGTTTTTAAGATCAGTCATCTATCCTATTCCAAACAAAAAATAAGGTGACTAATATACTAAGTATTCATCACAATTCATAGACGAATAAGCTATAGACGAAATATTGAATTATAGATTTTGTGGTTTATAAAACCAAATAAATTGGTACGATCATTTTGATATTTCTGCAAAAAGTTTGTATATGTACTAGCCAGATTACTAGGGAAACTCCTTATAAGAGGATGTATTTAAGTAGGGTCTTTGTAATACAAAGAAAAATGTATACCTGTAATCGGGAAAGTACATCACGACTATTAAATCTTTTTGTCTTTAAGTTTATTATATTCCGAGGCCATCGAACTAAGTTCATTTCAATACCTTGGCCCTTATTCGCTGTTTTTTTTAAATAATACGTTACAAAATCTTTTAAAATAATATATATATATATATATATATATATATATTGTATATTGTTTTGTATTGTATATTATCAATATATTTATGAAAACTTAATGCATGTACATAAGAATATTAATGAATTCAGGAAAAACTATGTCTTACACAAAATTAATAAATAATAAAACCACTAGGCTCCACGAAATATGAAATTCTTTGAAGGTTAATCATATACGTTTTTTTATAATGAACTTACCAAAGAATACCAAAGTATCATATTTGTCAATAAATAAATTTGAATTGTACATTGAAAGGAATTTGATATTAAATCCTACCATAGTGTAAAGGATGACGTTACCGAGGGTGTAACCTAGAAATTAATTGTATTGTAGCGATTAGTTAGACGTTGTTATGATAAATATTTTTGATTCATTTACATTATTTTTTCTAAATTATATCTGTCACTGTCTTTTTTAAAGCTTTTCTATATAATATAACACGTAGCTATCCCATCAATTGCTGATATTATATATTTTTTATATATTTTAGAAAAAAAAAGATCTGTTAACAATCTACTCTATCTTATCCGTAATTTATCGACCAGCCCTTTCAAGTACCCATATAATTATACTAATACATCGACCGATTCTCTACGGGCAGTAAGTGTTAGCTTAATGATCTGCTAAAAAAGGTTATTTGCAAATAATTGCTAAAAATTTTGTATGTGTGTGAGTAATTCTAACACATGAATCATGAAAGTCTAAGATTAAAAGAGCTTATAATAAATGTATCGATGTATGGAAAAAAAATGAAAGGGTTTATGGTTCCCTAAATTAATTTATGGTTGGGCTGGGCCACTAAGAAACTTTTGGTAAAAGAAGTTATTATGTAAGTCACTCGCGAGCTGTAATTTGTCTTGAAAATTCGATTAATTAAATGTATTAAAACTTTTGTTCCAAATGTTTCCTCAATTATAATAAAAGCATCATGAAAATATTGTGTGTCATTGAGGAATGGATCTGGGTCGGGAACATTTTCGTATAATGATTTTTACGAATTCCAACTTGAAATCTGACGAATCGTGTGTTCAACTTCAATTAGTTTTTATGGATTAGGTGTATTCTTTTTTCAAAATTCAAAATATTTTATTTCAAATAAGAATTAACGCGCACTTTTGAATCAATTATTACCTTATAAAAATGTCAGTAGATATAGTAGTGAGATAACACCAGCTCGGATGCTGCTCTGCTGAGAATAGCTGGCCAAAAACTCAACAACATTCTTCTTAAATTAATTTAACAATATTTGATGTATACATTGTAACATCAGCCCTGCAAATGAGTTAACAACCAAAGCTCCGCAACCTATGCTTTTAGTTGATCAAAATATGATCCACTAAACTTTTGTACGCTATAATAAGCTTTATTTAACAATACAATTTCATTTTATATTTAAAAATAAGAAAAGGAAGGTCTAAGACATCTTGTAAAACTTTATTATATATGCGTACTCAAGCTAGTAAAGGATTTCTTAATTTTTTTAAAACAAAGTTCGGGCGTTCATTTAATAAAAGTATCAAAATTTGGACGTATTAATATAATATACAAACAACAGTATTAAAAACATCTCTCGAGGAATCAAAATAAAAAGCCCACACAGCTCTTTTTTGTAGAATAATTATAGAATTAATTTCAGCATCACAGCCCCATCATAAAATATCGTAAGTTAAATACAATGTAAATAACTAAAATAAACGGGTCGGCTGTATTAACTTCCCGCTAATTGTCTTACTTTTTTATTTGCATAGACGGCGGAGTGGAGTTTGCCTGCGAGTGCTGAGGGATGGAGTTACCACTGGAGCTTCTCATCTAAAGTTATACCTAGAAAAATGCTGAGTCAGTTAGTTCCTTCATTATTAGTTAGTTCATTATTAAGGAGCGGGCTACAATTTTGACTTTTCACATTGGGACGTGTAAGCTCTATGCATTTAGTTTTCTAAGTATTTAAAGACAAGTTTTAATTAAGAACCAATGAAAGACACGTGACAGAGCATTGTTTACTTCGTCATAATTAGTTAGATCTCACTTTAGTTCGGTAAAACAAAGATAGGCCTATAATTTCCCGATTCTGGTCTATCGCCACTTTTAAACAAAAGAACTACATTAGTATTTTTACTTTAATTACTTTTTGCGCAATATTTTTTTAAAAGTAAGGATTCTATTTTTGTTATCAGCCTGCAAGTAAATTTTTGGGTCCTTTTAATTTCATGATTAATTAAGAGAAAACATTTTTGACCGCAGTGGTCTGAACTTAAAGTCGTCATTATCATCTCTTCTTCATCGTCTTATCAAATTGCGTAAATATAAGTAATGCGAGTAGCTTCTGAAAAGACGTTCAACAAGTTAAAAGATTTAAACAAATTTAATAAACGCGCACTAGACATAGAACGTAGAAGTTACATGTAATAAATATATCTACATTAAAATCACCGCACACTCTCACCGACTTGTTTCTTTAACAGAGTTTTGTTAAAATATCATCCATTTTATTTTTAGGAGAGGGAGGTCGGTACACGCATAAAATAATATAATCATTAAGCTCAATGTAGGATAGTTCAATAATTCGCTTGACATAGAGCACCACCATCTGTGATCGAGACTTGAAGACTAGCTTCATTACGATCTAAGAAAAGTGAGCCACCGCGAATAGCTTTGTCTCTAGAGAAAATCTATAATTTTATATTTATAATATTTTTGTTTCCGGTCAAGTGCTTTGTAATGCACAATTAATTAATGTTATATTTATTAACAAACAGTTCCACTTCCGATTCCTTGCCATCTATGCCTTGTATATTTTGATGGACAATATTAAACAGTTTAGGCTTTGTCTAATCCTTGAGTTTAAATTGAACAGTTTTTATATGTCAATATTGTATTTTATTAAATGTCACTAAAGTAGTTATTTGTTTTTTTATAATACAAAGGCAGATACATTGTACCTTTTTTTATCCTTACTCTATTACAAATAAAATGATATGTGTCAAAATAAAAGAATGCGTCGCTATGACGATATATTAGATTAGCTTTCTAAAGCTTTTTGGTAGCGCGGGTATAAATTCAAAAGACGAAGAAAGAAGTGATCGTCCTAGGACTGGTGTTAGGAAAAGATCCTTCAAGTGACAATTGGCATTCAATTAGACCTAAATAATACGAGGAGATTTAGCGCTATCTGCAGATTGTATAGTGAAGTGTTTTTGATTTTCTACCTTTGCGTAAGTAGAATTATGTCACGCCGGATACAATATAATCTCATCGATGCTCAGAAACAGGCACGCGTAACAGAGTGCCATGATATCAATGATAAGCACCAAGCTGATTCTTCCCGTTTTTTTTTAATATCATAAAAGATAACGAATCTTTGATCATTATGATCTATAAACAAAGCATCAGCATACAAAATACAATAAGCAGAGCTTGACCCTCGACCTTAACGGCGTCGTCCAGTCTTATATTACATATTAATCTGAACTAAATTATAAGCTGAATGATTTTTGTCTACGTTTCTAAGATGTAATATGTTTAATCATGGCTATAAAGTATAACATCATAAAACGTTATCTAACTCTGATAGCTGATAAGAATCTTAGCATCAATAGCACGTGCCTCAAATATATTGCAATCAAAATGATCCATCATTTCGACATTTCGATTGTTTTACATGTACTGTGAATTTAACTCGAAAAAGAACAGCACTTAAAGCGAAGCTATGGATAAAATAATTAAAACATTATACAAAAGAAATATATACCAGGTTACAAGAATATTAAAGTTTAAGACAGTAAGGTATTTATTTGTTTTTTTAATTTTAACCTGATTTATCAATAATAATTGGATAGTGGATAATTTATTTTATAGAAAAAAAAAATCGAAATCTTTTTCAGGTCACTCCATCGGCATTCGGGTTTTGTTTTCAAATTTCTTTTCTCTCTTGCCGACACAATCAAAAATAATCTAATTGTATTGTACTAGAGCTTTTATTCTGAAAACAAATATAATAATAATGGTTTTTATAATAAATATTAAATTTGTTGAATATAAATACATGTTATATTATTGTATTATTAAATGGAAGTGATCATTAATAACAAATCTTTGATAAGATCATGACTTAATTATAAAATTAAAATGTATATTGGATATTATGGGTAATGGAGTAAACATATTTCTCTTAAATTGATTCTCATATTATTTATTATTATTAATAGGTTATTGCTGGCACTTATTTATGTGACCAGAAAAATAATATTATTTTTTGTAAATATTGATAGTAAATCAAGGTAGCTAGTTTTATTTGATTCAAACTTGTTCCGAATGATAAGATCCTCATATAGTATTGAAGCGATAAAAAAAACGTGATTAAAAATAATTAGGTTACAACCTTCAGAAACAACCCCAATATGTTCCACGATATGGGGTTTCAGCATCGTCCCCGCCACACAATGTGATCTCCCATAATTATTAATTTTAGCCATAAGGCCACCTGTTGTATCTTTTTTATGGTATTTGTTATTGCTTTTATATTTTTTGTGTTGTTATAATTTTAGTACAATAATGAATAACGTATAAAGAATATAGGCCTGCAAATGAAATTTGTGACGAACTAATTCTTGATTGTATATTTGCACGTACCATTAGAGGCATATTTTTGACGTATTCCAATTTTACACAACTCCAAAATCTTTGAACTTTTGAAATTTGGAACCCTATAGAAATTGCGTCAGCAATAAATGTACCAAATTTTATTAACTAAACTTTTATGACTATGAAGCTATAGATGATTAAAATACCATGGTATTTTAATTTACTGATTCATCAAAATTATAAGCCACATCTAGCTAAATTATAAACTTGCAATTTGGAATTAGGATAGCAGATGATACAAAGATGGATTTGAAAATAAGACTTAATAATAAATAATAAATAATAATAAATATAATAATATGATAATAATAAATATGAATAAAAAAGTGATTCTTTGTCAACAAAAAACACAAATAATATTAAAATGTCACTGCCCTTGTAGAGCTCGGCAATATTTGAAAAGACCACTTACTTAAGAAAAAGACGGTACTTTACGGTCGGCAACACTTTATTGTATTCGTCTTATACAAGTGGTCTGGTTCCAGATTTAGTGAAGTAGTTTTTATATTTTTATGTTATTTTGGAATAAAATTATATTTTAGAATAACAAATATGCTACTTAAATTATAATGTAATATTAGAATGGTATGATAAATGTAAAGTTTAAGACTAATAAATGTCGAAATAAATATGATGACAAATATATTTTTTTAACATTAAGAAGGCTTCTTGTGCGTTTTCTTAGAACAATATGTTATATAAAAAAATGTAGTTGAAATCTTAACACATTACTTTTGTTTTATAATGTAGGTGAAAAAAAAAACTACACATATCTTTAAGAACAAATAATATAATAAACAACACTGAAGAATATGCTTTTGTATTATTTTTTAATTAATAAATTTTAATTAAGAATACTTAAAAAAAGAGTAAAATCAAGGTACTTTTTAAATATTTTATTGACATTAATATTGGGGCTGTTTTTTTATAATATTATATCGTCATCGGTCTTTGATAAATATGCAAAAATTCATATTAATGCGGCGTTCTAACGTCGGTCAAAACCACATTCTAAATTTCCATTACAAACAAAGAGATATATAGATACGTACCCAGCCAATAAAAGCGTGTCATAAATCAGTTATACATGCTGTGTAAAAAAATATTCGATTCGAATTCTAATTCACAAAATCCTTTAGATGTACATTTATTTTGTTTCTAAAATCACTCAAACTTTGAAATGTTGTATAAAAATAGCCATATTATTATAAGTTGAAATATTGAATTTAAATCAAAAAATTAAATATCTCCTTTTACACACAACCAAGGTTTGTTATTGGATTTGATCCGCCATTTGAAACAACGCCGCTGTTAGAACATCATAACGTTCCGCCATAGTAACGTGCAGCAGTTAGCGAATTAGTCGTTCTGTTAGTATTTTATAGTTAAAATTATTAATTTTAACATAAAAGCACTATTGAGATATAAGTTTCGATATTTAATGTGGTATAAATTTATTTTATTATTTTATAGTTGTAGCGAATACATACCTACTTGACAAAAAGAAATATCATGAAGAGAAAACTTTTTATTCTTAACATTTTTTTATGAGTGCTGGAAATTTTTAAAATTATGATTTGATTTTTTTTTTGTATAAGAAGTCGGCTTTTTTTACATTTATGTTTTTGTTTTTATTTAAAGGTGATATTAGCGCAAAACGATAATATTCCATTATAGTAAAATAATGATGTAACTATTTCTTATATTGCAATTTATTAATGGATTAATGTTTCATAAGATCTCCCTAACTTATTTATAGCTTACATACGAATACCCAGGATTTCAGTAATATATTATTTATTTGTGTAATTCAAAAAAGCCTCTTTTATAGGCTGTTAATAAAGTAAATTTTGTTTTACCTTAAATATTGTATTTTCAAAACGTTGTTGGATCGTATAAAAATATAAACTTCCGGTATACTCGTAGAACCTTATTTTTTTGTGGTTTCCATCCCTTTAATGAAATTCCGTTGTAACAATTTATTGTTTTCTATATTTTACAGACCTTTTTACTGGACCGTTAATCTTATTCCAAAGAGGCTAAAGGTAATTATTTGAATGAAAGTTTTTTAATTTGAACATTTTTGGGTGTCTTAAAAGTTCTGTCAAATACATTTCTGGGAATTTGATGTTATTAGCCGTGAAAGCAATTTCGTAAAATTTTTGATTGATATTAGGTAACTCATAATTATTTTAAATATTATTAGTGCTGGATAAAAAATATATATTTTCTATTAAAATCAAATATAACAATATTGAACACTGTGACACCAGATAGATTATAGTTTTATTTTACAAATAAAATACCTGGCTTAAATATTACCTTGTCATCAAATTAAATGAACTAGATTATTGTTCTGACATTACTTTAAATATTTTATTTTTATCTATTTATTTTCAATACTTATAATGTAAGACCTTATATTAATAATTAAACCTTCAAACATTGTTTTTCTTCGTTAGACTCTTTATTCTTTTTTTCCATCATCGGTTCCAGTTCCTGAGCAACAAGTGTGTCTGGAGGGTTGTCCCAGTCAGCCTTCTCCGCGGTTCCGAGGAACACATATATCACGTTCGTAAAGAAGTACAGTCCAGCAGCCACAAAGAATACTTTTCTCCATAAGTATTCACTCGTCTGTAAAGATAAAGTTAATATTTTTTTATTGTATATTTTTATAAATAAGTGAAAAAAAATGGACATCAAAAAACAGTTTACCACATCTGTAAGAATATATGCAGCTACTAAAGGTGCATTGGACCCTACTACATTAGCCATAAAGTTGCTAATACTCATCATAGTTCCTGAAAAGTTTGTGGAGATGTCTATATGGTTGATCTGTAACGAAATAAGTATATAAAAGTATTTAATATTGATGTTAGTAGGTATACCACAATCCAAATATATAGAACCATAAATATATAAAGTTATTTGTGCATTTCAAATATATATGACATCTCATTCACTTCCTGGTTGTCGATAACGAAAATTTTTTTATTCATATTATTACTAACTGTAACGAAATGTAACTAACTTATAAAATTACACATAAACATTACTCACTTGAAATCCAACGTGTGCTGAAATTGAAAAGGAACAAATAATAATAAGTATTGTTTCCACTATATAAATATTTTCTGGAAAATAAGCCAATGCAACTAGTCCTATAGCTGCTGGGATACTACCTAAAATAGATAAATGAGCTGATAAATAAAAAAAAAACAAGTTTCATAATATAGCAGTGTATTTTATATTGCATAGTTTTTTTTTAAATGTACTTACCGACTGAGTTTGCCAATTTCCTAGTATTCCTAACGCTCAGTATTTTTTTGACAATGAGCATATCTGTGACCCAGCTGAAGAAGAAATTAGTTACCCACATACAGAAGAAAGGTAAAGCTGTCAACAATCCATTCTGTCAATTTACAAAAAATTAAAAAAAATACATTTACCTTAAGTGCTAGAATATTAATTTTACTTACAGCTTTTATATTAACTCCGACAACTTTATCCATAAACGCAGGTACTTCGGAATATAGAGTTAATTGTCCATAAGTTTGACCAATATGAGCAATTACGATCGCATACATTCCTCGACACTTTAGTATACCACTCCATGGAATTGGGTGTTTTTTCTGCATTCATGAAACAATACATATTATTAGTAAATAGGTAAAGTACCTTAAAAATTCAGTAATAATAGTAAATTGAAATATATATATTTTTGTATTTTGTCGTTGTCATTATAGTAGGTACAGTTGGTATATAATTACCCCTAGATTGCCCTGAGTGTGGCCTAATCTCTCTTCTATATATCGTCTCTCCGATGGAGATATTTTTTTATGTTTAGCTGGACTGTCAGCTCCAAGTATCCACATCACCGTGCCAACAATTCCAGTGAGAATTCCGTAAAAACGGAAAATACCTGGCCAACCAAGTGGCGATGATGCCACAAAACCAGTTATAGGTAGTCCCAAAACAGCTCCGAGGGCCTGACCTAAAAAAAATATTTGTGGTGTTATAAATAATATGTGTGGTGCCGAGCACCAATTGAGCTGCCGTCTTTATTGGACTGGCGGCGAAATCCATTAGGCTTTCATTTGACTAATGAAATCCTAATCAAATCTTCTAACTTTATACGATACATTTTTATGGACAAAATGCAGCTACCAAATTTTATTTGATGTTTAAAATTATCTATAAATACGTATTCTCAAATTAAGCTTGTTAAAATTGATATTAAACGTAGGATAAAATTATTATATATATAGATGATATTTTCAATCAACTAGTTTTTTTTTTGGCAAATATATTTATTTTTGGTTCATACATTGTGCCAAAAAAAAAAATTTGGACATGAGAGTATCACCCAATTGAAAAATTATTCTTATAGCCGCCATTGAAATTATTTCGTAAATATATTTACTTTTTTTAAAAATCATTTCATTTATATGTTTTTTATCACACATGATAATATAAAGAGAAAATTCCTTCACTGAAACATCGCTAAACCGTCAAGGAATGTATTTTGTTACTAAATATTTCTACCCAAAGTATAACATCACTAGAAGATAATAATTAAATACTGTGAAGAAACGTTTTTAATATCATAGTTTAATTTTGAAAGTTAACATATTTAAATTTGTATTACAATAACAAAAACAGTCCGATTGTTTTTACTTACAATATTTACTTGAATATAAATAATATCTTAATAACCGATATAAAGAAAATCTTGATTAATAATAAACAATAAGTCCTACCGCCATAAGCCCATCCAGCCAATCTCCCTCTCTCCTCCAACGGGGTCCACTTTCCAAACATGGTGTGCATTCCAGGTACGATGCATGCTTGGGTCAGACCCTGAGCTATCCGAAATATTATAATCAATAATGATCCTCCCTGCAAAGTAAATTAAAAATGATATGCCTGTTGACGTATGTTTATTTATAAAATTTTGATTCTTGATACGAATATTTATACTAAGGAGCTGTTTAATTTGTTTATAGATTGAATTAAATTGAAATTAATCCGTATAAATGCTAAAAATAATGTTTAAATTTGTTTTGCTCGTAAAGACGGACCTGCTTGTTAAATTAGTCTTAATATTATGTTACGATTGTAAATTCATGTTCATGAAATATCTGTTAATTCGATCTTTATGCAAAATTATGTTTATTTATAGTAAAATACAGTAATATTTTATTGTATGATTATATGGTATGGTATTATATAAGGTACAATTTTAAAAGTCAACTATTTATGTAAGTATTAACAATAATCAACTCTGAACTTATTAAATTCAATTGTTTATCTAATACACCACTACTAACGATGTTCCCAAATGAAGCAAGCTTCTGTACCTCAAGGTTGCCTGGCGGAGATACCTTCTTTAGCGATAAGGCTTGCATATTATTTAATATGAGATGTATTGTTTTGTTTTAACCCATTTTTTAATTTTTGTAATTAGTATAAAAAATAATTATTATTGTTTATATTTTTTATATCCCACTAGTTCAAATCATCAAAATAATTATAATTACGCTATACTTTTTTGAATAATATATTTTGCTTTTAGTTTGATCTTTGAAATAGTGGAAAGTAACCTAAAAATATATACTCTGACTGATCTATACTAATGTAATATGCTTTTTAATTATGTACTTACATAAAACGCCGCCCAAGGTAAACAAAAAGAGAGAACACAGTTGGTTACGAGAGCACCTGTGAGCAAATATCGAGCTCCAAACCTATGTGTCAGCTGAGCAGCAGGTATTTGCAGAACCATGTAACCCCAGAAGAAGGATGATAAAATAAGGTCTTGTGTCTTTTTACTCCACTTGAATTTAGGATACTAGAATGAAAAAAATATGAATATTTTTGTTAATAATAGATAAAAATCTTCTTTAGAAGATATTGCAGTTTTACTTACAGGAGGAATCAAAAGAAGTGAATGTAAAAATCCACCACTTTTGATTTCATCTTCAATAAAGTTATTAGTATAATTTAAATCACCATATAGCCCAGTAACACTATTGTTCAGTAAGGAACTGTTATCACTTGTCACAGCGATTTCATTAAAATGTGGATCCACCATAGCGACCAGCGCCACGCCCATACATGTTCGCATGCTGTAAAGAGTCGTAAGAGAAAAGAAAAGAATGAGGCATTGTTGATGTCTGTATCCCCAACCTGAAATAGACAAAGAAAATATTAACGTCACTAAACATCAGTTCTATACCGTATACATATAATATATGCATGCTGAAAAATCATTGCTCATTTAAAAAGCTGGCTTATATTTAAGAAACTGTTATTGAAATTTTAAATTGTTTTGGTACCTTTCAGTTTATCGTCAACTGCCGAATCTTCTATTTTCAAACCGACTTCACCATTGTCTTTGCCGTCTAGTCCCATTGTTGAATTGTTAATAACACAAATTGCGTTATCATTTACGATCTTGATTTGTCTAATTATATATAAATTATATATATACACTACTAAAATCATTTAAACATCGGCATCCTCAATGTTAATGCGTCAATGTTATCTTAAATAAATAAAACTATCATCATTATTTATTTTTTGAGTGATGATTTTAATCTATTTAATTTATGACTATTAAATTGTATTGTCATTATTTTTTTTATACGCCATAAGATTGTTAGTATCAAGTATATTAAAAATAGAATATTGTGTTAAAACTGAAAAAAATATATATATTCAAAATATATAAATAAATAAATAAACAAATTAAATGAACAATATTAATAGATAATGAAATTTTGCAAAAGTTCTCCACCAAGTTCTCAGTTGGAGGAAATATTTCCAGCAGAAATCTCAACAAACCTCAACCATTTTGATCAATAGAATGTCAGTGTCGCTATTCCGAAACGAGAAACTTTAAGACAAAACAATCCTTACCGCAAATTAAATTACATTAAATTAAATTAAATAAGAGTGTTAGTTTGTTCCACATAGCCAGTCAGTCCTGCAGGACCAAGGTTTATTATTAAAAGATAAAAACAAAGGTCTGGTATGCTATGCTTATTTGAAATTTTAAATGAGATTTTTTTTTTTTAAATCTATACTTAATTAAAAATGTATGTATATGATTATTGTTTATAATTTATTCACACTAAATAAAGTAATTACTTTAATCTTCATTAATTTGATAGTACTGGTCCTATAATATTACGGTTTTAAGGAAGGTCACATTCGAATAATATTTATGTTTTGCTTTGACGATGGTTTAAGACTATGCGTTCATGCTGTCATCGACTAGTCAGTAAATAATAAATTCTATAAATAGTTATGGATCGCAAGCTAGGTTTATATAAGAATACTAAAATGAATACCATTTTATCTTATTAAAAAATAAGAAAATTTTAGAAACTTGTTGAATAATATTATTTAAAAATAGTCTATTATATAAATGTGTTATGAGAAAAAACAAGCAAACACGGTAGCCTCTCAGCTTGACTTTATTTGTTATGATAACAATATTTGATTTAGATAATTGCTTCAAAGATTATTTATAATAAATACTACAGAATACGATATAGTCAAAGATTGTAAGAAAACTATATTATGTTTGTTATTTTTTCTTTTGAATGAAATTTAATGAAATATGAGGTAACTCTTATGTCAGAAGAACTCTTAGTTGGCAAATATTTCTAGATATTCAAATTGAAAAAATACAATATTTTTACGATCTCTCCACAGTCTATACTTGTATTACTATTATATTTAAGAAATTCATTACATTCGTTATACAAGTCGTGTAATTTTTTAAGCACCATTTTGATGATTTTGTAAATCTACCACACATTATTAGTTATAATATGATGAGGTAATGGAAACCGTGGTTATTTTTAAAGATAATTTTCTAATTCCTTATTATTATTTAAAATCATGTGTCTGTTTAATTAGGTGTTAACTAAAACAAACTTCTATGACAGTTCTGTATATCCTCTATGACAGATGTTATAAATAGTAACAGATTGGGGAAAGTGACTATTCTTGTTAATAGGCTTTGCGTTTACAAGCATTAGAATATTAAATTTGTGTTGGTATAATATAATTTAAAAGTTGTTTCCAAAATGACCGAAACAGAATACAAAAAAGTACCAATACAGGAAAGTGAAAACTGCGGTGAGTTTTCAACCAATTATTTAATATTGAAGTCTGAGAAAAAATAATAAATTTTAATTTATTGAAGAGCTCATATTATTTTAGTTCTCAGAGATTGTAATATTTAAAAAAAAATAATCAAACTTTGCAAACAAAACATTCTGCGAAATATTCTCGTTTTTTGTTGATGTATTGCACTTGGCTTCATATGAAATAACATAAAATATTATATATGAGATTCATTTATTACAGGTAGTAAGCAATTTATTTTTATGACAAAGCCTGTCATGGTAGGCCTTATATATATCCTTATACAATATAGGGTATATTGTTTTTTAACCAGGTACTAATCTCCTCTGCAGACACGGACAGAGTCACTGGATAATGGTAGTTTTAAATAATATATTATTTATGTTATTTAAAATATTAAAGGAATGATAATGATAAGGCCTTCCTTGAATTTAAATAATAGAGTATGGGTTTAGATTTATATATAGTCAATTAGTTTTATATCAACTCCGCTAAAAAAATTGATCCATCAAGTGCTTTTTGTGTAATCGATAGACAAATATGCAAACAAACAAAGTTGCATATTTATTATATAAGAAGGATAGGACATATATTATATAAGAGGATATATATAAGTTATGCTATCTCAAAAATAAACTTAAAAAAAATGCAGGTTACATGGAAGGAGTGGAACAGCTTGCCTGCGTCGGTATTTCCGTCCAAGTACAATAATAATAATAAATATTCTTTATTGTACACCCTGAGTATAAAATTACAAAAACATACAACAAAAAAACAGAGAAAAAAAAATGGTACAATTTTGGCGGCCTTATCGCTAAAAAGCAATCTCTTCCAGGCAACCATTGCATGGAGGAAAAGAAATATACTGGAGTCGTACAATGTGGGTGTCTTCAAGGCAAGAGTGAATAGGATTTTACTGAGTTGATGCGCTTTACCACCTACGACTACATTTCCACTTCCCATCAGGTGCAATGTAGTCAAGCGTCAACTTAGTTTATGTGTAAAAAAAAATAAGGTCACATATAGTTTATCAACAATTACCATGAGAGTATATCAACAATTATAAATTAAGATAAGCGACAGTTGTTATTGCACGCATTGAAATGTAAATGCAAATGTAACGCATTTGATTACAAGATAACAATTTATGATCCATCTAACATCCATTAATTGAGGAGAATAAATGATGAATTCTACAAACATGCATTGCATTTTGAACTATATGTACCTGATGAACTTGCTTTCATAATTCTTTGACTATACCATGCCTTGAGCGAACTGAATTCAGTAAAACAATGTAATGTTCAAACAAATAAAATTCTATATAAATAGTCTGCAAAATCAACTGCAACACATGACAATGATTATATTTATAACTTTAGATATATAAAGATAAAAATATGTAAAAAGGAAAAAATCTTTGCTCGAGCACAGACTTGTTGACCAGTAGATTATTTAAATTAATGCATAAATACTTTCTATCAGAGCCTCTCGTGCATCGAAATCCTTTAACTTCGCAAAATGGCAAATTTTCTGAGTGAATTATGCATCGGCTTTATGAATAGTGTACATATTTTATATTCCCTGTAAGAATACACTATAAGAGATTTGTTTATGGCGCGTGAGAAAATTTTCACGCGGTTTTGTGAGAGCAAACCTTACTCTTTTGTTTTTTATTTTGCACGTTATATTTTCTCTGTCTTTTCAGATACAAAAGAACCCTTAAAATATGGACTGGGAGTGAGGCATATTCAAGTATTTTTATTTTTTTTGTGCCTCTCGATGGGATATGCATCGCGGGCTCACTTGGGAGTTACTATAGTTGGAATCACAATGATTGATTTTCCTAAAGAATCAATAAACCCTAATGCAGTTGATATGAATAATACAGTTTTGGTTGATGTCAATGATACTAATTTTAATAATAGTATGACTTTAGAACCAATTTCAGATGGTCAAGATAATGCTTGGAAAATAGACAGGGTATGTAACGCTAAATATTTTAAATTATTTTCATCAAAATCAATTGCCAGATTAAATTAGTAATAAGTTTTAATTTACAATAATAAACTAAACAAAATCAGCCTACCTTAGAGATATCAGTGGTCAAAATCAAAACAAGAGATGGTACACGGATCGTTCTTCTTGGGTTACACCATCATGATGTTCCCTATGGGGATGGTGTGTCACCGATGGGGGGGCAAGATCCCACTTCAGATTGCCATGATCGTGAACGCGTTTGTCACCTTCTTCACACCATGGATTATTGCTTGGGTATATTTAGAATTTACGTGTTACAATCTTTGATGATTGACAATAATTTAATTTTTAATCTGTTAAATACGATTAATGTTAAGTTAACATTAAATGTTTATTTACGACAGTGGTCCCAATTTTGTATAATCCACAAAGATATACTTATTGTTTTTTATTATTCTTATAGACTTCGAATTTCAGGGAAACTGGAAAGCACTTTGTTTCTGTCGCTTATTACAAGGCCTGTCTCAAACCGGATTGTTCCCAGGAATTCAAACTTTATTAGCAAATTGGGCGCCTATTAGCGAAAGAAGCAGTCTCGGCAGTTACGTTTATACAGGTACATACAGATACACTGAATAAGCCAATATTTCGGATACTGTGGCGTTAATTTAATTTTGGTGTATTGTAATATGAAAAGTACCTATGGTCTCCGCCCGACTTCTTTTTGTAAAACACTTGACAAATATAAGAAACCATTACAAAAAAAAACAATTTATTACAAAAAGTGAAGTTTGGTAAAAAATTAATTAAAGTTGGATGTAATAAAAGTATCTAAATTTCAATATCCTGATTTCTCCCAGTAACGAGGGAAAGAACTAATAATGAATAGTGAACAAGTGTGTCTATCAGCTCATATTATAACTTAGCTAAATAGCTTTAAAAACTATTATAGTGTAGATTATGTTAAAAAAGGGTAAATGAAAACATTTTTTTTAATCATAGCTTCATATTGATGTATGGAATATTCTGCCAATTCAAGTTACACCAAGTTAGTAAAAAAAAACAAATATTTATTCATATTATCATCGTTATAATACACTGTGACTATAGGTTAATATAGTTTTCAAAAGCAACTAAAATGTGTACGTCACAAGCCACATGGCTTAGGAAATGTGTACAAGCAACGTAACGCCTGACTTTTAGTTATAGCTCGATTTTAATCCTCATAAAATTTTTGTGTTGCGGCCTAAATATAAAAAATTTTCTTAAGGAGTAAAATTCAATAAATATAAATAACTTAAGAAAATAAAAAAGAAAATGATATCAACAGGCAAGTATTTAAAGTTAGGCAAGTATTTAATAATTGATTTTTATTGTATTATCATATTACGTAGTTAACACAGGACCTAGAATTCGATCTTGACTTATGTGATGTAATGAGATTTTAATGATACACACTGTATTATTATTGTTTGTACATTATACATTGTAAATTGTAATTTTAAATAAATTAACATTAAAATTATTTTTTTAGGTGTGGGATTTGGAACAGTCTTAGGATTCCAATTAGCAGGTGTCTTGGCTTCTAGTAGATTTGGTTGGCCCTCAGTTTTTTGGGTCATTGGAGTTTGTTGTTTTATTGTTTTTATTCTGATTACCTTATTCGGAGCTCCAACACCAACCTCACATAAAAGTATATCACAAGCAGAAAAAAACTTCATTAAAGGAAAAGTCACGCGTGTTGAACACGTAAGTTTAGTAGCGTCATAAAATTAAACTGTATGTTTTACCTTTAATAGTGACAGTTGATTATAATATAAGAAAAACTTTTTTTTATGATGGTTTTTCACAGAATGTCAGCATTCCTTGGAAATCAATCCTCACATCACTGCCCGTCTGGTCTGCATTTGTAGCTCACGTAGGAAGCGCAGTTTGTTTTGTTTTTTTCTTTATAGAAATGCCTACTTATATGTATGCTATTTTAAAATTGGACATACAAAGTGTAAGTACCCGTGGGATCTGAATTTCAATATCCTAACTATATTTTAAATCAAAAATTCGTCAACACGGCCAGAACTCGAACCGATTACCTCTGCTACCGTTACCAGCTTTGATGTGAAAAATAAAATACTATATTATCAGAAATAGGGCGCTGGTGGTAAAGTTATCGTTAAATATATTTCCTTAGATTCAATGATACTTTCTAAATTACTACCATGGCTACACTGGAACACAATGAGGACCCAATTACTTTAGTATTAATATTTTGGCACTGTTGCTGGCGCAATGATTAAGCTTCCAATGTGCAATATTATAATTCTAAACTATCTACGCCATTTTAAATATAAATCAATATACAAAAATTCATTTTATTTTCATTTACTTGAAAATATATACTATACTATAATTTCAGAATGGAATCTTGTCATCTCTCCCATATATAGCGACGATTTTCTTCTGTATTGCTTACGGTTTATTATCGGACTTCTTGATAAACAGAAATATAATTACTACCAGGAACGCAAGGAGATTAGCAAACTCTGTTGGTAATAAAAGCCTTTCTAATATAAATAGGTGTCACCAGCGACTTAATTTGTTCCCAAAGTAATAAGTAATGTATCATCATACATTACTTATTTATTTTTACAAATGAAGTATATTTATATATATATATATTGTTATTATAGCCGAAAACACGTGTAATATATATCGTTGTAATATGGATTTGCTGAAAAATGACATTTCTTTGTTGAATATAATTTTTATTCCTAAAGGTGAATTTTAAGAAACCTATTTCGTAGTTTTATCAAAACAAGAACAAACGAGTCCATAACAATTTTAAAAACTATTATTATTGAGGTCATGGCATTTAACTCATTTGATATAACTTACAAGTCGTTACAGGATCGTTCATACCGGCATTGTGTTGCGCGCTGGTCTCATTGACAACTAACACTGCGCTAGCGGTCTTCTGCTTTGTGACGTCATTCGCCGCGAACGCAGCAATACACACTAGTTGGATGGTAAAAATACAACTTTTCACGAAGCAATTTTATCAACTCCTGCACAAGTACTTGATAGTGTTCTGTATAATTTATATTATACTCTTATATCTTTATTAATATTTTGTAGGTAAATTACATGGATTTATCTCCTAAATTCGCGGGTACTCTTATGGCGACTGGAAACACGTTAACTAACATTTTTGTGCTGTTGCTGCCAGTTATGGTTTCAAACGTTGTCACAGACATAGTAAGTGTTATGGTTAATATATAGTATATTTTTAATGTATTTCATTTAATTTAAAGTTTCAGCAATGATTTTTTTTTATAGACAAACCAGTACCAATGGAGGATAGCAATGTTGTTAATAGCGGGTTTAGCAACAACTTCCAACATCTTTTATATATGTTTTATGTCAGCCGATGTCCAGTCTTGGAACGAGATTAAAATTGAAAATGAAACTGGTGAGATGTCAACAAATTGTTTTTTTTACTGTTAACCTTAACACCAAATTCAATATATTTGCTATAAAGCTACAAATTTTATTATTTAAAAAGCTGTAATCAGCTAGACTTCAGTAATCTAAAACAGTCGAGACGTTGTTGAATAGTTAAGTTTTTTTAACAAAGGTTTTTTTCTGGAGAGAACTTTAGAATTGTCAGTTTAGAAACGAAAGAAAAATAATAAAAGCTATAAATATTATAACTAATAAAATAGTCAACTAACAAATTTTCTATAATCTAAAAATGTCTGAAATGTCGAGTATAGCATATTCTCGTAGTACTATGTTCGTCACAGTGTCGTGATAATATATGAAACAAATTATGGCGTCGTCAAAGTAATATAATTTATCATGATTTCCTAAAGTATAAATTAAAGATGAAAATATAAAAAAAAACCTAGGAGCTTAAAGTGAATATGAGAAGCAATTTAAATTTTATGGAAAATTCATCTCTTCGTAAGATTTACTTAAAACAACAACTGATAATAAAATAAAGATATTTGAAGGAATTATGGATTTAATAAATCTCCAAATAAATAATAATTTGCTTTTTTAAATATTTAAGCTTTTTGTTCCTGACAATTAAAATATGAAGGTTAATTAATGACGTCAGTTATTTCTTCTATTTTTTACATTGGATGCAAATTTTCTTCATATATGTGATTTTTTAGCGCGATCCAAAGAATACGCCGGCTTACAAATGTTGAAACGACTAGTTTATATAGCTTTAGTTATTTTTACAGTATTATTTCAAAGGGCATAATATTATAGGGTAATACATCAAATACTATATCTTCTTCAAAACATATATATGTTTTGTAGAAGAATTTTGAAAAAGAATATAGTAGAAATAATTTACTGAAGCCATTTTCTTAATTTCCATTAGTAATTTAATATTTTTATCTTAATAACATTGACACATAACTTTTCGACCGCACAAACGTATTCATAACTTTAAGAGACATTTCTCACGATACCCTTTCGGATTTCGGATCAACCCTTGCTGGACAGGTAAGGGTTTCTTAATTAAAAAAATCATTTTTCTTAAGTTAAAGTTCGTATTACTAATATTTCTAAATGTTTGTTAATACAATTACTTGGATAGCATTTTTGCTTTTTGAATATTGTTTGAATGAGTAAATTGGACTATGTAGAAAAAATATTTTGTTTAAATGTATGTAATGGTTTTATTACCTTATTATACTATATCATCTAGTTCTTTCAAAATTTTTTGAATGACTACTATAAAACTCATAGAAAACATACATACAAATATTTTTCTGAACACTTTGTTTATTCTCGAAGTAAAAATTTATATAAATCCGATATAGATAATTCTCAAAATCAGCTCGAGTTGACAAAAACGCTTCTACAAACAAAGCAACCCTTTTTTATTTACCTTTAGTGTAAGAAATTTCGCGTGTTTTAAATTTAACGTGTGTATCTGTCTGTTCATCGAAATAAGAATCTCCAAAAAAGTTAATCGATTTTTATTTAGTTTTATTGGTATTAAAGGGGATTTGATCGAGACTGTTCCTAGCTGTCATTTAAGATCTTTTTTTGGCGACTTAAATAATATCAGGTCCTTACATTTAGCGGAGAAGATTGACGAGTTTTTTAAATGTCTAAAATATGATTTTTATAGAAAGAATGACAGATAATTAAAATTAATGAGTACGTTAAAAACAGATAATGTTGACGCCATCTAATCTTAAAACGTCAAAGCTTGTCATATTATTTACCCTTATATTTCTTAATATCATTTTTATATAATATTACTTTTATTTATTTTTAGAACCAGAAGACATTGACATGGAGATGAAAAAAGATATCAAATAATAATTTAATTTATGTTATTTGATAGTTGAAATTTTATACTTACATTTTTATTATAATAAATTCTTTTGTTAAGTGGCCTTATTCACATTTATGAGAAATGAGTCCGAAGATTATAAGATTATGCTATTATGTAAGATATGTTTTTTTCAAAATCATAAAATTAAAAATATGGACAAATAAAAAAAAATGTTCCTATTATAAATATATCAATATATTAAATTATATACCATTAGTCATATAGTAAGAGATTAGTCATATAGTAAGAATAAATTGTATATTTATTTGTGTATGTACCATTTAATGTATAAATTAATTAAAATTACAAACTAGATTAAGTAGTACAAAAGATTATTTATCTCTTTTAGAGATCTCTCCCAATTACCCGAATATTAATTACAGTTGACTTGTATGTTTAAATTAAATACTTGTTTGTATCAAAGAAGAAAAATAAAACATTTTTGTAATATAAATTGAACCGGCAACGAGCTATTAAGCTCATCAACTCAATTTTTCTTCTCGTAAAAACTTGTCAACTTTGGTGTAATCTGTGTCAATGCTCTGAAGTCTTGACTAAATTTATGTACGTAATTCATATAGAATTAAAAATTACATTCGATCACAAGAAGAAAAGTTTATTTTATAAAATAAGCTCAATTTTAAATTTTCTTAGGTAAAATCCAATTAAACATTGAGGAGTACAAACTTTTTGTATTAAGTCCAAAAATAGCTCAAAGTAAGTCTTCTGGATCTGTCTGTGAATACACATTGTCAAATAAATTAATTTACGTTTTGAATAAATTTCCATATAGTTTTATATAGTTTTTGATGTATATGTTGACTTATGCACAACCATCTAATGTATTGCAGAGATTTCCATTTATTTTTGTATATCTGACCTTTTTAGTGTGGTCTGATATAGGCTTTATACTCAAATTTTGTGTAGCATTTCTTCGAATTCATTGTTTTTTAATTTGATACGTTTAATGGTGCGTGAATATCATAAAGCCGAGTTAAAAGAGTTGAAAATATTGACGTTGGTATCCATATTTCCAGTAGTCATAATACTGGTCTAATCGAAATGAATCAAAAAAGCACAAACTCTATATATACTTTTACAGGAGCTGAATAAAAAATATGAAGTAGTATTATAGATAGACATAAACAGAAGTAAAAATATAAAGACAATTTTGTAATTCTTACATTATGTAAATAAAATGAAATATAATTTTAATTAATCGAGATGCTTTTTATTTATCGCAAGTTGGTGAGTTATAGATTGCGAAAGCGAAGAAAGTATAAAAAAATAATTACAATCTCACTGAAGGCATGCATTATAGTTCTATTTATATTTATCTTGAGCTATTTGTGGCAAGCAGGGACCAGCTAATGTTTGCCACAAATATCGAATGCTCATCTCGTTTGAGGTCTGCCTTTAAGATGCTGGCCGTATAGACAATTCCATTCTGTTATCTGACTAGTCCGTTTGTCATTCTCCATGATGATATTATATGATTCCCTTTGATTAAGAAAAACATTTTAACGAGCTAACCCTTCAAATTATTTATTTTTAATCAATAAGGTGGTAATTATTTTCAAAATTTTCTAAAATACATTGCGTATCTTTGAAACGATGTTAAAAATGTAATTAAAATTAGATTTCTGAGACTGAAAGGGAACCTTTCCAGATTTAAAATGAATTTATAATATGCTTAGATTTATTCCATGTATTTTTAACCAAACTTAGCTCCATCCAAAAAAGTGAGCACAAAATCATATTGCAATAACTTTAAGGTTCGTTTTGCTAAAACGTTTTATTGGCGCCCGTATGTTAGAGAAAATTACTCTGGAAATACAGGCCTTTGTAGTTTGTATACTTTGTTGAGGTTTTAGAATAAATAACCCTTCCCCTGCCCTAATTAAACCTTTGAAAGTTTTAAGAAAATCGTATAAATCTTTTTTGCTAAATAGTAGATAACAAAAAATATTAAAAAAAAGGTATCTATGTACTTTTTATTTCTTCAAAAAAATATATTAGTTATTCTTAATAAATGATATTTAAAAAGTATACCCTTATTGAGTATAAAAATTACAAGGACGTGTCTTCTTCCACTTTACGGTCCAAATCGTTGTTTGGGTTTATTTCTTCCAGTTCAAAATTGGTTAGGACTAGAAAAAAAGATTACTTAAATCATCAAAAATTCAGTAGACTTCAAAAGCTGCAAAAATTAATAAAAATATTAAGCAACCATTGCAATATCCAAACTTGAACTTGGCAGTTCTGTCCCAGTCTTGGCGGTCGCTGCTCGCAAGAAAAATATAGATAACGTTGCAAATTACATAGAAGCTAGCCAAAGACAAAATAACTAGTTTCCACCGTTTCAAGTCTACCTGAAAAAAAAATGTTGTTAAGCACAGATGTAAAAGAAATGTTAATATAAATTAAGAAATACGAATAAGGAATACGAATCCAGGAATGACACAGAACGAGAACTGAGATATTGCTTAAACTTGACGTAAGAATTGGAGTTTTTGGGTAATATTTTCAGTGGTAGTAGGTACGATTTCCATCACATAACTTACCCCATCGCCATTTACTACCACACCCGTCACGACCGGAACCAGACCAGCTATAGAACTTGACACTACACTGGACATCGTTAGTAAGGTTTCTGAGTAGTTTTGGGTCATATCCTTATGGTTTTCCTAGAAGATATTATATGTTCATATAAGTTGTATTTATATATATAAATACATAAAATATATAATTAATTGATATAATATAATTATGTTTAATTAAAAATATATAATAAAATAAAGGAAATAACAATTATCTAATTTTGATTTTTAAATACAGATTAAAAAAAAATAATAATAATTTAATTCATTTTTGAAAAACTGTTTAGCCTAAAAATAAAATAATACATTGTACAAAAAATTGTAGCCTCTACATAAATATGTTGAGGATAGATGCTTCGTATTATATTTATAAATGTAAATGTAAAATATTATACCTATAAAGAATAAAAATTAAAGTTATTTTGTGAACGCATTTTTTATGAATGTCATTACATGTAGATTAACTGCGCCGTCTGTTTGTGAACGCTCGCTGGTTAGCAAAGAGACAAAAGCAAATTGAGATTTTTAATACTTTGTAGTTCTTAAATGGCATCTACTCTCTACTCTAAAGCCATTTTAGAGATAGTAAATTATAATAAAGAGTTTCATTTAACTTTTATCTTATAAAATGATGGGCAAAATGAATATAATTGAAATCAAGATGATTATTTCTTAATATTACTCTAAACTAAAAGTTAATGTAAATAATTAAAAATAAAATTCTCTATAGATACTTACAAGAAACCCCGAGAATTGAATTCCGAGTAATGCTAGAATACCAATCAATAAAATAATACTAAGATAATTCCAGGACGGAATTAAATAAGGTAGAATTACTAATCCGATTACTATCCCAAGGGAACCTGAAACAATTGCCTTCTATTGATTTAAAAATATATATATTTAATATTTGATATATTGGTAAATAGAGCTATGCTGGCAGGTCACTATTCTTTTACCGAGGTGATATAAAATTCTACATTACTTTTTCGTTATATAGGATATGTCAAACCTACCATTTAATCAGTTTTAAATAAAACTTGTATTACCTAAATCTAGACGCTGTAAGTCTAGAAATTATAAACGTAATAAAATATAATCTGAAATATTTTACATATATATTACATGTAAAATTGTTGTATACTCGTAAAAAAAATGTAAATCATGTTAGCCTCGCGTCCTAACTCCACATCTACACATCTATATATAAGTTGTATCTGGCAATTATAATTTACTTATTATTAGGTGAAAATATAATTTAATTTAAGGAAAACAATGAAAATGCTTAAAGTTTAATAAGTAGTGAAAGTATATTATAACTGTAATATTATAGGATAATTTGAAACATTTTCATCCTAAATTTCAACACAATCTTCTTTATTAGAAAATGAGAGGCTTCGAAGAACACACTTATAGTAAGATACATGAGACTTTTGACGTAACGTTTTAAGAAAAATAATATCTGAAATGCAAAGGATGTCTAATAAAAAAATCTAAGCAGAATGGACATTATATAAATTTAGACATATATAATTTCGTCTGTATTTCAGAAAATTTTAAATCTTTCAAAATGCATATTTATTTTATATAAATGTTGTTTTATTTAGTTGGGAGAAAATTTGAGGAACACATATTGTCACAGATATGTCATTTTGAATTATTTTGATTAATTTAAATACATTCTTAATTTTGTCATTCTTTCACTGAGAATATGTTGTTGACTTATAACTATAACGTAAGTATTCGTTAAATACGTCAAATCACTTTGACGTATTTAAATCATAGAAGTGGAGATGGATTTCTTAACTTTTTCGACAGTTTTATGATAAAATTCAAAAATTAACAAAGCGCTTTAAAATCTTGAAATCGTCATGTTGATGTTTGATCGATTGATTGACATACGTACGAGTATGTACTATTGATTCCTTTAGTTAGTGTATTCATTGTCACTAAACGTTATTTTTGCCAGAAATATTTTAACTTATATATTATTATAGCGCCTTTTCGATTATTTTATTAAAGATTAATAATACGCGAAATTTAACCATAATTTTAATAAGACTTTTGTTTATATTTTCTTTTAGGTGTTTTCAATAAATTAATATCTTTATTACATAGTTTCGAATATTTCTCTCTTTTTATCTCTGGACTCTAGATAGGCTTAATCGGTTATTTCGCAGATTTTCTATATTTTTGATATTATTGGTAGGACACCTACAGGCCTGTAGTTACAAAATACATATTATCGTTACCATTTGTCTGTGTGTGTGTTACCATTTTGGTAAGAAAACAATGAAAATATATTAATACAGTCTGTTACAATTACAATTAACTGTTGTATTATCTCAATATATTATTAAAATGAAAGGAGAAGTTTATCTTCATTGACTTGTCAACGCCCAATCTAAACTCTACTAAGACTGCTGAAATTTTGCATATGGCTTTCCTTTAAAATGTAAACTAGAAGAAAAAGACCGGATATGTGGAGATCCAACCTATATCTGTACAAATTTATATGCAAATATGGCGTTTATGCCGTTTCATCATACAATATTTAAAATAATTTAAATTAATAACATTTAATAAAAAAATCTTACAAACTAATATCGATTTAGCGATAAAAATTATTGAAGGTGTTTATCATTATGTTTATAAAGTGTATTAGTTTAAAATGTGTACAAATGGCGATAGTTTAAAAAGAAAAAAAAATGTTTGCACTGAGTTGCTCAGAATCGTTGACAGTCTTTTTTGAATTACTAATTTAGAAATGCACAGAAACTCGCACGTATTTGAATTTCGAACTGTAGAAAATCACGTGTCAGTCTTTATGAATATTCAATAATCATTAATTATCGTAACTATGAATACCATAATGTGTCATCAACACCCGCGTAGACTTTATTAAAATCTGAATAATTAATTATATCGTGATATAAATGAGGACTGCGTCATAAATTATTGTTATAATATATATATATGTTATTTGTTTATGCAAATAGAGCTACAATTCGAAATTAAATGCAAATATTATTTGTAACATGAAATACAGAATCATTAGTGCTTTTTATAAATACGACATGATCTTTATATTCTGAATTCCATTGTAAAATAAAACATTGGTAGGTATCTTTAGGTAGAAAGATTTAAATAAAAACGTTGACTTTTTCAATTTGTACTGAATGTTAATATATTTATTTAATTTTAACACTGTCATTAAAACCGTATGTAACCGAAAAAAAGAATCTTATACAAAACTAGAGATATAATTTGACTCACCAAAACTGTTGATGATTCTTCTAAAATACTTTACGCCGAAGAGGTAGTTGACTTTTCCGATTCGGTAAACAAAGTCTACAGTGGACGAAGTCAGCATGTACACTGCCCACATACCCAAAAAGGGTAGCGCCGCTTGCGTACTACTCTGAAATAAATCAAGCATTAAAAGCTTTTACTAACTAATGGCCTGTTTGGATAAATAATTATTTAAATAATGCGAAATGTAAGTTTGAATCAAAAATGGTTTTTGAAGAATATAACAAATTAGTAACGATAAACCTTATGGCGTACATTTTTTACATGGATATAGATTTAATTTACATTAAATATTAGCTCTAGATTAATAGTTTGAACTATCTCATAATAGGAATAAATATCAATAATTATATATAGATAATCTGACATTTAACTTACAGTTTTAATGGAAGAATTCATTGTGAACAATAGCGATGGTATTTCAACCAAAAAGAAAATAAAGAGAACGTTCGCAGATGTATGAGCTGAAGCAATCGCCCAAAATTGCTTCGTTCGAAGAATACGTCGCCAAGGCTTTTGAAGTTTTTTCTAAAATTGTTAGTGAAGTTCAGTGAAATTTAGTTTAAGAAAATAACTACTAAATTTTGTAAGTGATACTAAATAACACTTTTCACAAACATTATAATTTATAATCTTATTCTTGTACCTTTCGGTAACAGGCCAATGCTTGATTAATGAATTCTTTCTCAGTATCCCCTATAGCATGGTGACTGTCTGGTGTACTGGAAGTTAGCAATACCCATACTGCGGCGGTTGAAAGCGTCATCATGGCTTGAGAATAGAATATGAGCTCCCAACCCAGGCGTGATTCGGAGAGCAAACCAGATATCGGTAATGCAATAATTGTTCCGAAAAGTATTGCTGAAAGATGTTTTGTGTCTTTACTATACTTAACTATATTCTGTGAATTGGAAAAAAAGATGAAAGGGAATATCTTTACCTCCTTGAATTAAAAGGCCACATATTTTCCTCTCACCCGGCGGAAGCCACTTAGAAACAAGATTAAGATTTACTGGACTAAAACAAGCTTGTGTCATTCCCATTAAAAATTCAGCATTACATACAGCAATCCATCCACCCTACAGAAAAATAAATAACGGTACTGTTTGAATTTAAAGGACCTACAAGTTTAAGAAATACACATAAAAAGAAATGATAAGATCTGCTTTTTTATATAAATTACCTTCATTACAATAGTTGGCATTCCTGCAGCCAGTCCTCCATTTATTAAAAGAACGGCTGCCATTATAAATTTATCCCCAAATTGTTTTAAAAAAAATTCTGCTGGCACCATAATCAAAGCATACCCGAGGAAATATGATGAAAGAATTGTTCCCTGGATTTTTTTATCCCACTTCTGGATCTAATTTCGTTACAAACAAAATAATATTTTAAATAGTTGCTTTTTAAAGTATTTTTTTTAAGAATGCATATTTTTCGTGTCCAAAATTATTTTGGTTAAGAGTTAACCTTTTATTGTTATTTAAAAACTAAAAATAATAAGTATAAAATTGATTTGAATACTCTGTTTTTAGAAAAAAAGCTTAGATGTATGTCACCTGTATGTCAGTTCCATTGTCACGAGTGTGGTCCGCTATAGCCAGGATGACAATACCATTGCTACTCCTCATCGCACCCATCACAAGAGAACAGACAAAAATATATACCATTTGAATATGACGTACCCCAAGCCTAAACTCTGAAATAATTAAAAGAGAAGCAAATAAAAAAAATAAATCACCTATTAACCATTCCGTATTATGTGAGAATGGTATTCAATGTAAAATATACTTTCATATTATACGAATCTCCCCACACTATTTTCCCCCTTTCTTCTCCAACACTTTATTTCATAAATACATTAGGTTTATATTCAAAACAAAGGTACCATTTTTATTTATATTGACATTTGCACTCGGTAATTTAATTTGTAATACTCTTCAATTATAGCAACTAATTAGATTTAATATTGTCTTCCCTTTTATTTACCATTATTTTCTTGAAAAACTACAATTAAAATTTAATAGTTAAATGGAAACTCACTTGCTTTTGTGATAACACCATCATGGCTGTCTTCATATTTGTGTCTTATAAAATCGACGTCCATTAAAAATTACAAAAAATATGTTTCAGAAACAGATTCTTATACTATTTTAATGTTTTTTTTTTATAAAAACTGCGTTCTCACACAATACATTAAATGATTTTCGTTATCATCTTACGTCTTCAATATTTACACTAAATTCCATTCCACATATAACTGAGTAAATAAATTCATATCAGAACAAATTAGATGTAATGACAGTCTATTTATGCAAATTTGAACCTTGTATCCTTGTAATAAAATGTAGGTTAATATACCCATAATATACTGCTACCAGTTTTCTAATCTACAACATACTGAAGTCAACAAAATTGCTTACATTCGTATATTATAAAACTCTTAGTGTGACATCCACCTTGGAAAGTTTTCATGACATTTATTAATTATTTTTTCTCTTATTCTATTTAAATCATGACGTTTCTCCTATTTTAAAACATATTGAGAATAATCTTTTCATTATAATTTTTCTTTTCGTAATTTTTATTTTGTAATGCCATTGCACAACTAGTTTCAGACTTCAGATAACGCGAAGGCAAACAATATAACGATACAATTAAATTCAGATTAGATATTAAATATTCTTATTGTTTTGTTGATTTTTGTTTTTTTTTTATTATTTTAAGTATATCAATGAAAGTATTTTTTATTCGAATGTAGTATGTAGTCTTTAAAAACGTTATTCAAAAAATATTTTGAAAAATTATAAATTCAGGGTATTTTTAAAGAAAAAAAAAATTGAAATTATCTATATATAAGAAATGTCTTGCTTTAAGCTGAAGTATATAAACTGAATACAACTATAATATGCCATTTAATGACCGAGAAAACAGTGGTTTGAATTGAGCATACGAATGTAACACGAAGATAATTTTGAATTAAGCTAAGCAGATGGGCTACCGAAATTATTGTTCAGCTTAAACAGGAACTTCATGACAGAGACACAAGACAGTTTTAATAACGGAAACGAAATTGGAAAAAAAAAATGACATTTCCATATGTGACGTCTTTGTGGTCAGATAATGTAATAGACCACTGCCGATGGTATAGACAGACTGTTTGTGAATGGTCCCTTTGGAATGAAAAATACGTAATTTAATATAAGAGCAAAACCTCCAATTTTACTTGAAGGGAATTAAATTTGTTTCTATTTTATGCATTATTAGCTGACTCACCGCTTCATTTTCGTCTTCTATAACTGGAGATCATGAATGATTAGTTCCCTTCCTAGTCTCCCTGTGTCTTAATCTCCTTCCTTTCCTCATATTCCCATTTTTCAAGGTACTTTGATATATCATTAGAGACCGTTATAGCCATATTTGCAATGAGGTAAGAGTTCACTGAATCATATCAAACGGGGGTAACGATGCTCTTAAAAATATATATAAGTATTCTAACCGGAATATGTGTATTTATTAGTTATAGTTGAAAGTATCTATAAAAATGTATACAGCTAAACCTTACAGGATCGACATCAAATTAATAAAAGACATTACATATAGTATACTTTTATTTGTATATATCAACACTATTAACAGTTGATCAAAAATTTTGGGTTAAACAGGGTCTTATTTTTAAGCGGTTGGTCTTTCCTTTCTATTAATACTTATCCCACCCTGAGAAGATGCGTAGTTTTTTATTCACATTTTTGTTTGTGAGTACAAAATCAAGATATTTAAATAAAATGTAGCATATTTGAATGATTGTCATCTATTTTATTCATTATTATCCGAGTGTTTCTTAGTAAAAAATACATTTCGTAATAACTTTGTTTTGATTTATATAATTTTATGTCAAATGCCAGTAATTTGACAAGTGACATTTGTTTTTTTCGTCCTTCCGTTTTAATTTTGTCACGTGAACGTGGTCTCTGTTTGATCTCTCCAAATATTTTCACGGTTTATTTTTAGTTTCAAAACTTAAAATAGTTTCAAAAGTTAAACACGGTATATCTACAAAACTATTTTTTTTTCACGGTAATAAGGATGGGGATATGGCTTTACGCTCCCCCCACCCCTTTTTCTCACCCCTCAAATCAAGAGGCAGTAAAGGAAAGTATAAACTTTATTATTGACGTAAAATTAATTAATTGTGTCTATTTAAATAGAGATTTATAATTAGTATAGACCTAAGTTGGTTATATTTGTTAAAATATCAAAGATAATTAAAAAGTGACAGTGGACTGGTAATGTACTAACTGTAAAAATTGAAGTAGATATTTATATAATTACGTGTGTTATTATTAGTCTTATTGCTGATAATTAAAACTGTCTTACACAATGGAGTGTCAAATGATTCAAAGTGAGAAAAAAAATTAATTAAATAAATACAATTGAGGTTAGGTTGAAGTTGCAACTACTTTTTAAGCTTTTTTTTAGTACTATAACTAAATATATAAACTCTTCAACCGCTGACATCCTGGCTTTACTAAAAAAAAAAATTAATGAATATTGTATTAATTTCAATTTTAGGGAAGTTAAAATGCCCAATAAAATATAAATTATAACACAAGCTATATTCAAGAAATATTCACATAACACAGGCAACTTTATGTGAAGTAACAATTTATCAATTTCGTAAATACCTATATTAAGCCAGATCTTTAAATCCGAATCTTTAAATCTTTAAATCCGAATAATATCCCGAATTAAATACTTGCCATTTTGATAAAAAAAAGCCTTTTACAATAACAAATGCTGGTGTTGAGTTCTTGTTAAATATTTTTGATGGAATTATAAAAAGGGCCTTGATTTTTTTAGTGCGTATCTTAATGAATAATTTAGAAAGTAGACGTGAATGGAAATCAAACCCCTGGTTCACTTTTCTAAAGGGTAAAGCAACAAGGCTCTGTGTTAGGGCCTTTCTTGTTCCACTTACATATAAGGCTTACGATATTTTTTGTTGAGTCATTAAGAAACATATTCAAAAAAACCAAAATACAATATTGATTGATATGGGCAGGATTCGAACTTGACACTTCTGGGAATCCATCTCGTCGTCCTACTAACTTTTTTTTTTGTTATAAGAAGGCAAACGAGCGTGTATCACAGGTGTAAAGTGATCACCGCCGCCCACGAACCCTTGCAACGTCCGAGGACTCACAAGAGCGTTGCCGGCCTTGGAGGTGGGTATAAACGCCTTTTTTGAAGGTACCCATGTCGTATCGATCTGGAAGCACCGCCGAAGGAAGTCCACTCCACATCTATGTGGTACGTGGAAAAAAGGTTTATATTTAATAAATGTTTTACTGAACTTTATCTTTCTATTTACGAAACATTTTTGTTGGGACGGAGGCAACCTCTATTACGTTTATTTTTATAAGTCTGACCTATATTAGAATCAGTTCTTTAAAGGGCTCCTAACTATAATCTATTAGGAACTTGGCAGGTAGTAAAACTTAGAAGTAGAAAAGCAAAAGAAAAAAGAAAAGTTTCTGTTATATATTACTGACACTTTTATATAATATCATTATATTAATTTTGTTTTTCATATTTTTATTTGTATATAAGCCAACAATATTTTTAATATATATAACATTATTTAATAAAAATAACACATTTTTTTTTCTTAGATATGGTATTTAAGCGACTGATAATTTTAGTCGTCGGTGTTTTCTTTTACAGGTTTCAAAGCTGGCTTAATTTCATCTGCAAAAAATAATAAAAATATAATGCAAAAATAATTAAATAAGTAAACGGTCTAACGACAGTTCACTTTTTTTAATTTTAAGATATGGCTCAGTAAATCAATAGATTCTTAATATATTTCTTACGCTTAAAAAATATGAAATATTAATCACCTGGATGAGCTTTCATCTTCTCAATAAAGTACGGGTCATCCCATTCACGCTGCTCAGCACTTGCAAACATCAGGAACACGCCGTTAGCAACGATGCCCACCGCAGCCGTGGCCAGAAACACGATACGCCATCTACTTATGTCTGTCTGAGGCAATAGTTTCTAATTTTAAATCGAGACTTAAAATATTCGTTAAAAGCCCTAGGTCAGACTGAGCCAAAATTTGAAAATGTTGGGAAGTTGGTTACATTTTTTTTGTGGATTTATTTTTACAAAAAAATAATATGTTCAGATGTTATTTTTTTGTAACTAGCTATTCACCGGAAACTACGTCTGGGTGGATTGAAAAATTATGATAACAAAATTTACAATTGTGAGACAATAATTACTGTTTATTATCACATAAAGTAACCATGATAATTTATATCGCGGCAATTTGTAAACAAATAAATACTATATTTGTAAAATACTGCAGTGGCTAAAAGATTAAAAGTTTTTTCGCCGCCAGTAGTCAAGATAAATTCGCATGCAAAAATACTATTATTGTGGTAATTTTTGAACTTTACCATTTTTCACCATACTATTCATGTTATATAACCACACCACACCACACCACACCATATTGCAAACTAAAAAAAATCGCTATGCACCAATATTGAGATTTCAAGGTGTTAAAAAATATATCGTTTGTTAATGAGTGTTAACGTAGCTTTCTAATGGTTAGATTAGAATTGGTTTAATTGTTTCAGAGTTAATCGATAACAATTAAAAAAAACCTTTGTATAATATTATTATTATACAAGTAGATAGCAGTAGTACATTATTCTATAATTTAGAAACTACCCAAAGGGTTTGTTTGTTTTCTGATTTGGTTTTTGGTTTTCGGATCTTAAAAGACTTATAATATAGCTCCCAAACAAAAAGTCGGATACTTACTGGATCATTTCTGAGTATAAAACTAGTTCCGATGGGTGTCAGCATACTGCCGAAGTTTGCAGCTGCATTGGTAAGAGAGAGCATCACGCCCGCGTAGTTTGGTGAGAGATCCAAATAGGACATCTGAAATAAAAGTAAAAAGTAAAAGTAGGATCTAGTGGAAGCGAAAATGTTTTGAATTGTTTATTCTATAAAGAATGTGGATGCTTCATTTTGAAATTGTATTATTTTTTAATTGTCAAATTTTGTACGCTAAATATTTACGTATTTGACATGGTTTTTAGTTCTTATTCACGTACGGTGCACGAATCCCAAGACTCGTGAAACGATTTTAATCAAAGACGAAGAAACTTACCAAAAATCCACCAGACATAAATCCATTTAGAAATAGTGAAACAACCAGAATAATTATTGCGAGGGTTTTGTTTTCTGGGCCAATGAATGCTAACCCTATTAAACCCATGGATAACCCAAAGAAAGCTGAAAAAAATAATAAAATATAAAATGTATTGTTCAAGATTACAAAATATATTACCAAATCTGTTAAATGACAATTTCAACAAGGCTTGTTGTACTTACAGATAGAATTAAACACCTTTCTGCAGGTGAGCAATGACCAATACCCTCTGTTGTAAATCCTCTCACAAATAGCCGACGATGCGACGTTACCGCACAACATTCCCATGTACGGTAACGCAGATAGAATTGCGCTCTGTAGTAAAATGGAAGAAAATTTATGTCTAGTTTTGACTACTAAGTTAATATTTTCTGTGCCACAATGTTATAAGATGGATAAATACTTTTTGTGGTATTGCTCTCTCTATGCTATATTACCTTAGAAAGGTTGCTGACATTTAATTACATCTATACACTCTTAGTGGATTTTATTATTATTAAAACTTTATGATCTTAGTTCTATAACAAATTTATAGATTGTTAAATGTTAAAAAACTATAGCACACCGTAAATATTTACCATTTATTTTGTGGTTATTTTGCGATGTTTCAGCATTGTTACATGTAAACTACTAATTTTATGATAATTGTACTTGCCACAGTTTTTATTTCACATTAATTACTATAATTTTGATGATCAAATAAGATTAAAATCTTGTATTAAAAATCTGTTAATAAATAATAAATTATTAATACAAACATTTTTCAATGATATCTGCAGTCCATATTCCATATACGTAGGCATATCAACGAAAAACAATACGTATCCGACCGTACAACCCACGTGGGTTACCATGATGGCCCACAGCGCCCTCGTGCGGAAAATATGTCGCCATGGAGTCCGTAGTTCCTAAATAAAAAAAAAATATGTCATATAAACACGTTAATATGACGAATAAGTACATCATTTTACATACAATATTATTAATCCTTTTTTTTTATTTCTACACGAACATAAAGTATATTCGAAACAATAATCTGTCGATCACTTCAAATAATTATCGGTATAGGAATAGAAATCGCAACCTCTCACTATTAAATTACCAGATAAAACGTCAAATAAATAAATAAACTGAGTGGTTAATAACTTAGGATGTATAGGTTTTTTGTACCTACTTAGTTCGGAAATAACACATGTTACAAAAGAAAACGCATTACTTTTTTTATAAAGCAACATAATGAAGGATAACCAATGCAATAATATTGAAATCTCAGCAAAAAATATTTTATTCAATATGACTACCTTAGATACAGATTGTTAGTCTGTCTGGCAGAAACTTTATGGATCTACGTACAGTTTCAATGGGAAATTTTACCAACACTTGCTACATATATTTCTCAGTATACACCAAGTTGGCCTGTAATTTAACAATATCAAGCGATATCCTTCAAGCATCCAAGCAATATTCTTCAAAACTGACCATAATTTATAAACGTTGGTTTTGAGCCTAGCTTATATAGTTCGTACCTTGTGACAAGATACAGTCTTGCCGTAATATATTATTAAAGAGTAAAGACGAAAAGTTTAATTTCACGAATTTTCATATAAGTATGCCGATACGAAGGCATTTGGATGCATCTACTTCCTTAAATTGTCTGAACTGAAATTGGCTATGACGTCTATATCGTGACAAGCACGGAGTGTCAGGTTTTGTTTTATTGTATGTAACAGAGTCCATTTCATGCAACAATTACAATAATATTTTTTTCTTCGCATGGGGTTTCAGTAAACTCGGGGCTAACAACATTAACAGCTCTTGTAGTTTTAACAGTACTTGGCCACCTAGGTTTGTTATGACCCATAACAATGGAAGTGCTGGTACATATGTCGATAGTGCGAGTCGATAAAACTTGTATACGACGATACTCATATTCTGGTTTTTATGAGTCTTGAAAATAATCCACGGTTTTATAACCAATCTGTAAAAGCAATCTCTGAAGTACTGTTTTTTAAACACCCCATCCCTTGTTTATCAATTGGCTCTTATATTAATTACCTACTTGGAATCGAGGCAACTTCCAAAGTAATTCATTGGTTAAAAATTGTAAATATTCTCTTTTTAAATATTTCACCTGATTTGGTAAAATATCTTAGGATCGACCGCCGGCCTGACGTCAACCTAACTTGGAAATAAGTGTTGGGATTTGTACCACCTTAGCCGTTCATCCAACATCCCTATAATAGGGTCACCTTATATATTTATAGTGCGGTCTAAGCTGCCATTGCAAGTACATTTCAGTACTTAACAACTACATTCTTTGCTTCTACAATTTTTAAAAATAAAATAGTCCTTTAAGATTCTTGACTTTTATAATATTTAACCAATATTGCTATCATTACGTTATTTAATTCAAATAAAAAAAAATATAACATTACCTTAGGTTCAACCGCATTTAAACTTCTTTCAATGTATAGCCTTTCTTCTTCTGTCATCAAGCGATGTTCTTTTGGCATGTTAGCAGAAAAGAAAGACCATATTCCAGCAGTAACAAACATTATAGCTGACACGGTATAAAATATTGATTTCCAGCCCACTTTCGTTTCAGCTAATACACCAGATATTGGCATAGCAATAATTATTCCAATTTGTGTTCCTGAAAATAGTTTTGGTAAACTTGTTAACATCTGTATAAATTATTTTTATTTCAATGGTTTTTTTTTAACATTTTTTATCCTCCTATTAATAAAACTCTTCTAGCTTATATATAAATAATTTGGTTTTGATACGGTTTATCTTATTTCAAATAATAGTTAAACAATTGGTATTAGGATACAAAAGTGTGATGTAAGTAGTCTTAATAAAACTAATAAAAGAGTTGACATCCATGACAACGAAATTAAAGTGTTGAGGTGGTTGTGTAACAAGAATAAATAAGATAAAAAAATAATATGGCATGGCAAGATAATCTTTGCCCGGTTATTGAAAAGAAGAAAAGTGCGCGAAAAGTTTGGTATGAGTATGTAACGAGATGGAATGAAACCATTCATTATTGTATTCCTACTTTTAAATAAAAAAATAAAAATGTACTATTAAATAGAGATTATAAAAGCGTACAAGAGTTTTTAGTTGATCGTATTCCGATCAACTAAAAGGTTAGGTTGTGGAGCTTTGGTGGTTGACTTTTTTGTAGCATATTCTAATGTATACATCAAACATTGTTAAATTGTTATAAAAAGAGCAACTGTTTCTGGCTCTTCTCAATAGAGCAAGATTCCGAGCTGGTGGTAGCTTACTCATAGACTGACATACTGACATACTATACTGACATTTTTATAATATAAAAATTGACGAATCAAAAGTGCATGTAAATGCAAATACTTGAATAAAGATATTTTAGAATTTGTTTTTTTTTAATCTATGTAATTAAGTAATTTATGATGATGAATATCAATGGTTAGAGGGAAGCAAAAAAAGAGATGTGCGGATGGTATGAATGATGACATGAAGATGTAAGGAGTTAAGTGGAATATGACAAGAATGAGTGAAAGGAAAAAAACATATGACGCGACCCCAACTACAGTGGACAAGGAATCTTCTGACTCTGTTGTAGTTTTACTTCACTTTAAATAATATTTTACATTTTTGTCTTATCATTTTAGTTTTGCAGTCTTGTGTATTCAGTATAAATTATTTTGGCTACTTATTTTTTCACACGATTTATACAATTTAATAAAACTTGTTTAATAAAATTGTCGTAAATTTACATTATTATATATTTTTTATTTGTTACGATGCACACAGAATACATACATGACACTGAGATCTCACAGTGTGATTTATTTTTTTTACTTTGTGGTGTCGCGAATTATTCTAGACATCTAGATATCTTGATTAACGTGAAAGTATTATATCTGCAGTCTATGAAATCGAATGTATTATTTGGACTTGTCTAGTATATTCAAATTCATAAAATTGAATTCGCTGCTATTTTCAATATCTGAGATATATTGTTTTATTCTTCTACTAATTATGACGAGAGACATCTGGTCCAGCATTTTTTATTCGAGGGCTACCCGACTGTGCTTTTCGCACATTACAATATTTTCTACGTATTCCAACAATATATTATGTAGTACCATCGTTGGTCAATAATTCTATAACTAAAATTGTGACTTGTATATTCTTAACATATACCTATTAATTAGAGGACGAACCAAAAGAAGAATATCATTAGATTATATTTGTGAATTATTGTGAATATTTAATATTTCTTTATTATAAATTTGACACAAAAAAATGTCCAATTGACATTAAAATAAGTTTTTTTAAAAATAATAAAATGCGTTCAGTAAGTAAATCTTATATACCTCCATAAACTATACCACTATACGATGTCCTCTCTTCCACTGGTAACCATCGACCGAGCAAAGTGTGTGAAGCAGGAAAGAGGCAAGCTTGAGTAAGGCCCATAATGACTCGGCAAACACAGACTATTGGCCAACCACCCTTGAATTTTTAGAATAACTCTTGTTACAAATAGTCATGGAGATGACTAAACTGAATATACTCATTAGAATGTACTTACAAATTTTACAAGAGTTGGTAAAAGTCCGCAGATGACAGTGTTAGTTAGAAGTGATACCAATAAAATTGGTTTTCCACCGTACCGTTTACATAATATTCCACCTGGTATTTGCATAGCCGTATAGCCCCAAAAAAATGATGAAAGTATCAAACTTTGGGTTTTCTTGTCCCATTTGTAGGTCTAAAATATACATTATTTAAATAATATATTTTTGCAGAGAAACGTTTTATAAAATGTTTTGGTAGAACTATATTTAATTATGATAGTTAAGAAAAATAAAAGGTTTCTTTTATTCTAAAGTAACTTTGTAATTTTGAACTCACTTCAATGTCATCCCGACTGCCATCCGTCATAGCCAGGACTGCGACTCCCATACTACCGCGAGCGATAAACAGAGCGACCATTGTCAGACACATGCATACTATTTGGATATGGCGGACACCATACCCAAATTCTAGAATTTTATATTATTGTGATCAATTATAAACCTATATATGTCTATGGAATTACATAATATTGTATTATTCATTTATGATAATAAATTGTAAATATATAATCGTCAACATTTTTAATATTATACATATACGCAA
This sequence comes from Dircenna loreta, assembly GCA_963555665.1. Taxonomy (NCBI): domain Eukaryota; kingdom Metazoa; phylum Arthropoda; class Insecta; order Lepidoptera; family Nymphalidae; genus Dircenna; species Dircenna loreta. Next base: position 11,962,132 of record OY743092.1, read on the forward strand.
TATTCAAAAATAATCATTTAATAACTACTAAAAATCTTTCGGATTCATTGCATCTGTATAAAAGTCAGTTTGAAGAATTTCGAATTTAAATATTGTTTTTCGGGAGAATATTATGTATGTACTTTACATATTCGGAGGAGAGAAGACGAGTCTAATGAAATTCTTGCGGCTTAAAATGGAATGCTTTGCGTTCAAATTCTAGACCCTTTCAGTATCAAAATCTTTTAATAAATTTCTGAACTTCTCATAGTATTTCAATTAAATAACACTTTTGAAACAATGTCGAAGATATCTAAATTTTATATACTAGTGTTAATTTTTTTTTAATAATTTAAATTGAACTTACTTTTTTCGGAAATACCCTCAGAGGTCTTCATTATAATGTAAATTTCTGGTCACCATTTATATTTTACCAATTATTGCATTCTTCGTTCACAGCTCTTGGTTGAATGATCACAATAAAATTAAACATCAGTTTCTCATATACGATGATTTTGTTTATATATATATATATATAATGATATTATAATGTGTTGAAAATTAGACTTTATATCTTCTATACATATAATTTATATTTCCTTAACAATAGCTTATTATGACACACTTATTTAAGTATAGCTTATAGTGAATCTACTAGCAAATACATTTGCTAACAAATGTATTAAGCTGTCAAAAGTTATCCTTGTTATAACAATATTTTTACGCGTGACTTCTCAGCAACCAACCTATGACCTTTGAGAGTCCATCTCCGCCCCACTCACACCCAGAGGTGACAGGTTCGAGTCCTGCTCACGTTGATGATTTTTTCATTGCATATATTCATAAAAAATATATTTTTATATGAAAAAGACTGATGTATCGTACCTAAGTATATAGAGTTGATTCGTGCTATGTCAGAACGGATTCCTGTAATATCTCGTCATCATCATCGTTTTAGTATCTCAGTGGCTCTGTATCAAGGGTTTAGGCCCTTATTTCTTGTATTTCCTTGATTATCAGCAGTATCTAAACCAAGCATATGTTTGTAGTTTCGGTGGCTAGTCCAGTTGAGCAGTTTGAAGAGCGATTGAAGGTGCTCTTTAATCCATTCACTCCAACTTTGAGTACCTTTGCTTAGTCGTACAAGATAATGACCCAATAGATCGCCCTACTATCAAACACAAGATCAGAGTATAAAGAATGGCTTTTATTGATGATTGATGATTTTCCCTTACACTGCCGGGAAAAAAATTAAAACAGTTATATTACGGTCATATCACCTGTCGTGTTTAGTGAATTTGAATATAATTATTATTATTAAGATCTTTATTGTACAAAAAAAAATCATACAAGCGGACTTAATGCTAAAATATTCTCTACTAGTCAACCAATAAAAACAAAAATATACAGAAAAAACAAGCTAGGGTTATAATAGGGAAATAAAAAAAAAAAAGAGAAACAATAAACAAAAATACATGATACCAAATGACAAAAAAAATACTTAATATCAATAACATTAACATTCAATACAAATGAATAAATAAATATAAATATACACAGATTATTAATACATTCATATACATATACACACATACATATATATATATACACGTATGTGTACCTTGCCTTGCCTTGCTGTTGCCTTGTAAATGTATATATATATATATATGTATATATATATATATATATGTATATATATATATATATATATACACATATACATTTACAAGGCAAGAGTAAGACGATAACGTGAATTAAAAAAATAATAATAAAATAATAGTAAAAACACAAATGTCACTACGCAAATTAAAAGTCAAAATATATATATTTGTATTTTTTTTTTGCATAAATACTTACGGATACGTTTTTTAAATATCTGCCTATTTGGGGCACGTCGAAGCAAATCAGGGTGGCCGTTCCAAAGTTTTGTAGCCTGTACTGTGAAAGAGTTAGACAGAAAAGCAGTATGGTGTGAAGGCACAAATAAACTTAGGTTAGAAGCAGACCGGAGATGCAAATCATGAGATGACCCCAGGAGTTGAAATATATGATTACGACAGTAACATATGTAAGGTCGGTGCATGCTGCTGAAATGCGAATATTGAGACGTTTGTGTGGCTCCGTATCTGGATAAAGGAAGAAATGTGTACATAAAAGGTAGTTTGTAAGAAAAACTTTTCGGTGAAAAAAGTAAGATCAGATAGTTTGTCGTGTTATGGTCTTGGAAAGTTGAAAAATGAAAAGGATGTATCAGAAACGTTATTAGCATGTGGATAAATATAAGTAAAGAGGGTAAGCAAGAAAAACATGGCTAAAAAGTGTGAAAATCGTTATATCAAAAAGGCATGTTTGGATTGAAATTCCATATGATAGAAGAATGTGAAAGAAATTGACATGTTGTGCCAACTCCATATTTCCAATGAGGAAAAGAGCAGATGAACAATTAACTTGGCTAAGACAGTTTCAAATATATTAGGGGACGATTTTTGTGAAATATGCGATATTAAAACTGTATAAATAAGTTATGCAATTTAATTTAAATATTATATTTCAAAATCGCTATGTTTAAATTATGTTAAACATAAAATTCTTATTAAGACTGTTTTTTTTTAATTGCAGTTGAACTCATTTGGTTGTAAATTAATGTTAATCATTTCAAAATGTAAACACTTTCCTAAAATTATGTTGTAATGGGAATGTGCCCAACTAGTTTCGTACCCAAAACTAGCCGCGGCGTGAACTCGTTTGAGCTCACGCCACGAGTCCGCCACGCTTAGAGATCATGTGTAAGAACCCCGAAAGGGTTCGAAACTAGTAAGGCACATTCCGATTTAACTCTATGTGAATAAAACGAGGTAAATATAAATATAATAGTAATGGTTCACGACAATTTAAGTATAAATGAACTTAGAACATGTCAAAAAGCCACTACGCCTTTTTAAATCTGTACGAATGTTACATCATAATGACTTTGTGCTGCTATATTGTGATATAATTGTAAGTATTTTAAATGTATCATATATTTCCATAAGTATCGTATGTTATATATATAGTTGTTACGTTTAATGAGTTTGTAGATTTTTATTCCAGTTATCGTACGCTACTTTCACGTCATAATGACTCATTTTGAAGTCACAAACGTGATAACATTATATTTGTTGTATACATATTTAAAATCTTATATGCGTCAAGTTCAGAAAAAGGGCCCTAATTTTGTTTTCAAAAATAAAATAAAAATACTCCGTATATATTTGTTTACGATATAGACTAGTTGACGGGGTAATGACCCTCTAATGAAGAACTAGTTGAATGCAATACAAATTCCTGTTTAGCTTCTTGCACTTGTCTTACGCAGTGATTATTATATCTTAAGCACAATAATTATTTATTATGTATTTATTGATAAGAGTTTTATCACTGGTATCACAATTGTCGGAAAGTTTTAGTTTTGTTCATTATGAAAGACAATCCCAAAGCAAACGGTTTATCTATATATATAATAAATCATTCGCAATTTAATTTACTTAGCTGATTGTAGTATTTATTTATTTTATATTTCTTTTACAACATTAAAAATATTGATAGCAACAGATCCGTTGTTTTAAAGATGAATATCATATTAATAAGTTTTTATAAATATATTATTAAATAACTAAAAATAATTATCAATATAATGACGATGACAAATGACGATTCTTTTTATGAAGACTACCACAGATAAATGATTACTTTTTGTATAAACGATCCCGGAGCGACTTATTAAAGAAAATAATATCATTTCGTAGTACGCTGATTTGTCAGATAGTAATCTTACGGAACCCAATAATAATGAACAATTTATTTATAAAACCGTACAAGTCCAATGGTTTTCGCTTATATTCCTTTATCCAACCAAAACAAAGCGCTTTTGATTGCAAACGAGTGCGTCCGGATTCGAACGCAAGCCATGCCCATTGGCGAATGTTTGGATTTTTGTTACACAACACATGCAGATTAGCAAGTTTTGTACTAGTTTTCAAGCGTTTTTTTTAGAAAGATTTAAGAAATTCCAGATCTGCGTCAGATTTACTTGACGTGTTTTTGTCGTTTTGACTTTTATAAAAAAACATTTGAGTTTTGTCAAGTTATATTTTTATTAAGGGTTTTATCGATAAATTAAACTATAATATTGTAAATAAAACTAGACAGATAAAGAACATTTATTACACATAAAACCAGAAACATCGCAGTATAGGTTATGTTATACCTATGTTTTAATATTTTATTTTAATATTTGTGTTCTATTATTATAACTTACAAAATATTTGTATAATTTTTGCCTAAAACTATACAAACGTATCAAATATTTATAAAAATATGTTTAATCATTAAACATATATTAAATAAGATTCAAGTAGATGTCATAATGTTTGTGAGTTTTGCAAAACGTATAAGATAATATAGATAATATGTTTTATAATAATTTATTACAGTGAAATGCAACAAAAAAATACATAAAAGTAAAATAAAATTTAGTTTTTTTATTTTACATCTCGTTTTTCGTTTAAAATTAAATGTATATATAACAACTTAAAAAAAATGGCTTTTGCAGGAGACAGAAGGTTTGAGAGGAATCTACACCAACTTTTTTTTTATATTATTAGATATTTCGTTGTGATTCGGAATAATAAGAAAAAAATAAAAAAAATGAGTGAATACAGCCGAGAATGTTAATGTAGGGATAGATATACAGTCACCCTTACATTACAGATTTTATCATTAATAATCTGTCCTTTTCCCAATCATCTGGGGTCGATGCAATATGTCCACTCCGTCCATGATCTTTTATAAAACGTCATCTATCTCAATACTCCTTCATCTTATTATTATTATTTTGAGCACTCCATCCATGTCTTCTCGTCTCTCTGAATAACGTGATCATACAATGACAGACGAATACAACTCATCTCGTCCATGATGGGTGTTACATCCAAACTGCTTCTTCCATTTCTATTTATAACTTTATCCATAACACCGCATATTAACTACTTACATTACTTGCCTGAAATGCAATAACTTGCATTTCAGCCAAGTAAGTTTCATGATCTTGCTTTTCATATACTCCATTCATAGCTCAACATTTTGATCCATCTAAGCAGAAAATTCCCGTGCTCTGTCGCTATTTCATCAACTTTGCGATGTATATACTTCAGCATAATTTGGAATAATTATGCCGAGGCAAAAAAAGAGCAATAAATAAAAAAGCAAAACAAGATCTTTCCTGAGAAATATCTTGCATTTTTTGATACTGTAATAAATCCAAAACCAAGGCATCAAATACTTCCAAAGCTGTCCTTGTAAAAACTTGTCATTATAAGATTGTGACTTTTAAAAACTAACTATATTTAAAATAAATCCGACTTAAAACGATTTTTTTTATCTTTTATAATCAGTGAAATATGATTTCATACTTCTTTCTTCCATTCCATTCCATTCTTTTATTTCCACATCATTTCAATTTCTATCGCTATCATGAAAGCAAATTGTATCTCTCACCAATATTTCTCACTTTAATACCAACCCTACTTTGTGTCTTGTACACATACCACATTTATTTGTTTTCTTTTTAATCCATCAGCTAGTTTAGTTTCATTCAATAGATAATTTCTAGGGTGGAATCGTTGAAACCAACAACGTGCTGTGCTTTCTTTTACAGATACGCATTACGCATTATTAATTCTTTGAGCTATTTCTGCAGCGTGGGTAACGCGTAGGAAGTCATGTTCGTAAATTGCGCGAGACTTTACGCTTTCTATTTTTTTTTTTACAAAAAGACATGTAAAAAAAATAAATGACGTGAAAAAAATTAAATCACTGAATTCAAAACTGAAATATACGAGCTTAAAATCTAAATAAATTTAAAAACTTCAGATATGTGAGGTCAAAGTGGCCATTTAATGAAAACGCTAGGTTTTACGCAAGGACTTCATATTTTTACACAGGAAAAAAAATATTGCAATTTTATTGAAGACATACTGTTGATATATTAAAATATTAAATAGTTAACATTTCCAAAACAAAACATATTCAAAGAAGGTTTAGAGAAGAACTTGGTTTTGACATAGATAAACTTAACCAAGTAACCATTCAACAGCAATGATAGTTATACAGCTAGAGAAGAAGAATTATCAGTGTGGTGAGGTGCAAGAAAAAATTATGTAAGTGCTGCCAAGCTGAAAAAAAAATATTGCTTCGAAATTCACACACACACACACACACACACACACACGCACACATATATATATATATATATATATATTCGGATATGTCTTATGTAAACTTATAAGATTTTTGAAATGATGTTAACATTGACTTTGTGATAATTTATGAATTTGCTTATTTAGGTGTTTAGATGAAGTGTCTCAGCAATATTTCTTATAACACTTGGTGCTATCATACATTATGATTAAGAGTCATATTTGTTTTTAAAGATGTTACCTAGTACATAAAACTCCGATATTTATTCATTAGTTTTTTTTTAAACTCTTTAATTAAGATATATTTTTGTTATATCTCAATTGTATGCGACTATCATACGATCCACCACTTGCAAGTTTTGTTTTAAGATTTTCCGTTTATGTTTTAAGGTTGTCTTTATCATCCGTAAGTGTTTTTCTTTTAATTATAATGTAATTCATTACACTTGGCGTGTCCTTCCGACAAATCCTCTTCTGTTTAAGTCTAGTAGAGCTATACTGTTTAAAACCATTCTGAGAAGTGTTATATACGGTAATTATGGGTATTTATAAATGTTTAAGAAAATCGTATTATCTCAGTGTATAGGTCAAACTTTTTTTTATAATTTGTCTTGACACAAAGATTCAGAGACAATTGAGTGCTTTTTACATCAAGTATGAAGGACGACCTTTTCGATGAAAACAAAGGAACCTATTAGGAAAAAATACAACATGACTTATGTATGGAGAGATACCTCTTAATTATTTATTTGAGTAATAAAATATTATTGTTTAATTTCTTCATAATTCTTCATATGTTAGTACTTGTTGGAGATTTCAATGGTTTTTTTGGGCCACCTGCAAAAATATATTACAAAAATTATTATTTTTTACTTAGTCGTTACTAAGATTCAGAAATAAAACTGTTTTCTAGCTGTCGCTTAAACTTCATGTGCTTAGTGACTTCGGCTTGATTTGACGTGTGCCTAATGAGTTTCATTGAGAAATATAAGACATATAATTTGATATTTTCAGACATTTGCCAGAAATACCTTCATCAATTTTTTTTTGCAAATTATTTGGTAACATTTACCTCTAAGACACACGTTTAACTTGATTACTACTTTCACTGTCTTTTCCTTCGTTTATTTTAATTATTTAATTATTTAACAGAATATACTATACGTTACAATGTATAAAAATATGTCAGCAGTCAAAAGTCTTTTGGATATATCTCGCTAGGTGTGTTGAGATTTCCAGTGAATAGAATACTCCTTGATGGAACTTATAAAATTGTTTAGTGTTTTTGTTTGTTTCTTAGTTATTATTTATATCATACATTCATATTTTATTTTACTTTTAATATTGTAATTAATATCATAAATATTTCTGTAATATGTTTTAACTTAATCTAGTACCATAAGACAGTATAACATGGATGTATGTTTATTGTTCTTTCATAATTTAAAAATTATTTCTATTATATAATTATTATGATGTCATTTAAGTATTTTAAAATTAACTTATAATAAATATTTAAACTGAAACCTTTTCCAAGTAGTAACTTCTGTAGTGTTGAGCACGGAGCATCGATAGTTATAGAAAGAATGAACGCACCAATTGAAGTAAATGCCAATGCTCCCATTGCTCGATAAAGCTGAGAAAAAAAAATTACTAAAATTAAATAAAACATTACTAAAATAGTTCTAATTTTGATACCCACGTTAATATAATTCTTATATCTTAATCAATATTTTTAAATTTCTAAAATATAATTCCCTTTATAAAACTAATATTGATTAAAGCTTCGTTTTCGTGTAATTTTATGTTAATAATTTACTATTTACAATATATAAGTTGACATTCTAAATTATATATTTTTTGCAGAGATATGTTATTTTGTTTTTATTATTTTACACTTGTTTGGTTGTTTTATTGTAAACGTAGTTTTAAAATCATATTATCAGTTATCTCAATAAACCAAATGTATAGATCTAATTCTTTTTTACTTACAGTATCACCATCACTAAAATAATAAGTACTCATAATGCTTCCATTGGCTACCATCAATATTGGATAATGGACCAGGTACATTGCATAAGACAAACGGGCTGGTAACTTCCACATTTGTAGGGACAGAAACCAGTTGATTGGACCTTTGAGAGAAATCACCTTATTTATGTAACTTTTTGAAACGGTTTGTAATTTTTTGACCCAATAAGTTAACAAGGATTTAAATTAAGATTTCAACTTTTACCTCCATAGCCATGAATACAGGCAAATATCATCCATCCTACGGCGATTGCCCAAATTCCTCTCATATATGAGTTGAGAAAATTGTCGAACCATTGTTTGTCGTGATCTTTTTGCATCACAGGATAAATGGAAAATATACAAAATGCCATCAACAAAAAAGCGAAGACCCACAAACATGCTACTGCTGACTATAAATTATAAAAAACAAAAAATATTGTTATTAACGCATTCATTTTAATTAAAATTTTATTATTCACAATCTAATACTTGCAATGTACACGACGCTTTTCTGATTTTTCCTGAATTTACACAACTCAAAACTATTATACATTACTAGATGGTATATATTCAGTGAAATAATCAGAATATTGTAACTAAGAATATCAAAAAATTCATTTTTTTTTTAAATATTTATGGACACACCTCTATTTTATTTTTGATATTTTAAATAAGAAAATTACCTTTTTGAGGACAATCGTTTTTCCTCTGTACTTATGAAGTAAATACCCGTACATCATACCGATGAAGAAAGGTGACGCTCGTGTTAGTGTATTCATGTAGTAATCAATGAAGTAGTTTCCAAAATTATCCGTTTTACTAAAAATATATTTATTTAAAATATGAAATATATTTTTTTTGTTATACTTTTTTTTTTGTAAATTACCTTGGATTGGCAATTGCGGCTGAATAGTTGTATATGAAACTGTATGTGCTGGATAGAGTAATTGATATAAGTATAGCTAAAGTCAGCGCACACCACGCTATTCTATCGCTTGCGAACAGCCATATAAGTACTATCGGACTAGCTATGTAAAGTTGTATGTCAACGGATAAATACCAAGTGTGGTAGAGGCACTGAAAATATCAACGAACAATAAATAACTAAAAAAAATAAAATTGATTATAATAACAATTAAAAATTAAACTATTAAAAAGTTACCATTCCAATAGGTCTGACATAATTCTGAACATGCAACAGAGCTGACCACCATCGCTTCCTACACATAGCCGTAGCGTGTCCCATATTTATCCACATCGGACCATCGGACATTTGATGGAAAAAAGACGCCTGGAGCAGAATCACAGTAGCCAGCAACGGCAGTATACGAAGAAGACGATACAGATAAAATAAATGTATAGAATGAATGAATCTTCCTGGAAAATGTAGCAATAAAAATTAGTATTACATTTTAAAATATTATACATTTATACTAACAAAATTCAAAAGTTTTACACTTTCTGGATCGCATTTAGCGTTAATGTCTAAATATTCACAATAATCATTTAGTTTTGCCCTTATAAAGACATTTTTTTTGTTTTTAATTAAATATTTGAATTTTTTGAGGCCAGACATTATTTGGTTGTTTGTTATAAAAATGTATACAACTGTGTTTAAAATAAAATATAATTACTCAATTAATATTTTATTTTTAGATACTTTCGACAACGTGGTGTAAAAATCGTATTTTTTATAAAATATTCTTAACTTATAATACCACAACATGTTTATTAAATGTAAAATACTCACGTCTACTCATCTTTCCTATTATAGTGTACACGCAAAGAATTCCACTAAGCAGAAAGAACGTATCTACTGTTATTGGAGCTGAATTTATCCATGTGCTAGACCAGGATGTTAGCCACTGTAAAATAAATCAGAATAAAAGATTGAAATTTGAAATAAAAGATTGAATTGAAATAAAAGATTGTTTTAAAATTTGAATTAACATCAGTTCTAAATACTCACTATCTGGACTGCGTTCAAATTATACACAAAGGTGAGCATAGTCATACTGTACGCATGGCCCAAGATGACCCATAACATGGAGATAGCTCGTATACCATCCATACATTCTAGAGCACCAGGTAATTTATTGAATTTAAGGAATCTATAAGTGTTTGTGTAGATGGAGAAACAACAATATAACTTGTGTTTTTGTGAATTTTCTGAAATTTTAGAAGTATTTTTAGAACACAATAATATTAGCGATTTAAAAGCACACAGAAATAAATAAAAAAATATCGACGCATATTAACACATAAATAGCTTAAGCAAAAATATATTAAATCAAAATTAACAGAAAAATATAGTTATTAAATTTGGAAACGTGAAAATAAGTTTTTGCATTATTTGATCGGAAATTGACACGTAAAGAAAAAAAATATTCATATGATAACTATTAAAAATAATTGGAATAAAATATTGTTGAGATAATGTTTTATGAAACAAAGTGAAACTCTATAATAACTTTAGAGAATTTCATATTTTAAGTAGTTGCAGCCAATCGTTTTATGAAAACTTGAAAAATGGTACTTGTAAGAAATAAACATGTTATAGCGATATCACCTTTATTTATCTCAAATATTACGATTAAAATTGACTGATTGATTTTTTGATATTTTGCGGGTTACGTTGTTGACGTTAGTACTTATAAAGACAGAATTTTTAAATAACGTTGCAAAGCTGGTTTAATTGGGAATAAAAGTTTTGGGTATATATTTTTTGTAAACAATCTAGTTTTTAATAAAGCGATAAGGTATTATATCCTATAGGGTTGATAACATTTTATCAACTCTTTATTACTTATTTATTATATAAAACAAAGACTTATTGGTATGCTCATCACTTACTCAAGTACACACTTACCTTTTTGTAAAACAAACGTTTGATATAAATCATATGACGTGCTGATTGTTGTGAGGGACGCGATTATTGAAAAAAAAGCCCTAAAACAATGTTGTATCTTAGCACAAACTGTTCATTTGTTATCAAAAAAAAAAAATATTTACGTTTTTGGACTAGACTACAATTTTTAGATAATTATTATAAATACAACATTTAGGGCATAAACACGCTTTTATTATTAAACAAATAAAAAGGCTTTCAACGTTAAATAATTATCAAATACTTACATAGCCAAGTAATCCGCAATACTAAAAGGTTTGTCATTTGGCAAACGATAAAAGTATTCATCAACCACCAAATTATTGTTTGGGATAGTATAGTCTGGCAAGAATGAATCAAGAGCTTGTTTCAATGTACAAGCCTTGGGAATACACGTACCCAAAGAAAAGTTAAGGGCATTAGCAAAATTTCCAGGAATGATCCTGAAAAAGGTGTTTTAAAGCTTACAAAAAGGGTAATTTTTATAAAAAAGCTATCTAGTACTTGCCAAGCATTGAAATTTTGAACCAATTTATATGCTAATCATATTTTAGGGGAAAACGATTCCTTTCAAATTCCGTTCTCTTTAAACCTACTTTTTCAACCCTGAGAAATGTTATTGAAGTTACGCGATTTTTGAGTTTGGTTAATACCACAATACATACATTTTTTTAAGGTTTAGGAATACTTACTAAAACAATGATATTTTCAAGAAGACAAATACAATCTTACCTTGATGTCATAGATCCAACACCAGATATTAAATAAGCACGGCGTTGCCACTCTCTAATTAAATTGATATCATAAGTAGCCTTATTTTCTAAAGTAGATCTTAATTCATACAAAGTCTGAAATTTGGAATTATTCGAAGAATCTGGATATGAGGGTTCAAGGAACGGCTTCAAGGGGATAGTGGTCATGCAGTACTTTCCTTCTATCTCAATATCCATATCAACGTGTCTAATATTCAAACACTGATGATAGTTTCCGAGATCAGCAAAATTTCCTGTCAGTAAACCACTCGGTATTTTACCACTGGCATCTCTAACTAAAAAGAGATATAGATATATAATCCAAATATTACATTATTGAAACTAGATAATGTAAAGCAATTTTTGAATTAGAGCTTTCATATTTATTTAATTTTGAAATAATAAATATCTATCTTTAAAGCATGTTAAAAAATATGAACTTACATTGCATTCCTACTAAGGTATTGTTAACATTATTTATATAATTCAACTGTTCTTCACATTTATCTGCATCTAAAACTTCTTGATAAAGCTTTTGGTCAAAAGCACTTTTATACTCTATCTCTATTCCACTCGTAAAATCAGAATCTCCATTGCTTGTTGTAATTAAAATAATAAATATTATTTTATAATTAGAAAGCATTGTTCAACCAAGTATATTCGCAGTAAATTTCAAACTGATATATGAAGACTTGATATATGAAATAATCACGCTCATGCGACTGTTAAAGTGATATTTATCTAATATGATATTGACACTAAAGAAGCCTGATTAGCTGGAATGTTAGTAATCAAATCTCTTGATGATGATTTTTGAAATAAAAGATAATAAATGATAATATTGAAATAAAAGTTAGCTACAATAGTTACGAGGGTGTGGTCTAAAGATTTTTCCCAAAATTTAGACCTTTCCCAATCGTACTAGCATTTGATTTCCTCCCGGCTTCACTTCTAATTCTAATACGGTCTCTCTTTTGATAGTTTAGGCCTTACTTAGGTGAATGATATATCTTATTAAATAGTCGTTTCAAGAAGAAAGGTAACTTTGGGTATGTTTACCGCTTTATAATTTATGTAATGAAATTTAAATGAGATTTAATAAATATAATAAAATATTTTATTCTACTTACATCTATCGGTTAGTTTACTTTTATTTCGCCCATTGGTTGCGATTTATTAAAGTCAAGTATATATTATAGATAAAGGCCTGTGGAACGTATCCGGTGTAATATATTACTTTCAAGTGATTTCAATACATTGAAAAGCACTTTAATAAATTAAAATGAGTAATGAATTTGCCACTTACGCGTGCAACTATAATTCATACAAAAAATTTAAAGAATAATGATCTTGATAGTTTGAATTGATTTGACGATAAACACGACCTTTTTACTATAATTATATAGGAGTATATATGTTTGGTTATTACCATAGTTTTATTATTATCATTTTATGGCCGGTTATGTTATACATTTTATTTATATGTTCCTATAACGTATAACGTATAACACAGGCAAACACAAACAAAAGTGTCATGGTAAGCGTTAATATATATATATGTATATTTGTAATTATAACAGTATACATTGCTTAAGAGGATATGCAAAAAAAAATCTTTTATTTGGATAACGTTCAAAGATTTAACTTTAAACATTTTATTGCTGTCAACGTCAGCAACTTACGAGTATTTATTTAGTAATGAGATAAAAGTTGCCAACTTTTTCCAGGGTCAGTGTTATTTGAATGTAACTAAATACAAAAGCCTCTTTTGTATTTAATTGAGATATAATACGACACTATCTTACTTTACAATTTATCTTTATATACATATTTGAGCAAACACTTAACTCTTCCAGCTGTAAAGTTGCAAACTGGAAACCAATTTCTATTATATTCAATTCCATCTTTAGAATTTGAAACTCCGGTAACTTTGTCAGTACACATGAATAGACCATTAACTTACAAATGACGCCGTTGTTATTGTGGACATGTTTGAGGAATTCGTTTTAAAATATAATTCCATTAATTTATAATTAATATAAATTAATTACTAATTTAATATTGCCGTAGGTATTCTTGTTTTTCTAATCTATTTTATCTATTAAAATAGATAATGTAGAGTAGAGTATTAGATATAATTTATACAATTACATAATAAAACACAATATTGTATATATTTAACCTAATAGTGTAAAATGACCGAACCGTCACAACTGACCTATACATGTAATGATACCAATTTATTTATAATACCGATTTTCTTTGATAAAATTGAAAATATATAATTGGACACTTAAATTAAAAAAATAATAATACTGGCTTAGTGTCAGTTTGAAGTAATTAAACATTTTTAGCGGAATGCTTATTCACTTACACATTTAAATAGAATTATTTTGACAGTTTTTCTATTGAATATCTGTAAAAATATCAAAGATATTCTTTATAATGCTTTTACTATACACAAAAGTACAGTTTATAAGTAGGCAGAATACAATTTGTAGTATAATAAGGTGTTATCGCTAACAAGACAAGATATCGAGAAATAAGGATGGTGGTGTACTGAGTTCACATTGCATATAGTTTATTATACACGTTATGTATATACAATTTAAACCATGTATATAAAATACGAATAGATAATACAACACTAAAGATTCAAAAAAGTAAAATCGGTTTGAATTGTCATAAGCTCAATGTCAATCAATGGCAAGACGTTTCACAGTAGAATGGCCCTAACAATAAATATGTTTTCTAAATTGCTTATAAACGTATATTGAGAAATTAAGCTTATTTGAATTTTAAACAAATAATAAATGAGAGTATTTGTATTTGAACTGTCGTAAACCATAATGGGTGTTTTATTCCCATTTTATTCTTGAGCTTCAAGCACGGCGTGAACTGACAGCGTTTAGAAACTAGTCTGAGAAATTAATCTTTATAGGCAGGATGCTAACCCGCGACCTCTGGGATACCGTCACGTCACTCTACCAATTGAGTTACAATATTGCTACTCTCTTCAATGAATTTATCTTTCTCTTTTTAAATATCTTTATCGGAATGATGGCCATACACATCAGGTTTCTTTCATAAATCCTAACCAAGGTTTTTACTTGGCAGTATATATAGTAACATAGAAATGATGCCACAATTAATGTTTGAAATTGTCTATAAACGTGTTTATAAAAGCTAGGCTGCCTTAATAACAATGCAATTATGTTATTCATCAAATAAACGAACGAACTAAGTTGTGCCACCAATTCCAATAATATTTACTTATTTATGAAATTCTACGTCTATTTTTTTTTTGCTTCTACAATTATAAACTTGATCAGAAGTTCTGCTCATGCATCCAAGCTTAATTGAGCACGTTACGGTCAAAGTGGAAACCTCCTGGGAACTAAATAAATACAGGTAGCTGATCCACAAAGTGACGGCTGAAATACTCAAGAGCTCTCTATGACAAGGCTTTTCCCCATACGAGAAAGTTTCACTAAGTGACGGATTTCTAAGTTGTTATTCGTTTTAAATATGACACACTGTGTTTTATGTAACATTTCATTTTGTAAAGATATTTAAAGATAATTAAAAAAAAAATGGTTTTAAATATAAATTGAAATTTGAAATTATGAATACCAAACAGTTTGTGTTTTTACAATATAGACCAAAAAGTTTTAAAACAGTTATTTATACATTAGCCAAGTAAAAGTAAAACAAACCCAACTCACGAAGTGATATAATCCAGAAAGTCAGTTTACGGTTCAAAGCACCTGGTATCAATATATGATATCTCATAATAACCAATAGACATATCATATAATAGAATTCATCTATAATTTTCAGATCACATTGTGATACCTCCAATAATGAAGGGGGAGGGAGATAGGTATATTGACGATATTCACGAATAAGTTTGATTTGACAAAACATTTTAACTACTAAATAATTTTTTCTACTATTTGAATTTATTTGGTTTTCTATCTAAAATTTTTTGTTTTTTTTCTATGTCTATTTTTTTATTTTAAAGGTCAAATACTTAATATAAGTTGAAACAATATTTCTTTCATAATCCATTTTACCTAGATAGTTAATTACTGCGGTTAATAAATGAGGCCGTTAAGTATGTTTAAATGAAACTGTATTTATAATCAGAAATCCTACAAGAATGTATACGTAACTTGTTTTTCATTTAGAGTTGAAACAAAAACTATAAAAGGTAAAGTTCGCTAAAAAGATCCACTTTTTTTATATTAGCGCGTGCAGAAATGCCTCTATTGCAACGTAGCTGAAGTCCTTTGTGTTTTCGCTTAAACATTAAGGTGAATATTTGTATTTAGTAAGCTTTCTCTTCTTTTTCTATAAGAAAATTTTGTTATATATTTCATAAAAAAAGGAATAATCTCACTATAATAGAATTATAAAGAGAGATAACGGCCTTTGTTAGCTTGTTTATATAAGGGTAATCTCTGAAACTACTGAATGTATTTCAAAAATGTATAATGATAACCGGCTTTTTAATTTTTTAAGTAATAATAATTTTCCTTTTTATCTAAACAGTTTCCATTTAAAAGGGCTTAGGAAACTGTTAATGTCGTATTTTAAATTACATAATATTATTTTTAAAATTGTTAGCAACGTGGCAGACTCATCATTTACTAAAACAATAATAAAAACGGACATCTAGAGTATATATTACTCTTAATATATTACTCAATATATTTGGTCATGTGTTAAATACGAAATACATACAACCTTAGTCAAATATCAGAACATTGAAGATATTGCATGAAAGTGTCACTGGGGTGCAGTGGCTTAAAAATTAAGGACTGACGTAAATTTAAAGGAATATGATAGTGTAATTCTAATAATGTATTATCTTTACAAAAACTAATATCGACAAGTACGTACTCAAGATAATGTTACACTTTTACTAATTTGTTCTGCTAACGTAATAAGACATAATAAGACATATAAATGTTTCCATTGTTAATAATTATAGATATCTAAATAATTATTTATTAATACTTGTAGTAATATATAATTATTTTGGTCCGAATGTAAAAAATATATAATACATTAATTTTATGGTTTTGAATAATTCCATTTTTCATATTATAAAAATTTAAAAATAGTCATAATACATTATATATATATATTTTATTAAAAGATTTCAGATTTAAAAGGTTAAATTCAACTTGTTATTCGGTACTTATGCTATATTGAACTTTCATTGCTGCAAAACTGAAAATATTTTAATAGGATGGCTGTTATTCAAAGTCTTCTAGTGCTATATTTTTATCTAAGGATCTCCTCTTTGCAGTTAGAGTTGAAGAAGCAAGCAGTCTTAAGAAAAGTCAAGTATTGTGAAGAAACACTCGTCTCGTGAACCTATGTAGTTGAATTACATTAAAATAATAATAATAAATGTGCTTCATTGTAAACCCAGAAAATACATTAATACAAAACAAATATAGACACAGTGGTACAATTTTGTAGTTTTATCGCTAAAGAGTGATGTCTTCCAAGCAACCATTGAAACTAAAGAAATATATTAAAGATACGTGGAATAGGCGTATCATATAAACGCCGATATATAGAAAATATAAGGAACATAATATAAAGCCAATAAAAATAAGAACAATACGTAAATAGACAATATTTATGACAGCAAATAAATAACTACACATACACTTCCCAATATAAAAAGAAGTAAATAGAATAAAGTAGAATCAATAATTATTACTGAGATTACGTGATAAGGCAAAATTAAATAAAAAGTTAGATTTCTAAACTAAGAAAGTTATTTTACAGGTGACGTTTATAGGAACGCATACATTATTACCAATTAGTACTATAATATAAAACACATGTAATAGAGATCTTTTTATGGAAATCATACGATCATATGAATCCTTAAAAAATAATAAATATATATAATTTATATTTAGGCGAATTCACCTTAAATAAATGATATCCAGACAAGCGCATCACGATTAAGAGATATTTTAATCTCAAATACATGAGAAATATATATTATATTAAGTGCTCTCTGTTTGCTTTTCAAGGCATAAGAGGTAGCCAAGTCTAATAAAAAATCAGTTTCCGAATATTACTAAAGTCCAGCAGTGGACTACAGTACGTTGATGATGATGAATTAGTTAAAAAAATCATTAATTCAACTAAGCTAATAGATACCGAAATGTAAAAATAATTTATTGAAATTATATGAAACGACGAAGAAAGATTAATAATACTTTTATAAATAAATGTACTTACATTCGAAAAATAAATGCATTCGAATTTGCGACGAACAAACAAATGAAGAGCAGAAAGAATGTGAAAACCAAACAATCGTATTTCGTATAACTATGTATTTATAATGTCTAACGCTCATGGCACTATAATAACTAAGATGCGATGCAATGTAACGATTATTTGTTAACAAAAATAATATATATATATATAATATATAACATAACAATATTGTAAATGCGGGAAAGATTGTTACGGGATGCAATTTATACGGTGTAATAAATAATATACTAGCTGTTGCCCGCGACTCCGTCTGCAAAAACTTCAGAACACAGAGTTCGTAAGGTACTCCTCGCTCGAGCTTTTTTAGTTAACTTTATTTCCAAAATTGCTCTGTAGAAAAGACCCTATTCTTATTTCAAAGTTAATATAGTGAAAGTTATTTCTAAATATTATTTAAGGAATTATTAGACCCGGATAAATTACTTTGAAGATTACCTCCAACTAATAAAGTTATAAAGTATCAACTTACAAACATACAAAGTTTACCTCATTAAGCTATTAGTATACACTAAGAACAAAATATGAGACTTGTCATAGGTTAAGTTAATATTGAAAGGAGTGCTGAAAACTGAAATTCTATTATAAATTCGCAATAAATAAGTAAATTGCTTTCTTTTACACTGTAAATGTCAAGTATATAAATATTATTCTCACGTCTAATAGTCGCTAAGTACTCGTAGATCATCTAGATATAAAAATAGAATAAATAAATAATTAAATATAATATTTATATTGAATTTCATAACATTACGTTTACTATAATATAAATTTAATTCATACTCTAGCCTCAGCTACACGTGGTCAGTTATCCTATTAGCTAAAATAGCTTATATAAAACTACTTAGATTATGTAGAGCCCTAGTATCTCCTCAGATATTTATGGAGATGTTTAATGAGGTCCAGAAGGTCTTTAAAAAAATCCCCGATGCATTTTCTGCGAGACATTTTATTTGCGTATCCACCGTTGACGTCCTCATCTAGATGATGAATAGTGAGTATGGAGAAGGGAGTTGCGGTAGGTGTAACGGAAGTGCATAGATACTACACATGATTTGACAGACAATAAAGATGGGAAAATTATATCATAGTCATGATTTTGGCGTAACCAGATACCAGCTTTGCCTTGCTTATTATTTTTTAAAATATATCCAAAATTAAAGGGATGATACAGCTGTATTAAGCATACCGGTAGGTACTGCAGAATAAAATTGTAATTTAATATAAGCGTAGCGGCAAACCAACTCTCCTGTGGCTTACTTTGCGGCATTGTAAAATTTACAAAAGTACGAGAAAACTTTTTTTTATATTCTATCGTAAAACACACACAAAAAATGACATTGAATGTCAATAATGTAATTGTCTCGGTAATTGACGTAATATCGATGTCACGATGTTATTGCTTTTTAAAGTTACTAAAAATGCATGCATAAATGAAACCCAGTGTGAGAAAACGACCAATACTGTTTCCTGTTGGTGTCAAAAGAGGCGATTACGGTTGCAGTAAAATGTATTCAAACTTAATTTTTGTATAAGACAGTAGTAAGGTAACGCATAAATAAGTGTAAAGGAACGACGCCTGATACAATTAATTTGGCAAACGTAACAAGGATTTCAAACTCCTAACAATATGTATAGTTTTATAATTATTACACCTGTTCATGAATACACATGTGCCATTCTATAATCACAGGTTTTGATTGCATTTAGAATATTACAAAACTTAGAACCACTTTCGCAATCAATGCAGAACAAGTAAGAGAGTACCAAGTTGCTGTCATAAGTAAAGATTGTAACATAAAGAGAATGTAATTAACTCAAAACATCTGTCTTTTAATACTCTCATGGGTCATGGTTACATTTCATGTGCAATTTAATTTAATTTAATGGATGGAATGGAGTACAAATACACCACAAATAAAAGAAAATAATAAACAAGCCAAGCATGGCTAACATGTTATATGTTTTAATCTTTTTTATGTAAATATTTAACAAAAATCCAAGGAAATAATTAGTTGAATGGCGAACGTTAACAAGTCATAGAAGTATGTACATAGCCGCACTGGAGTCGCGGCAATAAAAAATACAAACTTCGCACCACACCGCAACCGCGTATAAATTTTATTTCCCCAACTGTCTCGTACGGGTTGCCTCATTTTTTAAACTGAATGTGTCGGACCGGATACGTAGAATTCTATTTTTTTTAATTGGCCAAATTAACAATATACACGGAAAAACTATTTTATAAATTTATATACCTCCTTCAGAAATTTGTATTTATGTACATATTATATTGTACCAGATATAGTATAAATAAATGACATAATATAAATGATATATCAGTATGTACATACATTAAATTGCGAATCCCATGTAAGAGTCGCCATAGTAAGGTCACCTTTTGTTTTATATTACGTTTTCTTTTACGTTTTATACTCTATCTTCCGTCACCCGTGCATAATTAAGTTATTTAAAATATTTTTTATTAAATATTTTTTTTTATTGGAATTCGGTACTCGATTGATAGGTCTTAATGAAGAAAAAATGTATACAACTCTTTAAGGCAGCTCTTAGACTGATACTCTAAAATGTAAAATTCCTCTTGACGAAGTAATACACCTTAATTTTCCTTAGTGGAAAGTTTTTATCAAGGTAAATAAAACAATAAGGAAGTGTTTTATTGTATTTTATTAAATATTAATACGAATATTTAGATTCATTTATAATATAATGTATTCTGATTTATAGAGGTTCAGCCGTTAGCCCAATCCTGGCTCATTTCTCTTTTACTGTCATTTTCATTTCTTACTTTTTATAATCTGCAAATTTACGCGAACCGTCTGCTCCTGTATTTATTGTATTAAAAAAACTATATAAGTTACTAAAATAATTATTTTAGATTATCTTGAAAAGTCATTTCTGATATATCTTTAGCTTTATGATTGTCAGCTTTAACATAGCCATGATAATAGTTTTTGGGTTCAGAGTTGAAGTAATCCACATGGAAATTAATCTTAGTCAATTATCTATTCACCATCCAATGTGATTGAAAGTTATTAGGATGAGTTTCTGTTTGAGGTTCTGCCAATAGTGTCCATCCTAAAGGAAGCCGCAGTCCCCAAGGGTGCCCTATAATTATAGACCTGTTCTGGTCTACCGAGATTAACAAAGAAATATCCTAACCGGCGGGACATTTTTTATGGTTACAAAAAAATTTCTAAACACCGAGCATTCGTAACAATACGAATTCGGACGTTCATTTCTGAGCACAAAAAGAAAATTTTATTGATTGATTGAAACGAAAAAGCTTCAAATTAATTGTAGCTTGATGTGACAAATTAAAAATATATACATAAAAATAATAAAATAAAACTTTTGATTACAAATTTTTAACAAATCTTAAAATAATAAAAAATGAAGAACTAATGAAATGATTTCTTCTACAACAATACACTGACATAATAGAATACTTTACATGTAAATGTGAACAGTAGCTTTTAAGTGGAATAAAGAACCTCTAATATAAAGTTATAATACTACTAAGTTTCTTAAGCTGTAAGTTATGTTAAAAAGGAAAATAAACAAGTACGTAAAGTTATTTATAACAGCAATATAAATGCGAAGAGAAAGGTGAAATGCATTCTTGGGCTTATATGTATTATGCGGTGAGTTATTATTGATTTTTATTTTTATTTTTCATAAACAAAAATAAAACTTATAGAATAAAAGCATAAAAAACTTATATAAATACATAAATACTATTTGTTTTGAAAAGCAAAAAACGATATTTAGAATTTTACAGGGTAGGCTCGTATAAGTTATTATTATTCTGACGGTTTGTGAAACCTTGTATATTTACTAAGACTACTTTTTTTATCTTTTCTTTGATACATTTTCGATATACTTATATTTTAGTAATCCACATAATACTTGATACTTGATCCAATGCAACCTCAATATGACAAATTTCAAGGGGACAAGTAAATATTCGTTATATAAAGTAATTCGTTAAACTGAGGTTTGTTATATTGAGGTAAGGTTGGTCTAAAATGTGTTATTAAAAGTGTTCGTTAGTTAATATAGTATGGGAAATAGGGAAACGTCCCTATTTCCCATACTATATATAACGTTCCCGTATAACGATACGGGAACGTTATATAGAGGTTATGAGTTAAATAATTTGTGAAATAGAAGTATTTACAATTTTTTAAAAAATAGTAATAATTAAAATGTATATTCTTAGTCAGGCGAATACGAACGCGCCACGATTGGTCGCCATGTTTGCGACGTCAAAATGTTAAATCAAGTTCACTAAGTATACTACTATTACAAGTGTATGGACAAAATATATTTCAAATTTAGTGAATATGAAATACATCGATACAATACAATCGATTTTGATTTTGAGGTTGTGTCGGCTTATTGCTTGTTCAACCTTTTATTTCGATGTTTTATTTTTGCAGAACATTTTAAAATATTATTTTTGTCTGAGTTGCTTTTGTAGTATTCGTACAAAATGAAATAAGAGCGATCACGTCTGAGGTTCGACATTTTAGATATATTTTTTAGTATTCTACAACAACAGAATTTAAAAGTTAGAGCCTAATTTAATATTACAATTAATAAAGATTAATTACAAAATATATAACATTCTTTTGCTCATAAATATCTGCAATACATTTCAATAAAAGATGCCACTCGTAGCAATAAGTCAAACTCCGCGAAATGTATAACGGGTTTCAATATAGTGGTGTCGGTGTGTGTTTAATAACCAGTATGGACTGGTTATTAAAATAAGAAAATAGCTTAACATTGAAGCTGCGGGACAATTGACTTTCATATAATGTAATGTTTAACGTAGTATTTATATATTAATATATAAAATAGTATCTATAGTGTCAATCACTCAACTCCATCGACACACAATGAGACTCAAACCGTTTGTTTCAGTGCTTTGTCTTACAACAGGCACGCATTGTTTGAAGAGTTACTAGTGAGGGGTATAGTTTTCTATTATACTCAAATCCTTTTGTGTTTTCCAGGTTTTAAACCGTTTCTAAATTATTAATATGATTATTTTATTATAATAAGTGTTCCATAATGATATATCATTATGGATACACTTATTATATGTATAGTGTTTTCTGAAATTTATTTTACTGGTGTATTTTGTTAATATTATTTTTAAATTAACTAAACAATAATTATACAATATTTAATGATATATCATTATGGAACACTTATTATATGTATAGTGTTTTTTGAAATTCATTTTACTAGTGTATTTTATGAATATTATTTTTAAATTAACTAAACAATAATTATACAATATTTGGAAATAAAAAAAATTGCAACAAAAAACGAAACGAAACGAAACATCAAGAATATGATTAATCTCTAAAGTTGGCACATTTTGTACAGTTGTATGCAGAGTTTCAAAATTATTTAGTTTGGTATGTTTTTTTGTCAAGTTTTGACTATTTTTTAATTACATATTGAAAGTTTACATGAACATTTGCCAGAAAATTATGAATTTTGAATAAACATATACGCTTAATATATATATCAATAATTACAAAAAATACCATTATCAAACCTAAATACTAAAATTCAGGCATAAAATATGGAAGACCACAGAACAAACGCAATCCTCGTCCGATTTACCACATTCCATTATATTAATTAATGTATATGTTGGTTTTAGATTTCGATATTATTAATTATATTCAGCTCTATTAAACATTTTTTACATTTTAATTGAATTTCCTTAAGAATAGAATCAGTGTAAAAATAATTCAACAATTCTAATTCCGGACCTGCGTACAAACTACAAATAATAAATGTCAGTTATTTTATCTGTTCTTTAAAAGAAATTCAGTACAAAAAAAAATGTAGAGACTGGCCATTGGAAAAAAATCATTCCTTTCATATATATACAATATTATAAGAAGGTTATTTTAAATCAATCTGAAGATAATGGTAATATATCTTTGTCTAATTACTTTAACTCAAAACGTTAATAGGTTATTATTACAATGAAGAGGCGAGACGAAGCTTCTTAGCATATCATGGATTCACCGTACGGGTGCCGGGTCCATCACGTAGCAGGGAGAGGAGTGCAAACAGCTCCAGGGACCAGCGACGCAGGTGTAGGTTTTAGAGGCCCCTTCAAAATACGCATTCACGCTCACCTCCACTGGTTGAGCTCATAGATTACTTTGTTCATTACGAGTTTTATACTTTTGGAAATTCAGTTACATTATATTTTTTTTTTGTTTGGTAACACACTATAGCATCGTTAAATTAATCATTTTCATCCACGAAATAACAAACAAAATACTCAAGATGGATTCCGAATGTCTAAACGGAATAGATAATAGAGAGTTTTAGCTTACAATAACATTTACCTATTATTTTTCCAAAAGACATCCGGAATCCAGGTAATGTCTACGTGATGCATCTCGAGTCATATAATGAAGGGAAGATGATTACTTTTTAAAAAGGAAGTCGCTATTTCTCACCAAAGATCTCGAGCGTGCCAGTGTCGCCAGAACCGCGCATCAAGAAATTTTCTTGGTCTGAAAAGCTAAAAAAACTGGTTCTTGACTCAACATAGATTCCAGATGTCTTTTTTTCAGATACTTTTCAATTAATTAAGAGAATATTTTTAATTGTAATAATATATTTTTTTCAATTTACTTATAAATAAATAGTAATTAGTATAAAAAATCGATTTCATAACTTCTAATACATACTCTTTTATTATTTCATCATTATATTAGTAGATTTTACAAATAACACAGCTACGTCCGTAACTTTCCACCACACATTACTGATAGGTGTTTTATTTTTCTTTGGTTTTTTATATTTAGTTCACAAGATAATATTAGGATCAGCAATATTATTCACTTTAGTCACTGCACATTCGTTAAAATTATTGATAGATATTTTCATGGGGTGGAGTAGCAAATGGGCAGATGTTTCACCTGATGATAAATGATGTCGTCAGCCATAGACATCCTAGAAAATAGCAAATTACAAATGCTTTGCCACTCCTGATGTATGAAGAGGGATTGAAGAAATAGGACTCTGGAGGCAAAATAGCAGTGGTATCCGCCTCTCTTACTTAACATTTAAAACTGTTGTAACCACTTAAAATATCAGTAACACTTTAAATTTACGAAGTAGGTATATTCAGCAACCCTGGTATTACCATTACCACAAGCTTACCGCATGAAACGCTTAGTGATAAAATGCTTACGTGAAGCTATTGAAATAAGTGTGTGTCTATCCCTTTTGAAATCTGAAAAGGGATAATGGTTCGGTATTGCCATAGGCCTAAAAACCGGTCATTATCACTATTAAGACCATAGCAGCCCCTTAGAAATTATAAAGAATTATTCAGCTTCTAAAGTGCGTACAGAATTTATTACAACGATGAGATTTGCAAGACACCTCTGGAGACAACACTTTATCTCCCTCCCCGCCGCGCTGCCGCCCTCACGGCGCACCCATAAATCTGCTCCACGATGTTCACGCTGTGGTTCAAATATGCTCCGAACTCGTGAATAAATTTCGAATGATTTTGAAACTAGTCATGCAAATTTAAAAAAATAAAGTGAATACAGCCGGGTAAAGGTATAATATAGGTATAGTATAAATATATGTTTTTGTACTCAGAATAGATAGTAAAAGTTGCATCTATATAACCGAAGCATTGTGTGATACATACATAATTATGTCACGATGTATTATAATGGCAACGTTGCCTAGTCGTTATGCCTGTGCGCTCGAGAAGGACAGAATGATAAATTAAAAAAGTAATGTATTCTAGTGTCCGTATATACTCCACTCGTTAATTTAAATTAATACTACTGAAACTTTTAGATAATTTAATTCTTGATTCTATATCATATGAATTAAACGACCAATCGTTAGTTTAATCATATTAGGTGAATGAATTGAGCGTTAATTTCTTTTATTCAAACATTTGTTTTTGCCGCATCATTTCAGTTCATGTACGGTAAATAGTACGAGTATTATAAAATGGGTTAATGTTGCACAACATATTTGGGATACGCCGTTTTTTTATCTGCACAGTATTATGGTAGCGATGGCTTAGATACAATCTTAACTTAGATGTATTAGCCTTCGGTGGTGTTAAGACGTATTTAGTAAAAAATAAGTACTATTTAAGTAAGAGAGAAGTTGTATGAAAGAGCCATTTTAATAAAAAAGGGCAAAATCATATAGTTTAAATGAAAGTAATTATGATTTTTGATTTCAAATTATTGTATATTTATTGAAACAGGTATTTTTATACAAATAAAATATTTATTTAAAAAAAATGTGTCATCTGGCTTTTTCATGACATTTCAGTATTGAAAGAGCCACTTAAAGCTATGAAAGAGCCACTTAGAGTTATGAAAGAGCCAGGCTGTGTTAAAATGTGTAATTATAATAATTATGCACTATTAAAGAAAAATAATAAAAAGATAATTCTAACAAATCCTCTTGTAAACTAATGGCTTTATTTTTTTTATTCTATAAGTCATTTCAGTTTTGATTTAAGGTTAACATATTTATCAGTCATATTTATTATATTTATATATATAAATATATACGTTATGTAATTTTAATATGTTAAAAGCGGATTATTTTTTAACAATAACAATCTCAAAAATGACACAAAATAACAAAAAATATTTCTTATATAATCAAATGCTGCATTGTTAAATCTTTAAAAAATTAAAAAACATGGTGAAAAAATGTTAACTTTAAAATAACAAAAGCATAAACTTTTGCGGTTCAATCTTTAGGCATCTGCAAGGCTAAATAGATGCATAAATCTACAATCCACATATTTATATCAATCATCAATCTACAATCCAGCAATCAAGCATCATCATTCTACAATCCACATATTTATATCAATCATCAATCTACAATCCAGCAATCAATCATCATCAATCTATGATCAATCTACAATCCACATATTTATATCTGTTTACATTAAAATACTAAAAAAGGACATAAATGAAGCAAAAACCCTAATTTTTGGTTCCAAAACCTTTGACTTGATGCACGGGCGTCCGTTGGTTTCGACGAACTTTCAAATGTTTGTGGGTAACAAGTAATCAGTTTGGAAGATATAAATTTTCAAGAAATCACTCAAATATAAAATCGGCAAAAAAATTCAAGTGGCTCATTTAAAATCTGGCTATTTCATTCCACTTCTTCCCTACCATTACTATGTAACATGCGAAAAATCTTAAAACTTTCGTTTCCTTTCTGTGTGATTAATTTTATAAAAGTGCTACATAAATCATTTTATGTTTTAAGACCTGCAATAAACCGCAATAAGTGGCGTAATAAATTATAAGTTGTAATGATCGTACGAGGTTTGTAGGGAACGTAACGTTTCAGGATTTTTTATTGTATATTTTTTTGACAAATAGGGTATATATGTGACAAAATGATATATATATATAGATGTGTATATGGAAGTTAAAGTGCGTCGATAGTTTCCATGTGTGAAAGTACGAGTATAAAAACTCCAAACAAATTATTTGTTATATGTGTTCCAAATGTTAAACAAATATGTTAAGAGAGATTGAGTCACTTGCAAGGAGAGAGGATGCTCATTCGATATCTACAGATTTAAGAATACATTTTTCAGAAGATCACTTTGATAAAGATATGTCTTATATTACACAAACTATTTCCAAACCTGAAGCAAAACTAAAACTAAGCTGAACCTGACGCATAACAGCATAAATTTTGGGCAAATTATTTCTGCCTGCTTTGTTAGATTCCGTAACCATTGTGTATCTCAATTATAATTAGCAAAAACAGTATCAAGTTGACAAAATAAGAGAAAACTATCTAATACAGTTTTCATTCGTACCGTTTTATTGCATTTTTATGCAAATATCAACACTAACAATGGCGTTTGCCACGGCATGACGTAACGCTTCCTGATTGTCATTCACTGTCACCTGACTGAGAGTCTATTTCTGACAATTTATTTCTTAAAAATATGAATAATCCTTTCTTACAATATATCATTTTGATTTTTGTTATCTCCACATCAGGATCAATAATTACAAACTATATATAGTCTATCCGATTCATTCTTAGTGGACACAAGCCTTTTAATGAGAAATTAAAAGCATATAACGATCAGTATTTAAATTACGAATAGGTTAAGATATTTAAGATAGATAGATAGACGAAGAGATTAAGATGCACAAAAATATATAGTACAGATGATAATAAAATATATTTTATATTTTTGTGTGATTAAAATCTTTCTTACTTTTTAATTGTAATATATAAGTCGGCGTAGCATTATAATAAATGCCTCGGCCTTTCAAAAGACAAAGTATACAGTCCGCGGAGCGGTGTCATTGTCACATATGAACGGCGCTTCAGGGGTCGACTAATGGACGTGAGAAGCGGCCATTATTGTTGTGAGTCGGGGGCAAAGAGTGAGAGTTCAGTATATTATCGATCAGCTTCATTAGTATTTGCGATAGTTTTTTTTTACAAAGTAAGAAAGACAGTATATAACGAAAGTATTATATTATATATACGTCCGAAGAGGAGCGTTCTGTAATATTAAAGATATATATATATATATATCTATATATACAGTCGCGTGCAAGTAAATCGACTCAAGCCTCAAGTGCGCATAAAAAGTGATATAACTAAAAAATTACTTATTTTACCTCTATATAATGTTTTACATAATTAAAGCCTAGTAATTAGGCTTTCAAATGGTAGCATAATATCAGTAATTTAAATAAACACTTGTACTTAGAATGCAACTGAACGCAACCTCCCGTAAACTGCTCTGCGCTCTATACACAACTTGCGCGACACAACCCCCTATAAAAACCCTCTGTAATCGTTTTTTCTTATCAGTCGCTCATTAGACGTTGACCTGAACACATCTCTGCAAATTAAAGCCGTCATTTGAAGAAAATTATGGATACAACACCTGAGGAAGCCGCTCAAGTCGTTGCCCTATTGCAAGAAGGGTTGAACCAGCGAGAAGTCGCTCGTCGTTTGAATATGAGTCAGTCCGCTGTCTCGAGAGTATACAGAAAGTTTCAAGAGACTGGTGCCTTCACTCGGAGGCCTAATACCAGCCGACGCCGGTGCACCTCAGAGCGTGACGACCGGTTTTTGGTCTCGACCTCTCTCCGAAATCGACACCTTACCGGCGTAGATGTGCAGCAGGAGCTACGTCAAGTTCGCGGGGTGACTGTCAGTCAGTGGACAGTTAGAAGAAGGTTGAAAGAAGCTAACCTTTCTCCGAAAAGACCCGCTACAGGC
Source organism: Dircenna loreta (assembly GCA_963555665.1). Lineage (NCBI taxonomy): Eukaryota > Metazoa > Arthropoda > Insecta > Lepidoptera > Nymphalidae > Dircenna > Dircenna loreta. The sequence continues at coordinate 11,991,648 of OY743092.1, forward strand.
CCGAAGTTGACCACAGCTCATCGTCAAGCACGGCTTCACTTTGCTCGAGAGCATTTGGATTGGAGCATAGAGCAATGGCAGTCAGTCCTGTTCACAGATGAGACGAGGATGTGTCTCCATGGCAGCGACAGGAGAGGTCGGGTATACCGTCGTCCCGGTGAACGGTTTTCACAGTGCTGCTTTGTGGAAACCGTTGCATATGGTGGCGGATCTTGCATGATGTGGGCCGGAATTTCCTTAGAAGGCAAAACGGAGCTTGTTTTCGTTCCTGGGGGAGGCCGGGGAGGAGGTCTGACCAGTGATCGTTACATTGAAAATGTTCTACTGGATCAAGTTGTCCCTTATCAAGGCTTTATTGGAGAAAATTTCATCTTGATGCATGACAATGCCCGATGTCACACTGCTCGGGCCACACGTGATTTCCTGAACGAAGTTGGAATTCACACTATGCATTGGCCACCGCTCAGCCCCGATTTAAATCCCATTGAGCACATATGGGACGAGCTCAAAAGGAAAGTTAGAGCGAGGAAATCAGCTCCGACAAACATCAATGAGCTCAAGACTGCGTTGGTAGAAGAGTGGGGTCGAATACCACAATCATCCATTAAAAAGTTGATAAGGTCGATGAAGAATCGCATGAGAACAGTGATCAGAGCTAGAGGAGGAAATACCAAATATTGACACGAATAAATTTTTTATCTTACGCGCATTTTGTTTCATTTAAACACAATAGCCCCATACTGTGAAATTGTATGAATTTTCAACATTTTTTACATTATCATTGGCATTAACCTTTTTTACTAAACTACTGAATCGATTTTCATGCAACTTGCACCATTTTAAAGCTCAATTACTAGGCTTTAATTATGTAAAACATTATATAGAGGTATATTAAGGCATTTTTAAGTTATATCACTTTTTATGCGCACTTGAGGCTTGAGTCGATTTACTTGCACGCGACTGTATATATACATATATATATATGAAAAAATATACATATTATGGTTATAAACAAAAAAATATCGTTGTTCGTTATTATTATTACATTACTTATTGTTATCACAATCGAGAATAATTTTGACATCACTTAACTTATCAATCGTCCAACTGTCAAAAGACAATTCTTATAATGGACGGAATATAATAAACACTATACACGACGAAATCGACGTTGTTGTTTGGTTTAATTTAAACGGCGTGACGTCATTCTAAACACCATGACAGTCTTGGGCATTTTTTAGGGATATTTAATATTAGTAAATTTATATGTGGAAAAAATATATATATTTTATTGTCAAAATACTCAATGAGGTAAATTAATTATTAACCACATTAACAAATTTAGTCAAGTAGCTTATTTAAACAGTATATTACTCGTAATATGATGACCAACAGCGACCGCTCTTCTTTTTTATTTACTAACAATTTACCCCTAACGTAATCATTTTAAAGCAGTTGAAACCGCAGAACACATGCTTAACTTTGTCCGTAAAAAAGTGATGTTATCAACTCCATATAGACTGAAAAACTAAGTAATTGAAATAAGCAGTTATTGAAATAAACAGTTTGAAAATGTCAATATTGATAGTGATCGCCACCGCTACCCACGGGGCGCGCTCATAGAACTGCTGCATGCAGTTTATGCCACGGTTCAACTCAAACTCGGATCCAAGCTGATGGGACAGTATGATCAAATGGGTCCGAATTAGTAAGAAGAAATTCACATGAGTGACAAATCTGATAAAGGAAGCTGATTAATGTGTATCCAAGTTCATAAATTTGTGTGTATATTATATATATTTTGTTTTTACATCAGGTAGTATTTTTAATTACTTTTTGTGAGTACGATAGTAAGTAAAATAATATTAAAGAACATATAAGGCTAAGTAATTAGAATGAGGCTCTAGTAATTTTAGCCAAAATGAGTCTTGCATTATGTTTAGTTTGTTTTGTATGACGACTTTTGTACAAAAAATTCTTTGGCACGAATACCAACATTATTTTTTTTTCGTTAAAAAATGAACATTTTTTGTTTCTAAGATTTTAATCATAATATTATTTTTGAAAAATATACATGCTTTTCAGAATTATGTGTGCTGGAAATTCTTTTAGTCTTTAAAGTAAATTACATAGTGATGAAACTAAAGTAAATGAAATCATAGTTAATTATTAACAAAAGATAAAATGATACTTGAAATATTTAAATTGTATTAGGTTGTGAAATGAAAACAATGTGATACATTTTAAAAAGAAAGGAACGATCTTAAAATTGAATTTAAGGCTTAATCACAGTAAGACTTAATTTTAGTTTTTTCATATTTAATATTCTCGTTTTCTAAGCGACAGCCCGTTAGTAACAATGCATGGATAACTAAAAACGGTGATAATAGCAGAAAGAAATATTCGTTATTGAGGTAACCGGCGCAGAAAGGGCCACCCTTGCCTTTAAATCCCCATAATCATTTACGATGATTGGAAAGCAATTGTGGCCCGAAATACTTGAGCTCTTTTATGTAATCAAATTTTTAGGAAGTTTTACACGCTTTCATTACGCATAAACGAAGTAGTGTGAAATAAGAGTGAAATAAGGGGTAAAATTCCTTAAGTAACTACGAACATGTAGATAATATGTATACTGATGGATACTGAATAATGATGGATACTGAATAATGATGGATACTGAATAATGATGGATACGGAATAATGATTGATACTGATTCTGTACTAAAAATATTTTTTTTTATCTAAGTTTGACGATATAGTAAGGATGGTCTAGTGTTATATAACATGAATATAATATAGTGTTAGATATTAATATAATAATATGAAGAAATGTTAGATATATTTTTTTAATTAATGTTCTGTGAGTTAAGGAATGAGGTTGAATTAACGAATATGTTTGTTTATTTTTGGACGAATATAACGTTCGTTATGACATTCATTTCAATTTAGGAATAGCAATAATTTTCTTTTTGACTTTTACCAACCATATTTAGTGTAAGTTTTAATAAACAGCTGAGCCTCAAAAATTCTTTATTATAATTATCGTTTGAATATACACTTTTACTAATAACAATATATAACAAGTAACTACCTCTCGTTTAATTAATGATACTTTTTGATGCATTGAAAGATACAAAGTAAAAGAAAATGGTTACCAAAAAAAAATATACTTTTAATATAACTTTACCAGGCGTAGATAAACAATTTAAATAACATATTTGAGAAATATAACAGACATTTGAATCAAAATGTAAAAAAGCACGGATATTTTAGAAAGTAAGAACAATAAAACAATCTTAGCTTATAAAATAATTAGCTTAGCTACAGTTTTAGGAACGTGCCGAGGTTTTATTGGTATTTTTTCCTGAGTATTTTGAATGATATTTGATCCGAAATATTTTGCAGTTCCCTCATGGCTTCAACACTCTTCCGGCTTTTATCTGGAAAAATAACATTGATAACCCCGTCTGATATCCAGGAATTTTTAATACCTAAGTGCCTTCTTCATTCAACAAAGACTGCTTATCTAGGTTTTGTTTATGACTGCGATATTGTGACCCTGGATCATTTTAAGGCAGTCTCATCATTCCAATCTATCTATATAACTATATACAACTCTGCTTCAAGGTTTTTGTCAATACTATGTATCTTAATTATGATATTATTAATTGAGATCTCCGGTTGCTCATTTCTGACTTTAGCCATTTCATGAAATAGAAGAACCTTTCTACTAAAGAGTACTACGTACTTATCAAAACCAGCAGAGAGCAGTTGAAACTGCTGTAGAAGAGTGAAAAGAGTTTTTTACACAAGATCTTTAAATATTGCATAGCCATTAGTGCCAGCGGCCAGTGGGGAGAGGTCATTATAAGTTTAGTTTAGTGATTTTTGTTTAGTGGTAGAAAGACATCGAGACAGTGCCATATCAAAATTATCCGTTAGGGACTCAACACATTTTGATAATTTCCTCGCGTGTTTTGGTGACTTAGCTGTGTAGATTCATATATTGATAAAGATGTTGTTAAGAGATTGTGTTATAGTGCCAGATGATGTAGAGAATATGAATATTCAATAATTCTGCAAATAAAGCTGATTAAGGTACAATAGTGTTTAAATTTTGGATAAATTGGGAGATGATTTAATTTATTTAATATTGATTTTCAACCGCTCATCGTTTTCTCGTGCTAAGTATGTTAAATATAAAATGTGCTATAGTATTTATAATTTTTTATAAAGAAGAAAACACAAACATAATTTTAGTAGGAACAAATAAATGGCGGAACTTGGAACAAATGGCGGTAGTGAGCACATTAGAACGTGGGAATTTCCGTCTGTGTGTAATAGCGTGGCAGCAAAAGTGTCTTTAAATTGAACCCATCATTGGCATCGGGATATTGAAATCACTAACTAGAAGATATTTATTGGGTCGTCCATTAATGACGTGATGTTTTTTAACCGTTTAATCCACTTCCAAGTATCTATTATTAATGAAGTTAATTATTACGTATAAGTGAAATAAATATAAATATAAACAGTACCGTATAAATTCAATACATCTGCCAAAAAATATCGTGTACACCAAGGTATCCTTCGCCAAAAAACCTCTTACATTTGCCAATGAGCCAATATAGCCTATAGAGTAACCTAAATTCAGGAATATTCCTCATAGATTACTAGCCTTCTAAACACTACAAAAATTTAAAGATTTATTATATATATCTCGGGCATTAACCAAAAAAAATAAATTTAATTAATACAAAATTGATCTACATTGTCCTTAAGTAATGTCAGGGCGGCAGCAGTTGAAGAGATTAAAGTTTTAGTAAGTGCAGTATCAGCAAAGAAAGTTTCAAAAGCAGTTGCAATCTCAAGTTCAAAAGTAACATATTAACTGTGTTTATTTAGTTTAAAATAGATCCCTTGATGTATTTTTATAAAAAAATATAGAATAGACCAAATTTCTGATTGAGAAATACTGTCAGGAGAAAATATAATATAATATATAATAGCTATTTGATTAATCCCAGATTATTAAAACCAAAAGTATTTTGACTTTTCGACATTTAATTATCTATTTAGATAAAATTCAAACTTTTTTTTTCATCAAAAGACTATAAATAAGCTATACTAATTCATATACAATTTTAAACATTTGTAATTATATTGACGCAACGTTAGCTAAGTCATCAATCAATCAATCATTACTAAAACCTGGAAAACCTTGGACTCCTTGTCTACAAACCAAAAAAATAAGATTATTAATCTTAAGGCTACCACAATACTACAAGAAATATTAATGATTTGTTAGAATTTAGATGTTTTCTTAGAATTTAGATTAGAAATTCTAAGAAAACATCTAAATTAGAAATGTACAATTCAATTTATAAAAGCTTGCAATTTTTAATCAATGTTACCTTATTACGTTATCACTTAAAATTATTGTCCGTAAACCGATTTTATAGACAACCATTATTTTTTTTCTAATTTTGTCGTCAAATTAATAAGAAAGGGTATAATACCATCATGTATTTTAAAAAGATTATTATATTTATGTTTTTTAGTAATTTTTAATATATTTTTATTTTCTGAAATTTATGTAGCAGGAATTTTTATTTTATTTTATTATTTTAATTCAAACCTTATAAAAATATATATTAAAAATTTGGCGTCTAAATAAGCTGAAATTTTCAGCTTTATCGAATGTATAGAAAATTCTGAAAAAGCCTCGATGAAATGTAGAAAATTAAATTATTAAGTTATGAACGTTAAATACTATTTTATAGGTCTTGTTTTGAGATTATGGCTATATAATTATGTCGACTTATATATAATACAATCAATACAATTAATTATATATAATACAATATATAATACAATCAATACAATACAATTAATCAATACAATTAATACAATCAAACCTAACGAACCGTGAAATAGAAGATTGTTTCAATATGTTGGTATACTAAAAAAAAAAGATTCCCGAAATAATAGAATTGCTTGCTATTAATTCTACACTTTTTGTACTGCTGCTTACATTTCGTATCGCAAGTTCTAATTGAGTTCCGTAGCGTGCGACACGTGATGTTAACACTTCGACTAAAGAATAGAATTTATAAAATAATCTTTTTTTCGTAATGGAGTGTCAACAATATTTCTATTAGAAATAAAATTCAAGAATTAATAAGTTAATAATTACTCTATTATTCATGTATTTAGACTTCTTTTAAAGTTTTTTTTTTTATTGTAAAGATATTTTGTCTTTACGAATAAAATCCACAACACATAATTAAAACGAACTGTCATCTATCCAAACACTATCCAGATTCCTCCTCGAGTGCTCGTCTGAAGACATGCCTATCCGTAAATTGCGATCCGATACGACTCAAAATCAAGCGAACTTGTAAGCAGAGATGGGTGTTCCTGGAAGTCTGCCAACAACTGTGTTTATCAGTGTTTTGTTGGCAAACTGCTGATTATCTGGAACAGGTGTTGGTCATGAGCTCTCTTATCCAATCTATCGGCGTTTGAACGGAACCTATTCGGGTTTCAAGCTATAGAGACCTATCGAGTCGGATGTGGATCTCTTCCTTAGCCTTAGCCTGTGGATCTCTTCCTTAGCGAAGGTATCGCTATGATTTGAGGGTCTCTGTTGTTTTGATATTTTTGAGGCGGCTTTGATGTTCAAAGTGGCGGGAAGGTCGATGTGGTATTTATATATAATAAATAATAATAATAATAATAAATATTATTTATTGTACAAGCTGATTATAAAATAACAAAAAAAAAAGGTACAAATTTCCGACCTTATCATTAAAGAGCAAAGTTGCATGGCGGAAAACGTATACTGCAGCGATTGTTTGGACTTGTTTACAATGTAACAACAAAAGAAAGGAGATATACATAAAATATATATGTATATATTATCTGTATATCTCCTTTCTTCTAAGAGTACATGTGTACTCTTACTGACACATATCTACATGAACAAATAAATATACAGACGATAAACACATTGTAAGTTTAAAAGATGAACTTATTATAAACTTATCTATATATATATTTTTAGAAGAGGATCATTCCAAAGTCTAGTGAAATGTTTAGTAAATAAAAGTGTCTAAGTAGAAAGAAGATGAATGACAATGAACTTTAAGGATAAGGTTTTGATTGGAACGAAGAGAACGGTTGTGAGAGCTACTCAAAATCTCAAATCGTTCTTTTAAGTAGAAAAGACTTGAAGATAGTAAAGAAGGTTAAGTATACGAATATTCGCATTATTATATGAATTATTAGCTTTATATTATTAGCATATGAATTAATAGTCACTTAAGCTTTTTACAAAAATGAGAAATATGGCCATATTTACGAAATCCAAACAAAAACTCTATGCAGAAGTTTTGAAGGCGCTCAAGTTTATTAAACTGAACCTATCGTTAATCAGGATAGCAAGCATATGCATAATCTAAAATTTTAAAAAGTAAAGATTGGGCTAAAATAAATTTGGTAGAAATTAAAAGAAAATTACATAATCTCCTCATGGACCGATGACTGCAAACATTCTTCTACACAACTCCCAAATCTGAGAATTCCAGGATAAGGTTTGGTCGAATATGATTCCACTTTATTGATTTATACCTTAAATTTTAACAAATTTAAGTATATTTAACTTAAACACAATGTATTATATATATAGTAAAGGCAATGTACTACAGTAAAGTAAAATAAATATATATATTTTTTTATCAGATAAATAATATACCATTACGCTATATAAGAAATACCATTTTAACATATTTTCTTCAGTAGGTACTTACAGATACGTTTCTTAAATACATGTTTATTATATGCAACGCCTATGAGATAAAGGGACATATTAACTACGGGTGGACGACAAACACGGATTCCTTCTCAAGGATTCTGTAAATGAACTTTGAATATCAAGTACCAAGGAAAAGTTCGATCATCAAGATCGGAAAAGTTGACTTAAAGCTCTCGTATTTCCTCTTTCAAAGATGGGAATTAGAAAGCATTAGAAGTTTATAAGCTATAATCCATCGCACCCTTGAAATCTTCCGTGATTATAAGAAGAATTGTGCTCGTTCTATGTATGTGTGTGACCCAGTAATTATCACTAAAGAGATTGTACTTGAATACTCTTCAGTGGGTATGTATGTAACTATTGTATAATGTATTATTGTAGTAAATGTAAATATAAAATAAAGCATTTTTTTATATTGTCTTTGTCAGACGTTCTAGCAATCGTTTCAAATTATATGCCATTTTAGGAACATTGAAGAAAGCATTGCCACAAGTGAAATATGTGTAACTGTTAAACAGATCAGGTGCTATTTTTTATTCACCATTCTATAACATTAATATCCATTTGATGATCCCGCTTTCATATTTTTTTAACTGCAGTCTCTGGAGCGCTTAAAGGGTACAATAGAAAATTGAATTCATCCTTGAAACAATGCCTCCCAGTTACAGTTTAAAAACATTAAAAACAAGAATACGAACCTTTTACTCTGAACTCTCATTGTGGATCGATGAAGTTGAGTGATTGACTGCAAAATAAAATTTATGAATTTAGAGAATTTTTATAACTTAAAATTATTTATTGTTAGTCAAAATACAGAATAACAAAATAAAATGTCCATAAAGCACAATAAGGATGTTTAATTCGAAGATCATGAAATTTCTTTTTTTTTTTTTTTAGCTAAATATTTTTTAATAAGTCATGTGGAGTACTACACTTATCTCTAGGCCGGAAAATACCAGTTTCAGCTACAACCGTTTCACTACGTACATTAAAGAGTGGTTAGAATTAAACAGTACCCAGTGATCGGTAATAACCTAGACCCTATGACATTGATTAAGAACGTTGCATCTCTGTGCGTCTTTTGGAGTGTTCAGGAAACGTTTTCGACCTGATTCTTGTCGCTATTTTCTACTGTCGCACTGCACGACACCGCATGAAATATTATCTCTACCACTTGGGTGCATGTCGTCCCTCATCATCAAGGAACTTTTTACTATGAACCATCAAGACGTAGAAATATATTCTATATAATTATAATAATTACTACGGCTATTACACCCTGACCTTTTTTTTATTTGTTTTCATCAAGAGAATGGTACTCGTACACCATAAAAGTACAAACCATTTTTTTTATAGATAAACTTATTCTTAGTATACATCCCAAAATCGATAACCACAGCAAAGAGTTTGAGACAAAAATCATACTGACTGAAAGTCCTAAAGCTTGTTATAAACATCAACATGTTTTGTAAAAAAACATACATATTACTTATATAACACCCAGATCCTAGAAAAATATGAGTTTTTATTTTAAACATAATTCTTGTATGGAGATCGAACCAAAGACCACAGACACAATAGAGGGAGGTACGACCATTGTGTCCAGCAGTCGTCAAAATTATCATAACAAATTAATTTAAATCTGTTGAACATTACATCACCAATACTACCACTATTTTTTACCATACACTAAGATTAACTGTGACAAAATGGTATTATGTAAAAACGCCTTTTGTAAAATAAACAATAAACGGTAAATAAATAAATAAATAATGATTCTCATTCATATAATAACTAAATAAACGCATTCGATGGTACTCTTTACCATCAAAAGCGTTTATTTAGTTTGTTCGTTATCCGTTATCATCAAATGGGTTTTAAAATTATTGTATTGCATTTTACGAAGAGAACATCCAGTTTCATAATTTCAGTTCAGAATTAGATTTATATAATTATTATTATATTTATATTGTAATGTTTCCTAAATTTCAGTGGAATTAGAAAATTCTTAAATTATTATATTAATTTATGTTCGAGCTATTCTTATAATTAGACAATATATAAAGAAGCGAGGTGCAAAAAATTAAAAATGGAATTCTTTATTGTCTCTTTTACCCTTTAATAATATAAGGTTTAAACATTGTGATAGTAAAAATTGCGGCAACACAAAGACAGCTCATTTGTATCACAACATGTTTACCGTGGAATACTCTCTACCGAGTGTTTTAAATCGTGTCGCAGTAAGCTTGGTGCTTTACAAATTGGGTTAATAATAAAACGGGAACTATTATAATTTAAACATGTATTAAGCTTTATGTTTAGTGTAATAATTAAAACTATTATTTATTTATTTTTAACATGTTAAGAATATATAAGTTAATTAGACTATTAAGAAACTGTTTGTATAAAATTATTTAATAAAAAAAAATATTATTCATAACACAACATTGTATTATTTCTATATAATAAAGTGATATTTAAATATTTAAATGTAAAGCTAAAATTTTGTACCTCTTTTTAAGAAATATATGCTTAGGGAGGAGTTTGAAATTTGGCACAGATAGTTTATGTGGAGACGTGCAGATTTTTTTTTTTTAATATAATTTATTGCATTCATTAGAAATGTATTAAATGAATAAAAAACATTCACTCACTACAATGTAATATAATACTCAATACTACATTACACACATTATATAATTGTTTACGTTAATGCTACAAGCAAAGAGTTGATTGTCGTCTGATGTACCTAATAGTAAAAAAACATAAATATCTTACTAAAAGCATTATTAAAAACAAATAAAAAAAACTTTATTTTTTAATAATATATATTTTTTTTTACACAGAAATGCTCCAAACATCTTATAAGCTTACATAATATGTAATGTAATTTGTATATTAGAATATAAAATTATAGTAAAATAGGTTACAAATAAAGAACCGAATAAAAATACTAAATAACTTAATCTAGATCCATGATACATTTGTTCTGATGCAAAACATATAATATACAGATAATATATATATAATAAAAAAATAATATATATATAAATAAAAATAATAAATAATATATATATATTTATATATATATATATTATTTTTTATTTTTTATTATTATAAACGGAAAGACGAACCTCAATCATTAGATAATCGAAATATATCTAAATAAAAAATTAAGTATTGAACCTATTCATCAGCTTAAAAGTTTATCTCTTACTAGAGAGTTATTTTATTGTTTTAAGTTAAACGTTTAATAAACCTAATTTAAACTATACAATTTATTAGAAAGTAGAAATTATTGGTACTCAAAAAGATTTCTTCCAATCACCAATAATTTTATAGCTTTATTAATTTTTTTCACAATATAACCCCTACCACCTCATTACGTGGCGTTCATCTCGCGGTTCTCAGCGCACGTTTTGCCAGGAACCACCACAATAACGATATCACACGCACATTTTTCAGGGACTACCACAATATTGACCTTAATTTTAATAATTTTCAATAGCAATCAATCAATCAATCATAAATCAAAATTCAATCCATAACGTTCCAAATACAATAATTGAGGGTGGGTTACAAATAATAAAGTAATTCATAATGTCGCTACGAAAAAAATAGATTTTGTAATTCCTGCTGCTATTATTTTGGACAATTCAATGATCTCAAATTTAAAATTTTGCAAAAATATGTAACATAATTAAGGTAAATGAATTTTCAATTCTAATAAAGCCTTTGAAACCCCAAAACTTCTGCTGCAATTTTCATTAATTTTCATTCAAATGCACTTTCTCGCTTACAATACACGCCCCGTCTTATGAGCTTTTCATGGTTAATTTAGAATTGCGACACAACTTTTGAACTAAAAAATACCAACTTCAGTTTTTTCATATTATTACGAAATAAGATATCTCCTCCAAATAATATAACAATAAAATACACCTCAATATTTATTTTTTTTATTTATGTACCATAAAATTTACAAATACATTAAAATTAAATGCCAAATTATGTAATACAAGGGATGACTTATCTCTTTTAGAGATCTTTTCCAGTTTTAGCGACCTTTTGGTGTGAGATATTGTGATCATTGCGATAAAAATAAATAAGTATTACGTTTATATGATAAACCTATATCACATATGAAAAAAAACTTAGATATATACAAACATATACAGATAAAAAATAATACAAATAAACCTAAATAAAAAAAAATGTCACTTGTTAAATTTCCGAAGAAATGTAATGCAGCCTTATTTTAGCTTAAAAGTGTTAAGGGTAGGATCCAGAATACCCAGGGGATGAGAGTTCCAAGGATGAGCAGCAACGACGGTGAAAGATTTTTTATAAAATATAGAGTTGAAAAAAAGGCACTTCCAGGAATTTCGAAGGGACTCACGAACAAGATGGTCCGTGCCTCGGTGACGGTGCATGAAAACGCTCTTGCAAGTAAAGGGGAGAAGAGTAAAATGTATTTAACATTGTGATAGGATGTGCACATTCGAATATGTGGTCGAATTCGCACAATCCGTATATAAAACGAATGCACAAATTTTGAAGTCTCAAAGCTTTTTTTTTTAAAGTAGTATACGTTGGCGTATTCTCAACAATGGGGCTCTCATATAACTGTATTGGCTAGTAACCTTAGCTCGGCCACGATTACTTTTAAAAAAATTACATCCCTCACTGATGAGACTACTACCAAATTAGTTTATTACAGTTATTTCTTTATGTTAGTAATACGAACGAAAATACATTTAAATTATGATCACCTATTGTAAAGTAGAAATTTCATTTTTCATTTCATTAAATATTTTTAGTCAGATATTTTTACCGTCTGTCATTTTTGAAAACTGAAGACGCTGGGTTGATTAATTATTATCTATTGGCAGTTCATTAAAATAACATAATTACTCTGTGAAATTTTGTAATATCTTAGGCATCGATGTTGCCAGTTTGAGGCTACTACAAGTTTGTTAAATATATAAATAAAATCTTATTCTTTTGTTGTTAATATTTAGTGGTTTACTTTATTTATAAATTGTTATATTTTTATCATATTGCCCAATATTATTTGAAAGTAATTTCAGAAGTATAGATGCAGCTGACGTTTTCTTCTTGTTATACTTAATAATATGTATTGATCAAAAAACAGTTTATTGTTCAAAACTAATTAATTGACTATCTCCTTCTGTCGATATTTTAAGCTTACCTACATTTTTAACGTTTTTAACCTACATTTTTAAAGGTTTAACGTTATTTGTGCGTAGCAATACCGTCCGTTGATTGGATTGGTATGTTATTATAATTAGTGTTCTTATTACTACTTACTACTACTTTTGATTTTGTGACTTCCGTTAATGTTTTATGTTGTAAATTTCAGTATTTGTCCTCCTTTGATAATAGGAGTCTCCATAGGGCGTTTTTTTTTCACTGCATAAAGTATTAAAATTTCATGTTATATGTAAACGAAGGATTACGGTTTTCATGTAGTACTTTTATAATATCCATTACAGGAGATTTTTTGTTGCAGTAGGTTAATAATTTTGTAGTACGTGTTGAGGACAATCTTCGGGGCGTCGGCCTGGTTGTTCCAGTTTTCTGTACTCTGGATGAAATTTAATTTGGGAGGCATCTGGTGAAGTTCATCCTCCAATATTAACAGTCCTAACAAAGTTTATCAATACTACTTAATAATAATATAAATAAATTATATGCTGGACTGCAACCCTCCTGTACTGAGTACTGAAAAACAAGGGCGCTGTGCATATATTGACACTTGTCGATTGTCAGTGGCGTCTAGGATTTTAATTATTAATTAATAACTTCATTGGAATTACCTCAAGTAACCGTCGCTGAGTACATATTTTTTACAGTTTAAGGTGTACATTTTTAATAAATTTATCAGTACTTTTTATCCTTTTATTTCTATGTTCCCTTACCAAAGTCAGGGTAACACTACTTAAGTAGCAATTATGGGTATTTACTAACCACTGTTCACGACACTGTATATAAAACATAAACGTTAACGAGCTAACTATCTTCTTACACATTTTTTTAACAATCGCACTGGCAGCGATTACTTAGCACAAGTTGCCTAGACACGAAACTGAAGGCCAATGAGAAACAAATTGCACAAAACAATCTATATAAAGTAAAATGGAGCGCGAAATTTCCGCTAGGTGACGTCACAAACCGGACTTTGCAAATAGGTGAATAAAAAAAATCAGTTATATAATGTACAATGTTTGAAATTGGCTATAAACATATGTATGCTAAGTTAAATAAAGTTTATATAAAATAACATTAAAAAAGTATTCCTTCAGTGACAGAACTATTTCCTCAGTCTGAAGTTTAAATCTTGTATCGTCTCGATTATTTTTTGTTTTATATTATCAAAAATATTTTTGTACAGAAAATTGGTTTAACGCGAATGCTTTCTTTATCTACCAACCCACTCAAGAGATGTCGTAAGTAACTGTAAATAATGACGTATATAACTGTAAAATATAAATTGTATTAAATTGGAATAAATATATAAATAATACATGTACAGCTCATAAATATAATTATTTTTCTAATAATACAACAAAATAACATTTAAACACTTTGGTTCAGACAAAACTATTAAAACATTGCTTTTAAAAAATTCCTAAAAGGCGCTCGTCTGATATTTTCGGGTAGATCATTCCAAATCGTACAGCAAATAAGTCTTACATGAAGCCCTTATGTTATTTAGTTAATATAAATTATGACTATATCAAAATGGCCTATCATGAACATAGGCTCAAAGGAATTGAGCTTGGAATTGACTAAAAGGATATTTAAAGTATATGGGATTATATATGGTAGAGAAGAAAGTATATAGGATTCTTTTATTTCTCTTTTTACGAATGGGTCACAATTTTTTTAATCACTTGTAAACATTGAATGCAGATATTTCTTTAAATCATTTCAATATTTCTTGATAACGTACTTTAATATAAGCAATATAATTGCTGAAGTCCATTTTTTTTTCATAGAATCCAATATTATAAAAATAAAACTATTCATAAATTATTGGTGAAATAGAAAAACGAATGTAATAAACAGTTAGAGCGTTTTAAACCGTTATAATATATTTTTTGTAATATTTGCATTTTTTATGAATAAATAAATTATGTTGTTAAATTTATGTAAGTAATTCAATATAAATAAATCTATACATTTCATATTATAATAATAAATTTTTATCTATACGTGTAATATGTTTTCCTTCTCTCAATATTTTTTTTTGTTTGTGCGTTCGTTAGTTTTGTAATGTTTTTTAGAATAAGTAGAACCTTGAATGGAAAACCCTGGCAGCCTTAGCCAATTAATAACGTTCAAATACGCAGTATTTCTAAAGGCACTACCAAAGAAACGTGAAGTAGCTATATTATATTCCTCCCCTTTAGTTCAGTCATCAGTTCATCAAGTTCAGCTATCTATGCATATATAACTTAGAGGTAACGAAGTCAAGTCTGTATATTTTCAGAGATTTTTATGGTTCAATATTTGTAACATAATTGCTGCATGTTATATTCATGAAACGAGCCCCAGATCAATTATTTTTAGACTTGGTCCGTTATTCAAGATAGATTGATAGACAGGTAGAGAAGTCGATGCAGATGTAGTGGTAGTTCGTAGTACAGTAGTTCTGTTTTATTGTAATTATAGCTGAATGTAGTTTTGTGTTTTTTTGTAAGAAATTTCTGCAATAAAAGTATTCTGTACATGATATGTAGCAACTAACTAAATACATAGTATTATGCAGGTAGCACGTAGCAGCACCTAGTCATTACTATTTTATTCAGGTATAAATAAATAAGTTTCATAATTTGTAGAAAACATGCAGTCTTCAAATCAGCAAGAGCCATTACGATCCATTACATATTATAAATAGGTACATATACAATGCAATACAATTTTTAGTTTATTTAGATTTTTCATAAAGTATCTTTTTTTACAGCTCAACACGTCCAAGGAAGGCAGCAGGAGCCCTATGAAAAAAATATCGCTAATTCTGAAGGTAAGAATACCGGGGCGATTTTTTAATAATATTGTGTTGTCATTGATGATGATGTATGCAAAAATTCAAACTAATTCAACGTTGCTAATTCGGTCAAACTCACGTTCAAAGTTTCAAATATAACAGAGATAGATACCAAGCTAATCAAAAGCGTTAAAAAGGAAACAAGTTTTCCCTTCGAACAATCCCAGTCACGTAGAGGAAATCCGAGCTCAAATCTTGAGATTACATCCATGTTGAGATGAAATATATTTTTTCTGAGCCTCTTTTCTTAGTAAGTTTTGTATATATAATATAACACAGTATTAGTATAATTACGATATATCTTAGAACAGATTATTAATAAGATGTCATTCATATCGGTTATATTAGTACAAAGGTGGCGGTGACTTCTAAATCTACCTTACACTAAAGTTACGTTCAGAAGACAATTTAGATTATTCGTTTTCACGATAACGAGACAGTTGTTCACGCATGACAGTTTTCGTTTGGTATTTATTCGAGATACAAGTCTGTTAGAACGATACAATATAAACATAAGCTCCTAGTATTTGATAAAATGTTTTCGAGACGCAGCCTCCTCAGTGAAAATTTGGACTGAGCACAGTAAAAAATATTTCTCTAACACGGAATGTTGTCGCATAGATTTCGGGTGGACCATTTTGAAGTTTTTAAATATAGTCTGTTCAATAATTTTTATAGTTAGAATTGTTGGCTATATTTATAAGATGGTATCTTTGCCATACAATAGTACAGCTATTAGCATATTCAATTAAAACCAACTATGTAATACCTTGTCCAAGAAATGACTGATTAAATTAACACCAAATAAAAGTTTTCCTTTCTCCCTTGCCCTACAGCACATGCTTTATCAATAGAAAATAAAAAAACAACAGAGATCATAATGTTTCAAGCTTATTGACTGTCTTTTGTAAAGAAATATGTTTCTGATATACCAAAATAAGACTGAGAAAATTAATAATTTACATTAGCAGCTGATCTCATTAGCTTACATAATTTGTACGTTTCACAAACCACGTAATTCTTCAACCTTGTAATAAAAGCGATTTTACTAATAAGAACTATGTAAAATACCAAAAGCGATAAATTAAAACGTCATGTATATTTTACTTGATCTGTCAAATAGGTCCAATTTTTTACAGAACTGGCCGCTACATAAGTAGCAAAATGTGGAGTAAAGTTTTCTGTAACTGTCTACAGCCCTTAGGAGCTTTCAGTTTGTTGCCAGCCGTTGGGCGGTGCGGATGTGTCTAAGGACGTTACCGGCTACTCCCAATAAACTTCGCACCGTTACGAGTGATTTCTATTTAGTGTCTATTAGTTCGTGGATTATTTCTGACGGTTCGGTCATCTTGTTGAAGGTCAGTATATATTTTAATTGGGTATTAGTTTCAAAGTATAATATACCATAATATATTTTTCTTTGTTTAAGATGCTATATGAATATTTATAGCTATTTGTTTTTGAGTGTTCTTAATAAGTAAAGTAAAGATACCTAACAAATATTTATGATCAAATTTTATTGTGAAAAATCCAAGTGAGTTTTATAAAATCACATGGAATTACGCTCTCTCTCACAATATTATGTGCTTAATTTTCTCGGAACGGGCATTAAAAGGGCGCGTTAAAGCCCTAGTCATGTATCAAATGTATTATTTATCTAGAATATTATATACTTACAGTGTGGTTCTCCTCTACTTAATGGATGAGACTCTACTTAATGAGGAGAGTAATATCTCTAGTTATTCGGTTACTCCAAACTTAAATTCCTGGTCATCATTTACTTATTCACAAAATTTGTACCGGAAAATTGAATTAAAGGTCCTATGAACTATAATTAAATAATATAATAGCTTATTTTTTATCTGTACTTGTTACTTAATAAAAAACGTGTTTGTTTTAAAATTACATGTATGTATTAATTAAAATATTATGTATACAATTCTTTATCTGTCCCGTAAAAATCAAGGTTGTATAAAAAAAACGTAGTAGGTTTTAGCGTGTGAATAGTATTTATTAATTATTAGAATTTAAACATAAATTATCTGTAGTAAAATTATGTTAAGTTTAATCTGACGTAAGTCGCTGGTTCGTCCTTAATAAGCTTTAGAGGTCAGGCGGCAACTGCTGGTGGCAAAAGTAAATCGCCGAATACGATTAATAATAAGACCCTAGGTTTACCGGATAGGAGTAGGGCAATATAAAGACATGGCGCAATATGTAGGTCACAATACGAAAGCTTGCTGTTAGCTGATGTGTTAGAATAATATATTATTTGTGACTTTGTTAAGGGAGCGTTGTATAAGTAAATATTTTATTATGAATCTATTCACTATTATATTCCAATGATAACTCAAATCTTTGGAAGTTACACGTGTTATTGAATGGAACGTTTAGTTATGAAACGTTACTTTGAGCTGATTTTTTAATCTTTAGCTATTAACAATAGGTGACCAGTTAATAAATTAGATGTTTTAACATTTTTTCCATGTAATAATTGTTAAAATGTAATTGTTATACCTGGTGGCTCTTTACTTCCATTAAATAAACAGATAATATTCAAAGAACGTAAACATAGTGAGTTTTTCTGTTGAACGGACACTTGAACTGTCCTCGGTAGAATTAGAGCAATTAATTAATCTAAGCCTTTATAACTCACCGTCATCTCACTCTGAGCAATTCTAGAAGCTTATTGATGAGTTTTAATTAAACTAATAAGTACACATATAATTATTTGTGGACTTTTGATATTAATAATTTACATCCTAATTCAATAAACGTTAAGTTTTTAATTAGTTTTTTCTTCTATACGTATGTTATCACATATTTTTAAAGCCTCCTAAAGTCACCGCCACTAGCACCACCTGAATTGATAATGTAAACTAACAAGCATTTTCCAAGTTTCAAATCTTTCACCAATAAAATAGATTCTGCTTATTGAATATTTATCATGTTCAAAAGCAACCAGCCAACGAATGTAAAAAGAAAAAAACGCAGACCTAATTTGCTATTTACTTTTATTAAAACATAAAACCACAATATTATGTATAATTTTTTAGGGCATCAGGAGAGTTACATAAAAATACAGATAAATTATATGATTTTTTGCGATAAATAAACTAAATACTAGTGAAGAATTAAGAAATGATTTTAAATTAATTTAATTATTTAAAAAAACAACGTAAGCAGCTAATTATATATACGAAGTAAAAAACAAAATAGCAATAATAAAATAAAAACAAACTTGTGAAATAATTGATGAGGAAACTGGAAGAGCTAAATCTCAAAGGACTTTAAATTAAATATAGATAGACAATATATTAAAAATAACCTTGAGCTGGCAAATGATTTTGAAGCTTTCTTTACTGATATTCCAGTAACCATTTCTTAATCTTCATACTCTTCAACCGCTGCCGCTCTCATTATTTACCGACAATGTAGATCACAATTGTATAAATTTCAATGTTCAAAAGGGAATGCCCAAAAATAGTAATATTTTACAATTAGATATAAACTAATTAGTATTATGAAGACAACTGAACTAAGAAGAATAAAAATGTAATAAGGCCACTAAAAGACATTTCGTATTAATATAAAATAACTGTATACATTGTAGTACATTTTGTGATCTCATGAAACATAGTTAAAAAATACCATGATTAGCCAGCAGTACATTACTTGCTATAATCGTAGACCAATTTCAGTATTACCCACATTGAATAAGATCTTCGAAAATAATATCTTGAGCTAATTATTTAAAAAAATTACCTTTAACATAAAAACGTTAGGCTTCATTCCTAACGGGTGCTGGTGTTAAGTTGTTGCCGAATTTTTGTGAAGCCTGGAAAGAATTTGTGATTTATTATTTGCGATTTATTAAGACTGCTCGACATCGTACAGCATGAAACTCTATTTCAAAAATTACAGCTTTACGGAAATAGAAAAGCCCTTTATTAAATTAGTTCATATGTTAATGAAATAATTCGTAAAGTAGACGTGAATGATAATCGTTCCCCTGGTTCATTTATAAAAATAGACGTCCCAGAGGGCTTTATATTAGGGCTTTTATTCTATTAGGGCTTTTCATTATTTACATAACTTCCTTACCTTATTTTGTGAGGGATGAACGTAGGATAGTATTGGTAATGTAAACAGTGCTCTCTCATATGTTATACCTAGCAAAAAATGGACAAAATATTTGAAATTTACCTTACAAAATGTAAAAACCGTTAAGATCACTCACTGTACAGTTTAGTTAAGCGGAAAATGATTGAGGTAATGGATTTAGTTTATCTCCTATTTAATAATATATTCAAAATTGCAATGGCGAAACCTTCATTCAAAACTGCAATGAGTTTCTTATGTTTGCCATTTGTTGAACATACTTAGTTCTGCCGCATAAGGAGTCCAAAGAATAGGTACGCCGGTTGGCAAACGTTGAGTAACGGTAGATTAGTTTACTTTAGTCATTTTGACAGTGTCATGTCATACGGTATATACACTGTAATGAATTGGTTATTGATAATAGTTTAGACTTTTACTGCACTAGAGGGACATTCAAGCTATCCTTAAGAATATTCAATATCCAAGAGAATAAATAAACTCAAAAAAAATTGAATTATAACTAAATAATCAAAATTGAATCTTACATACAAATATATACACACAAATATTAATTTATTCAAGGAAAAATAGTATATATATAAAATTAATATCAGAAAAAAAACTTTCTATGCCCACTACTAGGCTCCCCAAAATAGGTATTGATCGTCTAAGCTGTAATGACGCGCCCCACTACTTATTTATTGGCTACAGTATTTTTTATTGTTTGTTTGTTTGAAATTCGAATGAAATAAATTATAATATTATTCAGTAAGCATCATAAATAAATTAAATTATTAAATAAATTAAATATCTCACAATACAACAAAAAATATCCTTTCCATTTTATTTTTTTTTACAAAATATATTATTTCGAACATAAAATATAATATGATAATGTAATTAACAGCGGTCGAACTTAAATATTATAAGACTATGATTTCACTTGTAAGAATAAACTTTGAAATTACTAATACTGTTATTTTATGTTTTACTATTAATTTATATCTTAATGTTATTAATACTTGAATATTTTAAAGTTACATAACTTTAAAATTAATGTTACGTCATCATGAAACAATTTGTACTAAATCATTAGGATAATTGGTGTCCGATTTACGATTGATTATGAACGTTCAAATATCTATCAAATTTAACTGCCATCAAGTGTAAAGTTACATTCAACAAAAGTTATTAAAGTCGCAATTAGTTATTTAAATATTATAAATTTAAGTGCGAATTTTTTAGAAGACATTATATTGACTTATATATTTAATCAATTAGATATCTTAGAATAAACGTTGCTCTAATAAATTAACTTAACATTACTTACATTTATTTATAAGACTGCATACAGACATGCGGCATGCGACATTCGGCCTTCCACAGGATCTAAGCTGCCTAGAGAGTGCACTTTAATAAGAAATTTCAAATTCCTAATGTAAGAGAACCCATCAATATATTATGTGATCTTTTGAGGTACGGAATAACAACGAATGGACAAAGTGAAGTGCTGAATTGCAATTTTTCAAAGAATATTGGTTGAGTGCTTTATAGATTTGATATTTGTAAAATATTATATATATTTATTAAGGCACTTAAAAATATTTTGAAAATAATATGTTTGAAATAATTTATTAAGAGAATATTTAATAATCTATAAATTTCTAAGTATATAACTACAAGCATTAAGACCCATTGCGTTGTGTTGAAAATCTAAGTGAATACACGGAGTTAAGCGAATAACGAACAGAGAGTATATTTTATATTTTTTCCATATTCCAATACTATACTTATACGCTACTTATATCTTATCTCGTTAGTATTCAATAGATAAACAGATTTAACTCATTAGTATTAAATATATAATTATACAATATACATTTACAAGAACACATTTTTTTTTTATTTCTTTTTACTGTTAGATAAACATTTTGTTCAGTAAAATATTTAATGATTGTCTTACATAAAAGGTTTTTAATTAATTACAAGAAAAACAAAGGGGTTTATTTATTTAAATTAGAATTCATTTATTTACAAATTAAGGGACCACTTTGAATGAGCAGTACTCGTACCCAACATTGAAATTAAAAAAAAAACATTGAATTTAGGTTTTGTTGACATCATAATTTCATTTAAATGCCAGTTTCATTCAAATTCAAACTGTAAAGTTTATGGTTTGAGTTTGAAAAAAATATCGTTTTTTTTAATTATATAAATTGTCTATAAACATGTTAACGTATGTTGCCATGTTATAAAAAAAAACGTCGCCTATCGATATCTCCCCGTCGTTATGTCAAAATTTTACACTATATATATTGATCATAAATTATGTTAAATACTAATGTTTGTATTTCAGATGTTAAATTAATAAGTGAAATATTGCCGTAAAGACGTATTGATTTAAATGTAGAATGTTTTATAATAACATTATTATATGACAATAACAATATTTTTTAACAACTCTTACAATTACGAAGCTTAAAATTACGAATGATGTTGAGGAATTGCGGTAGGCGGCAAAATAAAATCATAATAAACCCATTTTTATTTAAAAAATATATATAATTCATTGTTATTTAGGAAATGTATGTAAAATGTAACACAAATCCAATTGAAATGTCTATCAGGATGACTTTAAATAGTAAGTTTGAATATGCTCTTTGAAAAAGCTCTTTTGCTCTGTACAGCTTTTCTGGTCTAAACACGTAGTGAAGCTTGAACTGTAAAAGATTTGAGATAAAAAAAATTATGCGCTAGAATGGCCGTTTTAAGGTTTGAAGATGAGATGAGTTGAGTGCAGAATTAAAAGACTGATGCAATAAACGGATGCGGTAACTAAATAAGCACTCTAGCTTGTTGAGAAGGCCATTACTCAGGTCTGGGTATCAAAGGTCTGTATAATAAATAAGGGGTACAATAGGAACATTACCCAAAGCTATCTTCGTCCTGATTGGGAGGAAATGTTTAGAATGGTACAAATACTTTAATGCGGCAGTTATAGTCCTAGAAAGTGTTATGATGTTAGCATTTTATAAAATATTTATCAATTGTCAATTATTACTTACAAGCAATCTAAAGATTACAATCAATATAACCTTACATTTATCGGGATTTATGGAAAACCCCAAATATTGACAACCACAGATTAATTGATTTAAGTACCAGTTTTTGATGCTTATTGCATTTGGTTGATCATCCATTCTAGTTTTCGTATACAGCTGAAAGTTATTAACAGTTTTCAGCAATATTAAGGGATTGTTACCCTTACCCAACTTTTCCACCATCTATTATCATGTCGAGATGGTGCAATCAGCATTTCTTTTCGTAACTGCATTCCTTAACTGACACGCAGATATCTCTAAGAGCAACACAGCTTTAATATTATACCCTGAATAGAAGCTTTTATATCAGTTTATACCTCATTCTGGGGTATCTGTGTTCGAAAAAGACAGTATCTGCTGTCTTCATCTGCAATTATCAACGTAGCAACCTGCCTATACTCTGGTTACACGTATACATTAGACCTTAGAGTTTAAACGTACCTCATTCCGAAAATGAAGATCTCATTTATCACGTTCAAACGAAAATTGATGAAAATTGGTGTCGGGTGTATTATATCACATTTCCTTATATATATTTTTTAGGACTATGAAATACAACATCGTGCTTATGGAGCATGATGCGAATGTGTTTTTCCTTGAACTCCGTTTGCGTACCTCTTAAGAAGTTGTATTGATCTACCACCTATTAATTTTTAAATTATCAGTCAAACAATGTCCTAATAGTCCAGTCGCGTCTTTTATAGGTTGCAAGTCCTAAATTATCTTTTAAAATACGCGATATGGTGCTATAATCATTTCCGTTATAAAATATTTGTCTTTCAGCCAGGATTTCTTTGAATTATTTCTTTCACTAATTTGATCGTATTTTTCGTACGAATACTAGATCTTTTTCTGTCACAGACAGTGTTTTCAATGAAGCGGATGAACAGTTTTAAAAATTCCATCTGACTGCATATCTACTATGTGTGATGCTTTCACGGTAAATCTGTTTTCTTTACGACTCCAGTGTATATTAATCTTATAAAAATATTGAACACCGATCTGTTCTAAAATGAGAATCACAATAAATATTTATAAAACAATGACAGTTTCCAAATTGTAGTGTATATTATGTTTTTTTTTATTGTAATGGTCAACTATTTTGAATAAATATCTATTATCTGTCGGTATGGTGTAGATATAAATAAAAGATAATAGAGATGACCCGAGATGACTAAGCAATTTATTTTAAAGAACTTGGTTTGATTCCTTATTTGAGGCAATCACAGTAAACACAATAATAAAATATAATGGAAAACACTATTTGTGTTATTATTATAGTATCAGTGATTGTTATAGTAAAGTACAAATTATTTCGTACTTCCAACGCCAAGCAAAACGTAAATCCAATTAAAACTATATAAAATGAAACAACTTACTTTTATGGCTAACTACAATATCTTTGTAACAAAATTAAATTAAAATCAAAACAATTGTTCTAATTACATAAGAATACACGTAATAAGCATATATCAAGAGTGATGTAACTTTTTATTCCCATCACAATCAAACACAGTAAAGTATTACGTGATACGTATAAGTTATGTTGTAAAGTTATGAGTTCTGATGAATATATCAGATATAACGTACATATATTAAAATATATTTATTCAACTTAAATATAAAACCTTTTGAATGAGAGGTAACGTTTTGAATAACTCGTTGAGAATTATGGAATCTGTTTAAAGATTCCTGACTGCGAGTATTATAAATTGAAGTTATTAGTACTAGTGCCTTCTTAACCAGTGATGAAAAAAAATCTCATAAATGTAAATAATTGTACGAGTTTCAATAGAATTACTACCTATTATATTTGCCATCTCAACGTCTTCTTTTGTGTTTATCCATTCGTTCTTATTTGCTTATGTTGTTATACCGATTATTTAAATACATTTAGCTGGAATTTCATATTATTTTTTAATATATTTATATGATTCTCTGGAAATCTGTTTAAAAGTTCACATCAGATTAAGTTGCTCTATCAATTTACTTACGAGTACTTTACTGGCGTAGTGTTATTAAAGTTCTCAGATTTTCGGATAGTCAAGGTAAAGCATACAAAATAATAAAAGAATTCATTAGTTTATTTCTAAAATATTCGTATTGCTAATTTTGGTCTACTATATTAACTAAATTCAATAAATATTTAAATAATGTAACTTTAAATATTAATTCTTTTTAAAGTAATATATATCATTTAAATATATTGATATTATTTTTTGAATCATTTTAATAAAAATATGAAAATTAAAAGTTATCAAGAATTGGGTTAAAAAATTATGTGATACATTACAAGTAAAATATATAAAAAGTATCACGAAACTCTCTTAAGAAATATTGTAATCATATAAAATTGTGCTGTCTACCGAAGACAGAGCGATTTTTTAAACTTTTATCTTGAGTTTTAGGGTTGTTTAATATACCCTATGTTGTTCGTTATATTATCTTTGCATCGCATTGGCAATTATAGTACACGATTCCAAAGTTTAATCAAAATTGGATTGAGAAAAGCTATCTCTACTAGAGTACATATATACCCATATACCCAGATTCAAATTACAAAAGCTTTTTCACCTAGTATTCAAGCAATTACCTTCGCTCGCTTCGTTCGCTCAGTCAATTAGTTTCTAAAGATTAAATCCTTAATATTGATAAAAGTGTTTGATATGAAAAAAAATATATGTGAATTAATTAATTATACGTTAACTAATTATGACTAAATAAACATTAATTAATTATAAGTAATTATAATAATACTCTTTACTGTACACCGGTAAAACAAAACTTAAAAACAAATACAATCTGATATTAAAAAAGTACAAGAGAGGCCTTATTGCTAAAGCAGAGATCTCGGCCAGGCAACTTTGAGGTACAGAGTACATTACTATGGAACTTGTACTAGTGAGCTGGGATACATTAGCTAAATAGTTTAATTAAAAACTTGGAGTTAATTAATTTGTAATATAATATACCTACTTATTATGTATGGATATATGCGTCCAATATATATATATATATATATATATATATATATATATATATATATATATATATACACATAAATATAATTACAAAAAAAAAATCCATAATTATGGTGATGATTGTAATTAAAAAACCATCGAAAGATAATTATTAGATAAAATACAGAATAAAAAAGATATACGTCATCAATAAAATCTCGCCATAAATACTGTTACATTTAAATTAATTATTATTTGCAGTTAACATTTTTTAACTGCAAATAATATTTATTACTTTTACAGTATCTTAGTAGAGTACATAAATATAAAACAATTAAAAATATATAAAGCTTATACGAAGTGGTCTCCATTGGCTGCAATATAGTCCTTTAAACGTTGAGGCCAGTTATCAATAGAAGCACACACTCTTTCCATAGTAAAATTCTTCTCTGTCAATCGTATAGATTGTTTTAGGAAATCCAAATTATCATGGCGTTTAGAGCAAGCTGTACTCTCTAAAATTAAAAGGGGATTAAGATCGGGGCTAAACGACGACCAGTCTTCAGCTCTGATGAAATCCGAAACGTTCGCTTCCAACCAAGTCAGCGTGGAACGAGCTTTATGACCCGGCGCTGAGTCTTGCTGGAAGAACCATACTAGGTTATTGAACATGGTGATTTTAAGGGCTTAACTCTCTTCTCAAGAATGGTATGAAGATTCATATACTGTGCCGATGTTTTGATACCTTTTTCACAAAAATATAGCTCAAGTCACTCCTTCATAGCTAATACCCCACCCAACCATCACTGAATTCGAATAATGTCCACGTTGCACTCTGTCGACTAATTGGGAAGCTTCCTCATTAATTTAGAGCTTTGAGCATAAATACGGTCATTTTATATGTTAAAATGTTGCTCAATTGCAAAAAAAATCTCATCCGTAAACAATTTTTTTCTGATCTCCCTTTGCATATCGCTTCAGTAGTTGTTTCGATTTTACCACTCTATTCTTCTTTAAATTATCAGTTAAGAAATGGCCTATAAGAGACGCTTATAGGCTACAAATCCTAAGTCATCTTTGAAAATACGGGACATGGTTCTAGATGCTATCTTTATTTCCAGAGATTAAATCTTTTGCTTTCGGACAGTATTTCTTCGAATTCTTACCCTTACTGCTTTGACCACCTTTTTCGTACGAACACTACGTAGTCGGATCTTTTTCTATCACAAACAAGGAAGTCTTATTGTACCTATTAATAGCCCGGTACACAAACATTTTACTAATACCAAGTGTATCGAGAGTTTTAAAAATTGCATTTGGCTCCATACCTACTTTGTTTAATGCAATCACAGCGATTCGGTTCTCTTTATAACCCCACTCCATTTTTATATCGCAAAATATTGTACCATGTATTGGCGCCAAAATAAGAAAACAAAATGAACAATCGTATTAAAATGACAGATTTGAAATTCAAATGTAATATTTTTTTATTTTTAAGTGTTATTTATTATTAAGTGTTATTTATGGCCAGACCAAGTAGAATGTTTAAAAAAGAAGGTAGTATTAAATATAAAGATATAAATAATTCTAAATAATAAGCTAAATAATGTCTCTCTGATAGCGCAGTACTATTTGTCTGGATTCATATCAAATACTAGCTACAAACTTTGCAAAACTGAATAGTGAAGAGGCAATAACAGTACCAAATACGTGCCTCGCGTGCTGTTGGAGCGATTAGTAACGATTATACTTCAATTTTGCAGCTACCGTCTAAATCTTTCAGTAAATTCAGATTTAGTATTATTCATTTAATTTTCATTAGAACTTTAAGTCCATAAAATGCGATGAAATGAATTATGGTCTTGTAGTAATTGCTTATTGCTTACTTTATACATGTTAATTATATTTTTATTTTTAACATAACATTGTTATTAGTAAGCAAACTGTCTTGTGTATTAAAAGCATTTAGAGTTATAGCTTTTTCTATAAACTATGAACTTTATCATTTATTTATTATGTGATGATTTGCGAACAGTTAAATGCAATTTCAATATAACAACACGTTTGTTCAGAGGCTGAATGTAATCTAAAAGATTTACAAGTTATTGTAAATGTGTAATGTATATGTGTGTGTGTGTGTGTGTTCATTGGTGTACTGCTGGGTTAAAAATACTTATGTTAATTCAAATTCATATACTTATAATAGAAATAAACTTTATTGAATCTACAAAAACACGCAAATATTCAAGGAAGTCAGAAATAAGGTTCCAAAAATTTTTATATGTAGACGCAGTCTGTTGCAGATACCAATTGGAGAAAGAAGTAGTTCTTACGTAACAACTGTAGAGTAGAAAGAAAGACAATTATAATTAAATATACATACTATACATGAAAAAAAGTAAATAGCATTTTATTCGCCATGTAGTTAGTTTATATTTTTTTATTATTTTAATCAATATACTTTATTAATTCATAAAAAATAATTGTTTAACCGATTTGTCAAAATTGAGAGTGATTTAGGACATCAGTTTGCAGACAAAGGATAATCCTACGATGCCACCAGTTTAAAGTAAAATTGCTATAATATCCTGAGACGCTTGGAAGGTAAGAGAGGAGAGCCAGTATGTACAGGTTCTGCCTTCATCTGACTGGTGGGCCTTTCAGACGGACCCGATACACACGTCAAGTTTATGAAGACATGTATGTGTGTATTTGTATGATTGTTAGTAATGGAGGTATTAAAGATATATTACTAGTATATAAAGCTTGTTTTTGTTTATTAGGTATTAAAAAAAATAAGGATTAATTTTAATATCGATATTCAAAAGGTAACCATAGACAATAAATTCTCAGAAATGTGGATGAAATTCACTAATGGCAATTACAAGAATATGCTTATTCAAAGAAAAGCATTTTGTGTGAATAAATAATATTGGACCATATAATCGACTTATAGTCTTGATATCGATTTCGTCTTTTGTATCCAAGTGCCCAAACTAGGCCTCATCTATATAAAATTTGAAACCTAATAAGCGTTTGAGCCATACTATTCCCATTTCAGCGAACAATTAGTTAGAATTAAATAGAAGGTCAAAGTAAGTCATGAAATAAAGATAGGTAAGTACTTCATTTGTAAGTAAAGCAAAACTTAAACCCAGAGTTATTTAAAATTGTTTAGTAAATATTAAATGTTATTTACATAATGACAGTGCTTAGTATAACAGACGGACATTAAGAAAATAAGAGTTTTTAACAAAAGAAACCTAGCTCTGATTTATAAGTAAACGACAGATGTTGTTCTCATCATAATTTATATTTCGTTACTTTATTTGTATTCTTAATAAAAAATGTAAATGTAAATGAGCTAACTTAATGTAGTTGATCTTAAATATTGAAATAACAAACAATGAAACTCATATACTTTATTAATTTCTGTATTGTGCTCTCATATTTTCTAGTCGGACAATAAAATGATAACAGATTACCCTTTTTATCTATATAAAAAGTATATCTGAATTAAAAGTACGAAAGTTATTCTTTTGAAACTTGTATTTCACTGTGAGTAGCTTTTATAGAACCAGGTTCAGCCAAACCCAGTCTTAAAACCTCTTATAAGACTGTACTGCGTCCCACACTCGCACACAGAAGTCTGGCACAAAAGCTCCGCGTCCTTGTGTTTCGGATAGGTAACTTTAGAGCACTGCCGCCCAACCTGAACCACTGATTCCGCAGTCTGTATTTAACTTTGAAACAGCTATCCCAATTGGTTGAGGGCTTTTGTGGTCTCCCCGATGAGCATAAACATGATCATGACATTATGGATGGATTTTATGCTGATCATGCGTCCCGTGGGGTCATCTAACCATAGTTGAGTAAGAATTTTAGTGCCCATAAAATGTCGTGCAACATCTGTAGCCCGATTGACCGAACACTAACCTTATTTGCTTTCTACTTAGGCGAATTAACTCTCTCTCGATGATCCCAGTGACAGTGCCGCCACTGTCACCGAAGTCATAATTCAGGGATTGGATATATTCTTACCAAATTCTGTAGTGACGATTAGTGGCAAAAAGCAAGCCTTAATGCGTACGATTGTGAGCAGCTGATATTTGCGAATGACAGCTATATTGATCCTGGGCTGAGATACTAGTTACGAGAGATTCGAACTCTTAGCATTCTAAAGAGAAAATACAACCAAGGTCTCAGATTCTTCAAACAATAAATCACTAGTGTCCAAGTATATTGTCAAAATTGGTAAACAGCTGGCAATCTAACCACCTGGGATTCAAAAGATCTGTGCACTTTCAAAAGTTGCCTTGGATACTTTCTCAACTTTCTTTCCTGTCTTCGCAAATGAGGAATAGTTCCCTGCCCCATATGGCAAACTTGGCACTTAACTATGGAACCACGGCCGTGAAATCTTAAGAGCTCAATGTCATACATTGTGTTTTGGTAAAAATCCATGCGACAAACTCTACTTTACTTGAACTTTCATAACTTGAGCGGGCTGGTTATCATATTTCCAAACTACTCAGTATATGTGATTCTGAAATGAATCCTGTGCTAATAAATCTATTAAAGGACTCCTATTAAAAAGGAAATTCGTAGAAGACCACCCTTGTCCATGATAAAAAAGTGATAAATATGACCCATCTATTTACAAGCCTATTGCTATTAATTTCCTGATATCAAAAATAAAAAATCTTATAAACCAGTTTCTGTTGACTTTGAATTTCTGGGGATTTGCGCATTTACTATTCACTAAAATAAAAACCATTCATCCTATCATTACTTCCAGAAAATTCCCCTCAATGCCTCGGAGTCTGCCATACTGTCAGCTACAGTCTGCCATGGAGCACTGGCCTTAGACTTAATAATTGTCAGTTTCACAGTCATCTGTAAAGCAAAGCAAAGTTGACCTCGAAGAAAATAAGAGCGATCGACAGAGTGAGGCGGTACTTTGCCCGCTGTTTTATAAAATGCAAGTCTGGCCACAAATGGAGTACTGTTCTCATCTCTGATCAATCCAAATATCAGCTGATGATGAGCTGCGACTGCGTGCAACGGCGCGCTGCTTGAGTTGTCAGAGACTCAGTGTTCCTTGAGGCTTAATCCTTGATGATTGAGGGATATCGCATCTTTATGCATATTCTGATGAGCTATTTGATCTCTTTCTTGCTGTTAATTTCCACTAATATGTGAAGTGAACTTCCGTCGGCGATGTTTTTAGAACAAAATGACCTTCAAAAATAACGAATAGTTGAATCAGATCCTTGATTGACATCATCACGTTGGCGATTCACCTCCTTGTTTGCCCTCCATTTTACAAAAACCACGAAAGTAACATTTTATATTTCTTTTTAAATTTGATAGTTTTTTTTAATTATTTTTGTTACAAAGTCATAAAATATCATAATAAACTCTGTGTGTCTTGAAGGTGTAACAGTACGAATAATTTAAGGTGATTGATTCCGTGTAAGATCTACAGCCTACATGGTATTAAAATATGTTACATAGTTATTTTAAATGTGTTGAACCAATGTATCGAATAAATTTTGATATCTAAAATTGTATCATACGTACTTTTATATGCGTCTATCTACTTAGAAAAAGGTTTTACCAGGTTGTGTAAGCCAGGACCGGAATCGAGGTCATAAGTCACTTAGGTTGTGCCTTTGCGTTCTGACTTATGGGACGTATTATTTATCTTAACAAAATGCCTGATTTATGAACCCAGCTTTTGTTAGAAGGATTTAGCGTAAGCACTAAGCTCAAGCTTGATAAGCCTATGTAATTTACGTTCACGCGATTTTAGTTTGTTGGACCCACAAGGGACAAACATTTTATTTTTGTAGATGTCGATTATCTTTCAATATCTTGATCTATGATTTAAAAAAAAATGTAATTGATACCTCCTCCTATGAACATGATTTCAGTAATGCATCCAACACGCAGTCTAAATGATTAATTTTCAATTTTCAAATAAATGATAATTAATCTTCAAAATAAGTCCAAATCTCAGGATTTTTTAGATAAAACTAAGTATCAAGATGAAAATTGCAAATTTATTTATTAAAACTACGTACTTCGTTTAAGACTATATTATTACATTTGGTAACGTTGATGTTTTTGAGCTTATATAAGCCTGACGAACTTTTGCGAACAGAGTCGTTAAAATATATGATCTTACAGATATCCGATTGAGGTCCAATTATAGATAGTCGTTGAAATCATAAAAAAATGATATACGTTAAGATAACTTATTTCGAAAAATACAATAAAGTATAGGGTGAGTTTTTTCGTTTGCCCTCGGGACTGATTTCACAAATAAAGTTTTGATTGGCCCGACTTGTTGTCGCTTGTTAGACGCCAGATTACAAATGTATATTTTTTGTTAACAACTTATAGTTTAATTTATAGCATAGAACACAGTAGGTATGTTTAAAAACAGCCTATATAACATACTTAGGTAGTTTTATTAATTGCTGATTTAAAAACTATTGTATGAATGTAATTAATCACGTATATAAGATCATACAATCACGATAACGATTCACGTATGTATTCATGTGGTATATGTTAAAGAACATAGTACTAAAAACATGGGTTCAATAAAGAGCGTTCCGACGCGACTCTGCAGTTCACACCCATCCAAGCGTTGATTACTTATACGTCACTTATAATTTGTTACGAACACACGTATGATATCATTACCCTAATGGCCCTTGCCTCATTTATTACATTTGTATAATTACATGATCACTTAAGCATTCAAGATGATAAGTTTTTGACGTATGCTTAAAGTAAAAATTTGATCTCAGCGGTTTGACTCGATTAGATGTAACTAAATGTAAAGAATTATTTCTTAAATATTTATTTCATATTCATATAATTTTATGTTAAATCAATTATTACGAGCGAAATATTCATTTCTATTTTAAGATATAAAAATAATGTAAAATTTCATTCGTTTAATTTCAACATTAATTTCAGTGAAATTATCTTGAAAGCGAAGAAGGCTTCCGTTATTAAAACTTTCTTTTACGGGTTTGGTGACCACATTTCTCTCAGCGATTGTGTAAAGCTCTTAGTCTTAATATTTTATACGGACACTAGAGTAATTATAATGAAGACATTTATTTTATTTTCATCGATAAAATATGTAAAATGTATGTTTGAAAATATTTATAAAATGTATCGCCATTTGAAGTATATTTAAATTTTAATAAATAAAGAATGATAAGTAAACCGATACGAAAGAGATACGGCAGGTTTAAGCCATGTGAAGGCTTTACCTATTCATAAATATTTTCAAACATTAATATCGGTTGTGGCATCTTATGGATGTTCATCTATACTGCAAAGTTAAAAAAACTGGTTAGAATTTTTGAAAGAAGCCTGAATAAAGACGAATATGTATAGAATGCGAAATTCACCGAGTCTGGTTGTTCAATTGGTGGAACGACGGGAGTCTTTTCCGAAAGTTGCGGGTTCAAATCTCTGTCCGTACAATATCATTATAAATTTATTTGAAATAAAAAAAAAATAGCCTATACTACTATCGTGACGGTCGTGAATCTTTTATACCTTTAGATATTAATACAGTAAGCGACGTTTCTAATAATATTCGTTCATCTGAAATGGGTAAAATACGCTTGGGTTCCCCTAACAGGCTAATTACCGTCTTCTTCACGCTGTCGTTAATTCAGTTAGCTTGACTCATTTATCTGTTCATTCGGCATAATAAACGTTCTTAAATCCTCACTTGTGGCAACAATAATGGCTTATTCAAAACTATAATCTTATTCAAAGTATGCAGCTTTTCGTCCTTCGGCATAAGTAAATTTGGGGAAGGTTTGATTTATCAGCAATAGACGGGTAATTGGGCCCAGCTTTGTCTGAAAGGTTTAAATTATTCATTTTATACCTGTGGTAAGGGAATTTGAATTTACTCTAGGTTTTCTTGCTTACTTCTTAACTTCAACTTGCTTTTGATGATTTTATTTAGACAAAGTATTAAAATATAGGACGGACATATCGCTTTTTA
Organism: Dircenna loreta; assembly: GCA_963555665.1. NCBI lineage: Eukaryota > Metazoa > Arthropoda > Insecta > Lepidoptera > Nymphalidae > Dircenna > Dircenna loreta. The sequence goes on from OY743092.1 coordinate 12,025,750, forward strand.
TTAAATGTTAACGCGAGTACATATTACTGTCCTATTTTGTCCTTTAACATTTTAAAGCAACAATCATAATGGTTATTAAATATAAATATGTTTTTGTGAAATGTTGGTATGTATGTTAGTAATAAGCTTTGATATTTTCTAAAAGACAAAGATATTTTCAAACTAGATACTCATATCTAGGAATTTGAATTTACTCTAGGTTTTCTTGCTTACTTCTTAACTTCAACTTGCTTTTGATGATTTTATTTAGACAAAGTATTAAAATATAGGACGGACATAACGCTTTTTATTAAATGTTAACGCGAGTACATATTACTGTCCTATTTTGTCCTTTAACATTTTAAAGCAACAATCATAATGGTTATTAAATATAAATATGTTTTTGTGAAATGTTGGTATGTATGTTAGTAATAAGCTTTGATATTTTCTAAAAGACAAAGATATTTTCAAACTAGATACTCATATCTAGGGCTGTGTCATCTCAAAGTTGTCTTGTAAAATATTAAAAGTAAATATCGCTAACACGCCCCTGTCACGTCTTTTCCAACCATTTGTCTTGTCTTAAATTGAACTAAGTACTGGAGCACGAACTTTGTAATTTCTAACATCACGCTTTGAACAGATTTTACGTGACATTAATATATTATTTAAATGTTCAAGATAGTGCTAAGTAGAAAGGAGATTACTAATGGTGTAGTTTAATAAAATATTATTTTTCTGGGATAAAAAACGATAGATTACTATTAAATTATATTAAATAATAGATAATAGATATCACCAAGTGTCAATATTAGTATTAAACTTCTCTTCCTATCCTCATTTATTTTTTAAACTGATTTAATCCCTATCTTTTAACTAAGAGTTACATTAAGTTATACCAAATTTTACATTTCTTCAACCCTATTCTAATATCTGATGAAAATCGTTAGCGCTTATTCATTTAATCAATTTTATTATGATCTTTTCATCTAGAGGTCTGTGATTTGATACAAGTTGCACTTTAAACCTTTCGACTAAAGATTTAATGGTTGCTTAATTGCAGATTTTTAAACGTATAATATAAAAATCATTTAATCATATCATCTATCAATAATAATATATTATTATAAAAAAAACGTAATATAAATAAGTTAAAGTCACAAAAAAAATGTGTAAACATTATAGAAACTTAAAACCAACTTATCAGCACTTATCATCAATATAATCACCGTATCATCAATGCCAACCTCATAACATTAAGTTAAAATTTTTATTCATGATACAAATTATGATAAAATATAATAACGACATCAAACTTTGTCATATTATGTGATATGTGACAAAGAACACTTTGTTATACAAGATGTGTTTATGACAAAATATATGTATTCTGTTTTAAAACTTAGAGGTTTGAGTGTTATTCATAATAAAACTAAAATGAGTTCGCACATTTCTATACCTATATCTATAGATGGTAATACTTCATACCAGTAAATCAATTATGTTTGTTATCCTTAAACTAATAATTAATAACACATTTTTTGTTAAAGCAGTATTTATTATTTATTGTATTAATTATATTAATTTTTATTATATTAATGTGTTAAGAATATTTATTATAAACACATTCTTTTTACATTAATACAATGGTATAACTGGAAACGTATATTACGTGTCTATTATATGAACAAAAGACGTCTCACTTCCATAGATAATATATAATAGATATATTTTATTTGCCGTTTGTAAAAGCTTTCACTGACAAAATCAAATTATCTCGCCGAAAAATTGACTGTGTTAGATTGTGGCAAAAGCTATGTTGGTGAAAAGTTCATAAATGTCAAGAAAAAATTCATATATAAAAAAAAATAAAAAATGGGCAGAACAGCTTCTATGATCACCAAACACATAGTTGATTCACATTCTAAGTTTTACATCCTCTTTGATAAGTTAAAAGTGCTTGCCAAAGAAAAATCTTTCGCTTCACGTCAGATACGCGGAAATGTGAAAATAACCGCTTATTACTTAAAACCGCAAAATTTTAATTGAGATAAGGGACAGTTGCTACCGGCAGCCAGAAAGCCAGTTCTGAAAAGTGACACTAACGAAGTCCAGCAGTGACAACAACCTACCTTTTGCCGACTCTATAATTTCTTACCACATAGCCACACTATAGAACACTGGACTCTAGTGCTACGGATGATGATACGCCAATAACAACACAAATGTCCCTCAGAGCACAAACGCACCACCTTCTCGCTGTCGAGGACTTAACACGCCGTAGCACTCGCCTCGAAAATGGCCTTCTTTTTTAGAAGGTCTTTTTTTTTCGTCAACAATCGATTCATGTCCGGTATAAAGGTATATCGTTAGAAATAGTGGACTATGTGAGGTACTTGGGTATGTGGTTAGATAGAGGTCTTTGCTGGAAGAAGCATGTTAGTGAAATTTGTTATAAAGCAGTAAAGTTTACGAATATTTTCAAAGTTTTAGTCGAACCTGGATGGGGTTTACATCCTTTACAATTAAGATGACTTTTTATATCCCTTTGACGTGGCCGGATGGATTTAGCAAGTTTTATCACTGAATTTAGTTTATATTAAAAAAAGCCTCTTTTACGTTTTTAATAATAAATAATAATTTATCAAAACGTTTTAAATAATTTATCAACTAACTGTGATAATAAATTTGATATGTTTTCATTAGATACTTGGTTTAGCAATGTGGACTTATCATTGGCTATAAAGCCTGGTTTGTCGCCTTTAAGTAGACCTAAACGTTGTTATAATATGTATAATTTAATAACCATCTGCTGTAAACTAAAGAATGATGAATATGGTAAATTTTACTCTGTTTTTACGGATGGGTCAAAACATGAAACTTTTATGGTGCTGCATGTTTTGATTCTCAAATTTTAAATTTACAATAAGTACCTTATTGTAAATTTAAAATTACTCCTGAAGTTTCTATTATGCATTTAGAACTATTCGCCATTGCAGACGCTTTTTTATAAATTCAATCATTGTATTATAACCGATTTGTTATATTTACGGATTCTAAATCTGCTCTTTTACATTTGATTAAAAGTATATCAGCTTTCCATTGGCGTATTCCATAGTTAAAAGCATTTTTAAAACTATTGCCGCTCGCAAAGTCATTGTATTGCAGTGGATCCTTTCTCACATTGGACGCCAAGGTAATGAGGTAGTGGATCCTCTAGCTTACGAGGCTGGGTCTAATGGGGTACTTTCAAATTGTCTACCGTGGTTTACCGCACTCATTTCGTCAGTAGAGAATTTTCGTGTAGAATTTTGGTCAAAATATTTTGATAAAAGATCTTTGTTTAAAGGTATATGTTATAAGGGTATTCAGCCATCTCTCTCTCGTACGTCGTGGTTCAGTGAGAATAGGATGAGTAGAGAGGAGGTTGTCATAGCTTTGAGACTTAGATCTGGAAATATACCTCTCAATAGTTTTGGGTTTATAATGGGTAAACTTGAACCACCTGACTCTACTGCGTGCGGGGCATAGAAGACACTCATCATATACTGTCAGAATGTAGGCGTGTCCAGACTCAAAAAATAATTAATTTGTTTTAATTTAGGATTTTATGACAGCATTCTAGCTTTTCCTTCAAAGCTAGAATGCTTTATAAATAAATTATTTTGTGTTTAAGGTAAGGGGCAGATAATAATTAGCTTAAGTCATTCTAATTGTTTTATATTTATACTTTTGTATTCAATCATAGGGGTGACGTTTTCAATATTGAAAGAATCCCTTTTAAAATAAAGATAAAAAAAGGCCATCCTTTGGGCGGCTGAAAGACTACTCAAGAGCTTGAGGCAAATATATGTAATATTAGTTATTTTTTTAAATCGTAATCTTAATTCCCTTTAGCATCTTTAAAACCAAAATCATAAAACCATCACTAAAAGCAAAATATTATTTCATAAAGGACGTCATAAGTAAACATTACAAAATTTAATATGTATGCTTAGATACCAAGGAACGAAAGCAAATATTTCACAAAGCGTTTGCGAATTGAATTTCTTAAAAGGTTCACTTGTTTACGCCGTTCGTGCTTTGTAGAGCAAGAAAAGAAAGTAAGAAACATAAATTATAATTTTTATTAATTTCGTATATAAAATCCAATCGTCTTGTAGATCGTCTTTTATTGTATTCTTGAGGTATTCAAAAATATACCTACTGGTTAACTCAAACCGAAATATTTCTGCATTTGAGTTGCATGAAACAGTTAATCATTTTGAACAAGAAAAATACAGCACAATGTTGTTTCGGCTTCCAATAAATCTAAAATATAAGTATCCAACCATAATATAAAATGGGCACACAAAAGCTATATAAAAATGTTTATACAATTAAAACGATTCCAAATGATATCTTATTTTTAATAATATAACATTTTTTGGCGGCAAACCATCGGATGGTTGACTCGGTTTGATGTACATCAAGAGTAGAGTGAGATTGGAAACTATTTAGCATTTGGTTTTATAATACACAAACCATTTTATAAAATACAAAAGAAATTTATTATAAATATATCATTTCGCGAAAAAAAAATATTTTATAACCTTTAGACGAATTAAAAATCTAATTTCGATAATTTTCGAGATAAGTTAACCTCTCTTTCTTGTTATTGTCCAACATCCAATTTGACCTTTAATATAATTATATCAATCCTACATTACTATATACTCTTAGCCCATAAATAGCTTTTTTTATTATTTTAATATTATTTTTCATGACTTTCAATTAATTTTCATGCTTCCAAATTGTGTATGTACCTTCATGTGAAAGATATAATTATTAAGTTTGTATGTTTCTAAGCGAGTTATTCTTCTTTTGCTCAATAGATATTTTAAGTAAATAAATAATAAAAATTAAACCGACACTGAAATGAATTCGTAGCCGTGGCTTCCGGAAAACCGTCCCGTCACTACGAATTGAGTTACCATATCATGATGTTGTATCGTATCTATATTTATTTAAAATTTTAATGAGCTTAACTTGTTAATCCATCCCTATAGATATTTTCAAACATCAACAGACATTGTGACGGTATGTGATACGATAAGTAATACTTATATGTGTTAAGTCTGGTCTGCTTCTTTTTTTATCTTAAAAGTTATTAACCTGTGGATTAATCTATTATACTTTTATTAAAATATAGGTAAAAATGATTTATATTAATATTTTTGTACCGCTGCCTCTGAAAAATTATTTATTACTTCATTATAATACATTTTTGTCAGATAACATAATGTGAGAAAATGTTAGTAAAATTTCATTCATTTCCTTAAAAACATAAATATTTTCCAAGTAAAAACTCCCGTTTCATTTTATCCTATCGTAAAATATAAAAATTACAGCTGTAAAGTGAGAATGTGAAAGGATGTCAAGGCTTATCACGGCCTTAAATCAGAGTTTGTCATTTATAGCCTCGTGGTTTAATTATAAAAAAGAACTTTCTGCAATATATATTTTATCTATTCTTAAATGCGGGTTTTTACATTTGTAATTTTAAAATTAATGGGTTATATAAATAAAAATGGGCATTTCGTATATGTCATTTGGTAAAAGTTAATAATATTTCATTTTTTTTTAAATTCATATTTAATTTAATATATAACGTTAATAAACTCCTGTGAGTATGCAAATTATATATTTTTTTAAGATAGTAAAGAAAGAATCATTTATTGGTTTATTATGTAGATTTAGTTTGAATTGTAGTCATATGTAAATTTTAAGCAAAGTTTAGGAATAGAAATGGCTTTTCCTACAAAAAACCAACCAGTCTTCTTGTTATAATCCGATAGATTACATGAAAATAATTTCACACTACGAAGGTGTCTGTACTAAATAAAAAAAAATAATGCCATATATATATATAAAAAGTGCAAAATATTATTTTTAAAAACATCTTTGTATATACTATATTTTACGGGTATTTCATAACACAGACTTGAACTAAGTTCGATGAATTAATTTAATTATATTAAACGTGAAATAGACTATAATCCCTGAATAGGTCTACGAGTATATTGTTTGCTCCTATCTATATCCTTGGTAACACGTCTCTATCACAATACTAAAAGTGAATTGTGTTTCTACATGATTAGATTTTTGGTGTAAAGCCTTTTTATAAGAGTGATGTTCACACTTTGTCGCATTACAAAATTGTCGGCAACTTTTCATGAAAAAAAAACAGAACATTGAAAGGGAAGAGCTAACACGAGGGGCCATGAAAAGTGAGGTTTATGGTTTCATTTTGTTTTATAAAACGAAAAAAAAAGTAATGTTTTCGGAGTATTTATGAATATAAATATAATCTTTCATATATAATTTATCTTAAAACTATATCGACACACGAAAAGAGATCGTAACTATTCATAACTTTAGAGGAGACCGCATGGTAAGAATAACATTAAGTTCTCTTCTCTTTCTCCGAAATACAATATATAATATATTTTTTATTCTTTTACTATTTACTATAGGATATAAGATTATCTTTCTTTCTTGTAACCGTCTGAAAGATATAAAACAAATAATGTCTAAGAACCAAAACAAATATAAATTCTCAATTATTAAGATATAACAATTACTTATTCCCTTTTTTCTTATGTTTTAGCATTTAAAAAAATTGTATGCTGATGTACTTCTATCTAACCGATCAGTTCTAAATTAAGCAAAGGTTTACAATGATTATTTAAGGTCCGTAAAATATTTGTTAAAAATAATAATTTCAAGGAGCTAACATTATAAATTCAACAATTATAAGTTTTTACAAACTTCGGCAACCTACAATCTAAAATCAAGGGGTAAGAAATTTGAGGAAGTGAATCATTCAAAAACTTTTTAATGACATCAAAAATGGAATGAACATGAAGTAATTGATGTAGTAGACTGATAATAGGACTATTATTTTAGATTTCCGGGACATAATACACAAGATAAGCAAAAAGAAAGAGAAAGCAAAGGATTTGATATCCTTTGCTGTAGATTTTGACAAAGGTGCATTAATAGCCTTTGAAATTTGGATCAGTAAGTTATTTTCATTATTTTATTAGTTTCCTTTGGCAACAAGACAAACCCATGCCCAACTAACGCTGCCCCATGGGAAATTGTCTTAGTATATTGATTTAGATTTGTAACCATTTCACTATCTCTCGGAGAATTCGATTCTTATAAAGAATATGTATAATTTTACTGCGGATTACTTTTATTTAGTAATTATTATTTTTCTTATTATTGTTATATGGTAAAAGTTATTAAAAATCCAATACAATGTCTTGGTTCATTTTTGGACTAAATAATTCTCCCCAGTTGCTTTGGCAACTCGGATCACATTCAGCCATTGCTGAGGTTTGGAATTGAAAATGGTTTGTGTTTTGTTTCTAGCCGTAATATAAATAAAGTTCATACAAATATAGCAAATGGATCAATATTGTGATTTACTTTGTAATATTGAATACCACTACCGAATTTGTGTTCGTGGTTATATTAATAAAAATATATAAAATATAACAAGATGGTACTATCACTCACTGTATTACTCAGGGTTCCTTTAAAATAAGGAAACAGATTCCGGTTATGTTTGCAAGAAGGTTTCATGCTGCTAATGGGATATTTGTAAACTGATGGTCATAGTTGTATAATTTATCATAATGCAGACAAATAACTACGGTCATTTGACCGGTTCAACCTGAACCAGTACTAACCTTCTCACAGAATATCGGTATAAATTAGCTATTAAAGATAAGTTTCGTAAGGTGAGAAAGAGAGCCCGAATTCCAAACCTCTCTTTTAGCCTCCATGTACAATAATATTAATATTCAGATTCTTATTAGTGGTAATAAATTTGTGATCCTTCGAGTTCATCCCCAGGACTTGTTACATCCTAGAGTACTACACTCCACGGTGAAGTTCCCAGCTTGGGATTCCAAATATGCTGAGTTGGCAATCGTGCTAGACAAGACTGCTATGACCTCCTTTTGGGAGCAAATCTTTGTTTGTCACTTCATTCAGTTAATTGCATTGCATATGCATTATTTTCTCACTTGCAATAATCGTAACGTGAAATTTAAATGCTGAAATTAATTGAAAAAGAAGATGTTTGTTTTGTTAATAATATGATTATGTCTGAAATTCAACAATAAGTTATTAACGATGTTTTGCTCTTACAGGACTAAACTAACTCCTGTTGCAATGACTAAACTCTTTTTTTTTTTTTAGTTACTCACTGATTGGTAATTTTTTGTGCTTACCGCTGTCCTCGTGGCCAAAATTCTGTCAATATTAGAAAATGTTCTATTTCTCGCAAATATACGCAGGCTTTTTGGGTAAGGTTTTTTCAACACAAAAAGCAATTTAATAAGAAAAGTAACACACGTTTCTTTTAGGTGGTAAAAAAAACATATAAATTTGTCGGCTAGTTAAAAACTGATACTACATGAATTCGTGCATTTCCTTGACTCAAAAATGTTAAATTAACTCTTTTGCTAAGAAAATATCTATCACGTCATGCTATAAAAGTATATATTGTGATTGTGAAGTATATTCTTATATATGTATGTATATGTCATTGCTCTAGCATTTTTTAGCTGATAAGTTAGTCTCCAAGTCAACAATAATACAATCATTTTCATATTATTCGAGTCACAGTCTTAATATGTGTTAGTATGTGTGAATTAATTAGGACTCAAGGAAAGTACGTTACCGAAATGACGACTAGAATAACTCACCATGCTACTAGTTCTAAGATGCTTTCTCATTTACAAGCACCCAAAGGATTCATAATTTAGGTATCCAACCGTTATTAATTATAGCTGCTTTATCTTGAAACTAAGAACGCATATAAATAACATGGTAGTGACTACAGCACATCAACATGTATAGAATTGTTAACATTTTCGTCATTACTAGGCCTCTCTATCGTATACAGAGTCCTTAGTTTTATATTAAGCTTTGGAAATAAGAATTCTTTTAATGTCTAAATTTTTCATCAAAAGCTTGAATTTATTTATTCATTGCAAAAGAAATTCTTTTTATGAGTTTAAATTTAGGATCTAGAGAGGAAAATGACTTCTATCGAAAAATGATAAATGTCGTGAAATATAACACAATTTCACGAAAATCTTCTGTGAGGAAGTGAAATAGCCATACTCATTTTTTCTCATAAAGGAATATATGTATAGGAAGGATCCTATGCCGAGTAGCCAGTAGCCAGGAGTAGTTGTAAGTGGCTAAGCCTATCCTAAACCATCCACAACACGTTTTCAAAATTCAGCAATCCAACTGTACTACTTTTTGTTTATAAGTTCTATAGGAAAATATTACAAAATCTATATGACATAACATTTACCATAGCATTTTATACATTAACCTGCTTGTATGCTTGTGTACAAAAATCAAACTCTAATTGGCGTCATGTTTCCACTGACGTATTACAATATTACGATATAAATTGTCACAATTCCGGATAACAAGGCTTATAACTGCATCGGCCACATCAAATTATGTAGAGTCTCAACAAAATGTTTACGAAACAATTCTTTGGTGACAATTTTCTATGGCCTCTACCATATATATATTTAAGTTGTAGCAGCTATCTAATTAGTCAAGTTATCATAGTGTTGTAGTGTTAAAAATTTATTTATTAATTTATAAATAATGTACTGTCCACTATGAAACTAAATGTTGAATTCGTGCGTATACCATAAACTCTTTACAGTATATGCACCATCAAAGGTTCTTAAGGGGTATGAGCTAGACAAAAATAGGCAGAATTCTCTCCCGCAAGCTATACTATTTTACGGAATCAAGGTACACAATAAATATGAGGCGGCTGAGGTCTGTTATCTGTCTCTATATTAATTAATTCTTATCGTAGTCATTACTATCAAAAAAAATAATCGTTGAATAAAAATATAAAGCTATATCTTTAAATTAATTTATCCACCTTTACAAGTTAGCTTTAAATTTGCAATAAATATAAATATTTTATTGCAGTAGATAGTCATTTCACTTGAAATATACGTTCGTTGTTGTATTTAAATAAAAGATAAGTCGTGTAACATGTAATTGTGTTTTGTTCGATTATCCAAAATTAAAACATATTATATCTGAACAATGAGTAGGTACTTAAACATCATTCTTTATCTCCGGTTTTTAATTAAAATATAATTAAGTTATTTTTAAGTGTAAAAATAAATACAGAAACCTGAGTTTGTTAAAGAAGATATAGAAAGCTATTTTCATGCAAAAACGTAAAAACGTCTTTGCGAGATTTTGGGTTCTTATTCAAGAGCCCGAAGCATGGCGGACTAGCGGCGTGAAAATGAGATTGAGGTAAACGAGAAAAAATGGAAATTAAATGATTGCTTACTATTATTATAAGAGTTTACATGATTTGATACCTACGAAATAGCAATGAGACAAAAGACTGAGTTACAGTAGGAATATAAAGAAGTATACAACGCCATTTTGTTTCATGACTCACAGAAACTAAATTAGAGGGATGCAACCAACCAGCCAGAATCCACATCTCCATCTCTGTCACACAACTTAATTGAGTCTAGCGCTCTTCGTATGTGGCCTTTGCTAATCAATCTTAAGAAAGTTAAGGAATTATTTCAAGTTAATCAGACGATTAAAAGGTTCCAAAAGATAATGAAGATTTTAAACATAAACATAACATATCTCTTAGACGTCAACGTCAAGGCTTAATTACTCAGTTATAAGATTATAATTTATAATTCGAAAAGCGAATTTAAAGTCCTTGAAATATTACAGAGAAGAAGCAAATTCATATCATACAGATATAATTTATAATTACGGAATGTATCAAAATACAATTAATTTTCTTTCGGGTCAATGACCCGCACAAAAAACTAGCATAAAATTGTATTTATAGTTTTAGCATTATTCTTCTTTTTTTTTGTTACGGGTCTATGTTACCTATGGTAACTATTTTTAATAAATAAAGTATGATGTATTATTACAAGTTTAATATATATACATATCATCTTTATTCCCAAAATATTAATCGCTTTCTGGCAATGCCTAAAAAATGAGAGAAGTTTTTTTTTTTATATTTTAGTAAATATATAACATAAATAAAAATAAATCGATACTGGCAGGGATTGAAGCCCGTGACCTCTAAGAATCCGTCCCGTCGCTTTATCAATTGTGCTACCGTTTTGATACCCGTATCAATTAATTTAGCATTGTATATGTCGCTGCGTGGTCTTGGCGAGTGCTGAAATCTTCATTATAATTTTGAATAGTTACAAGTTTCTTTGTATTGGAATTGATTTTGTTAAATTAATTTGATTTTTTGACGCTTGGCGAATGTTAAAATGTTATATTATATTTTTATTTATTATAAGTTTTATTGTCTTGGATTTGATATTGTTAAATAAAAATTCATATATCGCTGCGTGGCCTTGGCGAACGTTAAAATCTTAAATTATAACATTTATTAATTATAAGTTTCATAGACTAGTATTAATTTAGTAACCAATATGACTTGACTAAGAAACACGAGTATGCACTGACAGACGACATCACTTTAAATCATTATTTGTAAATCTCTGTTAAAAGATTTTAAGTCCGGTTTAAAGCAAATTCTGTGTTTAAATTATTATTATAATTTTCAGTATTATTGTATTTGCTTATTTATTTATTTGTTACTAACTAAGAACAAAAATGAGTTCTTGCAGGTTGGCACGGAAGCATGTCACTTTAAGGCCTATTTAAGAATCCGCAGCGATGTCTGGTCTGTTTGCACTTTCAATTGTACACGCAACAGTAAAAGTTATTATTCAAAATTTTAGGATGATTCTATGGACCAAAAATTTTTTGTGAAGTGTGTGTGTTAACGAAAACGTGTTTGATTTCTTCTACAAATTTAACTAAATAATTATAATATTATAAAATAAAAATGGTTTTGTTATTTAGCCTTAAGATAAACTGCGATTAAATAATAATTTAAGTTTGAATAATTCGTTTTATTTTTTTATATTTTACTAGGTGATTAACTCTGATAAGAAATTCTTAAAACTTGTCGTATTGAATTAACTTTTACCGTCTTATCTTTTATACCTTTATATGTAGTTACGCTCTTAACAATGAAAACGATAAAAGAAAACAACAAAAGCAAAAGAAATGGAATTAGATCAAATAAACTATCCCTTGCTTTACATAATTAAGTCGCGCATAGTTCTGTTCACCTATCCGATTTACGTCTGTTTGCCCTCGGCAAGCTACAAAGAGAGCTTTCACGATAATCCCTTAAGATGCCAGGAACTTGGGGAGTTTTGATTTTGAGCGGCCTAAGTAGAAAATACATTAACTCTTTAATTAAAAAAACAGCCTGTTTGGTACATTATAACAAAATAAAATTCATCCCTTTTTTATTCATACAAAACATATATCCATCCAATAACACAATTTATTATTTTCTAGTTGCTATTAATGAAAAAAAGTATTCCGCTCCAAATTGTATCTTTAAAATAATACAACCAAAAATTTATATAAACTTATGCTATAAAATATTTAATAATTATTCAATTGGATACATATCCAGTCAAAACTGTATAAAGTAATAAAAGCAACATATATAAACAATTAATTTTAAAACTAAATCAAGCTTACGATTGCTTGATTTATCAGAAACTTAGACACGATATTTAAATGCAACAAAATAAATTATTTCCTTGTTTATTTAATATTTAAGCTGTGCTATTTTATTTTTTGCATATTTTAAATTTCTTTTACGAATATAACAATGTTAAAAACTACCTAACTAATAAAGTCAACTATTTTTTAAATAGTGTTGGATCGTCATTACTTTACGATAAGATATGATGTCTGATAAAGCTCTCATTTTCATTAAGCACATAATAATTTGGTACATGTTATTATAATTAATTCATGTTATTTGAACTAAACTGGAAATGAATGAATTAATGTATAGTTTAACTGATGATTTCTATCATTAGCTAGATAAGCTAGATGTACGCAGTCACATGTGACAGTTATTATAAAAAATTGAACTGAATACTGTATAGAACTTAGTGTTGTGTAAATTATATTAGTGTTGTGTGGATAAGAGTTAACTGATACATGTATACGTAAAAGGTAACTCTTATAACATTATGACTAACGACTAACTAACGAGACCAATGACACACTGATGACCTTCCAAATCTTCAGTAAAGATTTTTTATAATCGTTAAATTTTTTTGATACATATATATAAATGAATATTGGAACCGTCATCATTTAGCTTACTTACTTAAATATATTTTTACTATTTTTTTGTAAAACCGTCGTTACTTTGTAACGTAGTAAAAAGCAGTTGTGCTTTCTAATTTGATGTTCAATTTCTCGTTTACCCGGCCGCTGCATTCGCTCAGCTTGAGATCCCACACTACATATACAGGGCACATTTGTATATTTCCACAAATGTGGCCTATATATGTATATTTTTCCATCTTAGGTCTGACAAAAAAAATAAAAATCTTGAATTCTACTTGAAAATTACTCATTAAATATACCAGGTAAAAGAAATAGGTTAAGTTTTCAAATAAAATATTTAATTTGTGATCCGTTACACTATACCAATTTTATTTCTTTTCGGATGACTGTTTTCTCAAAAATTGGACACAAAATAAAATGAAATAAAACATTTGAATTTACATGATTTTTTTATATTTTAAGATACTATTTTTGTGAGTGTTCTCAGAATATCTTTCAGTTAAATTAGGCAGCAGAAAGAAAACATTTTTCAGTTTTAATATTTTCTTGATTTGTATAAATTGGGGACTCACTGATGAACAGCAAGCTTTACGTTTTATATATTATAAATGTATTGAACTATATTGCTCTAAGCTTGTTATGTATTTTATTTACTTTTTTATTCGTACTACCAGATTTAAAAATTCAAGTCGAAAATTTTCAAACATAATATAGCTATGTTCCAGATATTAATAGGATATTTAGAAATAGCTAAAGGTCCCGGAAGATGTTGTCCTGCCTTTAATTAACTCCGATTACAGCGCCACCGACGTGGTTAAATTTAAAATCTAAAGCATTCAGAGACCAACTCAAAAACACGTGAATGATAACTGTAATATCGATCCAGCGGCTTAAGAGGAGTTCAGTGAACAGTACTGAAGATTTTGTATAAAGACATCCTGTCTGACGTTTTTGTAAAATATCTTACGTGACGATGTTGATTTGACTAAAAAAAAATGATTGACATTACACGTTAAAGGTTCTATAAAACCTATAAACATACATATATACAGCAAGTTTCAATTTTATATCTCATCGCTCTTCTCTCGTCTCATCTCTCGCTTAAGAACATATTATACCACTAAAAAGTTAATAATTAAGTATTTGTAATACTTTATTAAATCACGACAGCATTTTTTATTTGTTTATTGAACTTATTAATATTAATTTATTTTACTTTATATAAATAATTATAATAATTTCCTTTTTTACGTCTTTGTTTTTGAGACTTTTAGTATGAACAGTTAATGAAAGAGATTATCCGTTTCCATCCACCATTTACATGAATATATTCGATTTCTATAACTCAAGGGCGCCTTATTTTAATAAAATGATAGTATATCCTGGCGGAGGGTAGTAATTAAAAATGGGAAAAAATATTGTATTATCTTTGTTTTTATTTACAATGATTATTACCTCACTAAAATAAATTCTACTACTTCTTACCAGTTCAAAAAAAATTGAACAAAAACAATCGATTGTAATAAAAGTTTTCAAATGAAATATTTATCAATTTTGAAGCCATCTAAGATAGCCCACTTTTTCAGGGGGCTCTATGTAAAAAAAATAAGTTCATTTGCTTACATATATACAGAATATAAGAGAATGGAAATGTATGATTTTAATCCTTTAAATTTTATTGGATGTTCCAAACATAATGAATAATATTATTATATAAATAATTTATGTTCTAACATTATATTTTATTTTTTGTACAGATATGTCATCAAGTATTATCTTAGAAAATATATATGTACCTGCGATATAAGTTGTTAATTTTCTTTCATAAAGCATGAAGATTTGTAATGCTTCTTGATCTACTTCTACCTCTTTACAGAGTTTATATAACAAATGATTGAAGTAAACGAATAAATGTTATCTTGCTTTTATTGTTTATTCATCACGTTCAGAACTTATTTTACTTTCTGAAAACGTCTGTCTTAATTCCGCACCAGCTTCCCGGAGGGACCAAATGTGTTCCGAACACGAAAATTTGAAACTTTCTTACCACATACAACTTTGTCATCAGGTGTTAATTTGAGGATTATTTATTTTGCACATTTTATGCATTTAATATGATGTAGCAATGCTAGTTGGCTTTGGCATTGGCTTTGGATTGATAACTGGTTTGATTCCCAGTTAGGACATAATATCGCTATAATCAACGCTATATCTATCTTGGTTCTGAATAAAAATCACTGTAAATAAACCTGCGATTTTATTAAAAAAAAATACAATTATAAATCCGGTCAGCCCAAAGTAGAAGACAGTGGTGGATTTACCTTTCGCAAAGCTTTTAATATTTAGATATATATAGCTCAATATATAATATTAAATTCACCAAAACTGAACGTTCGACTTACATAGAAAAATAAAAACATTACATAAAATGAAATAGTACCCCGTAATAAAAGTCATCTTATTTAAATAAACGAACAAAATACTATAATATGTATTCTCATAGTCTCAAGAGCATGTTAAAATTTGCTTAACGCCTGAAGTATTCAATTTTACGCCAGGTGCATGAAAACTATACGTGCTAAGTGGAAATATGTCAAAATTATTCATACATACTATAATTATTGTGAGTTGTGTGAAATATAAATGAACAAGTTAAATTTAAAGTTACTTTTTATAGTATTTGCTTTTTCTGTCCAAGAGATGGCTGGTACTAAGTACGAGTACAGCGTAAAGGAAATATATTCTACGTCCATACTGAGCGTTTAGCCAAATGGCAAGCGTTCGTTATGTATTCTATTTAAATATATGAACGTAAATGATAGTACCGCGTTATCTTATGTCAAATCCAGACATTTATCATTCTATTCGACTAGCGCCAATGCCGTTTGTCTAAGCCCTCAGAGCGGCGTTCAGATTCGTTGCGTTTTTATTACACACACTTACATATAGGTGTGTAGTCATATTCACCTACGACTGCGATAGATAATACGGAATATATGGTACAGAAAGAGATAGCTGTATGCGTAACATTTTTCCTTGTCGCGCCTTAGTAGCCATTATATTCTCTATTCTTGTAGATTCAAAGTGTTAATAATTCTAAATGTATTTGTAAAAGAGATAGAATTGTGGTTATAAAAAAAACGAACTTGGATTATTTATATAACAGAAAGAGACAAATATAAAGTCACGGAGGGTGCAAAACGATTTTTATACATGACGATTTTCTTACCGATCAACAAATATCGTTCCGAATAGTTAAAATAACATTGACAAACATACTCAATATTTTATATATATTAAAATATACAAATAAGCAATTACAATTATTACCTCGACGGTTGACTTTGTTATTCAGAAACAGAACTGAACAGATATTATTTATACGACAAATTCAGAGTCTCCAAAACTTTTAAAACCTAAAACCATACCACATTTTATCAGTTGATCCAAGTTTAGCTCTCTTCCAACAGATTTAAACTTCAGCCCGTAATACCAATTAACAAGAGATCCTTATTTTAAGCTACTTTTTGTGAAACCGCAGTTAGAAACAAACTTGGGATCAGATGGGCGACGAAGTTTCAGATCGTGAAGCGAATTATATTATCGTGTATAGAATGTTGTCGTGTATACGTGTCTACAAGAAGAGGAGCTTTTAAGAATATTAGTACTCAAATTTTATATAACTGACAACTATTTTGCGGCTGAAGCGTCGTAAAATGCGACCTGATGCATTTTATGATTTCCTTGAATAAAATGTATTCAGATGATGATTCATATATGTAATTTATATTAACAAATATATATGAAATATAATAAAAAAATGAATAAGATGACAAGTGCATAAAACCATATGGATGTGATACAAATACTGAAAATATTGAAAATATTCTATTATGATATTCCAAAATGATAATTAGCAGTAAATATTAAATAAATAATTTTACGATAAGCCAATATAAAACATCTTGGTCACATAATATTATATTTATTCTGTAATGTTATATCATACAAATTTATTACAGTACAGTTGTATATAATATAGGTACAGAAACACTTAAACAAGAAACTCAAAGTGTTTTAACGAATTAAAATAACTTCCATAGAAGAAAACAAAGACAGAAAACTCCTTAGAAAATCTCAAATTAACTTTACCCCGGGGTAATATAACAGAAATGAGTGAAAAATATTTTATCCAAAACTTTGGAGCTATGATCAGATTTCATAATTCTTAAGAAGTTTAATAAATTAAGTCTAATTAGCAAAATTAAATTTACAAGACCGTAATATATCAACATAGCATAGTCTCTGTACTACATATGTTCACTTAAATATTAAGCGAACACCACACCAAATCTCATTTAAATCCATCCATTTAGTCAGACGTCACTAGTTCGTCCATATTGATTTATTTTTCATTCTATATTTATTTGCTTAGCATGTTTAGAGATATTTCAAATATTAATTATTTTCATTTGTTTCATCTTTCATTGTATATATTACTATACTGCAAAGCTAGAAACATTACTTAGGATTTTAGAAAAGCTAATGAATGTTGTTTTCGTCCCGATTAAGATATAATGGTTAATTAATCCCGATACAGTAGCTCAATTGGAAAAGCGACGGGACGGTTTCCCAGAGGTTGCAGGTTCAAATTCCACTCGTATAAATTTATATTTAATTATCTGTTATTAATAATTTATAACATAAACGTTCACCTAAAATTTATTATTCAGAAAACATGAATAATTAATAAATCTTTAACTAAATGTGTCAACTAATAACTTACAGACATGCTCGTAACCGTATTTATGAATCCAGCTTAATAAGTGATGCTTTTAACGGAATTAACGTTACTAAGATTAATATTTAAGCCCCGAATAAAGTCGTCCCCTAAATTTTAGACCGGGAATAATAAACATTTAAGTTCCCTCTTTATGTACAATACTTTTAACCAGTATTTAACAATATTCAAAATACAAAATTTCAATAAAACATTATTTTTATATAAAAAAATAAGATGTGATAATTGCTATTTTAATAAACAGATAATATTTAAGGTAATATGTTTATATATTTATTGTTCTCTCGAAAAGAAATTCGTCTGAATATTAAATAATATTAATATTATAATTAGACTAGCTACTGTCAGTGACTCCTTCCGTTATCAATACGGTCTTACAATTAGTCAGTTACAGAATTATTAATTGTATATTTGAGATGTTAATTAGTGAAACGACCTTTTTGTTTTTGTATATTAAAGTGATTTTTCACCTGTTAAGGCCCAGCTGTGTTACATAAAATATCTTGTATATAATATATTTTTAATGAAAGTAGGTTCTAACAAATGTTATTATATAATACAGTAAAAAAATCATACTTTACTTTTCTTAACGTTTTTATACTCACATTTTTTATTGAAAAAGCTTATGTCAAATGTGTAACTTCGCTTGAGATTTTCTTTTTATTTTATTAGGCCACGTGCCAGTAGACATTGTGGGTTTTCCCATATGTTTTGATTATTTCTAAATCAATAACGATCATACAAAGCTATCTCTGTTAAAACTACAGGTATTGTTGACGTTACAAGAAAAAAGACGTATATAAATTCGTATCTCGAATTGAAATGGTAAATTTAATACAAATATGATCCGCCCAAATCTATCAAAATTTTGACATTAGCTAAACCAAGTAAATTTTATTACCCAAAGATGACTTTATAACATTAAAATGAAATATTTATTTGCAAAGAACTTTATAGTAAAATAAGTCAATAAAGACAGAACCATAATCTTGTTACTCACAAATTTGATGAAACTTGTAGAACAAATTTTGTTTATAAATTACCAGGTCGTAATACACGAGACGCTAATGGGTGCTCAGGTTTACACGCTTTTAATTAAACTTGAACTTATCTTTCTAACAGCAATTAATTGTTTTCAGAACAAATCTATTTAATATATTTTTTTTAATTTGGTTCATATAAATGCTTTTACAAATTCTACGATAGATTTGAATATATTAAAATCCCTTAAAATGTTACCACTTCCTGTGAAGGGAGAATTTTAAGGGATTTTTATTGTATGTTATTTATGATTGAAGTAGGTAAAAAAATAAATAATTCAATTTTGGAAGCGACCTATGTAAAAAGACTGAATATTTTTTTCAATTATATGAAAATCGATTAAAAGCCTAACTCAAACCAAGTTTAAAATAAACTCATTAGTTTAATAGTCTGAATTTGGTAAAATATTCTCTATGGCAAATAAATTTGAATTATTATTTGAGTTCGAATAATTTATTAATAATAAGGACATTAGCCCGATTTATAACGATTATTTTTTTTATTCCATATTATATAACTTATTTGAATAATTTTGAGAATATTTTATTATAAAGTGAACAAGAGAACCCTTTATTATATATCGTTTTATTCTATTTTGTACGAAAATAACCTCGTTAAAGTAATGATTAAGCAAAGAATAAAGAATGTGCCGACAAAGGAAAGGTACGTTTTGAACATAATATCATAAGTACTGTAATGTATTTATTGTTATATATTTAACTAGCTTTTACCCGCGACTTCGTTCGCATCGTGTTTTACTTATGTTGTATACATGTTATGAGTCTAGTAGTCTGTAAGATAAATTGTGGTTAGTTTATAATTACTCTTGAGTTTTAAACAAAAATGGCTATCAGTAGTTAAATTAAAAAATAAAATCTGAGTAATTTCATGAATATGAATTTGTTAATACTTTGATAACTATTACAATACATATTGATTCCGTTTACCTAGAAGCTTCAGTTTGTCAACGGGTTACTTTTTTAAATATTTTTTTTTTACCTTGATTAATAATAAATAAATATTTTCTGACATTATTATATATGGCTATTTGGTCCCAAGCTAGGTAGAGCTTGTGTTATGGAAATCAGGCAGTTGATAAATGTGCATATATAAATGACTAACTAAATACTTTGATACTAAATACCCAGACATAGAACAAACATTTGAATTTTAAAAAATAAAGAAGATTTCTATTTTCCACCCTTATTTAACCCTCTTAAGCCATGCCTATTTTTTGCATGCTTATTTTTAATTTACAAAAGTCTTCCTAAATATAGATCATGACAAAAGCTTCAAAAACTAAGAAGTTTCATTCGTTTTTATTCTTTTTTACCCTCTTAGAGGTGGAATTTCAAAAAATCCTTTTTTGGTACATCCCTTCAAATTCATGCTCTCCAAATTTCAAGTTCTACGACCAGGCTTAGGCTGTGCTTAGGCTGTGGAGGCTTAGGCTATGTCTTCCGTCAGAAATAATAATAGATATCGAGGCGGTGGTATCTAATATACTTTTATAAAAATGACAAATAAAAAAACTAACATTGAAATGTGCTGTGAATAAAAAATACACAGTTATAACACTAGGTTAAAATAAAAACAATTTTTTTCTGTTGATTGGCCACCATGCCAACATATCGAAAGAAACTACCAAGTTTCGATATTTCTAGCATTTGATCGTGCATGGCACAAAAAAAACCTTTTGGTGATATCTTTATAAGAGCTTCCTTTGATATTATACGAGTGGATCACCAGTTTTGTTACGAAACGGAGCATAAAAGTCGTTATGGACGGTTTTTTCTCGGACCCCAACGTGTTTTCCAGGTCTGTGTGCTGTCCCCAGTACTGTTCCATCTTCTTATCAATGATATGTAGAATACACCCAACATTTATTGATATGCGAATGACAGCATCAGGGATTTATTCACTTCGTTTGTGAGGAACTCTCTTGAAAAAACATCGACAAGTGCCAAAATATTTTTTTGTGTTCCATATTAACTACCCTGAGGAAGGTTTTGAAATAGGATATATATATATTTTTAATTTAATCCCCAGAAAACACAAATTTGCGTTTTTATTCTGTCCTGATCTAGATTGGAAGATACATAGAACAATTGCATAATGATTTCAAAATCACACAGTTAATCTATTTTCATGAAATAAATAGTATATCATATAAATCCATAAAAATAATTAATGCCTACTCTAAACAATCAACTTTCGTGTTTAGTAACATAAGCACTTTGTAGTAAGGGAAGAGAGACAGGACAAGTTGCTAGTATTGTAAAATACAACAATTTGTTCAAGAAAACCAATGATAACAACATGTTGTGTAGAGTTTCTTTACAAAACAATCTACATTTCTGTGACATAAATGCAAACTACATCTTAATATGTGCTTAAGATTCATTCTTAATTTTTAACAAAGTTTAAGCAATATATAAAATTTAAGTTATTTTTTTACTGGTTTTGTATAGTGTTTTTGTATAACTCTCTTTTACCTTAACTCATCACCATCCACCTGAATATATCTAAATTAATTGGGGTGACATATTAAAAAGAGATTTAGCAAAAGTTCAAAAAAGTAAACAAGAGTCCGATAGCCAATAGTAAGAAAACTGAAAATATTATTAATTAGATAACTTAAAAAACATCTCTATAGAAATTGTCAGTAGCTCGTGTTATTACATTCGTGTTGTAACATTGTTATATTAAATGTTTGCTGAGATAAAACTTGCTATGAAAAGTACACGTATTATATTAAGCATTCCGCTTCTGAACACAGATAATGTTGATGATCGATCAAGACAATTAAGGAACGCGTAAAAACAAAACTTTACCCTATTCCTAAACATTTGGTCAATAATGGTGAAAAAATCCAAAAATCTGTTTTCATTATTTGACTCTTGAAAGGTGGACTTTAACATTTTAATTTTTTAACCTATACCGGGCGCGTATATTGTGTAATGCCTTTGAGAGAAATTTTCATGAAGAAGCTTTTATTTATTTATTTATCTGCCCCTTGACTAATAACACAGACCATTACTTATATAAAAAATAAATAATACTGATAAAAATATTTGATAGAACTTTTTGAAGCGCGCAAAGAATAAAACTTTTGTTTTCCTTTAATTTTTTCAATAGACAATCATGTTTTTTCAATAGACAATATAAAACCTGTTTGTACACCGTTTTGCAAGTTTTTAACAAATAATGAATATTGTATGTTTTTATTATATATTTACACAAAATTTACAACCGGAGATGTCCTCTTAAGAAAACCCAACGACACCGTACCACCATTATCACCAACCACTCCCATAGTCACAGGCAAGTCATATCTTCTAGCACAAGTACTACGAATTAAGATATTTGTATCCTTTGTAGCAAATTTATGTAAATTATATTCTCATATGATATAAAATTATATTATTAATAAGAAATGTATTTTAAGATTTTAGGCGATTTTATGTAAATATATATTATTTTATGTTACTCGTATGTAACTCGTATGTTACTCGTAATTACGTACCCAGTACAAATAATGATCTTAAGAACAAATAATTTGTGATAATTAAGTAAAATAAATTAAAAAAACACGAACATAAACACAAACATTTCACTTACAAGTGCCACTTAGCTAGCAAGACGTTTAAGCCACGTAAAAGTGGCACAATCACGTAGCACTTTGCGGTTCGTCGCACGTGATCCGAATTTTTTAGAACTTTACTTAATCTTATCTTTTTTGCAATTTATTTTAGTTTACCTAATGCTCTATAACAGGTATCGCTTTAATTATTAAAATTTAAAATAATTTAAGAAACACGGTAACGATTAAACTTCATATTATAAGCCTAAACATTGAATATTTGAAGATTTTACATTGACTATTAAAAGTCGAAAAACATATCATAATACCTAATTTCATTTCTATAAAGAATACAATAATGGTATAACAATGAATTTGGATAAGGTCTATTTCAACATACTTTTGAAACCAACAAAATTTAAAACATTCTCAATTCACCTGGAAACCGTCGAAAGACCATTAAACTTTCAAGTAGTCGGAATATTTCTTAGAAATAAAGACCATTCATTACTTCTAGCAACTGAGGTCTATGCAAATTGAAACGTTCGTAGACATCTTTGATTTTATTTGCTTTCGCGACTGCAGTAATAAAATCCATTGAATTTCTTGAAAAAAACGTGATTGAATTCTGCTTTGCATTTTACAGCTACCTTGGCAAGGTTCACTTCAGTGTACCTCACATTTTATTATTATTTTATTTAAGTTATATACTACATATTTCATTTATTGTATATCCTTTATTTGAACACATAATGAAATAAAGAATTATTTACTATTCAACCTCACGAAAACCAAAAAAAATACAATTTAAAAAAAAAAGCGGTATATAGCTCGATGAATGAAGTCGTTTTAATTCTAGAACTATTTTAAAAAGAGTCTTGAATGTATTTGAAACATATTTACGTTATATTTACTTAGAAAGTCCAAAAAAAAATATTAAACAAGAAAATAGCACGAGAACCAGCTTGTTATATATTTGTATTCAAATAAAACTTTTCAATCCGAATGTGAATAGGTAGTGACCTCTATTTACTCGCCTTAGCTAGTTTATATGTTTATTTGCAATCCAATGCACTTTACAACACATTTAACTCAGAATCATACTTCAGTCTGTTTTTAAAACCTATGATATGATTTTAATTGATGAGTTTATATGGTATAAAATTTTATAAAACAATATTATTGTAAGTACAATTACAAGTAAGTAATGTTGCTTTTGATGTATTGCCTTATAAATGAATCTCTACACCGATTGTAACATTACTCAGTAAATATTAGTATCAAAAAAGTTATATACCCTCAAAAATGTATTAATGGTCCTACCATTTATTTAAATAAGTCAGTTTTTAAATATCTTTGAACCCTAACCTATAAAGGCAAACAGAAGTGAACGATAAAAACGAAAAAAAAAATATTAGAAGAACGTGATCTTTAAAAAAAAATGTATTTAGTTTTAGAGAAAACAGGGGTGAGAAAATGTTTTTGACCTCTGAAGAAGTTTATCTTATCACAATCACATCACATTTTGACCAGTTTTTAAGGTAAAGTCTGACTCATCGGGTCATAGGCAGTCTGGTTCTCAATTATTTACTAATACAGCTAACAATTATCGAGCGCATACAGCTTATTATAGTTATTTACTAATACAGCTAATAATTATTGAGCGCATACAGCTTATTATAATTATTTACTAATACAGCTAATAATTATCGAGCGCATACAGCTCATTATAATTATTTACTAATACAGCTAATAATTATTGAGCGCATACAGCTTATTATAATTATTTACTAATACAGCTAATAATTATTGAGCGCATACAGCTTATTATAATTATTTACTAATACAGCTATTAATTATTGAGCGCATACAGCTTATTATAATTATTTACTAATACAGTTACTAATAATCTGAATCCAATTTTGGAGAAAAAGAACGACTGAAATATTAAAAGATCTCAGGGTTTAGGTTTATTTGCTACAATCAGTTTATTTCTACAAAATATGAAGCAAATGCTGTCATAACAGGATAGATTAGAAGCCTTCTTAAAGACGCAGTTATATTTTGAGTAGGTATACACACAAGGCAGCATTGAAAACACCTTCGAATAAGACAAGGAAATTAGTCTTCGTTTTATTTTTCAGTTAACACTGTTACTCTTGTAATTGTAAAATAATTCTCTTAATATCATTTTACATTAAGATTTAGTTACATTTTATTTAAGGAATGACCTTGCCCCACTTGAGAATATTCTCAATCAAATTTAGTAAACAATGCTATATTTCCACAAATGGATTAACTATATGATGAACTATAGTAAAATATTTATTTAAGAGGACTTTAAAATATGGACCGTAGAAAACTTTGTAACGATAAAGCATATAAAATTACCAACAACTCGTACGTTGAATAATATTGGATTCTATTTGTTTCATCGGATTGTAATGAAATGTATATAACTCTTTAATATCTCACTCAATAATGCCACTTCGGAAGCCAAAGTTATATAGAGATACATTTATTACATTTCTCAGTATGTAATCTTATATATTTATCGATAAATGCTTATATTTGCCAATATTACTTTCATACAATATAATAATCCCGACTGGATCACCAGAACTATTAATCCAGTAATTTGATATTTTATACAAAACATAATTAGCGAGTATAATAAAGATTTCATTTACGGGGTTCCTTATCCAAATAAATAGGTCGTGTGGTTTTTACTGTACTTAGGTACTGTAATATTTGCTGTGAAATATTATATGGTTAATAAAAATATCTAATAAAAATTGGAATTAAAACATCAGGAAGTAAATTTTATTCAGCTCTCATCATGAGAAGACAAAGTGATATCACTATAATAAGAGTTCAAGAGTAGTTTTTATGTTACCACAATTTCTTCATACATTTAAATGTTAATCCTTAAACGTTATTTATCATTATAAGTTCTCAAAATAACGTCTATGGATTTACAAAAGTTACGAAAATTGTATATAGTTTATATAGTGACACAACCAGACAAACGTAATTATATGAAGGTACATTATTAAAGTATTATATTTCGGGCTAACGCTCTATATAATTAGACTCAGAATTGGTAGGAAATTCGAGTAAATCGCGTTCAAAGAGATAAAAGTGGAAGGTACATACCAATACTCGTATGAAACGTAAACCAATTTGTGTGAGAGGTGCTCCATCAAAAAATAATTCAATTCGATATTCAAAACATCGGCACCTTAACAATATTATAATGGGGATATTATCAGATAAGTATGCGGTTGAGATGAATATAACACGTATTCGTTTCAACCACATCGATCCACATTTAACGAAGAGGAATTACGCACACAATTTTGTGAACTAAGAGATATTCTTAGTACAAATATTTTACGATTTATTTGACGGAGCTAGTGACTGTGCCATAAGACGTTTTTGTTTTCTACTTTTACAATAAATCGTTGCATTAAGTAATAGTCACAATTATTCCCAGAAGATGTCGTAATAACAATTAATATTTTAAAAAGTAAAAGTAAAATTA
Organism: Dircenna loreta; assembly: GCA_963555665.1. Lineage (NCBI taxonomy): Eukaryota > Metazoa > Arthropoda > Insecta > Lepidoptera > Nymphalidae > Dircenna > Dircenna loreta. Next base: position 12,051,979 of record OY743092.1, read on the forward strand.
AAATTAAAAAAGTAAAAGTAAAAGTAAAGTCGTTTTCTTTAATGTTTTTTGTACTGTACTTTGCTCTTATTGTTGTGCAATATAGTATTTCTTATAATTATATACGCATACCATTGACTGCCTACTGTACTGTTGAACTTTATTATAGCGTAATATTTTAAACTCGAATACTATTTCAACTTCATATACCCATACGTTGGTTGGTTATGACAGATGTTTAAACATATATTTTTTCTTTCTATTTAACTAAAGACATGTAGATGCCAACTACTGGACCGCATTTTCGAATGCTATAATTTAAAATGGTCAGTGTCCACTTACATTTTAATTTCCATCCATTTATCTGTTAAATATAAAAATTAGCGCAACAAGTCTAAGGTACCTGAATGCAAGATAGGATGAGGTCACACTAATTGGTTCTATCCGGGATAATTGGAAGGTCAAAGAGGACAAAGCCATAGAAAATCTTATTTCCCCATTTACCGAGGAAAATTTGTACTCGATATAATTGCCGATACTTTATTAATAATAAAATTTGCATCTAAGGCCATTATTTATAACAATGTGAAAAAAACAACTACATCATGTATATCCGTTAACATTATTTATATATATATTTTTTTGCATAATATAAAGTGTACTTCATAAACTCATAAAAAAGTGGGTATTTAAATTAGATTTTATACTTCGAAATCTTGAAAAATAGTAAAAGTTTCTGAATATCTCCTGACTTCGCATATTTCCTAATAAATAGTCGGTAAGTTTTATATAATTAATTTGTAATATATTTTCAATAATAAACAGTGGATGTCTTGTGTAAGTGGATCAATCACTTCTAACCTCCAGAGGTCTCCTCAAGTCTAGTAATATCTTGTAATATGATATTAGATAACTTTTATAAGATACTGATATTATTGGAATTATGATTCATTTCATATATTTATAAGGCATTTGGGAGAGACTTTGACAGTGTGGTACCTACGGTGCCTACTGTATTATTTATACACACAAAATGTAATAACACACTTATACATAGACTTATAAACGTACCTATTCTGTTTACTGTCAATAGGATAAATTAATCAAAGCCATTTATTATAATACAAGGAGATCAAAAAATAAATACTTAAATAAGAAATAATAATTTATTTATATTGTTATATGTACGTATATAAAAAATATTAATGTACATATAAAAAGTACCTAATCCTTCACTGACTTAAATCATTTTAAGAGTTTATGTAATTATAATATTTGTTTTATGTGTGTTTTGTACGTCTCTAAAATTGCTGATATAATCGACAACTTACCTTACCTTCGTCAATAACACGACAAGGGTCGCGTAATGGCGCCATTAAAAGTAATGAACTTTCATTTGTCATGTACTATATATACCTTTATCAATTTTCAACGAAATCGAAACGAAAAGTTTGTTTATCTGTTACCTTCGATAAGGTAGACTTTAGAAAGAATTTGAATACAATTTAAAGTGTTTCTGAAATAATACTGGAGATACTGTACTGTGTAGTACGGGTACTGTATAATATAATACTACTCGTATTAAAAACTAACCCCGTTGCCTCTCTCAGCGGTAACCTCAAAATTACTGCATCGATTACGCTCCATCACCAACGAAAATAAATATATTTTTTATATATTACATGTAAATACTCACGCCAATTTTTGTTAATTATATAATTTGAAATATGTAGGCCTAAGCAATCCTAGTATCAAATGATGTCAAATATAGTATTTAACTCCGTTTTATATAAGATATAAAGTTTAAGTTACCTTAATGTTCGTCATGAATAAAATATTGATTTATATACATTCAGCAAATTGTTAAATTTAAATGGATCGGCTATATATGTTCCGATCAATGTTTTGTTATCAAATGACATCCTTATATTTTATTAGTTTTCATACAAAATATGAAGATTTCTATAGTTTGAATATTATTGTTGGACGTTGTTAGTACATACTCGAGAATTGTATTCGGAGGTTTTTAAATACATCGTCAAATTCTGTTTATGTTAATGTAATAATAATAATTTACTTACAAAATTATTATGTTTTATATTTTTTTGTTGAAAATTTTTAAACAAAACATTCATCCAAAGACACAACACACATTTATTTTAACTGTCAATACCGGAAGCAGATAACTCTCAATCTTACTATGTTATGTCAACGACACAGGTTCCATAATGGCTTCCATGAAATAGCAATGAATTACTTGAGCACCATTAAATAAAGTACAACTGCGGATAATACACGCCATAACGTCATTGGTATGTTGTGGTTAGGAGGACACATTGAATTTAAGATGGCAGTAACACGATAAGGTAAGATAAATACTTTACGTTAAGAAATTTAATGAAATTCTTGATATTGCCATTTTAAATTTGATATAATATATAGATATATGATATATGTTAAATTTTACAAGTTGACGTTCTTTAAATATTAAATTTATTATTTACTAAAAATAATTAATATATAGCCTATCATAACAACCAAGCACCAAACTATGTAATTCCTAAAGCCTATACGCTTTCTTGTCCAATGCTTTAAAACGATACCGATCCATATTAAATACTAATTATATTGTTAAATGAATGGAGACTTTGAAAGTCGTTCCAATTTAGCTGACAATTTATTTCATCCTCCCCGGGGCACATCTGTCTCATTCGATTACCATGGGATGAGATTTGAAATTAGCATCTGATAAGGCTTTTACTTCGCTGCTGTGAGGTTAGAAAAAAATAAAATATATTTATGTACATATACACAAATAATAAAACTATTTATTAAAATAAAGTGCCTGATTAGTATGAAACGCTTTAAAACTCACTTTAAAGATTATATACCTAAGTTATCATCATACATAATATACCGTTAACCGCATTTATTAACTTATAAAAATATTCCTTTTGGCAAGAATCGCAATACCATCATATTTATTTATTCATATATTTTCAACTTTGTAACACGACAGTGATCATTTATGTACGTCAAATGGAAGTGTCAGAAACTCCTACTGTGATACCATATTTGATACAAAATAAAAATGTAAAGCTTCAAAGGCGCCCTGGTGTGAGATGAACCGCACAACACACTCAGCCGGGTATTTCTTAATCCCGATCACTGCTGCACGAACGTCAATAGGAAATGAGTAAATAGAACCGTCTCAATGAAATTAATGGGGAGGTACACTGATGAATGAATCATAAAAAAATAATTCATTTATAATAATTATAATTACAAAAAAAACCAGCACCAGTGACCGCACGCAGCATTCGTTCGAGTATAATGCAAAGGGTAAGCCAACACCCCCATTGTCAGCGCCCAAATATTTGCCAACGTTACCTCAAGTAACTACTTCTAACGGAACGGTTTAATGCAGCCAGTTGATCAAACTAGAATTACTCCTGTCAACAACGTCAAATCAATTGCGTAGATTACTAGTTCATATATGAATATAAAATTTATTAATTTATACTATCATTAACGGAATCCTTTACACTATGATGACATTTGTTATTGAATTCCTTTTAATGTATTATTTAAATTTATTTGATGACAAAATTTATATTCGTTGAGAAATTATTATAAAAACATGAAGGACCTACCTATTTCATGGAGCCCAGGGGTAGGCATAAAGAAATATCTTTATTTGTATATTGTATATTTGTTTGAATTTATTTCTTAACAACCCATTTGGCTTCATGTTATTGATCGCTCGAACAGAGCTCTGCTACAATACAAATATACTATAAATATATGATATAGTATGCCGTATGACATGATACTGAAAATTACATAAGTAAACTTATCTAGCCGTTTCATCTTTTGTCCATCGGCGTATTTTTTGAACCGCGTATGTAGGTACTACAATAAATCACACCATTCGACAAATCACATATATGAGGACCCCAATGCAATTTCGTATCCAAGGTAATGTCCAAAAAACCGTAGAATCGACTTAATAAAATTCCTCATTATTAAACTGTATATTGATTTTGACTTTTGCTAAGGTAAATTTAATATAATATGATTTTTTTTTCTCGCTGAGAAACAGATTTTTAGCGTTAAGCCATTGTACAACATCTGAGAGAGCTTTGTATCTATCTGATTGTGTGAATTTAAAAAATAAAACAAGAATCCTTCTAATTCTACACAAAATATATTTGTATTAAAAATATGTATAAACAAAATTCTAACATTTTACTTTTCATAAACAGAATGTTACGGTGCACCAGATTTATAAAGTTTTTATTATAATTTTGTAGACAGTTGAACAATATTTGTTTTTCTTGTAATCATTTTAATATAAAAGTTTCTTTTTGGCCTAGAGAATATTGCTACTTAATATCTATTTTAAGACGGTAGCGATATCCTCTAGCAGGAACAATATTAGCTTAAGCTAGAGCTAACATTGTTTGGAATTACTTCCAAATTTTTCCATCTTATATCAATGCACTGCCCAATAGAAGCAATTTGTGTAGCCAATTTTTAACGGTTATTCTAATAAAATATAATAGCATTCTAGATAGCTATCTCGTATATAAATATATGATGAAATTTATGTACATTAATTAACATAATATGAAGACGGCTAATATCTGTCATGATTCAAATTACAAAAAAAATATGTACTTAAAATAAAATAATTAAATTTGTAATTTTTTTTTAGTTTATTTTATTAAGATACCGGGTAAACATTTTTTAAATACTGTTAATCTATCAAAATAAGAATTACTCATTCATTCCATTTCCAATACTATCATTATATATGTGCTAGATATATTATTTGGTTTAAACAACTTAAATATTAGAAACATTTTTTTTTTCTGCTGATATTCATGATGTTTTTTGTGTGTCAAAGCGATATACACAGCCTTTTGATTAAAAAAAAATTAATACATACTTATTAGAAATAATTCTTAGTGAAGTTTGAAGACGGCCTATGATTGTGATTCTATTAGATGTGAATTAGTTTCATATATCTTGTAACTAATTTCTTATTCTATATTACAAAAATATATATAATTTGATATTTTATTGATTTTGTAAAATATTTATGTTTCTGGTATTTTGAGGCATTATGTATTAATAAAGAATTTATAATTTTTTTAATGTTGAGTTTGGCCAATATATCATTAGTTAAAACTATATGCCATCAGGGTTTTCAGTTGCAGCAGTAACCAACTGAGGAGCGTGACAACTCTTCAAACAAGATATAAGTGTGCAGTGTGGTTGTGTTGTGGGCGGTCTGTTATGCTTCGCTTCGTTATCATAATATTTAACACGTCGCATTGAGCCGAAAATTTAACTTGTCGCTACCATTTAAAATCTTTAAAAGTTTCCCAGTTAGACTCACAAAGCCATGCTCATCTTTAATTATTGTAATCAAAGTTGAAGTTAGTGGCTTGAAAGTGCTCTAAATAAATAAAATACTTGTTTACTGCACATTTTCAAAGAACAAGAGACTGCTTTCAAACCTAACTGCCTTAATGTGGGTACATTCATCTTCTACAGCAAACATGACTGAGATTTTGCTTAAAGTTTAAAATGGTTTTGCTTTCGAAAATGTACGTTGAGTTGACGTAAGTAAATAGTTGACTTTGGACGTCTTATTATATTTAATTCTGTAGGTTTGTCATAAAATAACGTATTTTGGCTCATCTGCATTTGTAATTGTGATAAGTTGATAATATATTATTGCTTTTATCTACGTCACATGTATCTGAGTGTGGGTGTGTATATGTATTTGAGTGTGTGTGTATGTAGGTACATGTATGTCTGTGTGTGTGTGTTGTGAGTGTGGAATGTGTATAAAAGTATGTCATTATAAAATGTTGTAGTGTAAATATATATATATATATATATATATATATGATATGCATTATTAAGAAGTACTTACGTCTCTTTAAATGCAAGTTTTTGTTTGCAATTTGTATATATTTTAAAATTTGTTAAGTTTTTTACACATAACGCTACAGTACTCATAAAATCTGTCACTGACAGCGGTATTAAAAAGATTTTTGTGCTTACAGTCGATACTCTTTTCATATTTTCTAAAATACAAAAATTGTGAGTGTTTCGAAAAATAGAGCAAATAAATTATTTGCGAGCTGTCAGTACTTGACAAAGGATTCATAGAGTTTGTGTGGGAGTGACTTCGCAGACTGAAGAAGTCTAATAAAAAGTCGCTTTTTTATCTTGCAAGCTTTAGGTAATGTTCGTTGGATAATTTAAAATGGTTTTAAAGAAGTTTTTGTTGCTCTCCTAGAAAGAAATACAGTATTTTTTTTAAATGGCTATATATTTTATAATATTGCTCACTATGTATGCATATGTTTTTGTCATTTTCGATCTGAGCTTCAGAATTACAAATTCAATTGTAGTAAAGTGAAACGCTTTACTTAATACAAAGTTTTAAATTCTATTTGTATGCAAATAAGAGATTTTTGTGAATGAGTATTGTCAAGATGTTTTATTGTCTACTTAAAGAATAAAAATAGAAAGACTAACGAACATTTATATTAATGCATATGATACATACTTTTACCGTTAAAATAATAATTTATTTGGCTTTTAAATAAAGATTTTAAATGTTTTTAAAAAGCATTAGAGCTATAACTACAAAAATTTTACCAATGATTTATTTAAAAAGAAAAGACAATACTACAATTTAAGGAAACAATCACTTGTTATTTAATTGCTTACACGAGCACAAGTCAGTCCCACTCAAGGAGATCTCACACTAAGTTCAGAACCACTTATTTTGTTCTATATGAAAAACCTTTTGTTCTTTTAATTGACAGCTCAATAAGTAAAACTAAAAGAACGAACGGTTAAAGCGAAAATACTCGGAAAAAATATTTCCGTTTCAAATGCCGATATTTGCGACCTTTTTGTTTTTCATCTGCAGCGTGTGCTCCTTAATACTTCACTTGGATGGCTTAGCATTTTTATTAGATTTACTGTTTTAAGGAGTTTTTGGGGGAATCATTCGACGGAATAAAAATAACCTACCTACATCTGATCTTCATCTTAACAGTAGATATTTTATTTCTTAATCGCCACATGTGTATTATTGGGTCATAAGTTTATTAAAATGTAGAGACACTTGTTTTTAAAGAATTTTATTATTATATACACGGGTGTGTTTGTAATTTATTCATGAAATTCTAGGGTAGAGGAATTAAATATATAAAATAATAAGAAATAATTTCCCACTCAAAAAAAAATCTAAAACAAATATAATGAGGAAATGGGACCATAAAAAAATGGACATTGTTACCACGCACTTTGAATTACGACAAAAACACTAACAAGTCTCTAGGTAAAGGTATTTTCATACTATAAAATATTTACTAACCGGTGTCCATCGTTCATAGTCAATATTATAATTTATTCACATCTATCTAAAGAAAATACTATTAACTAACTTATTAAGTACAACATTTTGGTAAAAAAATTCAATCATTTCTTAGTATTTCTTGTATTATTTTATGACATGATAATAGAGATAAAATACTGGTTTGAAGGTGACGGTGGTCTAAATGTATTAACGACATTTTAGTTTTAATCTTTATAGTTTATATACGGGCTTAATAAATATTATATAATGTCCTTAATCTAATATAAGTAAACTTAAACAAGTAAATAATTGGAGAAAATAATTTTTATTTTACTTATTATTAACTGAATTATTTAATAAAGTTAATGCAGAAGTTATAACAACGTAAGTATTAGCACCTCTAACAACCACGTCAGTTGAAATGAATTTTATTTTAGTAAAACGAACAACAGTTATATAAATCTAGTTAATTGAATTATTTGATCAGATTGCACTAAAATCAGTTGCATCAACATAAATATACATTTACATTTCAATTTGTCAATAAATATGTAAGTAATAAGGGCAAATTTCATACAATGTTAAGAGCTTCTGGGAAATCACAAAAGTCACGTTGGCATCTGTATTATACCGAAATAATTTGTTTACGTATCATACCCTGTTCAATACTCTCTACACATTCTCTACAAATACAAATAAGCTTAGTTCTATTTGCAAATATAACAAAACAAGCAAGACTGGGCAGCGAAGTGCTATAACACTTAGGGATTTGAGATATATTTCTGAGCTACAATTTACCACAATGTGGTACTCGTGAGAAGTGGCTGAAGCTAAAAGCAGATCGCTTATGGCCTATTACAGGCAATGGCGTAGCATTCGTAGCGGGCAACTCGTAGCTTTGTAGCCTGTAGTTGAAATAAAATTAACCAAGTTTTATTTATACACAAATGTAGAGTGTGATGAGAGATGGTCATGTTTATCATTTGTTATTATTTTGTTTCAATTTTTCCTTTTAAAATACACAAGAAGAAGAAGGTAAACTAATTAATAATAAAGTAAAATAATAAAATAAAGTAAAATATATTTTATGTTGTATAATAATATATTATCAAAACTCATTCCTTTTTCTTTCTCTAACTAATATGAAGTTTTAAACAACAAATTCAAAAGATTAAATAAAAGTAAAGTTAAATATATAAATAATAATATCACAAAATAATTAATAACTTGATTGAAAATGTACAAGGCTATCAGTAAAAAATTGAGGCCGTAAAATAGTCTCCGCTCAGCTAGTGGGGAGAAAAACATCAACTCATATGTTTATTAGTAGACGCTTACATTTTCCCACTTTGATCTTAAGCACGAATATAAATAAAATAAATGTATAGGATAGAAATGTACGAAAACGATCACCGCGTTTATCAAATAGTTTATTTTATTTATAATTACAACAGACAAATATACTTAATTATTAAAATAATACTAATAACCAATCAGTTACAGTAAATGTTTACTGTTATTCGACTACTGGTTAGTGGCAAAATCCTTGTCGCTAAGTAATGACGTCTTTCGACGTGTCAGCAATAATGGGCTGCGCACTCAAAGCAATCATTTACTAAATAACTTTTATTAACCGTATTTCATATTTATTCATATTTACTTTATAGGGCGTTACCCGTTTATCTTATAATCGTGGGATTAGAATATTTTTGTTAATATTAATAACACACATTATATTTATATACATTTTTCTTTTTCAGATACAAACTCATTTTTACAAAAAGATACAATTCAGTGTAAGTAAAGTTTTTTACTATTTATAATAAAAGATACACCATATATTAAAAAAATCGAATGGCATAGAGTTGAGAGATTAAAAATATTTAGTTAAGAATAGCGATTAGTAAATAAAGTGGACACCGAAGAAATATTAATTAAATGATCAAATTATAGATATTATGTTCATTTCGTCTCGATGATAATTTAAAACTTCTACTTAATTCATAATAATATTTTATTTCAATCAATAACATCTAAAGGCTTTAAACCTAAGCTCTGTATGATTTTCCTTCAACACAAAGCTTGTAAAGCACTCTAAAGCTAACGGAGAAGCATTTCAGCAGCTAAATAAATACACAGAACGACATAATACGCCGCACTAGAATACTAGGACTTATATGGATTTTATTTATCTACATAAATCACATCAAGTAAAATAAGCATTAAAAGTCTTATCAAAGTCCAGATTTATTGCGGTTAATTATTTATATATATATATAACTTTTCTACACAAAAACGAACAACTCCATCATATGTCAAACACAATAAATTGATTTCATCCCCAATATTACGTCTGAATGACCATCTCGAGGCGGGTTACTGTGCCCGATTGATTGGTAGAAGGACGTTCGTAATCCATGTTCGTTTTCTTTGTGGTGGACGCCTTTATACAATATCGTCAATGTTTGCATTAGGATGTATAAATATATACAATGTGATATTTATAAAACAAAAAATAACTTTCTCGTGATGTCTATCACAAAAGACATTATATATTTTATCCATATTTCAAATTTAGGTTAGTATAGGCTAGTATAGGTTTTAATACATGTACATCCAGCTGTGTGTATTCACAACTGCTCAAAGTAAAGGTTTTTCATTATAATAGTATATTAAAGGAAATAAATCAAAGATTGGAACCAATGGAGACGCAATTGGTATTCCACTACCAGCGACTTACTAGTTTGACCACGTAGGTACGAGTAACATAAATTGTCTGAAACGCGATGGAATGTTTGATGAAGTATGACGTTATAAATATTAAAGCTTTTATAGATCTAAGATTCTAATTTAAATTAAACATTTTATGACCGTCACAATTTTATATAGAACAGGTGAGTTCCAAGGACCGATCGTATAGCCCTGTCTGCAAACCTGTATCTAAAGCACAAAATAAAATAAATCATTACGAACATTATAAATCAAACCCGAAGCTGTAATTGTCTTGTGTGCTGCTGATTGATTCTTGCCGGCTATCCACAACTTATCTTCGAAGTCAAGAACATATTTTAAGAATTTCAAACCAAATATCATAAAAATAATTTCAATATGTGATAGTTTACATCAGGTAATTAAAGTAATGTATGAAGATTTAAAATACCTTGGAATACCAATTTTTGCACACGAATTTATCATTGTCATATATCTTTGCATAAGATTAAATATATTTAATAGAAATATATAAAATATTATTTAAACTTAACAAGATGAGAATTATCTAATAATCTCCGAATATTAATAACCAAACACATATTACAAAGACAACGTTTAATATAACAAAATAAGCTGCTTGGTGCATATATTATTATTAATGTGGTATTCTGATTATGGTTAACTAATGGCTTCCATTGATTCAAATATAGATCAGTATTTTAATACTCCTTTGTATAAAAAGACATATAATTACGAATGACCTTATTTTTGGTTTACTATCAGTAGTGATGCAAAGGAAAATAAAAAATACTTAAAATTAACTTATTTTAAATTTAAATTACATTTTAGTTACTCCAAAGCTACGCCACCGCTAGATAGCAATCCGAATGATTGAAATTTATATTAATTACGTTCCCATACATCCGCAGCGACAGCACTTTACGCCGGGAATGTTCTACGAACTTGATGTTGGCGCTAATATTTTGCTAGTTTGAGAGATACAACTGACAAAGCGAAGCTTATAGATAATATTTGTCTTTGATATTATTTTGATCAGTACACAAACTTTAGCAATTTTTTACATTAGAAAGTATATATTATAAAAATTAGGTATACCTTATTAATTTATAATATTGACAGAATTCTCTTCTGTTGTTATGTTTTTCATGTGTTTGATTCATTGTGATAATTATTTATTATAGGTGTAAAAAGATTAAATAGTACTCCTATAATATTTATTCTAAAATTGTAGTTTGATAAAATTTACACGATAAAATTGTCATTGAAACTATGTAATTTTCTTTACGTACCTTTAAATAGAAGCTTAAATTAAATCGCTGTCCACGTACCTTTGTGACAATCTGCATGTAAGCCGGCGTTACGGCTTACAATCAACTCTGATTGCCTGATTTCAATTGCTCTTCTATCTAGGTACTTATAATTACCGTCTGGTCTAGTTGATAGGTTTTTTGTGACCGTCTAGTCGTTGATGTTTTATTGAATGTATTATTAGAGTTATTGTTTATAGCATATTAAATATATTGTAAATAAAGTGGCACTACTTCGACCATACCAGTTCTTACAGTATGTACAGATTTAACACATTTAAATTCCAAAATAAAAATTGAATTTACTTATAAAAAAGTCAGTCAGTTTCAAGAAAAAAATATCGATTACAAAATCAACAAAATAAATTAAATATAAAATAAAATCTTCTACACAGGGGGATAAAACCCTCATCCGCTTTCGCTTGCAACAAGACCGGTTTTTAATAGTTAGAGTAAAGACGGTCTGTTGTATGTATTCAAATAACATTGTTACTAGCTGTAACTAAACATGTTACAAGATTTTCATACAAATATATTGGATTGTTTGTCTATTTCGATATAACGCTATGATTGTTAGTATTAGATTTTACTCAATAGTTCAGATAAACGAATCAGCAATTATTATATAATTATCGCTGCTGAGTAATTAAATCAGATATGTGCTTGATAAGATTACCAATAATTAATTACCATTAATGTCGACGTTTTCTCGCTTATGTTATATATTTATTAAGGATTATTAAAGTAAGGTATTAAAGAGCATTTATTTAATCTATTCAGAATAACAGTAATATTCTATAATAAAATAATTATATAGTAATTCCTGGTTTCATTTTATAAAGTAATTGGACACCTCTATTATCTGAAGCTTGATAAATAGTTTACTTGAATGTTGAGCATTATAAGTGCTCTATAAATCGACACTATCTAAATAGATATAATACTACCACTAATTGACGTTGAAAATAATAATCACAATAGTTAAATCTAAAATCTCAAAATGTAAATTATTTTTAGTTTCCGTAATAAACGCATAAATATTGTTATTTATTAGTCTATATTTCTGATGACTAACATGTGGAAGGTCCACCCAATGGCGCCGTCACCTATGGATTTTTGCAAAAAAAAATGCAAATTCTTTACCCTCACGACGACCCACGACGACATCTCGCCCACCCACTCGATTTGGTAGTGTGTGTAAGTGACATCGTCATGTTTTCTAATTTTAAAAACCAAGTTCAAGGGATACAGTTTCAATCGCCGAAATTTACGCTCACTACATTCGAGAATATATTTGAGAAAGTACCTGTTGCAGACTAGAAATTGAGCTTTGAAAATTGGTTCAGAAATTCAAACTTATATCCGATATGGTAGAGTGTTTTCAAACGTTTTAATTAAAAACTATGGACGTTTTTACTATTTTTTTTTCAATTTTTTCGGAGTGTCCTTCTAGTATATGTATATTAATTATATTTTTATTATTAAAGTAATCGTTATAGTGTTCGATAATTTGTCTTTAGTGTAGACCATCTATTTATACTATTATACGGTTCCATGCATGCGGATAAATATATAGAGATAGATATGACTCGGATTAATGCAAACTATTCCACCGAATCTTCATTCTCTAGCATTTCAAAGAGGTCGTTTACAAAAATTATTCATTGCTGTTCTAACAATTCTATAGTTTTATCCAAAAAAAAGTAATATCCATGAGGGATAGAAAAAAAGTTTGGGACGGCCGTCCGACATTACAAAATGTTTGATTGTTACCTCTATAGCGCAGACAAAGCCACTGGCAAAAACTATCTGATCTGATAAAAAATATTTATAAATAAGTAATTGAAGTACAGTAAATTCTATTAAATAAATTGTTTTCCACGTTCATAGATATTCGTGAAACGAACAACAATTGCAATTGAGCCATTTTTAAATGAACAGTCGCTTACATATGTTCTATTTTTCATTTATTCTTTTATTAACAAGTTAAAAACTGCCTACACAAATTTGAATATACAATGGATTACATATTGTAGCCGCGAGCGAGGACGCATCAACAAAAGGTGTGATTAATTATAGACAATTTTATTAAAACTGCCATCAGTTATTTTTGCAGTAGATATTCGAAAACCAACAATGCTCGAGGGTTCAACCTAAAAAAATATATACTCTTTTTCCAATTATATCAAGGCTCCTGAATGTAAATTGCTTTCAACTTTAATAAAATTATAATATAAATTGTAGCGGTTTATGTTATATTTGTAGGTCTCATTTGATAATGACGGCCAATTATATAAAAATCGTTAACGTTAAATATGTTTTAAATACAAACATAATCTAAATGTTTAAGGTGATAATTATAATAATGTTGAAAGTCATTATATTAAAAGTATTTTCTGTATATAAACCTATATGCATTATATTGAGCTATGAGCTTTTAATATTTATTTTTAAGATATATTTTTAAATTATTTTGATAAAGATTTGGTACGATTATTAATTAATTTACAAGTCTCATGTAAACAATACTTTGTTGCCGTTTTTCTAATTTTTTATAACAAATAAACGTTTGCATATTAATAACAATTATATTTTTTAAAGTAAATATAAAAACATTGCCTATTATTCCCCAAATAATGATATTTATAAATCTTGATATCAACTTTATTGACACTATTAATGAAACAGTATTATTAGGTATATTTGTAGATTTATGCGTCCGAGTCTATCTTTTTGTAGATGTAAGTATACTTAATCTTCTTAAACTTTATATCTTATAAAATACAATATACGTCCGAAAAAATTAAAAGGTTTTATTAATAAGAATGTATCTAGTAAGTAATAGAAGTATCTCATATAATGTAGGTAGGACTTAATCATCAAATAATAGTTCTTAAATAAAGACATTCTAAAATAATAAATACTATTTTGAGTAATGAATTTCTAACTGGCCACAAAAGCAAACATTAAACGTAAAGTTTTCATTAAAGGCGTTCTTATATCCATCGTCCATCAAACTGTGAGTTTCAATCCGGTTTTTTCTATAGAAGCAACATAACCTTGCTAGATGAAGCTCTACCACTATTAAATTTAGATCATCGTTAAAATTGTAGAGCTTTTGAAATGTATCCCACCATTATTTTTCACAAACCAGCACAGTACGTGCAAATACTAAGTAAGAAAGTAAACTGAAGTAAAAACTTAAAAGCTTCTTGCGTCTTGCTCGAGAACTATTAAAAGGATAGCAAATTGATGAACCGGTTTATATATTACATAAGATGATACCTATAACTCTTACAGCTACGTAACGTATAGATTGCTTCGACACCGTAAACATAAAACCTTCTATTAGTATCAAGTTCTCGGAATAATGCAGTAACAAGTTTAATGTTGGTTACTACTCGATACTAATGACTTTGAAGTTCGATCCCTAGGTCGTTAGAGAGGGAAAGTTAATTCATCTACAGGAAGCTACATCCATTATAATATTTTACTTTATAGACTCTATCTAAATAAGTCTTGAGACCAATTTTAAAGCAATCTATTTTTCTAATCTTGATCCATTTTTATATGTTATTCCTGCCTTTCATATGTTATTCCTTGTAACATGCCTGAATTTCCAATTAGGTAAGTTATCAATGTTGTGATTAAATTAAATTATCCCTGCCGTTTACAGAAATTTCTCTAGTCCAAATAGTATTCATGTTACTTTGTACATAAGAAAAAATAAAAATATCATATATATTTTTTTAACCACAAAAAGTTTATTTGATATTTATATTAATGGTAATAAGTTGACGTTAAATGCTTTGAGTTTTAATATTAGACACAAGAGAGTGCTTTACTATAAATTACACTGGGGTCAAATGTTATATAAAAGAGAGGCAGTCTTAATGCATTTTAAAATACAATTCTGGGTCATTCCCTTGCTCCTAGAAAGGTTCGTTAGAGCACCGCACCATAGTCGTAAAAAGCCCTTCCACTTTGGAACCGAATACTCAATTAGGCTTCAACGGCCTCACTTTAAACGAGAAAAAATGCAAATTGAATACTTGACGGTTGCCTTTAGAGTAAAATGCCAGTGAAATTCACTTATTCAAATTGTAATGCAACACTTTCTCGACTGTCAGTTACTTTTTGATGAAATGAAAATAACAACAACAAAGAAAATTGAATTAAGAGGAACAAAAAGATGGGAATTAAGGTTAAGAGGAGTAAGAAATACGGGAATCTCATTGCTTTGACGTGACGTTAAGCGTTTGCGTTCTTTCTCACTCACCGTATAGAAGAAAACCACTTTTGCCCACTTCTCTTTTACGTTGCGACGCACTGATACAGTCAGCCAGCGAACAAACCGCATTTCATTAATAACAAATAAAAAAATCAACATCACTCAAATTCCTAAATTTCCATACGATCGACACTTATTAATGAAACATCTTAGCTCACATAAATTTAAATAAATTTTTTTTAAGTTAATTCTGACTTTTTTATGATTTCATACAAAAATAAATAATGCAATGAGGAACTGATGGCAGGAGATTATTGTCATAAAAATAGTTGAAGAATATTACTATTCTTCTGTCAAAACACTAAAAACGACTTTGAAAAATCATCAATAATAAATTGATGAATTTTCGTGTTTCTTACAAATAAAGTAAACTGTTATCAGCATTTCTTATATGTTACCTGTGTAATATGAATGGTAGTTCGCTGTTTGTATGAATTTGAAAAAAAAAAAACAGACAACTTACTGTTCAATTATTTTCACTTCAACAAGGTATTATACAAACAATATCTTAAAAGAATAAATTGAAATAAAAATAAATGTTATTAATTTTAATTTGAACTGAATTTATCTACATAAATTCAGCTGAAATAAAGTTTTCTATTTTCATTATGTATAAAGTCAGTTAGTGACCCTGACAGTTTATGTGACGATCTTATAATTTTATAATGTCATTCCCTTTTTTCCTGATATTTAAGTCTTAAAACAATGAGCACCCCTATTACTTGGTAAATTCGTTTCCATATTTATTCTGCCTTTAGGTAATGTTTCAGAGAAAATCCATTATAGAAAATTATTAAAAGTATAAAGTAAAAAAAAGATAAACTACAGAAAACCTTATTTCAGCGGAGTTTTATACAACCAAACATTTCAATTTACACGAACTTATTTATACCTTATAGTCTTACTGACTTGATCAATATCCAGTAAGGAAATATTATCACCTAGTAAATGCAAATATAGAATAATGATTATATGTATAGATAGCAAATAGCCAGAAGGAACAAATAACTTGAATCTTGTTAAACAAATGAGTAGAAAACATGTAAAATCAATATTGGTCAGGAGATATTATTATATAATATGCACAAAGGTTTTTGGTTGATATTTCACTTTAACCCAGAAACCCATTAAGCATCGTGGTTATACCGCGTACCCAAAAAGAGTAAATTTAGTCATCATATTAGTTATTGCATTTGTATTTTAGTAAGAAAACGAAGGATCTGTCAATATAAGTAAGTAAGGGAGTTTTATTCTAATCACAACAATTTTATTAAAAATGCATCATAATTTGTCTTTGGATATTACTTCTAAAAAATAGCCTGAATAAAGTAGCCTGTTACTTATAAAGAAAAAATCAATAACTATTGCATAGTTATACTATGAATAAGAAGGAATACTCGGTCTAAAAACAACGTTAAAATAATTTCTTACTATTAAACTCGATATTACATTGTCATGACTATTCCACAATTATTTCAAAAGCCCAAAAAGGGCTTTTGAATTTAATTTTGAATTCATAAAAAAACTTACAAAAAAAAAACTATAATTGAGTTGTTTTTGTATGTAAATGACAGGGAAACAGCAGAGTTAATTATTTTTATATTACAGTTACACTTATTAAGGGCAGAAGAACTACTTTCTGAGGTGAAACTTCTTTAGAATCGTTGTAATTTGAAAGTCGATAAAACGAAAATGCGACTCACCCAACAACTAACAAGTAAAAAAAGTGTAAGTAGCCTTTAGCCAGTGAGTGAATGAAATAGAAGAAATCTATTCGAAACAATTTAAATGGTCAAAATAATAAAATGTACATTTTTATAAGTATTAAGAAAAAAAACATATACACAAAAGTTAAAATTAACTTACAAATAATTTGGTTAACATATTATTCAAATTTATAGACCACTCAACTTATGCAGAGAACAGTAAATATTCTCTTCTCCAGTATTCTGTAGCAGCCATTTATTGCATCATATAGCGCAGCGCTAGCAAGCAATTAAAAAATAATTATAACGATATACATTTGAATACAATTATAAAAAATATATATTACATTTCAATTACTACTACTAAAGAAAAAATATTAAATAAAAAAAAACTTTAATTCAATTATAATACATATCATACATATCAAACATTTATTAAATATTTGTAAATATATATTTTCGTTGGGCCCACTTACTCACTGGCTGATCTACGCACAGCTCAAACCGGTGTACCTAGAAAGTTGTACCTTTTTTTGACAAGGAGGCGATAAGAAGCGGGTTTTCAATCTTCCTACTTTAATGCTACTAACAGGTACTTTTAGTACCGATGTGCTAGATATCAGCGTGGACTGATAGGATTTTAATAATCCTTTTTCTGGGGGCTTCCTATTGACTTGGAATAATATCTGGAGTTGCCGGTTGCCAGGTTTCATGTTTTCACCTATGGGTGATAAAAAATTGAACATGAACCCTCGATAAACAGATATTTCTACTAAGGACGTATTCACAATGAATTAGACAATAATTTCACAATAAATAGAGTAAAAACAGTCTTCAAATTGTATATCTGCACAGGTACAAAGTATTGAACAAATAATAAGTACGCCGTTGTATAGTAGTGGACTTAGTCCTAGTTAATCTGGTATTAACTTCTGAAACTTCCTACACTTAAGTCCCCAGCCAATGAATCACATATCTCTATATATTTACCTATCATCTTAAAATAGATGAAGATGATAAGATAAAGATGTAAAGAAAGTCATATTTCTTACCTGAATATAAACTTTAACAAGCATATATAATTTGCTCTAATATCAATTTACACGCATTAGTCTGCTTAGTTTTTTGTTTGTTGTAATTTGTATTTGTTTTAACCAAACAAAGCAATTGTTTGATTAAGCCTTTAATCGACCTTTGCAAATATTTTTTCCACTTTCCTTAGAGTTAAGCTAAATTAGTTCTTTCCACTAAGTCATAAGCGTCAAACAATAGTCGTACCTCTTACATCACCTTACATCACCTTAATCGAAACTTAGGTGGTATAAAACAGAGGTATTTTGTTTTTATTGCGATTTGTTGTTATTTCGGTTACAGAAAGAATTAGTAATTATAAGTAACTCTTGAAAAGGATTGGACCATTATCGATAATAATTACCTCTTTTATAAATATTTTTTTTATTTTCTCTTTGTATTAATTAGTAAAGTATTTTTGCTGTCAAAGAAACTACAAATATGTTTGTATTTTAATATTAATTATTAATCAATATAACGATACTATCGTATCGGTTTATATAAATAAAATGTGTTTTTAAAAATAGATTATAGAGTGTTGTAAAAATTTAGGAATCAATGCAATAATATTATTGAATTCATCCACATTATTTTAGAACTACAAATAAACTTTAAAAAAAAACGTACCATAATAAATATATGAATTGCAAATTTCAAATTAAACTAAAAGGCGTTTGCGAAATAAATTATCGACATCGGTTTTCTACATCACTAATTGTTTTTCTCTTTACCTCACCGCCATGGTAATAGAACAAAGGATAAAGAAAGAGTGCCGCGGTGCGGCTTCGCCTCTCTGACAGTATTACGGCAAGTGCCTGTCTTTCCGAAACGATTAATTATAAAAAATATGTTTATAGTCAAATCATTTGGTCAAAAAAGGGGGTAGCCTGAAGAGTGTTTCAAAAGTGTTGATAATTGAAAAAAAAAGAAATATAAAAAAGTATTATTGATAAAACAGATGCAGATCCTATTTTATGTTTACGTGTTTTCAGTGACTGTGATACAACATGTGTACTATTTTGTTAATTAATTACTTTCATATTGTTATAATTAATCACTTTTGGGTTAGGCCACAAAGGGGAAACCACAGTAAATAAACGCGGCACTTACTCTACCTCCAGGAAATGAGTATTTTTTCATAACGTCTATTGAAATGTACCTCACCGCACCCGTACTATAAGGTAAAAACTATTGATGTTATAAAAAATATAAGTAGATATTTAAATTGTATGATATTTTTTTTTAGTTTAATTTTGTACATAAATGTTTTTTCGTGAAATGCGCCGGAGAGGAGATATTCCCAAAAAACTGGTAATAGGTGCCATGTTTTCAATTTGTGTTCGTGGGCGGTGGAGATACGATATGGCAAAGTTGAAAATCGAAAAGAGCATACTGAAATCCATAAAATAATTAATTTTCAAAACTCCCGAAAAACTTTCCATGTAAAACTACCCAATGATTAGACTATTATACAAACCATCAATACAACTTATTTGGATAATAAAAGTAAAATTTGGAAACAAATTATTTTTGGCAAACCGAGAGAAATGTAAAAGACGTCTCCTACTTCCCGATAAACGGTTTTATATCGCATATAATTTATAATAACGAAAAACGACACAGTATCTCAGTCTTCGGAGAGACGAGGATGTTCATTGACTCCAGGATTCAATTGATGCAGGTCTATTATAATCCAAAGTCAGAACATGTGAAAAGATAATTTTCAAAATACTAATATAATTTTGAGTCTGAATAACCATTTCAGTTATGTTTTCTTATCGAGTTGGTAACTTTTACAAAATAAAAATCCAAGTTTTCGTGTCGAACTGAGTGCAATATTTTCCCTCTAGGGATATTAATCCCTTAAATTGGAATGTGAAAATGTCAAGAGCGATAAAGACACTTACTTTATATTATATAGAACGAACTACAAAAGATTATTGATCTTTAATAACAGTAAAAAATGAAAATATTTATTAATTTCAATTTAGCTGCATAGCTGCAATACCTAGATACTAGTATAAAATAAATATAAAAAAAGTATCTACCAATAAGTAGTAGGACATTTTTATTTTATGTTTTTCAAAGTAAATTTTAATCCATTAATTCCCAAAACGAATATTATTTTACTCAATAAAAAAAATAAAAATGTAACTGCAAAAACGAATCAGCTTATATTTTTATAATAATAAACATATCTTATTTTCTTGTTTTATTTATATCACAATAAGGGTTTAACTCAATAATAAGACACGTCGTCTCGGCGGAAGATCAAGCGTTGGTTGCAAACAACATTATCAAACAGAAGTTAACAGAATTTCCCATTGGAACCATACCGTGGAGTTTATTTATTTTTGTGATATAAGCATTTTTACTAAAAAATTCCAAATTTATTTTCTCATAGTTTTATATCTAATAGCAAAAACAAATTGCTGTAGGAATAACAAAAAGTAGCGTTATCAAGTTTTTAAGTTGAAGTGTCAGTTACTAAATCTCTCCGGAGGGCGGTCAGTAAACAAATTTTAAACTACATAGAACACTTTGGTGCTTCCGTTCTTATAACAACCATTTAAAACTTAAGAAAAAAAAGTATGTATATACATATATTCAATGTAACTGATATACTCTCATATTAATTGCTGTTGTTCAAATAAATGCAGCTCTACCAATGGAGCTACCGTATCACTCTCAGCTTGTTTGAATTTAGTATTCTATATATAATCGTCTTTATCAACAGAAATGATCAAGGCTTTTCTTTATCATTTACGTTTCTTGCGTCTACTACGCAACGTCCAACCTTTGGAACGTAGGAAAGATTTGAAAAAAGATTTTATTAGAATTGATAATTGGTATTGAATATATTGTTAAATGTTGTCATTAGATTAAGTGATTATTAAATATCATCCTTTGTTTTTCATTAAATGGCAGCTTGGCGTTTCAATTAACAAAGTACAGTTTCAAACTGTCCCTTCACTGAGAAGTCTTTGTTTAAATTTTAAATCAGAAATTGCGACCTCCATGACTTAGAGGTATTTAAAATGATTACAATATTTATTTTTAAGTAAAATTTTCAAATAACGTATTTATACTGAATTCAGGGATATACTTCATAGCTATATTAAATTTGTTTACCAAACGACAACATTCTATTTTGTTTATCTACGGTATATTCTAAAAAATAGGCTTTCACCAGAGTGATAAAAATCCGGCCTTGAACCAGCGCTCCCAATTAACGAGAAACTAACTTTTCAATGTAGCTCATATATATACAAATCCTTCAAATGCTGAAAAAAAAAATTCATTATCGTCTATGAATATTAAGAACACTTGACGCGAGAAAATTTTAACTATCCATTCAATCAGAATAGTCATTTTATTTCTATTATTAATAAAAGTAGATCAGCTATTGCCCGCGACTACAACACGCTGTTAGCTAAGAGTGAAGTTTAAAAAATAGATGAATGTAAACCAAGACTTTAGTATACGTTTTTAACAATCTTTAAAAAATTTATGGGTTTAAAAAGCGAAGTGAAAATTAATACACACTGATATTGCTAGTTCGTATTGATTTCTGTTTTCAATATTGAAATGAAAGGACGAAAGAAATTACTAATTCAATATTAACTTTTACTTATTTTTAAAACCACGACTGAATTAAAGTAGATAAAACAGAAGTCTTTGAAGTGATTTATTAATTTTATTTGAAATATATGATATACCAATTTAATATTTTGTGTGGGAAGTAAAACTAATTATGTATTTTCTTTACAAAGGAAAGTAATGGTTTTAGTTTATGTTAACGAGATTGGTTATATAAAAATTTATCCTTTATTTTAAAATATATGACGGACAAGTAGAGTTTACATAAAAATAACATATTTACAATTAATTGATTTTTAATTATTTACTTTTTTTTTACCACCAACTATATAGATACTTCATATAAACAAGTACACAGTCTAAGGCCAACCTGCAATCTATTTATATACAATTACGACCATCATTCCTAAGCCTTCATATTCCGTAACTACTGCATCTGAAAGAATAAATAATACTTCACTTACCAGATTTGTAACCTAAAACATATTGAAAAATGTCAGCAGGTGTAGAGCTTATCTTTATAAAAAAATCAATTCCAGCTTTACAAGATAATAATTATTTTGTATAAAAATATTTAATTTACAGATTTTAATTATTGTACGAAGTGATCGAGTGGTTCGATCTAATATCGATCCATGTTCGCATTCAAATAAGCAAAGCGCTCTTCGTGCCAGTGCCTTTGTAAGCGGCCTGGTTAATTCCTTCTATTCAGCACAAGATTGATCGATTGCCTTGTTGAAGATTCAGTCGCTACAAGTGAAGTAAAATTTTATATTGAACTTTACCTTTACCTAACGTCTGAAGGAACATTGTAGATTTTACGTATTCAATTATTTATTTATCAAAAGACATCCATAAACTTTAAATGATCACAGTAATAAATGAGTGTCAGCTTTCTATCTCTGTGATACCGTCCCCATCGCCCACGCCACTGTGCTATCGCGTTGCTATTCACCTTGATGAGTTATGGCAGACTTCTTATAAATTGAAGATGGAAATTTCCCGACATATAAAATATGACGATATTAATATCTTATAACAGAAAATCAATCAACTGACAGGTATCAAATTTTGGATATCGATAATTCAATAAAATATCTAAATTTACATCCATTTTTCACAAAAATAATTTATTATAGTTACATCTTAGGAAAAAAAAACATCGAATATCTTATATGAAATCAAAATATTTGTTTCAATATTTCAAATTCAATTTAATTAATATATAGGTAATAATATAATATAAATTACATTTCTTATGAGGCTCCAAAATGTATAATATTCTTGTCAAATAAAATATTTTAATTTTTTTATTAAAAAAAATGTCATCCGTCTGCATTAATTTATTTCAATAAGCGAAACCAATATATTTTATTTTATGAAAACTGCATCAAGTTTCTATTGATTTGTTTTTCACTTCCTATTTATTATATCTGTTCGAAGTAAAAAAGCCAAGTTCTTTCTCCTAGTTCAATAAAACTTAGAACTTGGCGATTTCAGGCTAATTCTAATAGAAAATATCAAGGATCAAAAATGTTGCTCAAATATATGAAGGTAGGCCAATGTGAAATACAATACAATGTTTTTAGTCCCATCAATTCGTTTCCAGGCTGAAAACAGCCAGGCGGTTCAGGTCAGTGAGAAAGTCAAGTGACCAATAACGTTA
This sequence comes from Dircenna loreta, assembly GCA_963555665.1. Classification (NCBI taxonomy): domain Eukaryota; kingdom Metazoa; phylum Arthropoda; class Insecta; order Lepidoptera; family Nymphalidae; genus Dircenna; species Dircenna loreta. The sequence continues at coordinate 12,075,722 of OY743092.1, forward strand.
CAAAATAGTTGAAAAAATAATACGCTAAATAATTATATTATTTTAATCTTAATTAGTTTTAACTAATACTGTCATAAACTAAGCAAGGATCAGTGAGATCCAATCAATCAAAATAATTAGATTCTAATCTAATAGTTAATTTCCAAATTCACTTCGTGATAATTTCCATAATGTGCCATTAAATATATATTTTACTACACATTACTATGAAACAGTTTTAGTCAGTGTTTTTCTTAGTATCACTTAAACGATGTGACGTAACTGGACATGTGGCGGCCACAGAAGAGTAGGTGAGCGTTACAAACAACATTTCAAACACAAACTAAGTGAATTTCCAAATGGGATTTCAAGTTGGAAGCTTGTTTTGTTTTTGTTACTTAACTGTTTATATCTAACTTGTGCGAGATTTATTTTTTTATCTTTTCGTTTTTAACATATTGTAAACCAACATTGCTTAAGAATACCAAATCTGATTTATTTTTTCAATGAGACATTCCGATAAGTTTATCTGAGTGTTCAAAATAAAAAATAATATCTTTATCAAAAGCCAGTTGCATACAAAACTGTTTAGGCGAAACTACCACCAGCTCGAAAAATTACTTGCCACTAACCTGAGAAGAGCTGGTGACAGAAACCCAGCGATCTTGTCATATGTTTTTTTTAAAGTAATATTTAAATCCTAAGCTACTTTATACATTACAGAACATACTTCAAGTAAATCTTGAAACAGCCTGGCAGCGAATATTTAGAAATAAAGTGGTATCCGTTCGCATAAAAACTTCTTAGTTGCTTTCTTAAATTTATTAAACGATAATACTTAAACGTTTTCAGGAATTATGTTGGAAATTTGTATACATGGCCCCATAAAAAAATTACGCACTTTATAAAGTCGAGTAACAGGGAGCGCAATATTGTGTTTGTTCCTCGTATTTAAATGGTGTAAATCACTATGCTTGATTGAAAAATCAGTGTTTTTATTTACATATTCAATTTTTCAAAAATCTGCTGACCGTGAGTGCATTGATTTGCTTAAACATAAGCAGTGATTTCTAGAAAAAATAGGGATTCAAGCACTTCAATTGCTTTTAAATTTAAAAGTACATTATTTTACACCTGTTTTACATTTGATGTACCTATGTTGAAAACCATGGAAGTTTAGTCTTTTTATTATTAGCGAACAGGAACTAAAACTAAAAGCTTCTGGTAAAACAAGTTGATCAAATATTCAGGATACTCGGTAAACTTCTCAGAAGTATTGCTATAAATTCAATCTCCGGTTTTAAAAAATATTAAAGTCGGCTACACACATGTGTTGTAATTAAAAATTGATTATTTTAAAGTTTATGAGATGCCATAACTATTTCTATAGCTAATAAGATAATGTGTATTAAATATATTATTTTATTCTTAAATTGTATGTAAATATAATCTATTTTCCTCGCCTCGTGGCTTCCCACAGCCGTACATCATATACTGAGGGGAGAAACATTATTCAAATATATTCTGTGATATTCGATGACTATTAGTAGCAACACCTCGGGGATTTCGAAACTGGTTCTCGATAAGAGATAAAATATTTCATACCTCTTGAATTATTAACGATTACTTGATTGATAGATTTCAAAAGTTGTCTACTCACAGTTAAAAGGGTTTAAGTATATATTGCTTTTATTTAAAGTAGTTATATATATACTAGGATATTATACTATTTTATATGGTTATTTAATTTTTTATTTTTTTGGAAAATATTGTCTTCATCTGTTCTAATCGAATACACACTTATCCGATAATTTTATAATATCAACTTGGAGTCATATGCTATCTTTAAATAAACTCATTATTAAATATCGTCTGAATTGTTCATTAAAAAGATAATTAGCCTTTTAATTAAATGGCTACAATTTGCTACGGTGACTTGAATTAAATGTCACAAGTTCCCTGACTTAAAGTAAAAATATAAAATAGAGCATTCAGTGGTAATGGACTAAAATGTAGTTTAATGAAATGGAAGGATTTCTTTTCTGAAAGATTATTGAACTTTTGTTGCCGAAATTCTTTGTTTGTTAGTACATCATAGCAGAATATCAATAAATATTTGGTTGAATCTGATATGATCTCTCCTATTCAAATAAGCAAAGCTCATATCGCGTACAAAGCCTTTATAAACATATGGGTTCCTCTGTTCGGTACAAGATTAATAGATTATTTCATATTGAAATTATTATATAATGTTACAAGAGGAATAAAATACATACATGCGTAAATTCATGCATATTGCATTTGTCTTGGAGTATTATAATACGTTCATAGATTTTATTGATATAAATTGAGTTTTTTATAGGTAAATACATATTGCATATATTGTGTCGCATGATTTTTTTATTTTTATTATCTCTGCTTAAATGTACGTTTTTTGATGAAGCTATATTCTTTCAGTAAAAGTTTTTCTCGGTTTTTTGATTCCAATATATTATCAGTATTATAAATAATTGCGAATAATTACACTTATATTATACAATTTAATAAAACGTATAAAATATAATTTCTCAAATCAAAACCAGGGCCAATACTCGCCTCGGCAATAAATCACATTAATATACTTTGGAAAGGGTTTGGTTGATTACTGTGTTTATCAATAAAGCTTATGTACTATATAATAATGTTTGAAAAGATTTTTGTACATTTTACACTTAAGCAAATATTTTAACACTAGAACCCTTTTGCTTGGACTTGAACTCCTCAAATAAAATTCTTACTTCTGCCGCGTCATACTCGTTAAATCCTTTCACTTTCTATAATGAGTTATTTTCCACAATCATCCCGAAGTGCAAGTTAATTTACAACTGTTTCTAGATTAAAATGAACTCGAACGGTTGGAAACTATTTCATAATTGGAAGAAAAATGATTCTAAAGATAATAGTATTTCAGTTTTGTTTGCTAGTCCTGTTTAATTTTTAACTAAACTATAAATTTTAGCTCTAATTTCAGCAGTTTATTTCGTAAATCCTATTCAACATCCATATAACTATTCCTTATTTGATTATTTAAAATATTGACTACTTTAAAGGTATCTTTGAATTATATTATTATTTACAAGTAAATCGTTTGTAGAAATATTTTGACCAAAAATATCAACATTTTCTAAAATATTACCCTTACAACAGGTGTAGCGAATATGACAAGGAAATGTTTCAGGGGATATTTATATCAAGTATCGAAAGATTTTATATTCTCATCGGTGACACCTGAGCTGTTTGGGGTAACATATTGTGTCAAAAATCAATATTTTCAAAGGTTCTTAGTCAAACTCCTATTACTATATTATGTCAAATTGTATTATTAGTTTAAACTGTAAAATTTGCAATAGAACCACAATATATTTTACTTAATTAAAAAAAAGAATAATATGTGATTTTTTCAATATTTTGCATTCTGTCATACCAATATTTTATGTAGTGTTAAACACATTAAATTTACTAATTGAAAAACTATTTGAAGATTAGTATTTAGAAGAAATAGTATTTGCTAAGTAATAGAAAATAATAATGTAGCTTATCGATAACTTCAAATATCAACGCTGCAGCTATAGATTCGATATATTCGGAAAGTAACAGTTAGTCCGATAGAGAAAAACCTTTTCATTTTTATTACCCGAAGGTTGATATTCCATCCTACTCGCAATATTACTTACTTACCGCATATATATACTCGTATAATCTTACATGTTAGGTAAATATGATATTATATTTTTTGCTTTGTTTTTTTTTCTCATTCACACTTCCTATATGGTAAAAGAATATATTTCAATTTATTCGATGTATTTCAAAGCTATTATTGGTGACAGCGCCTAGGGAGCCGTTGAAATCTAAGGAATTTTATATTGTTAGAGCACATTTTGTTATGAGTCATTTAAATTAATCGAAATAAAAATGGTATTATAAAAACAATTAAGAGTAAAAATAAAAGAAATTAATTATAATAACTACATTGTTATTGTTAATTTTACAATATCTTAACTTAAACACAAACTTCTATATTGATAAATAGAATGTTAAAAAGTAAATCAACCCTATACAAAACTAATATTAATTCACCATACTAGGACTGATGAAGAACAGTAACAAATAGAAATCCGTTTTTGTCGTTAATTTCCTCAGAAAACTGTTAAAACAAAGCTACTTTATATGTAGAAGCCGTTTTAAAATAACAAAAAAAATATTATGTCATATTTTTTATTAGTAACTAAAATGTAGAGTAAAGAAGGTGAAATTTAAATTATTTTGGTGATCCTACCTGGCAATTTTTTATATAAAGAGCCCTCAATAAAAGAACGCCACACCGTCAAGGTTCGTTTCTTTCAACAAAGGTCCAGTTTATATGCTCAGCTGGTGCTGGCTAAGATGGCTAAGAAGATAAAATGTTCTGGCTAAGTGAAGAAGAAAATGCTGCAGCTCGACAAAAATATCTAACAAACCACATCTTTGTCTGTTTTAGTCTACACAAAGATGTATGTATGTATGTATGTATGTAGATAGCAGCACTATATTCGTTCCAAATCAAGAAACCGCCCAAATTTTTATTCACGTCAGAGTCAGCCATGTTACTCCTGTTTGGATATTAATGAACACAAAATATCTGTTGTCTTAAATTCGTACGACGCTGATATTAGTTTTCAAATTTCAACAAATATTACTTTGGACAAAGGTGATAGTTTTGTGCATTCATCGAAGTTATTTTGTACATTTTTAATAAAGAATATTAAATATTTTTAAATTATAGAATGTAGATATCTGGATACTCCGTCGGAGGAAGTTCAATCCACATCTTGGCATGTGTGTATGTTTTACATCTTTTATTTTTTCACGATTCAATTATTAATGTCGTGCAATAACTATGTTCACAAGAAGATAAGACATTTCTGTCTCTCAGAGAGTATATTTTATTTCCAGAATTAAATGATATTATAATGATAGTTGCAAATTGCCTATAGGTTCGTAAGGCAGAACAAAATTATTTTGATTTCTTTCAAAAGTATCAGTTTTTTCTAATTTATTTCTCAACTTTAAGTATATTCATTAATTTCTTTTAAATATTCAGTATTACATGTTGATTTATTCAATATTGAACTCATTTACCTTGAAGTATTATTTCGCAAGCTTTGGATACATTCCAGAACTTAACCAAGGTCAGTGATGACTTTTGTGTTTTATTGTATTTTGTTTTTCACCTTTTAGCAATGTTCAATAAAAAAATGGAACAAGCACGTTTAGTACTGTAACAGGAAAACTACTAACTGACTACCTAAGTTATTTACTTGATATAAAATGCTTATTAATGAGCTAGTTACCTCATTTAAACAATTTTAACCATTTCACTATCATGATTAACGTTCAATTAGGCAGTTTTTATATTTTCTTTCACTGATGTTTACGTATTTATAAATACTATATAATTTGTATTGTCATTAAATTTTGTGGTTTTAATAGATTTTTAATATTTTATTGACTTAAGTTGTGATTGTCTCAGCTACGTTTAAGCCTGGTACTGAGATATGCCACAAGCCAACTTTATTCGTCACTCTCTCTCTCTCGATAGGGTAAAGCTAAAAAAACAGTGCTTTGTTTCCATCTGTTTATTATTTTTTTCCCTAAAAGTTTTAATTTGTTTACAAAATGGTACTAGGTGTGTCTTTCTAATTTTTTCAGTCACAAATGTTAATTATGCGCTGGAGTCATGTATTTCAGCAAAAAAATAGCGGTTAATAATTTTGTATGTAGCAACTACTACTTATCATTTATTTATTTTCTATGATAATGTATATGACATCCAAAAAGAGGTATTTGTTATTTTTATGCTTTTTTATTTTTTTTGGCCAAGAAAAAATAAAAAAGACTCTATTTGATTTTATTATTAGATGGAGACATTTCGAATGTATTTTCGATTACAAGATATGTAAAAAGGGATTTTAATTTACGGTCATGAATCCGATATTTTTATCAAAAATAAAATACTTATAATTTTTAATAATATTGTGGAGACTAAAAGAAACAAGCACAGATAAGTACAAATTTTGTGAACATATAAATAATAAAAAAACAAGCTTATTCCATAATAAGGGAAGTATCTAGGTTTTGGTTTTTTTGAAAAGCAAGGGTTTTTGCCAATACGCCTCTTCAGCTAAAACGTTATAATATATCATTCATTTCAGAGACTTATACCAAAAAACAATGAAATGGAATAAGTGAAAAGGTATTAACTTCTTTTCATATTTTTTTCTTTGGCCTCTGAAAGTTTAGTAAAAATTAAGTTAAAATAATAGAAAATGATTTATTAATTTACTGGAAAAATATTAATGAATAAATATGATGTAAATAAATATAATCCAATATAAATGTGGACATTTATAAATGTTATTAGTTTCAATTTGTTTAAGTTTATTTAGTACAAAATAACAATCTGTCGAAACATAAAATTGCATTATTTTTAAAAATACATCCATAAGGCATTATTCCAGAATGCTTCTTGTTATGTTTTTTTTATTTGTAAAAAAAAATAAAATATGTTATTTTCCCAATTTAAGACAGAGGAGTTATTTTAAATTTAAAAGAGTGATGGTGATCTTTTCTTTCATGAAATATCCCCATAATATTATTTTAATTTAAGCCACTGTTGAATCTAATGCTAAATTTGCTCGAATAGATATTAATTGTCACAAAATAAATTTTATATAAACAAAACAATTCAATATTTCTTAACACCCAAAGCGACGGAAAATTTTATTCAAAGTACGAAGTGTGAAATTGACTTTCACTCCATATTGCAAACATTGAATGCATTTTAAGGTGATATGCAGTCAAGTGTCATTTTTATATTTCACTCCATATTTCTGGTAGTATTATGTTAAATTCAGATATGCATAACTGATTTCACGCTTTAAATACATTTGATATTTTTCATTAGTGTCACATACTTTTTCGAAAGTTATTGGAACGTGATATTTTTTTTTACATTCGGATATTTTCAAGAATTGTTTTGTGTAACTTGTCTTTTCCACCCTTTTATTTCTTATTTTCGTTCACAAATGTTTTGGAGCACGAAAAAGAAATTTCGCAAATAAACACTACCTCTATGCTGGAATGTTTGAAGAGTATTCTGGTACTTGTTTATCGTTGTATACGGTATTCAATGTGTACATTCAAACTTTCCTTTGAAACATTCCATAGCGTCGAATATCAGTATTAAACATTTGTAACTATTGCCTTACTTGTACTTTAACTTTTCGCTATAATATTATTTTTAGAAAATATCTACATCTAATAAAAATATAATTCTATGCGTTGATTTCAACTTTAACCTGACGATCCCTCTACCATTATAAGATTCAGATCATAGTTAAAATTATATAACTTTTGAAATTTATTCTACGAGCCAACCAATTCTAACAACTGAGTCTACTTCTAGCTGCATTGATAAAGATTTTATATTTATAGGATAGAATAGTAAAATAATCAATATTTTTTTATGATTGTGGGCATAGTGAGTAGCACCAACGAAACACAATAAATTATGTTTGTTCCTATAACTGTAAGGTGCATGGAAATGTTTAAAAATAATATTTTGACTAAATATCCACTTTTGAAATATAATAAAAATTAACATACAAATATTAGAAATCGTTCAAAATTATTTATTAAGGTTTGTACAGAGGCCAGGTCATTGAACAAAATTAAACACTATTCCAGTTCATTTTTTACTTACTAGCAAAAAAGTATAAATATGTAAATCTTGAAACTCCAATTGTATCCCTTTCACATAGATAAACAAATAATAAAAATCAAATCAGATAAAGAAGTTGCCTCTGTTTATGAACATTATTGAAAAAAAGTGTGTTAATGACACGTATGAAGTAAAAATTCTTCATGATATATTAGTTTCTATTTAACATTAACTATTTGTCAAGTGAGGTTTACGGAAAAAGAAATAGTTTCGTATCAAATAACAGCTATTTTATTATTATACAGATGAATGAAAATCATATCATCAATATATATTTTTCATTATTCTTAAAAATATATTTTATCCCATTAATACATACGGTCAAATTATTATTTATTTTAAAATCTATATGCTCTTGGATTTGTTCTCGTATAGTTGGATAGGTTTTTAATTTTCTGTAATGATTGTCAGTGAAGTTACTGCGTTGATTCTTGCCTAAAAAAGTTTTTGGATAAAATGAGGGATATTTCTTATGTTTCGGTAAACCAAAACAGATATGTGATGATATAAACTATAAATATATTACGTTTGCAATAAATAAATAACTGAGGCAATCTCACTTTCTGTCTGGATTTTAGTCATTTTTCGGGCTCTATATTCCTTTGCGCATCTGATTTTTTACGTCTGCATTGAAATGGAAAACTTCCATTCGCCTCTTTTAATGATTCTGGATGTTAATCGTGGTTTGATGAAAGATCATTAGCTACTTAAGTTTTACTTTTTTTTTAAGCACTATATGCTCGAACGCTCTACTGTATGCTCTTGAACTATATGCTCTTGAGCACTCTATTATTGTTGCTACGCGTCTATTATTTGTAGTTATAATGGAACCACCGATTTGAGAAAAATAACGATAGACATCAAGTTTAACTACTGTTCAATCAGTAGAATCCATTGAATTTGAAAATTGAAAGCCCGCATTCTAGTAATAATAACAGCTTTTACATAAAAAAGTTAATTAGAGTATTCTGTTCAGCAGAACACGTTTTGAATGAATGATTAATTAATAATTAACAATTAAAAAATACAACAATATCTTATTTAGATTTTTTTGAATTTGCCTTCTTTGTATATTATTATTATTTTCATTATCTTACAAATGTGTATGGTCTGCCAAATTGACCTTCGTATTGTAAAATATTGAATAATTTTAATAAATTAATAAACATTCAATACTCACAATCAAAAGCGAGGTTGACATAAATATAACACCTAAATCACAATCATGATGATGATTTATTTATTTATGAACACAATATAAATAAATATGGCACGTAACTGAAAAAAGTAACGGCAAAATTTGATAAGAAGAAGTCATCAAAAAAGTTTCACTTGAATATATCCAGCTTCTGGCACTTCTTCTCTAATATATTCTCCTACTGTCAATGATGATTCATTACTTCAAGACAATATAAAAAAAAATAAAGTAGAAAGTTAAATTTTTTATCTTATATATTATTATATTTAAGAAAAAAAATGTATTCCAAGAAGTAATGTAAAATTTTTAAAACTCAAATATTTAAAGTGACTCCGGCTTACTCCGCGGACAAAGGAAAAAAAGGTGATAGGGTTTTAACAGTAAATCTGGATTTACTGTTAGTTAGTATCAGAGCATAATGTCATATAATATTCTACTTTGAGGTAGTACTAACATAATCAACATTTTCTTTCTACAAAAGAGAGCTAACTATTTCTACAATTTATAATCTGGACTCTACAAATTATTTAGGTGATAAATTTAAGCAAACCAATGTACCGGTCAGTACATTTATGAAAATCTTAAATATGTACAAAAAAAATTAATACTTTCATGAAACACAATAACAATAACATACACAATATTTAGGTAACTTAGGGTTTAATTTGATTTTAAAAGAGCACATATTATGCTGTGCGTTAAGTTTCTGTCGCCAGCTCTTCTCAGGTCAATGGCCATTAATTTTCCAAGCTATGTATCTTAAATAAAACATCTTTCAATTGAAATAATACATCAATCTAAAGATTTATTTATCTTTTATTTTTTTGACGTTTGAAATCCTCGCTCTGAATATTTTTAATTTACTTCAAAAACTCACTTCGCGCTAATTGGAAGTGCTGGTTTGAGTTTGGATTTTCATCACTTACTTGTTAAAGCCTAATTGTTAGAATATATCTGAATGAAATGTACGGTACCAAAAATATAAAAATAATATATAAAACAACTGTCATACGAACGTTCATATTGCCATAAGACTTTAGATTGATCTGTTAAATGGGTAATTTTGCTAAGCAACTATAATCATTTTTAACTAATTTAAATTAATTTATTTTATCTAGTAATTATTATTTATTTTAATAATATGTTAGTAACGCAGGTATCAAAAAGACTTATTCATAGTTTATACTGGTGTAAAAAAAAGAAATAAAAAGATTATTACTGATTAAAAAGATCATTAAAACAAGTTGCAAGAGCCCCTGTACTAGGTTCGAAACCCGTGTTACTCGGTGACCCGCTCATGCACCAAGACGAAGGTAATCAATAATAAATAACAAGCATACAATTAATACAAATTCTAAGAACACAAACTAAAACAGAATATAAAAAAAATAATTAAAAAACTATTAATTAACTTATGATCAATAAAAACTTATATTAAAACACCAATTAACTAAAACTTAGATACATATACCCATTTGGGTATATGTATCTAAGTTTTAGTTGGGTAAAAAAATCGTCTTTATTCCAATTTATTTACAATGACATCTGAAAATTTCGATACTATAAGCTGACAAACAAAGCTTTAAAATAAGCTTATTAGTAAATATCTAGAGACTGCAACAATGACACTCAGTACAAACAATACAAACGACAATCACACCACAATACTAGAATGTTGGGACACATGGTAACTGCTGCTCGTGGTAGTACGAGACTTTCGCGGGAATATTGCAGTGCTAGTACACAAACACAAACATATTCATTGACCAACCGGAACCGTAAGTAACAAAGTATCTTGGACATCATCAGCAATTAAAAATCGCATTTTCCCTTTGCTGGTCTCAATTATTTTATATATAAAGATAAACTCCTCGAGAAACGTAAAAATTGCTTCTTAGACGTAATGGGGTTTATCTTGTCCATTTTATAAGCAATAATACGATAAGAGTTTTTGATAACAAATGATTGATTTGTTGAACGAAGAACAACTTGTTATAGTTTATCAAACAATATATAACTCGTATCGGTGTGTCGTTTACTGTGAGAAAAAAAAGATTTAAAAAAAGTCTATGATGATTTTTTTTTTACATCATAGACTTGATTACATCAAATAACCAATATTTATATATTATCAGCCACCACCAACATATGAACCAGCAGCTGTTCAGATGAAATTCTGTCATACATTGTCAAAAAACTTTCATTTAAAGCCAGTTCTTGTCTTTGAGAGGAAAACAATTTTTCCTAAAAAACCCCCTCTGTCTAGACAGACGGACGGTGATCAAACGGTAAAACTTACTTTAAGATATCATATTACCGTTGTTTGGGACATTTATAAATTCACAATATAAATTTTTGCGTTGCAAAATTTATATAACATGCATGCAAACAAAACATTATACTTTAAAAGATTTTATTATTAAAAGGCATTACAAAACTTTTATTTTGCTTTTCCGCTTGTATAAAACAGACTTTGTGCAGTAAGTAATGACATATTTATTATTCAATACAATCTGCATCCTATACTTTGATTGTTAATAAATTATAAGATGTATATTGCCAAGGTTATGTCGTACAAGAGTACATATCTACTCTTTAGAAAGTGCTGAATCTCTCAAGCTTAAGATAAAATCATTATATGTATTATAAGATTTGTTTGAATTTATGTAACCGAAATATAAGTTTTCAAGAATGTTATATAGCTTTGCAAACTTACAAATATGAAATTAGTTGTGGAGTCAAGATAGCTCAGTGGAATATTAAGAAGCAGTTGTAAGTATTTATAATCAATGAAAAAACTTTAAAAAACCTCTTGTACCTATAAAAAATGTGAAATTGACTTAGCAACTTGTAATTCCCAATATGTTTGTACGATTTCATGTTAAATTTATGTATCTAATATGTTTGCTGTGTGTACATAAATGTTAAAATAAAAAATATTTTATATAGTCAAATATTTAAAAAATATATATTTTTTTACCAGAAATTAACCCGTTAAATTGTTAAAAATGTTAAAATTTGATCTTGCAGTCATGAACAACAATGGGAGAATTCCAAATCATATTCCAAAAACAAATGCTACTAACGTCTCTAAAGTATTATATATAAGAGCCAAAGAGCGTATAATTTCAGAGAACACGTCCACGCTTACTGGAGCTTGGTTCCGCGCCAAAATCGGCCCTATATTTTTGGTACATTTAATTTTATAGCATCCTCTTATCATCTCTTTCTTATCTATTCATGATAATGGCTGTAGATTATGCTCCAATATGCTTTTCTTTAACATTTTCTTCCTCCTAGCACTTTTTTTGCTCAAGTTTAATGGTACACAAAAAATGTTTTTCGAATCGGATGAATAAGGTGTCGTTATGTTACTGCACTGCGCGTTTTGCTAGTTGACGTTCATTTTACTACCCAGATATTAATTACTAAGAGGGTTCACTGCTTGTTAATTTCTGGGTGTATAATTAAAAAGTTGGATCAAAACATTTCTGTGAAAGAGATAATATAAATAAATCAGTTCATTAGAAATAATAATTAAACAATTTGCAAAAGTATTTATTCCTTAGAAGTTTGTCAAAACAAATGTTAAATCATCTACGTCGTGCAGAAATACTATAATAACTTAGTTGGAGAATTTAATTTTTCGCATGCTCACCGCATGCCATGGCCTATGGCGTTTATTATTTACAATTAAATATACTTTATGGCATGGGTTGATGTTTTGTGAAAGTTTATTTATTTTTTCCATATCAATGCCTTTTATCATTCCAACCGCGTGATCAGTCATACAACAAGTATAACAAAGCTGAAGCCATTTATCAAGGCACTTTTGGTTATCTTGAAACATTATGTAAATTTTTGTAAAAGCAAGATCTTGGCAAGGAGAGTTTTTCGTTTACGCTGATGGATGTGACGGATGTGGCTTACGAATGTGGCAGCTCGTTGTAACTTATACTTATTTATTATATCACACCCGTCCCTGGACGCATCCAGAAGAATAATCCCGCCAGATATTCTTCTCCCCTCCTCTCCTGTCTTCTGAGCAGCCACCAAAGTCACTGGTCGTCTAAGCTGGGCCTTCCCAGAGAAGGGACTCACCCAGTAGGGTGGCTAGGCTAGTCAGCCCAGTAGGGCTGACTAGCCTAGCCGGATTCCATTCTCCACATGGTCTAAATTTAATACGCCAACTTCATTTTGACATTAGTATTCTCTAGGTAACCTTACAATAAGAATCATCTTGGTTATTACGTAAAATACATAAAAAATACAATTTCAAGTATATATAACATAACAAGTTAGCAAAAGAAACACAAGTTAAAGTTTTTAAAAAATCAATGGAGCTGTTCATTAAAGCCTGAGCAAGAAAGGGAATGGTTCATATACTTAACAAGCTACCCTCGAAGTCTTTTTAATCAAAAAACTTTGAAAACAAAAAAGATGCTTATCATTTTGTTATAGTGACAAAAAAATATTATAGGTTTGTCAGTTTCCAAATATATATATTTTTTCTTTTATTATAAGTTCTGAGGCTATTTTACTATCTTTGTGCTGCTCGTTACGTCGATGTCATAACTGGCAATCATAAGACACGAATCCAAAGTCTCATTACAATTGGTTGAGAAATGCAATCTCTATGCGAGATCAAATAAATACCAATAACGAAAACTTTTTCACCTACTTTTGAAGCGATTGCGTTCGCTCGCTGAGTCAACCAAATCTTAAATAAAACTAAGCCAATGTTCTGAATATGCTTTGGTTCAATACTTCTCTTATTCAAATTACTAATACTTGCTGGTGGCTAATAATTTCTGAATTATGTAGGTTTAATATCTAGTTCACAAACCACATATTTTTATCGAGACCGGACCAATGCAAGGATCACAAGACGTTCATCCTGAAATGCAATTCATCGAAAAACCTTATCTTAGTTACAACAATGAACATAATATAAAATGAAATTTTAATCTATAAAACAAAAGAGTTTATTTATGTATAGGTTCTATTAAATAATTACTATTGTTTTATCATCATTACATTATATTCTTATTAGTTTTATTGATTATATTAATATTTGCATAATTTATGTTTTCAAAGCCTCTTCATTGAAGAGACCGTCCAGAACTGTTGTCAATTTGATGTTAATTAAAATGGAAATGTACCTTTTAATGAAGTATAGGGACAAAAAATTATAATCACTTTATCCTATTATAACAAAATGACGTATTTTATCACAAATTCAAATTCCAAAGATATCTTAGTTTATGTTTTTTTGCCAAAAATATTTTTACTTACTCAAGTTGAATATAGAAGAGTATTACTTAACTGGGTTTCATACAACTCTGTTAATATGTCAATTGTTTTTATTGCCCATAAGAGTAATATCTGCGATATTATTCTCCTTAACAATAAACCAGTTAGACTGTAACTTAGAACTTCAAGGGTATTGTAAATACAATAATAGTTGTAATAAAATGAATCACTACTTCAATAAACGTGGGTTATACGAAGTTTGTCGTTTTGTGTATATTTTCAATTAGGTCACAGGCACTGCATATGATCTCCAAACTCTCATCTATCTCTATCATATATCTCTATATATCTCTATCATCAGTACACTACACTGCATTAAGATATCATATGGCCTGTGATTTTGTATGACAGAATGCTGTTCAGTGACAGCAACGGGTGAAAGGAAACTCCATGCATCTGAAATACATTGAGACTGGTGTGTATGTAAGAGAAAGTTTTAGGTTGCTTCAGTGACAGAAAAGCTGAGGAGCAATAGACTGACCTGGTATGAGCATGTAAAGTGGTGGGATTAATGTAACATGGTAAAAAGAGAACTCTGTATGAACATAGACCTGGACGTCTATGTTTAGTAAAAAGTTTGTCTTTTTTTGTAAAAAAGGGAACAAAGACGGAAGAAGGTTTAGATAAATTGTGTGGAAAATTTTAACGAGTCTATGAATATTTAAAAAAGTGAGCACTTCAATTACGTGTAAAAGACATAAAACAGCTTTGGTGAATAAATAGTTTCCAATATTATTTTTTTAAACTACAATTCTCTCGTTACAAAGAGTATTTAATACTTTAAGTAAGAATTAATTTATTATACCTCAAAATTATCTGACAATCAATACTTATTTATTTAAACTACTATTACTTGACAATTTGTAAAGTAACAGTAAAGTGTATTTTTTTAATGATAATAAAGTAAAGAGTAGTGTTAATAGAATAAAATAATCATCTCGTTATTATAAAGGATTATGACGTAACGTTCACTTCCATGTATTCAAACTAGTGCCACGATTAAATAACGTAGAAGTGAATCAAAAGTCTATTTTCCAAAATATTATTTCTAATAGAACTGGTTATAAAAAAAAACATGTAAATGATTGGTTATTCATTGTTATCTTCCCTTTTATAGCGGGCTTGACTAGACAATACAAAATAACATAGTGTTACAATTTATTGCTACGGAATATTATAATCAAATAATTTATCACTCGTCGTATGTACCAATGTTACTAAACTTTGTCCAACGCTTTCTCTTTGGTTTGTTCAATGAACGCGAAGGCCCGATGAGAAATTACATCTCTAACTACTTAAAGGCCCGGAGCAGTAAAACGTAAGGTTATTTTGCACTTTGCGCCAAGCACTTGGCTTCTTAACTTTTACGTGCTCAGTTTATGTCCACTGAGAATTAAAATCTTCTTTTAGGAACAAAAATTAAACAGACAACGTTGTGTTTATACTTTTTTAATTTAACAAGTTACGATTTTTTATTTTCAATACATTAAAGCCTCTACAGTTCAGATATAATTACTCATATAAATATAATTTGGGCTCGGAAAAATATATTTTGCCAGTAAAATATTTTATATTAATAAATTATGATAAAATGTAAATTTGTATAGTAAGTGTGTCAACTTTTTTCGTGATTTAAGACATTTGCTATGGAAATAAAAATTAATGAAAATTGCAAAACTTACTTATGCATGCACATTATCGAAATTTTTATATAATGGTACTTTAGCGTTTTAACATCTTTGGATTTTAATGTTTTTTTATTTATTAATATCATTTACCTGGCTAATTAAAGGAGTATCTTCAGAAAGTACAGTGCAATCAGATAAGGTTTAACATATATGTATATATATATATATGTATATAATATAAGTATATTTTTTTTTCACAGTTTCATTAGTATATTTTCCAAAGGAACTTGTCTTTGGGTACTGCATTGTGCTTATATGTTGCTTCTTTTTACGACATTTTAACACACTAGCTACTTTTGTCCGTTGAACTGCAACGTGTTGCATATAAAAATAGAAACTGAAGTTCAGTTACCTACTGGAGCTAAATTCTATAATATATAATAGTATCCAACAATCTCTGTCAATAATATAAATCCAATGAGAAAGTTTAGAAATAAATATATTAACTTAAGTTTATAGACCTAAAAATTATAATATTATATATAATGTATGATTTTAAGTATTTATAAGTTTTGCAAAACTTAAGTCAAACAATAAGAAACTACATTTAAGTAATTTTTAAATAAACATCAATAAGTACCGAACCGACTTACAAGCACTTTGCTCAGAGCCTTATCTTTATAAATATTGAAATTTAACGTTTATTTTTTAATTTCCAAGAGTTTTAAAAATGATTTATACTTGGGATTTATTAAAAGGCCCTTCTGAAAATAGATTGCATAACATTTTATTCTGAAAAGTTAAATAAAAACTTTAAGAGATAAGATATAAATTAGAACAAATATTAAAAAAAAAAGGTCTTGGAAAAGTTAAGAAAAATGAAGGTCTGTAATGAATAAATGGTTGGAAATAAACGGTTGTGAACTTTTTCCCTATAATGACCTTCTTATTGAGCAATTTTTCAACATTTGATAAACAGGCAGTTAGAAGATTGTTTTTGAAGTGAAACATCTTTTAAAACTTTTTATTTGAAAATCGGCAGATCGAAAACGAGTCACGACAAATAAACCAATACTTAAACGTTTAGGACTAAGCTGACAACAGAAAAAAATAGAATACATTGCACAGTATTTTTTTAATTTATTATCTTAATAGGTTATTCAAAAAATATTTATATATGGTACTTGTTTTATTTATATTTTACACGTTTTTATATAATGAGATAAAATACAATAAAATATAAAATAATATTTGAGCTGGGTAAAAATATAATAAAACTTACAATTATGCTTATATTTTCTGGTAATATTAGTCTCTCGTACTCGTCTCGCTACTTTTCTGAAGTTTCATTTGTGCCGTGTGTAATATATATATATTCTTCATATAAGTTGATTGTTTATGACATTTCGATCTCAAGGAGCGAATACCGTGTATTATATAGCTAGGTGTATTATATATTATATGAATAAACTAGCTGAAAAATATGTACACAACAATTTTTATATGATTCTATACGTCATATTATTGTATACGTTTTAGAAGTTGAAAAGAGATTTGTGTTAATTTTATCATGTTAAAAATTATTATAACACGATAGCACTGAAATAATATATCCGATATGAATTTGAAACTTGAATTAATAAAAATAACAAGCTGGTTACTCTGTAAATATAATTTTAACATACTATAGACATACATTTTAAACCCCATCGTCTAAATTTCTCCAAAGTAAATACAAAATCCTTTGATAATCGAAAGTCGAAATCTACTTTCATTCTGCTTGATTTTAGTATTTACACTGCGGTATTTGCACGGTTAGATTTTCGCCGTTTGGTTCGGTCGTCAGTCGTGCGACGGAAATCAAATCTTGTAATTTTCTCACAAACTTTTATTCCATAATATAATTTTATACCATAATAGAAAAGAATCTCATTAACTCTAGTTAAACTCTAGATCTATCTAGGAATCTCATTTATAGGAAGTGGTTTATATAAATGGAAAGCGATCTCTAATCAGATTAAGTCACTTCTAAAACTATATTGGTGTAAGAACTGAAGATGACAAATAAAAACTACGAGATTAGAAATAAATAAAATGAATATATACATTTATAAAATAAAAACAGTATTCACATTTATAAAATAATAATAATTATATTCAGGTTAAGTAATTTGACACGTTTCAAGATCACAAAAAAGGTACTGTGAATAATAAAATTTTGTTCGGAACGACAATAGTGGTATGGCTATTCCTTGTCAAAGGTCCAGTAGTTACTAAGTCTACTTAGTAACCAGTGGCTCCAACTGTACTAACGCGAATGCTATCCACTAGACTTTAAAGGCAGACCAAGAATATTATATGAATATTTCGTGTTTTTACTTATTTTTAAGCAGAGATAAAGCATAAAATATCTATTTAAGCAAAATAAGAGATATTGCGTTGGAAACATACGAAGATATGTAGGTATATAATTTCAATCAATATATGGGCTTCAAAATTAATCAAATTCAATTAATGGTTCCTCGCACGCACCGTTATTCTAATATCGGATGAAATTGCTAATGGAACATTTTTAATATTCAGATCAAATATGTAATATAATAATGATATTAAAGACAATTCTAGTTTTATTAAAAATATTTTTGGATTTAATTATGTGTGAATTGACAATTGTATAAATATTATGTCGAATTTAATTGTATAATGTCAATCAGTAAAGATAATCGTTCAAATTGTTTATGTTTGTTTTAAAGTCATCTTCAACACTTTCCAATAATTACACAAATATATAACCTATATCTAACTTTGCATGGTGATTTTCCTTTTAATAAGTTTGCATGTTGAGTTTGCGTGTTAAGGTCTAGAGGTTTTTTTTTGCAAATATTTCTTTAATCTCACATAATCAAAAATGTATGCACATTATTTCCAAGAATAACTATGTGGTGTTCCACTTTAATATGAAATACTTATTATATTTAAAAATTTTACGGCTCGAGGACATTTAATAAAACTGGCCTTTATTTGTTTTTTTTTTTTGTTCTTCTGTGGCTTCGCACGATTTGTGCATTTAGCCAATTTGATTTATTTAAATTGTCTAATAACTATAACTCGACGTTTCGTCTTGTCCTGAGTCATGACACAATTTTTTTCAAAACGATAGTTTTGGTAAATTAAAAACGCCAGTATGTAAAGTTAGGAAATGTTGGAAATTTTAGAAATAATAGACAAATATTTGTACCCTACTCTATTCAATAAATAGACAGTGGCCAACAAATCAAATTATTTGTACCGCTCTATTTATGGCATGGCAGAATACATTGCGATGTGTAAAATGATTATTCAATTGGAACTAAACCGCAATGACAATAAATATCAATTTATAAAGCAATTTGCATTTTCATATAAGGCAACGTTGCAATTTTGAGACTTGAAACAGAGTCAGACGAAACTTCGAAATTCTTGTCTATTCATAATTTTATATCGTCTTCTATTTTAGTTTGGTTGTACAAGTCTCATTATGCCAGTCGCCTGGCTGCGGTTGTAATAAATCTTAGTTTTGTAGCTTTTACTTATTCTCTAACGTCGTCAAAATCTTTTCCAGACTATAAATATATATAATGTGCTGTGTGCTTTCTAAGGAAGATAAAATAATAAAAATGTAAAGAATGCATTTTCTAAATAATAAATATTAAAATTTTACAGTTTTAATAGCATTCTAGTGAAACACGAATATGGAAAAATATTTTGTATGTCATAAAAATTCAAATAGCTTCGAGTATTATCATATTTTTAATACGATACCAGATATTATTATTATTATTTTAAATATGTTGGCATCTTTAACGTAGACCAGCGTGTTTAGTTGTTTGTTGGTCATGCTCTGTAAAAAGTTTGACAGTTATATTCAATTTTTATATTTCAATTTTTTATATTCAATTCAACAGTACTGCTAACAGATATTTACATAATTAAAGATAAATGTCATGATCTTTGTTATTGAATTTCGCTAGTGTGAAGTTTTGAATAACTTATGCAAACGTGTATATTATAAGTTCAAAAAATAAGCGACGCCAGTCTTTTTAAACAACAATATTTATGTTATACATGGGCGATTAAAAAGTAATTATTAAACATTCGAAACTTAAATAACAAAAACGATAAAAACTTGAAATCAATCAGAGCAAAATTATTTAGATATCACTGAATATGAAACGGGGATAGCATCATTCAGGCAACGCATCTATCATCATAAATTCATCGTACATCATTATTCATCCAAACTCAACACTCGGCACGTTTGTACCTCGAAAATTTTAATCTAAGCGCGTCTCGCTGCATTAATTACGTGTCACTGAACATTACAATTATTTATATTTGCTATTACATTTCTGTAATCTATTACTGGTAAATAAATATTTCAATTTTCTATTGAACTTCAGTTTTAATAGTCCAGTAAAACAACAGCAAACACATATATATACAAAATTACGTTTTCAATAATCACACTTTCATGTAATGTGTAAATATACATTTAAAATAAAAGGCTACATATAACAGTAAATCAAATTCATCTAAGTACTTATTGAAACAAACACTAAAAATGCATGAAAATCGGTTCATTTAAACTGTAAAGTAAAAATCAAGGCGACAAAAAAGAAATAATCTGTTCGTAAAATTTTGAAAACGTTTTTATCACGTACGGGGTAATTTAAATTGATGGTTCTGAATATCATGTTATCAATGATCAATCAGTTCAGACACGCGTGTTTTAATATTTGTATTGTATGATATTTAAATTACCAATTCAGAATACAAATACAGTTTTATAACGAACTTTTGTCAGTGGTTTTTCATACGCGGTAAAGATGATAAAAAAAAACTTTTTTTACGCTAACACTATGAATATTACTCAGTTCTCGGTGTGTGAAGTCCTGTGACAACCGATCTAACAGAAATATACATGCATCACAATGAAAGACGCACCAATACTGCACTTCAAAATAACTCGCGAGTATGATCTATGTTACGTATTGTAAATTAACGCGAGGTTACGTATTGTAAATTAGCGCGAGGTTACGTATTATAAATTAACGCGGGGTTATGTATTGTAAATTAAAGAGTAGATGTCAATTAATTTGTAATACATTTTTATTGACGTAGCACTCGTTTGTTGTACCTAGTGGTTTCAGATTATAGAATGTACTTTAGATTTTACACCACGCAGTGTCCCTTGCTTTCATTTACGCCGATGTGCCGTCATGAAAATAGTTTTTTGCTAATTGCTCAATTTCTACTTGTTGGATTTACTCGTAACATATTCAGTTCCATGATGTAGATCAGAATTTCATTGATCAGATTTTTTAATTAATATTAAATATTTACTCGTATGGTTCAAAATAATTACCAAGAATGCTATTGTTTGTTATTTTAATTAAAATAGAATATTTAACATTAAATTGTGGAGTCTATTAATGCAAAAATGAATTTTAACGACAGTAAAATAATCGATTGGGAATCGTCATTTTTGTTATCATACATTCATTTTTTTTTAATAATTTGTTACTGAGATCTTATTTAAGAAAACTTAAGTAATATGTCGCTGATATTCTTTCATCGCTAGTAAAATATTCTCATTAGGAACGTAATGTAATTTAAATACTAAGTTCAGTGAGAAATTAACATTTTTTTCCAGCTTCATAAATTACTTTGTGAAATTTTAATGGCAAAAGACTTGTCTTTATCATTATTTATCGTGTCATTTCATTTACTCCTCATCTATCTAAATTTTATGAACCTTAGCATTATTTAGTATTTAAAAGTAATGTACAGAATTACGTTTATCATTTTTCAGCGGTAACAACTATCGCGAATTAATACGTGATTTAAAATAATAAAATTATTGAATCATTTTATATTATAATATGTTATAATATTTAATAATCATTAATGATTCATTTTCAATCATTAATTATTACGTGGTTTGTAAGTCAAAGATACATTTTGTTTTTTTTTTACACAATATTTTGCAACTCAGTTTTAAAATGAACAATGTTGCCAGGCCATCTAATAAAAATAAACTAGCAACACTTTGTAGCTTCTGTTTCACCGAAGCTGTTACCCAGGACTCTACTCGTAGATTGCTTAACCGCAATAGAATTTCGTAGACGTTGTCGCTGTAAAGGATCGGAACGGCTTCCATTTGAACAGTATTATTATATTATTTTATTTATTTTTTCGTAAGAATGTTAGTATTTTATGTACCGGTGTTTAATAAGGAACATTTACGAATAATTTCGTGTTAAAAAAACGCTTTTGCAATTTTATTGAATATAATTGAACTCTCCGCATCTAATAGTTCAATAAAAATTGATTTATATGCATCAAAAAATATATAAATAAAAGTATAAAAGTATATACTTTCATGAAATAGGTAATTCAAAACCACTCTAGTAATTTATAGGACTCTGTTGTAACGTAAATCCAGGTATATTGATGACAGGGATGCCGTGTCAGCCTTAATAAGGACTAGACATTAGCCAAACCCGCCGAATCATTAGGTTCATTAAATATTATCTTTATCAGCATTTTTTTTGTGATATTTGTGGTAAATCAATAAATAGATATAAAACTGTGTACTATAAGACAATAATTAATTTAGTGGATGTAATACTTTCCCAAATTTATTATACATATAATAATCACAATGCTGCCATTCATTTCAATTATTATTGTAATTTTGTGCGACTAGTTCCGAGCTGGTACGAGCAGCATGACACATTCGCAGCCTGAACTCAGTTTATTTCAATATAATGACATGAATAAGGCCGGATAAATATAAATACAATAATCACTACAGGTGATATGGACAATAGTTAAATAATAATGTAAAAGCTGTTGATTTTATCTAACCCTAAATTGAAAATGTTAATTTTTGTAGCAAACTTTCTAGTTGTTATATTACATTAAAAAGTAATATAACGCAATTACTGATAACTTTAGAAGAACAACGCCGACGTTTCAGTAAGTGCCGCCTAATCCATTAAAACTAATTAAAATGAAGCCGGCGGCGTATCTGTTATTTATTTTATTTTATCCAGACTTGGTGAAGCTCTCTTAGACGCCATGATTATTATATAAGGTGAGAATAGCTTTATTAAAGTGCTACTCCTGAATTTGAGTTAGTGTCGTTAGTTTAGAAAGGTAAGCTATTCTTTAAATCGGAATGTCGGAAAATACAATCTCTTAATTTCTTATTAAAAAAATAAATATTTTTTGGTATGGAATATAACGAGCAGATATTCCACCTGGCGTTATGTGCTGCAGCAACTCAAGCAAATTGCAAATATTGCAATTTGCAAAGCTTTGCTATACTTGGTAATGGGTACGAATACAAAAGAGGATACACGGAATGAAAGGAAAGGATTTAAGCAAACCGGTACTTATCAATTACTTTACGAAACGTAGCTAAAGTTATTTACGTACTAAAGTTATTTCACACCTTCTTCTGTGGGAGGGTCAATAAAAACAAATTAGTAAAACGTTAAGAGATCTGTATTATTAAATACAACAGATTCAGATTGTAATTTAATGGAAAGTGATGAATGAATATTTTTTAGTATCGTTAATACTCAACCACTCAACAACTTTAAGCACTGCTTTTAATGTTATATTTAAATACTCTATTGTTAGCAGCCTGTTGTTATAAAATGAGCTTTTATATTTAGGGCTTTGTTCTAAATCGTTTATTTTTAAATGTATATATACTATAATCACATCTTTTATTATTGTCTGTATCTTAATTACATATCTTTATGTCGATATTTTAATTGCACTTGCTTTCCATTATTTTTATAGCAGCGGTTATATTCCACTTTATAATAAATAAGAGGAAAGACAATATCATAAAGAACAACTAAATAGGTACATTACAAAAAATAAAGAAGGAAAGTCAACCACATCTCAATGTTAGTAATATTAATTGTGCTTGAGCTACGAATACATAAAGTAATAGAGAATTATATAATAGCTATTCGGGTTACATGTCCCAAAATATCCAGAAGTTTCTTTCATTACCGAGTCTTAGTAAAAAATACGTAATTTTAATTTATTTATTCTTTATTACACAATTTATCTTAATAAGAAAGAGTACAACACAGGCGGACTAAATGATAACCGCCATTTTCTACCATTCCATGGAGGTCATAGAAACGTTGGTAGGAGTACAAAAATAGAAAGAAAAATAACAAAATAATACATATTAATAAATAATATTGATTATATTAATTAATTCAATATTGATAAAGAAATATACTTGATGTTAAGTTTGTTGCAACTCGACACATGCACTTAGCTAACTGAAAGCCGGTGACATCTGCAACGTAAAGGTACTTTCGAGTGGGTTCTTTTTAGATAAAGAGATTTTTGCATTCATTTCTAAAGACGAATAAAGAGGGATTAAAGCCGATAACACTGAAGAGAAATCCCTGACATTAGCTTTTAGTCACACTGTATAATGCAAGTGTATTATTGACTGACTTTTTGGTATTGGACCAGATCACATACGCATTGCAGTTTTTATACAACTAGGCACTTCTACTTACATTATTCTATCCTCTTATTCGTTCTTGCACAAACGTAAAAGGTATGGATTATAAATATATATATTCCAAGAATTTTTTTAATTATTTATGCGGTTATTTAGCTTTTAGTATGATTATTAAAAACTCTTTACATAAACGAAGTGATTTCAAAGATCATGAAAATGGAGAACATTATATAATGCAATGTATGTATATAAGTACACTTCTCAATGTGGATATAAATATATTGATGTTAAATAGCTAAATGCGTGGTTAAGCAGTCCGTCTGTGCATCCTCCATTAGATAGAATAAATAAAACTTCATTTAAATATATAGTTTAAGATTTAAAGATTTAACGTAAGCGTTTATATTTAAATATTATTAGAACAAAATCTATTTAAACTTTAAGATAATTGTAACAAATTAGCAGCAAACGTCAAACTAAAATAGCATGAAGCCCTTACCTGAACATTGGCGAGTTAAAAGCATTCTGTCAAACGACCCCGCCCCACTCGGGCCACGGAACTAATATAAGTTGTCGGCAACTTTACCACACACTAAAGCTTCTATATCTCAACCTTATAGAGGCTCAAAAATTAGAATGTACAGAGTATTTTTCAGATTTTATTTTATTACCGAAATATATGAAATAATACTAACAATGTTTTTAAAACGCCACTTCGTAAAATTATAAATAACTTTTTTATATAATAATATTTATCTCAAATAAAATTACTAGACTAGTAAACTCTCATGTTACAAAACTCCCATTTCCAACAATAATTTATATGAATGAGCGCATAAAGCTTACCTTTACATACTTATTCATATTAATTACATTTAAATATTATTCAGAGTCAACCTTGCATTGTACATTTTCTATAATTTAATTGTTGCATATTTTATCGTGAAATGTGACGAAAACAATATTTCTTTATTATTAACTCTTTGTGCTGTAAATATATTACGATTAATTTTATGATATTTTTTATGTTAAACCAATAATTATTTTAAAATAACGCTCAAGCTTCAGTTGATAAAAATTATTCTTATATTTAAATATATTCTTAAAAAAATAATCTCAATATGATTTCTGACTTAACAAAATTTACGGCTAACGGGAAGTAATTTTTGAACATAGGCATTAAGGTTCTGCCCTCCGATAAATCTTTTGGAGCCAACTCCATATTTTATTTGGAAATTACTGCAAGAATTATAGTGATAACTTTTCCTTAAAGATAATGAAAATATATGAACTTAAGAATTTATATTATTTGATAATAAAATCTCGAACATTTTATTTGTGAAGGTTTTTTTTTTTTTTTGAAGACTTTAATGTCAAAAATTATTCACTTATTTTAGATAAAGTTTTGCATTGTGCTTAACCTTTGTTTAAATATTTAACTATATTAAGAAAAAAACGAAACGAAACAAAAAAGCTCAGTATGACCATGTAGTTATATTGATTTATCTACGAAAATAAATTTGTATAATAAGCTTTCTAAATGCATTCTCGTGTAAGGTCGATCTAATTATGTGAAACAAGCCAAGAGCTTAGAAGCTTTTAGTCAGTAAATGTAAACTAACTGCGATAGCCTTCCACCCTCATTAAGGAGTGGTCGGTGTCTTGTATGAAAACGTGTTGTAAAGTATGCTTATAAGCTTGAACAATATATTTATTGTTAATAATATTTTATAAACGAACCATATTACTTAGAATGAAAAAATCAATTGCGTTCAATTTTATTAGATTCCAGTATTATTATTATTAACAGGACACGTGTTTGGTTGTGATTATGGTAGAACCCGTAATATATCGAGTATTTTTAATATGTTACCCATCTTGATAAAGACTGGTAGATATGACGAAAAAATGTACATTGATGTTATTATCAAAATACTTCGAGAAATCGGTCATAACTTGAACTGAATAATTAAAGCCTTTACACAAACTTTCTTTTTTATATATGTTTATCTCTTTGTTTATCTGGGAGGTAAATTATTGTATTGTATTGGAAAACTATCATATTGAAACTGTGCTGGTTTTTTTCTAGTTTAAGAGCATTCATTCGAGCTTAACGTGTAATTATTATTGTGAGTGCGAAATGATGACACTAAGACGATGTTGACAGTTCTCAGAGTCAGTACCAATTAAGGTATTATACTAATTGTATTCACAGGTACAATTAGTATAATACCTTAATTTTATAATAGTGGTATTCTATCCTTAAAAATTGCAGAATTTTATACAATATCTTAAAAATATATTGTATAATAACAAAAGACATAAGTAATCTTCACAACAAAAGACTTGACGCTAGAATATAAAACAATCAACGCGCCGGTCACTCGGTCGCGGTGTTAGAATACTTTGTCTTTGAAATTTTGTTATAACTTTGCTTGTTTCCACTGGATTAATCATTTTTGTTATTTCCTTTGTGTAATGATATTTATAGAGAAGTCTGATATCTACGTCTTAAAGTTATTTTGAAATGAAATCGGCATTTCATATTTAAAATATAAATTTGTATTAATGTCAAATAAATATTCAATATAATATTTTCTATGCAGTATTGTCATTTTAATTAAAGTTATATAATGCCTTACGCTGTATTATAAGTGTTGGAATATTGAAACGGAAAACGATAAACTTCCATTAAGTCGATTTTTAGTGCATTGCACTTCAACTTCTTTACTTTTTCTTTTTGTAAAAAAGTTAAGACCTTCCGGTCTAAAGAGTTTGGGTAGAGAGGTCCTGCAATTTGAGACCGTCCGTAAAATAGGGTATCGAGAATGTGTTTCAGTCTCAAGAAGATATTATGAATAATTCCGGAGCAGGTCCCCCAGGCACATCCCAAAGAGCTTCTATAGACCAAATTTGAGTATGGGACATGGTTGGCTTGCTGATACAGAAATCTCATATTTATGTGCCTGATGCCTATAAAGCAAGCTGAGGAAGCCTTTGAAGGGATTTTGTTTGTGTGTGTTCTAACAAACACTTTACATTTATTATTTTTACATTTTGACATGATATAACAACGATATCAAAGATGAAATTTGTTTGTATTGTCAAAAAACAATATCAAATATGAAACAAACAATTGAAAAGAGAAATAACAATAATACTATATTAAAATATCTAATATTAAAAAACAATTTCAGTTTAGTATTTCATTTCGAAGATATCTATCTACCTCTATGTAGTATATATGTATGTAAAATGATGATTGTCAATTATATTTGACTCGAAAATAATAAAAATTATAACATAGATTAATAGCATTTTATATAGGATATATTATATCGATAATGGGAAACTAATCATATAATTGAATATATTATGATAATATAATATCAATTATATACCAATTATCGTAAAATGAACGAGGGAGATAGATATATTATGTATATATTATATAAGATAGATGTATATTGAGCTAACGATATCTATAGATATTTAATCTCGAGTAAAGACGGAATTCGATATAAAGTATCAACAACATTTTAGAATATTTTTATAGACGATCTAGTAAGCTCCTTATATATTTTTTTAATTTACATTTACTTCACGTTTACAAGAAAATACAATAACCACCCAGTATTTAAAAAAAAAACAAATATTGAAATCTGAAGTTATATAAAAGTGTTTATTGAGCTTTTAAAGGTAATAAGTTATTAAACAAGTTAAATTTAAGCTTTTGACTTTTCTTGTACCGCCTGTCTGTCTATAAATATACACTATCAACTTTTATTACATAGTAAGTGGTAAAATAGTGATTAAGGTATATTCTGCGATTCAATGAAGTCTAGACACTAGTTGGACTTTAAAGTCTATACCGTTTAATATTCATGTTAGTGACATAATAACTTTATTGTTTCAAATGACTTTCTTATATATTATTTAAATAATAAATATGAATACCAAAAAAAATTTAAGCGCTAGGAAATCCAAAATGTATAAATATCTTAATCAACGCTATAAGCAAGCAACATTATATTTAAATAGCTTATACGTTGTTTATTAAGTAGGATAATTTTAAAATACCAAACCTATTTTGAGTACGCACTCCAAAACCTTTTTAATAATACATTATGAAATCTATATTTAATTGTATATAAAATTACAGAACTTTTGTTTTTCTTATGTTTAAATGAACAGTTTTTGTCTTACAAAGTATTCGGATGGCTCTTAAAATATTATGAATATTAATTGAACGCTTTTACTATCTCATTTTTTAATGAAACTTTTTCAGTTAATGTTTCATTTAACACAGCATCATCATAAAAGTTTTAAAATATTTTCTATAAACTTTTGATATTTTTGTCAAAAAAAGCTAAAACTAGATCTAAATTGCTTTGACAAAGATATTTACGTCGATGATATAATATCACGTATTGTAATATATTAGCAAGCAAAAATATATTAGCAAGTTACGTTAATATTGTCAACTTTACTTTTAACTAGTGTTCCAATAAACATGCTTATTTATTATTATTTATCTTCAAATATAATCAAGTTCCAAGACACACTATTCATTTTTTTAAATATCATTAATTATAGACACTTGGATTTAATTGGAATTAACGGTATAGCTTAAGTTATTTATTATTACCAGTATATTTCTAAAATAAAGGTTCCCTCACTCTCGTAAGCATTGACTTACGAGAGTGAGGGAACCGATTTCATTTTTGGCAGTCTGACTGTCGCAAGTAAATTTACACGAACCGTTAGAGGCGTACGTTGGACATATTAAAATCTTTAAACTGAAACTCTTGAAATTTGTCATGTCTGCTAAGACTTGTACGTTCGATAAATGTAAAAAAAATGATTTATATCTTACAATTATGAAGTTATTGAATATTTAAAAAATCATGTTATATTCATACATTGCATTCATGGCATTTTCATTCACTGATTAATTCATCAAAATTGTAAGAGAGTTTCAGCTAACTTATAAATTTGAAATTTGTCATCAGGATAGAGAATGATAATTATATATGGTTAAAAATAAAATAAATAAGTGATAAATTAAAAATAAAAGTGTTCTTCATCGCCTGGTATTGATCGGGGACAGTTTGACGTTCTTTTATAAGTGGTTCGTTTCTAGATTTTGTGGATTCGTGTTCGTTATATAACTGTTTAGTATTATTAGTGACTTAGTATTTTTTTCTGATTGATGACAAATCGTCTACTTTTAAATTTGACCATTACGCCAAAGCGACTTATTGTAGGTATTTAACGAATTAGTTTCATTATAAGTAAGTTATAATGATATCCTTACTGTTAAAATTATTTTATCACTAGTGAATGCAAAAAAAATACTGATAATTTAATTTATTACTGTAAGTAGGCTTTCCGTATTACCACCATGACTTATATTTTTTTCTAAAGTTTTATTCAATAAGATGAAATTTATGTAAGCATAAGAGGAGTAATAATCCTGCGGTACACCAAAGAGCCTTCAGGTTCTCACAGACTACTGAGTCTCCGGACATTCAAACGGCTGGTCGGTGCTCCGAGTTAAATAGTAAAAGCTGATAATGGCGCGATCCGGACCACATATGGGAACAATACTCCTACGCCAGACCTACGCTTTATAAAACGCAAGCCTTGGTTTCGGCTTGAAGTACTTACTGCCTGGATATATTGATTACTCCCAGTTTCTTCGATACTAAGTTGGCTTTGCTCTCGAGATGACCACTTAACTGACAATCACTTAATATGCCCAAGCCTAGTTCTCCGATACTTGGCAAGGCATTGAACGGAATATACTCTAAGAGCAGTGACAAGATGAATGGGGTTAATATTAGTGGTAAACGCCATATTGCCGGTCATTTATTATTAAGCAATTCTCAAGATAAGCCAATAGGCATGCTGGCGCTTTATATTGCCAAGGGCAGCTTTTTAAAGCGCCCATAATTTTCGTATCATCTATCGAGTACCACGGGTGGTCATATTCTCATTACTACAGGTATATCGTTATTTTATTTATAATAGTTATTTTAATTCTGAACAGTAACAATATTATTAATTTTAATATATTATAATAATAATAATACATGATATGTAAAAATTAAGAAAACAAATCCCAAAAATACAACCGCTGATAAAATTGATACTGTCGCATTTCAATTAACATACTTGTTATGGTTCGGCCTTCACAGTATTTGCCATTATAATAGAGTAATTTACATTTATAAATACAATTCTTTATGTTAATTGAATTAAACAGATTTGTATGCACACATCAAGTGAAACAATGATAGGGAACGTCACTACTGGTACGCGTAAATGTTTTGTTGACGAAATTATATTAGATAAATATGTTATACCTACTCAACTGTTTGTTTGTTTGTCTGTTTGTGTAGTGTAATATAATACAAGGGAACTCATGAAGTTATTATATCGCTAACTCTGGAGGAAGGGCAAGCCCTGAAATAGACGTCCTTAAATCAGTTTGCCCTTAGTTTTTGACAATCCTATATAATGTTAATTGTCTCGATCGCTGATATCATAAAAATTATAGGGTTGAATGTCCGAGTATATCTCTTATATTGATCTAGAACCATAACTGTTACAGAAATTGAGATAATTTTATTAATTTACTCTCTTTACCAAACATGTTAACGAATTATAAGCAAACAAAACTAACGACCGCACGTCAGATGGATAACCAAATTAATTTAACTTTTCAAAAACTTTATCATGGCAAAAAGAACAAATACGTTAATATTGCTTTGCTTCAGTTAAAAAAATGAGTAGGCATGTTACTATTTGCAATGTCGTTATTATTAGACAATTAATCATTTTCAGAGTTTATTTCAGAGTTTATTACTTTATTATTTTAGATTACTTAGCGTGCGATAGCCATCTTAAAATTGTCGTTCTTACGAAAAGCCAATGAATTTCGACTATCTTTGATTTTAGCTTGCACGCTATGCGTGTTTATTTAAAGGCCAAGAGGAAAATCGTGCCAATATTCAAAATAGTTGATGTTTTCGTATTGAAAATTTTGTTATAGATATACGGCTAGTAAACAATAATGTAGTAATTAAATACAACACATTTTTAAAATATAAACCTGAAAAAAAAAGTAATAATTTTGCACATGTTCTGTATCTCCTCAATTCCAATGTATATAACTTTATCTCTGAAAGTCAGTATGAAATAAGTCTACATTGTTCCCTTGCTTAACTTCTCTTAGAATTAAACGAACACAATACAATTTTGGGATTTCTACGTGGATTTTCTGCAGCGCTTTCGCTAGTATTACATTTCTCGTCCGCATTAAATAACGTTCAAACAACGTATTCAAAAATAAAATAATTGCACAAGGGAAACAGAAGCTTAAACTTAAATTCAATTATAAGCAGATTTAAAATCACCCTTTAATTAAACTGAAATTATAATTTATATCTTATAATAACATTAACTCAAAAACTAATAAATATTTTCTTCATATCAAATATAAGAAACATTTCTGTATATGATTTATATTTCTAAAAGCTTAGAAATATTAGTAAATCTCTGTCATTTGCATTGTTGATACATTTCTATGACATTTTTTTTAATTAGTCTGTTCATCACCTTCGTGTTCAAAATTTATATCATTGCAAAAGATAAACTCCGAATAATAAAATAAAAAAAATATCAATATAGTGATGGTATAATCTAAAAAACATTATACGGGTAATAAATACGATAAATATTTGTCACGAATCACTAATACTGGAACTTGATTTTTCCGTAATTATGCTATATGGCAACATAAATTCGATGAAGATAAGATTATATTTTTCGCTTGCAATATACTTTTACATCTACATTTTTTTTTATTAAAATGTATATATGTAAATATCATAGAAATAAAATCTTATCTTTTTTTATTTTTTTACAACGTAAAATTATGTATCAAACACACACCAGGTAAAACACAACGTCATAAGCTATGAAAATTACGAAAGCACTTTAATTTTGAAGTTGACATTTTCAAATTGCGGAATGCATCTCACAAATCAGAAGAAGCAAACTCATGACTTACTGAGATTGCCATTATCAAAATTGAATATTAAAGCAGTCAAAGGTTTTAATACTTACATGTCAAACACAAAAATAACCATACAGACATTTATACTATTAATAATGAAGTACCTGTGTTCTTTAATAAGAATGCAAGGATATTAGCTTCCACCAATCATTATAGGTAATGTAATGTACATTAGTAATTACAAACTACTTTTTATAACACTTTTTGTGCCAACATTTGGCGTAATATGTGGTCCCACCAACTGGCAGTTAATTTCAGAACAGCCGCCAAGTTTTAATATAATAACAGAGTTTGGCAGATTTTTAAACTTTATACATACCTACACATATTTTTAGTTTCTGTTAAAGTTGAATTTTATTTTAAAGAAATGTGAAATGCACTTAATTAAATTTTTAATTTAATCATGCCACTTAAAATGTTTAAATCATCAAGTCTCAGTCATAATATAGTTTCCAGCTGATAATTAAATTCCAGAGACAATGTAAACAAGGAATGTTCCTGTGAAATTGACATTCTCGTCAGTCATTGATAAAATCAAATAGCGCGCGCTTCTCCCGCTTCCAGTTACACTCTTCCGTTTCGTGTTCCCCAAATCACATCCATAGATCGCAAGAGAGCGAGTTGAAAGGTGTCATATATCAAAATATATTGTACGGTAAATAGTCGAAATTTAACGCATTCTGATTTAGCTTGTGTACAAATAAATGAAAATCTTGTAAAAAGGTAATGAGGTTGCTGTTTTCTAAGCGATGCCGCTTGTTAATATTGTTGATAAACATTTTTATTTATATTTCATTTTATCAATATAAAAAACTCAAAGTTTATTGTATTTGTACAATTTAAAAAAGTTTCAGTTATTCATTTTCAAGTTATAAGATTTTAGTTGTAAAACAGCTTGCATTATAACTAAATTGTTGCACATTAAAAAAATGACGATATTTAATTTCTCTGTATAAATATATTATAAAAAGATCTAATAAATAATTATTATTTTAGCAATGCAGTTACCTACCTGGTACCTCCCTTGATTAATAATATCTTATAAGATAATATATTATACAATAAAATAGATTATAAGTTATCTTTAAAATTAAAAATTCTAAAAGTTCCAGTGTTTTAATTTAACTAAACGTAGTCTTCAACCTAAACGAATTAAAAGCAATTTGTCAAAGATCGCGCGTCAGATGGGACGCGGAACTAATCTAAGTTTCCCAAAACTTTACCACAACTCGAAGTAAAAATATATTCTTTCAACGGAAATGCCACGCTATTGCTTGAACTTAAACATCCAGATGTTGTTAGTATCTTATATTAACAAACGTCTTATTGGCTAAAAGATATATTTAAAAACGTTGAAGGGAAAAAATTGTAAATTTGGTACTTATAGTATGCGTATATGCGAAATCCTTTTTTCCTATCTACATTTAGGAATTGTAGGTTAATTTTTTTTTATGTACTATGTATCTAATTTGAGCATCATTCCGCAGTCAATGGTGATAAGCCACTAACAATCTCAGGTTATAAAGCATCCAGGTGTAGATTATATAAAATCTTGAAAAAAAAATAATTCGGCATGAAATATGGTGGGCCATTTAAAAATACGTCACGAAAGATCAAGAAATTAATTCCTCAAAACTTTTCCCAATGTACGATAGAATACAAAAATAAAATGAATCTGCCCGGAATACTTAACGGGGTTTAGATTGTCCCTTATTATGGAATTGGAAGACACTCGACAAGACTTAATATCAGAAAAATGGTTACTTACTAATTATGAAAAAAAAAATAGATCCTAGTGTTGTTTCATATTATTTAATAAGATGTTAATTAACAATGTTACATTATTATTAATATGATTGTTCTTTTAAAAAAAATTGAGTTATTCGATTTTGTTTTTTTTGAAGCCATAAAGAATTTTATATATTCTATTAAATACGCAGATATGTAATGCGCCAATTTATTATATTCTAAGAACATTGACTTAATTTATAAATATAAATTCTATTTTCTTATTTTTCCATAAGCTTTTACTATTTACAATGTTGCTCCACAGAAATGTTACCTTTAAAAGTTTCTTAATATGTACCCTTTATGCTATGTACCTACATAGTCAGAAATTGTGAAATTTGGGTTTTAAAATATTTTCCCTCTATTACACCACTTAGGACTGCTGTGGTGCCATAAAAAGTATCTCATATTTTGGTCCTCACCATAAAATATAATTATGAATAATTGAAAGAGTTATTTAAACGTGTAAAAAAATTCTTTAGGTTTTTAAAAATGTAAGTTAAGTTGCTTACAGTCATTTGTTAACTGTTTCATATTGCAATTTAGTTTGATAATTCCTTACAATGTTGAAATCAAAGGCTTAGCAATGTTTCATGTTTCATCCAAAGCTTCTCACTTAATTATAAATAATATTTTTATACAACTACGACCTAGATACTAAATAATGAATAAAGCCTGTATCAGCTCGAAACGGTATTTTTGAGTTTAATACACAGAGGAGCGCGAACAGAGAATGCTGTAAATACAACATGGCTGACATGTTAATAGATAATTTTAAACTGAGAATGCTAAATACGAACACTTATATAATATTACCAAGTTATGAATAATTATAATACTCAAATAAATCAACTTATTAAAAAATATTTGTTATTAATTGTAATATATGCATAAGTTATATAAATATCAGTTAATTTACAAGCTATTTTCTAGCTAACTGAATTGTATTTACTTATTAAATGTTAAACCGGAAACTTTCGGTTCACAATCAATTTTGCATTCCATATCTAACCATGTTCTCCATGGCGCTCTTTAAAGGGATGGCTTGACCATAATTTCAACAAAATCAAACTTTATTTCCAAAGTGAAACAAATCATTACACGTATTTAGCTTAGTTGGTAGAGTACGACGAGACGGAATCCCAAAAGATGCGGGTGTCGTGTAGTTGTATTACGAATCAAGTTATATACAGCTTAATGATTAACTGTTGCCCAATTCCTAGAGGCCCAATGAAGTTCCACCAAAAACTAGGAATATTTTTTTTGTCAAGTTTTTAGATATTGACTAAAGATCTCGTATGCTATTTAGGCCTCCCAGTGAGCTTTATAGACGTCACCGAAATACATGTTATCCTTTAAATATATATATATATATATATATATATATATATAGACTGCCTATGTACCAAACCATTGTTACATAAGCAGTTCAAACTGTACTTAAACACACAGGAGAAATTCGTGAATTTTAAATAGAATTGTATACGAGTTACGGTCATTAATACGTAAAGATAAGCGCATCCGGTTGTAAATATTACACGAAAGTACTCTAGGGGAGAAGTTAACGCTGTTTACGTTGAAACATTTTAAATATGCACTTTATTTCCATTTCAGCTTAAATATTCTTAAGTTTCTTACTTATGTTTTTAAAATGTAGTTCGAGCTAAATGCATATGATAGCTCATTTGTGGAGAATATAGCACTGGTATATTATGATATATTACGATACTTCCAAAAGTGCGTTCAAAAAATAATTGTCACCCTAAATAGTGTCGCCCTTCGTCACTCTTATAGAATATCGGTGTAGTAAAGTAAGTTAAGTATAGTTAAGGTATAAACCTATATATTTTATGGACAGTGAGAGATCTGGAAACCCAAAAACCACCCAAACCCACGTCTTCCTAGTTTTTTTGATCCGTCTTCCTTTTTCAAGGGTGGCAACGCATATGTATTTATAATTGAAATGTCTTATGTCTTAAGTGGTGAAGTTTATGGGCGACTTCACCACTTACATAACTCATCTGTCAAGCTCTTCTGCCATTGTTAATACATTTTATGGAAAATTTTAAAACTTTTATTCAGGACACGCGTATGATAGATTTTCCTTTTCAGTTTTTTATGTTTTCCATCAATACATTGT
Organism: Dircenna loreta; assembly: GCA_963555665.1. NCBI lineage: Eukaryota > Metazoa > Arthropoda > Insecta > Lepidoptera > Nymphalidae > Dircenna > Dircenna loreta. Next base: position 12,112,194 of record OY743092.1, read on the forward strand.
GGGAAGTGAAAAGTATCCTTTAATTACTTTGATGTATATCAGATCTCATAACAATCCTTCCAATGGTTGTCAAGTGATACTTTCACAGACAAACAGATTGACAGGAATAAAATACTGTAAGCACTGCTATTCCGTAAATTCAGACACACTGATTTCTGTTCATGATATTTTAAAAGTTTAACATCCAAATATCAATACCATCTTTTCATTGTTATATTATGTATAAAAATATTTATTTATTTTAAAAAAATACTAGAGAAATTATTTTGTGTAACAAATATAGTATTTTTTCCATATCTTTTCTTGGATAGCAGTGTGGTTGATGTTTAGGAAAAGAAAATTTATACAAATTCCATAACGCTGTTTTCGGCCGACATATATTAGTAAATGTTCGAAACTTATTTATGAAGGAACTTAAAATTAATTAAACTTCACACGTTAAAAAAAACAGTTCAGTAAACTCGTAAAGAGCCAAAGCTTTGAAGTTCATATCTCGTTATCTGGACAAAATTAAAAATGTTTATGGCAGAGTAAGCACTTTGGTAGACCCATCTCTTAACAAATTTCTGCAGATACATTTTAATTAATTTTTAAAGTTTCAGTTTTTTATTATTAAAAATGTACCTAAACCAATATTATTATAAGTTATATAGGTTTTTTTGAATAATAAAAATATTTATTCGGCTTATAATATTATAAACCATTCAACATTACTCCATTGTCTCTTTAAAATAATTTTCCTGAAATACGCTCATTTTTGAACTTAAGCCACATAGAGATGAAACAACAAAGCAATTAGCTTCGAGAGTGTCTCAGATTTCTATTGTCATAAAATCGTTTCTGTTTTGCGTAAACCATTGTATCTATAACGACGTAATAACAGAGATTGAAGATAAGACGATATTCTCAGATGTATTGTTACATGATGCTGATTCAATTCAGATCTAGTACAAGACAGTCGGTATTACAATTATACATGAAAATGTAGGCTTTGCTTTGGAATAGTCTTGATTCAATCGTGGGATTAACTCTGAAATTGAAAGAACAATGTAGAACTTACAATAATAAAATAACGTTGGTTGATATTGATAACAATTTTCCAATATCCGTGGAGTTTTGTCACAAATATCAAGATTTTAGGAAAAAATGAGACTATCACCATAAAAAACACATGTTAAATAAACATAAGAATGATAAACAAACAGTTTGATAGTTTTAGATATTACTGAATATTTTATATTTAAAAATGTCTTAATGAGACAGTAATATGTATATTTATAGATATATTCTAGAAAAAGGCACCCATGACAAACAACGATATAAATATTTTTATTAAATATATAATGAAAAATCGTTACGGCCAGGATTCAAACCCGTGATCGCCGGGAAAAGTTCCAGTCACTCTACCGACTGATCTATCATATCATTACCCGCTTTGATTTATGTAGCATCCTATATATAATCGTCTATATTTAAACTGAGGCGAGATCTATGAGTTTTTTTCAAAAATCCTAACCATTTTTTCTACGTTTGTAGAATCGATTAACATTTAAGAGATCCCACAATCTATCATTATCAAAAATTTTAATAAGCTTAATATATTTACGGCCATACATGTTTTGCAGACATTTTTAAATAGGCTAGAATATATTAACATTAAAACTGATAAGACACGTTATGTAAATTTTTATTCTCATCTCACTGTTCCCCATCACAGTAATGGTCCAAAGAAGACATTCAAAGAAATTGCTTTCTATAGCGATAAGAATAACAGAGTATAAGGTTAATTCTTTGTTCTTTTATTTTTTTCATGTTTAAAACTTTATCTGATTAAATAGATTGTATATCAATTTACAATATAGGAATAAGACAATATTGAAAGTATATATTTTCTTCCTTTTTTAATGTTTTATTAATATTTCTCTCAAGAAAAGTTTACACTTCTAAGAAGAAGAATAAAATGGCTAAAACGTTGAAGTTAGACATCCGACAGCCTCGTGATCCTTAATGACCCCTCCGTAAATTGAAAGTTAAACAAATGAACCTCCATTATGGCCTCCTCAGCGTCGGTAAACAAATTCGATTTGCACGTCAGGTATTCATCATTCGGATGATTTTAAATCTAAATCAAAGACTTTAGAAAAAAATCTCTTGAAATTTATAACGCTTTTTTAAATATATCTAAATAATCAACAACTTTTTTCTCAATATCCTAATATGATAAGCTTATTTGGAATTACTCAGGAAACTGCTTGAAAATTGTTTCAAAATTTTATGTCCCAATTTGTTTGAGAAAACCTTTTAAAGCATTTTTTTCTGATGTGAAGTATAATCCACTCCCTGTAAACAAATTGGGCGACGATACAAAAACACTACTAGACGTGTGACCTAGTCTACGGACTAGGTTGATCAATAAATTGAAATAATTATATTTACGATATCGATCTGCTAGATATATTTAAATGCAATAAAACTGTAGAAGAGTTCATTTCTGTACATTGAACAAAAAGTAAAAAAAATACCTCCAGGGGTCTTACATACAAGTATCACAAGCCAAAACAAACATTTTGATATTTTTGTCCGTCTGTCTGCCTGTCTGTCTTTTTGTCTGTTGTCCGGCTTTAACCCACAACTGCTGGACCGATTTTGTTAACTTTATTTGTTATATACTATATATGTTGATATAAGCTATATAAAATGTATTTGTTTTTTCTCTTTGGAAGTTATAAACGTGAAAACTTGATGTGCTCTCTAAAAATTTTTTTCTAAAAAATTTACACAAAAAAAAATACATTTTATAAAGTTGTCAGGAGGCGGTTTTTATGAAAGAAAAAAAAAGAGAAAGTTGCTTGAAAATTTAAAACAAAAAAAAAACTTAACGAACACATCAACTTTACTAATGTAACTTTATTACTTTTGTCATAACTGTCAGACGTTTGACAGTTGGCGAGATAAAATACGCGGTTGATAAAATATTTAAAGCAGATGAATCGGTCGGATTTATATTTAGTCTTTAATAAATATTAATTTTACCGACTCCAATGTAATATTAAGAGAGAACAACGAGCACTAATTATAAATAAAACAACAAAAATATTATGTAGTTGTAAAAAAATATACATTTCAGACGTGAACTGAAGGAAGGGATCCAGCAGTTGGGAATAAACATAAATAACATTTAGCATCTAGACGTAGTTTATTTTGAATATAACCTATAGGTGCTCGTATAAATAAATGTTAAGTTTATTTTACTCGTGCATCTAAAATGTTTATTTTTTGTTACAGTTTAAAATGAAGAATACTCGGGCAAAAATATGGGCCAGTCTTTCATCAAAAATGGCATGAACGAGAAAGTACTAACATGTGTCCCAGCCATACTTGGTTGGCGACAACTACGCTTCTGCTTATACTTCACCAATCAGAAATGAAACACGAAACGCTGACTGAAGATTTCCTAAATCCAATCACAAAGCATCACCACAGACATAAACATAAACAGACCGAAATGCCATTACAGGACTCTAATATTGACGGCAATTACAAATATTCCTACTTTGATCCACTTGTTAGTTTCCGCGAGAAGACACACTTAGATAGAAGTATAATAGGCTATGATGTGATAAGCCGTCAAAATGATTGGCTGAACGTGTCCAAAGATCACATGAGTGAAATTAAGGATAAGAAACATCAGCATTGGCCTATAAAAAGGGAAGCTGTTATTGAAGGTGACTTGGTTTTGGGTGGTCTTATGATGGTTCATGAAAGATCTGATAATATGACTTGTGGGCCTGTTATGCCACAGGGAGGAGTTCAAGCCCTCGAAACTATGTTGTTTACTTTAGATATTATAAATCACAAACTGAAATTAATCCCTGGAGTGACGATTGGTGCCCATATATTAGATGATTGTGACAGAGATACATATGGCTTGGAGATGGCGGTAGATTTTATAAAAGGTACTAATGAACCATTTATGTATATAATAATAGTCTCAGAATATATTCATTATTTGTTGTTATAGATATATAACTTATTTTTAATGCCTGAAAATGTAGTTAACGGAAATAAGTAAACACTGAAATCTTCCTTCAAATTTTAATTCTGAAAGCCCTAAAAGTGTTTCGAATTGGAGTAGCCGTAGGTGATTTTACAAGTAATAAAATTCGAATATCATTTTTTTTTAACAAAAATATTTTTAACCATAATATATTTACGTTGATTGATCGTAGTCATTGCGGTCATATTTAGTGATTATCGAAATTCTTAGTTGATTTTCTTGACATTATTGATCTACATTTTTAGCATAAAATATCTTACTAACTTTTTTATGAACACTTTTCAATAAAAGCCACCAAGAAGCCAAAATCTTTGACCAACTAAAATTTTTATACGATGGAATATATATATATATATATATATATATATATATATATATATATATATATATATATATATATATTTAAATTCTTAGCTAGTAAAAGTTTACATCGCTTAATTTTCGCAGGATCAATAAGTAACATCGACGATGCGGAGTATGCTTGCAATGCGACGGCTATGCGGAAGGTGATTTCTGGCGTGGTGGGTGCTGCCTCAAGCGTAACATCTGTTCAAGTGGCTAATCTGTTGCGGCTTTTTAAAATACCACAGGTAAACTAAACGTACTTTAGTGTTTCTGTACTATTCTTTTAAACATCTACAGATACTCGATGAATTTAGTTCTGAATCATTGTCCAAATTAATTTCTTTGACTACCATAAATCACCCAACCAGGTCCAAAAGAATAATATGATATTTCTGAATCGCGTTAAATAACCATTTGTTCGGTCTCTAGTGACCCGCGCAATCGCGTGACTATGACGAATTACTGTAAACCCCACATTTATCCTAATAAAACACCTACCTAAAATTCACCGAGAAAATATTGTTACAGTAAAGATAAATTTTAGTTGTTAATAAATTATATTAAGTTAAGATATTATTTTGTGGTAATAGATGAAAATAATTGTACATTTTTCCATTGTATCCATGTTCGATTCTGCGACACAAAAATATATTTTTATGGTAATCAAACAAATATGTGTGTATGTTTTTACAACTTCCGTTAATTTTTCACGTAACTTCAAATATTTTTATGACCGTTGTGACGAGAAAGAAACCTTGTGCTTTCTGTGACTTTTCACTGATTTGTTTAATTTCTAATGCTCAAAAAACAAATGCTACATCATCTAAGAGAACTATGACTTAAAACTTGTCAAAAATTTCAGACAATTGCATAAATTAGAATCTAAGAAACTTCACCTTGTCGAAAAGACATTACGAAATAGCAATGAAAGTCTTCCCTACCTAAGGAATCTATTAATTGATATCCCAGAAACCAAAGGCGACGTCTGGGAAATTATATTTCAAGATACAATTCGACTTTCAATTAAAACTTTCATTTTATTTTTTCAACATCGCAACTTTTTCACGCTTTAACATCAACCTAATTTAATCTTGTTCAAGAAAACATTTGAATTTTCCAACAGAATTACAAAAAGATTAAAGCTTTATGATTTATGCGAACTCGTCATAGAAATTGAAAGTCCTGGGCAATTATATTCAGTTTTATTGCTCTACCATATATAATAAACGTGCAAGATATTTCATAATGTAATTATTTTTATCGAAAATCATTAGAACATAATATTTGTAGTTCCTCAACTGCACGAAGGTATTATAATTTTGCCTTATGAGACTATTGTTGTATTTTTACATCATTATTTTGTCAACAGGTTTCATTCTTTTCAACTTCTCCAGAACTTTCAAACAAGGCCCGCTTCGAGTACTTCACGCGAACTATTCCTTCTGACTTGCATCAGGTATTTTTAAAAGATTTCTTATTTTTAGAATTTAATATATTTAATACACGTATAGTACGTTAGTGTTATATCTTATTATCTATAATAAGGAAGTATCTATATAAGTTAGACATAACTTTGATTGTCTTCCTTCCGCGATGGTTATCGCTGACTATAGTATCTGTATAGTTGTCGTGGTTATGCAACGATAATCGAACTCGCATGTCTAATGTGTAACGGACCAATGACCTATGAATAGTAGCCAGTAGGGTAATTTTTCATGCCCTTTGTGTCTCAAAGAACATTATAGGCAGTTCTTTTTATTACCTCTAAAATCTGACAATAATAGTTGATGGAATTCATTAAATGTCAGCTAATTTGGTATTTTATATTAAATCAATATTATAGATTTTTTAGGTCAGGTAACAAGAGTTCTATGTAAAAACAACTAAGATTGTCAAAGTTTAAATATGCTAATATAATAATATGAGATAGGTTAAAAGAAATATATTTACGTATATTGTTTTCTTATCAATATAGGTGCGAGCTATGGTAGAAATTGTCAAGAAGCTTGGTTGGAGCTACGTGTCTATCATTTACGAAGAATCAAGCTATGGGATAAAGGTGAGTCTTCATATAAAAATACATAATTGGATTCGAATGCTATCAAATACACTCAAAGTATTTAAGTAATTTTTACATGTAACAATATAATAAAGCTCAGTTTAGGTAACTAAATATAAAGCGGCCTTTCAATTTATTGTTATTGTAGTTAATTTTCAATAAACGCTTAAATCATATTGCACTAATATTTGCGGATGATTTCGAAAGCCTGATATTGTATTGCATTAATGTTATCAAAATATTTCGTTTCAGTAAAACTTCTATAGATTATAGAAACGTGAAACAAAATTTGAATCTAAACTAATATTTATATACCGATACTAGAACTAGATTCCAATTTCACTGTAATCGTTGATCATCAGTAAATCGAAGGATATATCACTTGTTATATCCACTTCATCATTCATTCACAGACTTCACCTTCAATATAAATAAACAAAGGAAATAAATATACTCTACACTTATAAAAAAAAAAGTATCATTCATATTTCAATAAACAAACTATCTTCACTAATCTAAATTATCATTAATACTTCAAAAAATTGTATCAATTTAAGGATTATTGACACTTAAACAATAAGTAATTAACACTAAGTAATTTTATTTTAAAGCACCATTTTTCTAAAAAAGAACACCTATGTCTAATAAAGATTTAGTATACTTCTTTTACTAGAATGATTTATAGAAAAAATTGTAAGAGTGAAATTACTATTTCCAGAAAAAAAATCATTTAGAGTTTTTTTATTTTTTTTTTAAACAAAAAAATAATAACACTAACTTTTTAAAACATATTTTATTAGATTTACTTGTATAAAAAACATTAAAAGCTGATTTTACAATAATTTTCCAGATAGAAATAACTGGAAATTCAATAAATAAAAAAATATTGTCCTTGTCGTAACTAAAACTTTAACATTTTACTTAAGAATAGGTATAGTTTTAAATGTAAATAAAATAAAATAAAGCGATCTAAATTATTTTATCTAATAACCACAGCTACAAATACATTGAATTAAGAAGAATATTAAAAAAAAAAGGACGAACTTAGTACTTTTATCATTAACAGAATTCGGAATTCTTGTATCTACCAGGTCTATAGTTGTTAGAACTTTTATTTTATTCTTAAAACGATTAAAAGATGGGATATAACTGTTTTTACTACCAGCGTTGATAACTAGGCTTCAATTCGTAAACCTGATCAAATTGAGAAGTTTCAGCTTCGGTACAAGAAATGTAATAAAAAGCTTCTAATTTTATTTTAAAATAATCTAATCTATTCTCAAATACTATCATCATCATCATCAACTCAAATACGATCATTTATAAATACATATTATTTTAAAATAAACTTATCTATTCTCAAATACTATCATCATCATCATCAACTCAAATACGATCATTTATAAATACATTATATTGTTTAAAGAAAGTACAAATATCTTATGTTATATTGCAGTAAACCATCTCATTGCTTCTTATTTCATAAAGCCCAATTTGCCATTACAAATCCTCATAATTCCCCAGTGCTCATATGTCTTCACAAAATGTACTATATTTTCATGTCAAGCTGTCATCACGGTCTCATTGTGATGTCAGTTTCATGTCATATTTTATAGTCTCAATGTGTAATTCTGTACAAAATGAGCAGGTGTCTTTAAGAATACAATCCTGATACACAATGAAAATATTTATATGAATGTCAGAGATTGTAAGACTGTTTGTATATTATATAATATATATATAAAATTGACAGCTTGTTGTAGGATTGTATTGATTTCTAAATTCAAATATCTATAATATATATTATTATTACATATTATTAAATGATTCAAACAAAACTTAAAAATACAAGACACTAAAGTTGACACACTTAATAGTATTCGTATTTGATATAGATAAAAAATAATTACTACCATAATTACATCTAGAAAAATAATATGATATCTAATAGAAGAAACTGAATTTAAAATAATAATAGTTAATATAATTATTTTATTAAACCAATATTATAATTAAAAAAGTAGTATAAAAATTATAGCCACCATTAATACAATTTGTTAAAAGATAAATAATAGTTTATTTTTATAAATATAATGCTAAGGAAATACTATTAAGTCTTGTTTTTGGATAATTTTTGGATTCTAGATTGTATCGATGACATACACATCGCTTGACAAAATAGACTTAAGAAAGTGGGAAATCACTTACGGACCGCAAGTTTCAGTAAATATTATATAGGTATATACCCATCATGACATAACCAAGATTTGTAATGATTGCAGACCACCTACTTAAAGAAGCTCAATAATTTACAACGTCTGTTTCAAAAAGCTCAATGATTTATAACCTTTACAATCCAAGAATATCTGCACCGAGTAGCCCATCCTACGGGCCTGGAATGTTCAAACCATGCTAGACTCTCGAATTCATTTCGAGATCCATTACGGTTACCACAAAGTCGGAAGCGATGATTACAAGTACACTGCACGCAGGAACGAGATAAATTACAGTTACTTGCAAGATTGCAGCCTTAACAGAGAGAGCATGGTTAATTCGCAATGAAGTGACGCGTTACACCATATCCAAAATCCCTTCAACAAGCCCAGCGCTGTTCGTTATCCTGCACTGCCATCAATGTGTACATAAGACGTACATCAAGTCTGTAGATGTTCAGCTGCTGGCTTTGTTCGTGGATAAACGAATAAAGGGCTTGGTAGAGTTTAACGTTTTCCATTCGATGATAATCTTCCTCCAGGTAAACCATTCGTCTATCAAAATGGAGACGGTAAGTGGCGGAGTTCTTAGCATATTCAAACTTGAGCCAATTCTCTAGGTTAGGTGATAACTTACCTAACACGGTGTAATATTAAAAATGACCAGTCGCCAATATTGAACCCTTTAAGCCGTAGATCGCAATTAACAGTAGGTTAAGAAACTTTGTCTATAAGGTGTAAGCGACAACGATCATAGGTAACCTATAATATCAGAAGCGTTATTATCTGCTTACCATCGAACATTCTGATACTTGAGTTACTCTCTAGCAATGGGCTCCAAGTGTTGCACTGACCCCTTGGCCTCACCGATCAAGGAAGATATCAAATAAGCCAACTTTTGAGCAGAGGTCAAACACTTTAATTATCTTATAAGTTATTAAAGGCCACCCATTGTGCGCAAATCATTGACGAAGTGCGGTAAACCGAGTAATAACAACCTACTAATTAATGCGGTTGACTTATCAGCGTTTGAAAGACAAGCTGGAGGCTGCCTCCGTATGGGGCGATATCTTGTTAAATTCAACACCACCAAAACGCAAATGTGTTTATTCACCGTTAAAAAGAGCCCTTTCACCCTGGTTCCTACTTTCCGGAATGTATCTTTGGAAAACAGTGACCGACTTCAGTTGCTAGGGATAGAGATTTTTTCGAACCTTAACTTTGGTCAGTTCATTGAGTCTAGAGCAATAGCACCCGCAATCAAACTTGGCTTACAAGGATCCAACGGTAATTTGCACCGGGACAATTGCTAGCACTGTATAAAGCACAGATCCTGTCGTATATGAATTACTGCCGCCATATAATGGCCGGTGCCGCAAAATATCATCTGTAAATAAATCCAGATATTTAACTGAGAGGAGAGCTAAGAGAGGTTAATTAGTAGTAATAAGGCAGGGTACCCATGAGCTGGTTGACACGAAACTTCATCGTCTTAAACATAGATGTAGAGTATCGAGCCTCTCAGTATTTTGGTGAGTGTGCGTTGGAATTACATGCCCCATCCCCCTTCCATCACTAGACGTTCCAACGCACGGCGAGCATCCATCCATTCGTTTTTGAAATTCCACCTGTACGAACAAAGCGCTTTGCTTCGACTTTTTTTATTCGTACAGCGAAGGACTGGAATAGCTTGCCTGCCTCGATATTTCGATATTTGCAGTCGAGTACAACAAAGGTGTCTTCAAGCGAAGAATGAAAAGGCTACTACTAAGTTGATGACCATCTATGACTACATTAGTACTTCCCATCAGATAGAATATAATCAAGCGTCAACTTAGTTTATATGTGAAAAAATAAAATTTGTGATTCAAAATTATGCACGTATCACTAGTCGTATATGCATTTGTAATAATTACCGTCTAACCTAATTTATTATAAAGGGATATTAGCAGTAGTAAGTGATAGGAAAACGTGAGAACAATCCTTGTCTTTAATATTTAAAACAGCAGAGCCGAGCCATTGTCATACTTACCGTCGATCCTTGCAGTATCTACCTACTTTAATCCGTGCCTACTTTAATTAAACGTAAAAATAAACAACTAATTTCAAGATAAGAGTTCCTGTAAACAATAATTTAAAAATCTTACTGTAAACCAGTCGCCGATCAAAATGCACAAAAGAAATATTTTATATATAGCAATATACCAGTAGTTTACTGACATAGCTAAATGATAAGTAATTTAATACACGAATTAACAAAACTCAATAGATGTACTTGTCAGGGGCTATATTACGATTTTATGTACGTATGTTAGGTACTACATCACAAACAAAATAATCCTATCATTATAGATAAATAACAATCAACATAAACTGACTAGTTATGTCTACGAAACTACACCAAACATCAACGACACCAAACAACAAAATAATGTAATTATCATGTACTAATTGCGTATATCATAAATGTATGTCATCCGTCTACGTAACCCGTTACTCCGAATATTTTCCGTTCGTCACCTGTTTCGACACTTGGTTCAGAACCACGGTCTGCTACAAAAGATATATCATACAATCATATTTGTAATGACTTTCCTGCCAGCTCCAGGTGTGGTATAATGGAGGAAGTCACCTAGTTAATCTGAACAGACAAATAATTGGAGTTCCCCGGAATATTAAATAAATTGTATGTAGCCTCTCTCATACCGACTCTATCCTAAACACTTTTTGGTCGTATACTAATAAATAATAAAAAAGAATATACGTTAACCGTCAATCGTTCAACATATTGTTCATATACAAATATGAACAATATGTTGAACGCCTGACGGTTAATATTCGTAACTGAAAAATTAGTGTTTTAACTATTCCGAACATTTTTTGTTTACACTTACATTATATAGATTGTTTATTTGACTAATGTCATTCTCTTCACTCCCTAGGCATTTGAAGAATTAGAAGCATTATTGGCTAGAAATGGCATCTGCATAGCGGTTAAAGAGAAGTTGGTAAAGGATTCCGGAGTAGCCGACGAACGCGCTTACGACGAGATCGTACTAAAACTACTTACTAAACCCAGGGCTAGAGGTGAGTCTTAAATAACCAATAACGTTTGTTGAATTCCAATCCTAGCTTTACAGCTAAAAGCATGATTTCCTAATATATATATATATATATATATATATATATATATATATATATGTATCAAAAGTAGGTAAATGTTGGGGTTAAATGATTTTATTATTTACATTTTATTATTTACATTTCATTATTTACATTTTGCATTGAACTGTCAATGATTTATATTCTGTCTTCGTTTCGAATAATTTAATTGTAATTCTCGAACCAATTTTGTATTGTAATGATTCATCGCATAACATTATTTAGCCTGTTTAGATAGTTTGTAAAAATTATTAATTATTAACCCTTATTACGAGAAATAAACACATTATTAAGAATTATTTCTATAACTTGAATAAAGATGTGCATATGTTATGAAAAATTCCAAAAATCAATATATATTTATTCATTTTATGTAGAGTAAATCTAATAACAATTCGTCTTCGATGTGAATTTCATATATCCGGCAAAACTGCTTCAGTTTCCGTGTCGCATGTGGCTCTTATTGCCGTCGCTATTTGCTACGTCAACACCGATCGCCCTTCATACATCAAACAAACTCAGTGCCGACAGCTTTCTTTGTCACATAATTGGACTAGTTGTTCATAATATTACATATACATAGATATCTGAAACTATTAAATATAATTTAAGGTCACCCATACTAGTATTTCAAACACTGAAATTTTTAGTACAGTTTTTATTTCCTGCAGCCCAAAAATATTAGAACTAATAAAATTATATCTTTTGTTTTCATTATTATTAAGAAGTTTTTCAAATGATAACCACCTAAAAACAGATTTCAAACTTTTGATAATTCTACACGATGTAATAAAACGTTGAACCGTAACGTATCGCTTGGGTCTTATAATAAATTATTTGATTGGAATCAAACAATTTATTTATTCCCAATTTGAATTCATGTAAATTAAGGTTTTTAATAATAATAATCCTCAATAAGAAGTCGGAAGTTGGGATGCGAAACAGAAAGGTTAATATGTAACGGTAAAAAAAGTACAATATAAAAATTAAGTTCATTTATGAAAACTAGGAACAGGAACACATTTTTTTGTATTAAACAGAAAACAAAAAAGCATACAACTCAAATTGGGAGCTGTATGAAACACCACACCGAGCTTTTTCAATTTCGCCAGTTGTTCCATTTAAGACCACTTCAGATTGACCGTACGAAACGCTTTATTTTATTGTAGGTCAAGTCACTTAAACACAATCGAACTACTTGAATATTGATTTTTATATTTTGTTTTGATCATTTCAAATACGTATTGGATCGTATACTCGCGTGATCAATAACCTCTGCTGTTGTAATATTTAAGGTTCATTTCAATAATTTTATCCAAAATATTCATAATTTTTGAATCATAATTAATAATACTAGATGTCATGAAACGTTTTATCGTTTTACTTGTGGAAAACGCGCAAGAAAGAAGAACGCCTGCTTGCTACGATTTTATTATCAGGTGTGAATTTGACAAGAGTACTCGTTAACAGATGATGCACGAGTTGGTCCTTTTCTCATTTGTGCCTCCAACTTCATCTGAATTCCAAAAAAAACATTCACAATCACTTTTAATTATTTCAATATTCAAACAAACTAACAAATTGTGTTTTTCCTTTTGAGTGTGTAGTAGTATACTTTGTTATATGATACAGATAACGTTTTAATTGCTGATAGATATAAATAATATTATATATACATTTTAAAGGTGAGTCTAGATTTTTATAAAATTTCCCATTTTAAATTACAAACTACAACAAAATCAGGATGTTATAGATAAGCTAATTTGATAAAAGTAATGGTATTTTCAAAACTCATTCCAGTAAAATGAAAGCCGTTATTTAAGTAACTCTATAATAGAATATTAATAAAAATAATATTAATAGATTCCATAGCTCAAATAGCAGCGACTGAATCAGTAGAGAATACAAATTGTTTTGCCGCCACTCCGCCAGGCACATACTCGTAAATAACGAGTCCTCCCTCCGATAAACAGCTGCGGCCTAAGATATTGTCTCTCTAATGTTTTTGCGCACTGTAAATCATAAAGCTAATATCGACACTTGAGAATTTTGATTTTTATAAGGTTCCTTTGGCTGTAATATTAACTTCTAATATACATCTGCTATTTGATATGAAAGAAACATATATCACATAAACATATGAGTATTGTTTTACAAAGGTTCAAGGTAGATAAAAATATATGTTATACATTAATATAAATAGATATAAATATACATTATTTGTATATCGATAGATTCATTGACAAACTTGCATGCATACAACATAATATAAATGAAATACGTAAATAAAGGTAAATTGAAACCTATATTTTTAATAGGCGTAAAATACCAATAATACTACCAAAAAATGTTATAAGTGGTTTAATTATATTTTTTTGTTATATACATTACACCAAAAAAATACAAAAAACTAGGCAATGAAAAATATTTCATAGGCGCGCTCCAAAAAACAGTAAAAGTATAATAGCTAAAATCTATACGGCCACTAACCTTGAGATAAATAGCGCATCGTTGGCCCCGATAGCCAGCTGCGGCGCGACACAATTTTTCGCTGAAGTGGTTATAGAAATTGAATCGGCGCTCGTCAATAACCGATGATTGCCGTTTAGCACGCCCGGCGAGTGCGTGTGAGACGCCTCCTTGCGCTTCAGGGCTTTCACTTTCAAAGCGAATTCAGAATCTGTTTAGAATAAATTACTATTCGTTCAATCAGTGCTTTCGAAGATACTCACAGGTGATTTTGAAATAATACTTTTATAATGGATTTTAGTACATGTTTTTTGAATAATTTATTGAAAACCGAATGCCTCACAATTATAGTGAAGTCATGATTAAGATATATCTGTAATCCCGATTTTGTACAAAACTGTTTTAATTTTCAAATTAAAAATTACATTAAATTAAATACATTTGTTTGTCAAAACAAGTATATTTGGTCTTTTTTCACACAATTATTTCTGTCAGTTTTTATTTGGCTTTAACCAAGCAAGCCACAAGAATAACTGGTCCTTATCTACCGTAATAAAAAAAATATTTGGCCCCTGAAATAAAAATCTGAAGGCTTACTTTTGATCCATCAATAGGTTTAAAACCCGGGAACGCTTAACTCTACGGCCAGCTTTGTATCCCTAAGCCAGAGGTATTTATATTATATATTTCGTGTATCTAATATAAGGCCAGATGTATTTATATTTTATTTTTTGTTTACTCAATAGAATCAACTTAAGGAATACGTAATGATTATCTTGAAAACGTGTACCAAATATGAGTGTGTATCTTAATTTATACATTATATATTAAATTAAAAGAAGAAAAATATTACTTTAAAATAGACATAATTTAAAGTAATATTTTTCTGCTACCGCATTGTCTTTTTTTCTAATTTTGTTTAAATAGAAAACCTAAGCGAGAGATTTTTGTAGTTAAGGATTCGACTTACAAAAAAAGACATTTTCTGTGATACGAGATTTGATAAATTTGTTAAAATAAACCTTGCTATTACATCTATGCTTACTTTACTTTTTTTTTTGATACGAAAGGACGAGGAAAGACTGACCTTAATTGGAAATCACATATACCCGTAGATCATATAAAGGTCGCCGGTTTAATTAGCCTGAATTGTTGTAGTGAATCGTCATATACACAATAATAACCTAATAAAATTTAAGTAATTTAAATATCTGTTTCTTTGCATTGTTTTATATAGTACATTAAACATCCGTTAAACATACTCGTTACTTGATATTTTAACTCCCACACTGTTATTTGCTGTTTATTTAGTATAATAAATCTATTTTATATTTACATATATTTATGATTCGCATAGAATTGGAAATATATCTTCTCATTTTATTTACAAATTGAGATGTGTTTACAATGTAAAAAATATCTTTAGATATTATAATATTCAGAATTGCCCTCCCCACAATATTAATATGCGTGATACAACAAAAAATTATGTAAGTAAGTAAGTAAGTATATAGTATGTAGGTAAGTATCGACGTAAATCAATATTTTTTTTTAACCAATTAAAATCAAAGCCGTAATGGCTCTCGTATGTAAATGTTATCCGCGTATTCTCGTGTGAGCTTGGAGTGTTATTTATGTTAGCATTTCAATTCCGCATAAATTAGAAAATTTTACAGCAAAAAATGGAATCTGAACTCAGATGTTACAAATCGGTAAATATTTCTTTTTTTGAAACTTAACATTAAAACAACAAAAATGTATAGTAAGTTTTTTCAACTGGTTTGACCTTTCTCGGATCACGAATCTTTTAAACTTTTATCTTGAATTTTGGGTGGTTCTATGAGCCCAAAGTTGCTCGTTATGTCACCATCCAATCCATAATTTTATCGAAATTGGTAGAGAAATACGATTTATTTGTGTTTATATAAAAATATAAAAATTAAAAAATAGTTTTTGTCCAGGTTCGAAGCAATTTTCTTTGTTCGCTTAGCTCCCTCAGTCAAAAAGTTTTTCGAGTTTCAAATTAAAAAAAGAAGCGATGAGAAAAAAAAGCAATGAAATATTTTAACTATTTTCGACTGTAACAAAGACTTTGATGCGCTTCTGAATATGGTGATTATTTATCTGTGAACGTCAAAAAAAGTTGTAATATGCATGTATTGTACAAATAAAAATATTGTTTTTTATTGTGCAGTGCTGAGTTACGTTGGCGATAAATAAAAAAAAATCAAAACTAGTTTCACGGATCACGGATTTTGATGAGAATTGTTGTTGTGTTGACATACGAACGATACTATACTAATTCAATCTAAGGGATACTTTACAATGCAGAATATTTGCTTGGTAAAAAAAAATACTTTAGAATATTACCATTTAAATTTACCATAAATTAAATAAAATCTTGAATGTTTGGATTCCCATAAATATTAAATGGTAATAGAAGGATTTAATATTTAAGTCAATACTGGACAATCCTAAGGATATGGTTGATATAAATAATCAAATTATAATGGATGCCAAAATGACCACCAGTTCTATTTATTGAATTCGTTTTTATTTGGGAAAATGGTTGTTTAAAAAAACATTAGGACAGTGTGACAGTGACAGTAGGACAGGTGTACAGTTGTAATTTATATAATATTTTCCAATATAATATGTATGATACATATATAGTAATATAGTAAATATAATATACCTATTTAAAATTGTATAAGTCATAAATAAGGATTATTATGTTTAAAATTATAAAGATTCAAAAGGAATAGGAGGTGAAAAGAAAACAAATTTGCAAGAAAATGTTTTTTTTTTACTGCATTTTTGAAAATGTTGACGGATTGAACGCATCGAATACATAGAATAAAAAAAAGCAAGGCATTCCAGAGACGAGATGCTGGGATAGTGAAGGAATTTATATAGAAAGCGGTAGAGTGAGAATTAAATTTATGTTGTAAAATGTCTATAGAACAAAGTTTACGGTTACGCTAGTATTACTGCAAAAGTGAATAAGCAGCCACTAGAATTTTTCGCAAAACAGTGAGACTTGTTCATATTTGTGCAAATTAAACATAAACCTAAGAAATAAGTTTTGTAAACGCTCAAGTTGGTTTAGCTGCTCTTAAGTAATACTAAGATTGCAAATGTCAAAATAGTCAATTCAAAGTTAGGGTAATACTCATAAGGGAATAATCAAAGGTATTTTCAGTGGAAGTTGGAAGAAAATTTGCAATCTTTTTAAGGAAGCTGCAGAAGCAAAATCCATCTTCTGTACTCAGTAATTTGTGGTCGCCGGAAAAAAAATATTTTCAAAGCACCCAGATTTCTTATTGAGTTGACAAAATGTACTCGCACAGCGTCAAATATTATGAGTGACAGTTTTAAGCAGACATTTTGGGATATCAGTCTAGAGCTACCGATAATTATTGACTTAATCTCCGTAGTGCTACATTTGAGATTTAAATATAACTAAAAATCACATATTACTTTCAACTGACTACTCATCATGAAATCATTAAATTCACTGTCATGAAATCCGACTTGATTTTGCAAGTTTTATTCAGAGTCCTATGGAATTGCTATTGAAACTTGTTCATCTTTAAACATCAATGTCAATTCGATCAATAATAATAATTCTTTGATAGATTTCATAGTGTGCAATCAGTTGTAAACATATCAAATTCAACACTAATCTGTAGTAAAGCAACTGAAGGTAGATAGTGAAGTCTATTTAGATTTTGCATAAGATATACTATTTAAATGAGTATTTGTTTCTAAAACTAATAAAAAAAAACTGCTGTGAAAAAGAAGCTGTCACTTTTTTAAACTATCCCGTGAATAAACTACTGTCGTATAAAATAATGTTACTAACTTTTACATGAGTGCTATTGGAAAAAAAAGTTGATTATATTAAATTGATAACGTTTATTTTTGGTTAAAATTTTTCGAATTTAAATTAATAGTTTATACAATAAATTCTTTTGAATACAGCCCTTAAATAACTTGATATAAACATAGACGAGAGTGCCGACATGAGATGTGAGCTATTAAGTAAATCGCACTGAGGCCATAAGGGTCACTGTTTGCATTAGACCAGAGATTAAGTGGGTGTAAACCCTAGCAACCAGCCCCTGAGCGATACTATTAATCGCAATCGTCAATACCCAGCCTAAATTGGACGTTTTGTTTATAGCTTGGCTTAACATCATCTATTTTTAACTTTTAATGTTTATTTGTTTTTTTTTTCATTAATTGTCAATAATCTCCTGCTTTTTGTTAAATATCATTATTTATATGTTTTTGTATGTATGCAATATAATTTTATTTGGGAATTTCAACTCTTAATCCTTTCCCGGGATCGATCTAGTGCTTTTAGGATCTATCGATTTCAAAACCCAATTCAGAGTGTATGTTTTATGAAATAAAACATATTTTATTTCATAAAACATACATTATAAATACAAATTTTTAAGCTTAAAATTAATGTTTCCCTTGTTTTTTTATTCCTATGAATTAGACTTGTATTTTGTTTGTTGTATCATATTTTTTTATGATCTAGGGCCAGTATTTTTATAACTTAATGCGTGAGATGTGTGCATGACGTACGTTTCTAATATTATATGTATCAGTAAAAACAAAAGATAATCATAAAATATAAATCAATTTCTTAAAATAAATTAATTTAATTATTTATTTGACCCAAAAAAAACAGTAAAAGTACGGCATTTCGATTTAATTTTTACGTTAAAGTTTAAACATAAAGAATTACTCCATAGTAATTGAAAATTTCATTTTAAATACTGAAGAGACAGCGGGTCGTTAAACTTAGAGAACAACTAACACAAATATCTAGAAGATCAAAATCAAATTTGAACGATACTGGTTTATTTAAAAAGACCACAAGAGAGGCAAATTAGACGAATGCAACTGTTGAAAAGACGATCCTATTTATTTAAGTAGGATTCGAAAATGTTAGAACAGCATTCAATGAGTAGAGGGATTAGTAGTTTTAACAACAGACTTTTATTTCGAATGGGTATTACATGTTTATGATGTACACGTATCCAACAAGTTTCTTTATGGTTTAACTCAGTAACTGTTCCAGCTTAATATGCTGTCGATATAGAACTTGGTAAGATACTTGGTACTACTTGATATATTTTTTTACCAGTGCTTCCAAAGTGGACAAAAACAAAACCACAGACATTAGAGTATAAAAGTGATTTAAATCAGCTTTCTATAAGCATAGCATAAAATATATTATCCAAAAAGGTACTAGAAAAAGTCTTATAAATGTCAAGGAATGCGTTATGCCTTGATGTGACAACAGTTGGAGTAGTTTCTATATGTTCCAAACTTATGATCTCATCATGATAGGCACCCTCAATCATCATGAAAGGCAAGGAATCCAATGAATATATCGAGTCAGATTCAGACTTAAACGGAAAATGATAAGAATTTGTACTTTAAATGTCTTTTTTTTCCAATTATATGATATTGCATCATGAATACGAACTATTTTAATATTCCTTGTTTGCTTTTCTAAAATGTGTACCTACTTTCATGCAAAGTAATACAAAAACGAACGATAATATAGTGCTCCTATTATTTTTTTGTAAAGATAATAAAGGTTTTATTGATATAAGATTGGTATACGATTAATATTTATCAATATAGGCCTTCTCTAAAACCGAATCCATTATTTGAGTATTAAGAAAATAAACATAAATGGAATGGCGGTCACAGCGCTGTAAACAGATGGCGCCGTTAGCGCAAGTGCTAATGCTGCGTTAATAACACCGACTCTAACCGCGTCATACCCGTTACATTGCGAATACTAACCTACAATATACTATGTGAACACAGATTATATAACGGTTTTCAGAAAACTTGATTTGTTAGGGTAATCGTGACCTTTTATAAGCTAACTGAGAAGTTTAAGCTAGGAATAATATAGTATAATAAGCATCTGCTTACTTTTCAGCGCTTACACAACCTATAAAAATGACAGGAGAATATCTTATTTAAATATACAATAGTTTATTTTTAATATGAATACGTGAATCAAATACAATATTATTAATATAATAACCAGGTTCGTCACAAAATTATACTGGACAGTGTAAATAATTATGACTTTTGTACTAACGGTGTAACAATAAACTTGGTACATTACATGTACTCTGGAATAAATGTGTTTTCAATAAAATGTTGCCTTAAATAAATCGAAAAATATTGATTATATGTATATAATATTTTAGGATAACATTATTTAAGGATAATTAATTATATAGTAAAAGAGTAAGTATAATATTTTTTAACCATTTATTTGTAATATGTGTAAGAGCAAAAGAGGATAAAGAATGGGAAAGTGTTATGTAGGTACTGTCATTTTATTCGTTTAACCTTTGAAAATTCTTAAGTCAATATTGCCATTGCGGCGTCATGGAACAGTTCTTCTTAGATTTTGTTTTAAATGAAAGGATATCACTTAAATAATTATATATTTTTTGGAGTTTTATAAGTTAAAAGATGCTCTGAACTAAATTTGATTTTGCTTACGAAGGATTAGTCATTTTAAAACAAGTAATAAGTAAACATTTACAGCCAAAAATGGTAACAATCTCTTAAACAGCAATATAGGTCAGTATATCTTGAATTAAAAATCAAATCTCTATAGATATCTCTCGGCTATTTCCCGCGTGTATATTCATAAAGTCAGATCGCTCAAAAACGTGTATTCGAAGTGAGGCGAATATTCAAAAACATGTAATTGACTTCCACAGTTTTTACGGTGTTTTTAAATGAAAATTCAGTAACAAAAATATACATTTTAAAAGCAATCTTTTATTATTGAGACTTGCCATATTCATTATATTATTTAAAGGTATATAATGCGTTTTGTCTAGATTTTAGACAAAGCTTTTATTCGAAAAGTGCTAGAGAGCAGAATAATAACCTATACTTCCAAATATAGGCAATTTATCGAAAACGCCGATCAGCAGTCTACGGATCCCACGCAATATACACTTATCTATTCAGCGTCCTACCTTCTATTCAGCTTTAAATTAATAACCACGTGAACCTTATTTGATCGGTGTATTTATACCATTAAGCCCTTAATTTGAAAGTTTGTAATCATTCGATTTCTTTTAAAAAAAATGACTGTACTGACAAATACAGTGTTTTATTGTATACAATAAAAGTATTATAATATTCAAAATTGATAACAGCTATCTCATCTCACAGAACATTAACATTTCCCATAACCGTTTTATCCGCGTTTCCGCACTAATTGATTTATTTTTTTACTCTTTGTAAATAGCTCGATCGACGTTTTTAGTAGGGTCGTAAAGAACTCAGGAAACCCCTTACATACGAGTATTACACGCACAGGCGTTTACGACTTTTACGTTTCAAATAATCATAAATTTGAAAGTATTTTTGCTCATAAATTTCTGATCAAACGTATTGATTCTTAATTAAAATTAAGTGCAAAATCCATTCAAAAATATAATTGTACCTTACACAAGCAATACAGTCATATAAATATCTATTTAAAAAAACATTTGAAAAGTAATAAAACAGCAAAAATCTCTAAACACTTAACTACAGTATTGACATTGTAATTATTTCGCTTGTTACAATATAATCTAAGATCACTGCTTGCTAGGCAGTTAAAAAATATATAAAACAATTTGGTTGAGCAATTTTAATGTAAAAACATTACAATACCAAACAAAACTATAATTTTTGTTTAAATAAACCCATGTTTCCAATTTTAGTTTGAAAATAATACTTTTCTATAAAACCTATAGTATTCATGCCGTGCACCAAATAAGTGCTGGAGCTGTGTATGACTGGTACAGGAACCTCAAAGTCCTTCGAATAAAAAGGAATCATGACAAAAAATATAATTAATATTAACATCAAAAAAGAATAGTAAGTTTTTTCTACAGGTTTCACCGCTCTCGTGTTAAAAAAATTATGAGCTTATGTCACAATCGCAACGTCGATAATAGAAAACGAATTCAAATTTTCATTAGATTTTTTCGAGAAATACAATACACAATGCATTATATACATCACAAAACTTTTTCGCCTGGTTTCGAAATCTACAAACCTCGCTAAATCTACAAACCGTTAATTTAATTTCTATTTAGTCAAAAACGTTTGCTCTTACGAAAGATAAATTGTAATAATATACTATAAAAGATTATAAAAAGATAAAAAACTCTCGTACATTTTATATCCCAATATGGTCCATAGATCTATTTGATTAAACGAGTTATTCTTCCAAGTTTATATAATTAACACAATTTGCGAATAATTATAATGTTTTTCTGAAATTAATCAACTATTCTATTTTATTTTTACACAAACCTTAATTCTATGAGAAGTTGTCACGTATTACTTCTTACTTGCAATAAGCTCCAACTCATTGGAAAAAATATTACATCACTGTGTCTTATATATATTCACGGTTTTAGCATATATTTTACTAATTGTTGAGTGAATACAATAAAAAATAAAGTGTCTATAGCATTCTCTGTCTACGGTTAATCAATCCGCTAATATAACATTTTTATATTTGGTAAGTGCTTAGCAAACAAATAAATTAAATACATAAATGATATTAATACCCAAAATATAACTCACTGTGCCTTTGAATGGCCATGTTATAGATCGATACTTTTGATAACAATGCACTTTTTTTTTTGTTCGAGTAATCGTTGGATACTTAGCTCTTGAGCAAAACATTTCAGCAATTCTTAACAGAAACAGAAAGACATTCTATAGCTTGTAAAAATATATATTAAAAATGTATTCCTCTTCCAGGAGCTATCATCTTCGGTTCGGATCAAGAAGTAGCTGGAGTGATGCGCGCAGTTGAACGCGGAAATGCCACTGGAGCTTTCAGCTGGGTTGGTTCTGACGGCTGGAGCGCTAGGGCTCTAGTTTCTGACGGCAACGAACGAGCGGTGGAAGGCACCATTAGTGTACAACCTCAGTCAAATGATGTAATCGGCTTCAAGGAATATTTTCTTAGCCTTAATGTAAAGAATAATAAGAGGAACCCTTGGTTTATTGGTACGTAATTATAGCTTATTGATATTAAATATGTAAGTTTTCTACATAACATTTTTGTAACTAGGGTTACGAATTGTAAATATCTTTTCCAGAGTTTTGGGAAGACCACTTCCATTGCCGATACCCTGGCAGTTCCAGAACACCCTACAACGGTCAATACGAGAAGCAGTGTTCAGGGTTGGAAACACTCACCGATAACAACACCGAATTCGAGCGTCAGTTACAGTTTGTCTCGGATGCTGTGATGGCATTTGCATATGCTATAAGGTTAGTCAAATCTTACCCTCATAAATTACAATAAACAAAAAAAAACAATAAATTATACACACACGGAATCTCCCCGCACTCTCCGTGACGGGAAAGTATATTTAAGTAGATCGTAATATCGTTAAAGTGAAAGCAAATCTTCAACGATATGAGTACCATTTTGCGCTAGTAACAACAATGGCGTCCCTCACCCGGCCTATCTTAAAAAAAATTCTCTATTTATACGAAATCCCACTTAATATATTCTTTTAGCTATAATGACTTGTAAAGCTCTGGGGAGTTCGATTTAAATAACAAAATACTCCAATTTATTATTCTATACCAAGCTCAGGGCCAATTACCGTATCTATTGGGAACCGCCTCCACAATAACGATACGACGAATTTAGTATCCATGTTGAAATTACATATTCTAATTAAAATGTACTTTAATATTAACCTTCCAATATATTGAAGTAATTCACTTAATTAATTTGAACTTAGTTAAATAACTACAGTTATTTAACTATTTAACAGCATTAAATAATACTGTCCATTCGTACATAGTTGAAGTATTAACTTGTGTAAACTATAAAATACATTTACCATGTCTAAAGTATATATTGATCATAGGTAATTTGAAACTAAGTCAAATTAAATTATCGAGAAATTAAATACCAGTTCTAATGACCTTAATAGTTTCCAATTAAACCCCCATTTAATGAATGACAGTGGAAATTTGTCACTAATAGCGGGCTTACAACTTTCAATTCAAAAATGAAAAGTTCCATTCGCTATTACTGGTTTAAAATAAGTTCGTAATAAATATATCATATAATTTTATAATCTAAGGTGTATTTAAAATAGATAAATAATTTAATTAGCTCTAAAATCTTTACAAGAACACAGATTCAAACCAATTAATTAAAATATTAGCTATCCTTATTCATAAATTAACAGGATATCTTAAAACAGTAACAGGATATCTTAATAGAACTAAATAACAACGCTGCAAAGTATTTCATTCCTGAATCCTTTTTATACTAACAGATTAAACCTATGAAAATATAGAACTGCTCTAAAAATACAATAATACAATGAAAAAACACAGTACCAAATATAAAGATAAAACAGAATACAAATTCTCTTAAAATTAAACAAACCACATGAATGTATGTAAAGTACTTTATTTGAACAATAACTTACTCACCTGTCACGATACGGAATTGTTGTTGGCGACCGCGTCTCGTGTAATCGCTAAATTCGATATGTTACGTAAAAACATTTCCCAAGAGAAATATCAACTAACTGAGATGATCTCGTCAATTGACCCATAGTTAATCAACTTGCAAAGATTGTAACTGTTTTATTATATTTTTTAATTATTTAAATTATCAAAGAACTAATTTAAGAGCGCTTCATTCATCAAGACTAGTTAGCTAGTTATACCTAGATAGTACCTGCTTTCGGAATACATTTCGTATAAATAAATATTCATTGACAATTTCAAATAATATTATTTGTAAAAAAACTGTTTATTTAAACATACTTTTTCTCCAATTAGGAAGTATTATAAAATAATTTATTTATATGTAAAATTGTATTTTTTATCAAATATTAAATGAAACCTGATTGCATTTACTATAATTTGTCACGCACCCAGGCAAAATGTTGAAATAAATCGTACGTGTCTGATTCTATTCTATATCTTATCCGATTAAAAGAATTCGATTTCAACAGAGTCAAATTATAAATAATTACATTTTTTTTTGTTGCCATAATAGTTTCTTTTAAAATAAGATAAATTTTACAATTCTTTATAGTTACTTATTTTTAAATGAAGAATTATTTATCAAAACGTACCTTAACCTTACGTCGGTTTGACTCTTAATTGTAATATTATATAGGTATGTTCTTAAATGAAAATAAATACGAATTTTAGCTATTTATAATAAAATTAAGATTATTATCTTTGTCTGTTTCATAAGAATATATTTTTCTTACAAAGAGACATCATATTTTCTAATCGACAACAGCGAAATTTTGCTTAAAGCCTACGAGTCATAAAGTACTTGTAAACGAACCTTAAATAATACGATTTACTATACAGAAATACACAGACAGTTAATTTTATTCTAACAAACATTGTCTTATTTTTGTTTATTCTTTTTTGTAGCCGTATCGAAATAAAATATTGATATGAAAGCCTAAGTTGTTAAAAATTAAAAGTTTTTCCTTTGTAGTTGATTTTATCAGAGTATGTTCTGGAAACTAATAACAAAGTACACGATATCAATAATATTAAATGAATAATAAATTCTATTTAGATATTTATATCCTAATATCATATAAAGTACATAGAATTACATTTCTCTTTATGATATCAACAATGTTCCACTTGCGAGGTATTGTGAAGTAAAGGATATAATCGACAAGCTGGTTAAATAAATTCGAACTTACAGGCATTAGAATTGGACAGATTTGAAAGGTTAACCCCCGATCTCGAAAGGGAAAAGTGTTACGGTAAAATGTCGAATTTGTCTTGAAAAGGGTTTGTAAGACTCTTCGGTGAAGTAATCTTTGAGACTTATGCCGTCTTTGGATCAACTAAACGGACTCAACGTTCGCCCGAATCGACAGAATTTAAAGTGCTTAAATGTAATAATGTTATTGCCCATAAACGAATATAAACTTAAAATATTATTGTGGATAGAGAATTATGTTATATTGGTTTTTGTATGCGAACTGAATATAGTAGTATAGAAATATCAGACCTAAGTAACTCGACGTTTCGTATTTCCTCAATTTTAGGAACAATATAACAAATAGGTAAGGATTTTAAAATACCCTTTTCAGTGTTATAACAACAGTTCAATTTATGTTCTTTGAAGTGAAATATAATCTTAAATATACCAGTAACTTCGTTCGCTTTGAGCCAGTCATCTAAAAATATTGTATTCTTATTACATAGACTTTTGTAATTACATTCTCATATTAGTTGAAATAATTCTATAAAACATATGTATATATTTATATATAAAAATTATAAGAGTTATAAACATATAAAATATTTATTTATTATTTAATTCTATATCTGTTATTATAATTTAGCTTCTTTTTTTCTTGGATACAATTTAAAACTGATATGAATAAAAAGTAAAATCAAATAAATCCCACAATAATTTACTCAATTGTCACGTTATTTCAACCGGCATCTGTTTTTTGTGATCGACCAACCGCGACCGCAACTCTCGTCCCGACGACTGCTCGATACATTCGAACTCCATTTGATAAAAAAACTTAATTGAAATGAATATTCGACACGACCTCTTTGATAACGGAAATTATTGAATTTGTGGCTTTTATACAATAATTATTAGGTTAGAAATATAAAAAGAAATATATAGGTTATTGAATTGTCATATAAATAATTTTGGTAATATAAGCTTAGCTTTATATTAGAGAATTGCCATTTCACGAAACGAACCTTCACCTTTTGTCAGCCGATATCTAAAAGGTCCGTTCTTATTGACATATACGATCTCAAACCAAATATATATGGAAATATTAGACATTTATAAGTCTATGCATAGTTTGCTTATTAAAAAGAGATGGAATATTAAGAAACTATATTAAAATTATATTATAGGCTATTGATAATAATATAATTATAGTACCTACACTTAATGATCAACATTTCAAACCCTATTTATAATTTTAAGCAAATATAGGTCAAGATGAAGACCAGACCCAGGTGTAATGTTTCATAATATATACCAAGAAATACATTTCGCTTAAAACATAACCAAGTATATCTGAACTATCACAATCCTCAAACACTTCAGTGAAAATTAATAATTACGTTTAAATAAATAACATGTATAATTAATTCGCATATCTAGTAAACAAGATTACATTTAATTAACATTATTGTTTACCGAAGTCCTTCCTAAATTATTAATTCTTACAATGTTCAGTGATGCCTGCGACTTCTATCTCATATCGATATCTAAAACCGGCTAGTATATATATATATATATATATATATATATATATATATATATATATATATATATAGGTATTTTCTTCCACATTTAATTTACTTTAATTAGTATTATTTCTACATCGTAAAAAAATATCCCTTTTAAGATAAAAAAAAATCCCTTTTAGGTAACAAATCTGTACAAAATAAAGTCTGTGGTACAAAAAAAATAACAGGTAAAGAGAAAAAGTGGTGAAAGGTGAAAGTAAAGAGGTCAAAGAATTTCAGAGCAACTTCGAAGCGGGAAGACCTGAGTCTGGAAAAGAGTCCTCGTCGACCGGACTGACGCCATTTAATACAGGAACTGAAATTAAAACCTCATAATTTAATCATTTATAATTAAGTATAATAAAGGTATTATATGTTCTATGGCGTCTTTGGTTCTACATTTTATGAAACAGTATCTAACATCATCAACATAACATTTTAAAACATAACAATATAACATTTTAAAAGATTTAACCCATAACGAAATAAAACGACTATATAAAGATGCTAACACAAACAATGGTCGAAGTCAATATTTATAAACGGCCCACTGGGAAATCCAGAGAGCAGTGGATGTGGTCGCAGTTGGTAATTAAAGCTGCGTTATTTTGGTATTATTATAGTCCGCTGATTGTTCGCAAGCTATTGAAACAGGATCATTAACTCGAGAGCGAAATGCATCAAATTTGCATCTATTATTTTCAAAGTCAAAGTCAACTTTTTTTAATTTCAAACACACACACACACACACACAGGCACACTTAGCACTTATGAAATATAGTATTCTTCAAACATTTTAATTACAATTTGTCAAGGTAATATTTTCCGGTAACACTGGGCAGTGTAAAAATAATATGGAGAAATCCTTAATTATGCTTATCTGCAGAAATTCCATAACTTGTTCCCTATCTTAATTACATATTCACATTGCTCGGGATCCAGCATTAAATAGCGACTTAATTAATATACAAAAATACCATGAATATTAACAAGGGTTACGAAAAATACATTAGGTATGTATAAAACCATTTTCATATTTTGATTAACAATAGAAGACTATTCTATTTTTTATAAAGTTATTTTTTTTTGTTGAACATTTGTGTACTTTTAACATTTGAACATTTTGTTAGTTTTGTGATTGAAAGCAAGGCCAAGTTAGCCTCGGTGAAATGTGAAGTTATCAATAGAGGCGGTACTTCACGCGTGACCAGAAACTGGCTTTGTGTACAGCGCAGGTCCATCCACATCTGGAATTATGCTCTCATATCTGTGCTGGGTCACTTCTGTATCGACTACTGTCATTTGAGTCACTTGAGTACAACATTCTCTATGAAATGCTTTTGGCGTTATTTGCTTTTCGCATCTCCTCGCAACAATATTTATACTATGAAGTTTACCGGAGATCTATTTCTTTTTAATCCTAAAACCTCTTTTACCTGCAATATCATCTTTACCACATACATGCATATATACTGCGATTGATACTTCGACACTACGGTTTTGGGAACCATACTTTTATGTATTCAACAACTTATATAAAAAAGTATATATATTTAAGTTTCTATAGTATATCTTTAGATTCTGATAAAAAAATATTCCTATATCAAATGTATCTAAAGCTTATTACAAAACCAAGGACGGTGTTGACGACAGGGACCGCCCAACATTAGTATTCTTTTCGATACCATACTTTACTTTAATTACAATTATGAATGTGACTCAAATAAACAATAAATAATAATTAAAGGAGTATCCATATGAAATTTCTTGCCTTTTGGAACTATGCAATTACAGTTTCATACTTCATACGTGCAAGGTATGCTTATTTAAAAAAATAACCTTGAATTTCAGTTTTCTTCCACGAACCACCAAGAACATGCATTTAACATCGGCGGTGTTTCCAAATCACATGCTCGTTTGGTTTCAATGAATATATAATAATTTGTGACATATTTATGACAATAGTTTTACCAAAGAGCTTTATTTTAAGTTGTTTGGTAAAACTATTTTCATCTTGATAGCAGCACTTTATGCCGTGTTTATCGCATATTATCTAATGGAATGTAAATTAAACGCAGTTTTCAATTAGTAACATACATAATGGAGCGGGATTTTCATAAATCTTCATGATATTAACATTATTAGCAGAAATATACCAAAATTGTATAATTTATTTCTGTTTAAATAGCCTTGTATTGCGGTGTTGTTGTTGTGTGTTGTTTGTTGTTGCGTAAATTACGTGCTGTAAAATGAAATGTGAATCTACGCCCTCATTTTAGATCCTAATTCTTTGCTGCCAATGCGAATTTATTATTACTTAGCATGGAATAAGAGATAAGTTTAACAAAAGCAATATATGTTCAGTTTCGTGTTTGTCTTAAGACTGATTCTCTGAAATGACCGAGTCAAGTGAAATTGGAAGTGATCAATAGAGCGAAGCGGTACTTCATGCCTGACGGAGGTTGGCTCTGTATTCAGGGTAGTTCCGTAGTTCCATATCTGGGCCAAGACACACTTCTGTGTCGACTACTATCATTTGAGTGACTGAAGTAAAGAATGAATTTCAGGAAACCTATTCTCCATGAAATTTTAAATTCTTTGTCATTATTTAGGGACGTCGTATCTCCTCGCTCTCGCCTCTCCTCGATTTATCATGTAAAGTTTAACGGAAGCTATTTCTTCTTAATCTTACCATTACTTTTTTGCCATCGTAATGCACGCCACCGTCTGTAATAGCATCTTTGCCACATAGATGCGAGGAGTACTTCAACACTACGGTTTTGGGAACCATACTTTTATAAATGCAACAACATACATAAAAGGTAAATATATTTTAGTTTCTTTAGATCTAAAATTCTGATGAAAATTCAATGCTCCTATTAAATGCATTCTTGTATCTAAAGCTGATTACAAAACCAAGGATTTTGTTGATGACAGGGATGCCCGGAAATAACCATCTCTTTAATAAATTTCCACATGTTTTTCACTGTTATCGGTTCCAAGATATAGCATATTGTCATTCTTATTTTATAAATTTTCGATTGTTTTCTTCCACGAACCACCAAGAACAAACAAGGCTCGTTCGTTTGATTTCAATTAATATAAGAAAATAGTAAGTTAAGTCACATTAAGTCACATATAAGTAATTAGATAAAGTTCCTTAGCAATACTACAATTTTCATCTTAATAACTGTACTTTATGTCGTGTTTATGGAATGCATATTACCTAATGGAATGTAAATTAAGCGTAGCTTCCAACTAGTAACATACATAATAGAGCAGTATTTTAACAATAAATCTTCATGATGTTTCCATTATTACCAGAAATATACCCAAATTTTAAAATTTATATGTGTTTTAATAACCTTGCATTGCGATGTTGTTGTTTTGTGTTGTTGGTTGTTGTGAAAATGATGTGCTGTAAAATCAAATAGGAATATACGCCCTTAAGTATTAAGGTTGTTGTAATGTTGCAAATGCGAATTTATTATCACTTAGCGTGGTAAAAGAAAATAAGTTTAACAAAAGCTTTGGTGAGTGTGCGAAGGAATTACATGAACTAATTCCCCCATCCCCCTTCCATCACCGGACGTTGCGACGTACGGTGAGCATCCATCCTTTTGTAGTAGACGCGCCGCATGTCCGAACGAATCGCTACGCTTCATCTTTTTTAAATCGGACAACAAGGGAGTGGAACAGCTTACCTGCGTCGGTTTTTCCGTCCGAGTACAAAGTGGGTGGGTGTCTTCAAGGCAAGAGTGAATAGGCTTTTACTAAGTTGATGCGCTTTACCACCTACGACTATATTTCCACTTCCCATCAGGTGGAATATAGTTAAGTGTAAAACAAAACTGCAAAATGTGTCCTCTTTCGTGTTTCTCTTAAGACTGAATCACTAATTGTTGAAAACTATTTACCTATGTGGCATTATATAACGAACTGCATATTATTTATAATTTACTGCAATAATATAAAATACATATAATCTAAAGCTGTTTCAAAATTAAACTGGTCAGTGGTAATTTAGAAAGATCGTTTTTATTTTTGTTAACACTTCTATAATATAATAATATCGTTAATATATAATAGTCTTATATCTAGAACAGAGATAAAATATTTAATGACGTTAAATATTAAATTTAACTCATGAAATTATATAAAAAGCTAATTAATATTAACCATCACTATAATAAAGCATCAAATGTCGCAAATATTTTTTAATCACAAATCGTACACCGTGAATCTGCATGATTTCATACAAATGTCTTACGGGCTTGTAAAAAAAACACATTCAACTAATCTTAACCAAAAAATATTATAATTGTATAATTTCTATAAACTTTTGCAATTTTAAGATCTAAGTAAGCTGCAATGTATACATATTGAAATAAGTCGACATAAGGTATGAGCTTGAAGTATTGGGGTGTAAATAACCCAAGGTTGGGCAAAACCATATATAAAATAAGAAAGGGGAAGAGCTATCCTTCAATTTGTTTGCAAATTAGACATTTTAATTTATTGCCAAATGGTTACTGTACAGATTGTAATGAGAATGACATCTTTAAAGATATTTTAGTTATATCGAAATATAGACTTTTATCAGACATAAATAAGTATTCCTATTTTCTTTTTACATGAAATCAACGTTTGCGTAACTATTCTTGAATATGTTGAATCAGTGAGTAAATATGTGTTATAAAATATATTTTTTTTACTTAAAGCGGGACTAGTTAACGACCGTACCGACGACGTTTGTAACAAAATTATATAAAACAAAATACTTCTTAAAAGGGACATATAAAATGTAATTATAATAATCGCATTGAGAGCACAGCAATTTTTAATATCACTGAACCGCAATATTCATCTTCTGGAATCTTATGATCATTGGTGTTGCTAAGCTAAAGCCATTAGGTACGCCAGTAACGTCGGCATGTCTTAGTAGATTTCAGTATGTTTTATCACAAAGATTGTCTCTCGACAGGTGTTTCAATTCTGTAATTCTCATGTTAATTAAGGGAACCGCAAACTATTTAAGGTAAAATAAACCTACTAACCGCAAGGACTTAGGTAGACCGCATACGGATTTAAGCAAACGAAATACGTACAATAATAGTTTTACCGTTAGAATAACAGTTTCAAGTGATGTTTTCTACTGAATTATTAGAATGAGATACCACAGATCAGATGAGAAAAAAAACCGAATTATTAGTTTTCAGAGTATGTGCATTTAAAATTTCCTTCGATCTGATCCATATTTACCAACCTGGTCTATCCCCACGACGAAGCATCTTCTACTAAATATAATATTCTTTCACAATATTCCGTATTACTTTAGAGTATTTATTCTTACGTCAACAACGTTATCAGGTTCTTTTGATCGAAAAATTGGAGGAAAAATTACTCTTTTTATTTCGAGAAATGTTAAATTAAAGCGAAATAGACCTCCCGACACCTGACATCTGTTTCATCCCCTCCGTACATAACCATACACCCCTCCATACATAACCATATACCCCTCTGTACATAAACATATACCCCTCCGTACATAAACAGAATAAGACTCTCCTCTTTCACATTTTCATTTAACTCTTGAAATATATTAATGATAAATATATATTTTTGTTACCTAATAATAATATTTATTAGAATCGCTTTTATATATCGCTTACCACTTTTATAAAATGCCTTTGAAATAAATTTATCTTTACAGCTAAATTTTCTTCTCTTTATAAGTTATTTAATTGCCGTTTTAAGTAAATTAAAAATTAAAAAGAAAACATTACAAACAAACACAAAACACAATGTTTATTCATTAAATTAAAAAGTAAAACAAAGTAAAAAAAACTGTTATTTAATATAGCTACATTTCTAATATGTTTGTTCAACGTCGGTCTGTTTAGTACGAAAAGGTTAAGTCAACAAATCTCTCAAACTCTGAAAACAGATAACAGGAACACGTTCCTTTGAAGCGATTCACGGAACCTTCACTTACATCTAATAAAATATATTACATGTCATATTGTGATTATTTTTCAATTATCTTCAGTATATGAAGCATTTTTTTTTTGCTTATATTCTATTACTATTTGCATATATTTCTCCGTCCGCGAGGACTTTAGAACACACACAGTATTTTTTTATATTGGCTACGATATTTTTAGATTCGGATAGGTTACTTTGAAGATTACTTCCAAAAAAATATTTTTAAAGTATAGATATCGATGTCGTCATCATCGTCGTTGCCCCCCCCCCCCCCCCCCACCTCTGCAGGGTCGCCAGCTACGCTGCGCGGAATGAATCGCACCGTATTAATTTATTATTGCATTATTTTTAAATTAATTATATCTTTTGATTTGAATTTGAATATCCGATTTCTATAATATAAGAAGTATCTTACAGGTATTGAAACCGTTTTTAAAAATTTAATGGAATAAAGATTAACACGGAGGTATGAATAATATGGTTTGATAAAAAGTAAAAAAGTAGTTATAAAAAAGTAAAAAAGTAGTTATAGTGTCCTAACTACAGTAGTTGATATATAGTATCAAGGACTTTATTATAGATATTAAAACGTTCTATAATATTGTACAACATTTTTCTTAAATTCACTCTATTCCTGATCGTATTTCATTGGTAGATCGCTTCACCCTTTGCTTCACATGTTCAAACCTCAGGTCATTAAATGGTAAATTTATTTTATGGACAATAAAAATAAACATTTTGTTTAATTCGGGGCTAATAGGTAATTAACTTGATATTGATCCCGAAAATTAACTCTCGGACTGAGATTAAATGTCCCCTGATGAATTCTGTCCCTTGAGAATGTAAAATACTCGCTCATCCTTGGAGAGATGTTAATTAATTGATCTGAATAAATTGGGGTGTTTTTTTAATTATACGATTTTCATTCGTAGTTTAATCTACCAAGTTATCTCAAATTTATGTAGTACTAATACGAATTGGTATTAGTATATTCTTAAAATTTAAATCAAATGCTATTGGTTTTTAGGAATATGTTACAAATATTTTTTATACCTAAGGATTATAAATAAACTCAACAAACCCTAGAAAGCCAGTTTAGTCTGTAATAAATATTCACATTCATTCATTTCTATATGTACTGTATGTTTGTATGTATGTCTCAAGTATCTCTAAGCTAAAACAAAAGAGAAATACATTTACTTGGTAATATTTTTATTTATTTATAAGAGATTAAACTTATAAAGATAAACTGATCTTAAAAGTTTGGAAACATGACTTGAAATGACAGGACTTTGAAGAGCTCAGAAAACCTTTAAGCAAAAAGAATAACATAGATAATTATATTATGTACTACAGAGACATGCATGTAGCCGTGTGCGGTGTCAGAGTTGGTCTGTGCGACGCTATGAAGCCG
Organism: Dircenna loreta; assembly: GCA_963555665.1. Taxonomy (NCBI): domain Eukaryota; kingdom Metazoa; phylum Arthropoda; class Insecta; order Lepidoptera; family Nymphalidae; genus Dircenna; species Dircenna loreta. Next base: position 12,147,257 of record OY743092.1, read on the forward strand.
GCGAGCGGCGCGGACCTGCTGCGGTATTTGAGAAAAGTCAATTTTACAGGTGAGTCTAACTTAAAAAATCTTTTCAAATCTGTTATATAGCTTGGTACTTATAATATTGTTATCTAAAACAACTACCCTTTCAATATTAATAGGAGAATTGAAAAAATGATTCAGAATTAAGATAACAAGATTTTGGATTTTCCATGTATTGAATATAATACATGTTTTTTTTGGAATTTGCAGCAATGCCATAGTCTCTCATATAGTGAGGTTAAATAAAAATGAGATATATGATAGACTGTTCATTACGAATGCATTGTTAAGAAATGAATGTTCCAAAAGAGACAGTCTACGATACTTGGTATTAAAATATTTTTTAGAACAGAAATTATATAGATTTATAACTTCTGTTCTAAAAAATCAATCAGAATTTAAATATTTTTTCAAGAATTAAACAGTTATACTCAGCACAAACACAAAATATGTTACAAAACATAGATCAATTACTTTTTATGATATTATGAAATATAATATTTATAAGTAGAAACGACTTTATATACTTTTTCCTTTTTTCCAAACCTGCTATTAAATTCAATTTATATTAAATTAACTAATAACCATAAAAATAAATATAATGCTTGTGTATCATCGTTGAACTTTATATAATGAATGTCATACTTAACGCAGGTCTTAGCGGAGATGAATTCCACTTCGATGTCAATGGCGACGGTCCAGCTCGTTACAACATATTGCACTTTAAGCAGGTGTCTCAGGGAATATACCACTGGGTAAAGGTGGGACAGTACCTCGATGGGGAACTGCAGCTTCATTTGAATGGTGCGTGAATATTATAAAACGATTCAATAACACTGTTTGTACACTAACGTCCAATATTAATAATAAATGGATCACTATTCTGAAATTGAAATCAACCATAACATTTCCCGTGTGATTTCATGGTAATTATTTTGATGTTACGTTAACCTCAATGCAATATTCATATCTGACTGTCACTGTAATAAATTTTGGTATTTTTATGTATTAATATTCAATTCTAATGCACCAAGAACAATTCTGCCAAGAATATACATATTCTTACATAAAAAAGTGTGAAATAAGGAGTCATATTAAATTAACATGTGAGTAAATATTTGCGTAACGCATGGTCGATGTCAGTCCAAATAAAATGAATTGAAAAAAAATGTTTACTGGGTCTAACGGTACACTACTTCAACCCAATTTCAGTTAATTAAACTGAACCGAACCGAACTCTAGAGAGAAAGATTATAAATTCTATCTTGAACAGCAAAAATGTCGGATGAGGACGGGCTATTAATTTCCGGTGTAAATGAGGTGTTTCATTTACTAGGTCAATTGTCCAAGGCACGGGTCATTTTATCATCTTCCTTAACGCTAGTGGAGTTATTTTAATACCACACTTTTTGTAACGCTTCCTTACTTTCTCTCATTAGAAATTAGACTCATTTAAATACACTCTCCCGTCTTTCAAATGAACATGTCTCGCAAGTCAAAACCTTAATTTGCATGCAAACTGATTAGCACACAGTTCATATTAAATTCTCGCAATTGCGAAGTTAAGAAACCTTTTACAGAGACAGAATACTAAAATGTAGGGGAATATAATTAAAAATCAGAATAAAACAATATTAGACAGTAAAAATCTTATATTATGTCTTATACATTAAGGCACAATCTGTAATTAAACCTGTTTGCCTGTTCTCTGTCGTTTCACTCTAAATAAAGTGATCGTGATCCTTCGCCGTTGAGTTGTTAGTTTGCTTAATTTACTCGTTCACTTCACTCTTAGGACTGATAATCTAAAACACAAGTGCATCCGAGAATGAACTGATGTTATGACTTGTTCAGACTATGGGGTATTGCCTGAAGATTTTGACACAGAGTAACAAAAGGCCACTATGGTAGTGGTAGCAAAATACCTTAGGTACACATATAACATTTTTAGTGTATCCACAACCTATACATATTAAAAGAGAACATTGTTAAGATAAAAGCTCCTTATTACTCAACAGAGATTCAGTTCAAGTTGGGTGAACGACGGCCTCCAGAGTCGGTATGCAGTGCGGAATGCGAACTGGGACAAGCAAAGCAATACGTGGAGGGAGAAAGCTGTTGCTGGCATTGCTTTAATTGTACTCAGTATGAGGTTAATATATCTTGACAAAAAGATTTTAGGGTTCAGATATAAGTAATTTGTGGTTCCATTTAAGGAAAAAACGTCTTAAAAATTGGGTAATTTTGAAAACTTGGTAACCTCTTCATTTGGGGAAATGCTTGTAATAATTATTCATGGTAGTATCTTTCAAACTATTTGGAATTGTTTTGAAGGTTCTTTACGCATATTTATTTATTCTGCAACTTTTTTTTTATTTTGTTAGATTGCTGTTGACTCCAAATTCATTAATATTTAAACTTTCTTCTTTGCCTTACATATTTCTTTCTCTCCATTGTGAAATTAATTCGTATTGAAAAAAATGTTTTTCTTCTAGATTCGCTCACCATACGTCGAAACAGCTTGCATGGTGTGTCCACGAGGGACACTACCAGACCCAACAAGGACTCACTGCAGACCCATTCCTGAAGCATATTTGAGGCCTGACTCCGCTTGGGCTATTGGAGCCATGTCTTTTTCGTCCGTTGGAATATTATTGACTGCGTAGGAATTTTAATGGTTTTTGATAAAATTATAAATATTAAAATGGGAAAGAAACATCCCAAGATGACTCATTTAAGGTAAACAAGTATTACGAACTGACCAACGAACTGACAAGGAATAAGTATATAGTTAAATTGTACACGGTAGAGGTGGGAGCGGGAGGTATAATAGAGAAATCTCTCTATAACCTACTTAAAGATTTTGGCCTCTCTAGAGCTATTATCAGTTCATTTCTAAAACGTACTTCAGAGGTGGCATTAGTAGGTTCATTTCAAATTTGGTCGGGTTGGGTTAGGACCGTAACCAGTGAAGGCGAGCGTTAATGCACATTTTGAACAGGCTTAAACCTACACCTGGATCACAAGTCAGCCAGGAACTGTTTGCACTCTTCTCCCTGCAACGTGATAGGTCCGACACTCGCAAGATGAATCCATGGAATGCTAAGAAGCTTCATCTCATACAATTTAAAATTAAGTTTAATGAGAAAAAAATATCCAAATATAATATTAGTATATAAAAATTATTAATGTTATATATACATATATTTTTGGTAACTAAATATAATATTACACCTCCCACAATATCGCTCAAAACCAATTTAAAATATATGTTTAAATTACACCATATTCTTTATAACTAAAGATAGCCCCTATCCTTAGATTCGTGTGTGGCGTGTGGGTCCGGCACGGCTCCACACCGGTAGTGCGTGCGAGCGGGAGGGAACTATCTTACGTCCTGCTCGCCGGCATACTCATGTGCTACCTAGTCACCTTCGCTCTCGTATTCAGACCTACTGATGTACTGTGTTCCTTACAAAGGTGCGTCTTATTTCTGGACTCTGTTATAGTATCATATAATGATAAATTATATATTTTAAAAAAAACTAGGCCCAGCAGGCAAAGGAGGCTTGTATTGTGAGAGTTCTTCCTTTTAATAGATTCGGGACCGGTTTCTGCTTCACGGTGGTGTACGCGGCGCTGCTAACAAAGACAAACCGTATCTCCCGCATCTTTAACGCGAGTGAGCACTCCGCCAAGAGGCCCATACTCATCTCACCCAGCTCGCAGCTCGCAATTTGTGCGGCGCTAGTGTCTATACAGGTTAGTTACACACTAACGTAACCTGTAAATATATATATATATATATATATATATATATATATATTTACAGGTTATATATACATATATATATATGATACATTATACATATATAAATAAAACTATTTTAATGAGTTGATAACAGTACAGGAGGCTCATATTTTTACACGTATATAATAATTTCACTCACTCCGTCGCGTTCAGAACTTTCCTCATTAATTCAAGAGATTCCATTGTGACGCTACATATGAACAAGTTTCCTAGTAATAAGTATCAAAATATCTTCCATCAACCAATCCGTACTTTTTAACTTACTGTGAGTTAGTTAGAGTTAATATATACGAGTACCAAAGAAACATCTAATTATCAATAAAATACTGCAAAGTGTTTACACTTTTATTATTTTAGCATTTTAATGACACGTGTATTGGTATAATTAATAAAATATAATTACTCTTATTCACGGACCCCCATTTGTAACATGTTGAAACTTAATTAAATTATGAAAAAATCTAAGCTCAGTACAATAAATCTAAATAATTAGATTGCATAAATCATTAGTGGTGTTTAAACGTCACTGAAAATTAGTGCGTGAGTAAGTGAGACAACCTCTGGTGAGTGAGATACAAATATATTATCACTTGGACTCGTCACAATACAGATTTACTTCGCCAGCTAACCTACTAAGTACTTATAATCTCATGGAAATGCTGCGTGCGCTTGTTATCCAGCTTGACGCCGCCGTCAGACACTTACTCGACCTACAAAAATTCTACAAACCTTTACAAGTCTTTACCTTCTTCTATTTTATACGCTGTAGCTACAATATGTTGAATTTCTTTTGGACTCTGCAATAACTTAAATAATAACAAACCTATTCCAATTGTACCTGGTTTATCTTCTCTTGCCACTAGACTTTACTTCCTCTTCTTGATTAAGCTGACATCTGTTTTCTAGATGCAACGGATGAGCTGCTTGGCAAATCAATTAGGCCGAATACAAAATTTCTGCACCCGTTTTACCTACGGCTTTTGAAAATTTGATCACATTCCCGAACACCGCCGAAAGTTAAAGTGGCCAATATGCTTCCGACGAAATATGCATATGTTTACGCTTCTCTATAAAATGTTTCTAAAATCTTCTTATTCTTACTTGCAAGATTGCTGTAAATTAAACCTAGAAATTTACCTGAACGCTCTTGTGTCTCTTTAAAAATTCTTGAGGTGCCGCAGTACAACACAATCGAGTATATCGCAAATTCTTCTGTGGGAGTATTACGCAACTCTGAAACTCGATCCCTGATATATAAAGACAGGCCTATAATTTCCTTTACGTTATGGCTGCAATATGTATAATAATTGGTTATAATATGTATAATAATTATGAATGTATATAATTATAAATTGCATACAGGTATTATGTAGGTATATATAAATTTGAGTTTTTATGTAATGTATTCGAAAGATAATTACGTGTGTCAGCTGAAGTAGATTTTAATTATTTGTCCTATATTCAACGTGCCAATTGATCTCTATCAGAAAGAGATCCTTTTTAAGAGATAAGTCATCCTTTGTGTTAATTTTATCTTACATATATTTTCATCTAAACATTTTCCTGATACATAAATACATTTATTTATTTATTAAAAAAGTGAAAATCAAAAAGAAGAAAATAAGTTATTTTTATTTTATTCACGTAAAAATAACTCAACTCGCTAATCAATCTACTCATATCATAGATATCATCCGTATCAAAATATCTATTTACAAGTAGTTCTTAATAGTTGTATATTTTTATTACATATAATTCACACTCAAAATACCGTAACATTTTTATATTATCTCAATAAACATTTAGATACAATGGATTCGCGCAGTGCTATAATTATTTTTAAGGATATAAGCACTAACCTAATTCCTAGACTCAATGAACTCTCTACATATAGTAGGAATAGAACAATTTACTTTAACATTTGAGCTACTTATGTTTTACTTCCTTCAGTTACGATCCCAACACGAGGCTGTAAATGCTTTGACCATTTCATGATAAAGTTCAGTAACAAAAAAGTCTCAGCACATTCGAAGTGCCAGTAATTATCCATTTAGCAAATTAATTTTAAATATGGAATTTTTAATGTACACATGTACACACACAAACAGATGTTTGTCTGTCTGTACCCAACAGCCCTGTACAGCCGTGTCTGTTTCAGTAAAAAGTTAATATAGCTCTTGCTGCAAGACTTTTTGCAAAACGTCAGTACAAGAAAATGTCAGCTCTCTGGTACAATAATTTTAATAATATGTTATTTTCTCTTAACTTATATAACAAATGATATTAAAAATAGACCAAAACAAGAAATATTTTAGAAATAAATAAAATACAAGCAGGTAATATATATGATAATATATATAATATATATGATACATATTTTAGAAATCAGTCCGATTATTTACCAGAAGCAATAGAAAAGTGAGATGAATATAATTTACTTATTATAATCATATTGACTTAATTTAATTAATATTATAAAGCAATTAGAAAAAAACATAATTTCTAAGACAGCTAGAGAAAACAGAAAAAAATGGAATCTAAATGAGATACAGAAATATTTCGATATAGAAATTTAAAATGACGTTATTAAAAAAAAGAATACAATTTGCTGAACAAATCAGTTCGTGAACAGTTTCCTAATTGATTACTAGGAAGAACAAATATATAAACATCAAATTCATTTCAATAACTAAAAACTCAACAGTTAGATGATTCGATTTTTTCATTTCAAGACCAAACAATAATTACAAAACTACCGGAATATTTTGAACAAAAGGGTTGATCGTAAATGCCGACTTTGTGGCATTAAAGACGAGACGTACCTAATAATATCAAGCTGTAAACAAGGAAGAGGAATTACTATACAAGACGCCACATCGATATTGTCCAATAATGACCTATTGAGCCACCATACCGCTTATTGGTAGACATGATTACCAATCAAAATTAATATTGTGGTGGAAACGTGTCATGTAATATCAATGTATAAAATATATACCAGTACAATATAATACATATTTAAATTAGGAATGTAATATACGCATTTTCACTATACCTTCAAGTGCTTCAATAATGATCGCGTTATTAAATCCATTCCATTCCATTCACATATTAAATTATAAAACCAATTATAATAACAATAAACCTATGTCGCTGCGCCGAAATAAATGCATTTTATTCTGCAAAGAAATTCAACTTACTTTTGAAAGTTATTCAGAATCAAAACAGTCGATGAAGATCGATTATTAATTTCAGGTTTAAAAAAACAAAAAAGAGAACATATTGAATTAATTTTGCCTAAAATTTACATTAGTATTAATTTTGTCTAATATTTATATAAGAAACTGTTGGAAGTTGGTGAGTTATGAATTGACTCACTAACACAAACATACATTTCGTCTGGTTCAACTTTTTTTGGTGTAATCTATATGTTACTTTAGGATTTTTCCTTTTCTAATAAAAAACTTTTATTATGAAAACAAAAAACTCCTAGCACTGATGAGCTCTAACAAAATATTTAAACACTCTAAAAAATATCTAATTAAGTCGTAATAATTATTAATGCCTTTAAATAATTATTGCCAAAAAAGAAAAATTCCAATCTAAGACTAATTGCTTAATTAAATTATACTTCGTGATACTGCGAGCTTCTAGCTTTCTAGCTCTTTCTACTTTAATAACTATGGAACTGTCGATAAATCAACATAGTATAATTAACTGGCAATTTTGCAGACATAATAGCTCGTAAAGGGGTTGCGTAAAGCTGATTAAGTTATTACAGTTAATTGTTCATCTGATTTATGAGCCATAAATCTAGCACCTGTCTAGTCCTTATTATAGCTAGAGATCAAATAGGCATATTAATTTATAACGGCTATCGAAATTGATCTTTTTTAATTTTCGTTTTTAATTTTACTGTAACCTTAGGAGAAAATTAATATATTAAAATATATATAAATATAAATAATGGTGGTAAGAGAAACAGAAAAAGAATCTGTTGCCAGTTAAGACCAAAACACCGCTTGCTAATGCATTTCTTACCTTAGATTACGCTGACACCTGCTGCCTGGAATTCTCCTGGATCTCTTAAATGAACTTCAATGCCTGTAAAACCTGTTCATTTTTTTTACTATTGGCCTTAGACAATTCGATCTATTAGATTTAGATTAACTCTACCTACTAACTAAAAACCTTAACTGGTGTTCTATAAGACATCGACGTACGTGTATTTTCCATTCTTTTTGCTACCCTCTTTCATCTTTGGTCACCATCTTATCTTAAAGTTCCGTTTAGATTTGCCATATCTAACTTACTATGTCTTATTTTAAAAACTATTTAACTATACAAGCAGCCGGAATGTGGAACACTTTTCTCATTGGAATAACAATTACTTCCTTAAAGACCCTTTAAAAAAAAACTACGATCGCTGTTATATGTCGTCTGTTAAAAATGCGTAGCTATACATCAATATATAAATTGTATTAATTTATATTATGTTTTCGATTCCCCGTCTTGTATTATTATATGTTGTATTTTATTTCCCCCCTAAATTTGAATACAAAGCCAATTTTAAACAACCAAATGAAACTAGGTTTATTTGAGTAGATTCTGAATTCTCTCGGTCGAAGAATGCAGATGCATCAAACATTATATAAACGGCCGGCGGTCACCGCTCAGTGTTATTTCAATCCTTTTTCCCGTTCTATGAATTGGATAAGGAATATTCTATCTACAAGATTTTCTGAATGTCTTAAAACCATTTCACATATAAACCTACCTTTTGTTTACATCATAAGTGACTTCCATTTTTAAAACCTAAAACTTCTGCTTAAAAGTTTTTTTTAAATTTTATTATAAAAGTTAAATATTCGTAAAAACTATATTTATAAGGGCTTCTAATTATAAGGGAATAACACTGTACTGTGGTTCCCTTTCTGAATCTTAATTTTTACATTAGTACCTAGTTATTGTTTAGGAGAAAGGGTCTTGTGAATTCATTGAAATACTTTTTAATTTTACCCTGCTACCTTTTGTTAAGTTTAAAATAATTCTCTCTATAAAGCACAAGTTGAGTCATTATAAAAAAGAAGAAAATTTGTGTCTTGGTATCTGGAGAATAACCTCTCTTGAATATAAAGGAAAATTTATAAAATGAAAAGCTATAAATATTCATAATTTAAGCAGAAGTGGAAATTAAGATTAATGGGTAACAAACACATGGTGCATCTCTATTTTGGTTTAAGTATTTGGCTGAACTTATAACCACGTGTGTGTAATAGTCATGGATTATCGTATGGGTTATATTGACATCAAAACATTAAAACCTAGCGTCAGCTTGTGCCAATATTGCCGGTGCCAAGCACTATTACAAACGGATGCTTACTGTTGATATACGACTAGGAAGAACATTGCAAATAAAAAACAACTCAAAATATTTCTATAATTATTGTTTTGCTAGTTTTCAGTTCTAATTTTTTAGACAAGTTAACTTATATTTTTCGCTGACTAAGATGCAATTTTTGTCAATATTATATGCAAAAGTAAGTTTGTTCTGATTTTTAATTATTTTTTTTTTCTAGGTCCTAATCGTGGTAGTATGGATGATAGTAGCGCCAGCTCGAGCCATGTTCCACTATCCAACCAGAGAAGATAATATGCTGGTGTGTGACTCTTACGTCGACGCTTCCTACATGATAGCCTTCTTCTACCCTATAGTTCTCATAGTGGTTTGTACGGTATACGCTGTGCTCACCAGGAAAATACCCGAGGCGTTTAATGAGAGCAAGCATATAGGTATGTAAAAAACTTTAATTGTAACTTCATATTAAAGATTTTTTGGTGTATAAATTTATTTACTTACTTTGACAAATAAATATAACATCAAAAATTTATCAACACGGCCAGGATTAAATCCTGCGAACTCCGAGAGTCCCTTCCCGTTGCTCTGCCAAATGAGCTATTGTGTAGTTAGTTACCCGCCTGGATTAATTTAGCAATCTAAATGTAATCATCGTCTTTACCGGGACGGAGGTGACGGAAAACTTTCAAAATGCTATAAACATTAAAATAAAAGTATTTTTTATATTTGGATTTAGATTTTAGTCCTTAATTTAATTATAACCCGACGTTTCGAATATATTGCAGTAATTGTGTTATCGAGAATTAATTAATATGAGATTTGGGTGTCCGTCAGCCAATTAGCTAATTAGTCACCTATGCACAATAGTCTCTAAGTTTCCAGACATGGAGATCAGGATGCACATCAACTCTCTAACAGTATCTCAAAGTTTCACAAAGTCAGTTACAAACATGACATTTTACATTGTTTATTATTGGGTTCCAGGTGTTAGTCAAACTAACCATCGTCTCTATTAAAATTACTGTTTTTTAATTACAAACATTGTGTTTATTAAAATTGGTTGTTAATGGTTAGATATACATTTTAATTGCCTAAATTCTATATATTTCTTAATTAATATAACTCAGTTTCTTGACAAAAATACAAGCAAAATAATGACAGTTACATTTGTGTTAGGTAAATATAATAGATAACATTGGATAAAATATCGGGCTTGAGCCCGATAAAATTGATGATTTCATTTTATATTTTATGCTAACAACTTTTCCTAAGCTAAAGTTTAAAATCGTCTAAGTACAAACGTCTCGTTAAATTGTCTCGTTAGACCGTCACGTTTTTCTATTCCAACGTTATCCTGTTTACTGAAATGTAATTGGAATGATTACTACTAGAGTTTTTTGCGTTTTTAATTAGTGATATCGGGTTTTATAAAATAAATACTAAACAATCAATTTTTTATATATTTTATAAAATAAATAAAGTGGCAATAAATACATTTACGTCCTATGGGTACGTACTATACCTAACTAGATTCCTAGTATTATATCATCGAAACTCCAAGTGGTAGATTTTGAAATTTTTTTCAGATATGTTCACCTTTATATTAATATTATTTTAAATATCGTGTAAAAAAATATAAATGATTTGTACAAATCAGTCTTAAGTTGAGAACACCTCAATAAGTTCATCGCTAAAGGTATAAGATTATTAGACAAGTAACGTACGTTGAAATAGAGGTTGTATATTTTGTTCTTCCACCATGTTTTTTAAGACCAGGGTGGGAGAGTAAGAATAATATTTGTAGAACAATTCTCTTATATAATATTTATAGAACAAAACTCTTTTAAACACAGGCTTTTTTATATTTTAAGTGTATGAAATATTTTATCCAATCTTCGCATATAAATTCACTAATGTGTAGGTTTCACAATGTACACGACTTGTGTGATCTGGCTGGCTTTCGTGCCGTTGTACTTCGGCACGGCCAGCCATGTGCCGCTGCGAATCACCAGCATGGCAGTCACTATTTCACTCAGCGCTAGCGTCACTCTTGTCTGCTTGTTCTCTCCTAAGGTCTGTATTTGTATTTTAGTTTTTAGATATATATTAAAATCTGAAAGGATTCAGATTTTGCTTATTTAATTTTCTAAAACGAAAACATCTAAACAGTGAATTGAAAAGCAAAGTATCTTACAGCTGTACATAATCCTGATCCGTCCGGAGCGTAACGTGCGCCAGAGCATTATGCCGGTGCGCTACAGCCGCAAGCCACCCGCGCTGCACACGCACCATACCACACATATTAAGAGTAATATACAATCTTTATTTGATCATGTTTAAATGAGTAGTAACGGATGATTACTGATGATTAATAAGGATACAAACAAAAAATAATTAAAGTTGATGTAAGCAACATATATTTTTATTACAGAATCACCAGGTGCAGATAAAGAAACTCAAACAGACCCGGCGGATTTCAACAAATTATCAAACGGACAAACTCTCCCAGATAAGGAAGGAACGGAGAGAGAGAAACTGGCAAAAGGTGATAAAAGATATAAAGACAAAACCGAAAAGACAAAAGACGATGTACCCAGATACGACAAAGTAAAAAATGATGGCGTAGGTAATAACGGAGGTAGCAAGTGTAGCGTGAAAGAGAGACACCCTTTATAGCAACGAGAGTCCTCGAAGTCGTTAAACGACGTCTACAACAGAAACAATAACAGCATTAAAAAGAAGAGCTGCTCTTGTAAATTGAGAGAGCGAAAGCCGATTATTGTTTAAGATTATTACCTATTGTCTATCTTGTAGTATATTTCGTTATATATATTCTATTTAAAATTAAGGCTGTATTGTACATATATACCGGAAGACGGATAGTGATATTGTATATAGTGATTCAAGTTATTGTAAGCCGATTATCAGTACTCAGGATGGCGCACTGAGCCAGGGCTAGGGAACGAAGTATTTGATAATCTAATTAAATGTTTAAGATAATACTTTTAATAATACATTCCAACGGTAGTTTTAGATTATTGTCATTAAAATAATGTATAGTTTCTATTTTCTCCAATAAAACGGCTTAAAATGTCTATTATAAATCGTAATTCTATACTAATAATATAATATTACAATATATTAAAAATATATTAAGATCGTTGTTCATCTATTTGTATAGCATTTTATTAGATTAATTATAAAATATAATATCTAATCTAATAAGATTTGTGGAAGTTCAATATTACCACCTTCACTCTGTAAAAAAAATATATTCACATTAAATCTCCACATAATTTTACTAATAAGCTATATTCAATATAATGTATAATAATTAGAGAAAAAAGAAACAAATCCAAATGTAATTTTTGACGGTACTTTAATTAGTTTTTATCAAATAATATCATAATTATATCACTAAGTATAATTAACTATCGTTCATACTTACTAGTCTTAATCCTAAATAGTTATTTAAATGTTTGTAACACAGTACTTTCCCTTGCCCTTTGCCCGTTCTGTGTACTTAATACTAGGCTACTGTATATCTTAAGATTGTATGCCAATAAACAGTTTTGATGTTGCGTCATCGTTTTTTTATTATATCTCCATTTGAGATAAAAAAAGTAAACTTTTTAATTAACGTCTGTTGTTTAGAATTTGGCAGTGTTATTAAAATTCAAATATACAAGGCATTGCATGGCATGCATTCGCTTCGTAATTCTTAAGAACGTCTAAGTACTTCTGCGGGTTAATGACTCTGGGGGTTAATAACGATTTGTCCATAAAATTTTATGAAATTAAAAAATATGTAACTCGTCTTGTGAATGGTTTACAGCTTTTAAAATGAAATAGAAAGAATAATAAATTCAGTATTCTCTTAGGATATATTTAGTATATTATCATACTACCTAAATAGTAAGTTTTAAAATAGTTTTTATAAAAAGATATGAAATTTGGATTTTCTGAACCTAATTGTTGAAGTTTCTTAAGCTCTTGGATAGCAACTGATACTTTAATTTGTGTACCTACCCTCAAAAATATTGATGTAAGTTTATTTACTATAAATACGGAAATTATAAAACTCCATTAAAATATTCAGTTTACTTTCCACTAAATCCAGATAAATCCTGGATTTTATTGAAAATAATTTAATAATAATGACCAAATATAGTTGGTTGGTATATGGTATATTGGTTTTAAACTTAACTAAACTTGTGTAGATCAACTTACAAGGGGTGATGGTTTATCTATTTTGTTCTATATAAAGAAGGAAATAAAATTCATTATTTGAATAACTTCAAATAATACAATAATTCTGTAAAATGTTATAAAGATATATAATTTGATTGTTTTGTTTAAATAATATAGTAAATAAAATTTCTTCATAGCCTTTTCAAATACGACTACAGACGACTGTGGTTTTAATAAAGAAAAGCCACATTTTTATTTCGCGCCCGACTTTCATAGAAATACGTTTATACTCAAAAAATAATATCACATCAAAAAACAAACATGATTGGTAAAAATATTTGAAGAAAGAATATCAGGTAAGATTACATTGTTCAGACGTCCGTGTGATGAATTCAACCAAACTGAAGTTATAGATTTAAAACAACTCAACTTGGGCTTCAGGAAATGAAGCGTTACATGCTATCTGAATATGAAAACAGAATTAAAATAACATGATAACTAATTTGTGTTTGGTTGTTTAGGATCTTAATTCGATGAAAATTTGTCCAATATAGTAACCTTTATTAAACGTTCTTATCAAAACCTACAATAAAGAAACTTTATCCAAAATCAGTAATACAAGCAGTGGCGTACTCCAATAGTTATTTGGTACGACAAAAGGTCCATAAAACTTCTGTTAACGGTTTTCGTTGGTTGTAATTAAACTCGCAATATTTGAACACTACAATAACTGGGATAGCTACTTACTTAGTTAATACGGTAGTTTACCGTTAGATCAATACATTTTATTGGGGTTGATTTAAATTACTATAAAATTGGAGTTAATCGAAATCATAATCCAAAAGTTTTTGTTATTCTTCATAATATTGCAATAAAATAAATAAGCACAGTCTATGACAGTCAACAATAAATTACCTTCAATTATAAATTCCGAAATTGTAACGGATTCTGACTCGTATGTGAAATTATGTCGGAGTTTATAAAGCAATGAATGCGGGGGATATGTGGTGCTATGCGAAAATACCACGAATATTAATTGGAATGAGGTAAAATATGTAACGTATAGAAAAATAATTTAAATTCCGTTTGAAAATTAGCGCATATGCCGTCAATATTATATGTCTCTTTATAAAACCATACGTTTAATATTAACAGTTAAGGCAAATATTTATAGAATACACATTTTTCACATCCAAAATCCTTCGAATAACTAAAATTACTTTTTGTCATAAAAAGTGTAAAGGCTTTTATAATAAAAAGTTATACCAAAGATATAAAGTATATCGGAATATAAACATAAACAATAACATTGAAAAACAAAGACAAATAGAAAAGCTCCGACTTTTACGTAATCAAATTAAATCCGTTTTAAGAACCCTAAATTAATATGGTCTTATTAAAAGCGGTAAATATTGGTGGATTTGAGTCCTTTTAATAATGAATTTATTGTTAAATATTGTATTTGTATTATTACCCTCGTCCCAAATAATTATTTCGTTTTTACTTTTTTATATAAAAACGAATATCAACGTTTTTAAATATATAATATATTTATTATATTATATATTTTAAAAAAAAGTTACAAAGTTAAAAAAAAAAAACATCGCAACCCCTGTCGCGGTTATCAACCTCATGTACCTCATGCCTCGGAAATAAAGTGAAGCTTCAAGTTACAGGGTAAATAAACCTGAAATATTAGGGTTTTCCATACAAGTAAATTGGGTTTTATTCGATAAATAACGACAAATTTTCCTGTAGGCTCACAACATTTATAATACAGAAAATATTATTTTTCTTAAGACGGCTATTATAGACCTCCGCATAGTATATATATTAAATAAATTATAGACAAACCGACAGACCGAACAAACTAAAAAGGAGGTAGCACAAAAGATAATGGATAGCTAGATTGACAGGATATGTCAGACGAGCTTACCCATTACCAAGGCCACAAAACAGACTAGATCCATAGACCGTGTTTTAACAGTGAATGTAACTAAGTAAATACAGTTATAACTAACTATAGGTATTTATTTAAGTATATAAGTTACATTTAAATATTGACGTTAATTGAAATTAAATTGTTTGAGGTAAAATAAACGGTTGTCATTTAGGCTAAATTTGCCGAGTATTGCACCAATGAAGCTGAGATAATAAATTATCAAAATATGACAATTATAGCAGTATTAGAAAGTGCCTTCAAAAATATATAGTATATATATAAATGCCGATAATGCTTTTCCTTGGGCGGATTTGATCAGTAGTACTGCCAATGCTCAACTTTTGAACAGCCTTCTGTAGTCAATATGTAGTCACGAGCGAAAGCTAATAATCAAATGAAGTCGTTTCGTCTTTATTAAATTACATTTTAAATAGGTCTATTTACATCTAATTTACATTAGCAAGGGGCTATAAAGGCATCTTTTTAACATTAATATTTTTATGTTTATTAAAAACTCCTAAGAAGAATTTCATTTACGTAGTTGGAAAGGCTTTAAAAAGTTTATTTACAACACTTCCTTGTTAATGAATTTAGATTGCTCGGTGGTTTCCTTTAAAATGAAACAGAATAAAACAAATTTAATGTTTTAAAACATCATTTAAAGAGCTTTTTCAATGTCATTTGTTGCATGTATTGGAAAATTGGGTCATTTTTAGTTTTTCCAAGTTTCTCATCCCCACTGGAATCATTATTAATTCAATGATTATTCGAGCTTAACAAAGTTCCTAATCAGATAAACAAGTAATATATAATATATTATGATAATCTGTGATACAAATGGCTTATAAACTAGATCAGTGAAACAACTCGAAAGAAACCAAAATAAAAACTTTACGGTATTCCTGTAGCGTAAGAGGTTACTACATGTTTCGTTAGAACTATGTACAATCAACTATGTGCCTGTAGTGTGAAAAGGTCAACTCATCTAATATCAAGGGATATCTGAAGTCACAAGTTGCTCCGCTGAAGATAGTCCCCTGGAGCGCACGTAACTTACAAGAGAGGATATATACATTCCTGAATGTTTTCGTTAGACGTTAGAATATAAATTGTTTCTTTACTGTTGTTTGTTTTATTATAAAATATTTAGTCACGTTTTAACAAACTTGCATGTTCCGGCATCTTAGCACATTACCTACAGTAAAATTAACCAAAAATTGTGTATTCTCGGAATGTTATATTTTTGTGAAATATAAGATGACGATGGCAGTTTTTGTTGTCTAGCAATTAATTAATTCATAATAATGGTGTGGTGTTTATTTTTCGATTTAATGCTTTAAATGAAAGTTGTGTATGATAGTCAATTAAATATGAATTAAAGATACGGACACATAAAAGTCATATTAATAATATAAAAGTAAATCGACAACAAAGAAAACATAAGGAAGAGAAAAAAGCACCCAATATATATAATTACAAAATCAACAGCGTCTCAATGATCCCATAAACAGATATGGGCTCATTGAGACGCTGTTAACGAGACCTTAATATTTAAAATTAAGAATCATTTTAAAAATATTAAGGTCATAAATACATCAAACGCTAATATGAAACTAATGAATGGGTCTTTAAGGAATGTGGATTCATTTCCGTGACTGATTAGGATGTTCTTCTATATTAAATTCTCTAATTTGCAAAGTTGGGAAGCCCTTTCCGAGGAGAGAATATTAATGGGAAGCGGAAAATGATCTGAAAAATCAATGTGGGAAATAAAAGAAAGTAGGTACCTATAATATATATTATATTATTATTTATTGTCGTCATATAAATACTTATATGACGACAATAAATAATAAGTCTGTAAAAATATTATGTCTGTAAAATACTCTGATAACTAAAGCCAAAGTAAGTAGACCAAAGACCGCAGGTTCCATTATCACGACAGACAATTATTGTGATGCTTTTTCTTAATGGACAATAACTTATATGTTCGTGAAATCACACGTGACACAGTGATTCTCAAATGATCGATTTGTTTTATATTAAACAATATTTTACTAACTTGTGTAACCGAAAGTGAATTAATAGTTAACTAACAGCCGTTCTCAATATTTACAACGCCAGTAGAATCAACTCTTTTCCCAAACAATTTATCTATCTTGTTTTTTTTTTCAGTCCCAATAGCGTAACTGGCAACAAGCAAACTTATCTCGTTTAGTTATCAACCGTTCGAAGGTCGGTCGGGTCGGTCGGATAGCCTACTAAGGTTATTTTTACTATGAAGGTATTTTATGTCAAATTAATGTCAATCGCATGACTTCGGCAGATCCCTTACGATACATGTATATTTTTATATTATAAGAAAAATGTCGGTCTCGAATTTGATCACCAGTTTGTCGAGCCGTAATATCACTGTTTTAAACCATTTGAGAGAATGAAAATTTGAATTTAAATTTACATGACCTACCGAATCAATACAGGCTTCGATAAATTTAGCATATATAAAGATAATCTACATATAATATTTAACGTGACGAAATCGACATTTATCAGGCTTATTTAGAAAATTATAACCATGGTGCTATATTTACCGAAACAAAATATTAAACCACGAAACAAATAGCACTCTTTAAAAAAACTGTGCGGGTCATTTGATAAGGCACAATAAAGAAAAATAATGGTCGACCGACCTTACAGAATAGTGCCATAGGAAAAAATAAAAAAGAAAGGTACACAGTATAAAAAAAGAAACAGGAAAATATTGCATGTGAAAACAATGAATCCACCCTTGCAGAAAAATCTTGCTAAAATGTATTTTGGAAAGCAAACAGTCAGTAGCTACATATAAGTCTAGATAAATCATATATTATATACAAAATAAAATTAGTTAATTCACATACATTCTTAGCAAAATCTGCACTAAATATATTTAGGTAAAATTGTAACTTAGAAGATTTATAAATATTAAATATTATTTTTATCATATACATAAATAAAAACAATATAAATAAAAAATTGGCGAGATATATACTCGTTAATACTCAACTTCGAGAAAACGATACTGGTATCAGTATCGTTATTTAGTGTTTATAAATTAACTCCTTATAACAAGTTTGTAGGTTAACTTCAACACTGGCACAAACTTTGAAGAACACCTCACATGGAAAAACAAATAGATTCGCTGTGCTCTAGATTAATAAATGCTACATATCTTAAAGCACTAGAAATCTATAATAAATGTAAAGATTTAAACGATAAGAACAATTTACCTTGAATTTCGTCAAAACATTATTTATTGTTGTGTTAAGTCCTTTTTGCTAAAAATGTGGTGCCGCTCGCGGGCCACAACGCGCTTTATTAAAAGTAACTTGTAACAAACCCTACACACATACTATATATAGACAATTTATATATAAATTATATAGACATATATATATATATTCTTACTGTCAGGTTTGTATATAACAGTTAAGTTATATAAAAAAGGGCCAAAGCTAGGCTCTTAACAGTATTTAATAGCCATTTCCTACATTTTGAATAGTTCATTCAAAATCAATAAATAAAAAACAATCATTAGTTTTTTTTTTTTGCTTTAAATAATATCCGAAATACAATTATTAGTTCTACAGCCACGAGTATTGGGTAAATATAATTCCTAATAAATTAAACTCGCAATTTTTCTGAAAGAGAAAATGTAATTCAAAATTTCACAAGAATGAATTCTCTGCTCGTATACCGACTGGCATCATGTAAAGAAATATCATATATACGCTTGGTGGGAAACCTACACGGAATCACACATGCAAAGCATATTCTCGTACACAGAAACCTACATACACTCACACAAACCACACATCAATACATACATACACTCAGCCACATGCTTTTACATACCCACACATACAACATGCATGCACAAACATTTTCTTATCCCTCTGTAATACAAATGCTGAGAGCATACTTGCTTAACTCTGGTAAAATTAACCTTAATTTTGAAATGTTTTCCTAATTACCACAAGTCTTCATTCATTGTTATATAATTACTTTTACCTTGAAATAAGTATAGAATTAACTTTGTTTTTTTACTCATAATGCAAAAGATTTACTTGTGATTTTATCAAGTGTAACTAACTACATTGTATCAGTTATTTAATATTTCCATGTCAAAAATCTATCCTTTACTCTAGCAGCGATCAGAATTCTTATCATCAAAAAAATAAGGTTAGGATGTATATAATATGTATACAAAATGAATGAAGTACATAGAGGTAGGACCGGTTTTAGAGACCCACAGCACTGGTTTTAACCTAAGAATTCCTAGGAGTAACTAGGAGGAGAAGTTCTCTAACTAGGGTAGAGTTAGAGAGCATGAATATTTTAGTATAACTTACTTAATGTTAATTTTATGTAATGCATCTTCATTTCTAGAATGTATTATTATTATTAATCACTTGTATTACTACGACTCATAACACCCTTGTATAAATTAAATTTATAGGATTAATTCGAACGTGACGCAGTGAATCTGAGGATTAATTATATCCGACTACATCGGTTTAGTTTAAAATAATTTACATACAATTTCGATGCATTCAATAATAGCCCAAAAAGTAGAGAAACTAATCGAGCTTATAAATTAATTAAATCAGCTCCATTCGGTTGTGGAGTTAGTTTTAATTAACAGAGGTGCAGAGTGGATTGTCTAGAAACCGTTTCCTTAACATGGTAACATAATAATGAAGGGTCGGGGCAGGTTTTGAATTTGTGTTTGTATGTCACACAGTTTGAGTAATGTTAGATAAGGGCGTTTTAAATATTTAACCGTAGAGGTATTTGAAGTCTTGATTTAATATATTTCCGTATTTTTAAGAACTTATTATTATAAAAAAGAAAAGTAATCTAACACTATTATTAATATTTTTATAGACTAAGAACTATGATTTATACATTTTATTATAAAGGCAGCTCTTTAAAAAAATGTATAAATTACTTTTGTTAAGGGGTCGTCCACTAATCACGTGATGTCTTTTAGCCGTATTTTTTTGGTGGAAGCAGACGAAATCGCCGGAAATAGCTGGAGTTAGATAAAATAAAAATCATTTACAAATGATAAATTCTGACGTTTCATAAAAGTGACGTTTCATATGCGCAATGTTACCTACAAGAATGAAAAAAAAATGTCTTTGTCTTTGACGTGACTTCCGGAAAAATCCGTGAGGTCTGTGTTCAAACGAATAAAACTGTTGTACTAAACTCAAATACTTTCCTAACTAGTATTAGGTATTTGTTAGTGTTGAGTATTTGTTTTTACAAAACATTATAACTTTTATAAGTTGTGTGTTTGGATAATGTTCTCATACCAACTTTAATAAATATAAAATGAATTATTTCATCTCGTTCGACTATTTCATCACTTGCAGTTATATGAAGATTTTACTAATATAATTCTGAACTGACTATTTCTATTCTATTATTTTGATTTTTATTATTTCTATAGAAATAAAATAAGTAGGTATGTATCTGATAGAATACTGTATACTCATTTACTGCATAATCCTTTATCATCCTTTTATGAGGATGGGTTTTTAAAACGATGTTTGTACCAAAAATATTTAAATAGCTCGACTTCGTAATAATTTTTTTAGTCAAAGCAAATTAATCATTCATATAGAAAATTTTAAATCATTTCATAAAAATGGTGAATTAAACGATAATTAATAATAATACGCTGTAATAAACTCAATTATAAAAATGATAGAAAACACTTACCGTATAAAAGATAAAATATAACAGAACATCGTTTTTAGAAAACAATGTGTCTCGAGTGCTCTAGTTCTATATTTAATTAGAGAAAAATAATTTTCAACACAAGACAATAAATATTAAAGGAGTTTTGTATTGAAGATAACAGAATCTTAACACGAATTGACGAAATTATTACACTTTAAGATTTTTTTTCCCGATCACGTATCCTAAAGGTGGATGATATTATACAATAATAAGATATTTTAAAGCTATAAAAATAATAGTGATAAGTACCTACACGTGCCTAAAGTTCACTCACGGTAGGTACTTTGAATATGGACATACAAAAACTTAATAGCATCTGATTGGGTGGTCTGGTTTAACTTCAATGAAGTTGATCGCCAATGAAGTTAATCTTCAACCGTTACTTCAAGTCAGTTGACTCAGTAATTATCGCGTGATTGTAGAAACATACAAACAGATCAATAAGTAAGCAGTCAACAATTTAAAGAGCGGAAATAATAATATTATAGTTCAGTTTATTGACCTCTGTAAGAGTCAGCCGTTAGCCATTCAAAGCGAGAACTAGTAAAGAAAATATAATTTATGTATTCACGTGAACATAAATGCGTTTGGACATTTACCTCCATCGGGTAAATAACCAAAAAATCAATGAAACACTTACGCGATTCAAATCCTTACAACATATTTTTATTTAACTTTGAACTCACTAAACTCTGAACGTCTCAAAAAATAGTAATTTATCAACCACAGTAATGCCTTCACAATCGTTACATTATTATATAATTCTGAATAGCTCTGATATAGAAGGTACAACCCTTTTATCCTTTTAGTATTCATGCTTTGTAAGCCGTCCCTCAGTTACTCCATTTACCTCTGACAAACCCAAAAGATTCATTTATAACGCGTGAAAAGAATCCTCTGCATATAATCAAATTTTAGTATATTTTATACATACATATATATATATATATATATATAAGTGGCTTCGAAGAAATTGCTTTAGTGATATGGTCGCTCTTTGAGTTGTATTTTCTTTTCTTTTACTGTTCCATACTGTATTTTAACTTTATACGTGTGCAATATACTTATTAAAATTCTAAATATATATATATATATATATATATATATATATATATATATATATAGATATATATACTTCTTAGCTTTTATTTTCTTTATTTATACCTACTAAGATTAATTGGTTTGACTTTTCAATTTAAGTTTTAAGCTTGTGTTATTTTTAAATCGCGAAGTCGACCTTACATTAAATTTTAAGAACTTTTCTTTTTTTTTAATTTTATTTGAATGTTTGAAATATATAACAACCTACTCACTCGAAAGATATTTATTGTATATCTTATACATTTCTTTATTGTATAACATTTTGAAATCTGTGATCCCCTCAACGATATCCTGTCACAATGACGGGATGAAAAAAAAAGAGCCTGAGGTGAAGATATTTTTTAGTTTCGTTTTCACAGAATATACATTCTACATGTAAATTCTGTCAAGCTCATTTTATTTCCTGACGTCTCTGTCAATTTTCACGAGCCGGAAACGTGACCAAGGAATATACTACGGGAGTAGGATGACCGTAAGTTAGTTCAGAAACGTATTTAACGCTTTTAATTGCAGCTATTTTTATTTTTTTAAGTATTAGTATTTGTGGGGCTATTTCTAAAGATAACACTAACGACGTCTACATGCTTGTGATTTAAGTCACGGCGATTATGAGATAAGTTTAAAATTAATTTGTTTAAATTAATACAGTATAAATTCAGCTTTGGACAAGTTGACAACTGCTTTTGACTTGATATTCAAATAAGTTCACTGTGTAAGTGAGACTATGTAATAAACCTTCCAGTTATTTCAAAGTTTAGTTAATGTCCGCTTAATCTGAATGTTAAATAATGGCAAATAGGTTCTTGAAGCGAGTACTTCTTGCTTTCTAAGAGTGTTTAGGTAAATGTACCTCTATATATATATATATATATATTTACTTACTTATTTAACCCGATTGCGTAGAAATGAAATCTTATCAAGGTCATGATAATTTATATATACTACTAACGAATATTTAAACTTTCGTGAACCATGACTTATATTTTTATTAACCCGGCTGTATTCACGGTAAATTAAATCGGAACGTGCCCAACTAGTTCGCGCCGCGAGTCCGCCACGCTTGGAGCTCATGATTAAGAACCCCGAATGGATTCGAAACTAGTCGGGCACGTTCCGATTTAATTCAACGTGAATACAGTCGGGAAAATATAAATATAACAGCGTGTTATTGTTCTTCGATTATATAAATGTTTAAACAAAGTTTTGTTGCACTTCATTGCAACCAAATAAATATACTGACATTGTAGATGGCGGGCGTGTTATTTACTGAGTCTGACCTATATTGACCTAAATTCTACATGAGCTCTGTAGCATGATGATACGTGCTAAAGGCTTGATGGTGTCAGTTATTCAATATTTTACATAAAAATATGCAAAAAGTTTGTTAAGGTTTTCTTTATTCATTAAAATTCCATATAATAAACGGTATGTTTATAAATTAAAAAAAAAAAACATCACATTTTATAATTAATTTATACCTAAAATAAATCAGTAAATAGTTGATTGAAAAAACAACTTTAATGAATCGAAAAAAAAAATATGTCAAGAATGATTTTTTTTTTTATTTCGTTACTGATTGTTTAAGCACACACTTTAAAGAGTTTGTTTTGTTTTCTTTAATAACATTATTTCTCAAACAATTAACCGATACCTACCATAACTAATCCGGTAGCAAAATTGTGAGCATTATTGCTCGTAAGCTGTGCTATAACAGATAAATGTTTCATTTATGACCTATGAAGCTGGCACTCGACTTGACATCCGTGTCTCGAATGAATTGGTTTATAAAAGCCATAACATTGCAAAAAATCTATAATGTATTTATCTGCTTGAAATTATTATAACATAACCAGTGATATATGTGTAAAAATAAAAAAGATACCTAAAACAAAAAACATAAAACAACCATTATTTTCAACTATTTTACGAAGCGGATAACTCCTTTAATCATTTTTTTTATCGCATACTTATCATCAAAAGAACAACCTATAAAGTTACTAAAACTAAGAGCTATGTTTGAGCTTTACTACCGGATAAAAACATAGTTAAACTAACTGAAAATAAACTAAAAAATGGCCAGCGTTTTCAATATTGCATTACGAAGAACTTAGCGAAAAGTTTTGACATGTTTATCTTTATACACTATGTACCCTCTGTAAGTTGAAGGAACTTAACAGAGCGAGTCCCGACTTTTATGTACTCTAAACTAATTTTAAAACTAATATCGTGGATCCGTATAGATTTAAAATAAGTTTAAGATATAGAATAGCTTAAGGAAACCCATTTTTTATATCACTTTTGCTAACGTAAATTTTTGTCCAATGTGTAAATTGGACAAATGGGTCTTAGTAGATGTCAGAAAAGCTATCATGACTTGATTAATGGGTTACCAAGAGTCAGGGTCGACGTTAAAATACACTAACATAGACCAAACTACACATAGCTCGCTCAAATATAACCAATTTGTCTCACAGGAAGAATAAACATAAGTAACAAAAAGCAAACCTCATAAAGATAAAGCAAACTTAGTTTAGTTGAAAACATACTGAATTATCTGTAAGTGGAATCGAGACTTGGAGATGCATAAAACATACACCGTATAAATGGCCTCCGGACATACTGCAGTTTCCTTTTTCCTTTGGCATCTAGATTGGATAAGAAAGATTCTTCCGACAAGACTTTCTTTGTTTTCTTAACCCATTTCACTTGGTTTACTCTAATATATTGTGCTAGAGCAGAAAAATATAAATTATTTCATTCAACTTAACAATCTCGTTTAAATAGCAATAATTTAAATATACAGACTATAAAAGAGTTTTATAATTATTCACTGATTAGGGAAAATATAACTTCCAATTTTTAATTTTTAAGATTTCTTCATACTTGCCGTCATCCCTCTGAGACTCGACTTACTTCTGACAGACTCCGAAAAACAGATTCATTGGCTATACGTAAAAGGGAATCTTTGCAATTTTTGCCAAACCAGCCAACAATTATAATGACAAATATTACATCAATTATTCTTCTATATAATATTGTCTTATTTTTATAATACAGAGTGGATCATTAAGCTAATTGGATTTCATAAAATTGGAAACAATTACAAAGCGTAGGGAAGAGAGAGAGCGTAGAGAAACTTTTCTCAGATGTGAGTCAACACTCCTTAAATGTAGACTTCAAATTCGTACAACCCAGTTGTCACATTGCCTGTGAGATAGCAGACATCTCCTCGCGAATGCTGTTTTTGAGGCGAGCATCATCGTCTGTTCATTGACCTAAACGCGATTCTTGAGGTCATCATCATCATCTTCCTACCCTTATCCCTTATCGGAATCGACGCATTATATTTTTCCTTCCATCTTGTCTTGCTGCTAAGGGTTCTGGCCTATTTTTTACGGCTTGAAAAAGGAAAAACTAACTTGGGAATGCTTTCGTGAGTAGTCAATACCGCTACCGGGCGTTTTGTTTTAAAAATTATTTGCATCCTGAATAAATACATACATCTTCACATATAAGACAACCCACTTATATCTTCAATAACATTAATCTGTTAACAAATGAACAAAGAGGTTGCTTTACATGATTTGAATACCTACTCAAAATTTGCCACTATTCACAACAGTAACTAACTTTAATTACTCAAAGGCATTCAAAGTTACAGGGAGTCAAGTCACTTTCATATATACTGGTAATTACAAGGGTTCTGACCCTTGTAATTACCAGACTGCTGCAGTGATTCACCGTGTACTGATGCATCAGCAACTTGCTTACTACCAACCACAAATTATTCCTTTTCTTTGTATAGCCGCTCTTTTAATGCAAGGTCACTGCTCCTTCCGTAGGGACTGGGACAGTGGTGAGTGAGTGAGTGGTGAGTCTAAGATTCAGTCCAGATTATTAAAATTGTCTTGAATTTGTCGAATAATGATCCAGTGCCTTCAACGTAAAAGCATCCTCGCAAACCCTATAGTCTGATAGCACATGACAAATAAAGACACTTATGTTGATAGTTTAAGACCGCCAGGATATATTCTCTTATCCCCACTCAGCATCACAGCCCTCCTTCTGGAGAGCGG
This sequence comes from Dircenna loreta, assembly GCA_963555665.1. Taxonomy (NCBI): domain Eukaryota; kingdom Metazoa; phylum Arthropoda; class Insecta; order Lepidoptera; family Nymphalidae; genus Dircenna; species Dircenna loreta. The sequence continues at coordinate 12,173,550 of OY743092.1, forward strand.
CAATTGTAACATAGATATCATACTTGCAGGTTTCGAGTATTAAACGGTTTTAAATCGATTCTATCAAAAAAATAAAATGTCTAAAGGTTTGGTAAACATTTAACCAGCGACATAATTTGAGCTTTACAGTATCTTAAAATGAAAATTTAATTAGAATAAAAGAGTTAGAAAAACAAAATCTATCACAATTTGAAAGTAAGTTTTATATAAAACATTTTTTCATTGTCAAAGCTAGCATGAAACAACAACGTCGATACATTTAACAAATATTTATTATATTTATTAAGCTGTATATTGAGATACTTGTTAAGTCGCAATACGAAACCATTAGTGAATGCCATAATGGAAAATAACAATGTCAGAGCATTATTTTTCGTTCATTAGTAATTCTAGGAGTGGCTTCAAACAAACCACTAAAAGACGCCCGAATAAATAAATTGCTAAAGATATATTAAGAATATTAGACAAGTGACTGACGTTCAAATAACAGAGGTTGCTTATTTAATTCAGTTTATGGCATTATGTTTTACGACATACTTTATCTTCAGGAAGGAGCAGGGATGAGAATAAGATTTAGATAAATTAAAATACGATACACAAGTGAAATAATTATTTCCAAGTATAATTTTATTATTTACATTATTGGATTATCAAATATTAAAAAAAAAGAGTACACGTGTAATAATTCAATTCAAATTTAAATAATTCTATTGTGAAATAATGGTTATTAGTTATAAGGTGGAGCTTATTTTATATTGAATATCTAGCGGTTGTCCGCGACTCCGTCCGCGAGAATTTCATATCACAAGGCTCGTTAGAAACTCCTTCGTTCGATTTTTTTTTGGTCAACATTATTTCAAAATTGTTTTATACGAAAAGCCCTATTAATATTTCAAGGGCAATATAATATAGCCTAGATCCAACATGAAAGTTATTTCTAAGTATTGGTTAAGACATTTTGAGATTCGGATAACTTACTTTGAAGATTACAATACAATAAAATGACTTATAAAGTATAAACATACAAACTTCACCTTTTTATCATATTAGTATAATTAAAGATAAAAATAGGAGATTTTTCATAGTTAAAGTTAATATTGAAAAGCAGTGCTGAGAAAATCTAAAAATCTATTACAATTTCGTAATGAATAAGTTATTTGTTTACTTTCACACTTGTCAATGCTAAGTATATATTAGTCCGATGTCTAATGTTCGCTAAATACTCGTAGATTGTCACCTCGCGCAATACAATAAAAAATAATATAAATATTGAATTTCACAGTATGGTGTATAATAATGATAGTATTATGCAAATTTTACTTATAATTTAGTCTCAGCAACATGTGGTCGATTATTCTATTAAGTTTTAGCTTATATGAAATGTTTGTACTTTAAAAAAACGCCGTCTATTAGATACTTACTCAATCCAGTCAACAAATACGCTTGTATCTATCGCTATCTATTAGAATAGTATGGAAATAACAGATAATTGTGACTGTTGGATAATAAATAAATAATTCGAAATAATATATATAGATAAACGTGGTCGAACGACTTAAACAGTATCCTTTGTCCGTCTACTGGTTTTAAGCTCCCCACTAATATTCAGCCCAATCGATTCAGCCGTTCTTGAGTCATAAATAATTAATCTAACACGGCTTTCTTTTATATGTATTAGGTGATCTAACTGTCAATTTCTTACTCTATGGTTTTGTTTATGAGTGAATATTTTAAAATATCAAAGTGAATTAATGAATTTTATATAGAATTGTCGGCCAGCGCTCTCCGGCCTCACCTCTCCACACACCCCGCAAATTAATGCACACCGTGACGCGTGGTATTTGACTATTATCATGTTAAAAACTATAATAACTCCTTACGTATTGGTTGAAATCAAATACATACAAGGGCGATTTTGTAAAAAAAATAAGTGCCTGTGATAAATAACTTATTAATTTGGATAAGGAGTAATGTAATGTAATGTTTATTAAAACGACGAAAATGTGTTATTTTAGAACTATTTTGATAACCATAAAAATGGTAACAGTGAGTTAATCTTAAAAGCGAGACATATGCTGTCGCAGATTTTCTTTTAGAACTTTTAGAGGTGAACAATTTTGTAGTACATGATTTTTGCGTAACTTTAACTATTTACTCAGCGCACGCAATTAAAGTTTTGAATTTTGCCGTTTTCGAAATATTTTTTATAGCTGCTCCTCCCCTATTTACCTTAGCGTGATGTTATATAGCACTCCTCGATAAATGGACTATCTTACACTGAAAGAATTTTTCAAATCGGTTCAGTAATTCCTGAGATTAGCGCGTTCCAACAAACAAACAAACAAACTCTTCTGTTTTCTATATTAGTATAGTTTAGAAACAATTATCAAATTTTAGGATTTTCTTATATAATGGACATAATGAATTAATAAACACAAAATTACCATTTTACTATATTTGTAAATATGTCCTCCTTGTTCTCAATTTATAAATTTAATAAAAAATATCAAGTACAATTATCATTCGATTTAATATTTCCCCTGGTATCAAGATATAACCTAAAGAGTTACAAGAATTTAAGTTATGTAAGTTAAGGAACTCTCGCCTCCCAACACGCTCGTTCTATTTGTATAACACCTCAAAGGTAAAATTTCCAACACAAATCTTAATTAATTTAACTAGCTTTTCACCCTCTTAGAGGTGGAATTTATGAAAACTGTACAGTGTTCACACATTGCCAACATTTAATTAATAATAACTAGCATTAGAATATCCAAGAATTCAGACGTATTTTCTTCATATGTATGTTATACCAGCATTGTTGTTCCCTCGCTTACCTCTGACTCAATTCATAAGCCATCTATCATTATAATGTATACCAATCTGTACATTTTCAGTAATATAGTTATTAAAGGCCTACGGTACTTTTTGTTTTAATGCAATAGTTTACCGGTAAAGAGCATCGTATATATTACCAAAGGAACTAAAACACACCAAATTTTCAAGTATTATTCTCAAACTCGTCAATTGTAAACGTTTGTTTTAAAGTAAAGCCCACATGAGTTTTTGGGTTTCCGCATAAAAATAGTTAATATTCTGAAGTGAATAATTTGTATTAGGTCGCGTTATGACGTACAAACAATCAAAAATCAGACAAGAATTTCAAAAACTGTAAGTTGTTTTAATCCAAACCCCTATATATTTACCTTTTCTTTGACGTGAATAAATCTTTACACTTTGATTAAAATTTAAATTTTGTTGAAATTTCACAAACAAACACACGATTGCCTGTTTTTGAGTCATTGTTTTGTAAAGTGTCTTATTTCGCTGGGGGCTTAAGATACGAATCGTGTCCTCCTAATCCTTTTGAGCCCTCCAGATTGATGATAAGGACCGCTGCAGATGGACGACAATTCGTCAGACAACTTAAGAACTAAATTAAACAATAAATATCTTATGCTATACAAATGAGAAAGTTTTGCTGTAGAGAGTGAATAAATATTAACGAATACCTTTCACATAAATTTTCTTTTATCTTTGCAAACAACACATAAAGTACTACCACGCTAATAAGTTATCTGACATCATTATATTTGGTAAACTACATTAAATTCAGTAAACACACACAAACATTATAAAATCCAAAATGAAACAATAAATCACATTCATTTATATTAAGTTTCGGATAAGAAGGCATATGTCGTATTTTATATAAGAAACCAAGACAAAAACTGGCTCAGAAAAAGCGGATAAGGGACTTAATTAACAAATACTATCTCTCCGTTTATCTATTAATTGACCATTATACTTGACCTTTACAACAGATCCAATTTCGGAGCAAAATCACAAGAAAGGCCGAGATCAATGTTATTACAGCCATCTATCTTCACCTCGAGACTCCTTCTATGATTGAGTGAATTGTTCTAGGATAATCAATAGTGCTTTGTCCCAGGCTGTGTTGCGTGTGTGTGAGTGTGCGTGTGTATGTGTGCGGAAGGTAGACTTATGTGAAAATCATGTATCCGTTAATAAAATAGTCTTTATCAGATTTTGTTTCTTTGTTTATATCTTAATAAACTTTAAGAGTTCTTTGATAGTCTTCAAATTGCTGTATCGTCATAAACTCATAATACTAATCTCGAATAATTCATCAGAAAAGGTAATGTTTAATAATTAAATATACTTGTTTAAGACTTATAATATATATATATATTCCCCCGAACAAAGATTTGGTATATTTATTTTGATTCGAGTAATTAATTTAAATATTGATCCCGAAAATTGAGTCCGTACTGAGATAAAATTAGTCCTCGTATTATTAGGGAAGCTATTCATTTAACTTTTGATATCATTTAAATAAAATTCCATTTATTCTGATATTTAAAAATAGTCTGAATGGGAAACCTTGTTAATATATAAGTATTACGGATTTCTAAAGTAAGATAACTATTAAGTAATCCGTAAGTCCAATAGAGTGAAGTCCAAGGCAACCTGAGTAAACTTCTATATCCATAAAATTCTAAACTAAATTACTTTTTCTAGTAAAAGGGTCGTTCTTACTTTTTGATAAAAGTATACTCAATAATAGTATATGGTGACGATGACGTCACATGAACTACTACTGACTCTAGTAGGATATATTTTGAAAGTTTAATTTTGAATTTTCTTGTTACTCCAATAGCTCTTCGATAGATTGTTTTTATTTTACTGCGAACAGAATAAGCCAACTAAATAAAATATAAATTGAATTTATTTCGATCGAATGTTACTTAGTGCTCCAAAATGTTGTTCTTGGAATTTATTAATTTTGTAGATTTAATTTGCTTACAAAATTATACCTATTATAAGAAGAAACGTTTAACTAGATTCTGAATTTAATTCTTGTATTTACAATTATTCCACTTCCAATACTTAAATGTTATATTTATTCAGAAGTCTTTAGAATACTGATTATAAGGGTACCTAGATATTACAAGGTTTTTATTTCTAATTGCTATTATATATTATGATATAAATGTACTGGAGATTTATTCTACACAATGGTTCAAGTATTATTTTAATCCTGACTTCATTTGATACCTAATTTTATTAAAATAATACAACCGCTCTCAGCTAGAAGTACATAGTTATTGTAGCTCAAATTATAAACCTTACATAGGCATAGGATTTGGCAAAAATATTACTAATTAGCAACCTTTTAATTAAACACTTTTATCAAATAATTAAATAAAATTATAACAGACCTAGACGTAAGTTCACAAAAAGCAAATAGAAAACTAAACAAACTAGTTCTCAATTAAGTTAAATAATTGGAGATTATCATTGAATTTAATATTACATTGAAGATAAATCAAACACTAAATAACCCAAAAGCGAGTTAAAACAAATAAGCCTCAAAATAAATTTATGGTCGGCTCTTCTAAATTAAATCTCCCATGATTAGTTTTCATTAACAAAGATGTTGATTTAATTTGCCTTAAATATTGTAACTTAAATTAAAGGGACGGTGATATGTTCTTCATGTGAGAGAACGAAATTTAATCATAAAGCACATTTTTTTTACTATGTAATTTCAGTAAAATAAATAATTCAAATGACCGTGGCAATTCAAAATCTTACAACGGACAATACATTGACTTAAGTAAAATGGTAGTACATACATATATACTGGTCCATTATGGTTTTTGAAAGATCACGTCTCTACTATATATTATAGTAAAGTAGTAATTTAAGCGAAGTGCAACTTAAGTAGATTCCAGTTATACGTAACACTAAGAATAACTAATAAATTATCAACCATTATGAAAAAAAAGAAATCATATATAATATAATACTCGTTAGTATGGTACTTGCAACGGGGACATATAATAAATTTGAACCGGAAGAAAATGATCTAGAATATGATTCAATAATAAAATTAGATGAGAGAGAAAACTGTAGGAGCGGTGGTTGTTGGACGCAGAATGTTTGATTAAATAAATCCAATGGAATTGTTTTTTTTTTATAATGAAGCATTTTACCATTTTAGGACGACTATCAAAATATGCGTTGCTTATATCTGACTTTTAGTGATTAGAAATAATAAATGATAGTTTTGTTTTAACAAAAAATGTATTATGTATCCTCCTTTATTGTTAAATTTTATTATTTCAGTTTATTTTAAGAATAAATATAAAATTTTGGCTTTATGTCTTTTAACAGCTTAAAAAATATATAATGTTTAAATTAAAAGAATAAAGCTGTAATATTATTATGCAGAGCAAAAAAATGGTAAATAATAAACTGACATTGGCGGCACGTCGATATTACGAGTGGCGTCAAACGTAATGAATGGACGCTCTGACATTCAATGACAATATTTTTAATAAAAAGTATATACAGAAGGTTTATACAATAGATAGAGAATTTTATAGAGTATAAAAGAAAAGCTGACGTGGTGTGAGAAATAGAATGGTTGTGGCGTTACCTTTGAGAGGAAGATCACCTCTATACGTACTTCAATACAACAAGAAAATTTACAATTCATCATTTCAATAATTCAACTGAAATATTAGTATTTCTATACATGACTAATCCGTCTCTATTTTGTTCCTGTTTACGAATGCCTACATCGCAGAAGCAGTATCCAATCCAGCTGATTGGACTGTGCGTTGATGGATAGGTAGATCAACCAGTCAGTCTTTCTATATGTAAGGATAGATGAAAGATGTGAGACAATACGCTGAAGTTTGTGTGTATGGAGTAGCTCAATCCTGGTAGTATCATCCATTCCTAGATTTTGAATGGGCTTTTTTAACTCTGAGGGTATCCTCAGTTGTGTTGTGTCATTATCCTCGTGTTATCACGATAACTGCAAAAGTTATCAGTAAAAACCCAACTTTTGCACATGGCGGACGTAACAAGATGGCGACATTTTTTTGACATGGGTATCAAAGAAAATGGTTTAACGAAGAGAACACGATAAGTGAATTATTTTTTTCGACATGGGAATCTTAAATATTATTTTTACAAGGACACGATAATCAACATTACATCACTAGAGATTAAGCTGGGTGGACGTAACAAGATAAATGAAAGAAGCACACGATAAGCAAAATGTCAGCCTCAAATATTAAGCGTGCGCGGCAACGGTGGACTTGTCATCATGAATTTCAAAACAAACATTACGCTTTGAAGCTTCGCCACTTAGTTTATAAGGTTCGGTACAAATGGCTTTAATAAAGTGAGTAATTTACCTACTACGTACAAAAATATGTTTTCAAACAATTAAGATTTCATTTTGTTATATTTGTCATTACATGTTATTTAGAACAGGTTGATAATATTTTACTATAATTATAATTATTAGCCTACAAATAGCATGACTCTTTTTTTCTAAAATGTTGTTATTCTATATCATCCAGCTGTCGCCAGAATTGGAAAACTGGATTCAAGTGATTTTTACACGGCAGTCGTTATAAATCTTGTTCAGTAAAAACTACTAATATATTTTTCGGATGCATATGTAAAAGTTATAGTTACCTTACGTGATTATTATCGTTGAGAGCATTAATTAATATGCCCTCCATAAATCATCATTATAAATGTGAGCTTTTTACGAATACAGAATACCTAGAAAAAGTTTCAACATATAATATTATAATAAATGTTTCATTTCGTTAATTATTCTCGCATAATTCAAAACAAGATAAAATGTTTGTATATAAATAATTGATTTATGTTTTAATTTTAGATTATGTTTCTTAATTACGTATTTTAATTTTGTTTGTAGATTTTTTTCATCTAATTAGATTAGATTTTTTATTAATTTGATTTTATAATTTTCGAACAAACATTTATATAAATATGATTGTAAATGAAAACCTTTATAAAATTGGTCTTAAAAACATTTATGTTTATGAAAGTAGATAGGTAGTATTTTTTAATTTTAAATAAACACATGATATCTACGAAACCAATTAGGCATTTACTACATAAAACCTCTAAAAGACTTCTATAATTGCAATCAAATAATTATAGCTGTTAATGATTTTAAACACATTCATTATATATTCATAATATATTACACACTTTATTAGATTCATTTGTACCGAACCTTATAAACTAATTGGAGGAGCTTCACAGCGTAATGTTTATTTTTATATTCACGTTGACTAGTCCACCGTCATGCCGCGCACGCCATTTTATATTTGAAGCTGACATTTTGCTTATCGTGCGCTTCTTTCATTTGATCTTGTTACGCTCACCATATTTAATTTCTAGTTATGTCATTTTGCTTATCATGTCCTTGTAAAACGAATATATAAGCTAACCCATATTTAAAGATAGCAGACGCCATCTTGTTGTGTCCGCAGTACATTCGAGTGACGGGATCTGGTTAGCGTTCATTTATTAAATATGTGTATACCATATGCTACAAATATACATTAACAATAATTTAAAATAAAACATTAAATAAAATAAATTCGCTTAAACAACCCTTTTATAAGCATCGAAAGAATTCATTTAGTGTATTGAGAACAGACCTGCGCTCCGGGCAGACGACGGAGACAGAATTTGAGCGCAGATCTGCATACATGAATCATTAATGATTAGAATTTCCAATTAGCTAATTGTAATACAATAATTATTCTAAATGGTTCTTAATTAATAAATGACTGTCGGTTCGATAGAATCTTGCCAAGAAATTAATGCCACTAATCTTCAGGATACTAGACCGATAGATTTAATTACCACAATACCTAAAACCTTCTCCACTTTCTTACAAAAGATTATGACCCAATTCATGATTAATAATAGGTAATTCAGGTATATGAGAATGATGCCTGGCACGTAACACATTATTACCAGAAAACCATTAAATGCCAGAACAAGCATGAGGTAAAATTGCGTTTCGTTCGTTCGTTTGTTGTACTTAGAGAACGCGTTTGGATCTTGAGTCTGACGTTTCATAAGTGCAATGTATGCCTATTTGAAATAAAAGAATTTGACATTGACTTTGGGCGATAATCGTCAGTACATATTGAACTGGCGATATTTGTACTGAGGTGCTACAATTTTTCTTCTATAGATAGTCAACTGTTTTCTATTCAAAATTAAAATATTCCATAACCTCTCACGGCTGATTTAATGTTTTTAACATTTACAACTACTGGGTAAATATATGTCTATATAACATAATATGTCCTTTTCAGTATTGCTATCCTCCTATGATTATATTCAATATAGTTATTAACATTTCAATATTTAAATTAATAAGTCATAAGAAAAAGTGGTGTGACAGTGTATTGACATTACAATTAGATCATCACTAATTTGTCCATTATCCAAGCGCTGGCTCATTGCAACTCTATCTACTGATGTATGGCCCGAGAGGTATTTCGTTTGACATGCTAATTATAATATATTAAGTAAGCAGTTGCATGAAATTTCCACTTCCGACACCTTTAGTTCTTTGTATCCTTATCGACATATGACATTTGCTTTCCTTTTTTGTGCGAGGTGACGAGTGCACAAGCCCAAGAAAATGTGCCTGTATCGGGACGGTGGTGCCGCCTATTAGGCTTTTTTCGAAAATCCTAACCAATTCTTCTAGGTTTTCAATATAGATTAAGAACGCGATAAAAAGCTCTCAGGTTTTCGGCAGTATCTTGGTACAGGCGTGGCAACCATTAATATGGAGATGTATGTATGTGTTCATGTATGTATGTATGCACGTTGCTCGAATGAGTTAATAAAATATGAGCCTTCAACCAATTAAGTGATGGGTGTCACATACTAGTGGATTTGCATATTGCCCGAAGTAAAAAAAATAATTACAACTAGTTTAGACAATAATTTTCTTCATATCATTCAAGGTACAAAAAAAAATGGCACGTTATTTGGACAATATCTCTCAGAAAAAATGAGCATAGTAAGGCTATCGAAAAACAGGGATCATAAATAAGATTGTCTTTATGTAATCAAAGAAATTACAGTATTCAGTCTTCAATCACTCATCCTGACCAGAACGTCCTGAAAACTGTTCAGAACCTCCGTTACTCCGTCAGTCAGACCGGGGGGCCAAAGGGGTTACAAGAGATCATCTATGTCTGTCTATTAGGCGGACAATTCTGAAAGACCATCAACCAGTCGTAAAGGTCTTCGAAAGTCAAAATCTAATGGCATTAACGCTAGTCGAATAGAATGATGAATATATAGATTTGACATAAGATAACGCTTTTCTATCGGTTTCGTATATATATTTAAATGGAGTCAACAAAGAACGCTTTATTTGTCTAGACCCTCAAGCAACGTACTCGACGTCAACAATAAGAGAAGTGAATGCAGGTCGCATTTATACTACAAAGAATGAAGTGGTTTTATTATGGATCAAGCATGGACTTACTATTATATTTTTCTGATAAGTTAATTCAGGTAGTAGCACCACACTCAAATCTTTAACATTTAACTTTAACTTTAATCTAAACATTAATAATATGAAATAAATTCAATTAGGAGCTATAAAACGTATTTTACCACCAAAAGAACTATTTTTTTTTTACCAATACCAAATGGGAAAAAAGATATTTTTAACATGAAAACTCTTAATAAATTTGTTTGAAATAAACAGTTCAAATGTAAAACTATAAAACTGTAGTAAACTATAAAGCGCGTGCTTGTATTTATAACAAATATGGAATTGTTTTACCTGTTACTCGAGTCAAAAAGTGAGTAAATTTTTTATGGGGTATGTTTACAAATTTTAAACAAGCCCCCAGCAAACGTTCAAGTGTTACCGCTTAATAAATTTATGAAAGTAACTAAGAAACGTTTGTGTGCTAACGGACACTCAGTGTCCGAATATTTAGAGAATGATGCAGCTGTGAGTACGAAGAGATCGCCGCTACAAGATATTTTGAGTTCTTTCTATATTATATTTATGTAATTAAGGATTTATAAATGATTTAAAAAAAAACAATTGATATGACAAGCCCACAGAGTTTCTGTTACCAGTTCTTCTCAGCGCAGTGGCTATTAATTTTCCGAGCTGGTGATCCGAGCTTTGACAATGAAAAAATATTTTATAAGACTGATTTTTAATAAAGATTTTGTTTTTATAGCATAACTTTTTCCTCAAAACAGATATTTAGCAACAATTTACTAATTTACTAAAAACAGTAGTTATTATTACCAATACGTGTTTCAACAATACTTACATTTTCAATAGCAGCCATCTAATTAAAAAAAAAACTTATGAATTCTACGCCGTAAGTTTCATCTAAAGTAACCACAAAAATTATGAAAGAAGTCGGAGCCTACTTACAAAAGCACAATTAATTCCATCATATGTCAGTATTTTGAGTACAGGTGATAGGGAAGAGGATATTTTTTACCTAATGTAAAAAGAACCTCTACCTCGTAAACCTAATTTTATATTGACTTACAAACATACTTTGTACTCATAATAGGTATAAGCATATTTCTCGTAAATTCTTGTCTGCGAAAATATCAAAATACGGGCTGATCCTTAGGGACGATATTAATTAATGAATGTGATTTCACCGTGGTCTTTTTTAATATAAAACTTTTAATACTTTTATATAATTGAAATTCTAATTATATATTCGGAATGGAATTAGTATTTACAATCTTATAATAAGTATGTTTGACCGTCCATTGAGTATGGACCGTCAAAAGTTACTGCGACGTAGTAAAGCCGACGAAAAATAAAAACAGTCACATAAGCGCATAACCATCTAGATTTTTTCTGAATATTCTGTTAATTTTTATTTTACTAACATCAGTTAGTTATTTATTACTCATATTTTAAAGGTCTTAAAAAAATAACGATAGTTTAAATTGGTTAAATTTCATGATGTCTCTCTTGTCCTGTCAAAATTTTGGTGTGTATTTTGAAAAGACATTCACTTTGTTTCTCTGAGCAGACGATAACTTCAACGATTCGGTTATATACAGTACCGGACATGATAACACAATTATTTTCCAGATAAATGTGACTTTACTGGCCCATGTAGCCCGATCAGATCAGACTATGAAAAACTTTTGATGACTTAATTTTTACTTACTTTGAAGATGGCTTTAGAAACTTCGAAGTTTTATTATTTTATTTCATTTTTAAGACTTTAGATAATTTTAATACTTTGTTTATGTAACGTGAACAAACTTGAAAATTATATTATAGAAGGAAATTAAAAAGTAATTCGCGTCAAACTTATAGTTAGTTGTAAACTAAATTCACCTCTCTGTAACCTTCCACAACACAGATTAATTAATATAGTTTAATTATTATAGTCGATCAAAATATCCTTAAATTAATTACTTATCCCGGACGTAACTATTTATATTGTAAAGGTCATTAGAAACCTGGCGGTAAAGTTCATTGAAATTTCTAAAAAACGAATAACATATTTAATTATTAGCTTATTAAGTTTTGTGTTTGTGTTTTGTTTTGTTATTGTAGTTGAAATGTTATATTAGACATTTATTTTCTCATGCTTATATTAAAAGTATAATATTAAATTATGAAAAATAGTAAAAACACACACAAACAAACTACACATATAAACCAATATATTTATACATAATAGACATAAGTATAATTATAACAATTTATAAAAACACACAACATATAAAAATAATAAAATAAGTGCAAAATATAGCAAATGTAGAGTTTCATAAGTTCAATATGTATTTTAAATAAAATAAGTAGATTTTGACTTTAATATATTATATTTTATACAAATTATTTGTCCGCTACAAATATAATTATTTAGAACTTTAAAGGAACTTTAGTTCCTTTACTTCTCGTTTCAACGTCTTACGAGTTGGTTTTCTTATATATTCCTAGCTCGTTGCACAACCTGACAGTAGATAAAATGAGTTAGCTGGAAAAGAAACCAGTGTGACAAAGGATCGCAATGACAGCAAATGGGTGGAAAAACTAAGTAAAATCCGCTACAAATATAAAATTGCGTTTTAAATAAACACGAGTGAAATAATTAAACAAAAGACGGAATTTGAACATTTCTCCGAAACCGATACTGGAATTAAGTCGGAGACTGAATTTATCTAGAAATAGTCAGTCAGCCAGCTTAATTGTTAACGGACAAGACGCTCAAGGATCTTGAACAAAAAGAGAGGGAGTGGTTATAGGATATTCAAACGGAGATTGCTTTTTAGATAATGGAATAATCTGAGCATATTTCCAGTTACAGGGTAAGGTATTACTGTTTACAGAATAATTAAATATGCGAGTTCTTTCAGGAATTATAACGTCTATAAAATAAATTATTCTTTTACGACTACCGCAATCAGATTGCAATAGACATTGAGATTCTTTCTTCTCGAATCTTCTTAAAATCACATTCAGTGAACTGACTGAGTTAAAATATAGAGAATATCCGGAAACGACGTTGTGGAGAGTTAACTCACAGAGAGAGTTAACTTACACTAAGAGACTAAGTAATAACGTCTAACATATCGGATGATGAGGTATATTCATTAATAGAGTTCTAATCCAGAGCTTGTGAATGGACTTCATAGTTAGCCCGTATAGGTCGTATATGACTATGTTTTTCATACAAATGGGTCAGACTACAATTAAACATTTCGACCTGGTTTTGCGACGGAAGTTATCTTGTAATTTATAACGTTTTATTTTTCAGACTATCCGAGAACTCAGTACTGAGATTTTCACTAAAGGATGGGAGACTGAAAACTATCATTACTGTTTAAAAATAAAAATGTAGTAAGATAACTGGCATCTACTACTCATTAAAAGAGAAAAAAAATCAAAAAAGTAGCAATCATAATCATTAAATTAATCTAACGTCTATTTCAAAATAAATCAGTTCAGGTTATCGGTCTGAACGACTACACATACAAACATACATACCACTATGTCAGTACTTATCAAAATAATATGTGTATACTAAGACATCATTCAGTTTATATGAAGTTAATTCATAACTAATGGTTGGTACCAATATATTGCAATATCCAATATCGTCATTGCACGGTATACGAGTATGTTGCAATATCGTCATTGGACGGTATAGGATATTGCAACGTATTAAAAGCATAATATAGATACACCAGTATTTGCTTTCGACCTATAATGGTGTATCCATGTGTTTTATAATTTATGATCATCCTTCCCTCGCCTTCATCGTCTTTTATATTGCTTACAGTTGACTATAAATTGCTTTTGAATATTTGAATATTGATTATGAAATGAAAAACGTATTTTTTTTTGTAAGCCTCGTGGAGATTCATTTGGTGAAGCTTATACTATATAGTAATCACAGAAAAGTAAATAAATATCATTAGTAAGAGGTCAGCGTTACGGGTAACACGACCTTGAAATCAAAGATGTAAAACTGAATCTATTAGTTTAAAAGACACTAATACAGAAAAAAGTAATTTACAATCACACTTACAGAGCAAAGGGTTCCTTTTAATTAGTTAATATGTCAATTCATTCATATAATGAACCACAGAATAAAATTTATAAAAAATACTATCAGGAAAACAGTCTGAGAATTCAATCTCTTGAGAAATAGGTTACACAATTTAAAACTAAACATTGGAGACTACAGATAATTCATTGCCACTATAACTAAAAGTACTTACCAGCCTACATTGAAACATAAGTGTTAATTGAAGTTCGACTGTCGAGTGGTAGAACCTTCGACTACTCCATTTCAAACAACACGTGGTGGTGCTTTATCAAAGCAAACTGAATGCAATGCTTTTATATAAATTGTTTGTAAAATATGTCAGTAATTTAATCATTTGGAGTGAAAAGTACAGTCCAATTATTTTAAATTAAAAACACCGTATGAGTTATTTCAATAAAGCTATTGTAACGAATTTAACTTGTGTTTCATTAAATTTACAGTTTAAACCATGTATAATATATATCTATATACTTTAATCCAATTTAAGATATGTATATATTTTCAATCCTATTTAGATTTCGATTGCCTTGCAGTAATCACGTTCACAAGCTCAAGAGAAGACGAGATTTAGGTGTAAGTCAGTGAATCAGTTAATTAATTATTTATTTTTATATATATTTTAGATAATGAATACAAGTGATCACTTGTGTACGTCAAAGGGAAGGGCAGTAGGGCTTTTTGATGGCATTCATTCCGAAACAATCACTTCTGTAAAGACACTCTCCAACTTAAAATTAAAGTTACTATGGCTCCAAAGAAGAGGCGCCCTGATCTAAGAACAACCAAATAACATACTCTACCGGGTACTTTTTTACTGTGTCACTCATCACATCACTGTTCACCAATATCAACATGAAGTAAGGAATTTACATCTTAGGGGTCTTAACATTTTAGTAAAGGGAAATAGTCTGTCATTTTTATATTTTCTTACACGGTCTGCAAGTACTGGTTGAAAAGTCATTATAATTAGTTTTAGTGTTATACATTAGATGTCAGTATCTAATGTGTTGATTAAACATCTGACATTTGGTATAATATTTATAGATGTAGTGTAAAAAGATACAATATCAATATTGATATTAAAATTTAACAAATAGTTTACTTAAATTGGTTGGTTAAATAAAAACCTCATCAATAATATTTTTAAATTGCTAAAAGTGAGACGACGGTGGCCTATAAGCCATTAGAATAATAAATTGCTCTAACTCTACTGAGGCTAGTTCAATTGTCTGTTTAACCGAAAGGCTCCGCTACGTCTTTACGTTATTGGTTTATTTAATAGAATTGAAAAGCCAACGAAGATTACTGACATTTTTGTTACTTTCAATGACATGAAATCTTGGCTTGTATAAGAATAAGTTATATTTTTATAAATTAAAGTTTTACAACACTATTCTTTTAAAATTTTATTTTCAAAAATTTCAAAACACCTTTTAAAAATCCAAACAGTTTACATAAATGTTTGATATTTAAATTTATTTATTATTTATTTAAATTTTAAATAAATATAGAATAAAAAAATAATAGATTCGAATCCGCGACTTCTGGAAAATCGTCTAGTTACTCTAAAAATGACCCACCGTTCCGATAAAGACGAATATGTGTAGAATTCAGCGAGGCGGGTGCGGTAGCTCAATTGGTTTCCCATAAGTCGCGGGTTTAAATCCCCGTCCTTATAACTTAATTTCTTGGTTCACATTACTTCTATTTCGTATAAAAATATTTAATTTGTTTAATGAATACATTGTTCCTTAGATTTCTCAATTTGTCTAGTAATATTTATTGAGTTGCAGTCAGGTAAACAACTGTTAAATACTCTTTGCCGCCAGCTCTTATCAGGTCTGTGGCAATTCATTTTCCAAGCTAGCGGTAGCTCAGACAATAAAAAAGAGTTTGGTATAAAACTGTCTATGGGTGAAAAAATAGATTTTTGATTTAAGAGACTACTCTTAAATCAACTATGCTATTAAGTATTTGTACATTAAACATACATACATATCTATCATGATATCTTATATCTTTTATATTATCTTATACCTTTTATTACAGTTATTGTATTCCAATCCTGACACTGAAATAATAATATATAAACGTTTACCGATACATACGAACATGCTTAAATCAGTGCCAAAAGTTCTTATCATGGCCGGTATAAACTGTTCCATTTATTTATTGACTCGTAAAGCTACACAGGACTCGTCGTGTTTGTACTGCTTGTAGCTAAGTTTTACATTTTTGGTTTTCCTGCTTCCATTTCTTTTTTCATCCATGGCATGGCTTAATTAGGAAATGGAATTTATTCCTTACTGACGTAAAAGAATGATTGCTTTCTTTAAATACCAAAATTTTACATAAAACAATGAAACATTTATATTTGAAATGTCAAATCACTCTTCATGGTTATTAATGTCTCCTATATTCAAATATAAATGATTTATGATGACGACATCAAAACTTCTTATCGAATCATTGTTAAAGTAATATTACGTACGGACGTAGTCGATAGCAAAATTATTGTAATATTGCTATAATAGTAAATGGTATGGTAATTTTAATTAACATCACTTAGAGACACTGAAACAGAATATATGACCTCTGATCTGTTTTTCAGAATATCAAACCGTTAATTTGTGTGTGAAATTATCAATATCTTATTGTATGATAATTGCACAACTTAAAAAAAATATAATTTACCAACAAAACATTTTTAAGTTTTAAACAATTAAATATAAAACTCGTCAAAGCTATCTATCTCTCTCTAAATCTATCTATATAAGTAGACAAACAGATCTTCAAGCCATACAAAGTAAAGCTCATACTCCGTTAAGTTGAAAACATTCTGAACGCTCTCGAAGTGGACTCGAGGCTTACAAATGCATAAAACACATTCTGTGTAATGGCCGTCGGTCACACTGCACTTTTCAATTCCCTTTTCTTTGGCCTCTGAATTGGATAGGAGAGATTCTTTCGCCGAGTTTTTCATTGTTTTGTTGAATCTTATTTTCACTTACTTAAAGCTGTAAGTGTCGTTTAAAGGAATTTAAACAAATGTTATTTCTTAGCTGACTTAGTTAGTTGTTCATAAATTTAAATTAATGTTTGAAATGTAAATAACATTGTACGCTATTTAAATACTTTCAAAACAGTTTCATTTCATTATTTTGTTCTTAGTTTAATTCTTTTTTTTTTTGTTCGTTTATATAACGAATTTGTATAATATTATTTCGTGATTTTATTACTTTTGAGATAAATTAGTCTGTAATTCAAATTAAAGCTATTATATTTATATCTAAAATCATATTGCCCAAAGTTTCCTAATAAACTATCATAAAGTGCTCTAAGAAACACTAAAGAATTAAAAAGTTTATACAAAGTAGTAGTAGTAGGAAAAGTCTGTACAACCAATATTTATTTTTAAAATAATTTTTGCGTGCTCAGTACTTACATGAATTCGATACAACACTTTTAATAATAGTCTTTTGTCTCCTTGTATGTTATTGTCACGACAGAATATACGAGAATTTTTACAAAACACAAATCGATTTGGGTTTTAGTAACGATAGCAAAAAAAAAATAACAAATAAAATTATGTGGCTTATTGTATAAGTCAACATATAAGATACAACAACATGCATTCACGAGAAAACGAAAAAATTGTTATAAGATATAATTACAGGAAAACTATGCTTTGTCAGCAATAAATTGCGCAAGACTACACATAGCTTTTTAAATTAACAAATAGGTAAGTATACAGAAATGATAAAAAAATAAATCATTTTACATTGCCTAATATAATAATAAAACATCAGTATCCGTCTTATTATGATTACTAAAGACACACACACACATTTCATGTCACGTAAAGATTTTCAACCAGATAGTGCCGTCGATGTGACATTGTTAAATTAATATTGACTGCTTCCCGAGCACAAACATGTAACCTTCACGTTAGATCGTCGCGTTTTCTAAATCCGATGTCATTCTGTTACCTGTAATGATAGTTGATCATTACTATATTTTCATCGTTTCTTTAAACTAAATAGTTAGTGTACCAGATTCAAATTAAAAATATAATCCATGTACGCCAGTTAAATCCTTTTAAATAGTTTTATTTAAATATCTCTCGCGAAAATCTTGATGAACACTCTGTTCCTATACTCCAAGGATAAAACAAGTTTTCGCTAAGTTATGGTAATAAATTCCTACAGTTAATCGGTTTAGTATATTTTCTCGGAATGAACTAAACCACTAAGTAACCGGAGACGGTTGAGATACTCATATATATATATTTGGTATTAATATTAATCAGGTGATTAATATTAAGTTTGTTTGTAGGTACAAACACATTTTACTGTAGATGAAGTTGTAATTATAATAATAAAAAAAGCTGTTATTAATACATTATATTAATAACTGAGGTTACAGACTATTCATGTGTCAGTGCTCGGCACGGTCTCTTAATATCAGCAGGAATTCGGAGAGCTTAGACTTACTACGCTGCTGCATTGTGGGCTGGAGGTTGACATATATTATTGTCATAGAATTTCATCTTAGACATGCGGGTTTTCTCAGGGTTCTTTCTTTTACCGACCAGCCCCGGATAAGTGTCAGATATCAAGTCCGAGAATCGATACCAGCCATTAATTCAATGGAGCTTTGGGAGTGGATATCCAGTACAAAGTTATACGTATATAAAACAATATTATATTGGCAACGAATATAAGCAACATTCCCTTTAATTCACTCTACTAATTGATTGAGTAGCAGCAAGAAAATGTCTAAGAATTCATACAAAAGATGTGGTAAGAAAAAAAAATAATGACTTCACCGGACCTCTTTCGCCGTCGGGTCTGTCGGGTATAAATGGAATCACTGAGGAACAATGAACGAAGCTTGAATACTAAAATGAGAAAGGGTTTTCTATCTGTAACAGTTTATAATGGAACTATTTTTTAAAACTGTAAAGAAATGAGTTCGATAGATAGACATACGATGAATCTTTAGTAAAAATGTTATATGATTTTATATTATTAAATTGAATAGAAAACGATCCGTAAAAGGTTAGATTACTTTTTAATTTATTGTATTTGTTAATAACGTTATATATTTGAGAGAATTTAAATTTAGTGCATCGATAAAACCTAACTGTGACTAGACTTCCAAGTTCCCAATTGTTTCACGGAGCTATTAACATGGCGATGTGTATTAACATATTTACATATTAATAGGTTTTGTGGATTAACATATTTTATTATTATATTAGTAGTGAGCTGGTAACACGGATAACAGTGAAGTGCTAAGTTAATATCATCAATCATGGATATTTTTATATAATATATAGTTCTCCACGGAATGATATATGAATGGCAACTTATGAGTACAAATACCATTATAGAAAATAAGCTATGCTTCATTTTGGGATGTGTTTTTATTAAAGTTTGGTAAAATTTCAGTTATTTTCCAAAAGAAATCAACAACACTCTGATGATTCCGAATACAACAATGAAAAACCAAATCGATGTCAATCTATGATTATTTTTTAGAAAAAATAATATTATAATAATTCATTGAAAGAGAAAGATTAAAAGAAACAAGAAGTTTGTTGAACTTGTTGAATACATAAAATAAAATTTCTATTTTTATTAAAATAACAAAGTTCTATTTACATTTTCACATCCACTCCTAAAAAGTAAGAAAAAAAAGCATCCATTAACCTCTACGCTCTTTTAAATGTTTGTGAACATTTAAAAGAGCGTACACGTTTTACATTCAATATGTATTAAAAAAACTATGTTATATAGTATATATATATACTATATATTTTGTATAATGCGTAAGTACTTCCTACGCAATATTTTTATAATATATAACAAAATATATAATATAATAAGAATAATTAATTATTCAATTATTCATATTGAAAATAATTTCAATATGAATAAACATGGAAAAACAACAGCACAAAAACTGCTTTGGGTTTTAATTATAATACTTTGGCCTTTATTCGCTCTGACCAGACGGACGCGTAACCTACGTAAATACGTGAAATGGAAAGGTATTTTCTGTGCCATTGTCAAAATTTTGAAAAAGGCGTATTTATCCTTTATATGCTTGTTTCGTATTGTCGAAATAAAGAACTCGCGCGTTTATAAAAACTTTTACTATTAATAATGCCTACTATATTATTAATAACTATACTATTAAAAAATATTTTCTAAGACATTGAATTTGAAACGTATTACTATAGATAAAAAATAACATAACCTATAATCTAAATATAAATTATTGTCAGTCAGACAGTCAACTAGTATGACAGTTTGATTTAAAATTGGAATAGGTAAAGAATGTTTCAATGGAATTTTCGACTTCGTTTTAATACTGATAAATCTCTGAGGAGTCGCTATATTATCATTAAAACTATAGCGTAAATAACAATAAAGTTCCTTCGTAACTATACTTGTGTACGAACATTTCGGAATAATGATAAGGGATCAGCGGAATCCCTAAGTAGATTTCTATTAATGCTCGTGCGTTCTTGGCGCTGACGTCTTACAAGCCGACGTTTTCAGTTCAACAATCATTTATATGAAATAAAATTAAAGTTTCAAAGAGAATATAGATTTTATCTCCAAAGTAACACACATTTTTGACTTATGATTTATTAATAAGTGGAATTCAATAATGTATATGAATATAACATTTAATTCCTATTTTATTTAATTATATATGGATATTTGTCTCAGGGCCGGGCGGGAATGCTTTATAACGCCATGAATTTCATATCGATGAAATTAGACACTGAGTATTTCGGTAAAAAAATAATCCGTATTTTAGAAAGATTTAACGATTAATTTAGTGTTCTCACCTATAAATATATATAATTGCATTATTGTGTTGTTGATAACGCTTTATTTAAGATAAATGTTTAAAACAAGCATTGGAAACAAATAACAAAATTACTTCAGAAAATTAGTACTCTCCGATTGAAAGCGGTGTCTGATTCATGCACGTTTCACGTGAAATCAAAAACAACACGTGTAAAAGTTACCGTGTGCCGTAACGTGGTACAGAATTCAATTTTTCAATTCCACTTCATGGGGCGTTTTGCAGTCTGTTGTGACATTTTAGCGTTATTTGCAAGGAATCTCGTATGACGTAGAGTTGACGTATATTCCATGATGTAGGAGATGCGATCGGTGGGAATAAAGAATATTTTGATAAATTCAGTTTTGTTGAACCATGACAATTATGAAAGATCAAAGATTATTTGAGACATGTTTCCGAATATACAAAATGTATAAAAATATTTTTAAATTAAAATCGTCATCTCTTGGACGTTAATGAACGCTGCTCATCAGTAACTTGTTTGACTGTGAAGTCAAATGCAGTATATTGGTCTAATAGTTGTCAACTTGTCCAACTACAAACAGTGTAGTGGGTTGTGTTAAAGTTGATACGAAACTCAATTACCCTCACGACTAGGTTTTATTTGTTGAAGCATCGAGAGTCGAGGATGTAATAGAAACTTGCTATCGAGTTAATTAAACTTTTGTAACGAGATTCTTCTAACTTGATATTGATAATGTTTACAAACTTGCTTACAATTGAAGACTATAATATTTTACCAGATTATATATAACATATATATATATATATGTTACTTTTGATAGTATGTCTGCTGTGTGATTTAAAATCTATAGACAGTATTATAAGCATTTCAAGCAAGTTTTTTTAATAGTTCCTAAAATTAGACACATTATTTCAGATAAACGTACGGTATGTAACAACAATCTTTTTACTGAAAATTGCCCTTTTAAAAAGTGCCCAGGTTTAAGATCAGCAATAAATATACCTAATAAATAAAATAAAATAAAAATAATTTCTGCACTCCACGCCTGCGTATACCGATGTGTCCGTCTCCATCGAGCTTTCGCAATAATTATCGACATGTATCCGACATATATCTCAATACATTAAATATTATAATTGATTTGATGACCTTGATGAACGCAGCGGCTTTAAATTCATATATTTTTCAGACAAAATAAGGATAAAACTAAAATATTACCAGTACTAGATGGAATTACAGAAAAACGAGTTACTGATAGTGGTGTAATTATTTAATGAAATGAATATTTAATTAAATGTAAATTAATATTCACAATATGAGAAGCTTGTAATGAAACAAATATAACATAATATATTTTTAGACTTAAAGTTATAAAAAATTAAAGGTAATTAATTATTTTAGGAATAATTAATCGGTGGCTTGAACGCAAAAAGAAGAAAACGTTTTATCATGCTTGATAGCAGGGGTGGATCTACTTAAGGGCGCAAAGGGCTGTAGCCTAGGGCCCTGTTGGTACAAAGGGCCCCCAACCTCCACTGAAAACAATACGCGACATTTTGAATTAAAAAAATCAAAGACTATAAAAAATTAAAAGAAATATACTAGTCACCAAAACAAGAGACGCAGCACTCCAAGATTTTTACATAAGTTACACATAAATTCTCAGAGTATGGTGCAGAAAAAATTAAGAGACAAGTGAAACGTTGCGTTGGATACATTCATTTAAATAAAAGGAACCAAGTCTTTAAATAACACAAAACAAGAAATTCAAACCTTGAATGGATTTTCAAGAAAAGTATATGGATAACAAATATGGATACTGTACTGTCCAGATGACATAGACGTCTATTTAGTGAATGAGTGCGTCCAGTTAGTCATATTTATTTCAGTCTAACCCAAAGTTTCACACATTTTGCAATGTAATTTTTACGCTAATTCGTAAAAATAATCTTAAAGATTTTTTAAACTTTTCCAATCACTAGTTGTGAAGCTGAACGCTTTTTGTCCAGGATGTAATATATATAACATAAATATAATCATTACCATCATAGAGACAATATTTTATAATTTTTTTCCATAAATTGTAATTAAACGTAGGACTTACAATGTTGATTTGCACAAAAAAGGTTACTTTATAATATATAAAATAACTACACATAAACTGTCAATTTCTTTTCTAATCATATATATATATATATATACAGTTGCTTTTTGTATTATGTATATAACACTAAATCATATAAAATAAATAAAATTTTATTGTCCTATTTTATCTTTACACATCACTATAGAAAATTTTTCATGACCCGCCCCTAGTTGATAGCAACAAATAAAAATGACAACAGTTCTTATCTTTCATACTTTGATACTTTTAATTGAAGCAAGTATGTAAATCAGACAGCTATATATATGTAAAGTAATATAATGAAACTCTTGCGGTGGGAAAAGATAATTAACAAGGAAAGTTTACACGCTAAGTGAAAATGTATCTTTTCATTATTAATAAGTTTGTTTTATTTGTTTGTTTTATTTGTTTATTTTATAAGATAAATATATCAATTTTCAAAAGCATTATTAACCGATGATAAAATCAGATTAATTTATTGAAATAAGTGAAATATTGAATTTTGAAAGACCCACCTAATTCATACAGCATTTTTGTAAATTATAATGTATTTTAATTGAACAATAAGTTGTAGGAACATTAGAGATATTTATAATAATGAGATTATTGTAGTTTTAAATATGAATTAATGTAATATCATTGGTTCGAAGGCCATCAGTGATTAAAATGCAAATAAACATTTCGTCTTGATATTGAATTAATATCAAATGATTTAACACAAAAAAATGTGTGGGTACAAACTTATAAACTAACTAATAATCCAGACGCGTACACAGTTTCATGACATCTCTATAATAAATCTTTCCTTTGACTCTACGCGAATGTAAGGCAAAAGTAGCAGCGTTTCTAACAACACTAAATTGTGAGTATAAAGATTTTTTGGGTTGGCATGACTGTACTTACGTATGAATTTGTGTTTACAAAGGATCTTATTTGAAAGAGATATGTTTTCTATTTCTATTGAGACTACTCCCAGCCCGTGGAGATGCGCATTTTTTTTAATTAATACTCCATGTGCGAATAACTAACAATATTAGTACAAAACCCAGTAATTTAAGTAATATATAACATCTTCACAATAGACTAATCACATATATTTATTATTATTTTAGTATTTCATTACAAAAAAAACACTGTTTGTTTGTAAAGTTTAATGTCAAATGCCGGCCATTTGACAAGGGACACATTTTTTTCATTCGTTTCAGTTTAATTGCGTTAATTTCCCTTTCTGCTCTGTATTTCATTCCGGTAGATATTTTTACGTTTAAAGCTGTTTATCTGGACTCTGATTAATTTTTATTTATTAATATATTATATTATTTGGCTTGGTTTGGCTGAATACTTTTAGAAATTTCAATCAATACCTACTCTATCAACCCTAACTCCACGTAGTCTTGTCTGTGACACCCCTAGAGTGTAGGAATGCACTTTCCGAAACGCCGGACACGTCAAAGAAGTCTTAAAGACCAAATTTTTTCCAAAACATAAAATCTTAAACTAAAATTTTCTGCATGTCATAAAGGATATTAGGAGAAAGGGCTTTCTTCCCCCAAAAAAATAATCCCTTCTCCTCAACCCCTCAATTCGTACGTAAGTAGAGTGAAGTTTAGCCGTCGACCTTTGTCAAATTTATATTATATGTGGGTTATTGATATTTGTTGTTGAGCGGCGGAATTTTAGTTCCACTTACAATAGCACTAAATATACACTTACAATACAGTAATTTGACGAGGATTTTAAGAATAATTCGTGTAATGGGTTTCGGATAGTTTACTGTATCGAAGTAACTTTTAGAAAGCTTTTGAATTGGTGCATGCCACATAATAAGTGCAGACGTGCAAATTAATTATCCTTTTATATAATGTATTTTAAAGAGTTAGTAAATTAAAGTGACAATAATTTAAATAAAATATAAGAGCATTAACATAATAAAATAAAATTTGACAACTCAGAGGCAAAGACAGTGACAAACTCGAAACGTTACAAATTCTGTACTGCCCGGCCTGATAAAACAATTGTTGACCTCGTCCTTTTAGGCTGTGATATGATTATACATATTTATTGCCGATAATTACTATAAATAATGTTGAAAGTTGAAGTTATTATTTTGTCCACTAAAATCTCAAACAATTTTAGTGAGTTTGGCGATGAACTTAAACAACGAAAATTAAAAATCAACTCAACTGCGGTAGTCAAGGTTTATTTTCCATTTACTGAAAATGACGCATGTTTGAAAAAAAACAATAATAAAATTCACACCGATAAAGTTACACAAAACAGTATAAATAGAAAGTGCTCAAAGATAAATAGTTTAAAAAAAAATTATAGTGTCACAACGCTGTTTGTTTTATTGCTTTTATGGAGAGATCCTTCTGATAACTTTATCTTGCGTTAAGCTCTATTCGCAATATTCAAATTACTCTATGGCAAGGAGGTATATATTGATATATTTTACTTTGACCGGTAGTCAATAGACGGCACTTTAAACTCTATACCCGATATTCAACTTACTCTGTGACAAAAAGATATTGACAAACACAACTCTCGCGCCTGTCTAGTAGTTATTGAGTGAAAGCCAGACAACAGACAGACAGACGGAGAAAATTTCCATAATGATTTTTTGGTTTGTATTATTCTTCATAAAAATAATACAAACCAATAATAACACCAACCAACCAAAATACACCTCTAGGTGTATTTTTTTAGATTTTAGTTAATGTACAGAATTGACCTCCTCTATAGTTTTATTGTATGTATGGATAACATATACTCGTATAAATTTATTTTTCTAAAACCTGGTGTTTCAACGTTCAGAATATATTAAATAAATATAATACTAAAAATAAATATATAAATAAAATAAATATAATACTTCATAATAAATCTAAACAGTTTTATTACGTTTCGTTCATAGCGTATATAATCTGTCATAATATTAAGAGTAAATAACAGTGTAGGCATGAGATAATTCAAAAAATATAACATCTGTTGCATAGAGGCCGCAATGCCGGTGCTATAAATTCTCTCCAACAATTGTGGAGCACTCGCGGTACGCGCGTGTTTGAGCTGCAGTAAATGATATTATCGGCATGATGCGCCGCAGCTAAAGTGATTACGAAAAGGAAACCAATTGTTCTATTGGCAAGCGACTTACCCGAACTAGAAAATATTAAAACTTTGCTAAACTTGGCTTGAAGAAGTAATGGTTCTCACCAACAGTTACGACAATAAGGACTATAATTCCCCACACTTAAACAATGGACGAATTTTCTTGGTAATTTTTTTTTTTTATCTTTACTGTTTACTAAGCACTAGATGTGTATTAACCACTCAAATTCTTAAGCTCTAACTTACGCGTTTCCAACTCAAAGGTCAATCAAAATACAACTATGGGTCTACATTATGAAAAAATATGTGATTTATGTTGTGTACTTCTACTCCAAAAAAGAAATAATCTTTAGTAAAAATGTTTCGCCTATCAGGTTCCACCTCCTTAAAGTTGACTATAACTTATTTAGAAAAAAGATAGTTACGGGTACTTATATATCGCAGCCTATCAATAAGAAATGCCAACAAATGTGGTTTTTAAACATTAATCTGGAAATTAAAATTTGATCAAATTATCTTACTCCCTTAGCGTCTAATGGGCTACTGAGGGTTTAATGACGGACGATTTGTAGCAAAAAAAAGTAAATCGAACATGCTAATAATTGTAAGCTTTGTCTCTGCTAACTTAATTTTACTTGAATTTGACTCCTATTTGTCCATTCTTTTTATAGTCCTCCTGAGCCTAGTTTAATATCTATCTGCAACGACTAAGATAATTTAAAAGTAAAAGTAAGTAATGATAGTAAGCCAAAATTACCAACGTGACTGTTAATAATGTTAAATGATTAAACAATAATAAAGATAGCGTTACTGATATAATACTTATGTAAGAATCAACTTAAGTTTCGGAAACACCAGTGCATACACAACGTTAAGAAATACCCAAACCATAACTAAAATTTCATTAACGAAAGTAATAGCACATTGTCTAATTATTCGTTAAACAAAGCATGTCAATGCAATAAGACATTCGAATAATGAGATTCTAAAACGACTCGTGTACTTGATCAAACCACATATAAAACTGTTCGAAGACTAAAAATAAATTGTAGACTAAAATTTATAAAATGCTTGCCTGCGTCAGGCAAGCATTTTCCAGGCAAGAGTCAATAGGCTTTTACTGAGTTGATGCGCCTTACCACCTACGACTACATTTTTATTTCCTATCAGGTAGAATGTAGTCAAGCGTCAACTTAGTTTAAATGTAAAAAAAATACTTTAAATCCCTTTAATGTAGATAGCAGGACTAGTCACGAATTAAAAACTAATCTACTAAAAAAACTAATCTACTAACATTAAACGTAAATAAAAGTACTGTTAGGCGGAAATTTAAACTATATTATTAATTATTACCTTTTTTATTATATTGGTCGTTCGTTTTGACGAATTTGTCTGAAGACATTAGATTGATTAATGAATTAAACTGTAACATTTGATAATGCTTTAGGAATTGAATGTTACTAATTGAAGTTACACCTAAGTTCCTTAAAATGTAAATGAATATATTTTCACTACTGTTGCTACGATAATACTTAGTGTTTAACTAAGTTTATGAACTATTAAAAACCTTAAGTGAGAAACCTCAACCGTTGAGACCTGCTACCACGAAATGTGTTATCATTTTTATACTAAAATAATAATTAGGTGTTGTCATTAATGAGCATCTAAGTATAAAGTCTAAGTTTTAAAACGGTTGCCGATAGAATGAGAAATAATCTTTATAAAACTAAGAGATGCGAAACCAGAAAGTGTATTAAAATGAGAATGATAGTGGTATCTGCAGATTTGGGGTTCCACAAGGTAGTAATTTAAGACCAATTATATATAACAATAAATAATCTTAGCCACATAGAAGCCGCCGATATTAAACGTATCCTGGGTGCTGGTGACACTTTTTTCTTTTCTATGGAAATACTTGGAACCACTAATTTAACAGATTTTTTTTTATCTAAGGCTAGTTTTTTGCTGGTGCTATGGTGCTGGTGCTAACCAATGCCCAATAACGTTTATAATAATGATGCTTAGTAAGTGCACTAAAATACAAAATCAAATACTTGGGTGCAATAATAGACGTTAATTAGAGATGAAACAGCCACACAACATTTTGGGGAGTATTATTAACATTACTTGTTAATAGATATAGAGATGTAGACCCTATGTGAATGCCTTGTTAAATATTGTATTTGCGCATGGAGCGGAAAGGGTAGTTCTCACATTCTTATAGCAGAACAAATGTAACGCAAATACTTAAATATACAAATTTTTTACCCCTTGGACTCTCTAATCAAGCAGTGTATGAAGAAACAAAAGTTCTAACGGCGTAAAATCATTCTTTTAACTAAAATATCACATAAAATCATAAAAAAGTTTTTTCCTACCAGTTTCTTGACAAAACTAGATCGTTTTCTAGTACCTCGATGTAACACTGCCAACTCGTGAAAGCATTTTCTCTATATAGGTCCTAGTTTATATAAAAAAGTGTCATTTGATTGTAAGAACTATAAAATAAAAAAGGTTTAAAATAAAGTTTTTTAAGCTATCATTTTAACGTGGCTAAAAAGTTTAATTATGATGATGTTCGGTAAATATTACTCCTACAGAAATAAAAAAAACAACAACTATGCATACGTACACATATTCAAACACACTATGAAGCTGTATAGGTCCAAAACTATGTGAGCTATTTAAATATATTAATATTAATTTGATTTTAATGTCTATCTTTACCATTAAGAGAAGAGACTGACATCCGAAAGTTAGAACTAGCTCGGATGTTAGAGTATTTATTAATAAAATGTTTTGTTTTTAAAAATAATGAATAAAGATACTTCATTATTATTGTATGTAGTGAGAACACATTATCAAATTGCGTACGCCGCCATTAAATCGATTAACCCTAGGAACCCTTTTCTCAAACTCCGCGGTCTAAGACAAAGTTGAAAAGGAAACATTTTGCTTTCATGTAGTCTTCTCTTTACAATAAACTTATCAAAAAGCTCTTTGACCCGGATTAAATTGAAACGTATAGTTAACAAACATTTAACAGTTTCAAAGTACGGCCAATCAGAATAATTATTTTATCGTATGACATAACAGATTCATAGATTGTTATTATATAACAATTTATAGTATACCTAATACTAGAATACGTGCGCATGCCAATATATTATACATACAAACAGATGTATGTGTGATACATACACACACATTAAAATCTGCATCCTGAATTACTGAAATATACATAATATATTAACAATTTTTGATGCCTAAGAATAAAAGTAAAAAAAAATTAAGAGACCGTTTTACAGCCGAGGTCAAGGTCCTTGATACTTTTCATAATATATATTTCGTAGTTCCCTTAAGAATTTATATTTAAAAATTTAAGTTTTGATACTAACGTACAGATATTGCGAACTAATTCAGGCCAAACCCAGGCTAATTCAGGCCAAAGTACATTTATAAAATATACAAAAAATTTAAAATTGTTAAAAAAACAATTAAGAAATCATTTTACAAAGTGTCTACTCTCTTACCCATTGTAATTGAAGAAGTCTCAAACATCTGACAAAGTTATTTGTTTCGTATTTTGAGACTTGTAAGATACTTTGTGTTTAACATTTATGCTAATTAATTAGACTGTCATGAGAGTTTACAAATAAGCTTCGTCCAAATACTTTGCTGTATCACAATTTCTTAAACAGATTATTTTGAGACATTTCAAGGAATTGTTATTTACCGTTCAAGGTCTTTTTTGGTCCAACATTAGGATCAAAATGAAACATTAGTAACGAGAGACATGATACCGGAAAAGATAAGAAGGTATGAGATAAGTCAATAAGTCAAGAACTAGTCTTATAATCAATATAGTATTAGAGTCTGCTAAATATTTAATTATCTTATTGGACCGATATTCTATAGCGGTGAAATGTAAATACCCACATTTCCTTTTGTCTACCTCTTTGAGAATAGTTTGACACATAATGACTTGTATAACAAGCCTACCAAAACAACAGAACGTACAGAATATATATACCTACTAACGGTGACTTATTTAGTTTATAGCGCAGAGTACTTACTGTACATCGCTGTTTATATGTTTTAAACCTACTCGTATGTTACATGATTTCACATTTACTTTAGCTACATAATGTTACTCGATTCCGACTTTTTTCTTTAAAGTTCAATCAAATTCAAAAAACTCAAAAAGTAAGCAACGTAAAATAGCTAAAGTAGATACCTACTTTCAAAATGAACTGTCTACATTTTGAAAGTAGGTATCTACTTTAGGTTGAAGATGTTTTTTTTCAAACTTCAATGAAACAATCGACAGAATTACTCCACTGTTCTAATCTAGAAATAATGCAGTTTATTTTTAAATTCTCACTAATTACCTTATTTTTAAATGCTAAATGTAACTTTTATAAAGTTATTTCGACACAAAGTTGTTGTTATTAATTTTCCCATATGAAAGGAAACAAACATAGAATTTCTAAAACTTACTTCAAAGGAAGTGTGAGAGATACGACCTTTTTATAATCCCATCGTTTAAACTTTTAAAGCCCTTCCTAATTGTAAAGCGAAAGTTTTGTTTGGGGGTTTATCGTTGTCAGATAAGAGATTTAAAATGAGGACGGTATATAGAAGTCGCGATTTCGAGTCCTGCCCGTATTGGTGAATTGTCAATTCTATAATAAATTTAAAAGAAAATACATGACTAACATGTCTATAGTAATTTTTATAATATATCTAAGTTACGAGTGGTAAGTACCTGGCACAAACTATTTATTTTATCTAAAATAGTTAGAGAAATCCTAAAATAATTAGCGCCTGAGTTGCCGGTTGGTTGAATCACACATGTAGTACTGAAATAATACTCGTGGTCTTTATTTTAATGTAAGCCAACTTACGTTAATTATTATGTTCATTTTGCTTTATCAACGTAACTGACCTTCGTTGGTGTCTTGTAAATCTCTGGAGGTAGCGTCATTTAAAGGTCATTTACGTTATTTGTATTAAACTGAAGAAGTACAAATAGGTAATAAAATTACCTTTTAAAGTCATCACATAAATGTATCAATACATTCAATTTTAATCGTGCTAGCAAACGAAAGTAATTATATTTTTAAGGACCCTTTTATATCATTATGACCCCCAGATGTTGTCATAGGGATGTCATAATAGCGTTATATTGTGACTCAAATTACAAAAAACTGTCACTCAAGTTAGTGTGGAATAATGAGTAAGTATTATTATATATTAATCACCGTTATTCCAACGTAACGCGTTACATTGTTCGAAGTTTTTCAAATGTTTTTAAAAATCTACTGGTGGGTTGTTGTAGGTAATATGTTAAGATTTACAAAAACAGAGCTATAAATCATGAAATTTACGACGCTTTATTTGTTAGCACACACATCAATATAAGTACACAGACGTCACCACCATTATAATGAACAAAGCCGCAACTAAATAATTTAATTTAATTAAGATTGTCTCCCTTTTGAATGGTTTAAAATACATAAGAGAACAGTATTTATAACGGTTGGGTTAAATCTAAATTTCGGAATTAAATTAGTTACTACCACACGTTATACTTATTTGAGATCTGAAGATATTTATAAGCCCAATGAGTCGTTCTAAACGAAATGGCTTCAGCATATGAAGAAAGTATGAAATTAATCAATGCATAGTAGATCTACCGTTTTATGCGGTGACAAAAGTCACCAGTTATCAAATTTGAAATTAATATAGATTTACGGGCGGATATACGGGCTCAATTCAAACCTGCGACCTCTGGGAAGTCGTCTTGTCGCTCTACCAAATAAGATACCGTATCGCTGCCCGCTTCTATGAAAATACAATGTATTATGTATAAATGTTTGAATCGGGATATCTATTAGGCTTTCTAACAATTCAAATAATTTATTCTTTTAAGTATATTAAAAATTTAAAGTAACCTCAATACGGCTAAACTTGTTCAATTCCAAATATACATTAACTTAATGAACTATTTATAACCGGCAGTCATTTATTTTGTACAAACTATTATCATCAAAATAAAAAAAATTACAATCATTTAAATGTAGCACGGGATTTACAAAGTAATGCTGGATAATTAAAAGAAGAAACAAATTCAAAAGATGCTCCGAGCTGTAATTAACAAACGTCATGTACTTATTATATATTAAATACTTACTTGTTCATTACAAAAGATTCAATTACGACCTGACAGTAAAGCGACGGAGATCAATTTTATTACAACCAAATATAAACACCCTGAACACAATATTTGATTAAGTGTATTTAAAATAAAATAAAAAGTATTTAAAATGTTGTTTCTATATGCTACATAGACACTGCAGAGGTAGGATATCTTGGGTCATGTTTACATGACAATCTTAATACACAGATGTCATAATGATTTATGTTGACATATTCAACCTATTTAGTTAAGACAAACTATTTTTACTACGTATATATACAACATTAACTTGATTAAAAGGCAGTGTTTTATGGATTTTAATGAATATTACGCTTCAATACAAAACAAAAACAATTGACATGGACATTACAAAACTTGGAGCAAAATTATACTGAATAATAAACAATCTGAAATGAACTCATCTTTACGTAAATTGAAACGGAATTTCATAAATTAATATTACAGATAGAACTTAGGAAATAAATATATAATAATCTCAATGATCCCGTCTATGTTTATCAATGTCCATTTGCCTGTTTAATTGTCAATACTTGTCTTGAGCTAAATCAATTATATCCTGACTTTTGAATTCTAGTTTAAAACAGTTATAAAGTAGTGAAATAGTTACACAAATTGGTAACACGAGCACTCTAAAATATTAGTAACAGAACCCCTGCCATTTGCCTGCCTGCCAGAACCATTTACCAAACTACGAATTTAAAAGTTTGCATACTATTTCAAACTGGCTGTTGCCCGAGACTTCGTCTACTATACTATAAATTCTTAGCTATCTATCATTACAAAAAATGCATAAAATAATTAACCTTGTGTTATAGTAATTGTACCCATTTTTTGGGGATTCCAAAGATGGTTAAAGAATCGGTAAAATTATATACACTTTGTATTCTATATTTTCAGTTAGGTAATAAGGTAACACAAACTAAATTGCATAAATATGAGTATAAGTTATTTTTCTGTGTTGTAATTGTAGCTAATACTATTTTTTTCTTTCCCCATGGAAATAGTGTAATCGTCGAGAGAGAAAAGTATTCTATATATTGACTTAGATAAATAGCTCACTTCGTCGAGTGTATTTTGGGTTATGCGCGAACGAACAAATAGAAAAATCAAAAACTATTGTTTTGAGCCCTATGTCAAGTACTGAACGTAGCAAAAAAAAATTCAACCAAAAGATATTTATTCATGTACTTTGAAATTTCGAAAATTTAAGTTGGATATAACATAAAATATTTATTATTTTGAATTGTCGTCCATCTGCAGCGATCCTTATCATCAATCTGGAGGGCTCAAAAGGATTAGGAGGACACGATTCGTATCTTAAGCCCCCAGCGAAATAAGACACTTTACAATACAATGACTCAAAAACAGGCAATCCTGTGTTTGTTTGTGAAATTTCAACAACAAAAGATTCAAGTAAGTAGCATTATCTGGGTATAATTAACAATCTCGAGAGTTGAGTTCAAAGATTTAATTTTGTGTATATTTTGTTATTATTCAGAACCAAACCGTGTATCTCTTACTGTTGTACTACTTATAACAACCGCTCCCTCGATTAAAGTACAAAACAAACAACTGCCTTTTCAAGGAATAATAAAATTATGGCTATCACGTAACCCGAAAAGAAAATGAAACTATTGACATACACTAGGTAGTTTTTGACTATGTTTTTCAAGATCGAAAAACAGAATACCATTTGATAACTAACCTGACCATTTTCAAATTTGATGTAGGTGATGTAGATGTAGGATCTACTATTTATTATTGTTTTATTTTCAAAGTATAAGACAAATCTCAGCCCCAAAGTGAGAGCACAGTGTCGTCAAAAAGAGCACGTACTTAATCAGTTTTTGTGGCATAATGCTTGTAAAACGGGAAAATGTCGAATATCTAAATACTTCTGTACCTTCAGTTCAAGTGCTAAACTTTGAAAAGAATCAAAAACATATAAAACAAGAAACATTATTTTCGCCATTATAACGCATTAAATCGTTAAACAATGTTTATTAAGTATGAAATAATTTATTAGCATTGACGGAGTTTCCTTGTCAGAATCATTTTACATAAAGGAAATTAAAGCAGTCAGTTGAGTATCCCAAAATAAAAACGAATAATCTCAAGTCATTATATTATTTAAAAAGATAATAATAATAATGAATTTTGTTAACGCTTACAAATTCTATCAATAATGAGTTCACCATTGTCCTTGCAGAATTCTGACACGCTGTACGGTTCTGCACCTTG
Source organism: Dircenna loreta (assembly GCA_963555665.1). Taxonomy (NCBI): domain Eukaryota; kingdom Metazoa; phylum Arthropoda; class Insecta; order Lepidoptera; family Nymphalidae; genus Dircenna; species Dircenna loreta. The sequence goes on from OY743092.1 coordinate 12,208,559, forward strand.
GCCTGACTTTCAGCGCTACACTATTTAAACAAAAAATCATAGAACCGACATAGCTGACAAGTGACAACTGACAAGAATAACTGATAATAATAAATAATATTAATAAATACGTTGACAAGTTTCTTATTACTCAATATTTTTTTTTTAATTCTAATAATTTTACTTTACAAAGATGCTAAAAAGTGCAAGTTAAATTACACTTATAAATTTTAAATCTCAACTGCTTTTTTTGCCATATTAAGATAAATATTCAATAAAAATGGCAAACAATTCAATAGATTACATTCGGGAGAGTACTCGCAATTTATTAAATATAAGCAGACGGAAGCAAAAGCAGGACGAGTGCGATGAGCGTCGTCCTATCGTAGTTATAAAGTAGTATTAATCAGTATTGCTTTACACATATATTTATTTTACATATATTTATAGAAAATGATAATTTTAATAATAATTATTATAAATAATTAATTATCATTATCAATCAATATTATTTTTATAAACATTCTATTTGTTGGTGTTTAAGGATCACAGCAGAATTTATATCAGATATAGCAAATAAATTAAAAACGAAGTCTCCTATAGCCGCTACAGATTTACAAACACTTAAAAATGGTCTTATGGAACCAAAAAATGCAGAAATATTTTTTGATGTGCATGGTGCTTTGAGAGGACTAGTCAGAGAGATAACAGGTAAGTTTAAATATGATGATGTTCATAAAATTTTGTTTACTTTTTACCGTCAAATGAAGGTAATTTTGTGTTGGAAATGGACTTTTATAACTGTCTTGAAATATTTTAATTAATTAATATTGTTAAAATCTTCGCATTGCAGGTTCTAATGTAAAGAAGCAATGTTTAGCGGCTGGATGCTTGTGCAACCTGGCCCTCAGTGATGGAAGTGCTTGTTTTATTGTTGCTAAGGCGTCTGGTTCTTATATGAATGCTGCGCTGGATAATCTAACTGTGGAGTTAGCTGTATGATGGCTTTCCATTTTAAAACATTTTAGTAGAGAATACCATAAGATCAAACAATTAAAATAAATTAATTTTATTTAATAATTAAATTTGGTATAAACTAAAATCTCCTTAATTATTCTTGCAAAGAAAAATGTAGAATTAAAACTCATATTTTCACTTTGCACTTTTGACAATTGTATAGATTGAAAATATATTTATTTTTTTATTAGTGCTTTTTAGAATTATAAATTGTGATATATTTCAGGTGACATGTGCATGGTCTCTTGGTAACTTAGCAGGATCAGATAAAAAAGTGTGCGACCTTCTGGTCTCCCAAGGAACCCTGAACAAACTGTGTGTCATTTATACTAATGAAGACATCCAAGAGGCAGCTTTATATGCATTAGTGCATTTTGTATACCAGTTGAGAGATGAGTTAAGGTTCGTGAAATGTACATCATACAAAAATTGGTTTTAATCTTGGACTTTATAGATTATTAAATAAAAGGACAGTGATGTCATTGTTCTATTAAATAATCTATAAAGTGAGTGACAGTGCTCAAATGATTAATTCAATTTACCTAATAGATTTTTTATTGCACTTTTTTATACTTATGGGTTGGAAAATGTAATTTGTTTTTATTTTTCAGGCCTGAAAATTTAGACAAGATCCTGAAGTTGATCACTAAACTTAATACCAGCATGTTGTCATCACAATTAATGTTTCTGTTGTCTTGTCACAATCATTTCATAGAACATGTTACTGAAGAGTTGTTAGAAAAAATCCTTGTAGATCTCCCTGGCTTACTACATTCCCATCAATCATGTAAACAAACAGACGTTTGTTGTGAATTAGTATATTTAATTCGAACTTTGGCTAATTCAGGCAAATTTGATGAAATTCTGAACTACTTATATTTGAATTGTTTTACTTTTAGGCCTTTGCTGGATGCTAATAACACAACAAGTCAGTCTGTATTATGGCTTTTGGGTAATATGTTCAATTATTGCAGTGACAAAGAAATGTTTTGTAAATTTGTAGGTTAATATTTAGTTAGCCCATAGTAGACTACTATTTGCAAGATTTTATAATGTTCATACCTTCTTGCCAATATATTATTATTGTGTTCTGTTAAACATGCAAAGAATCAACTACTGACAACAAGTTATAGACTGAAAATAACAGTGTTAAATAAATTTTTAAAATAATTAATCAATATTTTTTTATTTTCATTCATTTTTTGCTTAATGCTGTAAAGAAAATGAAAGGTATAGTTATGAAATAAAAGACATTTATCTATTTGCAATAAATATAATATATAGTAATTATTAATAATATACTTTATTAATTAGATTAATATTGATAAGGCTACATGTTAGCATATACAATCACTCACAAATGTAGCCAACATTCTGTTCGCACAGTCCACTACATAGAAGACAATGAAAATGTGCACTGAATATAATTGAATTATTAAGAAAGTTCAAATAGGTACTACAAAACAATTATACCTACCTCCATAATATAGTATACGAGAGAATATAAACCTGGAAACATAGACATAGAGAATGGACTAAAAAAGCGTCGGCAACATTAACTCCATAGAAAGTACTAACTGGTCAATACAAGTTCCTTTTTTGTAGGTCTAAAGAAACATTGATAAACATTTGATATGAGATAATCAAAATTTTAAAAAGAACCACCACCATCCCCCCATTGCTATCGCTCTTACATTTTTCTTCTGTATTTATTTCACAGCAGGATACAATCTGTTAGCAAGTTCATCTTCTATGTCTATGAAGAAAAAATAAACAACTGTGGTGTATTTTCTATTATTTTAATGTAGACGAAGTAACACTGTGCGAACCAAGTCCTTTAAAATGGCAGTCTTAGTTTATACTACTTAGTACATCTCTTTTTGGAATGAATGACATTGACTATCGCTTCGTTTGGGAAGTTGAGCATGTGTTTAATTAGAAACGTCAGATTTGTTTTTTATCAATTAAAATTACTAAATGTAGCACGATGTTATTAAACGACAAACTTACATAATGCTCACTATGTTGTTGTGTTTAAATCTAGGCACTTTACATTGAGAAATTGTTTATAAATTTAAATTCTCTACAAAATATATAAAGAAATCTAATTGAATAAGCTTTTTAATGTCTAAGTAACACGACCAAACATTGAAAGACCTACGACAGATTGCATTCTGTAACCAGAGGTTCTTTTTACAAAGAACATAATATTTTAATATAATAAAACTTGATTTATTCTGTTTTCAATTTACCATAGGTATATAATTATCTTATACATGGATAAGCTACCTACCAACAAGATTATTAAGAAAAAACTTACAACCAACCATACGATGCCAACAATACCTACCTATTTAACACTTCTAAATAATTTCGTTAAAAGTAATTTTGTTGCCACATCTAAAAATCGAAAGATAAGAATTCATTGTGAATAACTAATATAATAAATATTGAATGCATTGCAGCACAAAGTATTCCGTTTCCAGGTGCAAACGTGGACAACAGGAAATCACAGATTTTTCCTATTATAATTAATAATGTTTCTGAATCGAAAGCAATCTGCCAATATTTGTGCTTTTTAAATAGGTATATTCTAAAACTTTAATAATTCCCAGAGAAACACGGTTACATAATACCAATATAATATGAACAAAATTTGTTATTTAGATTGTACTTGTGTATGTTCAAATCTGATGTTACATAGTTTTGCATTTCTGTCTTAAAAACGACCTGCTGTTTCTGAATAAGTCAGGTATTTAGGTCAATTTACGCTTATTAGTTCAGCAAAATCTTTATCGCTTTAAAAAATAATTAGCCATGATGAATATCAACTTGTATTTTTTTATCCTTTGAATAAACGTGGTCCAAGTTGGACATAGTAAAAAGATAGTCTATCTGGTCTCAAATCACGCCGTGTTTTTCACACAGCACTCTTTACTCGCCCAATATGTAACATATACAAATTAGGATCACGAATCACAGATCACAGAAACAACTACAATTAATTTTCATACTACTGCAGAGATAGGAGATAAAATTCATTGTAGTCATTCAATTGATTGAGAACTGTTTTTTAACCGACCATAATAAATAAAAATTGCCGCGGATCCGTCCGGTCAGCGGCGGGTAGAGACGGCGGCTACGTGTGGTCGGAGTGTTTGCGGTGCGCGCGGCGCCGCGAGCGGGCGTCGCCCGCGCTCACTGTGGACAAACGACCCCAGATTATATAATGTTATAACATTTTTAGAGATGGGCGTTTTCTTTATAATTCGATAACGGTGAGCTCTGTTTTCACTTTAACGGCAACGGTTGTTAATTACGTTTTTCCGTCAACGGTGCCGAGCGTTATGGTGTAGGCAGCATAAGTATTCAAAACGAATAAGATATATTACCACTTACCGTTGTCGTTGTTAAATAGGATATCGTTTTTGGGTATTGAATAATGTGATTTCTGTTTCATATTGTTCTAAAGTTGTGTAAGCTTATTGGTAGTCTTACTTTAAATGATTAGTGACAGAAGGGAATCTGTACATTAAATATATTTTGAATAAACCAATATATGACACAACCTAAAAATATTTATCACAGCGGACCATAAAAACAGAGAAACATTAATTATTCATTATCCAAATATTTTTTCCAGCTGGGAAATACGAGTGATACTCGGCAACGTTGATATCGTGGTCACCATTTTTTTGACATTTTAGAAACCGTTGCCGTCAACAAAAACTGTCATCCTTGTTCAATTATTACGTTATATTTAAAACGGCCCCCTCTACTCATTTTTAAACAACGCTAACTTCCAGGTTAGGAATGCTGTATGCTTTCAAAGGGGGCATGGCTAAAAGCATAAACCGACTGAAGCCAGATAATAAGAAAAAAGAGAAGAGTTACTACTAGGTACAACCCCAAGGAGTAACCGCATAAAAATTCTTTTAAGTGATACAGATACTGTACGCGTTCAGCGAAGTTCACTGTTGGATTTAATTTGTAATGGTTTAGATAATTACAAACATAAACTATTATAATAAAAGGAAGCTAATATCTTACAAAATAAAAACTGGTTTTCGGATAATTCAATATAAGTATATCGTACAGATTGATGCCTAAATCCAAAGGGATTTAAAGGAAAGGGTTAAAAGCAAAAGAAGATATTACTAAAAAGAAGATATTACTAAAAAGAAGATATTACTAAAACCCCAAGGCCATGCAATTTTTAATTTATAGTTCAAACGGCTCTTACAGATATCTAATTCTCACCGTTTCCGTGTGGTATTATTTTAGTGACCACTATTTTCAACTCGGGGTATGCGGACAATGACTCGCTTGTTTTGCCCGTATTAAAACTATCAGTGTATACTGATTTTAATCGCGCTTCTTCTGAAATTCAACAAAAATAACAAAAAAACTATTTACTTAAAAAAAAAAGTGTGGGAAAAACAGGAGAGTGCAACATATTTTTCTATATTATGACTTACCTGCAAAATATTTAAATATTAAAAAAATCTTGTACCTGATGCTGCCGATTCTTCTGGACTCTTTCCATGGGTTGTTTCTCCGTTTGGTGGTTGAGTCTTTTTATTTTTGTCATAACCGTAACCTCGAACCCGCGTATGATCTGTTAATAAACATTATACTCCAATTTTTTATGTCATATACCTAAGCAAAACATAAAATATGCTTCTTAAACAAAATATTAATAAAAAGTAATATTTCTTATGAATTGTTTTGTGAAATTAACATACAGCAATAGAGTCAGTGACTTACTATTAGCATAGACGGTAGAGCGCAGAGGTTGACCGACCGCGTTCAGTTCGGGAAGTGTCAGTGGTCTTCTGTTATTTCTATTTCTTGAGCCCATACTATATTCTCTGCAATATTTTATAATAATAATAATTGAACTATCATCATAAAATAACACATACAGGTATTTTAAACATACCTAGAGATATTCATCAAATTCAGCATCGAAACAGCATAGTTATATAATATAGCTATCCCAACTAAGAAGAGTATTTAATAAAAACATGAAGCTTATATCAAGAATTTTGACACTATACATGAAAACAAAATGTGTCATACTAAGAGAAAAAAAATAATTTGTCAACTTCAATGAAACCTATTTAGTAATAATACTTAATCAACACACAGATATATAGAAACATAAAAGTCTCACTCTCTAAGCGGCTCTCTCCAAAAGTCTGCGTGTACGGGCGGGAAGGCGTAGGTGTTCTGGTAGCCGTACGCGTCCAGGCCGCTCGCGCGCAAACTCGCGTGAAGGGAGTTCTTCATGCACTGCAACTGGCGTTATGTGGGTGCTGTTAGTTTTGGCGGACTTTATCATGGCTGGGTACGAACCCCGGACCCGGCAATACAAACGGAAGCATCGGCTATAATTTGTTTATTCTCTTAGCAAATCTTAAGTGAAAAATAAAATACATCTAAAAACATTTTACACACAAATACATTTTAAAAATCATCATATTTTAATATCATCTATCTAATATCTATTATCTAATAAAATAATATGAATATATTATTTTTTTAGATGGAATTATTTTAATGGTAGGTAGAGATAGATATCTAATGAAATAGAATCGCTACACGATCACGGAACAGCTACTCACTCTCTGACTACTCAGTAGGGAAGGAAAATTTGCAGGTAATAGTTCTAAACTAAAAGCAAGTACGACGGCGCGGAATGGGAACTGCATTCATATAATAATGAGGCCGGCACACGTCATTTACGAGTCTGTATCGGTGTCACATCGAACGAAACGACGTCCCGTCCGCGCCGGCAGGTTACTGCGGCTCTCGTTTATTAAGACTGCACACGGAGCTGCGTATGAATATTTAAAAATTGATTTAGTATTTCATCTTCATTAAAAATTAATACTAACAAACACTTTTCCAATGTTGATTTCGAGCAACCGTACAAATATTATAATATCGAACGGTGCTATCGGGCCAATAACAATATAACGACAAAACGAGAGCCCGGTAACGTCGGCTGGTCCCAGCCCCGCACAGGTAACGTACGTGCGCGTGTCGCGCAGCCGCGCCGTCGAACAGTAGGTTGGTGACGCCCGCGCCCCCGAGTACCTCTCTGCGCTGGCGCTCGGCGTCGGCCCGCAGGCGCCGCACCAGCCGCTCCGCCTCTGCCAGCCGTACGCGGAGCTCCGCGCGACTCTCCTCCTCGCCGGGGCCCCCGGGGCCCGCGGGGGCCTGGCGCAACTCCAGCGAGCGCAGCTTTCTGAGACAAGCGTGTCGTTGGACTATTAGCTGATATGCAATCGTTTATACATAGCACACCGCCGTCGCCGGTAAGCTCGGCATTCAAACTACTATGTAAATATAACTAACGTAATCAATTAAAAATATATATCCGAGCATTTAGAATTATATATTATATATTTATTATATGACATTGTTTTTGTGATTTAATATAATTTCACGAATTGATATATAATTATTTAAATTTCTATATAATTACAATCACATGCGACAAGATTTTAATAATTACCTTTAATTGCATGCAATCAAATCGAATTATATAAACTATGTATAATTATATAATAAAACTTCTAGCTGTCGCCCGCGTCCGTCCGGTAGGATTTCAGAACATAGAGCTCGTAAGAAACTTCTTCAAACTTCAAACTTCTTTTTTTGGTCAACTTTATTTCCAAATGCTCTCCACAAAAAGCCCATAAACCCGTATAAAGGACAAAAAATAAACAAAATTTAATATTATGACATCTAATAAATGTGCATAAAAATGAACAGAATGAACTAAATACAAAAGAATTGTTTTCTTTGCTCAACATTAATAGGACGGGAAAATTTAGAAGGAAGGACATCATACGCAGGATTTATCAGTTTACGACAGGATAAAATATGAGATATTTTACCACACGTCGTATTTTGCGTAAATACCACATTCACGTAGTGATCACGTAGTCTTATCTTTGCTGAATGAGAATGTTTAGAAGACTGTCCAAGGCGCAATCAATATAAGGTAGTAATCAATGGATCGGTATATTTAGAATGAGAAAACCAAGGTCGTGTTGAGATTTCAGGTTAGCACAATATTTTCCTTTAATAGATTTAGAAAGGTTCCATTGAGTGGACCAGGATTTGTCTAATTGAATTTTGGCGAGAGACGTCAAAATAATTTTCCTGAGAATAATTTTCTGAATATGAGCAAGATTCAGTGATAGCGGCCGCCTTAGGATATGAATCTGCTGTCTCATTTATCATAATTCCAGAGTGACCTGGAATCCAGGCAAGTGAAACTTGCAGACCTCTCTGAAAACAAGTAAAGAGAGCCTCTTTGATCTTCAACACGATGGGAGATGGGGGTCTATTACGAAAAATATTTTTACTGAGTGACAACAACAAAATCATGGGAATATGTAAAACTGTCAGTTTCAAGAAGAGCAACACATTTACCAGTAAAAGCTGATGACTCTGGGGGACATTTAAATTGAAACATTATTTTGAAGAAAGTCGCAACGCATGTGTTGTGGAAATTTTAGATGCATCAGTATATGTATATAGATATGCACAAAATCTGATCAATTTTCGTGAGATATACATTGGAATTTATAATTTACATCGGGAACATTCTTCTTAATGCCGAAATCTGAATTAAGGTTTGGTTGGAATACGAGTGCTTTAAAAAAGTCCAAAAAAGGGGATTTGATGGAAAATTCGATATAGGATGAGACTTTTTTCATAACTCTCCAGAAGGAATGATATTCAACGGGGTCTAGAGGCTTGTAATAATTTGTTTAAACAAGTAACCAAGGGATGAGAGGATAGTTACGATATTTTTATCATAAAACGATCACACAAATAACGCCTTGTGAGTTATAAGGGTGGTTCAACATATTCCACTAGTAGAACATTAATTGGAGATGATTTTATTGCTCCTAATATTATTCGAGTACACCAATACTAAATTTTGTTAGTTTCTCGGAAACCGATTTACTGAGAGGTTATAAAATAAACAGACTGACTCCAGGTAATAGCGATGTAAAGTTATTTTAGAGAGTGGGGGTGAGAACCCCACCAAACACCAGAGACAGCGAAGACAGCACGCAAGACATTAAAACATAATTATATAACTTATAAATTCAGCATGAGCAAAACCGTTTAATCGTTTATCTAAATAAATCCCAAGGAATTTGACCTTATCTACAAGTACAATGCGTTGATCACCACATACTAAATTGAAAGAAGGAATCATTCTCTTCTAATAAAACTACAGCCTGACTCTTACCTACGGCTATTGCTATTACTAATAGATCTGCAAAAAAGCAGATTGCATATGAAAGTCAGCATCGGATTTTTTAAATCTACAAAAATTCATGGCCATACTTGACTCGATGAATAAGTTGATTATTGACTTTCACACTGTCAATGCCAAGTATATATTAATCTGATGTTTAATACTCACTAAATACTTATAGATTATCAATAAAAAATATTATATATATTGAATTTCACAGCATTGCGTTTTCTATAATATAAATTTAACTTTCACTTTAGCCTTAGGAACACGTGGCCAGCACTTTAAATTTTAGTTAATATGAAACAGTTGCAATCTTAAGAAACTGCCATCTCTTAGATGCATACACAATTCAGTCAACAAATACTTTTACACTGCCATCTGTTAGAATCGCAAGGAACTAACAGATAATTATGACTGTCAGACAATAAACGAACAAATCACAATAAAATAAATAAATTCAGATATAAACTATTTTATCTTTCAAGTTGGATCAAACTGCACACTGTGTGCAACTTTGATCATAATCGGTTCAGTAGTTTAGAAATCCCTAGTGGACAAATAGATGCGTAAATTATATTTTTAGGAATATACGACGATTTAATACTCGGTATAATCATATACATTTCTAAATTTATATAACTATTATGGTGACTTTTTAAATGATTATAAGATCTTGCAAATATGACATATAGCGATATTTATATTAATTAGAACTCCTAAGTAAGTACTTCATATAGCCACTTACAATTATGTTTATGGTTGGTTATATACTATGATAGTAATGCTAAAATACGTAGTCAAAAAAAAGGTAATGTTTTATTATTGGATACATTTTTTGGTTCACAAAATTGTATATATATTTATAGTTATTTGTTTTGTACATTTTATATTTTCTTCTCTTGATATTTTGGAGACTGATCATCAGCTGAAAAATCTGATGATGAATTATTATTAAAACTTTACAATTTTGTTTACCAAATTTTATTAATTTCAGCTCAATTCGCAAAAGAAGTAATAAGTCGCAATTATCAGATAATAGAACGAATGCTTATCTACATGTAATAAATACATCTTACGATAAATTATGCTATTTATGTGAATTATACTATAAGTTATATTTATTATCTAGTATAAAAAACTAAAGTTTCTGCCAAATATAAAAGTTGTTGGTTGGTAAATGGCGCCACAGTAGTTTTCCCTTATTCAAAAATTTTCGACGACAAAAAAGCGCAAAGTATTAAGTAAGTTGAATGCCAAATTTCATTAACATCGGTCAAAAAATGCGATTTGTAGGATGGAACCGACAGACATACACACCCACACACTTACAAAATACAAGCGCCGAATCGACGAGACCCGGAGTGGAAATGGAGCCTACGCTCGCTCCGCACGCTCAGTCAATTATAAACATCGGTTATAAATAAATAACTTTGCAAAAGGAAAAGATATAAATAAGACTGAACTAAAAAAAATAATATACCTATTATACACGAAATTCGCGCTCAAATTCTGAATCACCCTCGAACGCTCGCTATATATATAGTGTGCGATAAACAGTATTATCTGTGCTTAAAAGCTCTGCTTGTCGTACTCTTCAAACTTCTATGCTATGGTATAACCACATAATTTTTTTATGTATTTTTGTTTAAATAGATTATTATTTAATTATATATTAACATACATTCAAACATATCACTATTTACCTTTTTTATATGTAATGATATATAATATTATGATAAAGTCTGACCACACAGGCGGCACTCGGGCTTCTTCATTTCCAACCTATTGTAGGAGTTATCACTATATCCATGGTCCATGGTTGTACTGAAGCCTCTCCTTTACTTGTCATATACTCACTCTGCTTGCGCGTCCACCAGTGCCTGTAGCTGCAGCGCACGTGCCCCGGCCGCCCGCGCCTCCCCCCGGGCCGCGCCCGCCGCCCGCTCCAGCCGACTGACCTCCTTGCGGAGATTCTCCTGGGGTTATCATAGATTTACTGACGCTTTTTGCTGATTGGTCGGAAAATCGGATTGAGTCAAACTGTCCGATGTACACTAGCGCCATAAATGACTCGCTCGATCTGTCCGTTATAGCCGCTTCTCATTATATGATTTAGAAACACTGTTTAACTTGGACAATATGTAGTAAAGTAATGAAAAGGAGTCTCCACCAAACAGAGAGAAGCACAGGGCTTCTTTCTTCAATAGTATTCGCCATTTTACAAGGTTAAATAGCGTGGCTAAGTCGTATAATGAAATGCGGTCATTCTATAAGTTTAAATTAACATAGTTGTCATGTTTCCACCTTGCTCCAACCCGTGAATCATTTATTACACTATATAGATTATAAATGTTTCTTAATTTCTATTTTATATTCGTCCGAATGAATGAATGAATAAATATGTTTAAATCTCAAACGCATATATTTGATAAGTAATTGCAATTTCTATATAAACCATGAATATACTTTATAGATATATTATATATTAAACAAACATTAAGTAGTTCTTTCTATAAAACAATTTAACATTTCAACAGCCCCGTAGCATTTGGGCTATTCAGTACGGATTATGAGTCATGTAAGTTAATAATGCAAATACAGTCGAGGTTTCTCAATACGTCTGCGATTAATAATTATGGCATTATGATTCAAACTCGTGACGTCGTCACTAGTAACTTACTTCATTGCTCTCGGCCTCTTCAGTGGCGGTAGTCTTCGGGGGGGACTCCTTGTTAAATATTAATTGGAATTGCAAGTCTGTAAATATAAACAAATAAAATTATTTCGAGATTTAAAAAAAAATCTGCTATATTCTTTTGATATGTACCTATGCATACATGAAATACAACAGTAACCATCAAACCTGCACTTTAAAGTAAAGAAACAGGGTTGAAATTAATTAAACTTCGAAAATCGATTGACATTTCAAATATGAGTACAATAATTTGCAAAAATTGAATATTAAAAATACCCATAAATAAACACAAATGATATTTGGTGTAGACTTTCTCCCGGAATACTCCAGCGCCATTTTAGTGAAATAACGCTCTAGTAGATGTACCTACATTATAGTTTTTTCTTAATGTATCAGTAACCTGATTTATCTTAGATATTTTTTGGGAATTAATAGATAGCACCTAATGTCTGTCTTATCCTAAAGCAAACATTATTGACAGATTATAATAAATTGTCAGTGGAGATAGCTTAGGACTTTTAAAAGTTTTTTTCATTTGCTAGGAATTAAAGTCAAAGGAAAAAAATCAATCAAATCCTATTATTGTAGACACAATTAACTTAAATTAACATAATAATCTAAAATGTTATTTGAATATACCTCTATTTCTTTCTCGCAAGGCCTCTATCTCTGCGTGGAGGCCGCTCAGCATGAGACGGTGCTGCTCCTGCAGAAAGCGCACGCTGTGCTCGAGGTGCGCCACGCGGTCTGAGGCATCGGTAATGATAAAGCCACCGGTCGACTCTGGAGGAGACTTCTTCAACTGGAAATAATTATTAAATATGAATACATGACGGTGTTCTATTGAAATTGTCACCTACCTAATATATATTTAATTTTAATTAATGTGACGTTAATTTAAAACAGCCTTGTCACGGGAAGCCCAGGTGTTAGACCAAGGGTCATTTCTATGTCATCCATCTCGTTTCGGGCAGAACGGACTAAGTGTATTTACCAACTTTTATTTGGAACCTCGCGGCGCGGTTACCTCGTCTCCGGATCATTCAAGAAATATTTCACCAAATTGAAAGAATAACAAAATAACGACTATTATTAAACACGATGTTCCGAATATTTTAGAAAAATAGTGTTCACAAACAAAAATGAAGCTATTTCAGGATCAAATAAAAAAAATGCGATTTATTAAATCCGTTTTACTGAAAAATATAAGTGTGATGTGATAGTAACACGGTGAGTCAGAGTTCCAGAACTATCCTACGCTGTTCAATATTAACTAAGGATGCCTAATAGCAGATACACTAGTGACTAAGACTCGGTCTTTGTTATAACTAACGTAAATAGATCAACTTCCTATATATCAGTAAGTATATATTCTAAACTAGAAACGCTCTAAATTAAATACATCTAGAAAAGAGTGTTTGATAATATTGAGAGTGAATACGTTATGCGAAAACAAAGGGAAAACCCTTAAGATTATACTTTTCCCATGAAGTCAATGACCGACCAGAAGCTCTTTGTGTTGCTGATGACAGAATTAATTTTAAAATGCAGTATATATTTTGGTATCACACGGTACGATTTGTTAGATTTCCACTTTAAATAAACAATATTTTACAGATTATAAAAATAAAAATATTTATACATTATATATTCACATGAGACGATTTTATATTATACATTTATATTATAAGATTTTATTACATTTTAAACACTCAAGGCAAACTAGATAAATAAATGTAATGTTATATTAATTAAATTTATAAAAATAATGAACATTAAATGGTAGACGAATTAAAGGAAATCAAATAAAATACGTGAGATGAATATAAATAATATACCTAAAATTGCTCACCTGCAATTTCGCGAACGGCGCTGTCGGAACGAGGACTTTGGAGGCCATGACTAACACAAACTAGGGCTGATGAGGGAACTACTTTGGACACGTTTGTTGTGATCTATCTTGGAGCACGCGCGCGTTTGCAATGGATGAGATCCGACATTTGTGCACAGCAAAATAACAACGACCTTGCCGACTACGTAATAATTAAAAATAAAAATCACCTTACAAGCAAAAACACAATACGTTAACCCGAGTTATATTTGAGGTAGTATCCTAAAGGAGCTTGAATTGGCGGCAATTGACTGAGGAAAGCACTCGTTTTTATATAATTATTTCATTATGGAATGGTTTTGAGGTTTTTCTGTCCTCGGCGGTGAGCTGGCCGAGACAGGTGCATGGGGAGGACACTGAGGGCCCGGGGGTGTCCGGGGTGTAGGGAGGGGGTGGGAGGGGTGCAACGTATCGATCGAGTCGCCGCGCACAGGTCTCGTGAAGCGCTGACTCACGGGACTCTGTCTAACCAACTGTGGCGCCGCGCCAACAGCCGACCAACGTGATGCTAGGACAGTCATCTAACGCTTATGCTTAATTCGATAGATTCGTGATAATATCCGAATGAATTATTAGTTTATTTTAAGATTTATTTAGGTATATAAGTTTTTATTTAATTAGGTTTGTTTAAATTGTATCTCATACTATATTGAAATAATTACATAAAGAATAATTTATTTATAAAAACTTATACAAGAAGAGAGTAAAAATGTAAAGTTTAAAGCACTCAACGGAAAACCCGCCTTAACTTAAAAAAATATACAGTCTCAACGTCGGTAGAAATCATCCTAAGAATGTTAGGACAACTGCACTCTTCATTCAATAGAAATAAAACAATTGAAAATCGGTTCCTTTTTCTTGGTTAAAAAACGGCCAATTAAAGTATGTAGGTACTAGTATGACTAACTTAAAAATTGAATCTATAATTATTGAACGGTGGCATGTTTTAGAAAAATGAAGGTATGTATTGACATTAAAATGAAACACGCGACACCATTAAAACAGAAATACACCTCGCTATAATTGGATTTCATATTTACAATGTAATTTGTATCTGATGACGTCATACATTTTTCAATAACATTTTACGTGAACAATACAATTTTACTAATATGATTGTTTAAAATTATATAGGTAGGTATATGTTACTTATAGAATATAAAATAACTAATTATGTATTTAAAAAAAAATAAGTCGAACATAACTAAAATTGAAAGAAAGAAAAAAATAAAATCAACATTAAAATGATGGCTTAGCAGTTTCTTGTTAGTATCCGTATGAGGAGTCACGATATGAGCATTGTAGTAGGTACATCCGTCAAAAAAGTATAAATTAGATATTAACATGGCCTATCTAATCTAGTTATACATACATAGTATTTATAGTAAATTGCCGAAATATTTTATCCAATATTGATACGTGTTGGGGACATGAAATAACAACTCATTGTTTTGAGTTTTAAAAATGTTTGTCTGTTTGTTCGATAACAAACAGACAAACATTTTTAACATTTATTTTCAAACATTTTTAACGTAACGGATGTAAAATTTGGTATGGTAATAGGTTTTTGACCACGCAATCGTAAAGGAAACTTTTCCCTCCGGGAAATTATCTCTAATTTTTTTTATAGCGAGCTATACTTGCAATACAACGTTTTGTTGTACTGGACGAATTTCAATACTATGTGTTGTCAGGTTGGCTTTTTATCCAAGTCAACATAAGAACTTATTTTTAAGATATAATTATAATATAACTACAAATGTGTGATTTGTTTATTTTAATTGATGTTAGATACCTATGAATTGAGTTCGGTGACAGTAGAAGAGGTCGCAGGTAGCAGCTAGTTATTTATAAGGTTAAAAGACTTACTGCTATCACACATTTGACTCATAGCTTTTGTAATACTTACTATTAAATTAAGGTAATCTAGTAGTACCCACTCGAATGTAAAATGAAGTGCTGAATAGACACTCAACTATCACTGAAGATACTTTTTTAAAGATGCTACCTGGAGTTCAACAAACGAAGTGAGCGGGAGATCTAGAATAGGTATAGATAACAAAACTACTCAAAGTAAGCAAAGGTTACTGTTTGACATTCTAAATGGCTTGACCTAATTTAAAACACCATTAGATGTATGATCAACACACTGTCACTTCATCAAGAGTGTTTGGTTTTAATGGGTTTTGCTTACAAATATGGGTGTCGAAAGATCGAAGAGTCCATTAATC
Organism: Dircenna loreta; assembly: GCA_963555665.1. NCBI lineage: Eukaryota > Metazoa > Arthropoda > Insecta > Lepidoptera > Nymphalidae > Dircenna > Dircenna loreta. Next base: position 12,224,665 of record OY743092.1, read on the forward strand.
ATTCGAAAGAGTGAAAAAGTCACCGCATCAGCTTTTGTTGAATTTGCATCTAAAAACTTAAATGCCTTCCAACTTAAATAATAAAGACCAGACGCCAACTAACAAGCTTCCGATAAGTTCACTACAGCTAAACTTTTAAAATTTGTCTAAAAGAAACTATTTACATTTGTTTGAAATATTCGTCTTGAATCAATAGTGACACACAACAAAAACCTAATAACTGATACATAAATATAGATGTACCTTTACCTCATCGAATTCTTCCGTGCCGCTGGTGATAGTCAGTATGGCCGTTCTGCTCCACTGAGGGAAGTGTCGTGCCAGCGGCAGCACCGATGGCACAGACGGCGCTCCCATCACTGCCGGACTGAACATGTTTCCGCACCCCACAATTACAAACTTTTTATGTTGTTTTAAAAGTTGTACATATTTGCTTCCAGCAAGTAAGGAGAATAAATTATAATTACGGTTTATTTTTAAAATGAAGCTTTTTTTTATAGATTTATAATATTAATTTATTTAATTACCTATATTAAATATACAACCTGACATAGTTTCAATTAAATAGTAGTTTGGAATTGTTTTGTTCGCTTCAGCTGAACAAACAAGTTGTTGCCTGGTTACGACTGTGGTTCATTTAAAACCGACCATTGCTTTGCCCTTCTAGTTATGATAAATTTCGATATACAGTGAATTAATTTTTGACACTATAGGCCCAAATCGGTTGTACATTAAATGTAATGTACATTAATTGTACATTAAATGTACAATGAGAAACCCATTCTCCGTCTTGGGCCATGCGGGAGGCCACTTCAGACGACAAGTCCAAACGGTTCTTGTTGTCCATTTCTTTCAGTATAATGACCGAAAAGATGTTGAAAGACACACAATAAATCAACATTTAAAACCTAACCTCTTTCTAATGACCACGACGTAACATATTATACTATAATGTTACACATTTATGTATAAGTTTTTTAAATTACTTCTCCATTTAGAATAGCATTCTTTTAGGTCATATAAGTTACCTTATTTTGTTTAGTCTTCAGACATTTACTATCCGGTCAACATCTAAGTGATTACTTAATTCTAAAATCTGTAAACATTCAAACTAAAACTTGTTTACTGTTGCCCTATGGCCTATGGCTCGGTATTTTTTTTTATGACACCGACAATTATGATAAATATAATATACATCGTATATAACATACTATATATTTTGCTATTTCTATTCCATTTTGTTCGATTTAATTTTCTAAATCATAATTTATTGTTATTTTAATGTATACTGGTAAGAGAATCCAATAATGATGTGACTTCCTACTTCCGATAAGCTGTCAAGTTTAAAATTTTACACAACAAACAAATGAGATTGTTATTTGTTAGTCACTTGAATGTTCTTAGTTTATGAACTGAACTTCAATCTTTTTAGAACAATTTGTGATTGTTATATATAATTTTTGATTTGTATTGTGTAGTTTTTTCCAATGGATACTTATGTTAGAGGCTTTTCATTTATGCCTGAAAATAAAGTCGAAATGGTAGATTTAAAGGTAATTTTTGTATAGCATAATATATAAAGTCGAAGACAATTTATGTTAATGATATTATACTAAAGTATTTCTATATCTTAACTTTTGTTTAATGCTAAAAAAATATATTACAATTTTCAGTATGTAGAAGGAAATGACTTAGAGAGAACATGGAAGGCTACCAGACGGGAACGTCTCAAACTTCAGGAAGAAAAAATTTGGGAGGAGTTCGTGAAAGACCAAGATATCGTACGCAGCCTTTGTAAAGGTAAAGTATTGATATTTCATTTACTAGATGCCTTTATTTTTCTTAACTGTAACATTAAGTAAACCATGTATTTCTCTATTATCTTTACTACCTATCTATTGAACCTATGACATCATATAACATTAGGATTTTACCTACTTTAACTAACTGCAGAGTAGAAGGGTGGTTTAAACCCCCCACCTTTTTCATAGGTAGAAAGCAAAGCCTGTCCCTTAAAGACACCAATTGGCAGATTATTTTGGTTCATATTAATAATGCCACAATAAATTGTCCATACCTGATTTCGCCCTTGGCTATATTTTTTACTTAAGCCTTACCTTTATAATTGCACATATTGCTTTAGATTTGAGGACCTCATAACACTTACCAGCAGTTTATTTACCTTACAAAATACCTCTTTAATTTTATTTACCCCTGATATTTTTCTTCTAGATGATCCTTATCAATTTGTGGATCAGCTGCCGCAGGAGTGTATAAAGGAACTTCTAGACATTGAACTGCAGAAGATGAAACAAGAGAAAATAGAAGAAGTAGGGGTATGTTTTGAATATACAAATTAAATTAAAAGACGTTCAGTGTTTTAGTCTATTTATATACACTGTAAATACTATATAACAACATTTCATGGCATTATAGAGAGTGGTTGTTAAATGGAGTAAGGAAATTCATTGTTTAGAATACAAGCTCAACCAACCAAAGCCAATTGATTTCAACGCTTTAGAGAGTTTGTCGTTAAATCGAGTGACATTATATGGAGTTTACACTGTATCTACATTTTATTTTTAATTTTTCATTATAATTTCAGCAAGTAGAACCACAAGTTGTAGAGGAGCCTCCGGAAAACCATGTGACCTTTGCAGAGGAGTCAGAAGTGGATATGTTCCATATATTTGATGAAGATAAAGATGATGATGCTTCGGGTCAGTTAAGATAAATAAATTGTGCATAAAAAATAATAAAAGTTCCATTATGTTTTAGCAATAACAAACTGTTGGTCTATTTGTTTATAAAATATAAATAAAAAATGTTCACTACAACTCACTCCAATTGGCTTATCAAATCTTTTATTTTAAATAAATACTTTCAGGACCAGACGAAGAGCTACTCAATGAGTCCCTGAGTCCCCCGCTGACAGTGAGGGAGCGGGAGGTGCCCAGCCCAGATATAACCTCTACTGAGGGTAGCTTTATATATCTTAATATATAACACTGCCTGGAGTAAATACATTGCTAGTTAAGATTTGGTGTGAATGAAAAAGTTGACTGAGACCGTTTGGGTTATTTAGATTTGCTAGTATATATATAGTTTTTGCCTGAACGCAGCATCCAGGCAAAAAGTATTGTATTTTATTAAATATAAAATGATTAGGTTTTATTAAAAATAATGTAGCTATTATAGAAACAAGAAACATGCGAAAACATGTAAAGTATAATAATTAACATAAACTCCGTTCTTCTCAGGAAAGTCTTCAAATGAGAATGTAGCTAACGTTATAGAGGGCAGCATCTACTGCGCCAAAGTGAGGGACCTGCGAATGAAGATGATTGAAGAAATGAATAATATTATGTTAGTGGAAATAAATACCACCTCAGGCTAATAATATCTTATAATTCATCTCCTGGGTTTCTTTTCTCTTCTGAATTCTTTTACATAGGAGTCATAAATGAATTCGTTTAAATTTCGAGTTTTGGTATGTTTCATGTCAGCTTGTTCCTGGAACGCGTGGACATACTGAACCTGGAGCCCGCAGACCTCACGCGCAAACTACGCCGCGCCGTGGAGTTCAGTGCGCGGTTTGGGAGAGTACACCTGTACCAGCTGCACAGACAGGTGAGTTGCACGGAAGAATACAACTGCACAAATAGATGGGTGACACAAGTGAGTACACCTGTACCAATGTTATTGGACATTGTAGTGACACCGGCATCGAGGATGAAGGGGCGCAGGTTCATTGAACGCACGAACACGAACATAGATTAAAGGATAGTTTTTTCAGTGTTCTTACCTTAAAAATTATAATTATATTTTTGTATCTACAGATAACTGATATAGAGAGACACAACGACAACGCTCTTCCGTTCGCCGCACGCACGCATTTCCAGGCACAACTTTGTAGAGTTTCCTCTCTACATAACAACCTGTTGCAAGCTTTACAAGTATGTAAAATTCAAATGTAAATTCATTAGAATCAATACTACATTAATGACCACTTCGGTCTTCAAGAAAACGTATAAAAAAATAGGACCTCAATAATGAAACGGGTCGGTCCGCAGGTGTTCCTGAAGTCCCTCCCGACGACGCTGTGCGTGCGGGCGGCGGGTGGTGCGCTGTCGTCGCTGGCGGCGCTGGTGGCGCGCGCGACAGTGTGCACCGAGAAAGCGCGACCGCCCTCGCTGCACGCCGCGAATGGACTGTGCGACGACGTTAGTGCACTGATTATGCGACTGACGTGATTCTTTGTCGTTTTTAACAAATAGAACTTACTAATAGAACTGTAAGTTGAGAAGACGAGTGATCTATGAGGAATGTCCATTAACGTGCTCAGGTCACTAATAGTAATAATACTAATAATTATTGCCCCAAATTTAGCATTCATACTCAATACCTGTATAGATTGTCATATATTTACTGATATAATGAAACACGGTACAATATCCCCATTTTTAAATCCATTAGATCCAACTGGCTGTAAAACAATTTCAGTATCATCAACATTTAGTAGTCTTTAAAAAAATATCCATTGGCTTCTGGTTTCTCAACATCGGATGCTAGTGTTGAGTTATTGCTGAATAGTTTTGTAGCCTGAAATGCGCTGGGGCATTTTCTGTGATTTATCAAAAGATATCGACTGCGAACCGCATGAGATTCTAATTTTAAAGCACAAAAAATATTATGTTATTAGAAAAACAGCCCTTGATTTAATTAGTTTATATCTCAATGAAAGAATTCAGAGAGGAGATGTGAATGGTAAGCGTAGCCTTAGTTCATTTGTGAAAATGAGCGTGCAAAAAGGCTCTATATTAGGGCCTTTCTTGTTCATTTACATAAAAGACTCCTTATTTTGTAAGGGGTTAACATGGGATAGTATTGCTGGCTGATGATACTTCTCTTATTTTTAGAATTAATAGACTTCAGTATTTGACGATGTGAACAATGCTCTCTTAGGTGTTGTATAACGGTTAAAAGCTAATTATCTGTTGCTCAACGACAAAAAAACAAAAAATAGATTAAATTTACTTTACCAAACTTGAAAACCTTGAAAGCCAATAAACAGAATCAATAAATAATAAAGTTTCGGATTCAGTTGATGTAGTAAATAATAAAGAATTGGATTTAGTAGTTGAATTTTTTAATTATCTTGGACGCCAAATTGCAATGGTGTCCTTATATATGTGATCAATTGAACAGACTTAGTTCTGCCGCATACGCGATCCAAAGAGTAGACCAGCTTACTAACATTGAAACGGCTAGATTTGTTTTAGTTATTTTCAAAGTATGATGTCATATGGCATACCTACTATTATGGGGACTGTATCAGATATTGATACTATATTTGTGCTGCAGAAGAGGGCCATTGGGGCGTTCTATAGGCCAAGAGAATAGCTAAGGAATACATTTTAAGAAATTTAAATGATGACTGTATATAATCAAAATATTCGTCCGTCCGTCCGTCGAAGTGTCGATTTGGTTAAATATGGTATAATAGGCCCTCTTGATACTTCCACTTGACGTATGTTATATGTAAGTTGGAAAGATGTAAATAAATATTTGATCTAGCTCTGACAACCTCTCCTCCAATTTGTGTCCTCTCCTCCAATTTATGTCTTGTGGCAGCCACTTTTGTAGGTGATGAGTTGTTTGTCTTTTATACCAAGGTTTTGTTATGGTCACATCGACTGGTAAAGCCGCAACAGGGTTCACCGTCAATGTTACGGTTTCCGAAACCCCTGTCTACATCTCATATCCTTAATTCATCCTTCCAAAGTAGCTATTAAAATCTCCACCTTCGTACACCTCTTTTCACTCTCTGGAATATTCCATCACCAACACATCAAAATATTTCCTCAAAACTTCTTTTTCATACTCTCGTCAGCACCAGGTTGTAGTGTATACACACTACACACACACACAAAAACACTTCATTTAATATAAAACCCCTCCAAATCATTTTCAATGTAATTATTCTGTCGCTTACTCTTTTAACATCTATTATAAATTATTTCATGTCACTTTTTTCATAAAATTCTTTTACCTAATATTATTCATTTATTATTTTGTCTAACATCGCTACCACCATAGTATATTTTTAGTTGATTGCATTTCGATCAAATATTGTTAAATTCAATTTATAAGAGCAACTTTAGACTTTCTGTTCTCTAACTCTTCTCAGCAGACCAGCACTTGGAGCTGGTGGTTGCTGACTCCTGGACATTTTTATAATGTAATAATTGACGATTCAAAGGTGCGAGTAAATGCCTTGAATAAATATTTTTTGAATTGGATAATCTGGTATCCTTTACCAATCGCCCTCGCTTTAGCACTAGGTATATCACTTTTTTCTTATACAAATGTAACATTGATTATTTTTTTATACATCCGCTAGTTTTCTTTTTCTTTAGTATTCCTACCTTCCAATTTGCACACTAGTAAGACCTCTTGTTTTTTCTGGGCCTTCTTAAGACGCCACCGCTCCATGTGATGTGAGAACACTTGTGCAATTCCATTCCCACACTTTATTCTTTTCAATTTTTTGCAAAGATTTTGGCAAAAGATTTAAGAAGTGGCCGCCTGCTACCGCGGCCTCAAGCCTCTGGGAATGCGTACCAGTGGGATTTTAGCCACCTTTCGGTTAAGTTAGGCCTGGTATACACTTTTCTTTGTCCCTCGTCCGGTTCTTACTACACTCTCTGGAAGATAAGGATTCTTAGTTATCAAATGCACACAAATAAATGTAAGCATAATGGATATATTTTTTTGTTTATTTAACAGGCAGTGCAAGAAACTTGTGACAAGTTAATGGAAGCGCTTAACGAGTACCACACTAAGATGTCTGACTACCTCAACAGTACAGAGAATACTGTGAGTGGACGATAACCACACTGCTACTACTTTAAAACAGTAATAAAAAAAATCCGTCACGATAAACGATCTTTATGAATAATTTCAAAATAGATTTTATATAAAGGTACCTAAATAATTATTGACTTAAATTAAAAAAAAATAAATCCTTTTATGAAATTGTATATTTCGTATTACGCCTTACACTCACTCTCACAAAGAAGCAACAAATCATGTAGTGTACACACACACATTGATAAAAGAAATGTTTGGTAAATTTCAATTTATTCAAGCCCGGTTAGCTACCTAGTCCTAGTAAAGATATTATTGTCAACATAAAATAAAAAAACTTTATCAATAACTTTTATGTATTTAGATTTTCTTATCCTAAGTATTTAGAAAAATCAAAGTTTATAAATATCAAATATTATGCCACATAAAATTGACAATTCTTAATTTTTATTTTTTTAATGAAATTAGAGCACTTTATTAGGCAATATATTGTGTATGAATATTATTTGCAGAGTGTGTCTCGGAGGTCTAGTAAGATGAGCGGCAAGAGGAAATCTACAGGCACTTGGTCGCGATCCGGAAAATCCTGTAATATTTTTTTTAATAATACCATGAATTAATTATTATTCTTATAATATTAAGGTTGAGCAGGCTCCCAGGGATAACCAGGGCTCTCACAAAACGAGAATAGAAATCTCTGAACCGCGACGGCTAAGTTCTTGACAGAACTCTGTTCTATGATTTTAGATTTCTTGAGCTGACCGTGTCGTGTCATTTAGAGTTTGTAAACATTGCGGAGGGGTGTATCCTTTTAAGTCATATCAAACTTGGTCATATTCACTGTGACAAGGCACGTCACGTGGATAGTCACGAGACCGCGACGTATTCCAAGAGCGGCGTAAGCGGTTTGACGACAACGCGCTACGTGATCGATAAGACCAATAATCGAATCACTTCTCGTCTCGTCAAGTCGCGACCTATCTTAAGACGCCTGATCGTAGCTACTTGCACAAAAATATCGTAAATACGAACGTTTCTTACGGTAATAGGAATAGGAAGCGTCTTGAATATGCTAAACATTTCAACTATGCCGAAAACATCCACGTGAGAAGTACTTAACGGGATTGATTAACATTATGTTATCACATTTCTTATCGTAGCACACTGTAAAGTAACAACCGATAAAGAGAGTCTTTTGTGAATTACTTGTCGCCTGTGCTTACGAGTTCTTTATCCCATTTCTGCGTTTGGAAGCCAGAAGCGCGATTTTATTTTAAAAATCACAACACTCGATTACCTAATCTTATTTACCTATATTATTATTATTCAAATATTACAATCAGTTTACAACGGTCGTAATCAATAGATAACAACAATTGATTCAATATTTAAACATAGAATATAAACCAACAACAAAACCGAATAATATTATAAAATGGCTGACGTATACATACGACATAGACATTTTGAGGGTATATATATTTTATATTTTACTTTTTGTATGCTAGGACGTAATCGTGCCGATTATGTGTTTATATAAGTAATATGTTTTCCTTAACATTGTTCTCAGTGCCGTCCAGTGCGGACGCTCGTCTGTCGATGTACTCGCTGGATACGCGACTCACCCTCAACAAGTCGACCAGCTCGAAGGATCACTCTAGGTTAGCCGTGTCTCTCACGCTTTGCCACTCCTCCGCGGGTTGGCGGGTTGCATAACTTATATTTATAATTTTTAATCTCAGCATTGTTTCTCGCCGACACGGAGGGACGTTTCGGCATCGAATGGATCACGATAAAACAAAAGTCTTCGTAATAATATTTTCATCACTGATGATTAAACCTCAACCGACCGATTAAAAAAAACTGTCTCATTCTCTTACTGGTCGGTTTGATTCGTTGCGCTATTTTTGGACGGTCGACAACTAAGTTTTATTACATTGATCGAAATCACACTTAATATAATAATTGTATATATTTTCTCTATCTCGCAGTGGTACATCCAAAAAGCACGCGGGCGGCATCGTGAAATCCAAGGAGACTTTGGAAGCAGAGGAGACGCAGACAAAGAAATCACCCAAGAAATCGCCTAGGTAAAGTCCACGTTGCCTCGAAATACGGTATATCGTTCCTCTTCCGTTCTTAAGCTCGATGAAAAAAGTTTAACGAAGTTAAAAATCCCAAAAAAGGACCACTAAAATGAGAAATATAGTCGAATTGTCCCCACGCGGTACGAACGCACCGCATCCTTGCCTCGTTTCCCTCAGAGCTCGTATTGCAGGCGGCGGCGGCCGCTGATGCGCGCGCCAGGTAGCCGCAGCGTGCGACCCCGCGCCACTCGCGCCACAAATGACCAGGATGTGCGCACGCTCGTGGAGACCGTGCCCGTGAGTATCCTGGATGCCTGGTGTGAAATTTCTATTACTTTTTATAATACGATGGTCCCATTCCTTATTGTCTTTTAGCGAAATGAATAGAAAGAAAGATGATATCCCTATTAGTGACCGATTTCAATGTCAGGACGTTGCATGTTGCCTCTCTAATTTATTGAAATATATTAGGTGTTTACTTGTAGTCGTTTCTTTCTTGACGTCCTCCTATCGCTGCAGTGCGCGTCGAGCCACATGAGTCGCGAGGCGAGTCCTCCGCCGACTCCAGGCAGGTTCGGGACTCCGCGAAAAAAAGATAACAGAAAATCACTCAATAACACGCCGAGAGGTCGGATACCACCGAAAAGTCCAAAAGTCGATACCAGTAAAGGAAGAGAAACTTTCGGAAGTCCGAACGAACGACCCAAACCCGTGGAACCTTCTAGAAATATCGACGTGGAAGTTTCTCGAAAAGTTAAAACTGACGCGGCGATAGAGTTGAAGGACACCAAAGATGACGAGATTCGGACGAGGGAGGAAGACGAAACTCCGCAAGTTAAGGTTGAAATGGTACATGCCAATGAAAAGAAAGAGATAGGGGAGGAGAAAATAAAGAAAGAAAAGGACAAAAATAGGGTGAGTCTATTATAATTTTCATAGAAATATAAAGTCCGAATGGTATAGGGGGCTCCTTCATATGATTATCCTAAAATAAAAGGTCTATTTTTTTAAATAAGCTCCAAAAATATAAGGTCCCAATTTTTAAATAAAGAAATTAAACTCGCATAATTATGATGATGACAATGTTACTTTAACCTAACCTTTTACATGTTTTGTATTTGCTATTCAAAGTCCTCTGCCTCCAACAGATTCTCAGTTTGGAGAATACCTTTGTTCTCCACAGACGCAGAATTTTATCTATATTCATGCATATCTTTTTGTAATGATTTATTTTATGTTCTTACTACTTTTTAACTAACACGGTAAATTAATACAAGATTTATTACAAAAATATTTTATTTAAAATAAAAGTCGCAAAAGCGTTTTAATTGTCAAAATAGTATTGTATATTTAACAAGTTTATACAATTCAAAGCGGAAAGGGATACGATAACATATCTTTAATAAATTATATACATGTCTTTGTGATAGCAAAGCTTCATAATTTGAATAAATAGAGGAAAAAACTGCACTTATAATTAACTATTGTTTAAATAGATTACAGCTGAACATAACATTACATTCTCAAATGACAGTTTGAGGTTTTATAATAATTGCGTTTTAAAACTTTGGAATTAAAATAGACACAAGGCTTAATTAATCAACTATTAAGATCGATGTTATCCAGAAATCGAATGCCAAGGTCTATGATTGTCTTTGACAAATGTCAAAAGAAAATAAATTCCAACTTTAGTTAGATACATGAAAAAATACGCGTTTTGTAATTTGTACAGACTACAGACCAATTCTGATTTAACTAGTTTTAGCCAATAATCGGAACAAATTGAAAGTTCTATACCAATATAAATATGACGGTAGAGGCCGAAACAAATGCGTGTTGCAGTTTAATGGGCGAGTGTGACGTTCATAGATGGCTTCAAGCGCATTTGCCGCACAGTGGCTTGTTGTCGAGCACCGAGAATGTAGAATCCGTTACAGGGTTGCTGCATTTCTAAAAACGATAATTATACTAATTAATATTAATTATTCCATTATGTTTATACAATAATTTAGATTGATAAATTTAATACACGCATTTAAGTCAATGTATGCATTTAAGTCCGCGTACGTACAGTGCAAGTGAAGCAGTCACGGTGCCACTTGGCGTCGAGCGCGATGATGGCCTTGTCCACGATAGGGCTGGCGCATCCCGCGCACCGCGCCGCGAACTTGTCCGCGTAACACGACCCGCAGTACGGACGACCCGCCTGCACACACACATACTTTTGATCATAGAGACACCCGCAGAGAGATAGAGGAGACCGGGCCTACCGACCTGGCTGTATCCAGTCAGGATACCTGCCATTACAGTCAATTTATTAGTGGATTTGAAAAAGCCTTCAAGAAGAAGTTGAAACTGTCGTCAAAGATTTCAATAAGTTATAGACACCGAAGACTTTGACGGCTCGATTAGGTTGCATCTCTCGTAAGCTAGAAAAAAAAACTAATAGGTACTAAATAGGTTACCTGTTCCATAAAGCCACCTCCGCCGAGCTCCTTCTTACATCCCCCGCATACGAAGTGATGCGCGTGCCACGACACGCCAAGGGCTTGAATTACACGCTGTAAATAAGGTATTACATGGATCGTATAAAATAACTATTCATTTTGTAACTTTTATACACGTAAAATAATGTTGGTTAGGTTGTTCTTCTGCGTTTCTAAACCATTAAATCCATGGAATATTGGTGAATTGCTGCTCAAACTCTTCAATGGTCTTTAACCTAAGCAATGTATGCATTGCAAACAGTCTATACATTAAATTCTAACTAAATGTAAACGCTGACATTTCAATTGATGCTTGAAATTAACCAATAAAATACACACAAACCAAACAAACTGTACCGGAAACCTTAATATTAAATGATTACTTATTTTATTGACGAGACTATATTTTTATTACTTTTCATTCCCAAAATTATTAAATTAAAATAATAAATAAAGAACTTATATAGCGTAAATATTTCAGTGAATAAAAAAATTTAAAAAAATATTCAGTGAAACATCCTCTTCATATGAATTATAAATCAATTAGTTTCCCTCATATATGTCAATCCGTTGTCCCGTCGTTTCGTAAATAGCGTCCATTGTTCGCGATGACATCATGTTGTTTATAAAAAAAATATCATTCTCATCTGTTTTTGTACTAAGTGCTGGACTTGTTATTTATATCATTGATTTTAATTATTACTTTATGTAACGTAGTAATCCTTTATAGATAACGTGTAGGCACTTATTATTGTTGTTTTTTTTTTCTTTAAGGCGTATCTGATTGTCTTTAACTCATATTTTATGATATTATCACCTTTTCGGTATGAGTATTCTGTTTATGGCGAAGTTATTTATATAAATGATCAAGAGGCTCAAGTTCAAAGTTTAATCGCCTAAGATTGAGTAAATAGTAAACCAATATTATATAGTTTCCGCAATATTATTGAAGTAATAGTTTATCAAATACTGTAACAAGTCCAAAAGTCCGATTTCTCTAGGATTGAATTTGGTAGCTGGTTGAAATCTTTAAATCCAAGTACATTTGATTACGTGTTTACGATCTCGTTTATATCGTAAACTCTATTTCGAAATGCTTTATTCTCAGTTGCAATGATCTTAAATTAATTCTATCTTTATTAAGAGTAGAAAATTCTTACAATTCACAATTATATTTATATCCCGAATAAATTACTCGCCCACATGCCGTTGTGGTAGAAGCGAATTTTATTGTAAAAATAATCTGGCAAATTATTTGTTTCTAGCTACTTTGTTTTTTGGTGGTTAGATAGAATATGTTTTTATTGTATATAGTTTCATTTATTATCTACCTGTGATTAGAAAAATACATAATAAGATACAGCAAAATCTGTTATTAATTAGTTATCACGTATTTTTATGAATATTCCTTTTCGTGGGAGCCGGTTATGATTCACACTCATGTTGCTAAGAAAGATATTAAGGAAGCAGTCGGTTCGCAGGGACCTTAAAAGGCAAGGTTTCAATAATATTAGGATTCCGAACACCTGCTCGTGTATTACGATATTGTGTTGAATTGCTTTCGTTGGTTAAATAATTAGTCTTTTCAATACCGACTCTAAACACCGTCCGTGGTATTTCCCGATGATTTTAGTCAACAAAGCTTCTATTAACTGTATTTCTGATATTTTTATTTCCTTTATTTTATTAAAACCGTCGTATATCATATCATCGATCTAGAATAGGAACAATTTTTTTTTAATCAGTATTTTTGTCATTATCTTTATCATTTTTCTAACATACTAATAAAACATACATAAATTAATGGCGTAGTTTTTTGCCATACATCAGTTGACATTTTGTTCTGAGTCATCGCGAGACTTCTGAGGATGCAAGGTCGCTTGTAATTACAGACTTTTATTACTTCTGTGGTTCTTGTTTATCTGTTATAAAGAAACCACACATTCATATATGTTTTTGTTTACTTCTTTAATTAGAAATTAATTTTAATAAATGCAAAGAAATAAGCAGGTAAATAATGAATCCTACGAATAAGCCTGACTTCATTTGACTAATAATTATAACTGTAACTAAGACGGTGTGCTGTTAAGCGTGGGATGAGAGAGGCGGGTATATGGCGCTATATTTGGACGAGCTGACGTCACTTAATGACAATGATTTTCTCGTAATTTTTCCCTAAAGTTACCAATTAGTCACAAGTCAAATACATCTGCGGTTTAGGCTCTTACAAATTATAATATGGTTTGGATATTATTTTTTGATTTAAGGAAGTCTAATTAATTGGCTGTGATTTTTTTTTTGAAATTTTATCATTGAATATATAAATATAACGATATTTTCGACACTTCTATTATATTGTAAATAAACACTCGTTATAAAAATAAATGTGTATCAGGACATGCGATCTTATTTTATATTCAACAATAAGATCTCTTGAGAATGCAGTCGGTCAAATTAAGCCTAATGGTGTTTACGTGCTTGAAGTGACAATTAAATGCATCGAGACACGAGTATGTTTTCTCTAGACATTTTTAAATCTACATTAAATCTTATTATATTTGCTATTATCGTATTATTGTTAACGATCTATTGTTGAAACATTTTATAAAAAATTCTTCTCTACTTCAAAAGACGATAGTAAAAAGGCCACATTATTAATTTGGAGTACTTCATGAACCGCTGTAAGTCAACTTACGTCGGTGATGGGATCGCCGCACCCGTGGCACCGCGGACTGTGGTACTTGGCGTAGCAGATAACGCAGTGGACCGCTCCGTCGTGCTGGTGGAACTTGGCGCCGTCTATCGGCTTGTGGCATGTGTTGCACATGAAGTGCTCGGGATGCCACTTTTTGTTCAGTGCTGTGACTATCTGGAAACATATTTGAATTAGAATTTAACTCTGTGTGTTTAAAACAAATGAATGAACATTTGACGCATTTGAGTCTGTCTTCCAGGCTGGATAAATTCTGTTTGATTTTTGGTTTTCCAATGTGACCGGGAAAGGATTTTGTGACCGTCATGGAATGGGTATTAGAAATAATCATCTCCTATGCCTGTTCCCGTGCAGGAGTATACTTAGTCCACCTCTGGTGTCCGCTTTTGGAGTAATCGGCTAAGTTGATGACATGTTCTAGTATTTTTTATGAATAAACGAAAATAAACAAAAATGTTTGAAACGAAATTGTTTATCATTCATCAAATTAGTAATCTTGTGTTAGTTGAAGTCACTGTTCCAATTCGACCTGATTCACAAGTCACTAAACTACCGGTGGAATAATTTGTCTCGCAAATAAAATATCACATCTATTTGATTCATCGTATAAGTGAGAATGAATTGTTATACCATAAGTGTATCGAGTCCTTATACGACTATGTGGGTTAATATTTAATTCGTGTGTTATTGGAGAGGTATACATTTATTGTGATATCTTTATTGTATTTTATTTATCGAGTGCTCTATGTTTTATTTATTGTGTAAATCGATTATTATGCACACGACACTATTATTGTTACGATGTTATCGTTGATTGGGTACTTTATTATTAGTGTTGATATCGGCCGATTATTTGTTACTAAATAATGTTTTTAGAAGTAATTATATCAGTTCTAGAAGAATTTCGAATGTTTCATCATCGAATTAATTCATCGGAATCGACATATTTCTTTGAATAATTATTAGAGCCATCAATTTTGCTAACAGAGTGATAACAGAGTGCATATAAATGTTAATAGTGAACTATAATAATTAAAAGAGTCGGGTAATTCTCTTAATCAGATTTTCCAAAAAAAACCTGTTTCTTATGATAATAACGCAAATGATAGTGACGAAAATGTATCTATTGATAAAGATGCAGTGAGGAGATAAAAAACTGATTTGAATATAGCAAATATACATATCTGGATGAATTAATTTAATCAATATTTATTAATAACATGTAACTCTTTTTATAAACTGTCTCTGTCTCTCTCTCTCTCTCTCTGTCTCTCTGTCTCTGTCTCTCTGTACGTACTCTGCCTTGGATCGCTCCATTGCAGCTATTACAAATAACCGGCCCTCCGTCCTTGGCAGACTGAAACAAAAGAAAAACATTGTAAAATAGAATTTTCAAATACTCTCCAAATAAGTTGGTACCAACATTTTGACTGTATGTTTTTGTTATTGCTCTCAATCTAACTCCAACATATCTGATTGATAAAATTAGATATATTTATATATTTGTATTTGTACACTTAAATATTATCTTGTATTTGTACCACTTAAAAATGACATCACTTTATTGATAGATAAAAAAGGTTAATCACAAGGTCATAAATGGTGTCGGTGCCATTAGTAATAATATATATTAGTTTGTCTCTAGTTTTATTATTTCTTGTTAACAATATTTTTTTATTCAATTAGCTTGATGATAATTAATTGAAAAACGTTAGGATCAAAACTATTTTCTGGTATATCTAAAACAACGTATTTTTTGTTTTTTCTTCTATCTAATTAAGAAAGTTTTACTTCTGTGTCAGTATAATTTATAGAGATCTTTGAGAAAATTAATTGAGGATAAATATTTTTTAGGATGTTCCAATTCATACTGGATCACCCCGCGGTAGTCAACGGTTAATTTTATATTATGATTTAAAATAATAATCAAGTTACATTACTAGACGATGGTTGCGTCGGTGGTCGTACAATGTATGTACTGTAGGTACACTGAGCTTGTTTCAACAGTATTAATTGCCAAGCTGTCCTCTTGGCACTTGGCGAACAGCGCGGCCACTTATGATAATATATTTTGTGTTAATGATCGTTAATAGTGCTAAAGAATTGCCGGCAGTTAATCCTCCTTTTATACGAATGTCAGTTGGTCGGGGAGGTTGTGATATGTAAACAATAAATGATTCTATATTTATCAGTAAGATTTTTGTATTGTTGTATGTAGTTATTTCAGTGACGTGTCACAGGAAGCTGCCATGACACGTGACCCTGTCTCCGTGACACATATTTTTGGGTACAACCTTAAAGGGACAATGGATTTTGTGTGATGAATTTTAATATTATAATGATTGTATCAATTTTTTTAATGTTTTATTAAATACTGATTTTTAATTAAGCATACATTTTCTATACGACCTTGCTTGTGTGTAATTTTCTTTTCTATTACATATATTATAAATATATGTATTTTGATAATTTGTTTGAAACGTTTATAACGTAAACGCTGTGACACGCGGTGCGATGTAAGGCGGGGCAAGGTCGAGGTGACAGCCGACGTACGATTAGTATGTAGAGAGTAGACCATACAGTGTGTCTTGTCGATCGGTTTCAGCTGTTTGCAGTTTTAGAAGAGGAAAATTGTTATTTCTGTTGGCTTTTGCCTCCTAATAGACTATTAATATACACGAGGACGATTTAGTATTTAGATATGTTTGAATTTATACATGGCTATCACGAAACGGAGGTAGTTATAAATTGACCTATCATGATTGCTCTTAATGATAATGTAAGCTGTTTTTGTAAAGCCAGTCGTCTCCACGATGTAGTTGTATCAACTGTTTGAAAGCCATTAGTGTTTGAAATATTTTACATTTACTAATAATTAGCTAAAAAGTTATTTGCTTATTGTATTTTAGAATTTGGATTTAAAAACAGGAATTAATAAAAAATATAAATAAAAGTTTTCCGATTAAACATGTAAGTAGGTGACCCACCTACTTTGACATTTGAATGCTATTTTTTATTTTGAGCTCTATTTCAAATGGCCACACTAATGAATATATATAAGTGCAATAGTATGTGTGATGCTATATTTTGAACTCTCTTATCTGTGTGTGTGAGCCGGACCTGCTCTTGATCCCTTCCTCTATACCTTAATCCATGTTATTATTAATTCAATTACTCGTTAACTTGAGGCGTTTTCCTGTCAATGAATCACTTGTTATATTATATTATCAGTGTTATCGGCTAATGCTATTATGACTATACAATTTGTCACGGTTCTTAAAAGTATTAATATACAACTTTTAATAGATTAAGGTATTTCGAATACCGTTACTATTTTACGACTTTATACATCTAATATTAGAAATATCATTAAAATGTAAAGATTCTTTGAAACGTATAACATCTCACTCGGTTTGTTTAAATCCAGATCAGTTATTAACATTCAATAACTATTATATTATGTAAAATGATATATCAAAGATATTGTTATTTATAATACACGCTGAACACGACTGAACGGCCACCTTCAGTATTGTGCAATTATTTAAAGTATGAATGTCTTTATTAGCGCCGCTGAACATTACCTCCGTGATTCACTTGTTACGGACCGTGTGGTCTGTTTACTGAACTATTTGTTACGTAATTGGAGTTATTAATTTCTTTTTTTTTTTGTTATTTGCGTTATTTGCGTCGTTAATTTTTATTAAATGCTATATTTAGCTTGTTATTTATTTATCTGTCACCACTATGTTAATTATATTTTATCTGTATAATAATAATATTTTTTTCATGTAGTAGTAATTATCAGAACGCTATAGTTATAAGTTAAAATAATTTTCACAATTTTAATCGACTTCTATAATTTTGTAATCAAAATATGTAATAATATTGACATTAATGCATTATATTTAAAAACATCTCCGCCCTTCAGATTAGTAAAACTATTTCCATTCAGCAGAAATAGCACGCGCGTGGGAAACGTAAACGTTGATTGTCCACGAGACGGTTACCGCGAAGTTGAAATTTGATAGATTTTTGAGGATATATTACAATATTTTATTTGTTGTATTAAAATTTCATCGAATACACTATAATTTCAAGATTATTATAAGTGAATTTAGTGATTCTGAACGTTGTAGGTTTAGTCACCTTTATCTATTATCGTTCCAGTGACACGAGTGTTAGATATTTTGGCAGGTGATCTCTCGTCCAACAATGAAAGAGAACCGTGTGAAATGGTGAGCCGTTTTTATTTATAATTGTAATTCCGAAAAGTGTCTTGGGATATTTTTATTCGAACAAGTTTTAAATTTAATAGATTTATTTTATGTTGATGTTTAATGTTTCTTGAAATTTAGTGATCTCTGCTGACAAGATGCTGTCATAGATGCGTACTCTCGATTTAATAACATTATATATATATATATATATTCGTAATACAATTTACTGTCATTATATATTTAAATATATTGTCGCTGACTGTGGGTAATAAAAATTAGCCTTTGATAAAGCTATATTTCCTACAATTCTTTATAAACTTTAATTTCAGTTTAAAACAAAACACGAAGGCGTAACGAATAAATTGTCATGCATGGGAATAGATAAACAAGTGTTCAAATATATATATAGGTAGTAATATAAAGAACAGTATACGACTGGAACAGAAATATAGTGATTTAGAAAACAACTGCACAATCTGCGGAAGATCTAATAAAAGATAGCACTGAATATACGTGCGGATACATTTTCATGGCAGATTAGATGTTCTAACACTAGGTACTGAAATAACTCCTGAATCACTGAAGCACTGGACCATCGCGCTCGGTTCTTGTTTTGTTTGACTTTTCACTATGAATATAAATTGCTTGCGAGTCTTTTTGTGACGCTTGCGAATCATTTTAGATTAAAAGATATTTTTTTAATTTTTTTTTAAGTAAATTAAAAAAATAATAGGTACTAATTGAGCTTTCATGCTTATTTATACTAAGTAGTTTCCAACGGATTTTCGTTCTGTTCTTTTAGTTATATACTGCTTGTATAATATTGTAAGATTTATATATTTTATATAACCACTCCACAACGAGTTCAATAAACTTTAGTTGGCATTGTTTCACTGGTTTTTTTTTTTTGGTTTTAAGATGTTTTTGTATAAGAGGTTACAAATAGATTTTATGTTTTAAAAAGTTGTTATATATGTATATATATATATTTTTATTGTTATTTTATTTTTCTTTGAGATCTTGTTTTGTTTTATGTTTGTTTTAGTAAATTAATAAACATATTGTAATCATTAGTACTTACAATTGTTATTCTGACTTTGAATTTCATATTAAGATTCATACAAAATACATTTGAAGTTTACCATTTCAGATATATAATCATAATAATTTTTTCCCAAAACTCAAATACGGAAGAAAATAAAGAACTGTATATATTTTATCATATTATTCATAAATTAAATTTAAAATTAAAACACAACATAACATTCAATGCATTGTCAAAAAAAAAAAAAGTAGGGTAGGCTCTTCATAAGTTGCTATTATTGAAAATTGAGTAGCTACATTTTAAAAAGTTAATAATAATGTTAAATTTTGTGGTATAAATATAATCAATATAAAATAAGGCAGTTAATTTAAATGTATCGTAGAATAATAAACAATAATACAGTGTCAGCGTTATTTGTGATTTGTACAAGGATGCCGCGTCTCCCGCTCGTTAACTAAACTATTTATGTTAGTGTGGGTATTATTTGCCCTCGAGACCCTGGACACCTTGCCAAGGTTTCCCCTTCTATCACAGTTTATTCAAATATATATTTAATTGAAATTAATATTATCGACAATAATGAAATTATAAAATATATATCACTATACATTAGTGATGTAACGAATATTCGCATTTGAATTCGCATTCGCGAATATTCGCTTATTTTTATATTTTCGCATTTTTTACATATTCGCTTTCGCATTCGAAATGTTTTTGCGAATGTTTTACGAATATGAATATCAGAAAATAATAATAATTTAAAGATAATAGTAGTTCGTTTGTTCATGCATACTACCATGAAAATAAATTCATATCTTATATTTTTTATACAAGAAAAAAATACTTAACCACATTATAAGTCCTTTAGTATTCTTTATTTTCTTTATTTTGTGCAATGAGGCTTTATTTTGAATAACATTTAAGTTTTAATTATTTCAATATAAAATTTGCATTTACAACAAATTCTTATACGAATTTTTAACAAAAACTGTATATTCGCATTCGCGAATGTCGGTAGCCGATATTAACATTCGCATTCGCATTCGCGAATGTCCCAAAAATGACATTCGTTACGTCACTACTATATACGAGTACATATTCAGTGAGTTGGTTATCAAAATATAGTTAAAATACCGACCATTAAATTATATATAGGTTTTGAAAATTATAGTAAATATTTATTCTAGTTGGTTCTTTTTAAAAATCTTTGGACTTCTAATTTAAGAGCAATATAATTCAGAAGAAATGTTATCGTTACAAAAAACATTAATATAAACTGATTTAGATGAACATTAAAAAAAATACACAAATCCCTATTTGTATTTTAGCGTTAAAAATAATAGAATTGTCTTAGAATATATTTTAATTTAAGTCTAAAAATAATAAAATTATTTTTTGTATATTTTTCAATTGCTCACCATGGTATCTGGGTTTCCTTGTCAGAGCGTGGCGCACGTACTCTCTCGACAGATGCGCGGCGCGGACTGAACGACTGTATCAGAGGTTTAGTGCTGTAATAAACAATAAGGATTATCGCATTGAGTGAATGACTTGTGTCGATATTTGCTCTATTATTCATACACAAAAAAGCTACTGAATTCTAATAACTTCAGTGGTGTTTTAGTAAATGAAAGCGGTATGACAACACGCCTTCATATGTATTATCTTCATAGATACATACGTTTACGAAGGGCATAAAAAATATATAAAACTAATCATAGGAATATACTACTCCTGCAACTGTATACTGTTATTAGAAAGAGTACACTTTTTTCTTCTCTTTTTCTCCTCGTACTAGGAACTATATCTGTTATAAATATTACAATTCTTTATATAAATATATTTCATCGTCTAGTATTAAAGGCCTCGTAAAAAAAGGATTGTCTTTTCAAATACGCATAATAAGAACTGCTCCCATTACAACACTACACAGAAATAAGCGTGTTATCAAAAATGACGCAAGCGATGCACTTAGAAGAAATTACACGGATTGAATTAAACTCGCTTGTAAATATATATAATATTAAATCACGAAGTTACCTTAAATTAATAAAAAAATATTTATCTAACTTCACAACTAATATCTACCCAATAAATTATTATAATGGTATTACCTTTTTCATGCCACACTAGATAATAAAACAATTGATATTTATAATAAAATGCGAATGTGTGTTTGAATCCGGTCGTTATATTCAGATGCATGGGATAAAAGCAAGGTCGAGGTCGCGACACGTCTGGATCTCTCGTAACATCAACTATTAACCAGTTTATTTTATTTGTACACTTAGCTTTCAATGACTTACATATAACTGTAATATGTTTCACATTTAAATGTATTATGTTTCATTAAACAACTGTACAATCTACTTAAATGTACATTTAAAGTATTCTTCCATGAACTAAGGACTAGACGGAGCTTTTAAAAGGATTATATATATCCTGTGTTTTACATGACATTATAAACGTTATATGGCTTACAATAAACGATGCTTCCTTTATTGTAATGGAAGTAATATTAACCTTCACTTATGGCAGAGTCCAGAGCTTCAATTTGGACCGGGAAGCTGTGAGGTGACGAGGTTGCTGCGTCAGCTCTGTGGCGGAGACGCAGTGGGGTAAGCTATCACTTTTTTTTAATTTTATTATCCTAGTATTCGTGCATTACATCATATTTCCACTCGTAAGATTTTTAGAATAATTTCAATTTGAATGATGTGGAACGGCTATGGGTGTTTTTGATGAAACAGGGGTGGGTTGCAGTCGCAGAGAACAGAGGAGAAGTTTGCGCATCCGGCTCTCTCACCCACCGTACGAAACGTATCTATAATAGCTACTTTGAGCCGATCTTGAAAATATAGTCAAAAAAGCCGGTACACTACCTGCAAACAAATAGCTCCAGCTCAGCTCACTTAACCTAACCTACAGATGTTTTTGAAATACATAAATATAATCTAACCTGTATATTGAAATGTTTAAAAATTACAGTAACTTCGTATCGTACTTAAGAAGCAAGGAATTTATAAAAAAAAAATACCTATGTTATCACGTTTACAGAGGTGACAAATAGTTTTGGTCAAACATTAGTAACAAGTTATAATTTTAAATTAAATATTAGTCAATTATAAGGTGTGAATATCTTAACATTAGCCGTTAATGCTATTAAACTAACACAAATCACACTTAATCTAAACATACATCTCTGTCTATTATCATAAATCAAAAGGAGATAAAAATATTGAGAATAATATAAAAAATAATAAAAAAGGAAATCCTACTGTGAAGACAAA
This sequence comes from Dircenna loreta, assembly GCA_963555665.1. Lineage (NCBI taxonomy): Eukaryota > Metazoa > Arthropoda > Insecta > Lepidoptera > Nymphalidae > Dircenna > Dircenna loreta. The sequence continues at coordinate 12,247,376 of OY743092.1, forward strand.
AACGTGATTGCTAAGATATATGATGGTGGCTACTTATATGGCTGTCTCCCGCCATGACGCGTGGGACAACCCACATTGGACTACACAGAAACAGAAATGAATCTATTAGTAATGATCCAATCTGATTACATTTAATAATCACTTTTTCAACTATGTATCCTTCTCTTTTCTCAAATCCACCGGCATCAGGTGTCCCGGTACTAAAAACCTTGCCTTAAATTTATTCCTAAACCAACATCGGATAGTTTTAAGTAGGAGATTATAAACTAAACACCAAAGACCTCAAAGCAAAACACCAAAAAAACTTTAATATATATTGTCTATAGATATGTAATAAAATATTTTCCAATAACACCTCATCACACCCACAGTGGTATAATAATAAATTGTCTATGTGTGTGATATATTATTCTCTATGGAATCGTAACCGTTACATTATCTAAATTAAAAAAAACAATGTACAGAAAATGAGTTTTTATTGTCTCTTCACAGCCCTCATTACATGTCAAAAACACCGAAATATCCGACAGACTTTTAAATTTTAAATTTAAAAGTCTAAACTTAACAAGTTTAAACTTGTAATATTCTTACAATTACTTAATTATAAGAAACTTAAACAGACTTTAATTTCGCTTTGCATTGATTATTATTTTGCATTAACATTATAGATATTCCATATACACAAGGAATATTCATAAATAAATCCAGCTTTCATCTCTTATAGTGATTTTGATACATAGAAATGTATGATATCAAATGGTTTACGAATGGTTCCATATTTGACTCATGAGGATAATTCATATTAATTTACTTTAATTTAATGATTCACGTCAAGGATTCAAATGTATAAATGAACCCAATGTACCTGTTTTTTTAGTTGTTTGGTGATATGTCAAAACGTTTACAATATTAGTTTCGATTAGCTGTATCATATTTGTGATAAATTGGCTGATAAGTAATTAACTCTGGATAATGCGACCGCGAAAAATATGAACCTGTAACAATATCTTAATATGTAACCTGTAACAATATAAGTAAAAATTCTGTTCTGGATAGTATCTAGCTGTTGTTAGCTAGTAGCTATAAGTACTAATTAATTATCATCGTAGTGCCGAAATTCAGATATCCATATTTTTTTATAATTCTATTAACATACGCGATATTTAGTATATCTTGCAATTTCAGCTTTTCTTTACAACGTTTTTGAAATGTCAATTGAATAAAAAAAATATGATATAACAAGAACTTTTTATTAAATATTACTGACGGCCTGAATGAAGCTACGTGAGTAATGACTAATTTAAAATACTTTAGTCATACGGATCGACGTCGCTTGTCAAAATTTTATTAATAAAATATTAGCGACTCTTCGAACTGTCGATGGTTTAACATATCGGTATCTTTTCGTGAAACAATTGTTGTTATTTATCAAGTACGTCCTACGTGACCATGTACGGATTACGTGATAACGGTAATGTTGTTTCTTGGTATTTGTTTTTATATAGAATTATGATTGACTTTTGGACTCTTAAGCAACAATTACTTTATAATGAGAGATTAGTGATGGAAATAAACAGAGCTATCGCTGTATCTAAAAGCACCATGAAACGCCTTATTTTAGAGAAACAACATGCTCAGGCTAGTAACGAGACTGCTAATTCGAAACTACCTTCAAAGGCCGTTGGAAGTGACGTGACAGTTAGCGACTGGGATGAAACCTGGACTGGATCACGATTGTCAGAAATAACGATTCTAGAGAGAGAATAGCTTCCAACAAGTTCCACAAATCCGTATAAAACTATTTTAGCTACATATTAAAAGTAGAGTTCCTATTTGCATTCAAAAATTAGAAATGATCGGCTTCACAGCGATTATAATTTTTATATAATTTATTATTTAATACGGTCGGATAAAGGTCACATATTATTAATTGAGGACCAAACGTTAACCCTAAATAACCATTGTGTTGCAACATGCGCTTGCATCGTCCCATTGTTTCATTTGTAACGAGGATAGCCCTCTACACACGCACCATGAGATCATACCACGACATGTTAGTGTTAAATTGTTCAAGAGAACTTCATTTGAATAACAACATTGAATTCACTTTAAAACTGCAATTGAAAATTAGTGTTGGGTAAATTCTATAAAGTCACTTTTAATACAATGTATTTACTAACGCAACGTAGGTAGAGAGAGGGTGCTCGTTGCTTTACATAATAAAATAATTCTTTTACTTCCGCTACAATTGAATATGAGTTTATACCTCAATATCTATTTATAAACATAGATCATGTAGATCTTATAAAGCTTATTATAATACAAACTTTAGTTTTATATTATAAAAAGTATCGTTTTATTAAAATATCTAATTAAGTACGTTAATACAGCAGCAGATAAAGTGACAAATAACCTAACCTAACCTTTGTAAAAACATTTTGATGCACCCAAGCTATACCGTTTCAGTACGTTACTGATACAGGGTCATGGCATTTAAAAAGTATGGTCGTCCTTCAAATGCCACCCTGTACCAGTCACCCTATCCGCTATCTAGCTTCCGTGTTCGAGTCCCAGGTCAAGGGCATTGTCTGAAACATTCTATCTATACTCGATGACGTGTCTTAAGATTTAATGTAATACAATGATAATATCTTAATTCATTGCAAGTTTATAGATTTATTTGACTAACTTTGAATGTACCGTTGTGTATTTAAATATAATATTTAATCATTGAATAATACGCTCATTTTTATTAAGTGTGTGTAATATTTTGTAACTGGACGTGTTAAAGTAATCGCAGCCAAATATAAACGCTATGACATCAACCGCGAGGCCGACTCAATCTAAAACGCATTGCACAAATCGCTACCAATTGCTTTATTACCCTGGATTTACTTGAACCGTCTGGAATTGACGAAGTTATTACCAGAGATTATCTGCCTGATTATTTTATTATTTATTTATTTATTTTAAAATATTTGATAGCAACAATTACAATGTATCTAGGTGTCCTAAAACACTCATGAGTTTATATGGACACTGCACTTTCCTCAAAGGCAAAAATCACATAAAATAAAGATTAAAAACTTTCAAATTTTAAATTAAAATTCAAAATCTATGTTATGGTTTATTTGATGTGTATTTTTATAGAATTAGCTTCTGTCCTTAGCTTGCTAGCGCTATACATATTAATAGGAATAATAATTTATTTATTTGCAAGCATATGGTACATTATGTTATCAAAATGAAAATAAAGTTACATATACGTTTTTTCGGTGTTCAAAAATTGTTACTCAAAATAAAAAAAAAAACAAATTCATCATAATCAGCTTAGACTGAATGGCATATTATTTAAATATTTATTTTAGTAAAATAATATTTTACAGGAAAATTAGGTATTTATTGATTAAAATACATTTCAAACATGTTACAAAAATATATGTATACCATTTTTCAAATACCTCAAACATTATATCTTCAAATTGTTTAGGAAAAGATAGTTATAGACTCTAAATTGGTATACAGTATACATTATTTCAATATAAAGCATTTTTTTGCTTCTGAGCCCATATTAGCTTGAGAGCCCGTGGGCGGCTGACTATATGTATTTGACCTATAGGTTTTTGTACAATGAGGCCCCTAAAACTATTGTAAAAAAAAAAATTGAAAGTTATTGACCAGATCTGCCATTGATATATTTTACTTATCTCGTGTACAATAGGTATAGGGCTTCACTGTAAAACCCCAGGTCTGGTCAGATACCTACAGGCAGCCCACTGGCTTTTAAGCCATATAATTCGTTTTCATTTTACTATTGATTTGAAAAATATTCTAGTTTTGTTTTACAAAAATACACAATATAAATGGATTTCCCCAAATATAATACCACATCTCAGACACATATCCATGATATGCGAGTACTGCTGCTTCCCGAGTCGTTATAGCTCTAAAGTATTTTCTATATGCTATATTTATAAAATTCTCGAAGATATAAGAACTTTTTGACATACTACGCCATCTAGTAGACTTCACTGCAACTACGTAGCATTATGTTTTCCTAGTTTTTTCTGTAAAGATTTTCCTACAAATTTTACGTTTTTTTTTTTTTTTGGCGTAATATTCATCAGGTGTGATTAATATGTAACGTACCTACTTAATATGCCTACCTAAACCTATAACATCTACTAAAACGTGCGCTAGATTTTAAGACATCTAATAGGAAAACAGAACTCATATGTGTGTATTTTGCTTTGTGAATCTCAAAGAAAGTGATGTTAAATGAAGAGAGGAGTGATTAAAATCGGTGTTTTACTCGTAATGATGCATTATTTATTATTTTATATATTGATTTGAAAATTAAATAAGGGGTTGGTCGTCCATTAATCACATGAGACCCGATTTATCGGCAAAAATTATAAAATATCACAAGGGGGGAGGGGGGGTAGCAGTAAGATATCACGTGTATTTATTTTTTCGTAATTTTTAAACGATTATTAAACGTGATTCTTTAACCGCAAAGAGTCGAGTATTCCTCCATTCTTCAAATGGAACTTCAAATAGCTTACTAAAAAAATACACGTGATTTTGGGGGGGGGGGGGGAGTATTTAAAACATCACCACGTATCATCAAGGGGGAGGGACGACCCCTAAGCTAAGATATAGATTTAAAAAAAAAAGAAAAAGACACATTATTCAAAAGACAAACGTTTTGCGCCGATGGTACCTAATACACTAAAATTTATTAGGTATATAAAAATGCCCATGGCACCTATTAAAAATAATATATTCTAACAAATCCCACCCCACATGATATGTTATGTCGTTACAGTCTAGACAACGCTCTCTGGGAGTCTGATCCCACCCTCGAAGGTCACCTTGACATGTATAATATTATATTAAAATATTTTTGTAATATAGACGTTTCACATGAACCACCAAGAGTTGCTATGCTGATGTTTTTTTTAGTATAACAGTTATACCCCGCCGTAATCACGTCATTTATATCTCAATTTTGCCCGACTAGTTATATATAAAATATAATATACATATGTATACATATATGCATGTGTATATATGATGGTCATTGTAGATAACAAAAGTCTAAATAGAAAAATCATAGTAGTTTTTGTTCCGTTTTTTTTTTTTAATAAATAAAAGCTACTTCTATGTATTTAGAGAGCTGTCTCATTACTAATAGTGATCGTATCTTCTCAACAGTAGACATGGCTCTAAATATTATTATTTTAAATGTTTGATATAAATGTAATTGTTACTAACCGATACAGCAGCAGAAGTGAGAGAATATCTGGAGCTAAGAACGCTCAGCTCCTTTGCGTGAGCGGCGGCGGGGGCAGCCCGCGGCCACCCAGCACGCCGCAGCTGCTGAAGGTAACGATGTCTATAGGAAAACAATATTTTAACACTTCTTGTATGTCTTAGGATCTATTTTTATATCCTATGACAATTTCATACATCACCACCGTTCATTTCAATAAATTCTGCCGAAATAAAAAAAATATTCCGTATATATGATCTATCTGAGGATTAAACAATCGGCTCTTAGTTGTATCAGTAGGTTGAGTCATAATATTTAAAAATCTCTACCTAATATGTGGTTTTTAATGTGTCTTATAATATAAATTAGTTGACATCATTTGTGTTTTAACAATGTTTCGTGTATCGCGTTTTAATAATTTGCTATATTTTTATTTTCTACATATATTTCAGTACTTTTTAATATAGATCTTAGAGCACTAACAGCTTCTAACTATGATACACATGTTATTTCGAGTTTACTTTTATTATACCACAATAACATTTTGTTTAGATCTTAGAAGAAACGATTCAAAAGAAAACCCCAAAGTCATTATTTCCAAAACCGCCGCTGTCGGCTCGTGACAGAGAGCGGTATCGTATGACCTTCAACATCCCGGAGCAGGTGACCGACGACATGTTCCAATACCGCACCAAGTTCGTCCAGCACATGCTGAGCAGCGCGCTCTACGCCAACAGCGCCGTCGGGAAGCCCTGGGAGAAAATTGGCAGGTGATTTTGTCTTGTGGCTGTGACGACCGCTGAGTTGCGAGTTCAATTCCCACGCTCGACGATTCCTTGTGTGTTTTCGTGATTTCACTTTTAGACACCCCGTGACAATAACTACTATTACGAGTAGGAATATAAAAAATCTGATCATTAAAACGTAAATATTCATATTTTTTAAATTAGTCCGCTTAAATTACAACAATAATAGGGGTCAGGTTACAATCATTTACATTCAAAATACCATCAAAAATAGATCCGACGCGAGGAAAAAAAATGACAAGGGTCAAAGGTCACAAAGCTCCGGTTTTTCAGCGAAACGGTAAGATTTTTCATAAAATTAGCTCAAACCAAAATTGTATATCAGGTAATAATCTCAATCTCAATAATAGAGAGTCTCACTTATCCAGGTTCTACTTAACCAGGTTTCACTGTATTTATTTTATATTTGTGAGTTACGCTAACGGATAGAATAATATTGTTTCTTGTATTAAAGCTTCGGTGCTGTACTTACTTATACATATAATGATGATTACAACTCTTTAAATTTTTGAATCATTTATGTCAAAAACTAGCTCTTAGAAAAAAGTATTGAAACATTTTTTGTAGATAATTACCTGATGTACAAATTTGGTTTTGGGCAATTTTTTTGTTTTGTTTCCTTTGACCCCTAGATTTTTTTTGATAGTGTTTTGAACAATCCTACCAATTTTAGGTGTGAATTTTTGTAACCTCTGATAATTGACCGGACTAAATTACATTTATTTTATTTGTATAACTTGAATTTTATTGTATTTTATCAAAAAACCAGTAATTTCAATTAAATGATTAGGTTTTTTATTTAGAATACAGGGTTTTTAGATGTTTACTGATTTGTGGGGGTTTTTTTAGTTTTTAACTGATTTGTGGGGGTTTCAATAATCTATTTTTACAGAGTGTCTGATCACATAATCGACGAGCTTCTCTTAAACTGTGCTAAAGAAATGGAGCTTTTCGTTGAAGATTTATACCAGAGTGAAACATGTTAGTTTTTGTGGCAAAAATTGTGTTCATTGTAATAAAATTATCAGTCAGTTTACATACTTTTATTTTAAATATAATTCAATAAGTACTCGTAACATGATGGCCAAATATAATTATTGCTTACTATTAGCATTTCAGTCTTACAAAAAAAACTTTATTTAATTGCAATTTGTTTGTTCAGTAAATAATGCTCGGATTACATGCTAAATTAATAATAAATTAAGGCACTTACACATAAAACTAGGTTTATGCACCCGAATATGTTTTAAAAAGATTAAGACCACCCAAAACAATACAAAATATAAATTATAGTTCTCCGGAAAAGCACTGGCATCACTCAATTTTAAGTTAGACTTGATCTTCGTTGTTCATCATTCGTAACGAATTTAACACTGCCCCATATTTGGTTTTCTGTCTATTTAGCGTGTCGTTCTTTTCCTTTTTCGCCATTTTTGGTATGCTCTCAATACTGGAAGCATCTGTCTGGTAAGATTCTTCTGGCGTCGGCGGGTTTGATGTCATTAATCTTCTTTTAGATAAGTGAGGTCCGCCGACGGCAAATATGTGCTCTAATTTTGATTTTAAGTCTTCTCGACTTAAGGTAGTCTCTTCTTCCTGTTCATCGTCAGAAGGTGCTTTATTTTCATCAGCGTCAACATGACGCAAATTCTGAGCCGCTTGTTTGGACATTATTTCTTTTTTCAAATCAAAAAACATTACAGGTCGTTCTTGTATTGTATCAGAATTTACATTTTCTACTGCATTACCAGTTGAGTTCGATCTTCTTCTAGGAGTGTCATCTTCACTATCATTAGCCATTTTATTTTGGAAAATATTTTCCAGTTTAGACATAAAGTGCATTTGCTTATCACTGCCAAACACCATTGGCGTGTCATCATTTGAGTTAATTGACTGAACACTCTCCCTAGGCTGATTTTTCTCTTCTTGTTCTATTTGTCTTTTTGGAGGTCTAACAGATATTGTATATGATTTCTTAAATGCTGAACTTGCGAAGAAATTTTCGTCCAAAGGAGGTGGGATTGGAATGTTTGACATAAAATGCATTTGCTTATCATTGCCAAACACCATTGGCGTGTCTTCATATGAGTTATTTGATTGGAAACTCTCCCGAGGCTTCTTTTTTTCTTCTTGTTCTTCTTGTTTTTTCGGAGGTCTAACAGGTATTGTATATGAATTCTTATTCACTGAACTTGCGAAAAAATTTTCGTCCAAAGGCGGTGGGACTGGAATGTTTGATATTTCTTCTTTAAAATCTTCCATTGATTCTCCAAGAACTGTTTTATCTAGTGTATCCGAATAACCGGACTCGTCTGTCCTAGAATTAGCATCACTATCGTTGAAAGCGGTCACTTCTTCTTGATCGCCGTTTTCGTTATCACTAGTTTCAGTTTCTCTGTCGCCATTTTCTTCTTTTTGTTTTGGCAAATCTTCTCTATGAACTTGAGCAATAACATCATATTTAGATAATCCTTGATTATCCTTAGATGCATCCGACCCAGCGTCTGATAATTCATTTATTAGTTTTATATGAATCGTTGTTTCTTGCGGTTGAGGTTCGCTAATATCTTCTTCTTTCTGTTCTTTTATTTCACCATAAGATTCTTCTTCAGCTTGTAGCACCTGATCCAGCAAATCTATAATCTTTGCTTCCTTTTCTTTAGTGTCCTCTATCAAAGCATGTTGCACTATTATCTCTTCTGTGATTATTGGTTGTTTAATTCGTATAATATTCTGTTTTATGTCAACTTGTATTTCATCCTCATGCTCATACGCGCCTCCTGGATTACTACGCCCGATAGTATCAGGAGGTGTAGGAGATACGACGTATATCTGTACTGGCGGTTTTCCATTTGCATTCACATGTGTGGCGTTTATGTTGCTTTCTAAAGTATTGTTTACTTTTTGCTTATAATAACACACACAAAATATATAAACTGGTATACCTGTAACGATTATAATAATAATAATAGCTTAATAATTATATTCAATGCAAGATATTATTTATAACTTTTACGGTTACTGATTTACAAAATATAGTGTTTAAAATAAAATCATACCAATTGCTATCCATATCAAAATTCGAATCCAGGTCTGGAGTCTTATTAGAAGCATCAAGTGAATGTTCACGTATATGCTTAAACATGGAATAAGTGGCACAAGAGGAGTCTGAAAAGGAAGAATAAGTATCTTTAACGAAAACATGAAAATAAGTAAAACAATAACAATGGTTATTTTACATTTCATTATACCACGTTAGTCGAGTAACTTATGAATGTCTTATACGGGGCAAAATAACTTCCACAATAATTAAAGGATCAAAACCACTTCTTCAATAGTGTGTAGCACTGACGCACACCTTAAAAGCTATATCCTCGTTGTTCTGAGGCTGCAGAGCCATAACGGCCAGCAGCAGTACGGCGGCGGCGTGCAGCACCACCAGCCCCGCCAGCGGACGCGCTGCCAACGACGCCACCAGTGCAGACGACACGCACGTGCATACTGACAGAGAGTGACATTGACTATTGAAGAGGTTTACTCGTTCTAGATAAGATATATGCCTATAAATTGGCCAAAAAATCTCTTTTTCGATTAAGGTGCACGAATCAACGTTCTTCTGTCATAGTAACATTCAAGATCTGCGAGATACCTTCCGATGTTCTGCTTTACCAACTATGCAAGGTATTCCGGTAGGTATCACTGTACTGAATTTTTTCACAATGGCAGTTAAATTTATAAAAGTCATTTAGATGGGCTTGCTTACTTATTTACATTACAGAGTGACATTTCATAGTAAGAATACAAAGAATTACTTACTAAATAGTAATAGTAAAATGTTAATAATATTCGAAGTTGTCCTATTCGGAATCCGATGACCGAGTCCAATAACTTGCTTTGCGGTCCACTCCTGGGATGTTGCATTCGAACGATACCTATATATTAAAAGAGTTTTTTATTAGAACCCGCTTCACCGTGACCCAAAAACATTGAAAGTTTGTTTATTCATTTTTCAGCAGAAATACAAAATACAGTGATATGCTATCTACTTCAAAAATTATCGATTATCATACAAATTTAACTCTAATGATTATTTATACCAATGATTTTTGTTTTGTGATAAAATAATAATAAGTCTTTATCACGATTTCTTTCCTGTTTTTTTTACGTAACTAATATTGTATACGAAATTACTTTAATTGCAAAAAAGACCCTGACATTAAACCTCTGGCATCCAAGCTAAGACTAAAGTGGTGCTATTTCTGCCGGAACTCTCTTCAACATTATACAGATAATTTTTTCGTCACGGGAAAAATATAATGAATTACCTTAACAATATAACACACGATGCCACAATAGTATATGCTAAAAGGGTCCCAATACACATCATCAATATTAACTCATTTAATTCCAATATGGCTGCAAGTAGAGCTGAAAACCAAAATTGATTAAATAAAAGGTAAATCAACTGAAATATCTTTTATTATAACTGGGTGATTTAATTTATGATAAGTATAGCAAGTATTACCAATCACTACCGTAGATATTAATGTAGCTATAGTCGGAGACTTTCTTTTCACAGTGACTCTGGACAGCCAGTGGAACATCAGACCGTCCGACGCCATGGAGTACAGCAGCCGGGGAAGAGGAAACATTGACCCGTAGAGACTAAAAAATAAAGATGTTAGTTTACATAAAGTGTATGTTTAATACTGATTGCATTAAACTGTTAGGAGGCTGAGTGGACAGAAAATTGTTCGAATAAATAAGTAAAAATATTGAGACTGATGCACTGTGATTCATATAAAAACCGTTAAAAAGTTTGCAAGCATCACATTTTTGCTGATTTGTAGATATAAGTGTTTTTACTGATTAATTAGAAATTTTAACTATTTATTTTTTTCAAAAAACACAAATCACAACATAAAATTACCAATCCGTCTTATAGTTACTTGGAAATCTATCACTCCGTTGGTAATTTTGACTAATGCAGGGAATATACCCTCTTACAGTGGCTAAGCTTTGTATTACAATACTCGTTACTATTATATTTTAGAGGACTTATTTCAGCGTCTTTTATATACGAATGCTAAATCATGAATTTGGTTATATATAAGAGTGGTAAGTTATAAATATAGTCGAATTCCTGTCAGTACCTGGTCGCTATCCCAACAATGGCCCCGGCGGTGACGATCCCGCGCGCCCAATCCCAGCCGGCGTACGAGAAGGCTGTCGCCACTGACGCTACTTTCTCCTGGAACCATTTAATTATTTTAACCAAATAATCATATATTAATACTAAACAGTTTTGGAATTTTCATGCTTGTATATCCATGTATGTCATTTCTCAAATTGTAATGAAAATATAACATAATGAACTTATTTGCAAGTCATTCTCGTACGTGAATCCAATAAACCACATACACATGCGTTGAAATAGGTGACACTCTCGTTGTAAAAATAATCAATAAAACAAGTTAGAGTTCTGCAACTGATGAGGGTTAAAGAGTATTAAAGAAAATTTAATAAATATTTAATATCGTATTTTTAATTGTTTAACAAACTTGTTTACCTACTTTGTCGAAAACATTCTGTTTTACTCTACAATATTTTTTATTTTGCTTATATTGACCAATTTTTATATTTCATATTAATTTAAAAATTTAAAGTAGCCTAGCATTTTAAAAATTTATTTTATAAATCCGGCGCGCTCTTGTAGTACCGCTAAGTGAAACATCATATAAATACCTGCAAGTAATAAGGCATCATCATCGTGACTACAGTGGCGACTCCACCGTAAGCCAGGACCACTATCACCTGTGTCACCATTATGGCCGTCGGTATCGAACTGCGCGGGTTCCGAACCTGTCATTCGGGAACAGCTTATCAAGGTATTCCGTGCAAAATTAGGAATGGAGTTTATTTATTCTAACTCTTTTTTATAATCGCTTTTTTAAAAAAACGTTCATCGTTTAGACTATACTATACTATAGAGTGTATATACATTGACACAAACTATAGTATTGCTTTATATTTTATTGGATAAAACAATATTCCTATACATAGGACTTAAACAACGATAGCAACTACAAATTCACATTACGGGTTATTAAACAATATAACGCTTACCTCTTCGCCAGTGGAGCTGATGCTGTCAAAACCAACAAACCCATAGAAACAGACGGCAGCTCCCCGCACCATGCCCCACACTCCGTAAGGAAAAAACCCGCCCACACCACGGCCCTCTGGCACCTCTGCCGCTGGTATACTCCAATTGCTTGTATCCGCTGCATTATATTTTATTTAGTGTAAAGTATTTACTTATTTTAAAAATACAGAAAATAACAAAATATATATTCTGTAATATTTATCCATATTATATAATTTAGATTGTAATCAGATTTATATCAGATTACAATCTAAATTATAGCTAAAAAAATCGAATTTAACGAAACTAACATCTGGAATAATTCAGTACCCAAAACTTAATAATTTCGGCAAAACTGTAAAGGTTTATTAACAACACACAACAACTGTTTATTAACATTATTTATTTGGGCTTTTTTATTTTCAAATATAATTAAATTATATGCCAAAAACCTCAAAGTTGATTTACAAGAAGAAAATAATATATACCAATTATATAGTAATTACAAAATTATATTATTAAAAATGGAATAATTAAAACTAAATAATAAGGATTTGTGCATATTATTGATTAAAATTAATTATCTACTTAGATAGCAATAAACACCTGAATCATATTTCTAAAACTTAATGACTAATGAAAAATACCTTTAAATGCGCCTGCGCAGATAATGAAAGCGATGACAAGTATATTGACGACCGTCAGCAAATTGTTTACAAATGTGGATTCGCGAACGCCAATCGCCAACAGCGCTAAAGAAACAAAGTATTGGGTTTTCATAAAATCTAAAATTTGTTCATTCCCCATAGTTTAGGTCCTCTATTAATTGAAAAAAACAGAATAAATGTATGTATGTAATGTTTTTCAAAAGAAGGATTTTATGAGTGAAATGTACTGATGGATCAACCTAGAATAGTCTAGTTAGGAGCATTATAACTTTTTACCATTTAAATCTCTGTTATCAATATGAAAGAAGAACTTACATACCACCCAAAATGACGACTACGAAGAATGAAAAGAAGTCGAAGTAAGGCGAGAAGTTCGTTGAGTATATAGGCACTACGGACTCCAGCCACGATGACATGGTGTAATTGGTTATTGAGTCCACATACATACTGAGACCTCTGGCTACACTCGCCGTTCCTGATAAAGTAATGCACCAATATGTATGGTAACTGAGATGATAACAATATTTATAAATGTGAATAATTACTGAAGTTCAATTTTAGAAACGAACACTTTCTATTTATATACATATTAGAATTTATATTCATTCATAATTTACCAAACGTAAGTTCAAGCATCATGTTCCAGCCAATGATAAAGGCTACGATCTCCCCCACAGTCACATAGGTGTAAATGTACGCTGAACCCGCTTTTGGCACTCGGGCGCCCAACTCAGCATAACACATTGCTGAAACAACCGCTTTCATATAAATATCTAGAAATGTTTTGGTAGTGTTAACTCGAATTTTGAAATTTCATTTCAATCGTTCCGGGTTTGATATTGGACTATTTACCGGCAAATACCGCTGCAAAAGCTGCAATTAGGAACGAGAGCACAATGGAAGGGCCGGCGAGGGTCAGTGCCACGGATCCTACTAACACGTACACGCCTACGCCCAACGAGCTGCCAACACCCAGCGCGGTCAGATCCCATACTGACAGACATCTTAAATACGATTACAAAACTTGGTTAAGATTCTTCTTTATATCGTGGTATATAAATTAATTTATCGTTCTAAATCATCTACTGGAAAGAAAAATCAACAAGGAATTCAACGATTAACAAAACCAACCGTAATATTAGCTGTCTGGTGTTACCTTCTCAAACTCCCGACGTCCAGTTGATCTGGTTCGAAAACTCGCCGCCGCAGCAGCGTTCGCCACTTGATACCCATGGATCAGCCCAGCCCTGATGCTTGCGGTCCCTGCATTTGGACACTCAACACGACCTGACAAACCATCCGTTTTTAACTACATTACTGCTGTATTTTTTCTGAGGTATATTTAATCATGTATGTAACAGGATTTTATCTAATTTAGTTTTAACGTTCTTGCCCTTATTGGAATAAATTAACACTTCATTATAACAAGAAATAATATAAGTGAAAAATGTAGGTATACTTGACAGTTATGACATTATTCTGTATTAGTATATATGTAATTAATTTATAATATCAAAACACGATGCAATAAGTATTTAATTTTAGAGGAAAACTAACTCACCATAATAAGTTGTCTATTTATAGGTAATGTTTTCTTATATTATTTCTTAGATGATTATTTCTAATACAGATAGCTTAAGAACCAGTGCGGATTATACAATTTTAACTACTTATATGAAGCTGAAGTAAAATATATTACTATATATTGATCGCTCAACATTCATCTTAACCTTTTATTAAATTCAACCTCAACATCTTAACCCGTAGGTAATATTTTTAAACATTATTTTGTGAACTTTACAACTTTCAAAACTAACACACCGATCCAATCGCTATTAAATTTGATCAATCATATGACATTACCGATCTTGATCAAATCTGATTTCTAGAAATAATATTTATATACCTAAAATGCTTACCAACGTACTAAAAGGTACGTTTTCAACATTTAAGGTATGTGTGGTAACCTAACTTTTTCTTGGTGATTCAAAATACAAGGTTTTTATAAAGATATTACTGTTTTTTTTTATTCAAAACACTACAGACAAAGAAGTTAAAAAACACAACTTCATCTAACAGATAGATAATGAACGCATTAATTTAAAAATACGGTGATTTCTGCTATCGCCATTTGTAAATATTTATTGTAATATATTTGGCACTGTTTTAGAAATAACCTTATTTTAGATGTGCTTCTGATAAGCGATATAACGAAGGGCATAATTTTAAAAACTGTCGCATTCGCATTAGAAGGTATGTCACATTCGCATTTGCTTTAGTAGGTATGTCACATTCGCATTCGCATGTCGCGTTCATTTCGCATGAGAACATAACAAGTTCAGAACTAGAAACTATCTTAATTCAATAACTAAATAACCTGGAGGAGAAAATGAAGTGCATAACGTCATAACATATTCATGTTCCCTCCATATTGTATATGTATATGTATTACGTTTATTAAATACTTAGACTTTACTTACTATAAATTATTTATTACTTCATCCATGAATATTAAATTTGCACGGAAACCTGTTTTATCTTATACGTTGTTTAATCAAAGTATTTATGCGTTCCGTAAGTAACATTAACAATTTTACCTAATTTAGCTTTTCATAATCCCGTACCACTCCCACTACATGTCACTGTGCTTGAAAGCGAGAAACTAGCGAGATAAAGAGCTCTACTGATAAGATAGAAAATAATCATAAGATGTTACTTGTTTTATACTGGGAGCTGTTTATGTAATTCTAGCTATAGTTATGCTGCTGCGTTATTCTTTATTTTTTATTCTTTACGTGTGACTAAGCGTTTTTATTATTATATATTTTTATTTATTTTTATGATCAAATTCAAGGACTTTTATTAATTTCATTCGTTACTTAAATGACGATGCATACATAGAATAGTCAAGTTTGCTCCGTTTTATAAGAAGAACATTTTAGATAACTTAAAAAGAAGAATATGACAGAATAACATGAGAACAAACGAGATAAAAGAAACGGGAATGGGTATGGTATGGTATGGTATTGTATGGTATGGTATGGGTAGATATGGGCAAGAGTAAAGGAAATAGATAAAATATTAAAGACTACTATGTAGACAAGGTAAAGAAAAAGGTATTATATGAAAGTAATAAGTCTGATGATGAAGATGAATATTATTGCATTGTTTGTGGGGTCTCCTATAATGAAGATACATCAGGTGGCGATTGGATCCAATGTATCTCTTGCAAAAGAGCTGACGCAAGCTGGGTGTATCAAAGGCGATGTCACATCATTCGCTTGTCTGAATTGTATTTCAGATAATAAAAACTAATAGATAGGTGCCTACTTTTTCAGCATACTTCTAAAACTGGTCCTAATTGTTGATATTTTATTGATTTTATACTAAGCTACAATTTGATATTTTAATTTTCAATGAAATAATTTAACTTGATGAGTTCAAAAAAATACTAATTACCAAGACTGGTTATTACCTAGTTATAGAGATAAAAATGTTCCATTTTGTACGTCATCTCATGATGTTATTTAGTCACAGTCTTGTTTGTTTGTCTAGTGATTCTCCAGTATAAGACTGAATTAATATTTAGAAAAAAAAAACTTTAAAATGTTGTTTATATGAAAAAATTAAAACGATTTCTAGTATTTCTTCAAGTTTATTTTGTTTTTTCTTTTTATCTTTATCTTTTCATCGGTAACATAAAAATCAAGACAAAATTTTGTACTGTTTATAAACCACTATTAAATATATATTTTTGATTAATTGTAGCTTGGTCACCCTTACGTATGGTTCTCCAACATAAAAAAATTTTGATTTATGTACGGATTATAATTTAATAAAAAAAATGATATCCTGTCCACGTGAAATAGAAACATTAATCATACTACTTTTATAGCCTTTTATGATTGTATGTACTCGTAGAAATAGGGAATTATTTGTTAGCAGTTGTAAGAGTAGATATGATAAGTGCCACGTCTCCTTACCACATGTCTATTGTAGATTTATCTTTATATATCGGTTTATCTTATCGTCTCCGTTACTTTTAACTATTTACCTTGCGAATGAGATTAAAATAACTATCTGTAGTGATATTGCGTTCATATCAATTATTTTTTTTATTATTTACTAAATATGTCCAATAAATTAATATGATTTTTGTTTGCACCAGCACAGGTTTATGACTTTTGCTGACGTATGCTATGTGGTACAGTATAGCCATAATAGTAATAAACATTTTCGTCTTAATCGTCTTGTGTAATTTATACGCGGCTGAGTTGTTCATGAAGCCTTATCTTGTTCACACAAAGTAGGTATGTGAAAGGAGGATACTTGCTTTTCGTAATTTTAATCATGACTGATCTGAATTGATGGCGTAATAACTTGTTGAAATAGTTAAAGGGTCAAAATAAGTAATCTCCACCAAAGGGTCTAATTTCAAGTCTACGAAGGAAGAGCTCTGAAGAAACATTTAATTGCAGGAACATATTTTTTTCAGATATTCTGCCCAAATTAGTTACATTCAGAATAGTTTCCTAAAAAGAGAGAAGACGTCATGTGTTTTGCATCTATTAGGTACCGTTGCTTACATCTCTTTTAAAAGATAAGACTATCTCTCAGCCATATTTCTTAAAATTTTTGACAGACCTTTGTAGGCGGTAATGTTTTGCTCTTCTCATCAACGCGCGCAGCAGCGACCGCGACAGGGCGACCCAATTTCCCATACCCGACCACCTGAGCTTCTGCAAGCTACCGTTAGTTTACGCCAAAAACGATCTCTTCACAGCCTGAGTCAGGCCCTCCTTTGACCTAGAACTACCAAATTTTTATACGAGCTACGTTTAGCCTTTTTGATCCCATACAAAAAATCCACTACTTTAACGCAAACCGAACAAAAAAAAATAGGCAAACAAGGTTTTATTTCGTGTTCTTATTCATAATGCACAACTTATATAAATTCTAGCTAACTTGTAGATATGGTAGGAAGCTGAAGATAAAATGGATGGCAGGTTTATATGCTTAAACTTAAACTTAAACTTAGAAAAATAAAAAATTGAAAAATAGCATTTCTAGGAGGTCGAAAATGTAGACCTGAGAATTTTAATTTCTCTCGTTAATTACAATAACGTAAGTTAAAACTAGGCTACATCCATTGAAAATGGATGCTATAAAGGTAGCTAATTCTAATTGTACGCGTACTTGCAGAATACGAATGGTTGGGAAGTTTAAACTCACGTTTGCAGCTTTTTTTACGGTAAAAAGTAAAAAAAAAACCCAAATCTAATTTTAGGCCCAGAGGTTGAAAAGGCAGACCTGTTCGTTTCATATCATGCGGCATAGCTACTTATCAATGAACTTGTCTCTTCAAGTAGAACACAATGTTTTTTTAGATTTACTGTAAAGTTTCACGTTAAGTAAAATTCCATCCTCTTTTTTATCAAACCGGGCTATAATGCAAATACAAATGTATATAGTTGCATAATACAGGTATAACGGGGGCATGGGCAGGGTAAGTATATGAGATGTAGACAAATGGCAAAATAAATATGTATCTAAACATTTTTTGCGTTCTTTCATGTGCCGTAGATACTCGGCTGTTGGTTAGGTAGCAATTTCTAAGTCAAAAGGTCAGCGTTGTTCCTGGGGTTTAGGGATGACATTGCTTCTAGAATGTTCCCGAGCGTTATGCCGCCGGGTTTATATGTAGATATGTCTCACCTTTAAACATATCTTTATATCTAGGCTTTCAATTGAAACTCTACCTACAACATCCAGCATCAATGAAAGTCGTGATATCTCAACACCGACAAAAACCGATAACAAAACCTGAAAACTCATTGTTATCAAGTTTCCCAAGGTCCCTGGATAAGGGAAGGACCAAGTTTGTCCGACTAATGAAAGTCGTGATATCAGGATTATATAAAGTTTACCAAAGTTGCAAGTTTTTTTTCAGCAGAACTTGATGTCGAGTGAGCGGCATTTAAGAACTTGACAAATTTGACCCAGGTGTTCACTCTGTGTGTTTGTCACAGGGTCATTGCAATCCACCGCGGTGATTCTAAGTGGAATTTGTGTATAGAGTTTAACCTATTCAAGAGTTGAGCTAGTAAATGCAAAAAGATTTTTCATTCCCATTGGTAGTTACAAATATTAACGACCCTAAGCAAACGAACAGAAAACATTCAGCCTTTTAATATGTATTATAACTTATAGCTGACTAAATTCGCCATTAACTTAGATAATTTAGACATCTAAATTATCTAAGTTGATGGCGAAGTAACATTTAATACAAGGTGTAGGTATCTCTTATCACTGATGCGTAATCACTGCGCAATGCTACCACACTTATCAAAACTTTTATTCGTTTTTGGAGCAGTTTAATGAATTTATTCAAATATTGTTTTAAGCGCCGTAATCGTGTTTTAGTTCGCCATTTCTAAGAAACATTCTCGCAGGTCACGTGAAGAGTAAGGTGTAAAGCAAACTGGGTTTTATACTTCCTCAAATATCTCTTATAGTATCCGACAACCAAGGGCTAATAAAAGCTATAAATATATTATTGATTACTATACATAATTAAATAGTAATGTGGACAAATATGTACTTTAGATATTTAAAAAAGTAATTGCTACGTATTAAGTATATAATAGAGACTAAAACAATGTTTTTGTGAAAGTTTTGTCTGTTTTTGTGTTTAATGATTCGTCTGTTAGTTAAAGATCCCAAAAATAATAGATTTTGAAAAAAAATGTTATGATTTTAACTGTGTCCGAGACAACTTACAGGATAATTTGACAATTATCCTGTAAGTGGTCTCGGACAACTTAAGAAATAATAAATCATTTTTAGTCAATTAGTTGACTAAAAATGATTATTTCTTACGAAAACACACAATGACTGTTTGGGTTTACTTACAGAACCCAATAAATCTAGAAGTGTATGGATTTCGTACAAGTTTAATGTGATGATAGATGATATATTATTAGAGATGAGAAGGAGAACAGAGGAATCCTCTCGCTATGAAGTTAGTGGTAAAAGTCTAGTATTATGTACATATATAAACGTACAAGACGTATGTTCTAATGACGGACGGTCTTAGTAGGGAGACCAATCTCCTAGTATCATACCAATACATTTCAAACAATATGTACTACTCGTAGGTGTAACCACGAAGACGATGGACTTGTTTCGTATTATTAGTAATAATAATAAGTAATAATTTATCACTAAGGTTTACTTATAGTGCTCCACTGTGGTACTTAATATTTTGTATTTACTACGATAGAAAAGTGGTGAAACTCGTTGTTAGTAAATAATATCTGCTCATTATTATATATTATAGTATATGTATATCCTTGAAATCCGATCAACCATTCATATAACACAATATCGATGGCGTAAATAATAATAGCTTAAGAATAAGTACTACCTACGTAGTAGTAATAGTAGTAGTAGTAGCACTTAATACAGGGTAGTCATTTAAATGCAGTTTGTCAAGAAGAGAAAATAAAATCACATGTTCGATCAAAGGTTAGAACAACGATTTCATTTTTCCAAATTAATTAATAGAGATATGTACATAGGTTTAGGTATACGAGTATATAAAACATACTAAATGAACCAGAAAAGAAAGAAAATCGTAATAGAATCTTGGTAAGAACTATATTGGCTTGTTCGACCTCTAATGGATATAAGTCGTTTTTAAAGTTCTCAAAACTATCAAGGCTTCTAAAGATTTTTGTAATCTCAATAAGTGTAATCCTACCTTAATACCATTCCACGGTATTTTTTTCGACAGGATCTCTAAATTGAACACATTAATATATAACACTCAAATTTTTAATTTAAACACATTTACGTAAAGGTAAAACAACACAATCCTATCGCAGCGAGTGCACAGTGCTGTTATCGGAGAGCAAGATATCCGATTAACGCCTCTTTGCGTTATCATGTCATCGATATGACGAATATAATTACTGCTCTAGTTGGAATTTTAGCTCGTGTACCTGCGAGATATTGATCTATAGCATTCACTTTCAATTATTAAAGATTATTTTGTAAATTCTTAAACTAAATAACTGATACGAACGTATAAAATAAACTTACAATAGCTAGACATATTATCAAGCCAAAATGAATGATGAAGCTATATTTTATTAAGAATAACGCCTGAGAAGAGTTAAATGCAATGTTACAGATATGTTCTTCAAAACATACTTTTTTTTACTTTTATCGAGAACTCTTTAAATTACAAGTTTTGATTCCTTCAATGTGTGTATGTTTCATTCGTTTTTGTGAACTTTATACTTTTAACGATTTTGTCAAAAATAATATTTTAGATAAATATCCCTTTAAGGTAACCCCTTCTTTTTGACGAAAGGTGGAGTTGTAAGCCAATATACAATAAAAAATTAATCAACAGGAGCGGGACGTTCTTCACCTACTTAGATGCCATAGCTCAACAGGCAGCTACAAGGGATGTTTTCCTAGAAGTCGTAAATTCAAATCTTGCCCGTATCGAACTATATTTAATTTTGAAGTTAAATAAGCTTAAGATAACTAATATCTTAAGCTTATTTAACTTCAAAATTAACATATTAACAGACATTTTTAAACAATATACTTATTTTCTATGTTATCAAAATATATTATTGATAAATATATCTGAAATATTTATTACTTTAAATTGGCTGTTACATTTGCCCTTCTCCTCCGCTTCATCTTCCTCTGTCATCACTCAACATGTGTCCACACCATTTCCATTTCTGTTGGTCAATTCATGTCAGTATGTCAATAAAACATGTTTTTGATCGGAGCCTGATTGTGTCTTATCTTTTACAGCCAGCCATGATCCTTTACGTTACTATGGAATATACTTTACAGTAACATCCTCGGGTCTCTTGACTTCATTATTTCCTTCAGTTACATCTTTTAATGATTCTCAATCGAACTTCTTTTGCCGTTTTGACTTTGGTAGAAATTATTTGTGCAATATAAATATATACATACTCAGTAACACGTGGCTAACTTTCAAATCGGCTTTTGGGGAATTTCACTTTACTCTGGCCTGAATATTCATTGTTAGCCCGACATTTTATTGCTGTCCTATAATGTCAGCAATAAACATTTCCAAGGGAGTAGTACCAAGTACCAATTTTTAAAATAAGTTTTCTTAAATGACCACGAAAAAACTGGAATGTAACTTATATAAAATGTCAAACAGTGGCCACGTCTACATGATCAAAGGAAGTGATAGCAGTAGTTATAAGCCATGGCTTTGAAGGTTGTAGAAAGATTCCAGATAATATTCGATACTTAGAATACTAGTGTAAATAGCTAATTAAAGTACATAGTAGTCATTTTTACACTTTTTTGTGGCGAAGACAGAAATAATTGGACAGATTTGGCAATAATTCTTAGACGTCGGAGTAATGACCACATGACGGTAAGAATTAGAAGATATGAGGTATATGGCTTCAATTCAATAGTAGATACCTAACATAAGAGAACAGCTCACATTTTGTATTACATTTGGAGATTATTCAAAGCGTAAGGTAAATAAATCGAAATCTTATTATAATTTTTTTTTTGGCTATATTTGATTAAAATGTAAAACGGATATTACGGGATTTTCCGTTATCGTATAAATATTAATTATCTACGTCAGAGGAATTTTAAAAAACGTTCTAACTTTACATAAAATAAAGAATATAATATTTATTTTGAAAATTACACCACCCATAACCATTTCGGAATCTTAAGGTCTAAATTCCTGAAATTAGAGTAGGTATTAACAAAGTCGCTGAGATCTTGGTAATACCCACTTAAAACGCATAGCTGTTTTTTAAAATTACCTGGTTATTTTAATCCGTTACTTTAAAAGTTTTTAAATAGATCTTCAAGAGAGTTTAATAATATACATCAGAAGTTAAAATGTCCACATCACAAAAACACAACAAACATGTTTAAAATAATAAATGAAAAAATATGTGTCAATTTAAAGTACTTAGAAATACTTAGACGTAATATATATATATATATATATATATATATATATTGTGAATTTAATTATAATAATTAACGACCTCGTGGCAAAAAGTAATTACTAATAACTGTGTGAAGTTTGTTTTAATATATCCTCATTTATTGTAATACGTTCCGTTTATCAACATACACTCAAGCTCAAAATATTTTATACAAAAATATCTTAAAATAAAAACTGATATAAAATGAATGTAATGTTGTAAATGACTACTGATGACAATGAATTCAATATATTCAATTACAAATCTAACAGTGAAAAAATATGTGAAATCGCAAAAACTCAATCAGACAAGAAAATATATGTAGGTAGGTAATGTAAAATTCGAATGTTTGACCAACACCGTCGATACTAAATTGACGGCTTGTTACACTTCAACGACAAACCGGGCCAGTGAAATGGCCAAATCGATTGAAAACATGTAATCAAAACCGCCATTGGCATGGAATGTTAAATTTCATTCATTCAGTATCGTAAGAGACTGCGCAAGCGCAGGTCGCTGTCCGTCAATATGTCTCACGACCGCGCGTAACGAACAATCTGTTGTTTTTGATAATTTATAAAGACTTTAACGAAGAGTTGGAGTTATTCACCATAAAAAAAATAGGGATTATTTTGATTGATATTTGAGGTGAGTTTTATTATTAATTATTTTAAAGTAACTTTTTTGACACATTTTTATTATCGCGTCTATATTCTGAGTTTGTAAGCAAAATATATTAAAATCAATTTATTTATAAATCTTTAATACGCTGCATTATGTAATATCTTATTTATGATATGTGACGACATTATTTATTTTGTTTTAAAATAAATATTAAGTAGTTTTAATATTATAAAATTAAAATTAAAATACGATCAACGGGTTAATAAATTATATTCATACATTTATAATACTATAATATGTCAAACATATTTTATAAGTACTTCTAACATTATTAGAAGTACTACATAATAGTGATGTAACGAATGTCATTCTTGGGACATTCGCTGATGCGAATGCGAATGTAAATATCTACCATCGACATTCGCGTATGCGAATGTGAATGCGAATATTCAGTTTTTGTTAAAATTTCATAGAAGATATTGTTTTTTGTTTTTGTTTACGTTGCATTATACATATTTTTGTCTAATAAATTCCAATGAGAATTTGATTGTTAAACTTGATTGCCCAAAGTAAAGAAAATAAATAAAAAATATGTACTGGCGCACATACTAGAAGTGAAACTTCAACGAACAAATGGAAAAATGAATAGCAATGGACAAAGGGCAAAGAAAATTACAACAAAATTTTAACGGGCAAATTGTTCATGTTCTAGTCCAATATAAAAGCTGCTCATAAAACTTCAAGTTCAAATTTTGTTGCAATTTCTTTGCCATTTGTCCATTGTGATTCGTTTTCTACTTGTCCGTTGTGATTCGTTTTTCCACTTGTCCGTGGAGGTTTCACTCTTAGTATGTGTGCCAGTACACATATTTTTATTATAGTAATATTTTCTTAAGATTGATATGTTTTTAAATTCGTTATATCTTTGGAATGGAATGTCTGATTTTAATAATTTAAAAAGTATTTTACAGGTATTATAACGAAAAACATTTAGTGGGATAATTATTAGTACAGAGGAAAGAATAATATGGTTTGATAATTGTCGGTACTTTTATCTACTTTTAAAACGTAAAACAGTAGTTATAGTGTCATAACTACAGTAGTTGGACATATGGCATCGCGGGCTTTATAGTAAGTAGGTTTTGATACGTTCTAAAATAGTCTAAACATTTTTTTAGTTAAGAATTTAGAAATTATAGATAGTTTCCGCAGCGCATGCAATGACAATTTTTTTAAGATTATTTTGATCATACCTTGGGTTACTCTATTGCATTTTATTAAGGATCCCCATTTTTTTAATATAATATAGCCTTTGTTACTCAGGGAAGGTGTAGCTTTCTTATGGTGCAAGAATTTTTGTAATCAGGGCAGTAGTTTTTGTGTGAAAACACAACAAACAAATTAAAAGCGTCCAATTCGCACTCAAGTTATTAATCACGCTATTGAAGTTTTCTCAAACGTTTTTGTTGAAAACATTTTTTGCAATTCTGAAATGTGCGTATTTTTCGCCATAAAACGCCATATCATGTGATAAAACAAAACATTTTAGTTTTTTAACGTGTCATAGTTTTAAGCTTTATTTGTTTAATTTTTCTGTATCGTACTCCTTGTAATTGTTTGTCTCTGTATGTTATTCCAGTTGACTGGTAGAGAATGCTTTAGCAATAAGTGTGCAAATTATTTAATTTTTATTTTACTATAAATTTGTTATAAACAAATAAATAACCGCACAAAATCAAAATTGGTTTGGTACATTTAGCGTGATGCGCGAACGAATTGTTATATAAAAAACTTTAGAAAAGTAATATATATTTATTTAAATCTGTTTACGTAATTAAAAGGTATTTGTTACTTTCCTTTAACGAATACCTTTTAATTATTAGTCACGTTATTGTTTTTCAATTTGTATATGTTAATATATTATTTATTATTATGTAAAATGTATCCACTTGAGCCAGTTTCTAATTTTAGGAGACAAGAAAAAGTCACGTTACCAAATCGGGGGGCTATAAGGTGGATAAACCGAAAGTTTGATAGGTTTTTTGTTCGGAAACTCCCTCTTATCACACCTGCTCCTCAATGAGGTTATTGTACATAGTTTAGAAGGCACCTGTTATTAGGTCTATTAGATTTCAAGTTTAATTTTGAAATGTAAATGCACGAAAATGATTCCGAGGCAGATCCACTTTTGCTACACAATAGATTCAAAATGGTGTTAAAAAAAAATTTGAATGCAATTTAATTTTGGAACAAAACTATTTTTAATTATTAAAATATAGGCACCGTTTAAAACTCAAAACCTTTTTTTCGCAATACTTTCAAAATAACCTACGCACATACCTACTTTTACACCAATAGTGGAAAAGGTATCACACTTTAACTATATTTTTTAATTTTTGTTAAAATTAGCTTTTGAATAATTGACTAAGAGTTGATCAAATTTAATTATGTATGTTATTCACCTGAGATTTGGTTTTTTCTTCACCGGATTCGCTTTGGGCGAATTCAAGGTGACTTTTTGTAGTGATTAGCGAACCGGTAATTCATTGGTCACATCTCTTTAAAATATTTTATTATGTATAGCAAAGAATAAACTTGCTTCTTACATGTAGATAAATATGCCCAAACTGGAAAGGTATCTTAAAATAATTTAACTTAACTTTATTATATATTGCTTTTAAAAAAAAAAGTATATGTATTTTGTTTTACTTTAATTTAGTTTTATTTCCCGCTTACTTAAAAATATTACTAATACTTAAAAATTATTACTAATAGATATTCTTGTGAACCAATTGGAAATATCTACATGTAATAAAAATGTGTCAGAATTTATATATTTTTTATATTGAGTTAACAAGTGCGTTTTATTTATTTGTCGTTCATTTAAATAATAGAGTTGGCTCTTTAATGTTCGTCAGATGATGAAATGTTATTTAAAAAAAAATAAAGAACACATGCTTGAGCAACACGTGTTATATAATTAAGTAGATCTGCTCAAATGCTTTTACTTTGTAGGTTACATACTTGGTCTTAAAAGCTTTCTAATACCCATTATAATTAGATAGTCTGGAATATTTAATACATTAATTTAAAATGTTCATTTTGCTTTCTAAGTTCTTATTGTAATTTTAAAGCTGATACTCGGTAAAAGCCACGTGGACGCTGCTTCGAGGGTTTAGATATTGTCTTCAGACGAGAAGTTGGAGAGTTATTAAAATATTTCATTAAAATTTATAAAGATTGAATAAAATATTGTTTTTAGCTGAGACATATATGTACGTAATATATTACGATAATGGCGCCGCTTTAATTTAGTGTCAATGATCTTCCAGGGCTCTGAGGAAAAGGAGGCTCTTAAGGGCGTTTTTATACTTTTTGTAATTGTTGCCGTTGTCAGTAAAACGTTAATACTTATAGATATACATATGACATTAAAAAGAACCTTGACGACGATTCCGTACGACTGATTCTAATGCCATCGCAGCCGGGTTTACATTTTCAAGAATTCCCTATTTCAATTTCAACATTCATATTATGTTAAATCTTGATATTTATTTATTTACCTAATAGAATCTCTATTCGTATATAATAAAGTTATTGCCGACTTTTATTTAATTTTATTTCAGCAAATAACACTTATATTCCTTTTAGTCATAAAACATAACTTTAGTTTAGGACGTTATTTAATTCTTTCAGAACACTAACTAAGCACAGGTTTAAAAAACCTTTGTCCACAAACAATAATCTGAAATTCATAACTATAACCTTGGCTTGACTTTAAACATTAAAGGAGTTCAGTGCCCATTTGGTATTTATTAATGAAGAAAAGAAGTTTATTGTCTAATATTCTAATGTATTTAGACTTGTATTTGTGACAGGTCTGGTAAATAAAATTTTTTATCGATGAGATATTCCAACCAAAAACATTGTAATATCTTCGGACAAGCGACAAGCGATCCCGTGGCGTCCCATTATGGCGATGAGGGTAACCGTTGGTTTTTAGTGGGTAGCCTTAAAAATGGCAGCGTGTTCAATGCTGCCGGGTAGTCCCACATAACCACCCCGGCCGTCACCTTCTCGGCCGGGGGATATCCGTAACGGATTTTCCAACGTAAAAAAAAAGGTTATTAAATGATATTAATTGCCTACAATGATCAGAAAGTAATATCTATTATATTATTATTATTTTTATTCATAACTTATCCTTTACAATAGCTACAGATAAAGTTTAAGATTTAGCTTAGCTTTTTTACATCGATACAAAAATAATCTCGTCGTTAATGGTCACTAACATTTACTACACGTGTATACCTAAACATACAATACAATAGTCTTGGGTTTTCGTCCGCGATGACTGGCTGGCCAAGCAGTCCACTGGTCAGATGATCTGATTCAAACCAGCGACACGATTACAATTTTACAATTGTAATACGTTTTTACCTCGAACTGTCATGAACAATGGAGTCATATTTTAATATATACAAAGAATATAATTTCTGATGAAATCACTTAAGATAGTTTTTTATTGTTACGATCTTAAATATTTGTTTATTACTTCATTACAGCAGATACAACATTAGAAGTCACTCCATTAATATATTATATATCGCTAAGTAATTACACAACTCCACAGCATTTGCAAATATTCAATGTAATGGTCCAATAATTAACCATTAAATTGAACAGATTGATAACAAGTTTGATATTATATTATGTGGCTTAATGTTGACATACCTTACAGCATGCCTTTTATGGGTTGCTTTTTTTATAAACACCATAGCAACGGCCGATGTGTACGTAATTCTTAATTAATTTTGTATTCATTTTTTCTAGTCACGTACAGATGTAAATGGTTTATCTCTGTTTGATCAAACCTTTTACCTATTTTATTTATTTATATTGCTCTCTGTTATAAAGACCCGGTATATTAGGTATTTTTCTATAATTAAATATGAAAGTTAAAATGTTAGTAGTGTTGTAGCAGTTCATAGAAGGTTTTCTTATTTTGTACTTATATATAGTATTTTCAAGATAAATACATACTATTTGATTTGAATCCAGGAGCACATGTTTTCGTTCAAGTTACCTTAGCATAACAACTTTCTATATTATAGTCATCACAAGCAAGAGAGTAAACCCATTGCATGAATATTGGAAACCTACCTACCTCGTGCCATTTATAGAGGCGGAGCCACCTCGTTAGGAATTACATTATTAGAATAATTATTTAATCAAAGTAGGTACGACAAGGTTGCACTGACCTCTCAAATGGAATACGAGCTAATAGTGAATCTTAATAATCTGACCCAACTAACATTCAAAGATTAACATTATATAATGGTGGACACATTCGACATATATAAGTTACTTGAATTAGAAATATGATTGTAGTATTAAACAAAATATATTATCAATGAGAAAATATATTAGTTAGATGATCTTTTTAATAAATACCTAGTTATCCCAAAGTAAGTTATTTTATCATAGCACTTGGTGTACGAGTATTTCGTCTTTGCACATCAAAACCTTTATTCTTGATTCTAAATAATATAGATTTTTCACATTATACATTTATAGTTATGATCTCACTTATTATTATACATACGAGTACTTATGTAATAATTTCATTTAATTATTTTTTCATTTTTATTTCATGTGCCTATATTTATAGCAGTTTGTAGTATTAATACTATAACAAAAATCACGAATAATTTAAATGATAATACGTTATAATAGGTTGAATATTCGTCTTAAACCATTCTTGTAATAAGAAAATATAATTGCTTTTGTGTTGAGTGTAGATAATAGCTCATTTAACTAAAGTGTAAATGTTCTATACTACATTTGCAACATTGTCTTGGTATATTTTGTGGTAAGCTGTTTATCTCATGTCTGTCACGCTGTTAATATTGTCACAAAAATAGCTTTACCTATTATAAAACCTAAACAATAATACCTAAGCAACAATACCTAGATAATGATATACGTACGAGTAGTACTGGGTACTTGGTAATTCTTTGATATATTTATTTTATATTATTTTATTTCGGAGTTATAAGTCCTGTTATGATTTAAAATAACAAATTAATTACATATTAATTAACTATCTAAATTTCTCATTATACAATGCAGTTTCTAGATTAAATAAGTGTTTTATAAAGAAATCAGAAGAGAGAAAAAACACTTCCTTGATATTTATTATACGCCTTGATAAAACTATTCATGCTACAATAACGCCTGTGCAATCGTTTATTTCAACACAAAAACATTAAATGTAAAATTGTAAAAAATCAACACCTTTACATTTTGCCTTACATTAATTAACAATTGTGTAAACGATAAAATATCCATTTAAAACAATAACTCGAAAAAATAATAATAACACTTATGAGAATCTATCAAAATTATAAATTATCAAAATTATATATAATGAGAAATCTATCAAAATTATAAATATTATTATAATTTTGATAGACTTCTCACAATACGATATTTTTATTAATGATGGCCTTGTACAAAGAGATAGGCCTTGTACAAACAGATAGATGTGGTCAGTGGAAGTAAAAGTGAAGGTAAACCACATTTAAGTTATCTCATTTAAAAGAATACGATTTTTTTGAACAGATATAAATATTGCTACGTCAAGAAAAGTTTCATAAAAAATGTCAATATATTGTTAAAATGACACGTATATTATTTTGTATCTTTGAATGTATTTAAAATGTTGTAATTTTTAAATGTAAATTACTTAATGAAACAAAGTCCGCTTGGCCAAAAAATATGTATGTTTATCATGCCCATTGGTTTAAAACGTACATTGTATGTCGGCGTGCTGTCGAAATGAAAATATTTTTAAGAGAATTTGATACAAGTATTCCATTCAAATTTCATAGTTTTCGATTGTAATACCCAAAAAATATTTAAACAAACCTTATCCTATAATTACCTCAACAAAAAAAGGCGAAATGTTAGTGCTTTTCCCAAGCGATAGTCTTTTTAAATTCGACAATCTAGTCAATAGACGAAATAGTGTGTGTTTGTTTGTCTTCCTAAATATCAGCAACTAGTAGGAGAGAGTTGCACAGAAACTGATTTCTATTTGGCAAAGCATGATTCAAATCTGATAATTAATATACCTGATTATGAATAAGTAATATCCAAGAGAGCAAGAATCTAAATTGTACATATTTAATTTGTAAAAACGATTAATAAAACGATAAATATTTAAAAATGTTGACACTTGAAACTCCAATGACATTGCATTATTCTGACAACAAAACCATTCATCTATCATTCAAACTAGATGGCGACATTGGTATTGGAATTGATGTTCTCTAGACTTCACGTCATGCTTAACTCGTCACGTTGTCACGTGCTAATCTCGTCACGTTCTGCTGAAGTAACACTCCGTAATTCTAAAGCATATGAGTATTTCATGTATTGTGAAAATGTACGTTCAATGTTGACGATGGATATGAAGTAAACAATAAAAGATTTATTGAAAGACAACTAAAATTTTACATATTTACATAGTTCATATTTAAAAAGGTACACTCACACTCACTCTATTTATGTCCTTTTCGGTCGCTTTCTTGTCTTATATGAAAATAAATAACAAATAAGTTATCAATAGAGCAGGTTTTATTATTTACATATTTAGGCTTATTCGACAGATCGGTTATGGATTCCTTAATAAGCTTACCTTATTGTAAGGCGAGTTATTTTTGAATTAGTACTACGCACAGTTTTATACCTCATGTTTTTATGTTATTTTTTATCTCTTCAATTCTTTAGCATTATAATATTTTGTATTGCGCAAATTATTTAATTACATGTCTGATGTAACTGAGCATAGCGTGAATCACGTTCAGCGAGATGCGCTCGCGCATGAATAGCAATGCATAGCGAAATAAACGTAAAGCGTAAACTTTAATAATAAAAGATAAAAAAACGTTCCGGATGTATTATTATCTACCAAATACCTGAAAAAAAACTAGTTTTTAATTCAGATTACACGTGCGGGTACAATCCTCGTTGAAGTTCTCGTTGATGCAGCTTTGGATTTAAAAATTAGATTGTGAAGAGTTAATCGAAGTTAATGAACATTAAAAAAAGTCATAAAAATATATGAGTAACTTAATATCTAAACTTAGTAACTTCAGAAAATGATTTGAATAGCACACCTCTCTGTGCACGTGTGTGTGTACAGAGAAAAGCTGACAACAGTTAAGATAGTGTTTATATTTATTTGCATTGCAAAGTTCAGTTAAGTGTACCCATTTTCCAAAAACATTATAGGATGACATTTGTATTTAAACTGCTAAAGGAGCGAAAACCGGCTTCGACAAGAAATTATCGATACCGCTATATACATATAAGATCATTTACAAACGAGTTTACAAAGTTGCCAACGTAAAGGTTTCCTATATTTAATAAAATATTTTAGCACGAACGATATTTTTATACATAATAGCTGGCAGGCACTCGACCGTGTCCCTCGTATAATCTTGATACTTCAAGTATTGATGAAAGTATCTGTAACAAAAACACTTGAGTTCAAATACTTTTAATTTATCAATTCCACATGTCATTGGAGACCGTGTGAGTATTATGCAATAATAAATAATTACTAATATGTATATATTTACGTTCTATCCGCATTCAAGGAATATATAACAGACACGGTTAACTAATAGCAAAATACATGCATTTTTGTAAAATAAAGCAATACCTTTATATAAGATCTTATAAATCTACTCTATACATCAAATGTAACAGTATCTAGCCAACATTTAGATACATTAAATATATATATATATATTTTTAAATAAGTTCCACTTCCTGTTAAATAGGTACACAATATAGACAATCAATCAAGACAAGAAATCAAATCAAAAGAGTTTGGTCCTTTTTGCCTTTTTTTTTATTTTATCAAAAACTTCTTGACGGATTTCGATGAAATTCAACATAAAGGATGCTTTCATTTCTATTTTTTTAAATTTGTTTTCCTACTTTGACTATAGTTGTAAATTTTGTTAATTTCTTTCGTTTCTGATTTAATCTTTTTCATTTTTTCTGTTTACTTTTTCAATTATTAGATGTAGTCCACAAATATTTTTGATATTTATTTTCATCAAAAATTACCAACATAACACATTAGGAGATGGACGCGTCACAAAAACGTTTGTTCTTAGATCCAGATCTGTTAATTGGAAAATACCTTCTTCCCGAGTCTAGTGTCTATTTGTATCTGAGAGGAAACACACTTCCTATAGACGGGAATAACTTCTCAATGTGGGCCCCGGTACAGACGCCCTGGTCTTAAAGGAGTCGTTGCATTGAACTTTTATAACTAATTTTAAAACACGGAACAAGGATAGGTGATTGTGATAGAGGACTGAATAGATTCTAGTCTAGTCACTAAAGACAAACCATGTAGCGGTTATTAGCACTTTCATTAATTCAAACCAAGCAGGTGCAGATTCCTGGTTTCTCCGAAGGTCAAGCGGCAATATTCTGTAAATTCCGAATAGTAAGATCAGGAAAACATTTCTAAGAGGATCTTGTTATCTTGCATCTTTCCGCCTTTATTAATCTGTGATATCTCTTATTCTTGTACAACCACGACATGTCAAATATAAATCCTTGATATGATAATACGGTTTTATGTTTAAGCAGACTTACACCAATCATGTCAGAGACTTACCACTTAACAACAACTTACCACTTAACAACTTTAATATATATATGAGACTCTTGACTGACTTCCGGGTGAAAAATATTGACAATTCAGAAAAAATATGTAATCAGACTTATGATTCACTTAAAAACAAATCTTTACTTACGGAATGCGTAAAATTTATTCAAAAAACGCTTCACGTAAAACAAACTTTCAAACGGTTAAGGATAAAATTAAATCAGTGTTAATTGAAACCGGAATAGCAAATAAGGTTGGCACGTGAAAGCTTCGGCAACAAATAGCGACATATATGGAAACCATTAAAAAGTAAAAACATTAACCTTATAAATAATGAACTAAAGGAAAACTGTGAGATTTACAGCTGTGGTAATGAAGTGATATTCCTTATAGGGATACATTATCAAAATAGCATCAATCCTGACCACTCAAGCATCAAACCTAATCAGCAAACTCATTACTTATGTACTATATTATGCATAAACTATATATATACGAGGTTATACATATATATGTATTTATAAACAAACAATTTTTAAATTTGGCATTAAAATTTTAATGTCTGAAATCTTGGAAAATCTGCATATTTATATATATTTTGCATATATTTATATAGTTTTTAAATCTTACAAAATGCGTTAAAAACGGTCCATCTGTTTGGAATTACTGCGGCACGAACATTATAAAACACCCCTATGTCTGCCTCCTTACCCTACATGGGAGAGGGGCGGCATCGGCTAGGTTCATGAAGCACAAGTTAGTATATTTGCTTTTGGAAGAGTTTTCATTTTCACCCCAAAAAAAAATAGTTGTATTTATATCCAATAACCAAACCGAAAGTAATAATAGGATGTGAAATCTTTGTTTACTTTATTGCAAAAATCTTATTATGCTAAGGTGAACCGGTCTTCTGAGATAAATCTTCCTTTATTGCTTTGACCCAAGTCATAAATGGCAGTCTCCAAATACATATTTGGATGCGATTACATTAAAGAATAATTGGACAATAATATTGAGTTTTATAAAAATGTAAGGTAACCTACTTTACAGTTACATTTATTGTGATAAAAAAAGGAATATTTATATATTTTTTATACTCTGAAATACAACTATCTGGTTGTTATTTACTTTGTTTATTTTTTCATTGATTTTGTCTGGTTACAACTCGTGCCCAAAAAAAGTATAAATCCTGTAATATAGGTCTCCAGCTGGGTAGAAGTAAATCATTTTTACTTTTTAAGGTCATCATTAAAAATTCATAAATATAAATAATCGATTTTGAACACCTCATTCACCCTTTGTATGCAGATGAATTACTAAAATTTGGGTACAAAATAGGAGGGAAAAAATACGAGTACGCAATAATAAGAGATATACAGAGCACATTGTATCATAATTTCATGAACGTTAGCCTAGTAACATAAATCAAATGAAAAACACAGCCGATAAGTACAACCGACTGACACATACAAACGACATTTAATTTTCATTTCATGTTTCTCGGCGCAATAACATAAAAATACCAAGAAAGCCAGAGTCAACTGGCTCATATAAATAATATACCATTTAACTGTTTAACCTTCGGCGTAATAATACAAGTGAAATAAAATGCAGATAACCACCAACAGCTGAAGGACACAAACAATTTAAAATGAAATAAAAAAAATACAGTTAGGCGATAATAAATATAAGTCAAAAAATTTTAATTAATGATAAAGAGAAAAAAATATATATAAAAAAAAAAAAGTTTTAAGATCACTTTCTTCGTTAATTTTTGCAGCAGGATCTTCTTTTCTATTGAAAACTCTTCCATATGAGATCCGCGTTGCAAATAGTTTTTTATTCTTCCCCAGATCCCGAGCGAAGTAATAAATATGACGAGCCTTACTGGTTAGGGTTTCGGAGAGGAAAATAGTTTTTTCTGGCCCTGCGAACTCAAGTGCCGATGTGCCAAGGGGTCGCTGGTTATTCTTTCGCTTCATTTTATTATAATCGTTAAATTTTTGAACAAAAGATTCTTTTTTAGATATCGTCGTAAAATCCACCATAATTGCATGAGTTTTAGATCTATATGTGTTGCGATTCCTGGATTATGGGTTCAGCACTTATGACTGATATGAGGAGCACACCCTTTAAAAGTTCACTCAGTTACCCAGGACCCTAAACTATAATACTCCACATGAAGTCTGTCACTCAAGTACCTTAAATTGATATATGTTATAGCACTGTTAAAATAAAATTAAATATAAAAAACAATAAAATTTGATAATTCTAACAGAGGTGTGAGTTTGAGTTTCGCAAATGTTTGTACAAACCCTTTGCCACTAAACCAAAATTAAAATTGAGGATGAATATTTTGTTGGCCCTTAAGCCCTACAGCCGACTTAAAAAAATTGTTAACAATTTTTTAATAATAGGTAATGGACATTACACGTGGTCTTACACGTTTGAGCTCGTCACGTTTAACGTCTAATTAACTTCTTTGTCTTTGTTTTTTGTTGAATTTAGAGATAAGTTATCTTTTTAAAATCTACATGGATTTTGATTTTAGCTATCACAAATTTGTAATATAAGTTAGCATGAGGTAAATATTCACTTTTTTATAGCACAAACTAAAATAAAACACTAATTTAATATTTAATTTGAGGAGCACTAGAAACACGTCCATACAAATCAAAGTGATGCGGGGGGAGGAATTTTAAAAATCGTTAAAGATCCAAAGACCACTCTTTTGATTTTGCCCATCCAAAAAAAACATACTAGAGAATGTAAATACCAAGTTTGAGTTTCATCGGATAACAGATAGTGACAATTTTAACAATTCGTTAGGACAAATACACTATGCCTCTATTTTCAACATAAATGGAGCTCCTTTTTTTTTTGTTTTCCAGATAGTTGCAAAAAAGGATTAAAAAATCCGCTACCCGCTTTTTCCCATAAGCAATCCCATCCAATAAATGGTAGTAGAAAATGTATATGCCAAGTTTGAGTTCGATCATCCAAAAATTGCGACTCCTATCGCAGTTCAAAATTGTTAATTTTGAATCCCCCCCCCACCCTCAGCCTCCTTTCACTTTGGAGAAACAAAAATTGCGTCTTGCATATTGTGCAAGTCCCCCTGTCAGAATATATATTTAGTTTGGTCCGTCGATTAATTTGGATATATAAATATATGCACTTATCGGTATGTTTAAAGTTTTTAACGGACCTCATTTTCTTCATCTCCATTTCATAAACGGCAAAAAGAGTCTTTTCCGGGTTCTGGATCCTGCCGATAGATTAAGAATAGATAGATTTTTTAGAATGAAATGTACCTAGGAGACATAGTTATGAGACTTCTATAAAAACTAGTTTATTAATT
Source organism: Dircenna loreta (assembly GCA_963555665.1). Classification (NCBI taxonomy): domain Eukaryota; kingdom Metazoa; phylum Arthropoda; class Insecta; order Lepidoptera; family Nymphalidae; genus Dircenna; species Dircenna loreta. The sequence continues at coordinate 12,283,974 of OY743092.1, forward strand.
AATATCCATTCATCTATGTTAGTTTTACCGGACACTACTAACACAATCATTCAATATTAATTATATTTTCATTATTACAAACAATTAAACATTACTTTAGAAATTAATCGTAACGTATATTTCTATATATTTTTCATAACTTATAAAGTGTAACGATACAAGAGACGGTTACACTTTCAACTGGAACTTTTCTTATAGAATTTCTTGATGCGTTCTTGATGTGAATGAATATCCTTGTCTTGTAACTAATTAATTAACTATAATTAATTAACTATTGTCTTGTAATTATTAGTGAGTATATAGTTATATACTCTCTAATAATTACAAGTTACAATTACAATTATTATTAGTGAGTATCACTAATAATTATCTACACAGGTTATTAGATGAGCGATCAAAATATAAGAACAGAAACAATAATAATAATGAACTCTCTGTGAATGGCAAATTCGACGGTCGTTGCCTCTATTATACATGTAAGTATAACGAGTACAGAAAATCAGTTAAGCCTCTCCTAACAATGACAGGTAATACCGATGTCGACAAACAGAATTATTGCAGTGTAATAAAACAAATCCAACTATATCAACTCGTTGTCACACGCGGCTTTTGTTTACAATAAAATTATAATATTTATATTCAAAGGTCCAGAAGAAGCGACAAGTAAATCCATGGTTTTTAACTTATTTATAATATAGAATTAAAATGATACAAAGGGTATTGACTATTTCAGTCACAGTCATAACTGATATGTGAAAATAAAACGGAATTGAAGTAAGCTTTGGTGCCGAAAAGCAAGATAAACATATAACACCGCTACAAGTTTTATGATGCTTATGGGACTCCCGAGGAACCATGTTGCATATAGCTCGAACTGCTTTCCTTTGTAAAATAAAAAAAGATTTTACGTCTGCCCCTGAACCCGTAAGACATAATGGAAGTATATAAAAGAAAACCAACCTGGCTGTAAAGGTAACATCAAACTATATAATTTTCTAACAACGTATGCTGCCTTACTTAATTTTGTAATATTGAATATAAAAATATATCTTAATATACGGTTTTCTTAATAATCTCCATTACGTTAAAAAATCTGCGTATTTTTTGTCTAATTTAAAAAATGACGGAATTTCAATGGCAAACAAGATTTTATTACATTTATTGATCATCAAATGGGGAAAATCGTTAATATAAGTTAAGAACAAAAAAGGTCAAATAATTGTTCCTTGAGGAACGCCAACTTTTACTCATTATTCATACGAAAAAACGACATCGTTTACTAGCTTTCTTATGTATATTTTATGAATACCAGGTCACGAGATTAGCAGCATGGCCCCGAACTCCGTATTGGTGAAGTTTACGGATTAGGTTATTGTGTTCAACGTAATCAAAGGCCATAGATAGATCATAATAAAACCGATGTCACGATTTCATCTTTTGAGTCCTCCCGGGCCCACAAAATAAGGAGTACGGGGGGGAAGTAATAAAAGGAATTATTTTTACAGCCGGATTTGAAAATAGGTATTACTTTTCTGTGTTTCATTAATTCTGGAAAAGAACCGTTATCTATACATTGATACCTATAAGTACAATACCTGTAAGTACAGGAGCGATAATGCTTACAATTATAATAAGGACTTTAAGAGATAGGCCCAAAAGGTACTAAATTATAGGTGGTCCAGATTCTAATTGACATTGCTAGTTATAAAATAGTAATGTTTGATATATCTAGACCAGTAAAGTACTTTACAATGTAACAATAGGTGATCTTAAGCCTACATTGTTAAATGACTTTATATTAGTATTCATATGAGTATTGGGTTCCTTAGCAACAATACCAACTAAAATGTTGTGTACTAAAATTACATTCGCTTACAATGTCATTATCGCATTTATTAATTAACTTTTCGTCTACATTTTTAATGTACGTAAGACAAATATGAGGAATAGGTCTTAGTGATATTTGTGTTTTATTTTCGTTGTAAGGATTCTTTTATATGTTCAGTAACTTGACTATCTATTAAGTACAAACACAGTATGCAATCGTTTTTGATGTTAAACTTCCCTATATTGGTTGTATTTTAAGTTATCTTTTTTATTTTTAGGATTGTAATAAAATAAAATCGGGTTTTATTATGAAAATAATTCTTACTCTCTATATATATAAACCCATTTTTCTTTTCATATGGTTACAAGTTGCTTAAATTTGTTTTCATCAATCAAAATATCGGATTTAGATTTTTTTTCAGCATCCTTTCCACTTACCTATTATGCACGTACCCTCAAGGATAAGACCTTATTTTTTAGCAACAAATGTGTAGACAGGTTTATGTATGTACATACTGTGATATCTTTATTTATAAAGCTTATTTCAGGCTGTAAAGATATAATCAAATCAAACAGATGCGATATGACACGACACTTTCAGTTTGTCATTGTCACTGTTTAGTTATTGGCGTGACTTTTAAAATTGTCTTTGTTTTTTTATCAACACTTCTTATAATACGGTGAGTATGATTGCATCCTTAATTTATTTACATGTATATTATTATGTATTGTATTATATATATGTATATATATTATGTAGTATATTAGTGTGTGTGTTTTTTATATTATATTGTGTATTTTATACTATGGATGTATATTCATTAATCCTATTTAAATACCTAAATATCCACGCTCATATTTCATGTCCTCTACCTAAAGTTGCCTGGAAGAAATTTCTCTTTAGCAATAAGGCCGCTTGTTGTACTGTCTTTTTTTTAATGTTATTGTTTTTATATTTTTGTTTCATTATAATTTTCATATATATCGTATTTATTGATATAGTAACATTTAAATAAGAACAATACTTTTATAAAGTTTTATACATTTAATAAAATTGTGTTTTTTGTTTAAGAATGCATTATTATAACCATTAACGTGATTTAAGAGAGATTAGAAAAATGACGTGATCATAAACTTATTCATGAGTACATAGATAGTTAAAATAAAAAGTGATCATCTATATTTTATGTACGAAGTAAAATTAGTCAAACTAGTTCACAAAAACTCAGTAGGTACAATAAGAAAGATCTGTAAATCCCTACAATCTTAATAATATCACGCTCAGTTAACAGTTAACGAAGGACATCCACACCCGTCTGGTCGTTGAACTAATACTTGAACCATTTTGATAAAACATGTATTGTATCTGCACTCATGTTGGTTATCGAAATATAACAAAAGAAATGAAACAAATATAACCGATTCTGAAAAAATAATTATTATAACTACGAAAATTCATGTTGTAATATAAGTATGGAGTTTTTCGCATTCGGTAACCCCCCAATTAAATATTTATTTTTTAGTAACTTAAATATTTTTAATTAGTAATTTAAATATCATGTCAATTTTACTGTTACTTATATTCGTAATTATAATTTTGCCACAAACATTTGCACTATTGAGGTAATTTTTTCATTACCTTTTCTACAAAGAATTTTATAGATAAATTATATAGATACCTATATAATTTAGCACTCAAATATTACTATCTAGTGTTGATATAAGATATATTATTACTAATCAAACTAGAAACCTACATTCACAAGGGACTCTAGAGCACCTAGATTATTGCTCAGGGACTTTTTCCTTGCTTAGTCAAGCTATATCTGAATATATACGACATAGGACATACGTAAAGCCGTCCGCCGATTAAATATAGAAAGATAGATTTATTAAGGTACATAACAACACTGTAGCATAATTGACAGAGCACGGGATGGTATCCTAGAAGCCGCAGGTTTGAGTCCCGCCCCTATTGATGATTTTACATTCTTAATTTTTATTTAATATTTAAAAATCATACCTATGTTCCTATGATGATGAGATAAAAACACCTAAATAACTATTTTCTTTAGTTGAAATGCTGCCTTTTAAAGGCAAAATTAATGCTAATGTTTCATTATATATTTAATGTCTATTTGCGCAGAACCAGATTTCGCCTCGTGATTATCACGTAAATAAAAATGTATTTTTTTCATGTAAAAATGCGTTGTAATGAAAGCTGAATGATTATTGTAGCTTAGGTAATTATCTAAATCGTTTTATTTAATGAATGTCAAAAAGATAAATACAATATGAATATCTTGTATCATTTTGTTTTTATGTAGGCACCTAACCTGTTCGTGATTTATTTGTTGCGTTCGTTTCTCATTTCGATAGTGTAATGAATTTTAACCTCCAATATATCTGGCAGTACGGCCGTACCATCCTTTTCTCGAAGCAATTCAGGCTATTATAACTCTACCTAACCCTATAACTCCCTTGTGAATAAAAATAGTAGACTGAATTTTAAATAACCAAGTGGGCATTGTATAAGCACGGTGTATTTCAAATTTGGTTCAATTTGACCATTCGTTTTTAAATTCTGACTAGTCAAAGTTTCTTAATTTTGTCACGCACTCACTGATTTATCATCAAAAGCCTAAGGAACTCCAATTTAGAATACAATTAGTGTTTAAATGAAGGAAATCTAAAATATTTTGCAACTTCGGTCTAGTTTTCTAGATACATCAAATAAAAAACTTTGTAATCCCTTATAAATATATAGTATTACAAAGTTACATTTGCAGTTCATAAGTGTAGTGATATAGAAACGAACTGTACGAACGAATTTATTTATTTTAAGCATATAATATTTTGAATAGATATTGATATGGTCACTATAGGATGCTGTTAAGTTAGCCAATTACGTAACAACTTAAGACAGAAGGTGTCTTAAGTGGGGACTGATTAATTAAAAAACGACTTGGTATTACAACTTGCAACTTTTGCGAGACTTGTATTTTTTACAAGTATTGTTTTTTATAGGATTCAAATTTACGAACAAAAACTGTTTCGAGGCTAGTACTCGATGTAATACAAGTGCTCATTTCGTTTCACATAAAAAATAAATTACTGAAAAGATAACGAAATGTGTAGGTACAATATTTTCCTTTATCAAGACCTGGCATTGAAAAGGGTAATTAATGTTTAAGTTTTACCTCGTATATAAAGTACAGTGCTGTACCTTGGTTTTGACCTCGCTTTACGAGAGCACTTCGCATTTAAATCGGGGAGTTATTATTTGGTTCTCTAAGAACAAAAACCTATTTGTTATAACAGAATGGGTTATCATATATATATGTATATATTTAAAAACCGTTTTTATAAATATTATCTATTCGATGTTTGTATCAAATATTCTCTTATGTTTTTTATACACAAAGTTTAACCTTGAGGTTCCTACATGAACTCATATTTCTTAATATTTATTTATATTAAGATCAGTAGAGGATGAGTATTAAGTTTAGTGTGTGATGATAGAACAGACAACCGTCGAGTCGTCGAATGATATTGGTTTTCCTCTCAGTGACCTCATGCAGTTAATATCATTGAATGTTAAGGAAATGTTTAATCTTAAAAATAAAAAATAATTTAACTGTTTTGTGAGTTTATTATTTCTAAATGTTAAATGATACAAAATCTGTTTGAAATTAATTACATATTAAATATTTATTAACTAACAACCGTTCATGACCTCCATCGAAAGTATTCACCGCAAAAATTAATTTTAAATAGCGATTTAAGCGATGTTTGTGGAATAAGAACGCTAGTAGTATCCAGAACGAATCAAGTTAGAATAAGTTAATTTAATCATATAATTATCTTATTCCCAAAGCAAAAAATAATTCTACGATTCTACGATTCTACGATTCTTAAAAATATTTCAGTGTTCGCTTCTATTTTTAGAGATGTTTTTTTGAGTTGAAACAGCTGAAAGTCTGAACGAGTGAAATCAGAAAAGTATACCATTTGGGGTAAAAATCGAAACCAAAATCAATTTTCTCTTCTATTCATTGAAACGTAATTACCCTAGTATAATTCTGATGATCAACACTTCTTTCTAAATAAATATAAGAAAATGACTCAAAAGACACTACCAGACGAAAAAAAATACTTTGGAATTGGTTTGCCGATTTATTCATTAATAGAATTATTGTTTTGAATCTGGAATATATTAATAGACTCAAGATTGGTCTAGTATCAAGATTGTTTTAAAAATCATGTAGATCAGTTAACACTTCACAAATTATGAGTCGAATTCGCCTTTGAACCTGATATCTACAATCATAGAAACCTAAGAAAGACCCAGTTCGTCATCAATTGTGCGTTGTGTCCTTTCGTACGAAATGTCTATGGTGTGCAATCTCCTTAATAGTAAAGCACCGCTCTTTCAATTTGAGATTATACTTTTACCGTTGTTTTCCACGTGTAGACATCGTAGACCAGCAAAAGCGAGTCTTATCTTCGATGTTGCCTCGACCGCGCTTGATTTCAGTAATCCGCTATTTCACAGTGGTACCTATACTTCAGCGCAGATTCTCCTTCCTTCCTTCCTATTTCGGCGTTTGTTTTTTCTTTCGGATATACTAATTGTTGTTAGTGACATATTTTTCGAAAACAGAACAAATTTATGTCGTTAATTTTAAATATTGAACTTTCTAAATGGTCGTATGGTTGATTTAAAAATGCTGTCTAGTGCATTTCGAACGAGATAGGCTCTGATGTAGAACACTTATTTTTGAACACAAGGTAAAACTTATCAATGTATTGAATAATATAAAAAACAAAGTTATAATGTATATTACATTATAACCTCAAGAACTGACTGATTGTATGACGATCAAGAACTAAAACGTCCAGAAATTCAAGAGCTGATTGACTAAATGACTAAATCTTAGGAAGAAAATACTAAGAAATCTAAAGCTTTAAAAATGTTAATTAGTCCTCGTAAGATAGAAGACTTTGTATATAGAAGGATATTAAATAATTTATAACCCATTCGTTAAAAGGGGGATGGGGATTACTAGTTCTTAAAGGTGGTGGTTTTATAGCAGATCAGAACTCTCATATAGTTTTAATATTTATTTAATTGAGGTGTAATATATCTTCAAATTGCGATATTACGAATTTATTTTTAAAGTACTGATTTTCCATGATCTAGCAAAAGTAATTGTCAAGCTTATTACTGTTACGTTGCAAATAATTTAATCCCATTCACCTATACTGTCGTTATTAACAAAATATTGGTCAATTATAGCTCATTAAGTCACTAAAATAACTACATTGTAATCACAGAACCCACAAAGGCGATTACCGTGGTCTTTACAGCTGTGACGTCATGTCACCTTGACCGCTACACACAGCTGAGCCCGTGTCGTCATTGCTATGAGTCGCATACTTATCGACTGCTTTGTATTCTGAGGCTTGATAGGTTGGAATGTTGGAAGGTCTCATTTTGATATAAGAGAAATTTATTTAAATCACAAAGCGTCATCATCAGGTGTCGTAATGCTAATGTCATTCTATCAACGGTTTATTTATTAGGGTCAATGTTGGGAAGACCGACTTCGAGGCAAGTCCGTCTAAACTATATAGTGCATGCATTATCTACGCAGCTTTCGTATCGATCGGTAAAGAGTTATTATAATTCTAATTTTAATTGAGTATCATTAATATCACTGTTAGATATTAAACAGAAGAATTTACAATTATTTTGTTCGATTTTTTTACTCTAAAATTGAGTGACGCGTGTTGTGGAAAAAAAAGGAAAATATAAAAGTCAATCAATTGGAGACGTCCCAAATAGTTGTGTGAATATTTACTGAGCCTTCTATATGTTTAATATACCCATGTCTACCCTAATAACGCTTGAATTTTTGGAATTATGACGATGATAATAATAAAATAATTAATAATAAATAATTATGATTTATTATTACTAACACATCAAATTTAATATTTGGAAAGTCTGTCTGGGATGCACGAGGTAAGTCCGTTATGTGCCAAACTAGCCTTAAAGCACAGATCGTGAACCTTTGGTTGGATGTCATTATTTTTGTATATTTATGGGATTCGAAAAAAGATGTATTTTCAATCTGATAGCTTTAGTTTTTCTTTTGTAACTAATTAATTCCTAATTAGTGAAAATTGTTGCTAAATTGCAGTATGAAATTTTAAGTTGAAACAAAAATAAACGTTAGTTTATAGTGTTTTTAATTCTTATTATTTTACAAAAAGAATACACTAAGGCAATAATAAAATATGCTAACAATTTTTAGTTCTTCTTTATTCATATTCCAGTTATATGCCGGTTTTATATTTCAATATTTGCTCTAGAAACGATTTCATCCTTATATGTGCCGATATAATACAAAATTATAGCAATTATAGTTTTATTTAAATATAACAAATTATATTTCTAATTACTTGTACTTCATATAATATGTATTTTTCCATTGATTTGGATATCAAAGTTAACTCGTTAAAAAGTATGCCGTCTTCCCCATATCGACGCTGGTTGTTCTATTGTTGATAGTTTTTTATTTTATGTATGATTGCTTCAGTCACACGTTTTTTTTATAATCGTATAATGACTTAAAATACTTTATAGTGTGGTCATGAGCGTCGCTTCGTAAAATATATTAAAACATTGTCTATAAATATGCTTAGCCATGTTGAGCTAACTTAACTTTTTACCCTCTTTATTTATAAAAATACAATTTTATTTCAGATGAGTTGCGCTAGAATTTTCGCAGCGCTTCGCCGCTGCAAGCAACTGGAAGACGGCGACAGCACCACCCAGCTGTCGAGGTGCCTTGGTCTGGTGGACCTCACCGCGCTGGGTGTGGGCAGCACACTCGGTCTCGGAGTGTACGTACTCGCCGGAGCGGTCGCTAAGACCGTAGCCGGTCCAGCCGTGACGCTCAGCTTTCTCGTTGCTGCAGTTGCTTCAGCGTTTGCTGGTTAGTGTATATAGTAATATGTTTGTATAATATTGATAAAGTTGAAACTAATCAGCTATTTCAAGCCTTATAAATGTACCAGTGTGTTAGTTAGAGGCGATACAATCATGTACAACAGGAAAGTAAAAACAAATACTTACTCGGGAACAATTCACTCAGGACATGACAATTCATGAGTTGAATTATTTGTAAAATTCTGTAAAGGAATTATTTAACAAATGATTATTTCAAATAACAAGTGTTATTACTTTGGTATTAATTAATATTTATTATACTTAAACTATATATATTTTATTTCATTCCACCTGAATTAAAAAAAAATCTGCTGTCGTCTGAACCTCGATAAGTTAATGACCAAAAAATTGTAACTTAATGTCAACCAGCCTAATTGGCCGATCGACACTTAAGAAAAATCTTGTTTCAACGAAAAGAACTTCATTGTTAGGTATAGGAGTATAGGAGTTAATACCTACATATGAAGTTCCTATTTTTACTTAGGTTCAAGTACAGTCGAGCTTATTATATTATAATATGTAGAAAGACGTAAAACTTTATTTAAAGACGCGTTTACAGTTTTGCCGATAATCATCAACTGTTTGGTACATACTGCTACAAAATCAAATTTAACGTAATAAAACCTATAGTAACATCAGATATAATTTTTCAATAATTCCTTAAAAAAAATCAAATATTATAAATTTTAATAAAAATAAAAAGATCTTCCATCATTTCGTTACACATATTCCACGATTTCAGGCGTTATTTCGGTACATTTTTCTTGTATAGGTTACCATCTATTTGAGAATAAAAACCTATATAATACCTTGGGTAAGAACACGTACTCAACTACAATCCTATCAAAAAATAATTATCAATACTTAACAAATTATCTTTTAATAATAATAATATTTTATTTTTATTTTTTCACATCTTCATATTTGATACATGAATCCTGTATCTCTTTTTGTCAAAATTCTGTTGATAAAGATCGCTGTACGAATACAAAATATTTTATAGTACCTATCACTACTGTACAGCTTACACAATATTCTATATGTTCGACTAGATAAATTATGAATCATATTATATTATATTTTTTTAGTTAATATATAGATTTTGATATTCTGATGGATGGAAGTATCCAGTAGCAACTAGATATACTAGACAAATAAAGAAAGGTGCTCCGAGTTTAGGCTTCTTTTGAAAGTTTTGATAAGATCTTATCATCAGAGTCGATCTTACCTTACCTTGAGGCATACTGATGGATAGATGCTATTGGATCTCCTAGACAAAGAGACCTAGGCCTAAACTCGGCTAACCTAGCCGCCTTTTTGTCTAGGGGATCCAGTAGCAGCCTTCTACATTTGGACCTTCCGGTCACAAACAATACTAATATCATATAATAAGACATAATATTTAAAATAAAAAAATTACATAATATTTAAAATGAAAAATAAATAAATTAAAATTATTAAAAGTATAATATTTGAAAAACCAATATTCAAAATATTGAAATTGTTTCATGTAGCCATTATTTCGCTACTATACATGCGTATACATGTAATTTGCTACCCATTTGTTTCGTAAACGCGTCCTTAAGGTTCAGTACTAAAGATTTTTTAGTCATTTTAATTTTCGTTTTGGACTCACTTTACTCAGGTAACTATTATTTTATTATTTACTATCGGCATAGCTGTTTCTTGAACAGAGATAAAAATCATTAGTTTAAAAGGACCTCATAGAAACAATAGGTGAATACTGATTGCTTGTTAACTAGTTAACACGTGCAAACCATTCATTCTCACAAACCTTGTCTTATTATACGAGGTCTACGAAACATTTCAGTATATTACTGAGGGCCAATACTGAAAATATTTAAGTTTTATGCTCTAAGGGACAGGGAGGAGATTACATTTCGAAGTTGCTTAGCTTTTTTCGTTTTCGAAATATGAGGTTTATTCTTTATTACTTTTCTATAATTTTGTTTATTTTTGTATCGAACTATTTGTAAGAAAAACAATTTTAAAAAGTTCAATTCCAACTCCAAACATTACATCGATCGATCTCAACGTCCGATAGGTATAGTCAAAACAGATCCAAATAGACAAAACAGACATACAAGTTATTTAAACATCCAGAGCAAAATTAGATGAACATAGAAAATGACAAAAATAAACAAACATGAGTTGAATTTAAAGTATCTGAACACCATTTAAGCTTACCATTATACGGAAATGTAATTCTTATTCGGAGCTAGTATAGTTGCTTGTAAGGAGCTGACGTCATCCGGGCCAACAAACAACAACAATTTGCAAATAAATTGAACTGGATATCCGAAATGACAACCAATTTGTCAAACAAACAAAAAAAAGTCAACTGAACGAAACAAAATATAACACCGATTATTTCTATTCTCATTCCTGTTAATATATAAGTAGTTAGGAGAGAAATAGTCTTCTCTGGTTTTCTGTCATTAGCATTCTCTGTTTGAGATATGTTAAGTGACTTCTGTATGCTAAGGTGCATAGTTGTTTTGAAGTTTGGATATGGTCTTCTATTTTTTGGGCTGACCGTAAATTCAGAATAGAATGCTATCAAGAAATAGACAACTATTTATGGAATGTTTTTTCGAGCTGTGAAAAGTAGTGAATACTTGACTACTTACACAAAGCATTTTGTCATTGTTGTACAGATCTATAAATTGTTATGTTATCTACTGCAAAAATACATTAGTTCCTTCATTGTTTCAACACTAAAAATAAACTGACAAATAGTTTATTATGAAACACCACATACCCACCAGATTTATTTAATTCTGATTTAAGCAGAATGTCAAGTACTACCAACTACGAACCCCATTTTAATGTATTACCCAATTTATTTATTTTTCAGGATTATGTTATGCAGAATTCGCATCAAGAGTACCAAAAGCAGGTTCAGCGTACGTCTATAGTTACGTGAGCGTGGGCGAGTTCATAGCATTCACGATCGGATGGAACCTCATTCTGGAATACGTCATAGGGACGGCCAGTGTGGCAAAGGGCATGGCGAACTACATAGATAGCCTATGTAATAATACGATGGCGGAGACTATGACTCGCATTGCACCAATCAATGTATCGTTCCTGGCTGATTATCCCGATTTCTTTGCGTTCGCACTCGTGCTACTTATCACCGGTAAGTTAGTTTTGTGCTAATTTCTAGAATTTAAGAAATTCAGTTTTAAATTACTCTTTTAGTACTATTATTATATATAATTGTGCATCACAGACTTATATTGTAATTGAACTAAATATTCCAGTACTCTTGAGCATCGGTGTGAGTGAGTCCACAAAGCTGAACAACGTTTTCACTGCACTAAATATGGTCACTGTCGTCATTGTTGTCATCGCGGGCGCTATTAAAAGTAAGCATTTATAAACGTCATCATATTGATACTCGGTGGAATAATAATAATTTAATATTGTTTTATATTTATTTCGTCGTGCAGTCTTTTCTTAATATTGTGACCCAATGGTGATTGTATTTTGGGCATATGGTACAAATGAATATGTAGAACTGTATCTGGAACATAGATACACACATAGATTTATTGTGGTCGAGAATATCTATTCTAATTAATACAATGCCAATAGTTATTTTAATAGCATTGTCATGTCCAGACAATAACAAAGGAAATAATGGACTTGTTTAAAAATCTTAATATTTATACAGACTTCTTATTGATACATAATTTATACTGAATTCATTTGATGTTATTAACTGTTAAACCACTTTCACATTTTACATAACTTGTTTCTGTTTCTTTATGACTTTATAATAATAAAAATATTTGATCTTTTTCTCAGAAAGTTAGGTAGGTCCTACAAGTAATTATAATCGATCTTTTTTATACCTTAAGTATATTGTATAATCCAAAAATATTTCAACAAAAACGGTATCTCTCTTCAGGCGACCCAGCCAACTGGCGCATCAATGTAGAAGATATACCTCCGGAGTATCGCGACAAAGCAGGCGAGGGTGGGTTCATGCCGTGGGGGCTAGCAGGCGTCATGGCCGGCGCTGCTAAATGTTTCTTTGGCTTTGTGGGCTTTGATTGCGTCGCCACCACCGGCGAGGAAGCCAAGAACCCTAAGAGAGACATACCCTTTTCGATCGTTCTGTCGCTTATCATAATATTTGTATCCTATTTTAGTATTGCCACCGTCCTGACCATGATGTGGCCGTATTATTTGCAGGTGAGCTAAATAAAAATGTTTTTATTTCTATTGCATATAATAGATTTATGTTCGTCAATCGTCAATTAAAGGTTTAAAGTACGATTTTTTTAAAAACGTAGATACAGACCTGAAATAAGATATTTTTTTTTGGATATCGGGAAAGTACTCGTTTTTCGAGGAATAAAACATTGGTATGTATTTCTTTTACACAAAGATGAAAGTACGGACTGAAAAACATTTTTTTTTACCTATAACTAAGAAAAATGTGAGAACAATTGCGATAATGAATCCGAAATTGGCAGCTCATTATTCAATTACTTAATCTCGTATTGTTTGGAATAACATTAAATTATGGTGAATTTTATTCCACTCCATAAGATACACGTGTTTACAATTCTCATAAATTTATGTTATGACTTTTCTGCTGTAACAATTTACATTTATATCTATGAGTAACTTATTTCGATATAAGTTTTTTATTCTTTACCATGTTATTATCTTACACATACTTGTAATTTCATCTGCTTCTCCAAAATCATAGCGATATTTGGGCGTGAGGCAAGAACTAACAAACATTTTAAACATCTAAAACGATTGTTTTGGGCTTTTTCATTTAAGTACATACCTCGACTCGTACATAGACTCGCTGTTTGAATATACCTAGTATCATATAAATTTGTATACCTATGCAAATAAAAAATAAATAAATAATAATGAATTTCCAGGACGCCGACGCACCATTTCCACACGTGTTCGCAGAGTCTGGTATGCCAGTTATCAAATGGATAGTAACAATAGGCGCTATTTTTGCTCTATGTACAAGTCTGTTGGGTGCCATGTTTCCTTTGCCAAGAGTCTTGTACGCCATGGGGTCTGATGGTGTGCTGTTCAGACCTCTCGCTGCTATCCATAAGAGGACCAAAACTCCCATACTGGCTACTATATTAAGTGGATTGTTTTCCGGTCAGTACGCTTATTTTTTAAATTTTTATTGCTTTTATAAGTTTAATGTTTAATGATATATGATCTTGAATGATATTTTCTATGAATTTCAATCTATTCGATATTGCAGCTGTGATGGCGGCCATTTTCAATTTGAATCAGCTGATTGACATGATGTCCATAGGAACTTTACTTGCTTATACGATTGTTGCCACCAGCGTACTTATTCTAAGGTAATTTGCCCATTTCAATACACAGCAAATCACAAAAAGATGTCGACAACCACATAATTAATTTAATTATTAAACTGGCACGTCTAACCCTCAGATACGAAGAGGAGCGCCAGCTGCCGGTGAGTGCCAAACTGCCCGAGGCAGGAGGCGCGCGTGCGGCAGTGCGGCAGACCTGCAACCTGCTGGGCCTCAAGCACCCCACGGAACTATCCGCTACCATCGCAAAGTGCACCATCGGCATCTTCTGTGAGCGACTATAATGTACTTTTTCTGTACGCCCCGTCCCCTATCGAGTCTATATTGGACCTACTAATAATATACTAATAATATAGATAATAATAATATAGACTAATAATATGTTAATAACGAACATTTTTAAATCATTTACAAATAAATTGAAAGAGTAAACGTCGAGTTTGTTAGAGGTTCTTCTCCATTAACCTACCCCTTAGAGTCCGCAGTTTCATAAGTTCAGTGTATGCTTAATTGAAATAAATAACATTGATTTTATGTTATATTTAAAACCCGCACAGTCGTGTCGGTGCTGTGCGCGTGCGCAGTACTCCGCTGGAGCCCGGGTGGCGCAGCGGGCAGCGCGGCGGCGGGTGTGCTGGGTGCCGTGCTACTGCTGCTGTTGCTGGTGCTGTGTCGCCAACCTCGGGCTGCCGTCCAACACCTCAGCTTTAAGGTGGGTCAGAGGGTAGAAGGTGACATCCTCGGAACTTCTAACAACATCTTTAGTATAAACGAGATGGCTTATTATACACGACGCCGATCGAACGTTTTGCGAGTATCTCGGGATCATTATAAGTATGTGTTACCAGGTGCCGCTGGTGCCGCTGGTGCCTTACCTCAGCGTGTGCATGAATGTATACCTCATGGCGCAGCTGGATTATCAGACCTGGGTGCGATTCATCATATGGCTTGTTGTCGGTAAGCATTAGAATTTATAAGATAATAAACTTAAAAATATAATTTAATCATACGTTTCGTAGCCATAAGACAATAAAATCTTGGGACTTTTGTTTCATATTTTAAAATAGATTGTTATATATGTAAAGCTCTATTATTATTTTCAGGGTACTGTATATACTTCTTCTACGGGCTCCAAAATAGTTCTCTCAGACAAAAGGAGATGCCCACCAGCAACGGGAAGATTGAACACGAAAAACAAATAGTTACTAAGTTTTGACGGTAGTTTTGAAATTTAAAAGATGCTCTAAATACTGTTCAGGACAAGCATTTAGGGATGACGTTACTTTCTAGCAGCTAGATTTTAGAGTTGTGATATTACCGATATGTACGAAATGGGTTTGGATATTTTTAATTCATATAATAAATTCAATTAAGTTCGTGTTCCCATGATTGATTTAGTTTTGATACAATAAAACGAAAACAAACTCTTATAGAAGTATATTAATATTTGAAGTCGCGACTTTCATGCGCTAATACTTGCTCAATTTACAAATATTTTGGTCCATGAAATATTTATGAACTAAAATATAGTCATATTAACATTTAACATGTTTTAAAAACTAATGTGATACTGTTTGATTAAAAAGTATCATTTTTTTAAAAGAAAGTTAGTAGTTTTCGTTTTTAAATTCGATCTGTCCGTCCATATAATAACTAGTATGTTACTTAAAAATAGAAAAACAGAGATATAGAGGAAAAACAGAGATGTTAAATAATAATATTTTTGTAAATTCAAAATGGTCGATAAATTCGAGTAGATATTAATTAATGTTAAAATAGATATAATCCTGTGATAAACCGTTAGCAAGCTGCAAAAATACATTCCGAAAAAAGAAAACTAATTACATATTTTGTCATTAGATATTTAAGCTAATTTTATAGTTGTAATACGTTAGTATTGAAGTGATGTTTAATTTAACACACTTTAGTTCTAAGCAACAAACTGTGATTAAAATGAATGGTATATAAACAAAAAAAATCTTTTTTTTATTATCTGTATACTTTTAAATATCTTTTTGTAGTTTTTTTTACTTCAAACGATTAGGCGCCTTAGTTTATGACTTAATAGAAACACTACATCTTCTTAAAGTGCTTAAAATCACATCATAGACTACATTCTATAATATTCGTATATAAAGATCCTGTTGGTGGAGTGGTAAGTCACCCTCACTGTTGAACCAAAGACTGTGGACTTGATTCCCACAAACAGTGATTTGTGTGACCCACAGATTGTTTTGCCGAATCTGGGTTCACTTTGCGGCTGTTATTTATATGTTTTTTAATGTTTGTGAACATATATAATGTCTCGTACAGTCTCAACCTACTAAAAGCCAGCAACAAACAGCCAATGGTCACTCCCAAAAAAATGACATTTATCAACACCATCAAAATACGAAACATCCTGTTAATATTGCTTAAAAATATTGCCTCTGCTAAATAGAATAAACCGGTAAATTGACCTTAGTGTTAGCTAACAACGGCACAAAATTAGACATTATTGCAAGGAATTTTTTTAAAAGTGATTTGTTCACTTCCGGTAATTGGATGTACGGCATGTGCATACAGAATAATATTTCTTCTGGAAGGTTACAACCCACTGGAGTTAGACATGATTTTTTTTAAATAATTCCACATTTTCCCTCTTTTATTCTATAAAATAAAAAAATATATAATAAAGATATAAGTGCAGATATAAATGTGGCGACCATTTTTAAATCTTTTTTTACTAAAATGCCATTAACATTCACGCATAATTTAAATTCTTGATCACCTGATATAATCACCGAATTGACTAATAGCGTTTGGAATCTCTCTGGAATTAGGAAATCATTTACATCACATATGAATAAAAACTCGAAACTCTTTTTGGCCTATTTTTTTCTGCGGTTTGCGTGAAGGTAAACAATTATTTTTTTTAATTGGGGTAAAAACGGTAAACGTACCTCGTATAAAAATTGTGAAAAGGCCATTTTTGGCGTAAACTATATTGAGATTATACCTGAAAGAAACCTGGTCGTTCGCTGCCGCGAGCGTTGATAGAAAAATTAGATACATTATTACAATTTAATATACATATTTATGATCTTATGACATTCTACGTTATGTACTGGACGATTTTTTTTTAACATTTCTTGTTAGAGTGGTTTTTCGGTTATTATAATAACATTCAAATTATTATTGTTTTCTTTTTTTTCTAGTTGAAAGATAACAAGGAATTTTATATTAATTGTACAACATAGTTTTTAGCATTAAATTTATAATATGCTTGTCAAGTCAGGAGCAACAGCCGTAAACGCAGTTATTAAATATTTATGACATTATGACGTAACTACTATGGTGACCAATCGTGGCACGTCTATAGTCATGTGATATTTTATCAATTTTAAAGATTTTTAAGTTTTTCGCGTTAATATTATTAATAATAAAGTTTTGAAATATAAAATAAGCATAAAAAAAGTATTTTTTTTCAAATACATTAATACCATTTGTAAGATCCACGGGACTATTTCCCAAAGGTCGTGGGTTAGAATCCCTGCCCGTAGCAGTTTATTTTTCATTCCATATTTTTGTTTGAAATTTAATAAAGTAAAAAAACTAATTTTGTTTGAAAATATATAGATATTTTCAATTTATGTCGATTGTCGCATCATTTCAATGTTCAACCTATATAAATTTGTTTATCATTGAATACAACTATAAAAAAACAAGTAAGTGATACGAAAACAGGCTATCAGATGCTTTTATGTATGGTTTACAACTCTAAAAATAAACAGAATTCAACGAACTACGAAAGGATGCAAGCTATACAATTAAGAAAATGTTGTTTTTTATTAGTTACATTATTTATTTGCTTACAAACTCCTGCAGTACTAGCATCGCTGAAAAAAAAGAGAGCAGATCTATATCCTGATGACGCTAAGCTGAATTCTTATGGTCTGGCTGCAAAGTATGGACACCCCAGTAGAGAATACGAGGTGATCACGGATGATGATTACATCCTAACACTTTATAGAATCCCCGGCAAGAAGCATGGCCCCATTCTATTGGTTCACGGGTTCCAAGATTCATCCGACGGTTGGCTATTAAGAGGTAAGAAATCCCTCGCAATTACACTTGCAAATCAAGGATACGACCTCTGGCTTTGCAATCTGCGAGGCAACCGATATTCCAGGCGACATCGATACCTAAATCCTAACACTGACGACAATTTCTGGAATTTTAGCTTTCACGAACACGGATATTATGACCTTCCTGCTATTATAGATACAGTTTTAAATGAAACTCATGTTGAGAAACTAACAGCCATTGGACACTCCCAAGGAAATACTATATTTTATGTTCTCGGCTCAACCAGAAGCGAATACAATTCAAAGATGAATGTGATGATAGCATTATCTCCAATATGTTTTTTACAAAATACAAAGTATCCAGTTTCCATCATTGTAAAAATATCCCCCCTACTGAATAATCTTGCTGAACAAATGGGTCTTACAGAATTGTTAGGCGACAATAACACATCAAGGAATTTTTTTAAAGTAGTTTGTTCACTTCCAGTAATTGGATATACGATATGTACATACGGAATACTACTTTCTTTGGGAGGTTACGACCCAGTGGAGTTAGAACCAGAGTTTTTTAAAAAGACAATTCCACATTTCCCCTCCGGAAGTTCTTGGAAGAGTGTCGCCCACTTTTTACAGGTTGGATACAGAAAGGAATTTGCGCGTTTTGACTATGGAGCCGAAATGAATAACCGGGTTTATAAATTATCATCACCTCCTGTTTACGATTTAAGTAAAGTGACGATGCCGGTAGCTTTAATAGCTGGTAGCAATGATCATCTATCGACGGCCGAGGATATTGCTCTCTTAAAAAATCGTTTACCAAATGTCGTGTCCTATGTTGTAAGCCCTTGGCATTTGTTCAATCACAATGATGCAATATGGGGGAGACGCATGGATCTTTATTTGTATCCTCAAATATTTGATATATTGCGTAAATATTAAACGCGTACATAATTAGAGATTTTTGACTTGATAAGCCCTACATCTACGTTTTATATTATATTGTAATGTTGTATCCTGCTAGTTTTAATAAAATTAAAAGGCGCCGTAATAACAATTGTATCAAGATAAGCAGTGCCAAAATAAACTTTTTAATCCTTTATATAAATATCATATTTTTTATCATTTTATCGAAATTTGGCTTGCTGAGGAAGTCTCACGACGACGGGAAATAAGTTTCTGTTAGCAAGACGGTAAATTTATCATTTACCTTCAAAGATACCTCAAGTTCCAAGCATAAACAGTTCACGCACACAAAAAAATACTAACGAAATCACAAAACAATCCAAGTGCTCCAATCTTTTGAGACTGATTCTTCAATTTACTGTATTATACAGGAGATGAATGGTAGTGCGTACTAATAATAACAATTGTCTTATCATACTCTATTGAACCGTGTATGATATTAAATACACAACACAGACTTTCTAAAATGGCGACATATTCATTTATTTACTATTTAGTAAATAAATGAATATGTCGTCATTATTGAGTATTTATTTCATATTTTCCCTAAAATTCTTATTTTCTCATTATAATATATTTTAAACGAGTCTATTCGTGATATCTAGGTAGTCAATCTAAAATATATATATAATTAACCTTCTGTATTTCTGATGTTTCGACATTGTTTCACGGGCCATGGTCACGGAACAAAAAGATCAGCTAAATGTACCTTTGCAGCGTGGATTGTGGCGAGCAGTGTGGAAGTTCTACTGGCCACCAATAATCACAATAAATTATTCTTCTGTAATCCACATACAACACTGACAATATCCGACGACTTTTCTCGGATGCTCCATGCTCTAAATATTTTTTGTTCGATTTTGTACCATAGTAGCAGTTAGAGGCGTTTCTGATAGTCATAAATTATAATTTAAAAACTTTTTGAAATAAAACGATATGACAGACACATTAAAATTAGTTTTTTAGTTATTATGTGCTCTATAGAAATAGCGATAACTATGAGCACATTTCATAAACCGATAAAAAGGTTGAAGAGGAAGGGAGTGAGATATAAAAATAAAACAACATCTATATCACACGCGTATAATGTGTTCACAGCCTAAAACTAACAAGCTAAAGTACACAGGTCAATGAACCATAATCACACTAAATAGGAATAAAAGAACCAACATATAATCATATCATTGTGCAGTTGAATCGTCTGCTGTTACTGTGTACTACTTGCATACTTGCGTATTAGTTGAATTACAATAACATCTGGATACATAACAGATATATTTTTTTAACATGGCCGGTTATGACGTCACACCTAGTTAGTGGCATCGGACATGAAACATCTAATTTGAAAACACACTTTTTTGATAAGATGTTAATAAAAACAAAAATATACCTTTTGACAAATTGTATATAGAAAGTATTCACGTGAATTTATCGGTAATCCGTCCAAACGTCCGACTGGTTTCAAACCAATCTGGGGTCTTTATTATTCTCCACGTGACGTGGCTGAACCGCGACTAGGGCTATTCGACTAATCGCGATAAATTCACGTTCAATAATACTTGACCTTATAAAAATTCAAGCACAAAAGAAATGCTATTAAAGATCTATCACTACTTTCTTCCGTATCTCGTTGTGAGTGAAGTGACGTCATAGCTTCGTAACAGACAAGTTATAAGCTAGTTATATATTTTTATAATATTCTTATGGTAGGTATGTACCATTGAAATATAAATCTTACGAGGCACTCATGAGCATTGCAAGAATGACGTGTTTCGTAACATAAGATAACTTCGTTATACATATGACAATATTTTAGTAGTTTCAATTTCATCGAAACAGCCCAGCACAAAAATAATTTGAAACTGCCGGGCGTCGAATCCGAGACCCGACAATTTATAGGCAAGCGTTGGTACCACTACGTAGGTACGTATTAGCTGACTTCTTTCATAAAATATTAATTCTTAATTTGTTATGACAAAATAATTATATATTAAATATAAATAATACATTATATAATACACTTTGGTTGCAGACATTCGATAATAATACTTTGGCGTAAGAACAATTGAGATTCTCTTCAATTTATTAATATTTTATAATTTCCATTCCTGGAACCCTTCAAAAACCTTTAAAATGCGTATATTTTGTTGAAACTTAATTAGGTTCTTAAATCTATAAGAATAGCAATAGAAAATTTAAAAATCCTTGTTTTTTTTTTCAATAATTTAGTCATTATGAGTTTTCCTATACAATACCTGTCAAATTATAAAAAATATTACAGAGTTAGAAATTATCTGAGTTTTAAAATAAAGGCCCTTAAATGAATAATAGTCACTTATAATAAGTTTCAATATACATAAAAATATATAATTTAATTACGTCCTAAAATCTCATAAGCGGCACTTACAAGATTTTAAGCCAGTAAGTAACGTGATTGGTAATATTAATATAGAGTAGTAAAATATAAATGGAAATAGGCAGTGAATAATCAAATGTCAC
Source organism: Dircenna loreta (assembly GCA_963555665.1). NCBI lineage: Eukaryota > Metazoa > Arthropoda > Insecta > Lepidoptera > Nymphalidae > Dircenna > Dircenna loreta. The sequence goes on from OY743092.1 coordinate 12,305,705, forward strand.
TTAAGTACTGAAATTCTTACATCATTATTGATTTTTATAAAAACCGAATAAAACAAATAAAATAATAGAAAATATTTTTAAAAGTACATTTAAAAAAGTTATCCCCGTCCAAGCAACTGGCGTCGGTGAGGTAATTTCATTTAGAATCCTCAAATACTTGATATGAAGGCGACGGAGGTTGCGGACGGGCTGGAGGCCTGTCACAGCGCCTCTCCGTGCAGGAGTGCGGTCTGGCTGTTGTTGTGGAGCTCCGCCAGCTGCACCGCGTCCAGCGGGCGGCGCCTCTCCGAGCTGTGCCACGCGCCGTACGTTATGTAGATGATGAGACCTGATGACCGTTACATTTAAATGTTTTATATATAACTTTATATTCTCAATTATTTTTTCGAAATATACATTTACATACAAAAAACAGAACGTTGGGTACATTATTCTATAATTACCTACGGGCTACGACATATTACGAAGTTATTTCATAAATTAATAATAAAAAATTGCGTAAAAAAATATTTATAAAAGTTTGTACGTGAAGTGCAATGTGTTAAAATAGTTAAGAAATTTGCACATTTTATATAAACATGGCTACAAAATGAAAGACATTTGGAAGTGACAGCCGGAGTTAGAGTCGAAAGTGCGACCTCTTTGGGTCCATCCGGTATTCCCGTGAGATATGATCACTTTTCAATTTATATTCATAATTAATGATAATTGAATAAATAACGTCAAGCGATTATTTTTCGTAAGCTTAGAATTTGATATTTATTTATTAATATTGTTATTATTATAAAATTAGTACATAATAAATTATACATAGTTAAAACGCCCTGGAGACATGGCTAGCCTCATCTACCATCCAAATTGATAGTCTATCTACTTATATAATATTTATATATGGTCATGTAATGAAATCATTAGAAAAATAAAAAAACAAAAAATTTTAAAAATTAAAAAATTGTTTAAGTCAATATTATCAGTGAAATCTGTAACACATTAATTTTTGAGTGGCCTTCCTTGACCGGTCTAAAAACCTCGTATGAGAAAGGTCTTAGTGACCTCGAACAATTATTAGTCTTTCGTTTAGAAATCAGTTTGTTTTTATCCGAGTGAGTGAGAACATCCACGATTGTTGGCTACAGGGTTTAATGAAACCCGAAGATATTAAAGACAACGGTATGAAGATAAACTAATGTAAGCAGATTTTAGATGTAATAGTGGTAGAGATGCAAACAGCCCGAGGAGTTGGAATATTACTTTCAAATGTCTTTTGAATCTAATATTGACCATTAAATAACTTCAGATCACACTCCTCAGAGCCAGTGTCATGAGAGTTAGACATCACGTCTTGGACTTGTTAGGACTCGTCCAGAAACTTATTTTTAGTGTAGTTGGATAAGCCCCAGTGTATACAAGAACAGCTTATCCTGGTCAGTAAAAAAAAATGATCTTTGAAATTTGTGGGTGAACGTATACCTATATATTTATAAAAAAGAAAAATTGAATGAATTATTATTAGTATTATTTATAATTTTTATAAATGTTATGAATAACCTTATTAGTAGTAGTACTAGTGAGACTTATTCGTTCAAATATAATTTAAAGTAAGCGTTGTAGTCTGTGGTTAATGAAAAGTAGTAAACATACTAAAAAGTGTACAATTGTTCAATTATAATTATTACATAACATATAATTATGAATGAAATAACCTTACACATATCGATTATTCTTGCAATAGTTTTGCAAACTGATATTATTTTAGCGATACACGAGGAAATTATTTCTGAAGATGCGATGCTTGATTTCGTCGGACTAGGGAGAAAATATGGCCATCCACCTAACAAGTACGATGTCATCACTGATGATGGGTATGTGTTGTCGCTCTTCCATCTTCCCGGCCGAAGCAGAACACCGGTACTTCTTATGCACGGTATTTTGGACGCGGCGGATACTTTCATGCTAAGAGGGAATGATTCATTGGCTATCATGTTAGCGAATGCTGGTTACGACGTTTGGCTCGGAAATTGTAGGGGAAACAGTCATTCTCGACGCCATCTTTATCTCGACCCAAATAAGGATAAAGAATTCTGGAACTTTAGTTTTCACGAAATGGGTTACTATGACCTTCCATCTCTTATAGATAAAGTTTTAAGCGAGACTGGGGCATCGACACTAAGTGCTATTGGTCACTCCCAAGGAAACACAATTTTCTGGGTAATGGGTTCCACAAGGCCGGAGTACAATGAGAAGATAAATGTACTGCTAGCTCTGGCACCTGTCTGCTATCTACACAATTCAACTTCACCGTTCTTGACAGTAATATTAAAATTGCTTCAATCAATCCACGTTGTTTTGACGAGTTTAAACATTGGCGTAAATGAAATTCTAGGTAACGATAGTAATCTCATTAGAATCATGAGACAAATATGCCCCAAGCCCTTAGTAGGTTACCAACTATGTATGAATGGTGGGTTTTTCCACTTATTTGGTTTCGACCCAGTGGAATTTGAACCGGCTTTTCTCAATATATTTATATATCACCACCCTGCTGGTACTTCTTGGAAGGACATTCTACACTTCAAACAGATTGAAAATAGTAAGATTTTTCGCCAATATGACTTTGGAAATAAAAAAAATGAGAATATTTACAACACTTCAAGCCCACCGGTCTACGAGCTAAAAAAAGTTACAATGCCAGTAGCACTGGTAGCAGCGAACAATGATCCTTTGTCAACGCCAACTAATGTACTCATGTTAAAGGAGCAGTTGTCAAACGTGGTGGACCATGTGGTCAATCCTAGGTTGATGTTCAATCACGTTGACCACATATGGGGCCTGAACATGCGAAATCAATCGTTGCCCTATATACGGCGGGTTCTATCAAGATATAATACTATTTAATAATAGAAATGAGACAACTATACGTTCAACAATATGACCGTTAATCTGTCATTTGAATAAATTGAATTGAATTAAATAATGCATGAAATAATATATAGTATTTATATAGTAAATAATATAGTTGTATATGTATAGCCATTATGTAAAATCTGTTTGGTACATGAATATTAATACAAAACATAGAATAATATTTATTTTAGTACAAATACAAGCCATATTATATAAATAAAATATGATATTCCTGCTTAGAGTCAGGAATCAAAAATAAAAATGTATTTTTAATTTTAAAACAAAAAATGAGAAAAAAAATTGTAAATATTTATATTATTCAAAAATGTGAAATAAGAGTTAAGAATTATATCAATACTATAAAATTTGTGACTCGAACTTTGTTACATTTCAACTTTATAATATCTACCTACCTACCTACTTTTTAAAGTTAAGAATATTACCAACCTACTGAAATGTTTGTTGCGTCACTTCTTTAATATACAATATATATACTTTAACGCCATATAAACTATAAATCATTTTAACACAGTAATCATTTTTATATCATGAAATATATCTTCTACTCAGTTTCCGTATGGGTATGACTTTCTTGTGTTTTAGGGGTAAAATTCTTAACTATGGCACAATAATTGCGTGTCCACTTACACAATCCCATTTGTCCTATAACGGTTTTTCGAGAACACACCAAGTTAATTGCTGGCCTCTACCAGTATAGTTCGGAGCGGAACTACGGGTCTGCAGTCAAGATCGGGGTACCCTTATTCTACTGTTACTTTAACTCAAGGGTAAAAGATTTATATACTACTGTCGAGGTTCAAACGATAATTCAAACATCGTTTCACTTAAGTCTAAAATATATTTCGAACACAATTCTTTCTCACAAGCACGCCTCCATAACGAACATAATTATTAGAGTCGCACTTCTCTCTCTCTCTCTCCTCTCTCGCTCACTTCTTCTCTCTCTTTTGCACTTGACTATAATTAGATTTTGCTTGTGTTGATGCTGACAAGAACAATGAATTAAATGATAGATCTTATTAAATATATATATAATACTTTGTCAGGTTCTGTTATAACTTATAATAGTAGTAACAGTACTATTAGTCTTGGAGTAAGTCTCGTATTATTACAGACAATTTTATATATATATATTTAGATTAAATTTAGCACTGTATAGATGCAAAATTTATCGCAGCGGGTAGCTCAAATGGTAGAGTAACGGAATGGTTTCCCAGAGGTTGCGGGTTCGAATCCTGCCCGTAACAATCAATGGTTCTTTTTATTTTTATTTAAATACGCTTAACATGCCTAGACATGTACATAGACAGTTGAAACATTCATGATTATTATAAAACTGGAGTTTTAAATAATGTCCTATACAGTTATATGTACCTACTACAACTTTTAATTTAAAATAAATTATCGTCAAGATAATGCAAAAACCTGAATAAAGATAACATTAACGTTTTCTTTATTCAGGTTTCTCAGTGTTACATTTTAATATGTTTTTAATCATACCTTTTTAAAGTTTTTTTATAGAATAGATTGTTTTAAAAACATTCATTTACCTATCTACTATTTATTTATTCAACTTTAGCATTTCGTAATACCCTCTATTTAAATTGCATTTTAATAAATAAATATTTCGTTTATGTAAAAATAAAACAAACAGTAGCCTTCTGCCGGGATGTGTAGTACATTTTGACATTTCGTCTATATTTAAAATCCTGATGAGAACGATATATTAAATATTCACCTTAACCGTTGAACACACAAGCAGACAGTCTAATTACACCAATTCTAACTTTTAATACACATTTTAATAAACAAAATGTTATCTATAATATACTTTACCATATAATTTACCTATACGCTAAACCTATGTAGCTGATTATTTGACAGTATTTGACAGCTATGTAACCTTATTATTTGACAGTGACGTCACTATGCCAATGTCGCGACAACGCCAAGGCCGACGTGTCGGACTTTTAGGACAGACTCAGAAAATTCCTTTTAACGGTAAGGGTCTGGCGTCACTCACCCGCCAGTATCCAGATAGCGAAGCGTATCCAGGTGGCGTGGTCGAGATTCAGCATCAGGTATACGTTCAGTAATACACTCACTCCCGGCAGCCACGGCACCAAAGGCACCTGGGGATGGGGTAAAAGTAGAAATTAATTGTTTAGATACATCCCACTGTGGGATGATTACGTATCATGGACCATCTTCTGAGGTACGAAGGTATTCTTCACCGAGCTACAAGTATTTTGTGAAGGACGGCGTTCTAACTGGGATCACTTATCACATGTTAAAAATATTATGATAAAAAATATTTGTTTATGAAAATTATATTTTTAAAAATATTTTTAACCGTGGCAAACTATACATTCACAACGAAATTAAATGAAGGTCAGCAAATAATAGTTTTAAATATTTTTTCTGTATGCTATGTAAGTGTAACTGAAAATAACCTAATCAAGATGAGTAACAGTTCTTATATATAGAGTTAATTGCAGATTAACAATGTTTTTTTTTATAAAAATTCAGATTAACCGAATTAGTTATATTTATTTTATTTTAACTATCATATTAATTTATTACCAAATAAATTACTTCAGTTACAAATCCATAATTTAAAAAAAATATATATTTACTGATTAATAATTTAATTAAAACAAGTTGTGAGGACCCTTTTATTAGGTTAAAGTTAATCACTTATTCTTTAGCTTACGTTGAGTTACTTAAGTCCATATAAAATAATGGTCATCAAACAACTTACAGAAAACGCCAGTTTCTTCTCAGATACGGGTTGCCTTGATATCGCGAACAGAGTGAAAACCACTAGAATTAAACCCACGAGTACTTCCGCCACGGCGGCTGGCTCACCCGCCAGTACGGCGTCTCCGCGCTGGTTGATGCTGTTCATCAACACCAGGGACCAGACGCCTGGGGAAAAAAATACCACATTAAGTAGTCAGTTTAATGACTACGATACTACGTGATCGATAATTTTTCGTATGATAGTAGGTATTTTCGATATTTCAGTGCATCTGTACACTAAATAAGCTTGTTATGAATACGACTTATTTTATACATAATAAAATATAAAATAAGTAGCTAAAGGATAATATCTAATCTTTTCTGATAACATATTTTGTATGGGCGCTTAAGTTCTGCAGCTGCATTGGAATTAATTTTTGTATTCCCAATGGGGAATAGATTATTGTTTTGTTTTATTATAGAATGGCTTGTGGACTGACGTCCTGTTAGAAAGTGCCTTACAACTCTAGCCATCAGTTACATACAGGAGAAAAGGTAGCAAGGTGGTCGCGTTTGGACCCGATTGTCTTGTAAGCTTAGTAGTCTCGTAAGTGCTGTTGTTGGATGATGTCAGAGGTAAGACAAACAAGGTCCCTGTGCCTGAAGCAACTTTGGCGCGGGATAACGAATTGCCGGAAGGTATTGTGTTCAAGGAAGTCAAAGGCAAAAGAAATTACAAAAGGTACCAATGCCATCACTTGAAGCTTTTTAGTCCTCAAGAATTCATGTGATCCTCATACACACACCGCATTAGTGGTCCACCTATATCTCGTGAAACTAAAGTTTTGAATATGCAGTATTCCAGTTCAATTAAAAGGTAACATCATTTCGTCCAGCATATAACAAAGATTTTACCAAATGACGGTAATACGGAAATGAATATTGTAATTAGGAAGAACATTTTTACAGCCTTATTTAAAAATAGGAATGACTATGCCGTGTTCCATTAATTCTGGAAAGGAACCGTCCTCTATAATAGTATACACATTGATGCGTGCGTGGTGTCTCATTGTATAGATCCACCAGCGCGGTGCAACCCAGCGCTGAGCGCGGTCGTAGCTGACGACGACTAATAAAATAATAGCTTCAGTGCCTGTCAGTGTCTCACCGTACAGAGCCACCAGCGCGGTGGCCAGCCCGGCACTGAGCGTGGTCGGAGCGGACGCACGCGATGCGTTCACACACTGCAGCAGCAGGGAGCGCACGGACACGCGGGCGGACTCCGACGGCCGATGAGCAGACTGTGTGTGCTGGTACCTGGGCGAGATATGAGAATAAAGTTTTATTCAGATTAAAGTTTTTTATTTTAGTGGTCGAATATGGTGGTGGAGCTGCTGTGTGGATAATTGGAGACAGACAGTAAAGAACCGGCTCGATCGGGGTGGTATCGTCTTATAACGAAATATCAAAATGAAGTGATATGGCAGGTTCGTGCGAGACGAGTCAGAGAGCCGACAGCCGGGACCTTTCTCCTTTTCGTGTACCGCTGGCCGTTATCGCCTACTCTTTTCTCTTATCGAAAGGAGAAATTCATTCACGACTTGACGATGGCCCCGTACAAATTTTAATTCGTTCAAACCCATGAATTAATAATTTAGATAATTTCGTTAAGTTTAATAAAAAAAAATATATTAACATAAATACTAACAATTAATAATAAATACCTTAATAGCATGACACAGGACGCGACCATCGAGTACGCCAGTAAAGTGCCGATAGACATCATGTGAATTAGCTGCTTCAGCTCGAACATCATCGCTAGAGTACCTACGTTGATGGTTATTATTAAATATTGTTATACGTGGTTGTAATGAGAATCAAATCGAAATTAATTAAGCTTATATGGTACATACCCGTGAGTAGTCCCGCCACGATGGTCCCCACGAGCGGCGTCTGGTGTCGCTCGCTGACGGCTCCCAGGCAACGGAACAGCAGACCGTCGGACGACATCGCGTAGATTATACGAGGCAGAGGGAACACCGCGCCTAGCAAACTGACACACACGGAAACTCATAGATTAACGTCTTCAACAATGCTTCTAGCATAACAATCGCAGATTCAGATCAATTGGTAATAATATATGTTCTAAGTAGAATCTTATTACCTGGACAATAAGGCACATATTGCTCCAACACTGACGGCGTACTTGGCCCACGTCCAGCCTAGCTGGTCGTACACGAATGGAAACGGAGCTTTCTCGTCCTGTAAAAAAATATAATCAAGTATTATTATTTATATAATTGTTATGCAGTTTGAATTTGTTTGTTTGTTCTGAATTTAAGTTTCGAACTCCCGAAGATTTATTTTGGGCAATCAATTTTTAAATGGGACGTTTAAGTGGCACTCAAATCACATTCTGAGAGTTTTGAATTAATAGATAGATGCAATGGTAAGGTACGAGTATAAAGGGGACAGATTGAAAAAAAAATACAGTTCTTATACATTTGTGATGAGTTTATGTATATTCTGTAAAAATTGCGGAACGTAAGAGCTATCGGTTCATCGGTAGTCGTGTTCACCTGCATGTAATAGGGCAGCATCAACGTCAGCACCGACGACACGCCGAAGTACGCCAGAAACACCACCACCAGGGACACAACCACCGCGAACGGAATGCTCTTCTGGGGACGACGAGCCTCCTCACCTGCCGTCGCCACGCAGTCGAATCCTGGACGAGGAGACACTCACTGACTATTTGTATTATATTGGTCTGTGATGATGCTACTCATTTTTTAATCAGATACGAGGAAGTGGGGAAGATTCCATTACGTACGAGTCGAGCTAGTTTAGAGCAAGTTGTAATCCAAAATGTCTTCTTTTAATATCATTGTTTAGCGTTGACCGGACCGATATATTCTCATCCTCGGAGGATCAAACCCTAGACCCGTCTCCACTCATAGTCGCCACTGATGTGCGGTCGTCAGAAGCTTACCGATAAACCCGTAGAAGCAGACGGCGGCTCCTTTGACGACCCCGGCCAGCCCGTAGGGTGCGAAGCCCCCGCTGCCGAAATGCTTCTCCCCGCCGTGAGGCACCTCGGACTCAGGGATGCGCCAGTTCTTAGTGTCCGCTGACAGACATATATTTTTATAAGATAAAATGAACCTGCGGTGTGGTCAGTGAGTGATCGTTTCAAATCTGGATGTAACGCTATATATGTGTGCTATAAAAATATATTCCATTGTAGTGCTAGAATCCGATAGGTGTATCAAAATTATTAATAACATTTTAGGACCAAAGTGTTCACTACATACAATATAATTTGGATCAATGTAAAAAAAAATATATTACAAAATCTCGAACATAATAGATGACGCTGACGCTGCGAGCGGGTAGTTACATTATCTAAAAAAGCTGCGATACCTTTAAAGGAACCGGAGATGATGACGAACAACACAACGCACAGGTTGACACCCGTGCAGATGTTATTGAACTTCGTAGACTCTTTTACACCAAACGCAAGACCCACTGACGAAGGAAAAAAATCATGTATCTCGATGTTTTTGGTCGTATGAAATTAAAATAAACATTTTATTTTTATAAAAAACTCCTACGTTAGCAAAAAATGTCCAAAATGTCCTCCAGTGCAAAAAAAATATGTCAACTCTATGAGGAAAAACATACTTTTAATATTTATATATTATTATATTATATTGATGTGCTGCGCCATCGACATCTGTTCAATGAATTATATTAATTATTATTTATTAACAATAGAATTGCGTATTTTATTGTTAATTACAAAGTTAATGTTTCACCATGTGTTTCACAAAATGCGGCGTAAAATTTATATTTAATTCACTGCTTTCTCATAGCTTAGGTCTTAATTTCTCAAATTTATACAGAATATTCCACTAAAAATGTGCAGGTTTAACCCTGCATAATCTTCTCAGAGTTGTTAATATCTTTGAGATCTTTGTACTCCAACTTTCAAAAATTGTTTTACCTATACAAAGGTCAAATAAATCCAATAATTGAACTTCGAAAATATGACTAAGTAAATCAAAGTAAATGGTATCTTAAAACCCGTACCCGAGAACAGCATGATAACTGCGAAGGCGAACAGGTCCGGGTACTTGGCGAGGTGGGGGGAGTCCATCGGCATCCAGGCGTACAGCTGCGACGAGATGGCCTTGCCTAGCAACGAGTCCAGGTACTCGCTCAGCGCCTTCACTACGGAGGCGGCCCCTGCGAACCCATAGCGCAGTTGTAGCACTTCCATTAGGAAAATTATTTGTTAAACGTTAATAGGAATCGGTGAAAGCTTTCGTGCGAGCTTCGAACTATATAACTATTAATGATTATCAGAATTTAAACAATGAAATGAATATAAACAGTTAAATGTATGAAATAGTTTTCAGTATTGTTCTTTTACCGTACGCAATTACTTATTAATATAAGTTAGCAAGGAGATAGATTGAACCGAACTCACCAATAATATATTCCAATATAAGATTCCATCCGATAATAAAAGCAATGAACTCCCCGACGCACACATAACTGTATACGTACGCTGAACCCGCCTTCGGGACTCGCGCTCCAAACTCTGCGTAACACAACCCTACAAACAAATATGTATCATTTATATCTTACAATTTAATTATCTTCAACAGAAACAGAAATCTCAAAATAAGTTCATGGGACATTATCCTGAAATTGCGGGTTCGAGTCCTGCTCGTGTTCAAATTTCAAATATTGGCTATAACAATGACTATAGTGTCCGTTTTAATAAGTAATTCATAAATTACGACACCCTTCACCAATAAATGTAAAATATGACACGCTTCATTAACTCTAGCTTTCTGATAACTTTCCATAGTAAACCACTTTCACCAGTTTTTTACTGTATATTTAGATTTCTGTTTGAAATAATACCGGTTGCGATATCTTTACAATGTTATACTTACCATGGTGCCAAAGTTTCAGAATATAACTAATAATGGATAACGGCTCCTACATATAGAATACCAAATTTATAGAAAATTAATAAAAAATAATCTCATAATAATAATTTAGTGAAGGACAAGGGAGGGAAGAAAGAGTATTCTATATTACAAATAAAATAAACTAATTACAATGAAAATGTACCAAACTCACCAGCAAAAATGCTAGCAATAGCAGCCAACAGAAATGAAAGCACCACAGCTGGCCCAGCATAATTCTTAGCTACATCCCCGGCCAGTACATAGACTCCTACCCCTAGTGTGCTCCCCACTCCCAAGGCCGTCAGATCCAGGGCTGAAAGCACCCGTGCGAGTCTGGCTACACCCTCCTCTGCTGCTTTCCGTCGGGAGAGCACTCCATATGTAAGACTAGCGGCACGAGCTGCACCAGCCTTTATACCTCCTGGATAAAGGTTATGATGTTTAAAAATAAAGCAGTAGTTACTAGTTGCAAATATATGAGGCTGTCAGTGCAAAAACGGCTTAACCAACTTTTTTTTTTATGCGGACTTATATTTGCCTACAAATTATTTAAAATGTTCTTAAATTTGACTCAAAATCAGCTTAACTCTGATTTGGCCAAATATGCAATGTAATTAGCTATCTGTTAACAATTGGCTAAAGCAGAGTTGAGCTGGTTTTGTTGTGTGCCGGTTGCGGTTTGAGTGTAAGCACATTTTAAATAATTTGTAATAAATAAGTCTGCATATAAAAATATGAACCTTAGGCTGTTTTAGTGCTGACAGCGATATATATGTATTTATATTGGAAGTAAGTATTGCCCAACACACTCTATCTCTTACATAAAATTCAGTTTCAATTAAATAATTAGCACATTTTATAAACCAAAATTAATAAGATATTTAACTATCTTCATAACAAGTAAATAAACATTACCTATAACCCACAACACTTGTGCCCACATGGCTGTTTTGTTAGATACTGAACAAGAATTCTCAATTGAACTGATTGATCACTTATTGATTATAAAATAACAGTTACCGAGGTTGGGACGATGTCAATTGGTACTCTAAATCATTTTGACAAGTTCTCTCTATATACCTATAGTTTTCAGGGCATAATTAAGAAAATAATTTAAATGAAAATAATAACATGCTTCACTTAAGTAAATAATTTATAATTTATGTAATGTTGGCTGTAAAATATCTAGGGATCAGATATGTAAGCTTAACAAAGAGCTTGTTATGTTTCAGAACAAATATCTTCACTGTGGTTCTCTTATCAATATTACTCATATTTACAGAAATGTTTTACAAGACATATGCTTTGCTATGCTTTAAATCAAGAAACAAATGCTTATTGTAAAGCATTTGTTTCTTGATTTAAAGCAAATAATTCAATAGAATCTTTAAGATCAAAATTAGATTTTTAATAAAACGTAGTTGACAATAAAAATTGGAAGTCTGGTCAAATTTATGCATTTTCAACTAGAGTAGTAATATTTGTCTTTAAGTGTTTAATAATTTAAATAGGTGAACATATCCCTTGGTTATAAGACCAAAATAACATTAAATGAGTGATTCTAGTTAGAATTGAAGTAGTATGAAGTGTAATGGTACCAAAAGTTAAAATCTACAACAGTCAACATTATACTTGCTCCTTTATTACATATGAGATAGCTCCATAGACAGACAGAGAGACATTTCTATATGACAAATATGGATAATATAAGTAAAAAATAAAGGTTAATATAATTAGTTTCTTCCATTCTACTTAATTCTAATTTAAAAAATAAAAATCTGAATCTTAGGCATATAATGTTTATATGATAAATTTAGACACTCGATTCTGGAGTCTTTTACTTGTAATGTGGAATTAAGGGATAATACAGGCCATATGGAGTGGCATGTGGAAGTATAAGTGTACCAAAATTAAAAGATATTTCTGTTAACTAAGAAAAAGTTTTATAGAAGATAATTTTTTAAACATTTTAGTATCATCCCGGATCTTAAACTTCTTTTCAAGTTGACATTTAGTACGAAGTAAAGAATAACAACCGGCAAAACTTAATTTATTAAATAAAACTTACCTTCAGCATAAGCCTGTTTTATTGTATGACTCTGAACATTTCTGCCTCTAGCACCATCACCAGCAGAAAACCCATTTTCACCAGGAAAAGTCATTGTGAGTTTAAATTATAACCTATTAGACTTGTACAATGTATATTCTAAATACGTTTCTAATTTCGCCGTTTTCTTAATTTGAAATAAAAAAATAGCAATACGATTAAGTTCTATCGTATTACAAATTAATTTGCAACATTGCATTGGCGAAGCATAATACTAAAAGTATTCAAGTTTCAGAATACCTATATTCTATAAAGATACACTGAGTATGTATGCAATGTGACACATGTTAGTGACAGTTCCTTATAAAGAATAGTGTTGTAACTTATAAAATATATCAAATATCGATTCTACGAGTAAATGTGAAATTTTTGTATATTCATTTTGTGATTTTACAGTATATTCATTGTGGACTTACAGTGGGTCTACAGTTTGAAAAGTACGATTTCAAGTATATAACATTTTGCGCTATCCCTTCGGATAATATCGGATAATATATTATAGAAGAAATTTACTACTGTTATGAATATTTGGGTTTCGTAACTAATTGTTACTTTGAATTTTATAGTAACGGTAAAAATATATTGGTATCGTTTTAGTAAATATAATATAATAAGCAACGATCTTCTGCCTATGACAAACTAGACGTAGTCTTTACAAAAGCAGAAAATTATTTTACAATTGACCCCAGGAATGAATTTGCATTATCCCAATTTTCCATTTTTTTGCATTAGTCACGCCCAATACCTTACTAGACACAGGATGTATTTAATCTACCAAGAATAATTAATTATTAATTTCGATTTTTTATTGAATAACAGTAAGTTATTAATCTGATAGTTCCAAGCTATACATTACGCAGTAAATATTTGTAATGGCACTCTCGAATACCGGTTGTAAGACAGATTATAACAGAAAACACATATAATAATCTTCATGCTAATAAATGTTTGGTATTTAAGTCTATATTTTCTATAAATACAATATAATAGTATGAATTATATAAAAAGACACATCACTACTGAGAATGAAGTAAACGTCAATACAATTGCGTCATCCAATATGTTTGACGGTTGTTCGTCGTAGGTACCACAGAATATTTTAAAGTAAGTACGTCCAAAACGTTGTAGTTGCGTGTATTAAGATCATAACGTCTAACAGGATATACCAAGTAGTAGACTTTTAAACAAGTTTTATCTACAAAACAGACAAAAATTTCTCATCTCTATTTTATGATATGTGGAGTTAGTGCGAGTAGAGATATTCATAAACAAACAATTTTACAATAAGGGGCTAATTACATTTTCCTCGAGCAACGATTCAGTTTTTTTTAGCTAAAAAGTACAGGGAATACCAAAACATACATTTTATACGTGTTTGGAAGAGGTGCCGGTATACCGAAGCACATTGTAGAGATGACATTCGGCCTGCTCGACTTATGAACGTCTAAGAAAAATAGACTTCATCGTAGGGATTTTTGCTGGAACACAATATCCTGTAATAAAGCGTGTTATTGGGAAATTTTATGAGGTGATTTTCATGGTCATCCAAAGTCGAATTTGAGGTTTAAAGAGTGCCAAAAAGATCGACTTTCTCTTTTACCGTGTAGGTCAGGCAGTCATTTACAATATGCAATTTTACGATATACTTGGATATTGCTGTAACAAATAGTGATTTAAAGAATCTGGAGGCACTGTTGTATTTTCTTTTTAGAACTCTTGTGTTCGGATCCTTGGATTGGTAACTATGAACAGCCCATGAAAGATATGCCTGTCGTTTACAAATTTATCAATTTTTGTATGCGCTTTAACTGAAACTCCCAAAATCCACCCCAATCTGCTGACTTGTAGTGCCAGAAGAATCGGTCGCATACGTTAAATGACATGGGTCTTTTATGAGCACTATACTCCGGTACAGGCAATAGTGAGATTGCAAGAGTGCATTGACAGGTACGTTGTAGTTCTCAGGATATATAGTCAGCAGAAGATCCAGCAAAGATCCAGTTTCCTAAAATGCTGTTTTCCTATATATGACAACATAAAAAATATTTATTTCTTGCATTGTTCCAAAAATATTTACAATTTCAGTTCTGCAACTTTATCGGATTCATTACCTAGTAGACTAAGGAGTGTGCATCAACATCACCAACGGATTACACCGTCGTGTCAGACAGAGTAATAGAGCTGCCAACAGACTGCTCTCTACTGATTAATAATAAAAAGTTTATTTGCTCTCACAGTGTTCTAAGTCTACAAAATATATTTAACAAATATTTTATATATAATTTTTATATTTATAATAATCGATCTTCTGTTGTCTAACTTTAATTTTAAATAACGTTGAAATATATGATAATTTATTTGTGATTATTTAATTCCGTTGTAAAATGGAGAGCCAAGGTATCAAAAGAATTGATGAGAGAGTTTAACTTTTTACTAGGACATTGGTATTGTTTCTTGTCTTGATGTAGCCATGGGATATACGCTGGTAGTCTTAGTGAAAACGCGGACCGAAATGGATTTATATATATATATATATATAGGATTATTGTTTTGTGAAACGAAAAGTTGTTTAACCGCGTTCTCTTCAGGCTTGAGCCTTGTGCTGTGCTTGTGCCAATTCTTTTCTTTTTTCCCAATTATTAAATTAATAAACATAAAATTATGGTGTTCAAAAATGACTATTAATTGTTCTTAAGGATGTGTTTATACGTAACATATTAAAGTAAATTAAAGAAAATATAAATTCCATCTTTATTTGAGACGTAAACAAAAAAGATCCAAAACAAAAATATATGAAAACAACATTCAAAAATATAAACAGAAGGAATTAAGCCTTCACGTAATTAAAAAAATACACCGACAAGGTAAACACAGTCTAAATAATACTAATACTAATAAGTATTTAATACCTAAGTTAAAAATATATATATTTAATAACATACATATAAATATATATATTTTATAATTTAAACAAACCAGTCATCACTAACAGCCTGCAAATTATAAGTTCAGTGCAAGGTCAACTCCTATTCATTATTATGAACAATTATCGTAATAACATCTAAATGGTTTGTTAAAATATTTAACTAATTATGTAAATAAATAAAAAAGCGGTAAAATATGCGTATGAAATATTGCTTAAGAAAAAACAATGCTTTTTTTGTTTATGCATTACGCAAAAACTACAAAACATTAATATTTAATGTTTACAGGTTGTTGCCGTAGATAATATGATGATGTAGATAATTTATAGTATTTTTTATTCCGAAAAATTGCCTTATTTTTACGAGAATACATAAAACTTCTTTAGATTATATAAACCATAAAATGATATTACTAGTAGAATTTGAAAAAAAAATGCTGTTAGCTTATTACTTATCAACATATACGAAACTTTTTACCCCAAAATTCTCTAACATTCATGGAAAGACAAAAATAGCATAATATAATAAAACAGATTTTAATGAAGTTGGGCGTGGTGTTATTCTATTATATAACTCGACATTTAAAATGCTTTAAACTCTTTATTAAAAAATCTATAATGGTAGCTACATAACACCAAAACAAAATAGTCGTCTTTAAAATAATAGTCTGTTTATCGGATGATTTGACACTAACCTACTCTACAAATTTTGATTATTGATGCTTGGTTGAATAGTAAAGGTACGATCTATAAGACTTTAAAATGAATGAATGAATGTATTCGAACTATTTAATCTGCTTTTCGATATCATATTTATAGAAAATATATATTACTATGTTCGCATCGTGAGCAATGTATATATTATCTAGATTAAGGACAACATCTTAACTTCATTGGTACGGATATGGTATTTTTAGGTCAAGTGTCAGGATATTAAGAAAAACATGTAAATTATCCTATATAAATGAGTATGTAATATTACCAAAAAAAAACAATATTTTTTTACTTAAGACGTTACATCGATGATTTTATTAACTGATTTCCTTTATTATTCAAAATCGATTGTTCTATCCAGTATCGCTTGAATTTTTCTGTATTTTTATTTCAACTAATATTTATCTAATTTTAGTTCAAAACATTGGATGTTCGTTAAGGACATATCCATAGTATTTTTTTATAAGATCAACATTACTATGCACCCATTCCAGTATTTTTATAATATTATCAATATTTTTCCAAAACATCAAATACGTAGGGAAATAAATATTTATTCATATTTCGTCCCCAAACTGCGTCCATGTGATTAAACTTTTTCCGCTTTAAAAGTATATATTCCACATTTGGTAATCTCCTCCTCAATAACTCTATGTCTGCTAAGGTAGAGAGTTCGTCATTCCGACCTGCCAACAGAACTACGTTCATTGTAATTTTATTTAAATCGTACTCCGGGGGAACAGCGGCATTATAAATATCTATATTTTTCAAGCCATGGTCAAATTCGGAGAAAGACTTTCTTATGCCGACCTGTGACAGGTGAATCCCGTTCTTTCTTGATGTTCCGGTGGGGAAATATTTTGTCAAAGTGGAAAAGAAGTCTTGTTCTAATTCCTCAGGGTCACTGCCTGCTAATGGAAAGAACAACCCATAGGCACAAAGGATATAATTATTTTTAGATCCACAAATTGCTCTAAATATTCGCGTTAGGAGTGTTTTATCACCAAAAAGTTCTTGATCTGCAATGATTGTAATTATGTCAAATAGCGTGGGCGACAAATCTAGTACTTTTGCCATGTCATTTTTCAAATTACTTAAAAAAGATATAGGTGACAATGCTACCATCACTTTAAGTTTTTTGTTATATTCTGGTCGTTTTGAACCAAGTACGTAAAAAATTGTATTTCCTTGAGAATGACCTGCGGCACTTAAAGCTTTTTGGCCGGTTTTAGAAAGAATAAAATCAATGATGGCTGGTAGATCATAATAGCCGAACTCATGGAAGCTGTAATCCCAAAACTTTTTATCCGTGTCTGGGTCTAGCGTAATGTGTCGTCGAGAGTACCTGTTGCCTCTCACGTTGCCAACCCAGACATCATATCCAGCATTAGCCAGTGCTGCAGCGAGTGAGACGTTTTCACGAATAATAAAAGTATCCGCTGAATCTAAAACACCATGCATTAATAATACGGGACGACTAATATCTCCTGGTATATTAAACAATTTGAGAATGTACCCATCTTCAGTCGTAACTTCATGTTCACTTATTTTAAATCCTATTCTTAATCCAATTTCGGTGAAATTGGCAGTTCTTGTATGAATTATGTCACGATACACTTTATCTTGCGCACATTGTTCTGAAAAGTGAATGAACAAAATAGACCATAGACTAACCATAATATTTTTCATGATTATTTAACATTGTTGGTATCACACGAGTTATATTCACGCAACGCCACCAACAACTGATACAATATATGAGATCAACATGATTAATATAAACCTTGAGAATTATAAAACAACTTTGCGAATTGGAGGAGGAGGAGTTTGGAGGTAAGGTTTGATCTTTTTAACAAATATATTTATAAAGAAAAATACTAGCGACTACCCCTGGCTTCGTACGAGTACAATTTACTAGGAATCAAAATGACCACGCACGTGTTTCTATGTCCACTGGTTATGGCTTTGCGTAGATTGCCAAGGTACTGCTAAACTGAACGACATGTTATATATATTGAGATTTTGATATATTAAGAACAATGGAATAATCATTTTCAGCCACATATAAAGTATCGTAACTAAAAAAATACACGCATCAAGTAATTAATTTTTCAAGATATTCACTATATAAATATATCTTATAAATAATTTCAATATAACAAGGCATAATCTAAAAATCAAAATTAAGTAAGATTTATAGCTCGGCCATTCTTGATGCATTGTATTGTGTGTTACTGTGTTATGTGTACCTTACACCTTAATTGAACCACGCACTATAATATCTCAGTCATTGAGTTCAAACACGTTTCGCAACTCGAGGCTACAATTTAATTTTTAGTGTTGCGATCCTCAATTTGGGTTATGAAATTTATGTCAAAACACACGTCAATTTGGGTTGTGAAATCAATCAACTTTTTAAATAACCTCGTCGTCACACAGGCTAACCAAATAACCAATAATGCAATTCTTATCACAAAAAATGTAATTTTATTATGTATTTTTTTTTTATATCAAATTGAATCAAATCACATGAAATCAAAATCCTTATTTAGACTCAGTTTTACATTTTTTCTTTTAAGATACCACCGGCCCGAAAATATTACCACCTTTGCACCACCGATTGAAAGCGACAAAAGAAGAGCTAATGATATACACATTTCAAAACGGCTGGGGTCATTTTGCATTTTTATATGTTCTTAATTATGATGAGTCAGAGTGTAGAGTTACAAGGGTAATTCAAACCAACCAACGAGAAATTTAATTAAGAAAAATTAAAATTATATTCTGGATATTTCTAAGAAATAAATAATTATTTTTGTCACAACAATTAAATATTGATTATTATATTATGTCCAAATATATAGTATTTAAATAAATACAAATTGATTAACAATTCTTCAAAACGAACCAACCAACCAAACTCACTCGGTACATGTGAATGCGAGTTTCATTTATATTAAACAATAAATGTTATAACAATAAATATTATTTCATCATAGTTATTATCTACTAATATCTTCCATAACCGTTTTTAAAGGAAATCAATATACCGTTTACCAGACACGGAAATATAAAAACTGTTTTGTGGCCTTCTACTGCTTACGAATTTGTTTCTTCCGCATACATTACAAACCAACAAATAAGCTATTTCATGGTTTAAATCACAAAGAAATACAAGTATCTACCTATAAAAATATATAATCAAAGTATTTACAGATCAAAGTATCTAAGCCACTCCCTATATTGTAACGGAAAAATATTTCCCTTCGAAAAATTATTTACAAACACATGAACGTCGCGGCTTTCATATTAATATATATTGAGTTACAATTTTACTTACCTATAAATGTCAAAACAGTAGTCCAGATCATCTCATAGAGTTTAATTTGCTTATTTTCCTCGTCAATACTTTCAAGCACGATAACATAAGTAGTGTTTTATATTTCTAAACTGCAAAGAATACTGTATCATATGCGACATGCTCGAAAAATGCTTGAACAATAAATACGTTTGCGTTTTATTTTTTCATTACTGTCGACATTAAATAATAATAACCACGTCGACATTATCTAAACACATTAACATATAATTCATATTAACCAGGTCTTGCTCTACTTTGAAATATTGGCAATATAGGGACAAAGAAAAAATATAAAATTCAAGTTAACAAGAAAGTAACAAAAATGAAAAGATCATTCTGAAAAGTTATTGATCATTCTGAAAAGTGTAGATATGTGAAGACGAATGTGTTTCATGTATCTGCGAAAGATTAATTATAAAATAAGTGTAACTTGAGTGCACGACTTTTTCAGTTTTTTCGTAATTGAATCAAAAGCCATTTTAGTAATGGATCTTTTTACTTGATGCATCGTATCAGAGCTACTTGAAAACAGGTTATTTGCAAGATTATATAGTTTCGCAAATAAAATTAATTTGCATACGCCTGATAGTGGAACCTCAAATAATATATCTCTTTTTAAATTTCAGATATTGTTTTTTTTTAATATTTATGTTAGGATGAATAATTGTGTAATTGAAAGAACATTAGCAGTTTTAGAAAAATCTTCTGTTGGATTCAAACGTGATTTGGAATAACAAATCTTTAATTTTAAACTTTTTGAGTTCTTTATAAATGTAGCTTGTGGGTCTTTGCTGCTCCGCCCCAAAAGGTTACACAATGAGATAAGAGTGACTGCACTAGGGAATTACAAACAGTTTGAGAACATCACCATCGGCTACATGCCTCAGTTTGTTTAAAAATGTAGGAGAGCTTTCGTACTTGATTTCAGAGGTTCTTAATAGATAAAGCGAACGAAAGGGTTTTAACAATTGTAACATCAAGGTACCTTACTCTCAGTTTGCAGAGCAGGACAGTTACAAACAAGACTATTAAGCGAAAAACAAGAATGTGCTGAAGTTGGAAGTCAGCGCTAACAGTTGCAGAATTGTTGCGTATGGAAAATGCAATATACTTGATTTTACTGAAATTCGAAGTAAAATAATTTGCAGCTATCCTTCTAGTATACTACACGAAACAAAAAAGTTTTTTCGTAAACTTACTCTTCTATGAAACGAACACCTTTTTCGTTTTCGTATTCTTTTTCGAAACGAAAACGTTCATCGTTTATGCTTACGTTTATCGGCAGCATTAGCAGTAAGATACTTGTATCACGTGTATTTATTTTTTCTATTTTTTCGTAATTTTTAAACGTGATTCTTTAACCGAAAAGAGGTATTCCTACTTTCGTGTATTCCTAGATTCTTCAAATGGAACTGTAATTAAAAACTTTAATGTAATGCGCGAAAGTGACGACGCCGAGTGGCTTGATGAAACCGACGTTGACCTTCAACAAAGAACAGTGCTAACAGCTGACCTGCAAGATGCTTATCGACTTGTTAGTGTTGAAAAAATTCATGCTAATCCTTGGTCCGAAGACAATGATCGTTAAATATGTTTAAAAATATTTGTTTTTCGTAAAATTAAGTACAACGTTCTTTTAATTTTATTTTGATATAGTCTAAATCTAGCAGTTCTGACTAAACATTTTGTCACGGTCTTAAGTTTTCTAGAATCAAATTTTATTCTGTATTTAAAGATAATATTGTAGTTCTTTGTAGGTACTAAAAAAATACACGTGAGTTTGGGTAAGGAGGGAGGGGGGGGGGTGTAACTTAAAACATCACCACGTATCACCGAGGGGAAGGGGGGGGGGGTTAAAAACAACTAAAAACCATCAACGTGATTAATGGAGTCGTCCATTAAGCTCATGATATAAACAATATCTTTGCAGAAATTAATCCTGATTAACTCATTATTTATATTTAACTACATCACATATAGTTAGTTGTGTAGGTGTTCAAAAGGAAACATGTAAAGGAAAAGATTATTTTTAAAGTAGTATAAAATTATACGGTCCCCACATGTGTCAATTGTTTATTACCACTTTTGACTAAGTCAACTCTTGTCACAGACGATATATTTGACACCTACTCTCCAACTACATCATATTTCCGAGATCTCATTCTTACTCGTTTCGTTGATTGTCTTCTACTAACTCGACTTTAATTACATATATATATACCAGAGCATCGTTTATATACTAAAGATTTCCCGCTGGTTATATATTTTTATTATACAATTCATTTAGTTTTCATCACTCACATACTTCTAAGACAATATATTGCAGAATAATATATGAAGTAGACATTTATAATATTCATGGCCTCAAATAATTTACCTGTTATGTATAATTTTATTGATAACAAGTTAGTTACATTCACATCTACAATGAATTGTATCGTGATAATATAGCTCTTATATAAGGGAATATATACTTTTGTGCGTCTCGACCCCATAAGTAATCACTATGACTGAACAGCAACCGCGAGTTCACCACATAGTCCACAACATTTGGTAATTGCTGCCTCAGTAGAGCAACATTACCCTGGGTTGAAAAAATATCGTTCATCGAAGTAATCATAGCCACTGGCATTGTTACTTTCTGCAAACTGTAGACTGGCGGGCTCGATGAGTTGTACACTTTAATATTTTCATCAAAACCGTAGTTGTATCGGCGAAATATCCTGCTATTTGCAATTTGGGTATAGTGTAAGGGAACCCTCCACGACGTCCCAATAGGATAGTGATAAGATAAAATATTGACAAATTGTGGCTCTATTAGATAAAAATCGAAACCTATGACAAAAAAATTCAGAACGTTCAAACATACCTCATAACCAATTTCAGGTATGACGCAAAATGCTCTAAGAATTCTTGATGGAATGCTATCGTAACCTAAAAATTCATTTTCTTGAACATTTACACTCGCCAAGACGTTGTAGAGTAAAGGAAACAATTTGATAATAGTTGTCACAGGTAAAGGTAAATTATGTAGATAGCATATAGGTGCAAGAGCTACCAGTAGATTTATCTTCTCATTATACTCAGGTTTTGTAGATCCCAATACCCAGAAAATAGTGTTTCCTTGAGAGTGGCCAATGGCAGTAAGAGTCGACGACCCAGTTTCGTTTAAAACTTTATCTATAAAAATAGGCAGATCATAATAACCCATTTCATGAAAGCTGAAATTCCAGTAACGGCTATCCTTATCGGGGTCGAGAACATGGTGACGTCTGGAATACCGATTGCCTCGACAGTTCCCGAGCCAAACGTCATAACCAGAATTTGCTAATATGATGCCCAACGAATCATTGCCTCTTAGCAAAAATGAATCCGCTGAGTCCAAAAAGCCGTGCATGAGTAGTACTGGTATTCTGCCTCTGCCGGGAAGATGGAAGAGGGACAAGATATAACCATCTTCTGTAGTCACATCGTGCTGGATAGGAGGGTGACCATACTCTGTTGCAAGTCCAATGAAATCCAGTCTTGCATCTTCAGATATTAACAAATTGTTTTCTCCCGAAATAATATCACACTGCAACAACGTTATTATAAGAATTAACGCGTTCAATATATTTGAGTACATAATTATAATTATTAGAATGTGTAATGATAACGAGTATATAAAGGCATTTTTTAATTAAAGTTTGAAAATCCATTTTCAGACTAATAATTTACATATTAATCATTAGTTTTTTTTTTTTTGATAATGTTTAAATATTTTTGTATGTATCATTAAAAATAGCTAGTTTAGCTAGGTTCTTCCCTGCATAGCATGTAATGAACACAGATATAAAGAGGTTAAATCATAACAACCTTTTTAGCTTACAAGTTGGGCCCTATATTGCTTACTAAATCACCATCTCAGGGCTTTCGATTATAGAACACGCATCCATAGATTCATCAAAATCGGTTGAGAAATACGATCTGTACTCGAGCAAGTTATACACAAATTACAAAAGCTGTTTCGCCTAGTTTTCAAGGGAATAGCCCTCGCTCGCTCCGCCCGCTCTGTCAATTATTGGGAATTATACATTATATTTATTTAATTTGTATTGGTAACTGTGGAAGATTTTTGAAATCTTGTTAAAAAGGTATGTGATTACGCCATAGAACTTTACACACTATTGCTATTAATGTGTGCTTGTATTTGTTCATGGTAAGAATATAATGTTTGTCACTATGCTAAAAAATTGCCGTGATCATTAATTATTGGCCAATATATTCCAATATTTAGAGACACGCGACCGTAAATATATATGTATATAAAGCTTCTCAGGGTACAAGTTCTATGATACAAGTAGGGCTTTTTCTTGTAAAAAAATATTATTATCACAGCAGCATTACCCCAATGTAAAATACCATATGACATTATGCTATGAAAGTTGCGTTGCTGTAATAAAATAATTTAAAGAAAGTGTAAACGAAATTACATAGGTAAATTATTTGTAATGACACATACAAAAAGGTTACAGTTCATACATTTGATATGTATAATTTATTTATAACACTATACAATCACGAATGGGCGTTCAGCTCAGCTTGTGTCGCGTGAAAAATTACTCAACCAATCGTGTTATTTTCTTTTTGTATTCTGTTTTAAAATCAGACATTTTAAGGCTTACATCTTTTAGGCAACGAGGAACGTGTGGTTAAATGACATTTATAACATGTACTAGATGTTATCATATAGTAAGTACATTTTATAAATGTTTTTAAATATCAAATTAGTTTATTTTGTTTAAATTTCAACTTAATTTTCAGTATTGATTTTAGGACAGATAATTGTGGAAGTCCGTTCCAGTATTTTTTTACCGTATACTTGAAATTGCCACGGATGGAAGCAATACTATCCCGGTATAATTTCATTTTGTTTGTGGTAGTTCTTTTAATATGTGTTGTACTATTTCCATCTATCCAGCGAAGTTTGTTATAACGTCATTTTCTACTTTATGATTCCAAATAGTATAGTAGCAAAATGTAATTGTTTATACATTGTATATCATGGGCCCTTCACGGCGTTTCAAAACACATCACATTTCGTAAGCATTTTGAACCCTTTGAGTCACGAATATAAGACTTTTATTTTATAGAAGCAGTTGCTTGCTGTTAAAATCAACCAAGAAAAAGCAGGTATGAATATATTATTTTAGACGTAAGCAAACAATGGCAACCAAAAAAAAATAAAGATAGTTAATATTAATACTACAGTTGTATGTTTATTTCATTTCAGTGACAAAGTACATAATATTCATTCTTTAGGCGGATTGTTTGAACGAGCACAATTTAAAGTAGCACACGACAGAGGTACCTGAAAAAAATAAGATTAAGAATTTATACGTCTGTTTTTGAATTACTAGTAAATTAAACCATACGATCTAATGACATTTAGAGGCTGATATTGGTATATAAATTTCATATTAATAAATTATTTATATATTTTTTAATTGCTTTTATTGATAGTTGGGTGAAATGAGATATAGAAAAAACATATTTAATTGAAAAAAAATTCCCCAAACGCATAAACATATTTACCTTTCTTTATTTTCCACCTAGGTATAAGTTTGGAGCTGGCGTCATGGCCAAACGCCACCATCCACCTCTTTACATCTGTTTCCTTGAGTCCAAAAAGATCAGACCAGGTTATAGCTTCATCTTCGTCTTTAGGAGATGGACTATAAAAATATTAGTAAAATTATTATAATACGTATTCATTTAAAAATTTACTGAACTTTGTCCTTCACGAAACAAATGCATCTTAATAACTGTCGTATGAAGTTGAATGTCTTTTGTTATGAATAATACGTAATATGAACAAGAACAGGAGATTTGAAATAAATAAAGACTGAAAAATTAAAAAACGGGCAGAGACTCGGGGAAGGTTCCTAAGAGGTACCGGAGTCGAATCCATTACAAACAATTTATCATTCAAAGTTTATTTAAAATTTAAGAAGCTTAATCTATGTTTATAGATATTTTCAGACATTAATGTTGGTTGCGGCATATTTTTAATGTTTATCTATGCTGCAAAGTTAGAAATATTGGTTGAAATTTATTTTAGACGGAAGCCTAATAGATGTCCCAATAGAGACAATGATATATAGAATGTTTAATTCATCGAAGCGGGACACGGGAGCTCAAATGCTCAATTGTAGCGTTGGGATGGTTCTCAAAACGTCGCGGGTTCGAATTTTTGCCTGCGTCGACAATTTCTGTTTATATTTATTCAAAATTGAAGCAAGCTTAACATGGTTGTACTTACATGCGTTATAATTGCGGAACTTTAGTGTATTTTATTTTCTATTAATTTGGTTCTTTCCTATAGGTACCTTTATTAGTATATATTTTTTTGTTTCAATGTCATTTATGATTGTTATTTTTTTAAAGATGTTTATGTACTGACACTTTTTTTATTAATTCAAAATATAAAAGAGTTCACCCTTTATTGTAAATATCTTCAGTGTCCTTAAGGTGCTGCACATATTGTAGTAAGGTCACTAAGAGGCGGCTCTTCCTCAAGTCGTCCTCGGCGCTCTCCAACTGGTCGTAAACAGCTACAGGCTCTAATTTATTTTCATTCTCTATCTGTATTATTTACCAAATATTATTAGATACGATAGAACGCCGCGCCGTGTAAAAAGTTTTATTTACCTTGTTTATTGCATTATACGAGTTTAAATAAATACAACTAATTAATTAATTCGAGGATAACGGAACCTGAGATTTGGTTTTAATTAACTGTTTATTAAATATATAACTTGACTGAATTGTTGCTTTAGGAGTACAATAAATTATAAAACCAGAAAAACTGAAAATCATAAATATAGTACAAGATTATATATACACATACCTTAAGTAATTTAAGTATTTAAAAAATGTGGAAATATATTTGATAGGTATATAAAACTCTAAACTACATTTCACACTACTTTCAGAAAACAGATCATATAACAACATCTAAACGAAGTATATAAATGATAAATATGAGGCCACAATATTCTTTGTGTTTGATACATGAATAATATTACATGACAACAAATATTCCATTAGATTTTTTTGGAAGTTAACTATTTTAATGACACACACCTACACAGCTATGGAAAAATATGTCGTAAGGAGCCGTATGTATTAAAGACCTGGAACATAATGTTACCAGAACAATAATAATATAATATTATAAATATTACCTCGTATTCGGAGTCATTGTCCGGTCTCTCGTAGAACAACTCTGTCGCAGCAGCTGACAATGCCAGCAGCCACACAACCATAGCACAGGCTGACACGGGACTTATTCTAATAAATAAAAACAACTAACGTTGTATCAAAGTTGGTGAAAACATTTTTTTCGAAACTTGGTGCAGGGGAAATATTGTACAATGTTGAATACCTACATCATAAATAAGGAATAAACTATTTTCGTACGATAACTACGACATTATGAAAGCACCTGTTTGTAAACACCTACACAAACTCACTATACTCACGTCCGTATATTTAAATTGATTACTAATTTGATAAGCTATATATATATATATATATATATACACATTATATATATGTATATATACACATTAAATCTACGATAGTTACTACAATATTAAATATGAATTACTAATAGTATTAAACACTATTTTATCACGTTCGTTCACACAGATCACTGAGATCTTTGTAGGTACAATTAGCAAATTGAGCAATTACCCCAACATATTACAGGATGAAGCATATTAAATAACTAAACTATGCTAAAGACTAGAATTATTGATATTACGTGTCATTGTATTGACGCTGAACATAAATAAAGCCAACAAACACCCACGCAACAAAATACCAATTCTTACTTATTTCCTGTTCATCAATAAAGGTGATTGTCGAGTTTAAAATCAGCCCATAAATTTTCATAAATTTTCTACCACCTATTCCCGAAAAATAATATATTTGTTTTTCTTATTGATAAAAAGTATGGGCACGTATCATACCACCGGCCTCCAGAGGTGTGTTTAAATCAATACTCGGCGCTATTTCCTTGAATTCACTAACGAGCTTCAATTAATCTAACTAAATTATAATTGAATTGATATTCGGGCGTATTTTTTTTGCAAAGTGGTGAGTTTTTTTCAACTAATTAAAAAATTCTAAACCTATAGCATTAGTTTTAAAAAGTCTCGTCTGTTAGTGTCTAGTATTAACAGTAGCACCATTAAAAAGTGTCACTTATCCAGATAATAAATTAAATATTTTATTCCCCAGAGTTAACACTGGAGCAACGTAGTGACTTTGGCTCCGTTACTTTCTGATAATTGATTAGGAAGCCTGTGTTTTCAGACACTTACAAATTTATATTTGACTCATGCGAAATTGCGCGTGCTTGATAGTAGCAAATTAAAGTAGTTAGAAATAAACAAAATATTCAAACCACTTTGTAAGTACTGTAATCTATTCATGAATCGAAAACGTGACATTCTGAGCAATCATAAGTAATGCATTTATTATAAACTGTTTACATTACAGGTGTATGCTGACATTTGAAAATTTTAGTAAGCTTTTAATATATCTAAAGAATAAAACTTTCGAAAAATGAAATCTAATTACTTTGAATATATTATTACGAAACAAAACTAGAATCCTACCTGAAAATTCGCATCCTGGAAGAGACTGATCGTATTTCGTTTCGATCAATCTCGTAGCTCTGCTACGGGTCTACTAATGGCCTTCGTAACGAACATAATGTTATATACCCGTTTTGAACGTGGGCGTAAACAAGCTTTTGTAGAGGCCTCGTTACAATATGTTGTTAGTACCTATTTGTGTATCCCGGATGGAACGTACGAAATATTTATAGAAATAAGATTTTGATACCTTATAATTTTGATCATTTGGCAAAATATCGCTCGTTTAGAAAATGTAGTATTATTAATAAGTTTATTATTTTCTGGTTGTCGTTAATCATAATCGAATAATAAACATAAATATCAATATTTACTTTATTGATCTTTGTTAATAAAAACCGAAGCACGTGTAACACTTATACAACATCGTATTTAAGAAAAGCCTTTGTGATATTTCAAAGTGATTTATAAAAAAAACAAGTGATATGAAATACGAAATTGAGGTATTCGTTAGATTTCATAACCTTCAGTTATAATGAAATACAAAATGTTAATTTTCATATATGGTAGTAGTTTTTCAGTCTATATACATTTCAATTCATTTAATATAATATATATTTTATTAAAGTAACTGTATAACCATAAATTACTATCACGATGTAAGTACTAGACTACTGATATTATGTTAGTTAAATCACGTGTTTCGCAATGCTTGACCTTTGTCTTACATATATCTTAAGAAGTCAACTTGAACCTTACAATCCTAGATCTATATGCAATATACAATGGGTCACGTGTACGTTTAAGGATCATGCTTGAGATTTAAATGAAATAAAAATGGAAATTCTAAAACTTTAAAATATCAAATATATAAATTAAAAAATAAAATAAAACTTTAGTTTAGTTTTTTTGAGTTTGATGCTTACAAATATAAAATTGCTAATTGGAGAAACCTCACATTTTTGTTAATAAAATTGGGACATGTTGCAAATGAAATTACCCTTTTGACCAAAGCTCTGACTCCATTTATTTTTATTTCCTGCATAACTGGCATAGGATGGAAAACAAAAAAAGAGAAAAGAATAAAACAAAAATAGAAAAATAAGAAAAAAGAGTTACATCTCATAAATTTAGAAAGAGCATAGCGTTCACTCCTAAAAGTTTTACTTTTTAATCAATACAGATTCCCTATTTTCCAATCATATAATTCGAAACAATTCAAAATTCTAAAATCTATGTATTAAACTGTTTGCTAAAAACCCGTCGTCGGTTACTTTTACCTCAGTCAATCAGCTATACCAACGTAGGAATAGAACAGTTCGCCATGTTTCAAAAGTGGTAGAACGAAATTCAAAAAAGAGGCAAAAAAATCCTTTCAATCCCTATACCTATACAATAAACTCAACAACAAATTTAACATTCACCCGCTGACATGAACTGCAATCAATCCTCTTCCTATGATTTTTTTGATAAATTTAAAGATCAATGTGGGAAAGGCCGGCATACTTAACAGGATAACTTTGATTGAGCCAAAAATACATATTATAAATACATATAAAAAATACATATTATTTGAATTAGAAAAAAATAAAAATTGTAACAACAAAACTATAATGGGTTACATTTCAACATTGGCTCGACCTTTATTTGAAATCGGTGTGCGGATGAACTTCCCACGTTTTTTGGGGTAAGACCATTTAATTAGAACTCTACTAGACAGGGAATACATGTAGATAAACTTTTTTTCGTTACAAGTTTTAATGACATTGAACACTTTTTTTTATGGCACTTGTAAAGATGAAATTCGTCTCTAGAGCAAATTTTGTTCTATGCCCTATTTAGACTGGCATATTGAGTTGTAAACATTTTTATATAAAATAAAAAATATTTATTATTAGGATATTCTTTACGTCTGTAGAGTTTTATATTCAAACTAAAAAAACTATCTAACTACTATAACTATCAAAGGTTTATGATCTGTGCTTTCAGGCAAGTCCGGCAACATGACATACTTACCTCCTGCGTCCTAGACAGATTTTCCAACTATTTAATTTAAAGTGAAGATATTTTCATAATTCTAAAATACTAGCATTATTAAGATATAAAATAGAGTACCTAAATATATTGAAGGCTCTTTAAATATTAACACTACCATTTTAGACGCTCCCAATTTAATGACTTATATATTTTTTCTTTTTTTTCTACAACACGCGTCCTTCGATTTCGGAATGAAAAATCCGAAAATATCAACGAAGCTACAACTTTTTGGAAATTTAAAAAAAATGTAAAAGGCCCGCGACCGGTGGTCCGTGATGATTAACTGGCGGCGGGGCCTTCTAGTGTCGGGGTTCTCCCTGCTAGATAACGAATGAGGCATAACCACACACCCGCCTGCGGTTAAAAAGGCTACAGCGGCCTTGGGGTCTAAATAACTCCAAAAAAGACTGGGCCCGAAAGACAACGGGCCACAAAAAGCGGCCCTTTGAAGAAGAAGTGGAGGCACTGACTGCGACACTTAAACGGCTATAAAAGCGAGAAGTTACCATCATGTTAGGGAACTTTAATGGAAATGTTGGTGGCACCAACAGTGATTATCATCAGCTTAGCGCTAATGTCACATGCCAGTAAGATCCTCCTCCATGTCATCAACCAACTTCTTAACTATTCTTTAAGCCGACAGATACCCGAAGAGCAGGACGGCTTTGTTAAGGGCAAGGTAACACGGGAGCAAACACTAATCGTCCGCCAAATCATTGATAAAACCAGGGAATTTAACAGCTCCGAGATCTTGTGCTTTATAGACTATTTCAAAGATTTCGACTGCTTCCGCTCGAACGCTTTCGCACTAAGCCTCTATTTTTAACATTAACAAAGCTAGATTTTCTTTGTGTAATAAAATTAAAAACAATCTCAGCAAAATAAGGCGTCACCTGATTTTGCCCATGAGAAATCCCATCTAAGAAATGGTACTAGAGATTGTATATGCTAAGTTCGATTATACCTTGGGCAAAATGCGACGCCTACCGCTATTCAAAATTTGTAGCTTTGAACCCTCATGCCCCTCAAGCATCCCAGTTTGGAGAAAAAAAATTGCGGTCTTGCAAGTTTGTGCAAGTCCCCCTTTCGGAATGTGCAGTAAGTTTGGGCAGGTATCGATTACACAATACAATAGGTAGATTCTTTAAATGGAATCTAACTAATAAGATTGTCTTGAAATAACTTGTAAATAAATACATATAAATATATATTAATACATTATTACTTATTATAGCTTTATAGAAGGAAAAGTGTTCAATATTTGCTTTTGTGTTTACTGATCAGACCTTTAGTGATTTCTATGATATTCAATGTGTTATTCAATAGCTTGTTTTCCTTTAAAATCAATAAATAAAAGTCAAATAAATTCAGCATCGTTTCGTAGTATGCAGTAGCGATACTGGTTTGAAGTTCAAGGCAGCTTGTAGGTACACGATCTCTAGTTTATAGCAATAGACCTTTAGTGCAATTTAAAGATCACTTAGCCCGCTGAAATTTATAGCCTCCAGATTTATTTCTAAACCCATAAACATTCAAGTTGTAAAATTATTTATATGTACAATTATATATAGTAATTTATTATATAGTGGCTCATTAGGCTGAAGGTAAACAGCTTGAATTGGGGCATAACGGTTGATATTTTTTGAAGTCAATATGTAATATAAATGCCGCGAGTTCGCCATGCTTCGAGCTCGACAGTAAGAAAGATTTCGAAACTAGTCGGGCACATTACTATATCATATATATATACTGATATCATACATATATATATATATATATGTATGATATCGGTATATATATATTTATATATTTATAGTTATATATATAAATATATATATATATACTTACTGTATATATACATATATACTACAGTAAGTATATATACATATACTTACTGTAGCCCACGAGGACTTCTGCACACAGGGCTCGTAAGAAACTTCTTCAATTAAGTTTTTTATTTTGGTCAATATTATTTCCAAAATTTCTCCCCACGAAACGCCCTATTATTACTTCAAGGGAACCTAAGCCCACCGTGAAAGTTATTTCCAAATATTGGTTAAGGAATGAAATTATTATATTCGGATAAATTACTTTGAAGATTTACCTCCACCACAAACTTTTAAAGAAGTACTAGCTGTTGCTCGCGACTTCATCCGCCAGGACGTAAGCCCCTATAAGCCCCTAATATCCTTATACTTACCACCATCTGTTAGAATGGTTTTGGAATTTATTTTTTTGTTGCCTTTGCTCTTAGCTCTATTGGCTGTTTCAGCATCACCGGGGAACAAATAATTGTTACTGTCAGAATCTGATATTTGAAATCTGAATTTGCAATAAAATAAATTGATATACAAACTTCCCTATCTTTCAAGTTGAATCAAACTGCACATGATGTGTAAATTGTATTGAATTCGGTTTAGTAGTTTAGGAATCCATAGCAAATAAACATAGTGACACGTAATTTATATATATTATAGATGTATGTAAGAAGAACCTGGTTCACGGAAGTTTTATATATAAGCAGAGTTTATTTTTAGACGCTTGTAAAAACTCGATCTATAAAGTAATATAGCGAAAATGTTATTCTACAAAACGATTTCACTTGCAAAACTATTATCTAAATTACTACTTTAAATCGTAGGTGTTCGCAACACGCTAATAGCCGACGCATAGTCACTAATGAATACCAATTAGGAAGGATCGCTTTCGTTATAAAATGTTCACTTTCGAGTACCTACTTCTCCGTATTTTTAGATTTTTTATTATCCCCGAGTGTAGCACTCTCAACAGGCATCAGATTTTAATTATTATATGATTCTAGTAGAAGATTTCCTCTGTAATTTTTTAAAGTATTGTCGCTTTGCACTGGCGCATTTATGGGCATCGCTGTATTTTTTTACAACAGAGAGTGAAGTTATAGATAAGCCAATAAGTTGTTATGTTATGTATATCTATCTATATATCACGTATTTATAATTTTCATTGTATGATAACAATGAATTCTTAAGACCGAAAAAACTGATTTCGACTATGATTTGCTTGTTCGCTATTTTGAAGGTCCTCTAAATTATAAGCTACCCCCTATAAGATATCGAGTTTAAATGATATTATTATTAAAAGACTGTCTATGCCACTTTGAAAACGGTAAGGTCTACGAATGTTGTGATGGCCTCTGTTGTTATAAAATTTTTCACGGCCTATTATCGTAACTAATATGACAACCTAGCTGTAAACCAAAATACGTGGAATATTGAACATCGTTTATAACTGTTGATGCCGCGCCTATTGTTATTATAAAAGGTATGTTCTTGCTGAGATGGGTATTATGTTACTTTAAAATTAGGCAGCTTGTCTCTCCTCGTCCTTGGCTGCTTGCTGGAATTCTAATACATTATAATAATAAATAAAATACATATTAAACTTCTATATGGTACCTTAAAGTTAAAACATAAACAATGGGTCGCTTGATCGAGCCCTGGCGACATATGTTGGAACTATAGTGAATTAGCAACCTTTAGGTTCAAAGTCTTTTGCTCGAGTGACTCATGTTATTGCTGATACATTTTAATATTCCTAATTTATTTACGTAGTGTTTATTAATTTGCTAAAAATATCAAACAGTTTTTCTGTCTTATGTGTTTCACTTTGAAATGCGCACAATTAGAAAATTTCGTCGATAAATATCATGATTTTCTAATAAACGAATTCTAAGCATTATCTTCTTTTTAGTTGTAGTATTCTTTAAAGTTGAATTAATTTCCAATACAAATTGCATTCTAAAGAGCTGTAGACACCAAATAATTTCAAATTAATTTCTACAAACTTGTAAATCCTCTCGTAATATTCCATTTCCTGTTTGGTACTCTACCATGGTACTTCGAAGGTACTTGGTCTGGTGTAATAAGTATTCAATATTTGTATTATTTGTTATTTCATTTGCGTTACATTCCACACTTATGATAATTATGAAATGTATATGTATATACTTATGGAATGTGGAAAAATGTAAAACAACTGCCGTG
The DNA here is from genome assembly GCA_963555665.1 of Dircenna loreta. Lineage (NCBI taxonomy): Eukaryota > Metazoa > Arthropoda > Insecta > Lepidoptera > Nymphalidae > Dircenna > Dircenna loreta. Next base: position 12,340,166 of record OY743092.1, read on the forward strand.
GTTTCTATGATATTTTCTTACCAACTAAATGTTGCCGTCTTGGAATCTTCTAATGCGTTCTAATCTTCATAGGTTGAAAAGAATATACCTATATTTTGATTGTGTGTAGTAAGGGCCTCTTTAATAAGTTTTTCACTTTCCATTTCATATTTTTCTTTATTTTTTAGTAGTCTCATCTTGAATTTTATCATACTATTATATGAAAACCTAATACTTGATTTCGATTACAATGCCTATATGCAAAACAAATCGTGTTCAGTTTTCCATAGGATTTTGAAGTATGCATTTTTATCTGAAATATTTATTTTTGTTATGAAACTTTAATTACAGTGCATAGAATAATTAATTCAGTAGTATAAATAGAGTGTCAATTTCGATATTTTTGTTATTATAGTATCCTTTTTCCTGTATCAATTGGGGGCCAGATACGGAAATCCTGACCGCCAGGGAATCAGGATACCGATTATATTCACCAAATTATTATGTCTAATACTATAAGGTGACAAATGTTTAATTATAAAAATAATAATAATGTAACGAATATTCGCATTAGCGTTCGCATTCACGAATATTTGCATATTTTACATATTCGCATATTTTACATTGTCGCATTTGCATTCGCAAGAAAAAGTAACTTAAACTCGTAATCTCATTATCAGTTCTTATTTTATTATTTGGTATTCTTAATTTTCTTTACTTGGTGCAATGAAGCTTAGCATTTAAGTTTAATTAGAATTTATAACACAAAAAAATATCAATTTCAAACAAATTCTTCTATGATATTTTAACAAACAAAATATTGGCATTCGTATTCGCGAATGTCGATAGCAGATATTCACATTCGCATTCGCATCCGCGCATTTTTAATGTCCAAAAAAATACATTCGTTACATCACCCAGCGGTAGGTAGTGAACAGGCATTAAATTAAATGGAATCACAGGAATTTCGCGGACAGCGAGAGGTGCAATTGACCAGCCTTAGGTGAAGGACTGCTGCGGTCTTCCATTTCGAGGCTTGAAAAATCCCATGAGCAGAGGTCCTTTTGACCCGATACACTTTCGACCTTACTATTCTTTATAACGCCGATGTTGGAAGACGTTGAATGTAATTAATACCTGTTGTGTAAGGTCTCCAATCCTTAAGCAGGGTTGGAGGGGTTGAAATCCTATAATCATAATCAACATAACCAGTTAAGTGTTGACTCATTCTATTATAATTAAATTATTTTTACACTTTAATGATTAATGAACAACACTCATACTCATATTTACACTGCAAGTGTAAACCGTCAAGTCAGTCCATCAAATCCGACGATAAAATCTTCAAAACAATCGAAACAGGCTGAAACTCGGCGCACGTAGTTATATTCGTCTAGGAGTTCCAGTGACATTGCATTGATTCATCAGTATACCTTCAGGACACTCCGTCAAGTCAATACAAATTGATAATATTCCTTAGGGACTAGCAGTAGCAAAACAATATAGGAAAATTAATAATAATACATAATCTTTTAAGTTGACGATACAGAATATTGTGTAGGCTGCAAAAGTATCAAGTTTGGTTTTATAAAATATTTTGTATTCGTACAGTTATCTTCGTCAACATAAGTTTTGTCTATAAGACACAGTGACCACTCACTACAACGGTTTTACACTAACTTGTGTGGTATTTGAAGTTTACAAATATTTGTGACAAAGAATCAATGAAAGAAGCAAATCAAATAAAATAAGCCTCATTGAAATACAGTACAATGTGTTAACTACAAAAATATGAAAAAAAACATTTCTTCGAGATATTATGCAAGGTATTTATATATATTTTTCACAGATTTTTAGTTGAGTATTTCTTCTTATCCAGGATATTTTTTTATATGGTGAATAATACAGGAAAAAGTACCGATTTCCCGATATATTAAAATATGTGTGAAGTGATGTAAAATGGTTTTTTAATGTTAAAAACTATATAATATGTAAATGTAAATTATATATTAAAGGAATTAAAGATAAAGAAAAATTCTATCCATTACAATCATTTTTGGTTTGGTTAAGTTTATTTTAACTTCGCAATATATAGCGATAAACTTGATAATTTTCGACATAGCTGCCGCGTCCGAAGAAAAATGTATGTCTTTAATAAACCCATATATTTTATATAATCTTATATTGTAGCTTAATTGCATGCAATTTCTAACTAAAGAAAATGTTTACATAAATATATATAAGTTCTTATACTTTATTGTCCAAAAAAACACGGAACTATAAATATTGCGTTTATTATACAAACGACATGGCACCGTTTCAAGGCACATCTGAATTATCACTCAACAAATATACAAACACAACACTCGATACTACGCGACTAAAGTACAGTCCGACCTGCATTCGTTAATTAGCGTAAATTAATATTATTGTAGGTAAAAATATAATTCCTTTTATGTTTAAAGAATAAAATATACACTACTGTGATTTATTAATTAACAATTAATAATAATTTCATATTTGAACCAAAACGAATCGTAAGAAACTACTTTGTATATAACGAACGTAATACGAAATAAATTAAGACGTAAAATTAACTTAAAATTATTATAATTTAATAACTAAATTGTTTATGTACACAAATTTATAACATTATATTCACTGCAAAAAAAAAAATACAAAATAATCAAAAATCAATTTTAAGAAAGTTTATTTACAGAAAACCTTTTATATTTGTGATGTTGTACCTAAAATTATCTACAAACGGACGACATTAAGTACCAAAGATGTAGAAAGGAAAGACATATTCACATAACATATGATACATATATGTGTTATAAAAATATCACATATCCATAACATATGTATGAATTACGTAAATCGTATTCATTCGTTGCAAAAAAAACCATTACAAAATTTAATACTGTGCAAAACGGTCTCGTCTCGAACGACACTATCACAATAAGCGACACGTTCGCCGTCTCAACGAATCTAATAACATTAAATATAAAAAATAGGCTACCCATCTGCAACCGGTCCTTCACTTACGCACCTAACACTAACTGTAAATGACGTCGCTCGGTTCGATATACTCGTCGCTCGGTTCGGATATGCGTGGAGCGAGCGCGGCGTTTACGCCCGCACGGAAGCGGGGTGGTAGGTGATGACATTGTGCGCGTGTGTAAACGGCGCGGGGTGGGCGGGGGCAGGGGCTGAGGGGGGCGGCAGCTGTAGCGCGCGCGTCTTACCGCCCAGCGTGCAGCGCGTGCTGGCGCCGCTCTCCACCTCCACCGGCAGCTCGGTGCCCGTCAGCCTACGGACGGAGTGCGATTAGATTGGCGGAGGTCGATCTGAGTGCCGGCTCGGACGTAGATTTTGTCTCGATCTCGTGTCCCATATTAAAATAAATAAAACGACATAAATTTATCTTGCACTCACAGCTGATAACGGTGGGACAAAACGCCCAGCAGCTCCCCGACCAGGTCGGCGTCCCGCTCGGTGCGCAACCCCACTACGAGGTCATTCCTGGCGCCCGGCAGCGTCACCACCACCAGCTGCGCCTCGCCGCTCATGACGCGCACGGCGCCCACCTGGGGAAGTATATAACTATTTTAAAATGCATACCATAACTACAAAAAGATACACAAACTAAAACATAAAACAAAGGTATGTTGTTTTACGTATTAGCCAAGTAAGTTAATCTATTATTCAAAATATATTATGTCAAAATGAGATACTGTTACTAAATATCTACTTAAAGAAACAACGACTACCTGACCAACTTCATTTAAATTGTGCTAATTTCAAATTTAATGTTAAGTTAAAAGCGGGCCGACCTCAGCGATCGGTGTGGGTTTCTTCAGCGGTTTGAAGGTGCCCTCGTCCAGTTTGTATATCGCGGTTTCCGTGATCAGTAGACACCGTTCCGCCATCTTGTTATATCGATTAAACTTGTGAATCTTGCACGAGAATAACGCCTTGCCCACGTTTTGCGAACGATAAAGGTTCGACATCGCTGATTGGTATGCGGCTGAGGATGAAGACGATTTTTATATAGATCAATATTTTTTCATAGTATATTTCATTACACATATTTTTTAAACTAAAATATAATCCAAACCGAACGTCCACTTACAAGATTTATCATTATACGAATTGACGGCCAGATAGTCTCCCCTCCACTCCCTCGAGGCTCCCCACTGAGCCCTCCTGCCCTTCAACGCGCTGGCGGCGGATATCTTGAGCTTGAGCTGAGGCCAGCGCTCCCGCGGAACGGGCTTCAGCGTGAGGTAGGCGCGCCAGCGACGGTAGGCCCCCTGGAGCAAGGGCACGGCCACGCGGCGGGGTGCCGGGGGCCAGCGGGCGATCACATTACGATTCTGACGCAGGATCGTCTGCAGCTCACCAACGTAGCGTCTGAAGCGGTAGCGTCTAAAGGGCGAATGACACGGACATAAGTTATCGGATATCGAACGATCTTTGTGTAATTCCGTACGAACGGTGGGCACTCACTTCCAGGAGTTGTAAATGGTCAAGGCAGCCCTCATGCGCTTCACTCGGCGCCGTGCCAGGGCACCGCGCCACAGCTTCTGCAGCAGCACCACGATGGACGGGATGAGCTCGGCGCGCGCGCGCTCCAACTCGTGCAGCGTGCGGGCGGACCTGAGGGAAGGAGAGTTCAGTACGGGGCAGCAGTAAAAGGTGGGGAATCAATACAGAGCCAATACAGACGACGATTGGTCTCACCGTATGAACAGTTTGGTATGTCCGAATTGTATGTCCTGCATCTGGAGGTCCCTGAGCAGCACAGTGACAGCGTCCCTGTCGGACGCGCCCCGGAAGTTGGGCCAGGTATACTGGGACAGCATCTTGTACCGCTTAAGGAAGCGGTCGTAGCGCTGTCGGGATGCGAAGCCGGCGCGACGCACGCGCACGTTTTCCACCAGGCCCAGGTACGCCACCTGGTGACGAACCTATGCGGGGACAACAATATTAACATCGGAACTGATCGTTGATATGTTACACTGTATTAGACTAAAAATAATATCTTTCCATTTCCGCGGTTGTTGTGTTGTCGGTATAACGTTGAAGGTTGAGTTGAACGAATATTTTTCTCCCGGCCCTTAGATATACCGGTCGAAGAATAGTGGCCCGTTTAACAAGACAGAAATTTCAAGAAATCCAAATTTCTAGGAAAAAAGATAAACATGGAAACGGGCATTCTCATGAGCGGTACCCGTGCGTACTTACTAGCTGATCGTCCCAGAGGGCGGGCGTCTGTGCCGGGTTGGGCTTCACGCAGCGCACGTAGAAGGGTTCCTTGCTGGCCAGGCCGGTCGCCAGCGCCCCCATGGAGCTCCGAAACAGCGAAGCCGCTGACGGAGGACGCTTTGACGTCTGGGTTTAAGATATTAGATTTATTTTTGTCATAACGCTTTCTTCGATTTTTTTAGCGATAAGCACAATTTGTGCATATCTATTTATTTTACTCGAAATTGTTTTGTTAAATCTCGCATACGCGATATTATTTAAGGAAAATTAAATTAATATATTTAATACAAATATATAGTGTACTAATTAGTAATAAGTGTAGTTACTACACTTATTATAAAGTATGTGAGGCCGTACTTGTTGTATGTTGGCGCCGCCCTCGGGCCACATGTTGGCGAGCGACACGTTAGTAGATTTGTGCAGGAGTCGCTTGAGGTCCTGCCACAAGGAGTCCTTGTTTTTGTCCATGAACCCATCGACGCAGTAGGTCACTTGACCCGCGTAGTGGCTGTGGATTACATTATTTTATTTTATGTTTTTATAAATGGTAATTATTATTATTTTTATTCTGTTCTTTGATTCAAAATCAGATTACAATAAATCATTTAATCACAACGTCTCGTTTAAGGAAGCTCTTGCCGGAAGGTCGCAGTTTTGAATTCACGATTTCTGTCATAGGATAATACATAAATATTCGTACGTGATCCGGAAGTCAACAGAGTGTCTGAGTTTCTTATCCAGCGGTGAGAGCTGTCGCGACGAGTAGTGCTTGTGAGACTTGAGACGTTTGTCCATAGCCTCAAGTAACTGCATGTCTGATATCTATAGCATATTTAAGCAAATAATATTATTAATTGGTTTTAAAGTAATATAGCTAGGATTATTTTACAAGTCCCCAAAGTGGGCAAGACACGGTTTGGTCATTGAGATAACAAATAATATAACGAAACAGACCTTGGTAGGATTAAGACAGGCTTCGTCCATGATGGCGATGATGCCGGTGTGCGGCGCGTCCACGAGCGCGCAAATGTCTCTGTTGTTGAAGTACGAGACGGGTGTCCACGTGATTCCCTCCCGGGCGTACTCCTCCTGCTCTTGCTTCAATACCAGCTCTAGAACGGTAGAAGTGAGACGACGTTGAGAAAATAAAAGTATTAATAATTATGATACTAAGGAAAATTAAAATATCCAAACACCGTCTTTGTAATAAATGTCAATCGAATCGTATTGGGAGTTATTTGGTCATTTTTTATCTCGAACCCACCGATAAACAGCTGTTGGAGTTTCTCGTTGCAGTAGTTGATACAGAATTGCTCGAAGCTATTATTGTCGAAGATCTCGAAGCCGTAGATGTCGAGGACGCCAATGAGGCTGGAGCGGTACGAGCGCGCCGGCGCCTCGATCGCCGCGTTGATCTGTGATAACGACGGAGCATTGAGAGGTGGAAGGGCGATTAGGATCTCGAGTTCATAACGCTTCTATGATCTATCGCTATTAAAAGTGGTGAAACCAACCTGCTTTACGATCCAACTGAACAGTCTGTCGTAGGCAGCTTTGGCCAGCGCCAGCCTAGTGTAGTTGGCGTCCGTAAGCGTGTGTTCCTTGTTAACGAGGTCACCACCCGCGGCCAGCACGCGGCCCGCCATGGCGGCCTGTAACGCGGCGGGCGAAACGCCCAGCGCCAGCCCGCACGCCGCGGCCGGCCCACCCACTACTACCTGCCCGCCCTGGGACTCCGAGAACGACAGCTCTCCCTTCAAGTTAAGAACACTGATTAGTTCATGAGTCTCTTCATACTCGTATTGCGCCGAAAGGACTTTGTGATCATAGGGATATGTTGAAAACAACCAAAGACATCAAGATAGGAGTCTCGTGGCACGCGAATTCATTTCTTTAGATCTAGGCGAAGAAAATGTTTTAAGTAAATACTATAAATACGTCCAGGATGAGGATTAATGTCATAAATTTTTACAGACTCAAATGTTTTCCATGATAAGAAAATCTTGAGAGAGAGAGAGTAATGACCTTACCAGGTTTAATCTGACTTTCGCAAGAAGTTTTATTTATATAACTTGTGACATTATATGAACTTGGCAGTGTTGTAAGATATAATCAACTTAGCTTAACATAGTTACCGGTTACTGATTTACCAACTTAGGGAGTGATATAATTAACATATTTTAAAACATATCGTTTTGGTCCTTCGAGCCACTTGTTGGTTTAAATTAATTCTTAAAAAAATAAACAAATGAATTAATAAATAGCTCACCAGCAGGATAACCCCGGCAACAATACTCCAGATATCATCGACCACGGCGGGCGGGAAACACAGGGCATTAAAGGCGCTCTTGGTCAAGTTATAGAGCTTAGAATCCTGTGCAGTGGGGCGCTCATCACCCAGGATTTTATATGCTGAACTGGAATTGAGGCCATACTTCTTTGTCTGTGTATTGTTTGTGCTTAGAAGCTGGAAGAAATAATATATAATTATATGATTATATTGGCTGTACCAACAAAATCCTTACACTGTCAATGTCAAGACCATTTTCAGACTGAAACTGTGGAATTATATCATTTATCTAAGGAATTTGAATATGCATTAAAAAAATGTAGTATAATGTTGCTACTAGAAGTAAGTAAGAGAAGTCCCATAAAAATATCCGAAAGCAAATGTTTCATTAAATTCCAACTGATAGAAATAAATATAAAGGAGAAAGACATAAATGGTATAATTACATCAGATCGAGTCACTAATAAGTGTCGACAGCCAACAATGTAATTATGTCAAACCGCAGGCGAGGCGGTGAGACACCGTATAGTGCAGCGTGTGTAAGATGGATCACACCAATAATAATATTACAAGTAATTTAATACAATACATTTATTGTCTATGTTAATTTTAGAGATACCTTTAAAAACGTACAAGGGTCATCACTAAGGTGTTGGAGCATTTTTTTACTTACTTAAGTCTATTTATTACCTTTTTTACATATTTAAGATTACTTTACTATATATATTATTATAAAATTGAAATACACCAACATATTAATTAATATTTGAAATTGATTATAAAAACGTGTCAACCATATTATGGGTCCTTGTACCTGTGTGTAAGATATTAACGCGGGCAGGACTCGAGCTTGCGAAATCTGGAGTCCCCGTCACTCTTACAAAGGAGTTCTTGTTGATTATCGAGGCATAGTATAAAACAACTTCACTAACCTGATAGAACGCGTGGAAGTTCCTCTCCCCGGGCTGCAGGCTGACAACCCTACTCTTTTCTAGGAGGTAATTGCTGATGTGTCCTCCTATCGGGTCTCCCTTGTAGTCGAAGTGAATATCCATGTACTTGCCGAAGCGAGAGGAATTGTCGTTGCGATTAGTTTTAGCGTTCCCAAATGTTTCTAAGATCGAGTTTGATTGTATTAGAACATTTTTAACTCTGGAACAAAAAAAAATTGAAATGTAAAGAGAGTAATGAAAATGTAAATACATATTACATATCAAGAGTATATCATTATTAACTAAGTATATAAAAAACCTGTCCGACTTGATAAGTATCATATAAAATACCCGCCATATTTGACCCGCGAGTAATTTGTATAGATAGGACAGGGTTTATCAAATTGTATATTAAAAAATTTGAAATGTTTTTTTAATGTATTAAGGAACTGAAACAGACTTCGACAATATTAGAGTGTGCCTACAATAAGAACGCATTCTTAATTGACAAATAAATTAAGATGATCTATTCGCAAGGCTGACGAATGCGGTCATCAGCATTTGTAGTGATCCGTAACAAAGTTACAATCTTTAACTAAATATACCTACCTACAATATTTTAGTTTGGTTTAGTAGATAGTGACCTTGACTGTTAAACCGAAGGTCGTTTATTCAAATCCTAAACAAACCATTTGTTATGATATCCATTGATTGTCATTCCATGTGTGTATTGTTGGAATTTGTTTTTTTTAAATACGTTACGAAACATGGTCTATTCCCTGCTTGAAACCTCACCTGTCAATATATTCCCTGTGTATTTGCATGGTGTTTGCGGCTATGTACTTCATGATGAACTTGGAGGCCTCCGTCTTCCCAGATCCCGACTCTCCAGATATGAGGACGCATGTGTCTCTGCCCTAAAATTAATAACAATATATTCGGTTTCATTGTTTTCTTCTGTCATTCGCTTATGTTTAACGGTACATTGAAATTAAAATGTATCAGGCGGGTGGTCGTCAGCGTATATAATCACCACAACCAAAGCGGCACGAGGTTTACAATGAGCACTGAACATGAACATATTTCAACGTGACAATCACGGCTCGTATAAGTCAAACAAAGGTAGTTAAACTTACTTATAGGGTTGTCGTTTGATTATATTATAATGATTTTAACATCTCAACCACAGACGCCTTGCGATGTCTGGTCGTTGGTAGGTACCTAGTGTGACGGTCTAGTATAGTTTATACCTAGTCTAGTCTATACACACCACTTACTAAAACACAGCCTATCCAAGATAGGACACAACTAGTTAGCAAAGAAAGAAGATTTTTTGATATATAAAATCTAATGACCTGTTGCCGCAGCACCCTCTGGCAGGCGTCGGCCACCGCGTACACGTGTGGGGGGACCTCGAACATCTCCCTCCCCCGGTACTGTGCCATGTGCTGCTGGCCATAGATGTCCAAGTTCTTGTACGGGTTCACGGACACCAGCACCTCGCCGATGTATGTGTAGATTTTGTTGTGTTGATATCTGAAATTATTAATAAAGCTTTATACTGGATTACTACTACTACCTACTACGATAGTAGGTAAGAACCACACTAGCCTAATATCGATAGTGAATCATTTGTTTTTGTGAATTGATACCTAAACGAATTTTGTATTAAATATTTTCTATTTAAGTATATGAAATAGGGGGGGATAATTAAAATACTTCACCTAATTCGCATAAAGTTACTTTTGGAACCATTCATGAAACAACAGATATAACAAGAGATAGAGATATATATATATATGATGACATGAAATCGAAATTGTTTTTATTTTAAAAGACATGCGTGCCAAAATTCAAGGGAGAGTTCGTTGACCCTAAAAGCTCATTGCATGTCAGCGCGCCTCGACGCAATATTAACACAAAACATAAATCATAAAGACACCGGGAAATAACCTTAATAGCTTATATTGTATCTATTTTATTACAAAAAAAGATATCCTTCATTGTTTTGCATCGATATAGCATTTTATGTTTGTACTTAGTTACTTAAATACAATATTAGTCGTAAAATAAGATAACAAAGAACAATTATTAATATTAACTTCTCGTGTTGCTTATCAGAACAAAACAAAGCATTATATTTTAAAGTTATTTCACACTCCCGACGCTATCAAAGCTATTTTAACAAAAATAACCTAACAGGAAAATGAATCAGCAACCTAATTTATGAATTTAATTAACACTAATCGACACTGACTTTTTATTATTTTAATCGACATTTATATAAGGTAACTTAAGTAAAATGTAAAATCTATTTTAGGGAGGATATTTTATAGTTACATACGCTTTCCGACATCGTTTACATGTTAGTGCAATGCTCTAACGTTACTCTGAATGCATCATTATAACGGCGGGCTCAAAGTAAAGGAACCAGGAACACGAGAGCAATTTACGAACGACCCGACCTAAATACTACACACATTCAACTTCTATAAAAGGTATGTTTATTTGTAAATTCTTAGAAATTTTAATCGAAACTGTGGGTTTCTCGTCTACTTCTACAATTAGTACATTACTAATAGTCTGCCATAACATAACAAAATTTAATATAAATTACATACCGAGGCACCTGTAATGCATTATAAACTTTATGATTCTGTAATTGGAGTTCAAATTGCAATGTAATATGTGTGGAGTAATCGATTGTCAAGTTCAAAAGCTGGTGACGTCAGCGCATTGCCCACGCGCCTAGAGGCCGGTTTTTAGTTCAAGATCAACCGACCAAAGGCTAAATGTATTAGCGATTTTGTTTAAGTCTTTCTACTCAATACATGTATTCCATAACATACTCGTAATCTACGTACAATCCATGATAACCAATTTATAAAACTGATTTGTTAGTGACTTTCGAAGTTGTGCAGAGCCGTAAATATTTTGATGTATGTCATAGTTTAATCCGATGGTCAATTTGCTAAGAGAACAAAGCACCAAAGAAATGCTGTAATCAGTACAGATAATACGAGTGTAATCCTATTTTGAGAATAGATTTTTAGAAAGTAAAGCTTCAAACTTCCTCAATATGAAGTTCCGGCAAAAATTTGCGGAAGCAGAGTCAGCGCAATAAATATATTCTAAAGGATGTTCACTTATTTATAAGGTAAGGTTGTCAATAAATGTTCTTGATTTTTTTTAATAATATATGTTTCACAGACATTTTATCTAACAGATCATTTTATTACAAAATGAAATCCTATATAAAAAAAAACAAATTAAATAATATTTAAAAGATTAACTCTGGTGTGATATAATGAAAATATTTCAGCGATGAATCACACAAATATAACATCATGTTTTAAACGACATGATTCATAGACGAGGATAACGCGACAATAACGCCACTGAATATTTATTGTAAATACATAAATTATAAAATACACTAATGTGTATTTTTCAATTCAATAATCATAACATAAATACATTTACAATGTCTGACCTGAACCTGACGACAAAAACGGCAGCTTTATCATGCCTTGTAATAACTACGGGGTGGAGGCATTTTATTATTAAAAATGCGTTCAAGGTGACACATCCTCAGTTAATCTATGTATACCTATTTGTTTCGAGTACACGCGTTATCAATCAGATTATTAACACGATATTGATAGTAAAATAACATATCGATGATAAATATTGATAACGTATCTTTGTATGTCCATTACTTGAAGCACTGAATCATCGACAGACATTATGTAACTTGTTTCTGTGTGACCTGTTTTCATTTACCTAACTACCATGGCTACATAACACGTGTCCATAGTAGGCCACGCTTTCATATTACATATTCCATCTATGTACAATTTAATACAAACTGACCCAAATTACCTGATCTTAAGTGGTGGCATCATCCATTACATAAATAAATGTAGATGGATGAAGGTTGCTGGAAAAGGGAGAATTTGGTATCTGGGATTCCATTCCATACTAAAAGCTATGGCAATTACATTATGCAGATGTATATAAGAGCCAAGAGTAAGAGTAGTACAAAACATTTCTAAACTATTATCCCTTACAATTAAGGTCACCAACATTAAATTTACATATGGATTGTTCATTAGCACTTAACTTAAATCAAACATGTCTCATGGAAAACAAAACACTCGAAACTCAGGTCCAGCTGGTGTGACCTTCATCGTGCTAGAAAGCGTGTCATCACATGGGAGGCACGTGCATGGTGCAGTCCAAAACAGGATTCCGAGGACGTCTGGCCCTTGTTGGAGTGTTGGTGTCAGCCAGTAAGTTAGCCACTTACATAAATAAGTAACAGTGATTTTCTTTTCCTTATATTCATGTTAAATAAAATATCAATTTATTTTACTTTTATTTTATTTTTAAATATGTAATAATAATTGAATTCATACAATACAATACCTTCTGATAAGATATATATAAAATTTTAAGTAGTAGTAACAAGATAGTGATCTTTGAATTATACATGTATTTTCCATTCTATTTAGATTTACACATTTGATGTGTTCTTGGCACATTAAATTTAATATATATACACATGAAGTTTATATTATTGCGGCAATAACATAAAGGCAATCGCAGTGGCAGAAGATTGAAGACAAGAATAGAACTTTGGACTATAAAATCCTGCGTTAATCTTGTGCTCTCAACTGACTTTAAAAATAAAACTAAATTCGTCACAACAATATAGTATAGTATAAAGTCACACGCAAGCCCATTTGAGATGTATTTATTTCGATTCTTGTATTTTAGTGTATATTATGTTATTTATATTATATATTATTATTTTATATCATATTGTCTATGTCTATGCAATTGACTCATTAAATCCACCCTCATATTTCATGTACTCTACCCAAAGGTTGCCTGGAAGAGATTGCTCTTTAGCAAAAAGGCCGCCAGTTGTACTTTTTTTTTGTTATATTTTTTCTGTACAATAAAGAATATCGTATCGTATATTTAACTATTCAAATACGTGTTCTAAATTTATTCTACTATTATCAGTATTAATGACACATGTAATCGTTATTGGGGACAGTTAAATCACAGCCACTAATAGTTTAATAACGACATTTTAATTAGAATTATTCAGTAACGTTAATACATATTTATTGGATTGGCTTAAAAGATTAAAGCTGGATGTAGGGAGCGCGGGACAGGAAGTACACTACCGTCCATTCTATTCTAGTCTATTTCCGAATCGCTGGCTATTCGCGCTTCAGTTTACTTTAACACTTACAGATAACCAGATATTCTATGACCTGCTGATGTTTCTGTTAAATATAAAAGAAAAGGTATTATTTAATACATATCAATATCCGTAAGCATTTTATCAATTGTTAATATATTAATCGGTTTATGAGCAATCGCTTAATTCGAATTATATCTAAATAGATAAATATCTAGGAAAATTATTTGATAAACACAGAAGTAAATTGAATATTTTTATATTGGTATATCTTGATGATTTTTAATTTATATATTAACCTGGAAGCTAGTCTAATTCCGATAAATTAACGTGAATAGAGCCGGGTATGTATATATATATTTCCAATTGACTAAGCGCAAATCCCATTATATAAAGAACAACGTGTACAGAGAAAACTTAAAAAAAAAATTGTTACGTCTACAGTTACAGTGATTCGAGATTGTTTATCTTCTATGAGAATATACAATGATAATTAGCATTATATCACAATATAACTTTATAGACGAAATATTAAAATATGGATGTTACATCCGACTGAGAGTCTCTAAAACTTTTCAAGGATAAGATAATATGAAGACAGACATGACGTCACCAATGACTCACGTTGATATTTGCATTTTGCAACGCTTTCGTACTTATTAAAACATTAGTGGATTTATTATATATAATAAATATTGGGATCACAGGTTTCTCTTGTGTAATATATTGATCTAATCCCTTCAAAAAGTATGTAACTGCCTATATACCCACACAAATAAAAATTAATACGAATAAATAAGATGTCAGCGAATTAAAATACTAGATGTGACAGAATAGCTTGATTTTTAAATCTTACATTTTAGAAAGTTAAATAAAAAAATAAATCAACTTGAAAACTTTTTATAATATTGGATTATTAAAAGTAGGTACATAAAACCTATAAATCGAATTTTGCCAAAATACAATTAATAAATGTTGTATGTTATTTAAAATAAGGAAAAAAATATGGTAAAATAGAAATGGGAAAGATATATGTAATGTAAAATTTAATAGTAAAAATATATATAATGTATGAATGATATAGTTATTATTATTCTGTATTAATTACGTGACTGTGATTATAATTCTTTTGTATTTAATTAACAGAACAGACGTCGCTCGTCCTAATGTAATACTCGTTTGTTGCTCGTGACTCGTGAGAAATAAAGATGACGACTTTCAAGTAGCACAAGTACTTTATGTATATAAAAAACATTACTCACTGCTCTTGTTTAATTCATCCATACCATATATCAAATATTTCATCCTCAATAATTAAATTAAAAAATATACATATTCAGTCAGCAATTGAAACATTTGCAAATCAAGTTGCAGGAAATACCGTCGCTTAGCTGCTTTGTAGATACTGTGCTTATATAAAAACAAAATCATATGTTAATAAAGAGAATTATTAAATCAGGACCCGACATAGTGGTCGAGTTATCAATACGAAGCACTTTTCCGCGAGCAAAGCCACAAACAGTCATTTATAGATTGTTGTCAATTGTCAAGTTTGATTGTCAATATCTGTTTTAGGTTATTAATTTATATATCATATTAATTATTCAACTTGTCAATCCATAGATTATTTAATAAACTATTAGTAATTTGTAAAGAATGTGTTGTGGAAAAGACTATAAAGACACATTACTTTTGCGAGATGTTATCTTTTTTTATAAGAACAATAAGCGACTGTTTTCATCATTAAGAGACACACAGTATCGTCCTGCACATTCAATACAAAGGGCCCACATACCTTCATTCCGAGAGACACGTGTTTAATGAATGGTTAAGTGAAGATGTTAACGAGGTCGGTGGCCGACTTCGCGGGTCAACCGACAGACACGCTAAACTTTAACAGTCTTCGGTACCGCTGTACTACTGAACGCACAGACTAAATATATATATATATATATATATATATGTAGTGATTTAGAAGATGCTATTATTTAAATATTATCACATTTATCTCAATACTGACCAGTCAACCTTTTTAAATATGACAATAGGTTTCAATGTAGGTAATTAGTAAAGAAATATAAACATAAATTTATTCTTTAAATCCTAACATTTCGTGATCATCATTTAAGTATGTTAATACGTTTTCCATTTCAAGGTATCATTTCTCAATAGACTGGTACTTTCCGTACTGGTTAAATAAAACATCTATGAAATAATAAAATAATTTTGTAATCGCTACGCGATTTAATAAAAAAGAACACACAACACGACAAGGATAATAAAACAAAATAAATATATTTGAATCATGAAAGGAAATTGTCAATTTCTGAAGATTTTAAGGATGACATTACCCGTCCGAGATATAAGGGCCAATTATCGCCCACCTGATGTCGAAGAAAGGATGGACAAATTGAACCCGTTCCCTGCTTCCTTCGTTCACTCATCGTTCCTTTGAATGACATGCAAACTATTTCCACCACTTCCTCAAACCATTAAGTAGCATTAAAAAGGTTCCTTTGGGATTTTCTTCACCTATCTATCTTAACTAAACCAAATGTTATTAATACGATACTATGGAGGATTTAGGCTTTCTTTAGTTAGTGCGGAGTATTTACTATTAAACTGAATATCTTCGTTAAAGAAAAACATTACTTCAATATTACAAAAAAAGTATAATATTTAATAAAAAATATTTTGCTGACAGTCATATATAATAAACTATGTATTTGGATAGCTGTTTTGAAGGCATGGTTTGAAGAAGTCATCTACTGTCAGTATTCTTTTACCAGATCTAGTTTTATGATTATAGGTAGGTAGGGCGATAATTTTCAGTAACAATAAACTTATAAAAAAAAATCCAATACAATTATATTGATACCGATGAACAGCGATAAGCTTCGAATAAATATAAAATATTTAGGTATTAATAAGCGATACAGGAAGGTAACTACTATATATTTTAATTAAATAAGTGACTATTTTATAAGTAGTTAACTATTAAGTGATATGAAGTGTCGATTGTTTCAGCTGTAACGCGACGACAACAACTACAAGTACTGTTTACACACATGACTTAATGAAGTGTTTCAGAAGCGACGTGACGTCACTCCTCAACTCCTACTGAGTGGTGCAAGATATAGGAGTTGTACAATGTATTGGTACTTGAGGACGTTGAGTGTAACATATGTACAATTATGTAATTTTAAACATCTTGAGAAAATTCCTCGTAGGGTTTTATAAAAAAAAAACAGCTAATATGGTAAACGCAAAACCACTCGCCTACCCTTATTCCAATTATTGGGGTTTGGCAATTATGTTACATTAATAAGATTTGGTAATCAATGATAATATAACGAGGTAGGTACATAAATATACTTAAAAATATTATCCTGGACCCTTGAACCTAAGAAAGCATTTTATTTTTTAGAAATAATTTACATTATCTGAAATCTCAGTAAACTTTGAAATTATACGTACACATAATTATATTCTCTTAATATAAAAAAAAGCGGCAGGAGAAGAGTATCTGTGCGAAATCTTAAACTGACCGCTTTGCGACTATGACTTGAAACTAAACAGCCCTTACAAGACAACTAGAGCGCGAAAAAACATTAGGCTAATCGAAATCCATACTGTTAAATCATGACTTTATACAACTACTCGTTGGATCCTGCGGATTCGCTTCCGTTCATCTTTTAATTTTCTTATTGCGCAGTTTTTACAACGATTTTACCCACATTTCATGCTAAAAGGAGTGAGTTTTCGATAACCCGCCATAATACTTAACTGCAAGATACCCAAATAATATAAGTCTCCAACTTCGACGTCTGTGAATAGTCTTAATACGACGATAAGAAGCAATTGTATTATAATAAAACATAATTAAGTACTTTATACATTTTCCTGTAATTCCGAAATTTTCCTGAACCAACACAGAATATATAATGGACATCAACTCAAACATTTGAATATCTTAAAAGTTATAGTTTATAAAAATTATTTAATTTTTAAATGTATGAGTGAGAGATCCTTATCACTATATATAATGTTAATATTTTTTTAACTATGAATGTTAACTATTTCTGTTGAACAATAAAAATAACATTAATAATGCAGTTTAGAAATAAAATAAAAAATAAAAACAATAAATATATACATACTACTAATTTATAAATATGGAACTACAGTCTTTAAAATGTCTTAAAGTTATGACAATTATATTAATAAATAAAACGCATACATCACTGAATATATATAATGCGAGTATGTATTACTTTTAACGAATATTGATATTTAAGAAGCGTTCGTTCCTGAACTTCTATAAGTTTTTATACTGTGGCTTTAAATAAAACAAAGAACAAGCCTTCTGTGTTTGTCCGAGGAGTGGGGAAATTAACTTTGAGAATAACTTTATATATATATATTTAAATATTAAATATTATTGAAGTAAGACTGGCGTCGATACAGTCCGGGCGTGACGCGTCCACCTGATAACAGGTGATAACGGACACCATTAGTACCTAGCTAAATAGCTAACATTATTATCTATATAAGTACATTGTTATTTAAAAGAGTATATTACAATGTATGTATGAGTTTAAAATATTACGTTAATAGATTACTTAGAACTGATCTAAAAATTATCGTTCGGAACTATAAAAGCCTACACATATCCCACGGCTGGGCACGGGACTCCTTTCTAGAAAGCCTGTAGTTAATGTAAGACATGGTCGTATAATTTAATTACTATAATGATATAAATTACTTGCAAACATTTTATAGGCGCTGTTAAATCCTTAGACAGGGACAAAAGTGTATCTGCTTTATGAATATCACTCTTGTGTTAATTATATCTATATCTAGATCGAAAGGTAATAAAGATATAAAGGTTTACAGACGATAAAAACATATATAATATTTAATATAATATCATTAAACTTTTACGAGTCCACATCTTAAATGTTATAAATTAAATATTTTACAAGGCCTTAAATAATAATCAATCAATACGTATGTAATGAGAGTTCCATAAATTATTATTTTACTGAAGAAAGTTAATGGTAGTAAATATATCTATGGAGGTTTTATGACGCTCTAGGTACTTGGTATTTATAGATTCCAATATGTAGTGAACTGAGAGAAATGTGAATGCGAAGTAAGATGGGCTCAGCGGGTTAATTGACGCGGCGTCGCTCAAAGACCCAGGTTCTAGGCTTGATATCGACATGGAGATGTACCGGACTGTATTAAAACATTTGCGGTTTACTTCCAATGCGGTTTACATTACTACCGGGACGTCTATTGCTTGTTATATTGTCTATATTTTGTCTACTTTATACATGTCGTTGTAATAGTAATAATAGTGATTTTTTTTTTTAAACAGAATCTAGAATTATCC
The DNA here is from genome assembly GCA_963555665.1 of Dircenna loreta. Lineage (NCBI taxonomy): Eukaryota > Metazoa > Arthropoda > Insecta > Lepidoptera > Nymphalidae > Dircenna > Dircenna loreta. Next base: position 12,359,251 of record OY743092.1, read on the forward strand.
AGATGTGTTTTCTTTAGGTATATCCATGTTTAATTCTTTGAGAATTAGTATTGTGTAATGAATCTCTGTAAAGCAAAGTCTGAATCTTCAAAATATTTAATATCTCTGTTTCATATTACTTGTATATTTAATTTGTTTACATTATAGTGATTCAGTAATTTAAAATAGATAATTTGAAAACATTCATGATCAAGCTTCACAAATTATATCTTAATATAAATAATGATATTAAACAGCCCCTAAATAGTTATACTTTATACATATATATTATCATGTTTTTTCTTTGGAAATTACTATTATACTTTCCTAAGGAATTTCTACAGCGATAAATTAAATAAATACTTATTTTAACTACCTTTATCTGTAAAGGAGACGAGAAAAAACAACATCTATCTAGTAATTATATTCGACTCATCAAAGGTCTATTATAAGGAAAACATACAATTGCACATCACTTACACCTTGAGCGATGACATCAGTGTATGACAGAGCCATTGTCCCTCACACTGTCATACATAAACAGACGCAAACATAGACAAACCTACGCATTACGATACAAGCTGCTTAAAATTCAACTAACTGCTGCTACTAACACTGCAATGGCCACCGGTAACTTCAGCAAATGAGTTTTTAGTTTATTAATAGATAAGTAAATAATAATGATAGAAAATGAACAGACAATTCAAAAGGAAGTAAGTACTTAATAGGTAGTTTCGTCTTGCTAAAATTACGAAACCGTTTTTGATTCGCCTTTCACATTAGGAGGTTTCTCTAAGATACAAATCATATTTGATAACTAATATAGAGCAGATAATTATATTATTTAATAAAAATAAACTAATAAAAAAATTACGAAAATATTTAATACATGAACACAATCCCGTAAAAATATATTTGTTCTCTAAGAAGTATATTTTTAATTTTATATGTTCTTACCGTAAATGGCTTACCATTTCCTCTTTAAGCATTGGTGTATTTTGTGTTCCAGCCTCTTTAAACATTGGTATATTTTATATTGGTTTAAGAACCTATATAAAATATACCAAGGTTTAAAGAGGCTGGAAAATATTTTTTTTTTACATAACAATATTATAATGAATAGCATTTAAATAATAAATTTAGCAAATAAATAATGATTATGAAACATCTCAATAATAATACGCGTATTTTTAATGGCCAAGAATCGAAGTTGCAAAGTTTTGAATAAAAGGAAGGCATGTAATGTTACATTTGACATTTTAATGGATCATTTTAAATTGTCTCCTAACAAAATCAATCATATAGTAAATACAGATTGTAATGAAATGTCTTTCACATGATTAGTCAAACAAAATGTTCGGATTTGTGATAAAATATAATTGTGTTGTTGTGAGTTGCTGTGGGTAAGTGAGACAAGAAATATAATATAAAATAATAATTCAACATGGTTTTATTCCATACTAATTTTGGAATTGTCAATGTTAAACAAAAGATATGCAAATTATATGATATGATATATGGAATACAAATACACTTTCCCATGACACAAATAACAAATAAACATTACTTGTTATTCAAATAATACAGGTAAAGAATGGTTCAAATCAAATTAAAAATTAACAAAAGTAATCAAAATGTTAATTAAAATATAAATGTTAGTTCACGAATACTGAATATTGATCTTAAATCAAGATAGTGTTTGGCAGTCAACCATATTTAATAATTATTATATAATACTAAGCATAAGTACACAATTTCTTTGAATATTATAAATTTTGTAGTGTAATACGTACAACATTGAATTTTATTTCTATTTTACCTTATAGGTAACCTAAATTACATTTCCAATTCTATTGATTTGATAAATGATTTACGACATTACAAATTAAAAATAGCATTCATATATACTGCAAAACTACAAATTTAGAGTAAAACAGTTTAGGTAGAATAATAAAATAATATAACGGGCAACAACTAAGAAAACTAGCATTTTCTTATACTCAAACATGAAACAGCAATTACTTAAATATATTAATATTCAATTGCATGATAATATTATTCTTCAAGTGCATAATAGATAATTAACCTTGATATTTAAGTTTTACTTTTATCTATGCTGTAAAGTTACTTCACAAATAGAACCTATTTGAATATGTTAAATTACAGAATGTAAAAGAAAAAAGTTACTTTTGCTACCAACAGGCAGTGACCTTAGCAGGAATGAAAAGGAAGGAAAACCAGAAAAAAAACGATCTTATCTCTTAAACTATCTTCTAACTTATATCCTGATAGCAAAAATATTGGCTGAAATTAGCATATTTACAAAAAGTTTTATATAGATCAATGGTATTTAAAAATTGTGATTTTATAATGTTCTCACATTTGGATGATAATTATTATTTCTATTATTTTTGTTACACATACTTTGTTCTAATATAAATTATCACTTGTTCACACCTGGAATGGGTAAAATATATCTAGAAAATAAAATAAGCATCACCCTATTATGTAACAATATACTGCCAAATCATGAGATTTATTATAACTATTATTCATAAACATAAGTATAATAAAATTTTGTCATAATTATAGTTAAAACTCTTTAAATTACCTCGGAAAATGAAATATTTAATAGTTTAAGCAAATAAATTTATAGTGTATAGACACTATAATAAATGTGCTAACAAATAAAAAAATTATAATACAAAAACATTTGTATAAGCGTGTAACATTTTTGTTTAAAAATTTTCCCACTTAAAGTTTTTCAAAAGTTTGTGGGCTTGTTTTTTTTAAATACCCAAGCGCATAAAATATATATTAGATAACTTACGATTTAATACCTGATTTGTTAATGTTCAAACTATTTTGAGCTTAAGATAAGTAAAAATAGGACTTACCTTAAATGCAAATTTTCAACGAATGTATCTGTCGTCAAATTGTCCAGCAGGACAAAGTCGGACACACCAACTTCTTGCTGCATCGACATCTTTGACGATTTACTTTGACATTCACATCAACATAAGCTAGAATACGAATTTACACTTAGCAATAATAGTTTGTGTTGATTATTGTCAACAAACCGTTGAAACAAATTAACTAAATTCACAAGCGCCTCCCGCAGACACTCAAAATAAACTGACAGGATTTAAACTTATGTTACTGGCTACACCATTTTCTGATTGCCAGACTTAAAATATGTTCTTATTTTATACTTATAGTTTTTTTTATTATAAAAATAGAATAGAGACATGTAAATATTATCTAATAAAATATAATTGTCTAGTAGATATTAATTCATAAATAAGAATAATTCAATATTATGATTCCAGATTACTATGTTATAGTTGTCATTGCTAAATCTTCCGGGAAATCTTTATCTGTTTATCCATCGTCGCCATTTTCCTTGTTGTAGGCGCCTCAAATGTCATAATAATTTAATTTTTCAGTAAATTACGTTTTCTTTAATGTTTTGCGTTCTTTTTTGTATGTTATTGATGTATACGTCTAATTTTCGGCCTAATCTTGTGTTAGTTACATTAAATTTTGCCAACTGTGTTAGTGACTTCTGCCGACACTCCAAGGATATATCATTGATGTTTTACAATGAATATGAGAGATCATCTTCATAAAAGGTAGCGAGTGACTTGAACGCCCACAAGACGCTGTAACGAGGGCTGTTTAGTGCGAAAGTCTTTTTGTGGTAGTATTAGACAAATTATGAAAACGTGAAGTACGTTTTAAGTAGTTTGCTTTGTATGTGACACAATGAGCGATTCGCCAGGAGTAGAGTGGCTCCCGGCGTACAGCCCGGGACCTCCTCGACATAGTCCCCTAGGCCCTATACCTCGCTTTCTCTACGAAGATGTACAGGCCCCATTACTGCAACAGGAAAATAACAACAAGGAAATTGACCAGAAACAAGACAAAAACAAAATCAAACACGCCAAACCAGCTTATAGGTAAGGTTTTCCTTAAGTATAGAAAACCTTCAACTAATACAAAGCTGACAAATCAGAGAGGAATGTCATAGTAGTTTATTTAATTTTGCTGTATAATAACTTTTCAATTGAAAAATACATTTTTATCATATAAATTTAGGTTCAAACATTTATTATATGACATTGAAATTACAAGATTATTTCATGAATACATCCATCAAAGATAACTATTACTAAATTGTAATTACTCTTCAAGAACCTTCCCTCTAATTTATATTAAATCAGAATAGCTATCAAAACCGTTGTTTATAATATTACTATTTTTTGTAGCTATGCTAGCATGATCAGACTTGCCATCAGTAGCTCCCCCAACGGGAAGATGACACTTAATGAGATATACAACTATATCTGCAATGCTTTTCCATATTACAAGGAGGCAGGGAAAGGGTGGATGGTAAGAGTTTATTTCTATTTCATAATAAAGTACAATAATTAAAATTTTGCATCAATGTCACATATCTTTATAATGTTATCTAGCAATCCTGAATTTATATTTTTTATATTATTGATCCTTTCTAGAATTGTATGATAGGTTGTGATTTAAAATAATTATGCCCATTCTCAGTTTCTTTTCTATTGACATACTGCATGAGATCTAAATGTTATATTTGTGTCTTAAATAGGTTACAAATGACCATAAATTATTATTATTATACTTTTTCTGTATAATTTTTTGTAATATCTACTAGATAACAAAAATATACAGAAAAATACAAACTTGGGTTATAATAGGGATATAATAAAAAATTGAAACAATAATAAACAAAAACATTAGATACCAAATGACCAAAAAATACCTCATATCAATAACATTAACATTTAGTACAAATAAATAAATATTACATGGATTATTAAAACATACATATACAAATACAAAGCAAGAGTATGACAATAATGTGAATTAAAAAAAATAATAATAAAAACACAAATGTCACTATGTGTATTAAAAGTCAAAAAGAAGATAAAATATTATAAAAATTTCTTGTATAAATAACTACAGATATGTTTTTTAAATACCTGTCTATTTGGGGCACATCAAAGCAAATCAGGGAGGCCGTTCCAAAGTTTAATAGTGTATACTGTGAAAAATTTAAACAGTAATCCAGTATGAGAAGTTGGATCATTTAGAATGGAATATAACTGACCTAGAGTTCTAGATTGCCTTCTTTCACAGATAGGTAGCCATTTAAGCTTAGAATGGTAGTGAGAAATGTGATCAAATTTATGAAGACTAAAAATAAAGAGAATGCAACTGTTAAAAAGGTGATCCAATTTGTTTAAATTAGCTTTAGAGATGTTAGAGCAGCATACATCACCATAGTCAATGAGTGGCAGGATTAGTGACTGCACTAACAGTTTTGGTCCAAATGGGTAAAAAGTTTTGTACCGATAAAGCAAACTTTGACTTACTTACTTCGACTATGTGGACATTTCAACTAAGACTGCCATCAATATGAAGACCTAGATTCTTTACTGACGATGGCATAAACAGTATGTTAATGTTGTTATATACAACAGGTGGCGCATTACTGTTTTCAAATTTAGACAGCCCTTATTTGCTACATATAACGATTGCCTGACATTTGGTGGGATTTACATTTATTGTAAGCTTGTGGTGAAGAAGAAGTCATAGTTTAAATTACCTATTATAATACCATCATTTTAACGAATTAATGTAACAATTCAAAGAGCCCTTAAAAGTACTCAGTTAATGTAATATACATTATAATAGTTTATTGTTTTAATAGTTGCAAAAGTGGGTGTTCTGCAAAATATATTTTGATACTTGAGACTTAAATCCATTATCTTAGTTAACATTTTTTATAGAAGTGGGTAATTTGTTATAAAGTTGTGCTCCATCAAAAGTTTATTTTTTTAGCAAATTTGGTTATTTTTTTTTGGTAGAACTAGTAAACTTGGTCTACAGGTGCTACTAGTACTGTTTTGTTTTATGAATGTCAAATTAGAATGTGTCGATTTACTAATAATTCTTTTAGATTCTCTTAGAATTATAAACATTAAGTTGTCGTAGGTTCATTTTGTTTGTTTCTTTACAAAGTTTAATTAATGATAGGAGGATATCGAAAAAGTATTTTAACTATTTTATTTTGTTTTCTTTGAAGTTCCTGTGGTTTTGTTTTGCCAATGTTATACCAAATTTCAATTAAATACAATAAATGTGATATTAATAAAGAATTGTAAAGAGTATACTTTATTTTCTTAGGTATACATTTTGAAATATTTATCAGTGACCCAATTAAGGAAGGAAGTATTTAGGTTCCACATGTGTTTATTTAAGGTTTAAGGCGTCCTTTTAAAACTGATTAATTTTTGATCACTGACAAAACAGTGTCAAGCAAAGATATACTGCTTTTTTAATAAAACTGGGCTAAATGTTCCATTATTATTCCAGAACTCAATCCGGCACAACCTATCACTTAATAAGTGCTTCATGAAGGTGGCTCGGAGCAAGGACGATCCCGGCAAAGGCTCCTACTGGGCCATGGACACGAGCTACAAGATGGCGGAGGTGACGCCGCGCCGCAGACGCAGTCTCCGTGTAAGTGGATAAAATTTAATAAAACATAGTTACCGCATATGTTGTCACATCAATCTAATATTATCAACTAAATGCTTATTTGGGAACACATCATATATTTTATACACTGCTGTGAGGTGTTAGTGTTAGAAAACACAGCTGTTTTCTTTCAGGTAATGCTTTGTTTTGAATTGTTTGTTAATATTTTTATTACATCTTTTAAATCAGGCTCTTTTAAACCTAACGATGTCACTGCATTTTCAAGGTCCACTTACTATTATTTACCTGTTCTAACAACTCGTTAAAGTTTAAATGTAAATTGTATTTCATTAATATTTATTAGACAAGTTAAATGATGGAGGTACGCGACATCGCCCCAAATAATATTATTCAGATGCAATATTTAAATTAATCCAATCAATTAACACAAAAGATTTATATGATAGTATATGTCTTAAAACAATTTTATTTTTTTAGATGGCACCCTACAGTCCCGAGTGCAGTTCGAACAGCAGCGGAGAAGCGGGGGCGTCCGGAGTGGACGCCGCGCCTACGCCGCCTGCCACGCCGACTACGCCCAACGCGCCTACCACACCTACTGCTCCTGCCACCTCCGCCGCGCTGAAGGAGGAGCCACCGATCAAGGGGGAGCCCAGTGAGCGTGATAACCGGCTCGGTTTTGTGTTTTGATTTAACATTTTGGTGTAAACGGCAGTAGTAACGATTAGGTAGTCGTATAACATAGCTACTGCTGCCATATATGTCTACTTCTGTCGAGATCGAGTTACATGCAGTTGAACATAAAATGATGAAAATTAACTTCCGAAGACGGAGACTCTCAAGAACATATAAAGGATTGAAATTGTTTTAAAGTAACTCAATTATATTACACTGTTATTTAAATTTTATAAAATGTCTTAGATTCGGAGCACACTGACGACGCCCTGTCGGCTCTCATGGACGATGAGCTTATCGCCGATGCTGACGTCAGCGGAGGTATCTTTCTTCACCATCTTCGTCGCTCCGACATATCACGCGTCGGACCGATGAGAGAGAATGCATCGCTATCAAATTTCAGAGAGCTGGTGGTGGTCCGGCGCCCGCCGGCACGTGTGCGTGGTGCGCCACAGCGCGCTCACCGACGACTACGGGAACTTCCTCGACACGCGCCATCACTGCGACTGCCCGCCCGAAACCGAGCTTCCCGCACCCGCGCCCGCCCCCGGCCCCGCCCCCGCGCCGCCCCTCGCGCTCACTCCGCCCTGGCACGCCTTATAACCCGCGACCGCCGTATTGCGCCGACCGGAGGCGACAAGATGTAGATGCGTATCGCTAAGAGATTGAGATATATATTATTTTGTTGTATGTACAATTATCAGACCGGTGATATTTATGTACATATGTATATGTATAAATTGAACTGTTGTTCGCTTCGTCTCTAATGCGTGAAGTTGTCGTTCCATTGTGAGTAGAAAATTAAAACACGATGTCCACTCGCGAGGTCCTCGCTTTTTAACTTTGTATTTTTTAAATATTTTTACTTATATGGGGACTCAATATAGATATCGTTTATTTTTGTCCCGTATGAATGCATGATACGTAATATTCTTATAATGAGTAACTTTGTGTCAAATGTTGAATGAATCGTTTGACGGCGTTGAAAAGATTGGACCCACTTAGAGTTAGCACTTGTGTTATTTTAGAAGATGTAAATGTATGTAAAGATCGTTAGAGTTAGACACGATATATGTTAGTTGTAAAGTAGAATACGTCACCATATGCCAGTATTTTGTCGAGAATCATATTTTATTTAATAATTGCCATTTACAAGTTTTTATATCAACACAGACCAGTTCGAGAGTGTGTTCAGCTGTATATAGATGTAATAAGTAACAGAAATATTGTGGAATAACATATCTGCCAACTGATAAATATAATAGAATAGCGTGTAGTTACCTCTATGTTAGTAATAGCATTAATGCGAGACTGCTCCTTACAAATTCTTCATAGCACTTTTATACTTAATATTAGATGTATAACATATTGCTAACTTTATATCTACTCACTTTTATGTTATTATTGAATCATATTTTTATATAATTTTATCTTAAAAGGGGCAGTAGTTTGTATATTTTTTTTTTTATTATAAAGGCTTCCAGAGTGTAACTTATAGTTACTTTAGATTTTTGAAGTATCTCATCTTATAGAAAACATAAATAACTTATAAAATCGTAACAATAATGCGTGCAATTATTAAAAGTATGTTTTTAACATCTAAACAAATTACGTAAATTCAAAAACTACATTATTTTTCAGTGGCCAATAAAAAAGCCAGTTCGAGCAGATCTCAACACGACCAGTATATTACTAACTAACTATAAGTAAAAACTAACTTAGTTCATCATCTTTTTAAATATATATATAAAAAAAATTAATCAAACGCCACTCATATACGTAAATTGCTTATAGATTTCGGCCTATCCGTTGTTAGCACTTGGCTAGCCGTAGGCATTCGTTGTTCGCGATGTGCCATATAGCGAGGGCGAACTGTTGAGCAAGACTTATCAGTCCCGTATCTTATCGAAATGTGTTCAGGAATTTTTAGATATATACCTAATCTGATCGTAAGATGTGTATATATTAGAATAGTTTTATTGAATATTTATGACCGTCTATTACGGTCACACCGTTGGATGTATGAGTTCAGACGTGTCTGTACGAGCGTCGTTCAAAATGCAATTATTTAACTTTAAGCGAAACATATTATAATCCCTTGTGTTTTATATATTCAAGCCTTAGGCTAACGACGCAGTATCTGTAGTCAGATTTTTTGTAAACAAAAGAAAGGGTAACTTCAAAGTATTATGTGACGAATCAGTTTATAACTTTTGAACTCAAAAAAGTACTTAATGAAATAAGTATTTTATTGACATATTGCAGAAAGTAAAATATAATTAATAGATAAAGGTAAGCGTATCATATCTAATCTATTTTCTACACACTACACTTCTAGCAACACGTTTTATATTTGTTTTAAAAAAATATATCATAAATGTTAAGAAAAAATTAAGAAATTATCTTCACTATTAATAAAATAAATCGTTGTATATCTGATATTCCTTTGTTTACAAAAAAAAAGTAAATCTGTGTATAGATAGTGTTGGATCTATATGTATACAATTATAATTTAACGTTAATAAATTGGTTCTTAATATTAACATTCCTTTCTTTCGATTCTTAAATTTTAATGTGAAATGCGAATGTATTATTAATATGTTTATTTTAAATCCGGTATTTACATAAGTATTCTTATAAAATAATAATAATGCGTAATGGTTTGGAATTAAGATTATATTTCGTTTGTAACTCGGTGCATTATGTAAGTTGCCATCATTTTGTTTTGATATTTATTATTTTCTGTGATAAGCACTTCATATTTGAAGAAATTATTATTTACATTGCAACTTTTATTAGCTCTTGATATCATAATACAATTATTGTTTCAAAATTATGAATTGTCTATTGTATGAAAAATATGAATGATAAATACTTATTATGCGGTTAAACAAACTAAAGATTTTAAATAACAATGGGTGTATATTATTTGAATAATAAAATGTCATTCTTAGCTTAGTTTTTGAGGCGCTAGAATATTTATTTCTACTAAATCCCCCGATGTACACTCGGGTGTATGAATATTATATTTGAATTGGGTAAACCTACTCCGCCTATAGATGATATTATCGCGGCGTATGATTTGAATTTATAATTTGTATTGAAATTATTATCCGCTTAGTTTACTTTTAAGAGTAGAATGTTCTACCTCTAAAATCATAGTTGATGTACAATAATATAAACTTTTAACAAATTGTGAGTTTTATTTTTTGTCGTTTCTTGTCTTGCACTTTATTTTTCTTCATCCCTGATAATCATGCCATTCATGTCGATATAACATTAATTTAATGTATTGAATCCAATTCAGATGAGCAAATAAAAAACGTTGTAAAATGTATTAGCTATGGGTTAATTTGATCCCCTTGTAAGATCTTTTAGAAAAACTTCATTTTATACTATACATAATTTTAGTCATCCGGAACTGCGTACGTCACACAGGATGAAGTTTTGGTGGCCAAATATGAACCAATACATAAACTCATGGGTGAAACTTCGACTTCTTTGAGTTGTCAGAAATCTAAGATAACTAAGCATATAACTTCTAGCTATGGTAAATATCAGCAGGTTGTCAGATTCTATCATATTCACATCGATCTGTTCGGCCCGCTTTCGACCACGGCGGATCAGTACAGGTATTGTTTAACGATAATAGACAGAGGTACAGGTTGACTGGAATCGTATCCATTATTAAGCTAACGAGTGACCAGGGTAGAAAATTTGAAAGCAAGTTATTTTCTTATTTAATGTCATGTCTAGGTGTACAAAATATAAGAACAACCCCAGATCATCCGCAGAGTAATGGGGCCATTTAACGGTGGCATAGGAACTTAAAGGCATCCTTAATGGCAATGCTAAACGGTAATAAAAATTGGAATCATGAACTACCCAGCGTTAGGACTTGTGCCAGGTGATTTTTTCATAGAAAGTTCTAATAATTACAAACCTCATACAACAAAGGATTAGAGATAAGATTAAGCAATACAAGCAAAATCAAATTGTACCCAATCATTGTTGTACATCCAGAATTAAGATTGTTCACATGTATTTTTAATATTAGATGTATAACATATTGCTAACTTTATATCTACTCACTTTTATGTTATTATTGAATCATATTTTTATATAATTTTATCTTAAAAGGGGCAGTAGTTTGTATATTTTTTTTTTTATTATAAAGGCTTCCAGAGTGTAACTTATAGTTACTTTAGATTTTTGAAGTATCTCATCTTATAGAAAACATAAATAACTTATAAAAATCGTAACAATAATGCGTGCAATTAATTATTAAAAGTATGTTTTTAACATCTAAACAAATTACGTAAATTCAAAAACTACATTATTTTTCAGTGGCCAATAAAAAAGCCAGTTCGAGCAGATCTCAACACGACCAGTATATTACTAACTATAAGTAAAAACTAACTTAGTTCATCATCTTTTTAAATATATATAAAAAAAAATAATCAAACGCCACTCATATACGTAAATTGCTTATAGATTTCGGCCTATCCGTTGTTAGCACTTGGCTAGCCGTAGGCATTCGTTGTTCGCGATGTGCCATATAGCGAGGGCGAACTGTTGAGCAAGACTTATCAGTCCCGTATCTTATCGAAATGTGTTCAGGAATTTTTAGATATATACCTAATCTGATCGTAAGATGTGTATATATTAGAATAGTTTTATTGAATATTTATGACCGTCTATTACGGTCACACCGTTGGATGTATGAGTTCAGACGTGTCTGTACGAGCGTCGTTCAAAATGCAATTATTTAACTTTAAGCGAAACATATTATAATCCCTTGTGTTTTATATATTCAAGCCTTAGGCTAACGACGCAGTATCTGTAGTCAGATTTTTTGTAAACAAAAGAAAGGGTAACTTCAAAGTATTATGTGACGAATCAGTTTATAACTTTTGAACTCAAAAAAGTACTTAATGAAATAAGTATTTTATTGACATATTGCAGAAAGTAAAATATAATTAATAGATAAAGGTAAGCGTATCATATCTAATCTATTTTCTACACACTACACTTCTAGCAACACGTTTTATATTTGTTTTAAAAAAATATATCATAAATGTTAAGAAAAAATTAAGAAATTATCTTCACTATTAATAAAATAAATCGTTGTATATCTGATATTCCTTTGTTTACAAAAAAAAAGTAAATCTGTGTATAGATAGTGTTGGATCTATATGTATACAATTATAATTTAACGTTAATAAATTGGTTCTTAATATTAACATTCCTTTCTTTCGATTCTTAAATTTTAATGTGAAATGCGAATGTATTATTAATATGTTTATTTTAAATCCGGTATTTACATAAGTATTCTTATAAAATAATAATAATGCGTAATGGTTTGGAATTAAGATTATATTTCGTTTGTAACTCGGTGCATTATGTAAGTTGCCATCATTTTGTTTTGATATTTATTATTTTCTGTGATAAGCACTTCATATTTGAAGAAATTATTATTTACATTGCAACTTTTATTAGCTCTTGATATCATAATACAATTATTGTTTCAAAATTATGAATTGTCTATTGTATGAAAAATATGAATGATAAATACTTATTATGCGGTTAAACAAACTAAAGATTTTAAATAACAATGGGTGTATATTATTTGAATAATAAAATGTCATTCTTAGCTTAGTTTTTGAGGCGCTAGAATATTTATTTCTACTAAATCCCCCGATGTACACTCGGGTGTATGAATATTATATTTGAATTGGGTAAACCTACTCCGCCTATAGATGATATTATCGCGGCGTATGATTTGAATTTATAATTTGTATTGAAATTATTATCCGCTTAGTTTACTTTTAAGAGTAGAATGTTCTACCTCTAAAATCATAGTTGATGTACAATAATATAAACTTTTAACAAATTGTGAGTTTTATTTTTTGTCGTTTCTTGTCTTGCACTTTATTTTTCTTCATCCCTGATAATCATGCCATTCATGTCGATATAACATTAATTTAATGTATTGAATCCAATTCAGATGAGCAAATAAAAAACGTTGTAAAATGTATTAGCTATGGGTTAATTTGATCCCCTTGTAAGATCTTTTAGAAAAACTTCATTTTATACTATACATAATTTTAGTCATCCGGAACTGCGTACGTCACACAGGATGAAGTTTTGGTGGCCAAATATGAACCAATACATAAACTCATGGGTGAAACTTCGACTTCTTTGAGTTGTCAGAAATCTAAGATAACTAAGCATATAACTTCTAGCTATGGTAAATATCAGCAGGTTGTCAGATTCTATCATATTCACATCGATCTGTTCGGCCCGCTTTCGACCACGGCGGATCAGTACAGGTATTGTTTAACGATAATAGACAGAGGTACAGGTTGACTGGAATCGTATCCATTATTAAGCTAACGAGTGACCAGGGTAGAAAATTTGAAAGCAAGTTATTTTCTTATTTAATGTCATGTCTAGGTGTACAAAATATAAGAACAACCCCAGATCATCCGCAGAGTAATGGGGCCATTTAACGGTGGCATAGGAACTTAAAGGCATCCTTAATGGCAATGCTAAACGGTAATAAAAATTGGAATCATGAACTACCCAGCGTTAGGACTTGTGCCAGGTGATTTTTTCATAGAAAGTTCTAATAATTACAAACCTCATACAACAAAGGATTAGAGATAAGATTAAGCAATACAAGCAAAATCAAATTGTACCCAATCATTGTTGTACATCCAGAATTAAGATTGTTCACATGTATTTTTAAGAAATGATAGAAACAAAAAGTTATTAGAATGTACATAAGAAGGTCCTTTCAAGGCAATTAAGAGGTCAGAAAAGGTTTTCAAAGTTCAGTTAGAAATGAGTCATTTCAGTGTTAATAGATAGGTTAAAACCAGCGTATAAACTGGAACAATTTTTTTCAAATCAAATTAATGTATTGCAAAGTTCGAAGGTAACGAAATCTGGTAGAGCGGTAAAAAAAGTTAGATTTTTAGACGTATACGATATGTTAATAAAGATGTGATAGTAATAAATTATTAATAAATATCGAGAGGCATTCTTATGTGTCTAGTTTATAAAATGTAGAAAGTGGCGATGTTGTTTTGACTAAGTGAGAACAAATATTGTTGCGATTTAGCAAACGAAAAAAATATGAAGTAGGTAAGTATTGCAACATGTAAGTTGATTCGTAATAAATAAAATTATAATTAAAAGAATTACAGAGAAATAAGTTGAACAAAGGTATCCGATATCCTTTCACACGTTCCAGGATACGGATACAATATACTTGATAATTAATTTATTAAAATGAAAATAACCCTACAAACGGATAATTATGATAATACATTCATTAATAAATTTAATTATATATGCAAATTATGTGCTCATATGTATACTTAATTATTTGAGATAAAGTTCGTTTCGTGGTAGAATGCCCTATTCGAGAACACACACCTCAATGCCTCGCCAAGTATTGAGTTTGGACATTTCGAGCGTTTATCACTTTGATGATCAGCAGTGCGAGGCAGAACCTGACGCCGAAATAAAGAATCGCTTTAGTGCCGGGTCCCGCGCCACACACAGCATTTTCATGAGCCATTCTTCTACCGCTTTTTACACGGAGTTTTAAGAGCTTTTGATTTTTTTATAAATAGACAATACATTTTGATACCACCTGTTCTACTGGACGCCGTCTTCCATCTATACTTACATTTTTCGTCAAAGTTGAATTCCTTACTAAGCAATCCTGGCAATAACTACCCAAGCAGCATTTGTTTAAAAATTAAAAACAATTGGAATTATCAACAACTTTAATGATTGATTATATACAAGAACATCATAGATTCAAGTGTTAACAACATCGCGGACGCCGGACCGATGAATAAATACCTAATCTAGCTACTAGGCTGTCGTCACCGGGACTGAGCCGCGGAATAAACCAATAGGTATATAATATAAAATACCCATCGAAATATCGAAACAAGGAAACACAATATATTTAACACAACAATTTGAGAACAGAGAATGCATCAATAAAAATATATTAATATATATATGAGTGAAGGTGTGAGACGTCTACAATCATGAGTATACTCTATTATCTACAATTCCATAACAATTTCGTAGTACCATAAATGTCTAAAGGACTCATCCTGTCATATTTTATTTCATAATATTTCTATCATACGACAACATGGTATAATATACTTTTCGTTATGCTTTAGGAATACCAAAATTAAAGGCACAGTGTAATCCGTATGCACCATGTGATACAAGTTGTGAACGAAGTGACGTACGAAAACTTACAATAATAAAATAATATTGTGTAAGAAAAAAAAATACATTACTTTATATTACATAAAAAATACAATAAATTTAAATGATATTCTACACCTGCTTATGTATTTTCTTCTTTACGAGCTTCGAAGCGTCAACTAAAATATAAAGATACAAACTAAATAGTTCCAATAGCTAAACTAACTCTATACAGAGGTGTACTTCTGAGAGGATTACAAATTTACAACTTCTATATTTGAAGGCCACAAAATTGCACAAGAAATAAAACTATCGCTATTCTATACATATAATATAATACATGGTCATTGGATACATTCACTAATTTTAAATCGTTTTAACAACAATATTGTATCATATGTGATAATTTAATGTTTATGTTGTTAAAACCGATTTACAATCTTATAAAAACTAATAAAATAATTACAAAATAAATTTATAACAAAACATTTATCAAATCCACGTTATATACGAGCAAAATGAACGCTCATCTAGTCCGTCTGTCGCGTAGATATAAAAAATAATAATTTAACACTACAGCTATCACATCGACTTCGATAAGAGAGAAATACGATAACGTTCACAGCCCTCACACCACGCGCCTCTAGCGTATTTACATTATATATAGACGGGATAGGAAGCAAAACGGCTACCTACATCATCTATCTAAATCATTATACTATCAGTATAGCAGATCTCGAGGTCATAACACCAAAGGTTACACTAATTTATATATGCATTTCCTCATATAATTGTAAATATTGAGCAAGCCATTTTGTTTTTATTTTACAACAATGCAGAACTATATATACCTTTTTTGTAGCAAGAGTCGTTAATTAATCCAAGGAACTATTAAAAAGAAAGTGTCGTTATAAATTTATAAGATTTCGTATATATTATTGATATATATCGCTTTGCAAAACTTCGCAATGTAAATCGAAATCGCAAGTACGCGACGAGAAGGATACAATAAGCACTAATTAAAGAGCAGTCAGAGCATCGTCTTCGCATCGGTCGTGTCGGTCGAGTATCTGAAATAAAAATACCGTCAAACAACATGCCGGCTCGCATACACACATACACACGCACGCGCACGTTCAGGAGTCGTACCGGGCGTTATTCGGGCAGGTCTCAGAGCGAGTCTCGGTGCCACACCCAGGTGCGCTTGGTGTGGTCGAAGCGATGCGCCAGCCACTGCGCCTGTAGCAGCTCGAGGCGGTCGGCCGACAGGTACAACGGCTTGCCACGTTTAAGGTCACGGTCCTCCTCGTCGTAGTCGTCCAGGTACAGCGAGCCCCACAAGCAGGCGCGGCGACCGCGGATGACGATGATGTACGTGGAGGTGACCACGAGGAAGATGCCGGTTCCGCCACCGCAGTCAGTGGCGTGCTGGACAGCCTCGGCCACGGCGCGGTGGCGACAACACGGCTGTTTAAGACACACCAGTGTACCGCACAGCAGGCACACTGACGCCTCCTTCGGCACGGCGCCGCATTGCAGGCACACGCGCTCATGGTAGTACGTGAACAAGCGGTCGTAGTCGCGCGGCAACGCCAGCAACGAAGGCGGCGCCCAACTTGCGTGTAGCGAACGGACCACGCGGGCCACCTGCGGCACACACGAAAAGATAACGCTCAATAAAGAATTAAAAACTTCAGGCTCCAGTACTGGCGATCGAGGATGCCTACTGACCGCCAGCTGTCCCCCGGCGGCGGCAGCGGCCAGCTGGCGCGCCCACCCGCGGGCGGCGGCGGCTGCGTCCGATGGCAACGCGGAGGAGGCCGGTCCTTCGTCCGCCAGCCCCAGGAACCGCAGCAGCGATGGGAACTCTTCCTCGGCGGAGGCGATGTGTGGTAGCTCAACGCCGTAGATATGCTTGCGCAGAAGAGCCGCTATGCGTAGGAACGGAGCCACTAGCTCCTGGACCTGGTAAAATGTACTTAAACTTTAACAGCAAATTTATATTTGAGGGTATATCGTAATTGCATATTCTATTTTATTGTTAAGCTGTTGATACGTTTAAAGACTTTTAAACATCGCGATTATATCATTTAGACAGTGAGCACATCACCCCTCACCTCCAACTCCACAGTCCTTAAGTCGGGCACGACGTCGGGCGCACCGCCCTCGTCCTCCAGCAGGTGCTGGCCGGCCAGCGAGCCCAGCAGCAACTGCGCTGCCTCTGCTAGTCCGGAACCACTCGCCTCCCCCTCGCCCTCTCCCACCCCGGCCGCTTGCAACGCCGCCCCCAGCGTACCGCAGGCGCACAGCTGGTTCACCACTTGGTAGTACGTGAGCGCGTATAGAGCGCGAACTATGCACGTGAAGTGTTCTACGGGGATATAACAATTAGTACACATAATAATAGATCCTGTTAAAAATATATTGTACTATGGTATAGACTGACGTATGTCAATATGCGGAGGCGAGGCAGGCGCCAGCAGTAGGAAGTGCATGAGGAGCGCCGTGGGGTCGCGCAGTAGCAGCGGCACCGGACGGGTCGGCGGGCCAGGCAGCGTAGCGGGCGAGCCACTGCCACCCACCGCACCGGCGCCACCTGCTCCCGCTGCCGGCACCAGGGCACGCCATGTGGACGCCACGCCCAGCCGGGCACCCGCTGCCCACAGCGCCACGGCGTGCGCGCCCGCCACTGCTATCAGGGGCACTGCAGAAAAATTATATTATGTTTAAATAGACGGACACTGTGCGTATGGGTAACTTGAAAACTTGATAATCGGAAGCTTGAAAGCAAGCAGATATCAATATCGTTCAACGTTAATATTTTAAAAGGGTTGAATATCTCACCGATGCAGTCGTCCCGGGGCTTGTACCGCGGCGCAGGTTGGTGTACTAGCGTGCCGCCACGCTGTACCAGCTCGCACTCCAGATTAGTACGCACTAGCGACGCCACGAACGTGAAGATAGCGGCGGGGGATGATCCGTAACGCTGCTTCAGCTTGCCTCCCGCCGTAGCCGTCATGTCCTCCATCGCTTTTCCCATCGCCTCGGACAATCTGCTCGGACTCTAAGTAGAACGAAACCGAATAGCACAGTTGTAATTGAGAATTCTATTATGTTGACTTGACATGTCAACTACTTCGTTAAATTTTAATGAAAACTCCACAAAAACAAAGCCACGACTAATGCAAGCGTTCACTCACGGGCGCGGGATGTTCCCTCTCCAGCATGTCGAGCACCTGAACCGCCAGCTGGTCATGCCTGGCCGCGGGCGGTGGGGCGCGCGGGGCGGCGGGCGGCGCCAGCGGCAGTACACTGTTGGCGAGCTGGCGGCACAGCGGGCACAGGAACTCCCCGCGCTCCACATGCAGGTTGTGAGGCCTGTGCGGGGCGGCCAGCGAGCGCAAGTACGAGCGCAGGCACCGCAAGTGCAGGTGGTGCCCGCACGACTGGGCCGCCACGCCACCCTCCCAGCCTACCGACACCGACAGCACCCAGGAGTCCTGCTCCGAGTCATGCGTATATTAGACTTTAGACTTGCAATTGCATAAAAGGAAATAAAAGAATACGATGTTTGTATTAAAAAAGAGTATATTAATGGTGCGTACTCAATTTAGATTTATAAATTTTATATTATATGTATTAAAATAAGTACGCATTTTGCAAAATACACATGTTATGTCAACACATCCGGAGCGATGTGATGTCGGGCGTGGTCGTACCTGGTCAAAGTGCTGGTGTAGGTCGTCGTGCAGGCGGTAGTGGTGCGCGGCGGCCGTAGCGTGCTGTTGCTGCGCCAGCCGCGCGCGCTCTGCCTCACACAGCGCCAGCCGAGCGCCACCGCTGCCGCGACGACGTCGGTGACCCAACACGGAGGTTGACTGTAAGTAAATTACCAATGAAGTCATCAAAAGAAAAACTACCATCTCCCCAAAGAAGCCAAAGCCCTACAAACCTGCAGCAGTACGACCAGACCCACGGGGTCGTGCGGAGTACTGGGTGCAGTGGTGTTGCAGATGACGCAGTCATAGTCGCGTTGCACCTCCTCCTCCCACTCCATTGGCGCGCCCTCGGCTCCAGCCACGGCGGCCATGAACTGTCGCTGGCGGCGCGCGAACTCCCTCATGAGCTGCTGTTGACGTTCGCGCGCACGGCGGGAGCGTTCCTCCCGCTCGCGGCGTTCGCGCGCTCGCTGCTCGGCCTGACGCTCGCGCTGGTGCGGCCACAGCGCACCCCGTACGTGCTGCACGGCGCTGGCGCAGCGGGCGTCCAGCGCCGCTAGCTTGTGAACCAGTGCACCGATAAAGTGCGGCCCGTCGCCTGAATCGAGTATAAAAAAAAGTAATGATAATTGTAACAAAGACACAAAAAAATTGATAAATAAATGTGCGATATAAAATTTCAAATATAATAAGAAAAGTACCCTAAGTACTTAGAAGACTCACCGATAGTTTCATCGCACGGGGGCGCCGGCTCCTCCAACGAGAAGGAGTCGAGGCGACCCGACAGTTGCGAGTGCAGTTTGAGCAAGAGGGATATTATGGACTCGTTCACTGGGATGTCTTCGTCCGGTTGCGAGTGCAATTGTATCTGTGCCGATATATAGTAAAGATTAATACTGTTTCATAATTGCTCCTGCGATCGTCAATCCATCGACGTACCTGCGTGTCGTTGGGCGTCAGGGCGGGCGGGGCGTCGAGGGCGGGGTGCGCCTCGTGATACGCCGCCTCCAGAGCTACACGTACAAAACCGTTGAATTAATACAATACAATTTCGAATAATCGGATCAATCTACCCCAGATGTTAACATTTTTTTTACTGTAGTTTCTAGCAAAAGAAGACATAATTTATCGGCTACCACGCCGGCGTCTCACCGAACTGCACGTCATGCAGGTCGTCGCGGTGCGTGCCGGGCAGCGCCAGCGCGTCCCGCATGGCCACGTCACCAAGCGCGGGCAGCGCCAGCGCCGTGCTGTGCTCGGGCCCACTGCCGCCTGCCGTCGGAGGGTACGAAGGCTGGGGATGAAAAATTTGGGTAAAGCTTGAAGCTTTACATTTTTATATCAGTATCGATACATGCATACCTCCAGCGCTCTCATTTCGGGCGTCTCTCCACCTGTGTCCGACTGGTCGTCCGATACCGAACTCCCCCGAACCATCTGAAAAACGTATCAAAATTACATCCATTATTAGTATAGGAGATCAACGACGGTCTTAGGCCGAAGCGGATATACTTAATCACGCATCACCTGGGCAGGTCTCGGAACGGCCAGCGCGGACGCGGCCCCGGCGGCCCGCAGCGAGGCGGCCTTGCCGACGCCTCCCGGTCCCGCCTCGCCCGACCCGGAGCCGCCCTCCCATTCTGTTTCACCTGCGCATAGTTAAAGATTACACACCTCGACGTAAAAGTATCGAGTCTTAGGATTGTTCGTGACACCCCAATGACGATCTTTTCGGAACGTTAATTGAAATTAACGTTCTTGATATGTAATACCGATTCAAGCTAATGAGGAAGCGATGGAAATAAATTCAATTTTGAATCCAGTTTTGATGATTTTCTAATGTGATTAAGAATTTAATGTTATTTAAAAAATAATTAATATGACAAGCCCGCTGAGTTACTATCGCCGGCTCTTCTCAAGTAGGTGGCAATTAATTTTCCTTGCTGGTGGTAACTTTGACAATGAAAAAGTTTTGTATATAACTGATTTACAATAAAGATTTAAAATTTCTTTTTTACACGAAAGACTTACTGTCACTGTGGTGGTGCCTCTGGCGGTGCAGCGTGGTTGAGGGCGGCCGAGGCGCTGGCGGTACGGATGTCACCAAAGTGCGCGCGTTGTCGCACACGGCGCCACCCGCGAAGGCGCGCAGCAGCGGCGCGCCTGATACTCGTGCACTCGGTCCCGCGGCCGCCACACATACGTCGCGCTGCAGGTACACGCACTTTAGTATCCGCTGTCGCGGCGCCCCCACGCTTCTCGGCCGACCACTTACGTCGTGCGTGAGTGCTCGCTCGGCCGCCAGGTCCGCGGCCACGGCTAACAGGTACACAGCCAGCGCCAGCACGTGGTCAGGCGGCGCCGCACCCGCGCCCCCCTCCCCCTCCAGCTCACCCGCACCCTCGGCCGCTCGCCTCCGCACGCCGCGATGCAGCACTGCCAGCAGCGCTCCGTGCAGCACGCCTGCGAACAGAAAGAACGAAGCACCGCGATAAGTTTGTCGCGAAATTGCAGCGTCAACTCTAAAATCGGACGGCTATCCTTTCCTATCGATCCGAGATCGAAATCTAACTTCCAAGGTTTTCCGCACGCCCATTCTACGGCTCGGTTATCGGCATCGACGCCTCGGTCATAATTATTTATCAAAATTAGAATAGGGACCGATCTCGAGCTCGAAAGTGAGCGACCTCGGCGGCCCCTCACGGGCGGATTACACGGTGTATTCGACCTCACCAGAGGCGCAAAGCTGGCGCGGGTCCCCGGCGGCGGCGGGCGGCGGCAGCGCGGGCCTCAACGGCGGCCACAGCGCGCCCGACGCACTCGGCCCGCCCTCTGCTTTCCGCTTCTCTCTTACGCTGAAAGACATTGATTCATCAGCGGGGGCGGAACACCAGGGTCGGGCTGTGGACGGCGAACTCACAAGGCGGTGAACCGGTCCATAGAGGCGTGGAAGTCCCGGCGGTGCACGGCGCGTCGCAGCACGTGCAGCGGGTCGTAGTGGTCGGTCCACACCACCGCGCGCGGCACGAATAGCCCCTGCTCCAGGCTCTCCGAGCCCTTAGGCGGCGCGCGGTACACCGAAAGCTGCGACAGATTATGCGTTTTTCGTTATTGAAATAACTAAAATGAAGGATGCGAATGATCGGTCAGTTCACTGACCTCCTTGAGTACGGTTTCGAAGTTCCTTGTGTGCGCGTTCCCGGAACGCTCCGGCATCAACTCCAGCAGCTGAGAGTGCGTCTTGTCTCCTGCGGCCAAGAGTGTGGCCACCTCCAGACGAGACTGAGTCAACTCGTCGTTACCTATGGATTGATTTAATAAACAATTATTTAACCACAGATTTATTTTAGATACCATAAGGAAAAAGAAAGTTATCATCGCGATCTAACCGAGGTGGTGTTTGAAAATAATGTCATACCAAGGTTGGTCCTGGAAGACACCAAGATGGCCAGGAAGGTGAGCAGTCCCTCCACCATGGCATCCTGCTCCGCGGCCTGCGCCGGCGTCATGGGCGTCATGCTGAGCCACTCGCGCACGCCGAAACTGAAGATAGAGGGATTTAAATTACGAATTTGAGAATAGATTTGAGAGCGTTTATCAGGATTCATGCTATTTTAGAAAATTCTATACCTTTTTAAAAACTCCCCTCGAATAATAAAATATATATTGCCATTAAATTAATTAAATAAATACTTATTATTTTTTGAAGTTCCTTCCTAGCAATTCTCAAAAAAACAATCTAAAAGGGAAATCTTTTAAAACCGTAAAAATTATAACAATGTCAGTAATTTAAAAAAGATTTCAATAAACCATTTAGTATTAAGCATTGAGCTGATATTTAAAAAGACATACCATTCTTTTTAGTTATTTTATTGTATTTTACGGTATTTTTATTGTAAATTTTATTATACCATGCAATTATAAATTATTTTTTTTAATTATTAAATATATTATACCAAACAAAAATGCTATTTTTTTAAGTATTATATTATTATATGTATAAATTACTCTTGACTTTACACGTTCACATGTGAGTCCGTGACTTTTAAACCGAAACACCTAGAATCGAGGCGGATCGTTTTCTTCACATGATATTTATGTAAATTGACAATTGACATTGACAAACGCAAAACAAGGTAGCTATTCAACATTTTTGTGTTATCCGAAATATGATTCTGTACTATTTAAATTGCAAAGCAAAAAAAAGAAAATTTAAGAAGAATATATACATTCGATAGATAAAGAGAAAGAAAAATTTATGATATATTCGAAATTCCACAATTTTTTTGTCGAATTTCAACGACTAATGGGAAACAGTAGTTTATTGTAAATAAGCCCAATTAAACTTGTAATTTTTATCTTATGTCTTCATGATATCAAAACTATATGTTGTGACCAACATAAATTCTTATTCAGTTACACACTCACACATCAATACACATATCCAGAAACTGGTCCGCCGGGAGATGGGCCGCACATATCTGTAACCAGTATATGTCCAGGTCGACCATAGAGTTACAGAAGTTGGCCTGGATGTACGTCATCGCCTGGCCTTTGATCTGGAGTCCATTGCGGACCCACACGCCCGCTAGGATTTCGTAGAACAAACTCTGAGGAAGAATTTATATATTTTAAATTTTGGATTCATATGAATTAAGTTATTTTTGTAAACAAAAGGGACCAACCAATACCAACATAAATAACCTAGGGTAGTTTTCTGAATTATATTTTATACGAATTTTCAATAAAATTGCTAGTTATTTTTTTACTATATACTATATTTTATTTTTCTATTGTTTTAAACCAAACAAATCTATAAATTCAAAAACGTTTTGGAAGAAACATTTCATAATATTTATTGGGTGCACTGGAAATTATTATAACTTTTTATATTTACATAACAAGTTATTTTTTATTTTTTTGTTTTGTTGTTTATTAACGGTTATTTGTTTCTAATGAAATAAGGATCAATAAAAAAAATGTTGCTCCTGATCTGCAGCTTTTAAATGATTTTAGGTTTTTTTTTTACATTTAAACTAACTTGACGCTTGACTGAAATGTAGTTGTAGGTGGTAAGGGGCATCAACTGAGTTAAAGCCTATTCACTCTTGCCTTGAGTATTCAATTGCACTAGGACGGAAATACCGACTCAGGCAGGCTGTTCCACTACTTCGCTGTCAAATATAAAAAAAATGAAGCATAGCGCTTCGTTAGGACATGCGGGGTCGTCTACAACAAAAGGATGGATGCTCGCCGAACGTCTGAACATCCGGTGTTGGAAGGGGGATGGAGGTATTAGATCATGTAATTCCTCCGCACACTCACCAAAATGTATCCTATAGAATACTGAGAGGATGGCAATTATACGTCTATGTTCGAAGCTATGAAGATTGGTTTCCACCGCCTCAGGGTCACAAATTAGCCTATTAACTGGCCTCTCAATTGAGTCCAGAGCTGCAAGATGACATTTTGCGGCGCCGGGCAATAAATAGCCACAGTACTCCACACACGACCGGATCTCCGAGGCACTCCGGCATTTATTGTGAAGGGCTCCGAGGAATATCCGTCGACAACTACTCAGAGAGATCTTTGGTTCAGGGAGTTCGTTACCTAGATGATCAGACCTGGAGATATACCGTACGCTGAAAGCTTGCTTAAAAGGCTCGCATGCCAGACCCTGTCAAATGCCTTCGAAACGTCTAGAAAGACGGCGACCGCTTCTCCATTTCTCTCGATGGCCTCGCCTAAAACGTGTGTAGCATACACTAGAAGGTGCCAGTGGACCTATTTCAGCGAAACCCCTACTGTCAGTCACTGAGGAAATCGTTACCTTTTAGGTATGCTAAAAGGCGCGAGTTCAATACACGCTCCATAGTCTTGCAGTATGCTCCATAGTATGGAGGTGATTGAAATCGGTCTGTTATTGGCAAAATCGGCACGGCTACCTTTTTTGAGCACTGGCTGCACGTTAGCAAACTTCCGGGATTTCGGCACTCTTAAAAGAGAGGCAATATGACGTTAATATACGAGACAACTTAGCTGCGCATGTCTTGAGCAGGATGGCTGGTATACCATCGGGACCACTGGCTTTATTCTCATCTAGATGACACAACGCTCTCCATACCTCTTTGTTAGTGATGCGGATTTCAGGCATTGAAATCCCGCAGTAAGGAAGATGTGCTGGGGTAGCGTTGCCAGTGTCTAGATGCGAATTACTAGCGAAAAGAGAAGCATATAAATTCGCTTTCTCTTTTGCTCCATGAGCCTGAGATTCATCTGGCTTCAGCAGATGTGGTAGTGAGGTTCGGCAAAAATTCGACTTGATCACTTTGGCAAGAGGCCAAAAAGCTCGACTGCCTGATAGCTGGTCTAAAAGCTTTTCACCATCCTTAGCGATACGACCGAGGCGAACCCTACGTAATACCTTTTTATAGGACTTAGCAACTTGGTTAAAGGCTCTCTTTCTTGGAACTCACATCCGGAGCGTTGCAGTTTCGAGCATCAACCCAAGTAACATATGCCGATTGTTTTTGTTTTTCAGCATGTCATTGTAATTTCTTTGTTGACAAAAAATATCTTTGTTAAGGAATTCAAATCTGTGTAAATTTACAGGGCATACTTAGTTAGCGTAGCCTATCTTAGATGTAGCCAATTGGAGAGTAATAACCAAGAGGGGAAAATATAAGCAATTTTATGTACTTACTAGCTATAACATTTTTAAATATAAAATCTTTTGAATGGATTCCGATTTTGATAAGTTTAAAAGTTTTTTACAGATATTGAAACAGTTATAAAAATATATTATTTAATGAGATAAGGATTAATACAGAGGTATGAATAATATGGTTTTATTAGTGTCGGCATTTTTATCAACTACTAGCTGTTGCCACAGGGCAACACAGGGCTTGTAAGAAACTCCTCTGCTCGACCTTCTATTGGTCATCATTATTTAAAAATTGTTCTCTGCGAAGTGCCTTTAAAATTAAAAGGGAAAATTTAAAGGGAATAATATTACAAAGCCTCGATCCAACATGAAAGTTATAAATTATAAACCCACAAACATACAAACTTTACCCCTTTATAATATTAGTGTAGACTAAGATACGAAATATGAGATTTGTTATAGTTAAAGTTTAAATCGAAAATGAGTGCGGAAAGCTGAAAATCTATTATAAATTCGTGACGATTAAGTTAATTCTTTACTGTTACACTGTCAATGTCAAGTATATATTAGTCTAATGTCTAATAGTCGCTATATACTCGTAGATTGTCACCTGGCGCAAATGAATATAAGAATAAAAATAATATATATTTTGAATTTCACAGTTTATGTTTACTATAATAAAAAATTAACTTAAAATTTACCCTCAGCAAGACGTGGTCGGTTATCCTATTAAGTTTTAGCTTATATAAAACGTTTGTATTTAACCGGCGCGCCATCTATTGGATACTTAATAAATCTATAAATATGCTTATACCGCCATCTATTAGAATAGTATAGAACTAGCAGATAATTGTAACTGTCAGATAATAATTAAAATAATTTAGAATAAAATAAAAAAATAAACGTGATAAAAAATCCTATATCCGTCTCCTGGCTTTTAGCTGCCTCCCCACCAATTTTTAGCCAAATCGGTTCTGCCGTTCTTGACTTATAAAAAGTTATACTAACACCACTTTCTTTTACATATATAAGATTAAAATGTATAAAATTAGTTATAGTCGTTTAATTACAGTAGTTAGACTTACGGTATTACGGACCTTTTTAGTAGAATTTGATACGTTCTATAATATTGTAGATATTTTTTTTTGTTAAATCGGCGCATAAGAAATTCCCCCCGTGGGTTACATTATTGCAGTTTAATATGGAGCTCTATTTAAAAAAAAATAAAGCATATGTCATTCAGTGAAGATGCAACTTTCGAATAGTGAAAGAATTCCACGAAATCGGTCTATCTAGTAGTTTTTGTATGAAAACAATACAAACATACAAAAACACAAATAAAATGTTTCCTCTTTATAATATTAGTATAGTTTTAGAAAATAAAAGTAAATAGTTTATGAAATTAGTTTTGTTTATTGTGTTGTGACACATTAATAAAATTCAATTGTTATGTATATTTTCAATATGATAATTGCAGTTTAACAGTTTTTATATTCAATATCTAATCTTGTGTAAACATTTTCTTAATAGTGTTTATTAATAATAATTACCATTTTATTAATTAGGTCGGAGACTCGTTAGCATTACGATCATTAAATATTGTTTCTTTTGAGGAAAAATATGAAAAATAGACTCTTGGTTCAAGTAATTCATTAAGAATAAATTATTAAATATCACGAAAAAAAAACCATTGAAGGTATCGAGTCAATGACTAATATTCAAATAAATGGCAAGTGTTTATTAAACCTTAGGTTTTTTAAAACTTCTTCGTCCATATTACAACTTTGGAAATAAATGTTCATCATCTTAGTACACCATACAGTATTTAATGATGATTGTACATCCACATGAATTAATAAATATAAAGCAGTTAGTTCATTATGATTCTACTTAGAGACGAGACGAAGCTTCTTATTTATGGATTCACCGTGCGGCTGCCGGGCCCATCGCGTTGCAGGGAGAGGAGTGCAAACAGCTCCTGGGACTTGCGACCCAGGTGTAGGTTTATGATAAACGCCGAAATGATGACCCCTCTAAAACAACATTATGTAATTCCCCCGTATGTAGTGTTGTAAGCTTCAAATAAACATTTTTTTATCCCTGCTGTTCACCGCTTATTGCAGCTCACCCGTGTGTTGTGTTGTTAGCTTCAAATATTTTTTTTGTCTATGCTGTTAGTTGTTGATCTGACTTTAGGAGTCCTACGCTTTATTTACCATGTTGCTT
Organism: Dircenna loreta; assembly: GCA_963555665.1. Classification (NCBI taxonomy): domain Eukaryota; kingdom Metazoa; phylum Arthropoda; class Insecta; order Lepidoptera; family Nymphalidae; genus Dircenna; species Dircenna loreta. The sequence continues at coordinate 12,387,295 of OY743092.1, forward strand.
TAACCACCATTGGGTTTGGATGAACTATAGCCACATAGCAGCTTCTTGAGAGCCTTTTAAAAAATTGTGCGATCGTCTCTATCGAGAAAAATAATCAATGCTTCTCTTCTTTGCGATTCTTTTAAGATTTTTCTAGTTGCTAATACCATTTTTTTAATATATGAATTTGATATATATCATATTGAAATTTAGTATTTATCTGTGTGACGCAACGATTAGAGAGAATTTACATATTATGTAATCTAAAAAAACAATGTTTGTTTTAATTTAAAATGTTTTATCAAAAAAAAAAACATAGTTTTAACAAGTTTCGGAACTTATATAACAACTTGTTATATTTATTATTGAAATACTGGAGTAGATAATAAGGTATTTTGATTTTTTTTTAAAGAGTTAAATCAGATTGTTGATTTCTTTACAACTAAAATTCGGCTATGGTGAATATATAACTCAAAGATATGGTGTCTAAGTACGATTATTTTTAGATTAACTACCACAGATGTCAATATGTCGGTGGGTGGTATACGCACCACCATACTATATATATACATTTCTGGAATCACGGAAACTTAATCCACTTTTTACTGTTTCCAAAGTTATGAAAAAGATATAGTACACGTAAGTCATAACGTTATAGCTTTATAAATTTGACATATAAATTAGTCACTATGTTGTAAAATTAATTACTTATTACAGCGATAGTACTTTGTATTTGTTGCATTTATTTTACATTAGTCTTATCTATACATGATATAATAATGAGCGAGATCGAAACGAATATAAAAGCTTTGTTGTCATACCAGGAAATAAGAAAGGGTTGGTCGTAAACGAGTGTTGCCACTTTTGTATAATTTACCCTTTAATATGCAATAATGTTAATATTAGCTGACAAATTTAGTCCAACTATGAACAACACTACTTAAGGCATTGTTTGGATATAAATTAATAAATGCCCCTCTTTATTTTTAAGCGCTATATTTTAACGTTAATTTATATTGAAACGTGTTTTTGCTCGGCTTTAGTTGTATCGACATCATTATAAAAAGTAGATGCGTGAACGAGTTAAACCAGTGAGTCACGGTAAAGGAATCATTGGTCATGCGACGCGTTAACCAATTATAACGGTTAAGCAGCCATAAAGAGGAAGGTTGATAAGTCAACAAGAATCAATATTTTGTATACATATTTTAACGTTAATTTAAAATAAAGGAAACTGAAAATTAGATTGCTGACCACCCCATAGCCTCGTGTGAGAGCGTCGGCCGCTAACGTTCAGTCATCAGTGCCACTTCGGCTGTCGTCATGGCGGTTCGCGTGCGTGTCTTTCTAATTCTACTAGCGTCCGTTACATCGCACGCGTTTTTCGACGAAACAGTACACGTTCTTCGTTTAGGTAAAGAAATAGGCGAGGAAGTTCTAGAATCCTGGGATATAATTGGTAAACCATTCAATGTGTCCGAGGGAGTTGAACTACCGATTGTTAGGAGAAGAGAAAGGCTTGTCTTATCACGATTGGCACATATATCAAGAGCGATACAACGACTCGAGTTAGGAATAGAGAGAAATGGTGCTGTTGCTATGCTTTTGGCGAAAGCATCTACCAGGGGTGCAAAGCTTGAATTGAGGTTGCACGAAATGGCAGATTTATTGAGCAGGGTAACGTCTGCCGATCGACAAATGAGGGAGTACGTGAGGTTGCAGCGCGAGCTGGAGCAGAGTACGCTTCAAGATTTTGCTGAGTGGTGTGTGTCTCACGACAGGGGGGCGCTGGCTGGGCTGTTGGAGAGGGTGCATTCATTGATTGCACCCCCGTATAAAAATTTACTTGGCGGTGGACTCTTGCAGCTAATTTTGGACGATTTAAAGGTTCGAACTAAACTTATATATTTATCTTAGGCATTCAAAAAAGGCGCCTTAATATACTTTATATATATATTAAACATTTAGTTATTTCGTGTGAATTCATAAAAGAATGTGAATTATCACATTCTTTTATGAACAATGGTACAAAGTAAGACAACATCCCGTAAAGGAAGAATACCTTCACAACTTTATTGAAAATATTGACAATTAGGAGTAACATTTACAGATTATGTGATGTTATAGCAACAATGGGATAAAACCTTGGCAGCAATGGTAATACGAATGTCAGTAAGGTTGATAATAGCTCGTGAACTACCGGCATCGAGCGCGTCTCTCGGACGAAATCAATAGCTGGTTTGATGCACCCTAGTGAGTCAGATTTCGACGTGGGTCGTAAAATTTAACAACTACCTGATGTTTTTACTATAGTATGAGATATTTATTGGTTGTATATTTGTGTAGAATATTTCGTCTCTTGAACAAATATGTGATATTGTATAAGATTATTTACCAAAAGGCAAGTAAATATTTAAAAAATACACAATAATGTATACTATTTTCGAGGATGTATTGTAAGAATACATCGTGACCTTCAACAAAACCGCTGTGCCTATACACCGATAAACAGCCTACTCAGTTATAAAAAAATAATAATATAGACAAAATTTAAAAGTCTATTCTTTACAACTTTTACATAAATGTAAATCAACCCGAAGTATTTTTTAGTAAGATATCGTTATATCTAAATATGTATTCACCACTTATTATTATTAAGTAATGCTAATATTTAGTCTCCCACTAACAAAGAAACCAACGGTTAATGACTCAGCGACCTTATAACGTGATAACAGCCAGTGAATCTGTTTCCGTTCCCGTTGAGTGTTATTTGTAATTTTGTATGATTGTATGTTTCCTTCTTTAAAAATCGGGATAATTTGCAACAAGAATTGGAAATTATTTACCATAGCCTGTTATATTATAATATATAACACAGTCAAGTTCAAAAATATGTTGTTATTTCATTGAAATACTTAATTAGTGTGAATATTATATGATATATATATATGTGTGTCAATGAATAAAATTATTATTAGTATTATATGTAGGTACATGAGACATTCGCATCCGAAGGTCTGAGTCAGAGGGGGACAGGTCAATAACTCTGCCTACAAAACGGTTTGGCTAACGCATGTTGTTTCTTGTATTTGTGATTCTTTTATAAGTATGGTTTATATTTGTGTGAGTAGCGTGGACTCTAGCACACACTGATAATGTTCCTTTTTGTTTGCAACACGTATTATTCAGTCTCTTTTCTTGTCAAAGGACCCTAAGTCAGTTTTTGTTGTCGAAGCTCTATTTTTATGAGGACTTTATCGGTGGTGTGGTTTCTTATAAGATATTACATTAAGCTTAGGCATAGGATATAAATCATAAATGATATTCCATTGAAATAGTTATTTAGTGGTTTTGGCAAGATTATAAAAAAACAGTTGAAAAATTGTTTTAATAAAGTAAATAAATTATCAACAATCAACAACGCCTTAATAAATGATATAAAACAAAAAAAAACCAGACAAGTTACGAAGAAACACTGTTAATATACATATAAGAAGGGTTTTGAAAGTGTTAAAGCACTTCTAAACATTTTATAAGTTAGACTGGGTGGGTATGTTTGTTTAATTTTTGGAAAACGTTCTTTATTCTCGGTATTCGTTTACTATGTAATAGAACAATTGCTTGTATGATATGAAAATATTGTTAAATAATAAATCCAATAATAATGATTACTTCAAGTCTGAGCATCTAATCCAGTATATTTCCTAAAATAAAACTACGTTTGCTGAAAAAAGGATTATCATTCTTTTACGTTTAGCAAGAATGTTCATTTCGTGAATAAAAAAAAATAGATATTAATTAAACATTGCTATAACTAATTACTTATTTCAAAGTTGTTTTATATAACTTCGTAGAAATACGTATTTACCGGAACATTATAGAATATTAATTGAACGATTACAAACGAAAGTATATACATATGTAAACGAAAACAAAATAATATTCAAAGTAATAAAATATAATATATATTGGTTTGAATTTCAGAGCACAATATACCTACCAATGTGGGTCACGTTAACAATCTCATTCGCCCAATTATAAGATCGTAGGTCAAGATACCACGCCATTTACTGGTCTTCATTTTGTGTATACGTACTGTATTATCCACTATATTTCTCTTCATACTACTAATTAAAAGAAAATGTTTATAGCATTTTTATTCAATTCATATCTCTATGGATAAAGAAACACACTAATTATTCAGTGGTGTGTTATTAATGGTGTTTTTTTTTTAATATATTACTTACGTAATTGTAAAGGAAATTATAATTTAGATCAATAAACGATGTGATGACATTATCTACACACGTGTTGTGTTTTGTCTCAACGTGATTCACTAAGGGGTCGCCTCTACGCAATTACTATTCCAAATCACATATATATATATAAAATATTAAGGTAATTTATAAATGTAAATGTAGAAGATAAAACATAAATGTAAGTCATTCGAATTCAGATATCAGGTTTACAGCAATACGGTGCTTGGTATCTGTTCTGGGAATAAAGCAAGATACACAAGTGGGAACTTTTTCAGAATTATAGTCTGATGCAATAGTTAAGTATCTATATATGTATGTATGTTAGATAAATGTAGCTTGGCGTAATGAAGTATAATTAACGGACACTTGGTATTAAACAGTTATGAACATTGAGTTTTTAATTGAGTCAACATGTTTTGTTTATTAAAGAAGAATACAAATTACAAATATAATGTAATTATCACACGAGTAATATTTCAGAAAATATGAAAAACTTTTACTTGAGACAATTATTAAACGAGTTTTGAAGAATATTGTGAATCATTCAAAATGTTTAATTTTTAAAGCATTTATTCAGTCGGTACAAATGTTCACGTTACATCCACCCTCCACATCCGATAATATAAACATTTAACAGAGTGCACGGTGCTCGGTGTCAGCTGACGACGCACTAATAATAATAACATCTCATATCACTTTTAAGAACCTGCTATCGAAATAAAGCTCTTATTACAATGTGATAAACGATACTACGTCCGCAACAAGAGATTGCGCTTTACAATATTCACATGCGGGCAGATAGGGAGGTGAAGCGATCGGTCACTCGATAAGGATTTAATTAATTTTGTACATAGTTTATAGCTTTTTGATGTTCGGTGTTCTTGAATTATTTAGTAATAAAAAATAATATAAATAAAGGTTGACTTACTATGAATTAAAAAATATATATTTTTAACGAGCGTCGCATTTATAATCAATTCAATGTTTTTATCGGTATAATCATTATTTATTTTGAATGTAATTACAAATAATCCAATTACGTTCATTCAGTCAGGTGTTTCCATAAATATTTTTTAACATAACAGAAATAAATATTTTTTATTTTTAATATCGATAGCCGTTAGTCAGCACTAGTGGAACGGGTGTCGATCAACCGGCTGTCCCCTCCACTCGTCAGTGTTTCTCGGACCGCGAAGTCAACCACTTCACTTTCCAAACAGCATGAAATACGCAGCGCTTTTAGCGCTGTTAGCGGTCGCTAGTGCGAGCGACCTTTCCGCTTTAGACGATATAAGAGTAAAATTCTACAAGCTCGAAGACGTATTATGGAAGAATGTAACAAATCCAGAGTGGAGTACTGGAGGCCTCGGTGGAGACGTGGAGCTAACAAAGGCATTTGCGTCATTTGATAGAAAATTACAATCCATACCTCGCAGTCCGCGACCTCCTCTCGAATCGTGGTTGTGGATTAAAGCGGTGGAAAAGTTCCAAATAATCGATGGCTATTACAAAGACTTTGTGGAATTTCTCCGGCGTCAGTCCACACCGGTGGCCGTGCCCTCACCGGTGAGGGAGTGGTTGGATCTGGCAGAAGGTATCCTCATGGATCCAAAATCATCAGTGGCGCAAGCGGTGCGAAAGATACACGATTTACTAGAACAAGGCAACATGTTCCGCGCTACGATTCAGGTAGTATAAGGTGTACAAACGTCACTCAGTAAGGATATCAGAAAGTTTGACAACAAAGGCGGAACGAAGCCACTTGAAAGGCCGTATTCGTTGAATGTCAGTGACCCAATATTTATATTCAGGTTGTGTTTAAACTAGAGACGTCTATTCTTTATTTAATGACGTATCTCAACAAAAACATATAGTTTCCTGTGTTAATAAATATAACATTTATTCAAATCCAACTTAGACATTGGCTTTGTTTGGAAATGAGTTCAATATAAAAACGTCAGCGTTGTCTCAGTAATCTTGTTACGTAGTGTACCTAATATAGATTATTTTAACATTACAAAGCCAAATAAATGCAAAAACTGAGTCAGCGACAGTAAATAGTGGTGTTGTAATTTTGTTACTTGTTAGTACGCTCTTACTAAAGCGTACATTTTATAATGACCTATTTAAAATTGTCTATTATTATTTTGAAGTTAAATATCAAAGGTTAACTAAATACCTTAAATTAACATTTTTATATTTTTCTTTAGTATTATTTTTTAATAAAATAAACTAAAATTCCACTAGATAATAAACAAAATATCAAAAGCATAGAAAAGCTATTGAATATAAAATATTACAGTATCTCATGTTTACATACATTGTATAAACATGAGATACTATATCTATCATTGTATTTAAACAAATAACCAGGAAAACTTCTTATAACTAAAGTTATTCAACAGCAGGCTGGCTGGCTTACACCAAAACAAGTAAACACATCTTAACCTAATAGGTCTAGTTAAAAGTTAGTTAAAAACTAGGCATTAGCAATAAATCTAATTATTGTACTTGAATAATGTGCTGAGAATTTTAAAAAAAAGCACAATTAAACTGTATAACATATTATTGTTCCTATACTATTAGTAATACGAATAGAAAATCGCTGTAATTATAAAATTGTAGCTAGAACTGTGAGGAAAACCTTGGTAAGATTTATTGAGGCAGGTAACTTTTATCATATAGCACAGCATTTGATATTATATTGTTTTTTTAATTATTCATATCAAAGTTCACACAAAGCAATATATATGTAGGTACACACAAAGTTGAGAAGAAAAAAATAGAACATTCTACGCAGTAGACAGCGGCATGTACAATATTTACACTAGTAATGTAACGAATATTCGCATTTGTATTCGCATTCGCACATATTCGCAATATTAACATTCGCATTCGCATTCGCCAAATTTTTGCGAATATAATTATCAAAAATAAAAAACAATTTGAAGATTAGGTATGTTCATCCTTGCTACCATACAAATCCATTAATTTCTTAAGTTTTTTTTATAAAAGGAAAATTAACTTAACCTCATAATCAAATTAGCAGTGTTTACTGTACCATTTGGTATTATTTATTTGATTACTTTAATTTAGGCGATAAAGCTTAACATTAAAAATGGCTCTTAGAATTTATAAGACAAAAAAATATATATAACGCAATGTAAACAAGCAAAAACAAATACTTCTATGATTTTTATTAAAAAAAAAAAAGAGTAAATTCGCATTCGCTAATATCGGTAGCAGATATTCGCATTCACATTCGCAAGCCGCGTATGTTCCAAAAAAAATGACATAATATTAACATGTAATATGCAACATAATATATAAATGTTGTTTCTAGGGGGAGCACCCAGACCTTTGCGAGCTGCAGCTGTCCTCGCATCAGCTTATCTATGACATGTACAACACAATATCCCTCACCGAGATCAAGGGATATGCCATGATGCAGTTCTCCTGGATGCTACTGAGGATATACGGCAAAGGTACGGATCATATTAAAAATAAATAATTATATTTAACATTTCAATTAGCTCGTATATAAAACATATGGTAACGAGAATGTAGTAGTTTAATGTAAATGTTTAATATATCTAACTAGTTTAAGGTTTTGAATACGATGACGCCAATAATATTATAACTGTCGGCTAAAGCTTCTCGGAATTATCTCGAGGACAAAACAAATATCCATTTAGTTTATCAAACGTGAGTCCCAATGTAACTATGTATGTCAATGTTATTGCAACGCATCACGTCCATTTATTATTATCGCTCCTAAGTATCACAGGCGACTGGTCTCTTAAATTTGTGTTCAATCTAGTCACAATTAAATATGTATTGCAAATATCCATAAAACGCATCGCACAATTTTCTAGAAGCGAATTTTACATAATGAAAATTTAAAAACAAGCATTAGTTATGAACAAATTGTCCGAATTCTAATAACAGTATTATCTATATTCCCAGGCAATTTCACCCAGGAAGCGAGTCTAACCAGGCAGAGATACGGCGAGAGGACGTCTCGCACGGCGGCGGCCGCACGCGCCGCCCTCGCGCTCGCCGGACGGCAGCTGTACCGCTGCGACCCCCCTACACACGTGCTCGGTACAACGCAAACCCTTCACACCCTCCAAACTCATCACACCACGCACACACACTAAAACATTACACTTCTACCTATAACTCAGAAAGTACTCTTTCTATCTCCAAAGAGTTACGAAGTGATCCAATCGTTTTCAGGAGAGACGTACACCGAAGTGACGAAATTACTGCAGGGGTACATTGAAAACGAAGTGGATATGAACCCTGAAGGAACATGTCGTGAGAACTGCCCGTTCTACTCGCTAACAGAACGGCACTCATGTATTGAGGACATGTTCTGCTCTAAACAGCCGCCTTGCAAGGGCAGGATTATTGATTGCAAATATATCGACTCCGACATGTGGATATGTAGAGCGGTGAGCAATTTTAGATACAATTCAATATTATGTGAAATAATGAAAAGTTAATTAAATTTGTTATTTTATTAGGGAAAAACCAGCAACCGTCGGTATGAGTGGATTGAGTATGAGAATGGCCGCATCCTGGGCAAAGCGGACAAGTGCACGCGTGGAACGACGAAGGTGATTTCCATATACTTTACAAGGAACGTAACACTAATGCCTCAAGAAATTATCTTCTTCTAAAATCGAACGTCGACATATTTTAGTACTTAAACCTTATTTAATGTTTTCATCTGAGGTTCAAATATTTGCAACAAATTTGCTGGACCAATAAAAAATGCCTACTAATGAATTCAATAATGTGAAACTAATAAAATACTCAGGTTGATTCTTGGTGGCGCTGGATATTCTGGCACTGTTCCTACTGTATGTGTATCTGCGACGAGGCCGGACCCAACTCTCATCGATATTTCAGCCTGTGGGATACTACGTCTGACGTTAAAAACAACAAGTCAGTCCCCCACATTCGGGACGCTCGCACACTCATCGCATCAATAGAATCGAACGAATAAATTTTCATGTATATTATTATTTTTTCGTTCAAAGGTCGACTCATGGTGGAAATGGACTCTTCTGCACTGCTCATACTGTTTTTGTCTTTGCGAAGACGACGTCAGCATATCCGAGCGGACGTTTAGTTTACGAGAAACATTGGCCGATATTACCGCACACAAGTCAGTAACTCAGTCTCGGGCGATTTGAAGCTAACTATAATTCTTATAGTTTGACTAACACAGGGTTATTTCCACCTCACTTGTAAATTATTATCTACTTCACATTATAGCTTACTCTTGTGAATAACATGGGCGGTGTCAGCTTGTCATGCAGTATGGGTGTGCGGGTGTTCATTTTTAAATATAACCAGCATTATAAATAATTATAGTATCGGTAAAAAAAACCATTTACATTCAGGGTCGTCACTAGTCTACGAATCGTGAAACATGGAAGAGTTTTCCACCTTCAGATAAGTGAAGGCACTCTCGGTGAGAGAGGAACGGTCGTAGCCGGGGGATGGGTGCCTCTTCAGAAATTCGATATTTCGGATGCCGGTGTACGGGAGGGTGAGGACTACCACACGCTGACTTACGAAAAGAGAGCTATCGATCTAGACGAACTGGATTCACCGTCGGGTCACGTCCTAACCGGTGTCAGGTGAGAGAGATTCGAATCATTCCGAGGGTTGTTTGGAACTCTAACTAATCTAAATAATCGAGATTACAAATTTAGATTCCGGATGATCGGTGCCCATCTGCACTTTGAAATTCGTTCGACGCCCTTCAACTATACTACCGGGCGCCTGGCGCCGGACAGAAGCCGGTGGATCGGAAACGACAACACGGAGGGGGCGGAGACGCCGAGGCAACTATCAATAATAAAATAATACGATTCGGGCGATAGATGCGTAAACGACTAACGGTCGCTCATCCCCGTCCCAGGAGCCGCCTGGAGCTGTACAAGCCCGACCTGCCCACCCGCAGTGCGACGCCCCTGCCCCTGGACTCACGCCACGATCAGTATGTGGAGTTCACGCACAGCGACCTCGACGCCGACGCCGCGCAGAGTACCGTGCCCTTTATCGACATCCAGCCGCTGGATCCCTCGAAAGGTAAGTAACTTGACACTTGGGCTCGCTCGTTACGCCCGTCACTGACCCATGCTTCCCTCTAGGAACCGCCCTTCTCAGCGGGGCCGGCATAGTGCACCGCGGGGCGCGGGGCTCGGGCGGGTTCCTGGCCGCGGAGCTCATCACCTACGACTATTCGCCGCACGTGCGGGCCGAGCTGCCTCCGAGTAGCTTCGAGGATACCGAGGCAGAGCTGCCTCTCCGTAGTAATTTTTAGTGCCTCATACTCAATTTGTAATAGAATAACTGAACAATAAACGTTTTTAAGTGTCATTTTTGTTTTATTGTTACGAGCCGTACAATGCGTACCATTGTGTTTGTGTGTGTGTGTGTTTGTAGATTTAGATTTATTACTATTTAATCGATGAGTTAGTATAATAAATCAGTTTTGATATGTACGAGTCATTAGATAGACGAGTAGCTACAAATATTCGACAAAAAACAAAACGTAGTTTCCTTAAAAAGGGAGCGTTTATATCGTTTCATATCATGTCGTTCGTCGTATACTATTTCTAACAAGGGGAGCTTCTTCAATAACGTATCTTACCATCGCTTTATTTATAAACTATTATATGAAATATTGTTTTTTTAAACCCTTTCTTTTCTGTGGAAACCGTTAAAAAAAACGGAAAAGTATATAGAAAATCAAGTATAAAGTGTAATATACGAGTATTTAAAAAAAGTTTCATTTAACCATTTAGTATTCAATATTGAAGTAAAATGTTAAAAGGCATACCATTCAAGTTGAGTATTAAACCAACGCTGGTATTGTATTGTATATTTGATTATATGTAGAAACGAACAAAAATACAGTCAAACGTGCGAATATATAAAGAATGTTATTTTCTATGTATCAATCGGATCTACAAAGAATGAAGATGTTATGCGAATGTTTGAATATTGTGAGATAGAGATACTACTATGCATTTATTCAAAATCGCACGTACATCTGCATGGGTAAATTTTGCGCCGAAGTACCTTAATTACGAATTACATCAAAACGCGAAAAGTGATCTAAATTGTAAGTGTGTGTGATGTGTGAGAGCGGGTTCGAAAATACTCGGATTGAGTTTACGAATAGTAGTTCAAGTATGAGTGAGTTGGTGCGTGTGTGCGACGGGTGTAAATGAAAGTTTGTGTGTGTGTCAGGTGGAAGTAAGAGTGTGAGAGTTGGGCGTGTGGTTGTATGGTGTGCGTGTTGGGCGCGAGTGAGTTAGTGTGAGTCAGATCTATATGAGTGCGCGAGTGTGTGCGTGTGAGACAGTGCATATACACGTACCTGCACTCGTAGCGGGTGCGCGGCAAGCAGCGCTAGCATGGGCGCGGGCGGTAGCACATCGGCGGCGCGCAGCCCCATGCAGCGCACTCCGGCGCACAGGAAGGCCGACAAATAGCGGTGCAGCGGGAAGTGAAATGACGCGTGCATAGCCCCCGCCTGGTTGGACACACGCATTGACATACGATGCATTAGGATGGGAGGTACAGGGGCCGGGGGCGCACTCACCGGGTGCGGTGCCACGCAATGCACGGCGTGAAGCCAGTCACGCAGGTAGCCGAGCGCGGCGGCCAGCATACGGCGTGCGAGCGGGGCATGGGCGGGGTCTCCCAGGTGCGCTAGCACGCTCCACATAGGGTAGGCGGCCGCCTCCAGCTCGCACGAGAAAGCCGCGTAGTATGACGATGGTTCGAACTCGATGTGGCCGCCCGTCTCGCGCACGTTCACATTCATGCCTGCGAAGGCCAACGGAGGTTTTTGATAAATCGAAATGTTCCATCGCTTAAAAGTAACGACAGGTTTTCTGTTACAATATGTACGAACCTTGCAGCATGGATAAAAACTCGAACCACATATCCACCAGCGAGTCATCCTGCAGGAACAGAAGAGCAACGCTCTTGTGCGATAGGACATTATTGAAGTCTGACACCAGCGGCCAGTAGCAGTGCTCCTTCATGACTCTCTTGGTGCAATCAATGACGAAATGGAAGTTCTTATCGCGGTCGTGCAGCGTGTTCTCCACCAATATCTTGCCCATCATGAGCCTCAGCGATAGCACCATGACGTGCAGCAGCTGCAGCTGTTGCACGCAACGCAACGCCAGCGCTTCGTTGGAGAACAGCTGCACAGACATGTGGACGACACGGTTGGAGAGGGTGTCGGGGTCCGAGGAGTTCTCCAGCACCAGCGGGATACGCGCGTAGTGCATCACGAACGTACGCGTCAAGTGCTCCTGGGAGATGAGAGGGACGATTTTATCGGTTCATTCTGTTATTGTTCTTTATTCCATTACTAGATTTACTTAATTAGCTGATATATCGTACCTTGTAATCCTGGTCAGGAAGCATGTTTAGTAAAAAACAGACGACATTTTGCGGAAACTCGTATTTAAAAGTCCAAAATATAAATTCATCTAGAAGTGTGTTGTGTTGAAGGCGGGGTGCCAGTGCGGGGAGATGTCGATACCTGAAACATGTGAGGTGAGTTTATTTCCCTTTTAGAAATATATCACATGACTTTATTTTCTAACTGGTATTATATCGTGACATTATAACGTACTCGTCGGGTGGCTCCGGGGCTGGGAAGGAGTCGATGGCCTTCTCATAGACGCGGTTGGAGTCCGTCATGTAGCGACCATACTCTGTGTCGGGCTGAGGGTCCGACACCAGGCTGCGGTACATCTGAGGATTTTACACGACTATATTAATTCATTTATTAAGATATGTACAATTTGAAACCATATTAAAACCAAACACAAGTATAAATAATCCCAACCTCGAGTTTAAAAATCGCATTTTGCGACATATATTCCACTCTCTAAGGTGGATTTTTTAAAGGGATGTGAATGTATGAAGATTTTATTTATTTTTATAGCAATTAAAGGGACTACTTGCGGTCCGTACCTGTGGGTTGATGAGGGCCTTGGTCATGGCGGAACGCATGAGGTCGCCCATATTGTTGAACTCCATGAGCATCTGCACGTAGCCCTCGCACTCCTGGACGGCCACGCGGTAGTTGTCCGAGCTCGCCGCACTGTTATATTATACTTCTATGTAACTACATATACGTTTCAATATATACTACATTATTATTTTTGTATATAAAACAATGATAGCAAATGCATTTAGGTCATACCTATTCCTCGATTCAAACCTTTTATAATACTTTTATAAACAGTTTTATAATACTCATCACGTCACAACACATTCATGTAAGCACGAGGTTTGCAAAATATTCAAAACTTGAAACGTCGAAGTTACTATACCTATTTTCTCGGAAGTTCTCTCTGAAATGCTGTAACAATCTTAGTATGAGTCGCGGCATCATGGCCTCGGCCACGCACATGAGCTCGGCCGGCGCGATGCCTGGATGAGGACACTTGTTGCCGTGGTTGCTGCAGAATCTGCAAAGATAATGCATTTGTATTTATTTTATTTTAGAACCGTATGTGACTATTTTTGACTTCCAGACAGTTTATGAGATATATAATGTTATCGTTGTATGATTATTGTAGTTGTAATATAAAAGCGGTGGAAATATATTTCAAATAAAAAGTATTTGCTATTTCAAAACAGTTTAATTATAGTTTTTTTTTAAACTTTAGTTTAAATAGATTTTGATCATGTCGCAACGAGAACGTCAATTTCAATTTAAACAATGTCATTAATATAGGAAACCCTATTCAAAACATTTTAACACGATAGCATCGGCATTTATTTGCGTCCTGATAATTAACATAATGTATGACAAAGAAATGTATATAGAATTTCTTCTCAGTAACAGCCCGGCAATCATCTATTAATTATTTATCTAATACAGTTATATTAATAAAGCTTTATTTTTCTTATAATTAGTTATTTGATGGGGTGGATAAATGTTGTTGATTGTTAAAAATGTCTATAAAATATCTTCCAAATAATCTAGTAAAGACACCTTCCAGGTCTGTGTCCTTATCATAACAAGAGTCACCTGTGTACCGACAGACAACGAACTCTCTTCAAGCTATCAACAATATATCACTATCAGAAAGGCAAAATGTTTCAGGTCACGTCGAACTTTAACTGTGTGCATTGTTTTGGTCAGACTCATCACAATGCATACCGAAATATCGAATGTACCTCTATATATAGGATTCGACTACCAGTTTTGATTATTATACATGTAGATATATAATATGATTACTGAATATGCAGGATTTTTATATTTTTTGCAATAACTTAATTTTTAAATGAAACACATTTGTAATATAGCGACAAAGTCGATCCCAGTATTATATTATGATATAAATGTCTTTGTTCTTCATTCTCAATATATATCACCCATCATGAATCTTCTCTTTATCACATATATTCAGAAATACTTAAATTTACCGTCATTCAAAGTTTGATAACCTTGACTTCTTCTCTACCATTAATGATGACCTGACTGACCATTCTAATATGGAGTACTTTTTATGGTTTTATACAACGGTTTAATTATACTATAATATTATGACTCCGTTAAGTTATTAAAAGTGATAGTGTATATATCTTTATAAATATACTTATTATTGTGCAGTTACTTGTTTCTTTTTTTGTATTTTTGTTGTTGGAACATTACTCCATCTAGCTTTGTCAACGAGTACTTTATCTATCTTTAATTCCTAACCTAAAGGTTTCCTGAAAGAAATCCGATAAGGCCGCTTCTTATACTAATACGTAAGTATGTGTATGTAATTTTTGAATTTGTATATATAAGATCTTCCTCATATGGATTACGTGCTTACATTTAAAAAATCAGAAAAACGTTCTGTTATATTTTTTTTAAGATTATTGCGATTTAAAATTGTATTCATTTTGATCAAATATACATCATAAAAGATATTTTTACCCTGACTTTTTTTTGACTTTTTTTTAATTGTAGAGGTCGTATCTTTGTGTTGAATATTAACCATCATACGCTCGAACGCTTAAACCTCTCGGGGTTTAATATCTATCATTAGCATAACCCATATTAAGAACGCTCTATATTTAGGCTAGCCGAGGCGTAGGGCGTAGGCAGCTCTCCATTATTTATTGTCAGATGTGACGTCACGTACGCCCCCATTACTGCTATGATAGCATACTAAGCAGATTCTATTGGTCACTCCAAACGGGAATTTAGAAAATATTTCTTGACATAGGTCATATATACTTAGGTATACATTATCTCTTATAAAATGTTTATTTTACATCTCAATAATTTTTGGTTATAACTATAGATAACAAATAAATTTATTCAATAGAAATCTTTACATAAAGATTCCTATCATGCAGAAGAATAAATATTCTTCTGCATAAACAACTGTCTTGCTAAACATATTTTTATTCATTTTTTAAACTTACCCATCTTCCTTCATGACAGAGTTGTCCCCGCAGTCACAGGCGCCTCCAGCTTGAGACAGAAACATGTTGAAATCGTGGGTGGAGTGGTCGCCGCGGTGGAAGCACTCCCTGCAGATACTCATACACGGCGAGATGCCGCATGTCCGACAACGATACGCGACCACTCGAGGTATCCATACTAATCCGCATTTGTCGTGTTTGTCATAACTCCGAACTGCGGAAAAAAAACCCATTTCAATATTTTGAATGTTCAAAATATAAAGTTTTTTAGACAGTTATAATTTTAATTTTATTATGAAGAATATTAAATGAAATATATATCAAAAAGACCAAATGCCGAATCTGTCTTTTAAAACTGTAACATTGCTTTGCCAAATATATTTACGTTGCTCAAATTGAAAGCAGGAATCACAGGATACCTAGTAGATGGTCCCTAATTCCAAGAGTTTATGAGCTTAGTTGGCAGAACGATGTGATGTAACAGACATTCTGACAGTTGAAGATTCGAACTCGTGACTGTTTTGTTATTTTTTTTATACACTGAGGGTTAAAAATTAGGGAACAATGTAAGATTGGAGAATTGTTAATAAAGTGTTTGAAGTACACAAATTAAGTACAACAGCCATAAATACTTTAGAATTTTAATAAAGCCGACTAAAAGACTTGAGGTGATATTTGTAATGACTCATGTAAAGTCAAGAGACGACAAATAATTAACAAAGCATGGCCGACGTCAAGCTGCTGAGTCAATTTCATTTATTTTAACGTTGCTTATTCAAAATTACCATATCGTAACGTACTTATATAAAATCAGACCATTTAATAAAATTCTATATATATTTATGAATCACAATACTTGATTAAAATTTAAATATTTAATTTTAATCAAATATTGTGATTCATATTTTTTTTTACAAAATTTTTAAACTATTCACTACAGCTTTCCATCGACGTACTTATATTATAATCCAACAGGACAAAATAAATTTTAACATCTATAAAAATGTATTGTTAATGTATTTGCTGTTCTAGATGTCAAGGAGGGAATGGAAATGGACCAAACTCTACAACCAATCAGCTAAGTAGAACACCGGTTTTGAACGGTTAGTACAATGAACCTAAATTTGATTTTGATAAAGGAAACTTGTCAGCACCTCAGTGTAACTACTACACAGGCAGTAGAACTAAGCATTTTTTGCACTTTTCAGGTTATACAGCGAATATGTAGAGCTGTCAAAAGCACACCTTCAGTTACGCTTGTGTAACGAAGGTTTGTAATATTATAATATGTACTTTATTAGCTTTCACTAAAACTGAATAATGGAATATATTTTGTCTATGTAATTTCTTGTAGTCTTATAGAATATTGAATTATTTATGCAATGGCACTGACAAAAGAACTCAAACTGCATGTGAATTTCTTTTATCAAGTTTTGTTTGACTTACGACCAAGAACAAAATACTATTTATGACAAATATATATATTCCTTGTGTCCAAACATAATTGTTATTTAAATTAAAAAGAACCAACATTAATCAAAAGACGATCCATATTCATGTAATGCTTTCCTAATACTGAAATGTTCAATTTATACACGTAGTTAGGAGCTGTATCTGGTTGAGTTGTAGAACTGCAATGCGCAACACTTATATAACAACACGACTCTATACTGCAGCAAATTTGGAAAATCTATACTATTCAAACATATTATGATAATTTTAATCACGACAAAACAGAATGTAGATTTAACAATGAATATACATCTTGGTTAACATATATGTTATGATAAATACGCCAAAATTTTAACAAAAGACTCCAAAATCAACAACTCATCAGTTCCTTAAGGCGATGTCCTTTTACGTGGCTTGAGGTTGCAGTGTGATACAATAATTATAATTATGACAACAACTATACTATTTTTACTGTCTAATATAAATAAATACTATCTTGTCGCTACAACTATATAGCTTATAGCTTTCTATATACAAAACAAACCTAGACATCATTAAAATGTATTAAATGGGTGTATTTTATTATAATCATTCTTAGATATAGACGTATAATACAACAAGCAATAACTTTTGCAATGTTAGAAGGCAACATCAATACCAGTCACTTCTTTAGCATTTATATATAAAACGTAGTTATTATATTAAAATTTTAACATTATAATGGGTCAAACAAATAGCAAGTATTGCAAAAAATAATCTACAAACACTCAATTCCTGAACTACCTGAGATACATTTTTTGTTTACAAATTGTATTATATCTTAACGTGGCCTGTCAAACCTCTTCAAGTACCTTGTAATAACAAGATACTGATAGGTGTGCCGATAACATTTTAATTGTATTCGTATCAAACACAAATATAATATGATTTATTCAGTACAATATTAATGACTTCCATTGGACAAGTTCCTTAATAAAATATATTGTAATTTTAGATCTTATAGGTAACAATTACAAAAAACAATATATTCAATCCTGTTCTGTATTCCCTGTAAACATATTTCAGAAATAATTTTCAAGTTTTATGCCTTTTTTGTAAAAAGTAATCTACGAGATTTTAACATTTCTCAGAATATTTGGTTATGTTCGCTAAATCATACTTTACATAAAAAATATCTTTATACTTGCCTTATTAATGATTGAAATTTAAAAATATATATCGCCGCAACTATAGGATTAAGTATATAAATGAAGGAACCAAGAATTGCCAAAAGTAGATTTTCTAAGAGTTCGTCACTCGTGTCTCATTACAAATCATGCTATCATTAAAATTGCTTTGCAATATAATTATATAAATCACAAAAACAATTAACATCGTCTGTCTTCGCGTTACCAGACAAAATGCGCATTGGTAATTATAGGTCGCGTGCGCAGGCGCATCAACGATCTTATAAACTAAAAGGCTACAAATATTAATTTTATACGATTACTGCCAGTATTGCTGGGGTATAAGTGTTATTTTGGCAAAGCGAAGGTTTGTGGTAGATGGTTATTGCCCCTGTCACAACCACATCACATGCAATTGACATTTGCTATCCCATTTCACTTAAAACTGGTTTTAATAACTTGTCATTGTTGTTAGTGCATTGAAAGAGTTTGAAATAAATGAATACCTTGTTACAAACCTACTCTACCTTAAATAAAACGTGATGATATATATCTGGTATGTACAATACCTAGGTTATATAGTTGCCACAAGAATTGATATATATAATTTAAGAACAATCGTCGTATTAAAAATTAAATACTTCAATTAGTAATCCTAACGTTATTCCTTATAAATACTAAATAACATAGTATCTTCACCACGTTAACTAGCAGGACAGATTACAATCTTACGTCTTACGTTGTTCTAATTAATCCTATCGGCGTCTCACATAAATCTTGAGATCACACACGATACATAGAAATTATAAAATTGCTTCCGGCCGTAACCTTATTATCGGGATTGTAAATTATATAAAAAAAATTCTTTGTTAATGAAATATTTTACTTGTAACTTATTTTTTACAATTATTCTTTTTACATTCTTTTTTACATTTTTTACATTCTTTTTTCATTCTTTTTTACAATTATTCCTATAACTCAAATACCACCTCAGTAGTTGATCAAGTAGTAGCCTCCGACTTTTGCACCTTCTGGTCCCAAATAATGATTATTTCATATAATGTTAATATGTAATGTATGAAATGTTACATAATCATTAAAAAAAATTAAAATAACTTGTTTATATTAAAAATATTAAATTAATTTATATGATTAAAAATATTAAATATGAAAAAATAGTAAAATTAAACTATCAAAATATTTAATTTGAAAATTATTTCCGCGTCTCTATTTGATTATATAGTGATGCGAATTGCGACCTATCTGCAGGCCTACCATGAACTCTTGAAATATAACATAGTTTTAACAACTTTTGTAGCAGCATTACAATAATATTACTTTATAATATTGTTTTATTGATGCTTAGTGAATAAAAGAATGAATGCTTCGTTTAAATGACAAAAAATGACATAAAAAAACAATATACTATTACTATCTGAGATGTCAAAACACACTTCATCGAACGAGTTAATAATGCATTCCTTAGCAACAGAATGAATGGTTTAAGATTACGTCATCAAAAAAAATCTAATCTACACTCCTAATTTTTGGGACGAAGTCAAAAGAAACATTACTGTAACA
Organism: Dircenna loreta; assembly: GCA_963555665.1. NCBI lineage: Eukaryota > Metazoa > Arthropoda > Insecta > Lepidoptera > Nymphalidae > Dircenna > Dircenna loreta. Next base: position 12,407,216 of record OY743092.1, read on the forward strand.
TTGCTGTAAGAGATCATGGTGGACCTGCATTTTTGTTCGCCCAGACAGAACAGCCAATTAGTCATAAATAAAGTACCTTTACACTAACTAAGTTTTTACCTACTTTGAGACGCGGTCTTAACTCGACTAACGCGTAACAATTATACTCAGATCAACAACGGAGACATTCCCTTATAGGACAGGAATATGGAATATTACGTGACAAGGACCTCGTTAGCGTAAGTTTGTAATATAAACCTTGTCAGTTACAGAATATTTCATTAAAGAAAACAAAGTATACGTGAAATTGTAAGCAAATGCAATTTAATTTATGCATCATCTTAATATTTTGAGATGAAATAAGAAATTAAATATATTTATGCTGTCAGATTATGTTTATTTTTTTATCTTTAAATCGGTTTTCAATACATGAATCCCGGTCAAAGCCCCCAACCATAACCTCAACACAGACTTAAAACGGAATTAGTATCAGATTAAAATTTTTAAATAATTTACTATAAAGATGCAGTCAATTACTCATACCGGCAAAAAGATGCGTGTTTATTCTTGGAACTAGTTCTTTCTGTATAGGGGAGGATAGGCACGTGTAAAGAGATCAGCTGTTGAACGGGTCAACGCACCGCGCGGCCGGTTAACACCGCCGACCAAGAGAGGCGGTCGTGTCAATGCACTGGCAAGGAACATCGAGGTTGTTCTAAGCGAACGGGTTACCGAAATGCAACGAACGCCCGGATGCTGCCTGACTCATATCAAGATTCAAAGTCAAGTGCGTCTTTATAATGTTTGTAAAATAAAGTTAACGACTATTATTCTTAAAAAGTATAAACTGTTGTAATAAATGTTATTATGATTTTCTTATATTTTTATCTAATATAAGTACAAAGATGTACAGACAAAAGGTTGACAACCTCCCAGTAAAGATCATCGCAAAGCCTTAGCCACTGCACCGCAGCTCATGCGAGACTTAATCTAATATATGGATTATTAACTTTTTAGCTTCTGATAACAATTTTAATATAGACTCATTGGTAACGCACAGTGCCAGTACGCGACGGTTCATTTAGCATTTACCGGAATTGCTATTCGGTCTACAAATAATATACGGGTTTTATTATTGCCACAACTTTTTTGTCGATTTAAAACTCTAATAATAGTTAATATTAACAATACGATTGATTCTATCCTCACATGTTTTCACTTAATAAACATTATACCGAATTATCTATTCTCCTGAGTCTATTTGTACGCACGTAATTACGTAAGCAGAAAGGAATCTATTGATGTATCTTGCGTGTTACGTATTCGTACGACCGACCTCATCGTCACATGTTAATATCCATTGTTGGATTATATACTTTAAAATATCTTTATATATCTTCTATCGACATTAGATATTAGAAATCATACATACATGAAGTGTTTCTATGTCTCCTTGTCGTCCATTTTTTACCTTTCATAACTTGGGATATATACCATAAGTTATTTGAAGACAGATAATATTGTATTCTTCCTTAAGCGTCCCGTTTTAGGACGCTGACTCGGTTCAGAAGTGTCGTGTTCGAATCCTGCCCGTAATGATAAATTTATCATTGTATACTTATCTAAAATTTAGACAAGTCTAACATGGTATCCACGTTTGTTTATAGACAATTTCAGACAATAATGTCGATTGTGGCATATTTTGAATGTAAAGGCATTAAACTGTAAGGTTAGAAACATAGGTTAGGACTTTCGATAGAAACTTATAACATGCTACTTCCGTCTTAATAAAGACGATTACATATAGAATGCTAAATTCAGCGAAGCGAGTAGCGGTACGGTAGCTAACTGGGTAGAGCGACGGCAAAAGGTTTCCCAGAGGTCACAGGTTCGCATTCTGTCCGAATAGATTAATTTTCCTTTTCATATTTAAAATTTAACCAGAATTAACATGGCTAAACATGTTTATGGGCAATTTCAAACATTATATTCTTCCTTAGACAAATATTGTCGTTACTAATATCCTGGGTAACATGTAGTAACCAGATGTACATACTAAAAGCGGGCCAAATATTACTTTTTTTTATTTTCTAATATAAAATATCTGACAAGCGGTTACTGAGTTATTAAGTAAAAATGGCCAGACATCCCGTCCAATATTATGCAAAGAACAGAAAGTATGTTAGTCCCTATTATGTTCTAAGGCCCTACATGAGTATTCGTATTAGAAGAAGTGGCTGGTTATAATTCTACAAGCAATTGTTAATTAATGAAAACCCACGGGCCACGGATGAAAGTTAGTACTTTTCTGTTTTATATTAAGTATTATTATATTGGCTCGCAGCACCTTTTTCAATATTGCAGCACCTTTTTAATAATGCGTACATCTGCCTATTTATAAACTTCCGTATTTCGTAAATATCTTTAAATATATTTTAATAACATTATAAAATGTCCTATTAAAATTCTCGCAAATGCGATATGCAATACGGTCTCCATAAAAGGGAAGTCATTTACAGCTGTCTCTATGCTATTCTGTCGATAGCTTGTTTGCATGAGTACAATTTTAAAAAACATAACGCGTGAATAAAGACAATGTAACAAAACATTTTATAAAAACAGCCTGAGGATTTGGAAGATGGCCAATTTTAAATGTTTCAATCAACAATATCCAACATACATTAGATGCGCCGTAACATGTCACAGAGCTTTATATTTATTTAATAAGCTGTAATTAATTTAGTGGAAAGTTCCCGGACGCGCTCAATACGTTAGCCACGCATATTTCAAATAAAAATAATAATTAGGCATAAATTTCAAACATCATTCTACAAGCGCGTCCCTGAACACATTACATGTACATGTAAAAATATAATATTTAAATAAATTGAAGTAATAAATGGTTCAGAGAGTTTTTCCATAAAGTTTCGAACTCAAATTCGACTTGACGGCATCTGGGTTAACCACTTTATGCCGCAAGGACGACATGACGGCCGGCACGAGACAGGTGGCAAAAAACCATTGTCATAACGTGAATACTCACTGTAATTTTAAACACATGTGAATATATATTTTAGATTAATAACCAAGTAAATTGTTTAAATATTTTATATCATAGTAGGTATATATCGAAAGTGATAAAGGCACCTTTATTTATAATAGTGTCATAAGGCCTTGTAAACATTCGGAGTGTATCGTATACAAAGCCTTAGTTATAAAAAAAGCAACGTCGGCGAACAAGGCGAGCTCGCAAGCAAGCAAAACCATCACCAGTATTAAAGTTGTGTTGCAACTTCAGTAATATACTTATAAAGCTCTTCCAAGCCAATTTATATTGAATAAGTATTTGGATATATTTGTTGATGTTAAATGTTATTTGGAAAGAAGTCGAAGTCAGAACTAACTTACCAATATTAATTTTAAAGCAACATAGAAAACAAAAATATAAATATTTGGTTGATACCTGATCAAAATAACACATAATGTATGTATACATATGTGTATGAATTTCACCAAGTTTAAGTAGAAAAAGTGTTATAACTTTTTTGGTTTTATTCAACTGTTAAAATATATAAATATATATGTATTTATATATTTTTCGAAAAACACACAAAAACAATAATTACAAAGACAAGTTTGTCCAATAAATGTCAATTAAAAATAAATAGATTCAATGTGTGGTGAATGAGAGTTATCTAAGCCTAAATATTATTAAAAGTGAAGAATGAGTTTGTTTGTACATACTAATCTCTGGAACTACCAACCGGTTAATATAATATATATTTAAGGAGTGTTTTTAAAAACTGTTGATAATGTATAGCATTCTTCTGTAGTCCACTCCAACAGAGTTGCGGGGAAAAAGTAGTATTTTAATAACTGGACAATCTTGTCTAAATATGCCAATTATTTTTATAAATTGGAGTCTAAAGCTTTGGACTTCTAAGCATTATCCTTAATCCTAGAGTCATCAAGACATATATATATATATATATACCTACAATTTTTAGTTTCTTAAATATCTGTAAAAATGTATAGCCATATGAAGCTTCTTTTAATTTTATATAAATATAGAATTAAAAATAACCCAATGCAGGCATTGCTATTGCTAGCAATATAATAGCTCAATTTAGCAGGACAGGAAAGTTTTGCAGAGGTCATGAATTCGAATCTCTGCCCGTATCAGTTTATTTGACATTCTATATTTATATCAAAAATGAAACTAAAGAAAACATCAAACAAAATAAATACTTTTCAGGACTCAAGTTCTTGTTAAAATTTATGAATCAAGTATCTACTTTTATTTTGTTTTTTTACAAACTAATAGGGTCATAAAGATAGAAAGGTTGGACCTATGACTCTGTTAAGACTACTTCATGAGTTTAGATCTAGACTCAATCTATAATGGAAACTAAAATGAAATGAATTTCTTCTAAAGTAGAGAATAATCTTTATCAACATTATCCTCCACAACATAAGCTTTGCTATCTAAACATTAATGATAATAATATTTAATGAGTGATATATTTCTTTCCATAGTGTTTATCAATGATAATTAAACAGTATTGGTTAACCTATGAATGGAGATTCTTTGTTCTTCCTCATTTAAACATATTGAATGAATACTTTAAAAAAAGTCCCTTACTTGAACACTTATCAATAAACCTCTTATTCAAACTTATTAAATCCTTTTTAAATTAATTAATGCATATAATGAAAATAATATCATTTGGACAAGATAGAAGATCACGTATTTAACTAGAACTAGGTCTGTTTATTAAGATATTCTTAAAAGGGTTAATTGCCACATAATATATGGTATATTTTTTTAGGTGATTGTCTTTAATTGTGATAATACATTGAACATTCAAGATATGTATTTAAATATGTAAATTTTGTCAGTTATGTAGATAAAAAAGGGAGGTAATTTACTACAATGTACTTCAAAGTCGCCATTAGTAAGTTAATTTCAAATTTGGTTTGGAGAGGAGCATAACCAGTGAAGATGAATGTTAAAGTGCATTTTAAAGGAGCCCCTTAAATCTACACCTGCATAGTAAGTCCCAGGAACTGTTTTCACTCCTCTCCCTGCGTCGTGATGGGCCTCGCACCCACATGGTAAAACCATGGAATGCTAAAAAGCTTTGTCTCATAAAATAAATAATACATAACTTTGTGAGCAGTTTTCATGTATAATCTATAGTGACCTAGATTTATAGGCGTTAAGGTTAAGATATACTTAATATAACAAGAGATATGAAACTGCTTGCAGGCCAGGCAATCAAGGGCAGTGCAATAAAAAGATCTGATCAATGTCAAAGGCAGAAAGGTCAAATGTCTTTATAATAAGTTCTTATTATAAAAGATTTTTAAATGAGTTGGTATAAAGTTAGAATTAATTAAGAAAATATTGAAATAATTTATATACTAATGTTATTGAATAATTAACAGATGAGTTCATTCAGTACACTGGTACCGAATGAACTTTTTCACTGGAAGAAGAGTAAGTAAGTAAGCACAATTAATTAAGTTTGATTGTTTGTTTCTTTTATATATGAGACAAACAGATAAGATAGTAAAGAAATCATTTAGAGAGTTCTAATCAAATTAAATTCAGGATTATTATTATTACTGATACTATGTACATCAATGTAATTGATCTATCACTTTATCACTAACCTCCCCTACAGAGAACATTTACATAATAAGATAATCAATAAATACATAAAGTAGGACATGAAAAATTTATTTCAATAGATGCACTAGACCTAATTTGATTCAAATGTAACTACTACACAATAAGTCACTTTAATTTTAAGAAACAGATACTTGAATGTTGTATATTTGCCTTAAATCTTTAAAAGTTTATACATAATTATAGTTCTGACAATAAATATACTGTCTACATATTAAAACGTAGCTGTCATAATGCAGTATGGCTAGTAAGTTGTATCATATCTTAACTTTGCCATATTCTCCACAACCTTATTGCAATAACAAGCACCTAACCTTCTATACAAACAAGCTTCAGTGACCTAAAAAAAGTATGCCATAACAATGCACTGAGTTAGCAATTTTCCATCTTATAAAGTAGAAATTGAGATTCCTTACTAAGGTAACTAAGGTAAGAATTAATATTGTTAAGTTTTGTAAATAATAATGTATTAAAGCTAATCTACATGCGAAACTCTATTCAATGAATACATACAACCTCAATAAAGGTCACCTACAAGAATGTTAATACTTTTAGATATTTATTTATGTACTTGTCCTTATTTTTTTTTTATTTGGTCATGATGGAATATAAGACGTTATAGCATTTCTAAGAGTATAACCTACAAAATACAAGTACAATGAAAGGAAATGGTTAAAATTGGCTCTACTTACCAACTGCAGCGAATTCGTCAGGTGTTCTTCCGCCAGCTAATAGCCACCGACACCAGTCTATCGTCTCCCACTCATCTATGGCCTTACTGGGGTTCAGCAAGACATCAAGAAGTGGACCTAAGTGCTGCGGCGAACCGCTAGCGCAATCCGCATGGATATACGCAGCTGCACCTCTCTTTCCCTTCTTCATTAATACTTGGGCCGTTGAATTAGACATTCTAACACTTTTAACACTATATACACCAAAAGCAAATCATACACATAAGTCACTGTATATTTCGGTCACTCACGGAAGAAACACCATTACCAGTTTTACATAAGGCAATGAACTGCGGTCCGTAACGCATCCGCGGTTAAACATCATGGCAGCGTGTTGCTAACACAGCATTGTTTATAAATTCAGGTAAAGAGCACATAAAGAAACAACAATTTTAATTTTAGATACGCAATTACAAATAATTAAATAATTTCGCAGTTAAAAATAATAATAGTGCAATGCAGAAACAACTCGGCCATTCGAATGGGTTACCATATAAATAAATTAAACATAAATAAATGTAATTTGTTGCCCTAAGTAAAATCTTAAAATTTATGCTTTTAAAATTTCTAAACATAATATAATTAAGTACATCATTTAATATCTTTAAAAGTATTAAAATTAAAATAACCATAATATTACTATATTTATTTTAAGTAATTTCTATGTTTTTAAAGCAATCATTGATTTATATTAAAGTTAAAATACAATCACATTATAATATTAAGTTACTAAAATTTACAGACCTTTTATAGAACTACCTATAGTAAAGACATTGTCACAACTTCACAATAAAATACTTTTATTCACCAAATTTAGTAAAAGCAACATCGGAAAAATATATTATATTTGTTAAAAGTTCTAACATTTACGTTACGTTAGAAAAATAAAATGAAAAACAAAATTAAGTAGCCAAATATTATTTACCAATTTGGATTATCATACTTGTCATTGATAATTTTACCAAATATTATTTATTTAATATGTATTATCATTTATTAAATATGAATCATTGTTATTATTACAATGGAATAGCATACACAACAATATATTTTTTGTTAGTTTTAACTGTTTATCATTTAAAAGTTCAGTAGAGGGATAAAATAACTTTTTTGGTAGATATCGTCAAACTGCAATAGATATATCTTATTTAACATTAGCCATAATCTTCTCTAATTGAATAACATTAATGAAGACTTCAGATGCTTACGGGTGTCCAACCAGTTATGTCGGAGTAGCAATTTTATGTAAGAAAAAAAGTGCCAATGTCAATCCGATCTTTCGAAGGTTACTGATTCTCAAGTGCTCTAAAAATTTGTCCATGTTTGTATCAGAATAAGGAGCCACTTATTTGATGTCCAGGGTGGCGATTACAACTTTTAATTATAGGTGCTATAGAAACGGAGACTACATGGCGGGATGAAAATATCATAAGTGTATCACAAGTGGAGGTGAAAAAAAAATTAAGATGCGCGTGCTTCTTGGAAAATCTACTTACGGTATGTTATCTAATGAAATTACCATTTGAGCTGGATATGCTTGCGAAAAATCTTAGACAGACTCCGTAAATAATTTTATTGAAAGAACACAAATACATTGTGCGTGAAACCAACTTTTCCTGTGAGCGTTGTTGGCATGCATTGGAGGTGCGTCAATAGCGAACATGTTTAGGATATATTTTGCAGTAGAATCGTCATTCTGTGCGCTCATCATAACTGATGGTGACTATGATACCATGGTGGCGGTAGAAAGCACCAAGTATCTCATATATCATAAACAACATTCAGTACGATGGTCTTCCTATTGAACATTTTAAATATGCTGATATACATCTAAAAGACATGTTATCAATGATACGTAATAAGTGTCTAAATCACGTGTGGAGTTAGTGAGGACAGTTGTTGTACCTGTTCTAAAAAATAAAACCAGTGATGCCTCGGACGAGGCGAATTATCGGCCTATCTCAAGTGATAACAGCAAAAATATTTGAGAATGTGCTGAATAACGAGATTTGCCGGCGCTGATAAATATATTTTTGAATGTTGTACTTGAGATCTTTGAAAAAACGATTAATTCACTAATAATGCAATATAACAATGCTGTCGGAATATTGTTAGGGCTACCGCAAAATTATAACGCCAGTGATACGTTTTTGGAAGCGTGAGTTGACGTTTTCCATGCCATTATAAGTAGGAAATAAGCTTTACTTTATAGCGATTGCGTGGTGGCACGAACAGCATTCTGTATGAAAATAGAAAAAAAAATTGTCCAATATACATATAATTGTATAGCAATTAGAAATATTAAATTTAATAAAATATCTGGCTAGCAAGGCCCATTGTTACGAACCCACTCACAGTATTGTATTATTGTTATCCTATATAAATTTTATTATTATCCTATGTTAAATATGAATATTAATCTAAAATAATTATCTCCTAGAGTTAGACTAGCATTCTCGGTCTACGTAGTATAACTTTTAGTCCGTGCTACGGATGTAGCCAATTGAAGTAAACTCTAACATAGTTCAATTCAATTGGCTTCTTTATATAATTAATTTTCTGACACACAGAACCTCTGATTCTCTAAAGTCTTGTCATAAAAAAACTTGTCTGTGGTGACTGGTGGTGCAATTAGACCCTAGCTCTAGCACCTTATCATTTGAGGAAAAATTGCGATGAAAAACACTAAATAATAATTCAACAAGTCACCACAGTAGCGTTAGTATCAAGTTTATGATATGAGGACTAAGATTAGCCAATGACAAATTATGTTTATTTACATATATATTTTTATCCAGCACATGTTAAAATAACACAACAGGTATTGTTTGAAACATTATTTAAATATAAAATTTATTATTGACTACTAGTCTATGGATTTTTTAATTATTATGTTCTTTTTATTAATTTGTTTATATCACATATATATATATATATATATATATATATATATATATATATATATATATATATATATCACATATGTATATCACATTATTTAACAATTCATATAAATATAATTAATAACTAGTGTTATTAATTTTATAGTTATTAAAATTATACCTTATTATAACTTTTAAATGTTGCACGCCGTATGTGGTATAATGCGACGCCACGCTATGCTATGCTACGCTATATGTGGAAAAAATATTAGGTGTAAGAGCACATTTAAATCTATCATTAAAATCTTATTTTATAAATGAAGTCGCATGGCATTCGTATTTTTTTTATATTTATATAATCCAACAGTGGTTCTACAAATGTATATAGACACACATGGGAGTTTATACTTCTGTCTCCAAAGCATCCACAGAGCACAGAGTACTATAAGCTGCCACAGAGTACGACTCAACTTTAAATTATCATTTTACATTTGACATTGATTTTACAACTCTCAAATTCTACGGAAGTTTCTACTTGTTAGTAAAATTCATGTGCGCATATGTTTTTTTTAACTATTATTAGATATCAAATTGTCTTTGAAATAGCAAATACTAAATTACATTCTTATCTAGTACAAAATTAGTTTCTAGTTAAAAATAAAGCAGAATTTAGTGTTATAGTGTTACAGCATTTATTGTGGTGTGATAATATATAAACATGGGTGAAAACACAAAGGTTATGTTTCATGAGATGGAGTTGGATGATCGAATTTTGAAGGTAAAATCTCGTTTCGGTTTAAAAGGCGACATTATTGTACATCTTTCATGTAGATATGTTCAATTTTAGTATGTAAAATAAATACCACGAGCTAAGTCACACGTGCCATGTGCCCTCGCTTACATTTCATGTTACTTTAAACTTTAAATATTTGTGTATATAAGAAATTAATTATTAATTGAACTTAAATATATGGGTACACACATATATAGCTAGTTTTTGTTAATTACAGAGATTATATTTTCAGTCATTTACAGGCAATCTCTCAGTTAGGATGGCCATATCCGACATTGATCCAAGAAACGGCTATTCCATTATTATTGGAAGGCAAAGATGTCCTGATGAGAGCCAGAACAGGCTCTGGCAAAACTGCAGCATTCACAATACCAGTTATACAAAAAATATTAAACCTTAAAAATACAAGTGTACACCAGTGTACAAGAGCACTTATATTATCTCCTAGCAAGGAGTTATGTGGACAGGCAAGTATAGTTATATTAGTTTATCAAATTACATTTTAAAAACCTATTTACTCACAAATATTAATTACTCAAATTATTATTAAGTAGGAATAAAATCTCTTGATAATATATAATGTAAAATTCTATAGTATTATTTATATTCTAGATAGCCTCGGTCATAAGTCATTTGACATTGAAATGTGCAAGAGAAGTGCGTTATATAGATATTTCATCAAATGGGGACATGCAGATACAGAAGTCATTGCTTGCTGACAAACCAGACATAATAGTTTCTACACCATCAAGAGTGTTGGCACACTTAAAAGCAAACAACTTGAGATTGAAGGAAGATATTGCCATGTTGGTGGTGGATGAGGCAGATTTAGTGTTTTCTTTTGGCTATGAAGATGAAATCAAGGAACTTTTGGGGTAAGTTCTTAATTAACTTAAACATATTGTACTGGCTTTGTAAATCATATTCTTATACTTTCAGGTATTTTTCTTTTATATTATAAAATGTGTACAATAACATTGGATGTCATATTTTTGTTGCAGTCATTTACCAAAAATATATCAAGCCATTCTAGCCTCAGCAACTTTATCAGATGATGTTTTAAGTCTCAAGAAGATAGTCCTTAGAAATCCAGTTACCCTCAAACTGGAAGAACCAGATCTTGCTCCATCATCACAACTGCAGCATTATCATTTGTTTGCAGAGGAAGACGATAAAGCTGCTATATTGTATGCTCTGTTGAAATTGAATCTTATTAGAGGAAAGACTATAATATTTGTGAGGACAGTTGACAGATGTTATAAGTGAGTTATTGTGATTATTTAAGATCTTTTAAAGTTAAATTAGAAATGTTATATAAATGTAATACAACATGAATGTAGACAGTAACATAAATGCATCATACAATTAAAAATTAAAGTATTTTATAATCTTTTTTGACTTATGACAGACAGAGCTATAACACAGGTTTATTTAAGGGTTGCTGTCTCTCTGTGATTATATTAAATATGGTATTAATTATTTTAGTACATAAATTAATAAGTCATGAGAAACCACTTTTTCTCAATATAAATTTAACAATAAATACACAAAATTGAGAGAATTTTGTATTCCACAAGCTTTAAAATTGCACAACCTATGTCATGGTTGGTCCCCAGCAATATTAAAGTTTTATCCTGGTCTATTCTAAGCGACTCCAAGTTCAAAGTAATTTAACAAGATGGGGGCTTAAGCAATCAAATAAAATTATTAGAAATTATATAAATAACAGTTAACAACATATAACAACTATAAAACCATTTGGAAAGATTGTAAAACATTCATTTATGCCATGAAATTCAATATATTTTGATTGAATCTGAAAACAAATAGTAGATAATTAGCTAGTAGTAGTTGCTGATATAACATATGTAAATAGGATAAAACCAGTTTATTTAATTATAGAAAATATTTATGCAGAACTATATTTTCTAGATTAAAACTCTACTTGGAGCAGTTTAAGATCGGATCATGCGTGTTGAACTCGGAACTGCCGGCGGCGGTGAGGTGTCTGTCCGTGGAGCAGTTTAATCGGGGACGTTATCAGATCATAGTAGCCTCGGACGAGAAGGCCTTGGAACAGCCCGATGGAGGGATGCTGGCGGGCGAGGAGATCGGAAAAAAGAAAAGGGTAAGGCATATGAAAAGGTAATTATATAGTCTGTGATTTATAGATGTCTAGCTAACGACATCGACATAGCTCTCGCTGGTGATTACAAGTGTGCGTTGGTCACGCATAAGCCACTGCACCACACAATAAAATACGAAACTCTTCTTCAAATTTGTTCTTTGACTACATTTAAAATTGGTTTTTGTGTTAGTCACATTTGATTGAGAGTTGTATCTATTGAAAAAGTATCTTGTTTGTGGAGTCGGGCAATATAACCACAAAGGCAGACTCTATCCTGCGTGACATGCGACAAAAAATCAGAAAAGTTCAATACACAAAATACGAAAATCTATCATTAATTAAGAGATACATAATGGTTGGCCAATACTTGATAAAATATATGGAAATACAGATGGTCTCTCGTTATTATTTGATTATATGTAAAAATAACAGACAATGATATACCCGGTCTAACCTGTGTATCAAATCTTTATGTTCCAGCAAAAATCAAAGCGCAAAAAAGATAGAGAGTCCGGTGTGTCGAGGGGTATCGACTTCCAGCACGTGTCTAACGTCATCAACTTTGACTTCCCGCTCGATGTGACGGCCTACGTCCACCGCGCGGGTCGTACGGCGCGAGCACATTCACAGGTACCAATACGCACTCCATGCATACTCGAAAGGTACCATTCGTACACAATGTATACTCGAAAACCATTCGTACTCAATGTATACTCGAAAGGTATCATTCGCTCTCAATGTATCTTTATTCAGGGGTCCGTGCTATCATTTGTCTCCATTCGAGAGAAGCCGCTCATGGATGCCGTGGAAGAACATTTGTCAAAAGGTTTAAATGGACAGAAAGTTTTACAGTAAGTTTTTAATTGGTTTGATTCAGTAATTTTCTCTGGCGTTATAAAATTATTATTATTACGGCATTACATGTAATGAACACACAAAAGTATTGCTATCAAAACAAGTATCGATTACGGGTATTGATATAGCAGTATTTAAAGTAGTCAATTAAAGTTGTTTTAAACAAGAAGTAAGAATGTTATTGGATTATCACCGCGATTATGACTATGTTTCATCATCTTCAGAGTACGATGAAGTTTTAAGACAAATTGAGCGCTTCATAAAAAAAGTAGTAAATAGAGAGTTCAAGTTATCTCGATAATAATAACCAACCAACCCCAGGAAGTACTCGTTCCTGTTAGATGAGGTGGAGGGCTTCCGGTACCGCGCCCGGGACGCCTGGCGCGCCGTCACACGCGTCAGCGTGAGGGAGGCCAGGCTGCACGAGATACGACGGGAACTACTCAACTGCAAGAGGCTGCAGGTGAGGGATAGGGGCGGTGAAACCGGGGGAAGTGCTGCAACCGTTACACCGAATGATGACACCCATCGAACATAACATATTGATGAACGACTAATCTTCTCTCTGAATGTTCCCCTCGTGGCTTTCCCCCCCGGCCGTGGCTGCAAAGGTCTAATGCGTATCGTGTCGCCAGGGCTACTTCGAGGACAACCCTGGTGACCTGGCGGCGCTCCGCCGCGACCGCGCGCTGCACACCGTGCGCCTCCAGCCGCAGCTGGCGCATGTGCCGGAGTACCTACTACCGGCCGCGCTGAGGGCCACAGACGCTGAGGCAGAGCCCGAAGCGGAGCCCACGGCGGTCGAGGCGCCGCCAGGGAAGAGAAAGCGCCCAGGAAATTTCGGAAGCGCCAAAAGACATAAATATCAGGTGAGGAAAATGATGCCCACAGTGACTTATTATATAAATCGATTAGTTATTTCCCAATATTTTCTTTCGATAAATTCTCGTCTGTTCCCAGGCGCGACGCCGCGATCCTCTCAAGAGCTTCGAAGTGAAGACTTCGAGTACTCCTCAGGCGGACACGTAGCACTCTGTTAGTATCGGACCGATGTGTTTGTTATCTTTGTAATCAAATGTATTTTATATATTTTGACGAATAAAGAGTGTCCGAAGGTTCATTTTTATAACCGGTGCGAGGACGACAGTGCCGGTATTTAGTACGCTAAGAATGACACGTTTATATATTATTTGTGCAGAATATAATGTTATATTTATCTATTTATCTTTCATTGTATTATTAGTTTAATTGTGTTTTTGCTTATATGACATGACAGGAAATATTTAAGACTGCATATTATAATTTTCGGATTTCAGTCTGAGAATCTGTTTCGATAGTCACGTAGAATAAAAAACGAAACAAATATCTTTAAATTATTCGGATGAGGCCCTTGGTATTGCTACTGATAATTCTAATAACTGCCCTAGGATACATCAATGGGTTGACCATTTGTTTAACATTTTTGACAAACAGTACAAATAATGTTCGTCTTATATAATTTAAACATATTAGTTTTGTTCTACTCCATTTCTAATGCTCCCATTTCTTTATACGATTTAGCCACACTATTTGATCGATGAGAGAAAAGCACGCTTGGTGAATTTAAAGCCAAATAGTGAACCATATAATTTATTACGTAATTTGGCTGCCATTTATCGCTCGTGAAGCGTATCAGTGTGCTTTCTATTCAGAGATGAATTGCGAAATACATATCTGTCTACACAATCATAACATTTATTTATATCAAATAAAATTTACATATAACTTTCACCACTACTAATAGGATACCTTATTGTTTTAATATCAAAGGACTGCGCAGTAACGCTAGTCCTAAACTACCAAAAATTATACGCACGACGTGTCCCGAATCGGGACAGTCGCAGGCTAGCTCGTCCCGGCCGCAGTGCAGTGGCCGGAGCCGCCCGGGGCAACCGCCGCCTTGATCACGGTACTCCCTGCGCAAGGTTAGTATGTCATATTGCCGCCCGCCCCGGTCTATATACCACGGTGCCGACATCTTGCCACCGTGATCTAGTGGCGAAGCAGTGACATCTGTTAGCAGATTGCGAAATCACTAATTACGTGACATCAGGCAGGCTGCGTTCGAAAAGGTTTTTCGAAAAAAGTTTTCTTTTTATATTTTTTGTCCTATAGGTTTGTGAATATAATTTTTGGACAGGCGATTGATTATTGTAGCATATTTGAAAATACTATCTTGTAGGCATTTTATTATTGTATAAAGTCAATTATTAAAATAAAAATTATCTGTATTCTGAAAGGGTTTTTTTCAATAGCGAAAATGTCACCCCTATGATTGATTACAAATTGATCAAGTATAAAATTATTAAAATAACTTAATGACGCATTTAAAATATGAAGTTTTCGGTACGTATTGCTACAAAATCAAACTTAATGTAATGAAACCAATAACTGCAACGGCTAGAAGGTTTCCATATCTTTAATTACTTAAAAAATAAAATTTCATTATTGTAGTTTTTGATGTTTAAAAACGATTATATCAGTTCCTCGCACATGTTCTACAATATCTTTAACTAGCATCATCCATTTGGCTTCTTTGTAAAGGATGTATGCCCGTCCAGGTCCTACTAAAACTTTGGAAATATTCGTAAACTTTACTTAATTGTTACAAGTACCTCACATGGTCTACTACTTCTAAATACTTTAAATCAGACATTCGTATTTTTTTTCGGAATTCTCTAAACAAATAAATATTCAGGTAATTGTTACCATATCAAATGAATTAAGTGTGTAGTTTGGATTTTGAAATGTCTTTCCTAAATAGATTTTTTTTATACATATGTAACGAAATCATCTGCATACTGGGAAATACGAACACTAATTCACATATTTCTCAAGTAATAATGTTAATTGGAGAGAGTGGATCTCCTTGACTAAGATAAGCCCGTAGCTTTGCCCTAATACCTACATAATTATTGTATGTAGCTGGTACACGTTGTAGCTCTAATTATTAAATTATCAAAATTATCAATTTTTGTTAAAAACTGTCCAATTAAATTATTAGATCATCATAAATTAAATGACCTCAAAAATATAACCATTTTTAAAACAGTTCCCTGAAAAAGAGATGTAGATTCTTTTGATTCACTTCAACCTCCATATGACCTGGTCGAACGAGTTCGTTAGCAACTTTCTTCAATTGGGTGACTTTTCATCTTTGAACTTTTAGACTACCTCCCCTTTAAGAGACTGATGCAACGACTCAGAGTGAACCACTCTTTGGGTAATACCTTCCCAGCATCAGTTCCGACTGGAAGACTGTCGGAAATATTTATTTTATTTTAGCTTTGAGCAGGGTAAATTGGTTTAAATTATTAATTGATGACTGTAGTAGAGGGTAAACAGAATTTTCAGACAACATTTCAAATCAGCCATTATCTCTCTAAGCTTATTTTTTTTATACAAACAAATCTTACTTAAAGATATGTGATCACTACCACAATTGACACAAGAAAACTCAATATTGTCGGTTTGTAAAGAATGCAAACTAGTACATTTAATATTTTTCTTAAGACAACCTTCTTCGTTCGCGCAGTCTAGTTCGTTCTCTTTTCCTATCAGCTCCTCACTTTCAATACAAATATCTTCAGAATCGTTCGATGTTATTCACATGACGTACTACAATAAAAAAGCAAGGGAGATAGACATTCCGACATTTCACTAGTTTATCATCAGCTATGGTAACAAGAGCCATGCAACCGTGTAGGTATTACAGTGTAGTAAACTGCTTAATGTTGTGATAACGAATATAATTTAAAATAAAGAGCGGTTAAACTATATCACAAACACGACCTCCCGAGCTACTACCGCCAGGGTACTCCATATCAACCACTAATTATAATGTAAAAATAAAATTGTGTTTTGTAACAGATTACGATTTATTGAAAACTTCAAACTTGTCAGATTGATTTAGAATTTCTTCTCTTTCTCGTCGTTTCTCTGATGATAGTTCTCGAGTCGCTGAAGGCTTTTCTAAGCGTGAGGGCTCGTAGCTGAGCTGACTCTGAAGGCGTTTGCAAAGAAGATACCGGGCGATTCAAATAGTAACCGTATGCACCCATCTCGCGACGTTGCCACGGGCTTCTCGTTATCCTGAAACGTTTTAAAATGCTTATTTATTTTTTATTATTTCAATCCAAATTAAATATAATTTATGAATAGTTGCAACAACTTAGTATTGCCTACTGCTTGAACGAGAGACTGATTTATAAAATTTTTACCTTGGTACAGAGTGTAAAATAGTAACGTTCCAAGAAATCAAACCATCGTATCTGTACAAAATTCCCCTTGTCCACTCGTTGGAATTCTTAGTAAGTTTTTATATAAGTCAGACAATAAATCCTTTTACCGATTATATATCGGTATTTATTTTATTTATTTTATTTATATATTTTAAAGGGAAACAAACAATTGAATTGAATAAAGCTCATTAGTATCTAAATCTATATTACTTTGAAAAATATTTTTCTAAGCCGTCACCGCAAAAACATCTACCAAAACCACATTCATAGAGTTTTCTCTTTAAAACTCCCAACACCGATTTACGTCGTCGTATTTATATTTAATCTATACTATTGGACGCGTTCTTTAAAAATGGCTACCATATCCGCCTAACTAGCGCCCCCTGCTCACCATATCATGAGTGGTGGCGCGCTGCGGTCGGCCCGCGCGTGCGCGAACAGCGCTGCCGGCACCACCGACCACAACCACACCGCCCACTGCTGCATGAAGTAGCGCCCTTCCATCTCCTCCTCGGACAGCATACCATCCTCCTGCGGATCATAATGCTCATTATTTTTGGCACAACAACATAATAGTGGTATAATTTCAAATTTCCTTAGCCTATTACGAGTATAACGAAGAGAGATAGACAGTTTTATGTAAATGTATCTCCATTGTCATGTGTCAATTCCTGTCTCGTTATTTCCTATTAATTTATTTAGGTTGGGACGTAATTTCAAAATGTACATGATGCCATTAAAATCATATTGATTTATGTTCGATGAACATGATACTATTAAAATCATTGATTCATGTCCGATTATATGACATAACACTGAAGTATAATGCATTATTTTCAATTTTGCCGTCTTGTTTTGGAAGAGCAAATCTAAATATGGCTCAGGATATTCTAAATGTTATTAAGTCAGTTCCTAATCTATACCTATCTATAGCTAAAAGGTATAACTTGATATTATGTAACGTTGAAAGGTTGGGTTAAACATTTTTATTTAAACAGAGTAGATTAACAACTTACTGGTTCATAGCAGTATTCTATGACGAATTTTAAGAAGTTAACGGTAACGACCCAGAAGTGTATGCTGTATATAACCATCCATAAAAACAGTAGATACTGGAAATACGAAAATCAGTTCTAATAAATTTAATTAATTACAACTTTATTAAAGTAATAGACCCACTTGTAACATGACTTCCCAAAGTGGCACTCGTCTGAACATAAACCTTCGGAATAGAGCTGATACGAGGCAATGCGCGAGCGCAGCCGCCCCTGCCGTCCATAGGAATGTGGGTATCGCTGAGAGACCACCTTCGCCACACTTAGCGCGACTAAACATCTGGAATGAAACGAAACATTTCAATAATAGATTACAGAAAATTCATATATTAAGGAAATATGTTCTAATAATATTGTCCTAATCGAGCGACAAAGCAAAATAATTTTCTACTTTTACTCATTTACCCGTAAACAAGTTTGCTTATGGACTCAAAACTTGGTAAACTAAAACTGGGAGATGATTTAACATTGATGGAGACATTTTATTCTCAGCGTACTGATGACGAATTAAATAATTATACTAATCATAAAACATTGTACTATAATATTATATTTAGTAAACTCTTACCTCGATACTCTCCATTCTTAAAAACCCAAGTATATTTGAGTACCACATTTTAATGTTTTTAATAGTACTAAGTAAAGGGCGAAACTTAAATTTAGTAAAAATTAAAGATACAGTTTATTTGTCAGCTCATGTTTATTTACTTACGGAGTTACTGCCAACATTAAGTGACCATTTTAAGAGATGTCACTTTTGATAACTAAAAGTCAAAATAATATATTATTTAAAAAGATTATATACATACATATTAGTTTCTGTTAAATATACTTTTAAGTAGCGAGTAAATCCTGAACATTAGACATTTGAATTTCATAATTTCCAAATAAATACATTTCTTGTTTCAGGTAGGTAGGTAACAAAAACAAACGGGGTACCTATTTCTACCTATCGAAACTTAGCACCAGAAAGAATTGAAGAAATTTTTTTATTAATCAAAATCTAGCCATAGAGGAAAGATATCAATAACTTCTCCTTGTCTCTAACAGATCATTTCATGTAGTAGATCTCCACTTCAAATATTTGTCAATTGTGTCTCATCACACAACAAGTACTTTACAATTGCCTTTACGTTGTTATTGAAGATTGGAATACAGGAGTATTAAATAAAACGCCGTCGTAAGATTCACAATATATTATGTGTCGTGGCACCACCAGGGCTGGTGTTCAGAGTGGGCACTTCGACTGGGTTGTGCAAGAAGAACACTCCCCGGTGTTCGATGAACCGCGGCACGTACACCGAGTCTCCTGCTAAACATATCGTTGTTAATCTTCTTTAGGTATTGTTAATACACACTACCGGATAGCTCCATCGAGTTAAGATATTAATATTAAAACTGATTTAGTTCAAATAGTTAAGTCGAATAAATGATTTCGTACAAATAAAGAAACAAACATATGTGTTGTGTATGTATACGATGCATAAAACGCATATTTATGCAATAAACGTTTAGCCATGTTGAAGCTTATTTAAATTTTCAATAAACAGACTGAAAAAATATTGAATCTGAACTTAAATGACTCGAGTCAGGAAATATTTGGCTATTTATTACCAATAGCACAGATTGCCTGGTTCCACGCTTATTTTGCGATGTAGTTTTGAAAATAATATATATATGAATACTCAGTTATTTATAACCCTCTCAAAAATATATTAAAGCTAACTAGTGAGTTATTCTTTAACCCAAAGGCAAATACTTATAACGAACAATATTTTTGATATAGTACACTCTTTTATCTGCTAATTCATAACATACAACATGGCTTTCAAATAAGTACAAATAGGTTAATCAAGTCGAATACCACCGACCGCAATATAAGATCTGAGTTTCGCAATCGCTTCAACCGTGGTGTCGCTGGACAGGCCGAGGAGGCGCGCACGCGCCGGCGCTCCCGAGCCCACGGATAGCCGCTCAGAGGCGCTCTCACTCTAGACACAACTTACACTATACAGTCGCTCAGGGAGGTTTGGAAATAGTCTACATCAGCATAAAGCGTCCATACCCTCATGGCAAACCCTATATTACTAATTACCTACATAACTGATGACACATACATGGTAAATTACATATTAAGTTTGAGGTGTAAGTACGTATTTTCAAAAGAGAAAACAAAACTGAATTAGGATATTATTATAATTCAATAACACTACATTGACAACGGCTAATTTAAAATAAAGTTAAATCTTATTTTTGTAGCAGGTATTTTTCCTTAAATGAAGTAACATTAAAAATATTATTCTAATAGATATTGTAAGCAAAAATTGGCTTATTATTCAAATTTAAAAACTGTATGCCAGAAGCTGCTAAGCTACATACAGGATAAACAAAAACCATTGTATAAATATAATTATATACCTAATAAGCATTTGAATACCAAATGTGAAAAGCATTGTAGTAGGTTCTTACGTATGCGCATCAGATGTTAACGGAGCGGCGGAGTAGCCTCTCAGCCTCTGATGCACCGCTCCCACGAAGCTGTTCACTTTCTCCATGGTGGTGTTCACGCCGCGAGCTGCGCGCTCGTGGAGCTCTGATTGCCTGTACCGTATGTACATTATCAAGAGATTGTTTATTTTTTGTTTATATTTGTATTTTACATACAATATTATATATTCCAAACATTTTTTTGTTTAATATTCGATATACAAATCATCATCCGCTGTCCACTTTACCAACCACTGTTCCAGATAGGGCATGTTGAATCGCTGACAGTAGTGCTTCCTCACGTAGTCGGCGTAACACAGGGAGAGGAACCAACACACGGTGATATGGATCTGAGGCTGTTGCTGTTTGAGGAAACGGGTCAATGGCCCGAGAGGTACCATCTCCGTTTGACCTAGGAGACCAGCTGTGGTCATCTCTAGTAGCATGCTGGGGCTCTAGCGCAAAGGGTGAAATCATGTTATAAAAATACATTTTAATAAGACAGATTATTAAGGAATCTGAAAAAAAAATTGCTCTCTTTTAAGTAAGTTCAGTAAGATTTGTAGAAGTCGAATGTTACTTACGTCTTTAATAAGAGTATCCAGATAATACTGAAAGAAGCGCATTGAGCACACCCAGAGGTGAATCATCAAGGCCAGCATTCCGAGGACCATTGATGACTGACAAAACCATAGATGATATTTAAACTAGATTAGTTCCTGCGACTACGATGAAAAATACTCTTCCATAAACTCTTAAAACTATAATAGTTTTGTTGCTATATGACAATGAGATGACTTTGGTTTGTGCCGTGAGATCTATCATAAAATTGTTTTATATCTGCTTAGGGACGTAAAATACTAAATGATTTATTTAAATACTAAAATTTTACATAAAAGCAATAAATAATTAATATTTCAAATGTCAAAACACACTTCACGGTAAGAGTTATTAATGATATAGGATGACGTCATCAAAACTTCTTATCAAAAATTAAAACATCATTAAGGTAATATTACTTATTAGGACGTATTCGACAGTATGTAATATTGCTATAGGAGTTTATGGTAGGCCTGCTGAACTATTAATAAAAGTATATAAATTGGATTACATATTAAAACATTTTAAAGGTGAATTTAGTTAATATTCATTCATTACTGGTTTCAAGAGCCGAAAGTCGAAAGAAACAATACATAAGTTTTGCTTAATAAATAAAATTATATATCTATAGAGATATTGTTCTAATGTATTACCACGAGAGTCTTCTCCAGTAGCGACACATGTGCGTGGTCGCCAGCTATGAATACGGTCGCCTGAAGCTCGTTGTAGAGGAACAGCGCGGCGGCGCTCGCAAACACCGCCGTGGGACCCATCCCCCACACATCCCCGTTGCAGCTCAGCCATCGAGCGATCGACTCTAACTGGGATTCGTATAGATTCTGCAACAAGAACTTGGAACTTAACTTTTCCAATAAAACAACTTAATACCGTTCCATCTGTTCCATTTCCGAACAAGGGTTTGTTGTTAGGTATAAACACATTTTACTCACGCAGTGTGTATTGAAGCTTACAGTTTTTCCCGCCATGCATGCGCCGGTGGCAAATGCCAATTGTTTCTTGTTTTAACATTTTCTCTTCAGTTTCTACTGACACATCTCGGCAGTCTCACAGTTTAATAATTTTGCTTTCTTTTCAAAGGTTACTCGTTCATTTTCAATGTTGACAATTAGTGTCAGAAAATAAGGCAAAACTAGACGGCATTTATTATGAAAACTTTTTAGCAAAAATATATTAAAAAATATAAAAATTAAATAGGCCGTTTTGATAATTTTAACAGGAAGAACGCTATTCTATTTAGTGTATTAATATTTAGTGTATTGTAAGGCAGAGCCAATAGTGGTACGATATTTAAAAAAAAAACTATATTAAGGTAATTTTTTTGGAGAAGAAGAATATCAATACAAGAACGATATGTTCAATATTTCGTTTGTAATTTATACTAATAATAAGTGTGAAGGAAAATAAAAAGTTTTTATAAACAAATGACCAGATGGACCTGCAATGGCTGACGCAGGCCGCATCTACTCATTTGAGATTTATTCACAACACTCAATACAGGACATTGAACTACACACTGGAACATTATTATTAATTATTTACCATAAACATTAAATATAATTAATATTATTCTTTTAAATGAATATAAAAAACTGTAATCATATAAAATAACAGACAAAATAAACTTTAAATGACGTCGTCAACGGTGGGTATATGAGCTACGTTTTTCTTACTTTATATAAAAACACTTAACTACATACTAATACTAACATTGAAACGGTTACTTGTACTAGTTATATAGATTTAAGTTATAAAATATTAATATGGATTATCCAAATACACAGACAGACCACAGATATATTTGTGTTGCATATAAAGATAAATAGAATAATCATGGCCTAAGAATAAGTTTAAAATGTTTTTTTTTATTTGCCTGATTTATGTGAGCTTATTTTAACTTTGACATCAAGGAATTCGAGAATATCTTGAATTAATAAATCAATTTCTAACTGAGTCATGCTAGAGTTTAAGGTTGAGTATTGCATCACAAAATAATCTTAGTTAATAAATAGTTAAACACGTAAGCAGTAACATTCTGAGGAAGTGAACATCATACGAAGTAACATCTAACAGTTAATACTGTTTTCCTAAATAACTACTTACTTTTTAAAATTCTAACATCAATATAACACGTCTTACAAGAAATATCTTTAAGTACATCATCAGTTTGAGCTCTGATTTGATATTATAAGTAATATATTTTATATATTTACATAAAATTCGTGTTATCATTTCTGCATTCATTGCCCGGGAATGAAGAAATGACACACCGCATATATAATATAAGTTAAGGAAATATATAATGTTAAGGAAATATTAAATATACATCATTTTAAGGAAATATTATCAAATAAACTTTAAAAGCTGATTAAATATGGATTTTCCTAATAGTCTTAATATGAAACAAAATTTTAAAGTTAGCAATTATAGTCTGACCAGCATTTACTTTATGTACATTTAAAATCTATGTACAACACGTACATTTAAAATCTATGTACAACACGTACATTTAAAATCTATGTACAACTACGCTTTCGTTGTTCACTAATAAACACATTAAAGTTTCTTTCACCTATGCTTTAAAATCTAAAACCTAGGACATCTAAAACCTAGGACACACGTCTCTAAATACCTACTTAGTTAATCATACCTTATATTACATATAGCGAAACAAAACTTTTTTATTGAAATATATTTCTTAAAACTTATAATAAGCCCTCATATTTAAAACCCGCACGACTCTAAATTCATACTTTATTTGTTAATTATTAGGTATAATATCTAATACATATAAGTTTTGTTTTTATAATTATATAGTTTAGGAAAATTACCTACCAGTACATTAGAATATTATTTATAACATAAGTCTTAAAACATCAATGTCGCTACATCGGTTTAGTATTTGTTTATTTCATTGCTATATATTTGTTATATTGCTAAAGACCACTACTATAACCATTGGTCCTAAGATTTCTTAATTTTGTTATAACACAGCGTAATATAGACTTCAACATCTAGTGATAAAAAACAGTGTAACTCTAGAAGTATCTAGGACGTTCTCGAGGCGTCTACACGAGCCACTCGACGGCGTGAGGGCGCGGTCACAGGCCGCGGGGCGCCGGCAGCGGCACCGGGCTCTCCACTGGACGCTTCATTGTTCTTATACGCTGTGGCATTTGGGCTCAGAGTTAAATTCTTTATAGTAAGATGATAAATAAAAGAGAAAGCTGTTAATCAGTGGAAACTTACTTTTAGTAAAGAAAACTTTAGTTTTAGTAAAGAAAACTTATAGAAAAATAACAAAATAAATGTATTCGATTTGACTTGATTGGATTTTTTTAAATAATCTCTCTTAAATAATTCAACACATACGGTAAGGAAACTGCCGGGCGTAATGATGAACTTATAGACGATATAGAGTGGTATACAGGACACAGTTGTGGCGGTCATGGCCCAGCCTACGCGAATGGACCAGCGTGGGTATTCGTACTCGCCACCCAGCATCTCCTCGTGTGCCAGGACCGAGAAGACAAACAACACCAGCAGGAACACCGGACTGTTGAGGAATGGAGTCGCAATAGACCCGGTACAGCCTCATGTTATGGATTTAAAGTAAGGGTGGCATTACAATTCAAGTTTTATAAGACTTTTATTTATTTATTTATTTAAATCTTTTCCACTTTGAATTATTCTCAGTGATCACTTGTGTACGTCAAATAGAGGTGTCAGGAGGGCCTATTTTGATACCATACTTATCGAAATAAGCCCTTCTGCAAGAACACCTCTGAACTTAAAGTTAAAATGACTCGTGTTCCAAACGCGCCCTGGTCTGAGAAGAACCACACAACAAACTCAACCGGGTGTTTTTTTTATTGTGATCACTGTTTCACAAATGTCAATATAAGTAAAATGAGCAATTTACGAACAACTAGAACCATGGCAATCAATTCACTGTCTTTGGTCTTGTATATACCTGATATAAGACCAACAAGCCCTCCAGAACCATCCTGGCGAGTGTCCTAGCATGCTGCAGACGTCTTCCGAGAACCTCCCCACTCCGTACACCCAGCACACTCCCGCCGCCTCCGCGAACACCACGAACAGGATTGCTAGTCCCGGACCGTACACGTTCAGCAGATCTACCAGATACACTCCTCCCTGAGGAGTATTGGGTCTATCATTAATAGATACTAACAGCTTAATAAGAAAAAAATACCCAATTGTTTCATTAATATAAGATTAAATTGTACCCAAAGTTTGATCGATATATAATATTTCATAAAACCTGCTTGCTATGTACATGCCAAGGGCTATATATAATATTTTTTCCTTTTTAAAAAAAAAACAACTCTGGTTTAGAGAATAAGTACCAGACATAAAATACACCGAGACTTGGAAAAAAAATGTGGGTAATTAATATAAGGAATCCCTCTTGCGGGAATCCATCTTTGATTTAGCAGACCGGATAATTAACTACTGGACTAATAGTCCACCATACTTAGCTAGTTGCTGTATGGAACTTCGTCCGAGTGGACTGCAGGAAATAATATTCTAATACAAGCACCTGAGTTCCAGATATAAGCGATTTCCTAATATAATAGATATAATATATATAATGTAGAATAATTTGATAAAGTTTGTAAATAAATTGCATTGGTTTGAAATTAATTATAAAATTATTCAATTAAAATGTTAATCGTTATTTTAAAAATTACTGATTTCATGTAAATAGGAAATTATGAATAGTAGACAGACAATGCTACTCTATCCGTCTTACCAATTTTGACAGCATGCAATAACGTAACACTAGTCAATATTCTTAGAATATCTGTCAAAATAATTAAGTTAATCCGGTAGTTAAAAGTTAGAAGAAGAAAAGTGTCCCAGTGAAGTAGAGTCGAGGCAGTTGCGTAAAACAAAGCGCCTACTATATGCGGTACCTCGTTTGCCCGGTCATTCCCCTAAGTGTCGATGAATAATGCAGCGGAATATATTTGCACCCAGATAACAGTTATTTATCGGATACATTTAATACTCTTTCAAGGTACCAGGATTATGCTTGGCATTTAATTTGGAAATGACTTGACGTTAGTTTATTTTAATGTCTTTGACCGATTTTGTAACTAATATTTACTGTTAGAATAGAAGCTGTTTTTTCTTATAAAGAGATAATATGAAAGCGATAAATTCAGTCATAAAATGTTTGATGTATGTAAAATGTATTCACGCAGTTCTGCCGCGTCATAAGTAACAGCCTAACGGCCTTACTGACCGCCAGAAAGAATAGAGATAAGGTTTTTACGTTCAAAAACCTTCCTAAAAAAGCGTATGTTCGAAGGTTTTAGACAATGTTATTTTAAGTTACAAAATATTTGTTTATTAACTAGTCTCTTTGCCACCAATCCACTCTGGAGAAATATAATATTGAACTAAAAGTAAATATAAGACTGCTTTTGAACCTGAAAAAGAGCCATATTCCATAATAAATATAAAAATAAATAAATAACGAACTAACAATAACGCCGTATTTAATTTTGTATTAATTTTATCTCGTTATTAATATATTTAATTCCTGTAGTAGTAGATAGATGGGATTTTGTAAGCCGTGGTAAGTCGAGTCTATTCATCTAACCAATAATATGTGGATGTGGCATTTCTAAAAATACTAATTGGGAGACAAATATTTTGCGAATAGTTTATGAGGCAAGTACTCACATAAGTTGTGGTGGGAAGCGCGCAGATGTATATGAAGAGCAGCAAAAAGGCCACGAACACCTCTCGGTGACGGCCGAGCGCGCGCGGGTACTCGTCGCAGAGCGCAGTCGTCACCGCCTCCAGTCCTATACGTGATGGAGACTTTTCATGTTTTTTTGTGTTCATTGTGACTAAAGTGACTAAATAATGTTATTAATAAAATGACGTTATCAAGGGACCTCCGAAAGTGCTATCCAATCCAAGAGTGATAAGCATAAGGAAGAAGATGATTGCCCAGAAGACGGAGCCGGTCATGGTGGCGATGGCCTCAGGGTACACGATAAACACGAGTCCCGGACCTTCGAGCCCCACTTCTTCGATACTCTTGTTCTGAACATGCGCCATATAACTGATATCCAAACAATCAATATATTAGTGCAAAATATTATCTAGAAAAAGAAAGAAATGGTAAAAAACACATGATTTAGAAAAAGGAAATTCATCTATTTGGCACATAAACCAGATTTGGTAGAATATAGTTTTAGTAACTAACAAGAAAAACTTAGTTTTCACATATTACATTAAGAACAGTACATTAACCTAAAATTTACCCTAAAACAGAAAAGATGACAAATCCCGCGAGGAAGCTGGTGAGGCAGTTAATGGAAGAGGTGATGAGCGCATCGCGATAACAATTGTTGTTGAACTTATTATAGCTGGATAATGCTAGCAGAGTCCCGAAGCCCGGTCCCAAAGAAAAGAAGATCTGGGACGCTGCGTCCACCCACACCTGTATAAAGACTTGAATTATTTATTTGGAAGGTTATATCAATTAAAATTTAAATTGTTTGTGCTGATTTGACTTCTGAAATGATCAGTAAAACGTTTATCCTGTAAGGAATTGGCATACCTTAGTGTTTTGAAGCTTATGCCATTCCGGTGTGAGGTAATATCGGATGCCTTCAGTGGCACCTGGCAAGGTGACTCCTCGCGCTAGCAGAATTAACAGCACTACATACGGTGCTAATGCAGTTACCCACACCACCTGTTATTTTTTTCTTTATATCAGCAATGTCTTAAAATATGTACATATATACTATGTGACAATTTTCTGACAAATGTTAATATATTTTTCTTATGTATTTAAGGATGTATAGGATAGTATATATTTTTTCTATTATGAAACCTAAAATCTTACCTTCCCTGCACTTCTAACACCCTTCCATAAAGAAAAGTAGACTAACACGAAGACACCGAACACGCAAAGCGCTAGAGATGGTTTGATAGGTCCCATATCGTCCAGACCGTTTGAACGCTGCTGCTCCAATACGTTACGCCTGTATAAAAAAAATATAAAGAAGGTCTGATAAATACCAATTCCATTGCATTTGTGCAATTATTTTCGACTATTCATTTAAAATAAAATTATAATCACTTACTCGAAGAACTCTTTAGCTGGCGTTGTCGCATTTGGATTAATTTGCGGAGACGTTACTGGCATGCAAAGAGGTGTATTCCACTCGTTGTCACAACTAGTCCAGGGTAACACGGAGTTGATGGAAGCGAGGGACGCCACGAGGTAGTAGACCGCCCAGCCGATGATGGTGTTGTAGTACATTCCCATGTAGATGTCTATCATGCATATTGCGTAGCCTACACCTGTATTAAAAAAAAATAAAAGACGCTGAAGTGTTGATACTAATATTAATAAAGTAAAATTATTGAATAAACTAAACTACAGATGTAATCAAAAAATATACCTACATCGAGTAAGGAAAAGTTGAAAGGGGTAAGTTGTTTAGTGACCCATTCCTTCAAGTAATAGCCAATTCAATGATTTTAAACAAAGGCATAAAGGGAAGACGGTTTCCGATCCCTTTTAAGGAGCTAGGTTGTGCCAATGAACCGAATTAAACCGTTTAATAATAAAATATGCTTTACAATATCATCAAACACTTAAAATCTAATTAGTGTTCTGAATTGGGCAATTCCCGCCTCTCAAACTTGTAGCAAAGTTGTCGCCATATTTGATAGAATCAGTGACATCTGCCGGCGCAGTATCAACGCGCTCCTTAATTAGTTTAGATGCGATAAGATTTATCTCAAATGACAGATCTGTGCGACTTGAAAATCGAATTTGCTCGCTGCAAATATTGTTATTTGCTACATTCTATTATGAAGTGTAGAAAGTATCAAAACACAAATTTTCAAACTTAACTTAACTTTTTAGGTGTACCTTTGAAGATTTTTTAAAATACCTGTTTAAATATACGTAAGAAATTGTATATACGAATGTTATATTATATTTTTGTACACCACAATAATACAAACTGTCAACACGATAGCAATTTTGAGAGATTACATAAAGATATCTATGTTTTATTCTATAAAAAAATTGTAAAAAAGTGTATAAATATATAGAAATTGTAAGTATATTTGAATATATCCAAGTCCGTAATAAGGAGCGATTGCGGATATTCGGATTGCTGTTGATAAGCGAGTGCGGGGGAAATGAGGTATGGCGTTCAGATAAGGTCCTATGACATATTATCATAGAATTGTTTTCGTAAGTTTTATCATAAATATATACATATATTCGATGGCCAATAATTTTTCAGATTTATCATTTTATTTATATATATATTCATATATTAATATTAATAAAAAGGTAATTATTGTTTTTATATTTATAATTTGTAAGCAAAAAGACGACTGACCTTTTCATTTTATTTCAAAAGTGTGCGTGCATGGTGTTTTTCATGTACGTGGTAGTATCTTCAACTTATGTTTTACACGTTTATAATTTATGGATATGAAAATATTTAATCATATATTCCAAATATCCAAATAATATAATGATCATACTGTAAAGAATTATTAAAGGTGTTAGTGAAGCCTTCTAGTGTAATATGGCAGTGGCCCATTACAGAAGTCAACGTAGCCACCATTTATATTGAATATCAAATGCTACGGTGCGTAGTGGTCGACTTAAACGACCCTCGGCCTCGAGAGCTCTTCAAATATTTACGGAAGAGCTCATTCGACATCACAAGATTTTTTACATTCATACTGAGTACCTATTCATATTGACATAAATTATTTCACTTCAATAATAAATTGAAAATTAAATAGGCAAAGATCTTGTCTTTTTCGCTGAATTATTTTTATTAATATATTATTAAAAATTTTGTAAAGATGGTGCAGCTAAAGGCGCTTAAACAGTAAAGTAGTGAGTTGGGTTTCTTTTCTATAAGTCAATGCTTTTTAAACATTTTGAAAGCTCCGGAGAATGTGATTTCCACTTATTCTTCGTGTCATACATTTTAATCGTGCGGTCGAGTGTCCACCATTTGTCTTGGGTTAAAAGCATTGCTTCTGTATATTTATGAAGGCGGTACCGAGTGGCTGAGAATTTGATTCAGAATGACGCTGTCGAACCTTAGTGTATATTTTACTCTCCTTTACAAATAAAATAAATCTATGAATAAGAAAGTGGAATGTTTTAGACAAAAAGCAAGAACATTAAGTAGATACTCACTTATTCCTATTTTGGTATATCTTGGTAATTTTTTATAGTGTCAATGTAAAAAAAACATATATAGGATATAATATAATATAAATGATTTTATATAAAAATATATACGTATTTAATTTATTTCAAAAAAGCAGGTCTCTTAAGACGTTAAAGAACTTGAAATTTGTCATAATTTGAGAAATATATTCTATAAAACTCCTCCGGGATGAAGGGACAATAAATTACCGGCAACAATGCTCTGATGTCTATACTTTTCGCTTTGATCACGCTGTTTTATTAAACTGTGCTTGGGGACACGCCACCGCACCGTTATCGACATCTTTATTCTTTTCTCTACAATTGTCTATAAAAATGTTCTATCAGTAAAAAGTGAATTTGTAACATATTTGTAGGTATATTGAAGTCGTAATTCCAATACCTGAATATACATCATTCGGAATATGTATTTCTCACTGAACTCCTAAACGTATAGAACGATTTTAGTGTGTGTTTGAGGATCTCTGGATGGTTTATATTAATAATTGGGAACAGTAGGTGGCGCTGTAAAAGTGTTTGAGTTTGAGATGGAAGCATCGTCTCTAGGACCCGCTAGTTTCACACCTCTCTATTATTATAATAAAAAAATCAAAGTGGATAACTATTGTCAACCAAATTCAATTCAAATTTTGAATTTAAAATCCAACCTACCTTTCAAAGCTGGGCAGATCCTCTTCCACAGAGTGAGACAGCCACAGCGGTGGTATTGCCCCAGCGCCAGCTCCATGAAGAATAGCGGGAGACCACCAAACAATAGCATCACGCAGTAGGGAATAAGGAACGCACCTGCTCAAATAAAATATGATATCAAATCAAAAATATTTTAGCAAATCAATTTTGAAAATATATAAAACATCGACGGTTACATTAATTAACAACTAGAACATTGATATCTTTCATATTCATACCGTCAGTCAGTAGACTTAAAGGAAGGCTACTGCCAAACATAGCAGAAACCTTCCTTTGTATGAAGATTGAGGTTTGATATAATATTATTTATTTTTCATCCTATCCCATATCTTTACAATATCTTAACATACGAGATAAAACAAAAACCCTTTTTACAAGATCTTACACGTTTTACTTTTCTTGAACCGTGTTTAATTTATCCTTTCGTTGTGTCTAACACCTACATATAGGAATAAATAACACCAGAACGACACAATTATTATCAAAGCGAATGGGACATTTGTAAAAAGGTATTACGACATCAGCGACAATAAACCAAAAATCAATGGATTAATTAATCCCATTATCAAATGAAAATATTGTCTGTATTTTGTTTAGATATGTTTTTTGTGTATTTCATCTTTGTAATATAATGAATAATTGTAATAAATTGTTGTAAAGTAAAATATCTAGTAAATAATTTCACAATTTTTGTAATTGTCTAATTAATATTCTTATATATTATATTGAAATAATAAAAAAAAAAAACAACAGACCGCCTCCGTTCTGATAGCAGATGTAAGGGAACCTCCACACATTGCCAAGGTCTACCGCAAAGCCAACCACCGCCAGGAGGAACTCTGCTTTCTTTGCCCAGGTCTCGCGCTGTCGCTCCGGGGTTAAGGACACTACTATCGACCGAGTTTTGTGGCTCTAAAGAAAAATCAGACATTATCCAAATAATAATAATAAGTCAATATACAAGTAGGTATTAATATTATACTTACATTGTTAGGTGGCTGGGTAGGAGTGAAAGCGTCAGTTTGTGTCGGTGAGGTGGGTGTGTCTAGCGGAGCGGGAGCGGAAGCGGAGGCTGAAGCGGCGACGGGCGCGGGGGCGGACGGCATTTCCTCGCTGTCGCCGTACCGCCGCTCCGGCCCAGGGCTGTCGCCCTGATACAGACGAACGAAGACACTTCATTACAATTACTACATTTTAGTTGCAATAATTAACGATATATTTTTTAAAGAAAGTCACTACATATCAAATGTAAATGGCTGATTAACTTGTACTGAGTAAGTAGTTGTAACGTGTTTTTATCTGAAGTAGTCATAATATAAGTAGTAGTAAATACCCTCACAAAACATGAAACAATTGTTTTAAAAAGGTTTGTTAGATTGAGTTACATCAACTTAAAACTGCAATAATTCAGTTATTAAAAGAATATATAAAAAATGTCTCGAAAATACTTGTATGGAACGCTTACCGCCTGAAAAGATAATTATAAAGTTAAACGTTTAAATAGATTCTTCAAAGTAGGCCCAAGATTTACCACAGACGTTGACGACCCATCGTGTTTGCGGCTGAGAGCCAACAGAACAGATTGCTTGGTAAATAAAAATAATTAATTGTGAGTTTGTGACCCTTCCGCTTCCACACTTGTGTATCTTGGCTTTAAATGTTATTGTGTTTTTATTTGAAACGGTGATGTTAGTTCGATTCAATAAAATACTCGAAACGTGATCCGACACTGATATGCTCGATTATTGCCTGTATAAAATATTTATTTTATTTATATTACAAATATAGGATAAAAAAATTGGAACGCAATTCATAATACTTATCTTTAATTAATATGGCGTGTTACATTTAGTTTCTAGTTAAATAAAAAAAGTCTGTGTATACATAGTAAGGTGAATAACGGTACGTTGTAAATAGGACGCATAATGAACTATTTATTTATCTGCCAGTTGTAACAGGAGGTAATGAAAACGGACGGGTTTGGATCGCAATTAATCAAATGCTTTTATGGTGGATTAGTAATTGTGTGATTTGTGATTTTGCTCACTTAAATGTTTATAGGCTATTCAATCTCGAATAATTCTGTACTTAGGGTTACTTAACGTGACGTCTTAATTGTACTGCCTACAAAAAAATATTGCTCAGTTTAATTTAATTATATTTAAAAAAAAAGTTTTATTATTTTAAGTATATTAGCAAAGACGTCATAAATATATTTGTTCACATGGTAGTAATTCTGTAATTGTTATTTTCTTGAAATATATTTTTAATATTGTGAGTTTTGTCTTTTGCCAAATATTATTTCGTTGTTTATTTAACATTTTGAGTTTATTATATAAATCGTATAATAATTGCGGTAGTACGACTGTCTGTTACGGATCCACATATTGATAAAAATTGATAGTTTGAGGTCTGAGGAAGGACAAATCAGAAGATCACAGGGATTGAAAGTTTGTATGGGAGACAAATTACTTTTCAAGTAACGTATATGAAAAGTCATATTCATTTTTTTCTTGAAAAATAAATGGCGCTTTTCATCGCTAATTAAAAAAAAAAACAAAGCAAATCTGGACTCGAATCTGCTATTTCTGGGCTATTGTCACATGGCCAAGACAACTGTATTGTACTATAAAATAATATAAAGCGTTTGATTATTATTGACTCTGACTCTTTAAAAATATGTAATTTATAGCACATGTCATTATATGTATTTAAAATAATTTATATAATTTATTTTTATTGAAAATTAATTACGCGTGAATGACATTATATATTTTGCCTACTATTTATCGCCACACAGGAATTTGCATATATCTTTTATAAATCTCTTCCAAGAATAACGTAACAAAATATCAAGAGATAAAATTTAAATTGTCCACACAAGCGGCATTCTGTGAAGTTTACGAGCTTTCTAACGTTATTGTCAATAAAGAATCCGAAATGTGTCCATTTGAATACGTAACATTCTTTTTATACCCAAAACTTAAATATATCAATTAATTCAAACAATCAAAGAATTTTCTCCTTTTAACTTAAACAATCAAAAAATGTATGAATAAGTTAATAAAATTTGAATTTCGACTTAAACGAAGGTTCCTTTTAAATTATTCATTGATTATTATTAGTCTTGGATTTGTTAATAAAATTTTGATTTGTCTTGTAAAGTATTATTCTAAAGATTTAATAAAAGAAATGAATAATGAATAATTATTAAAATATTATTAATATAATGTATTGAAAACGAATTAATGAAGCTTCGCAAACATATATAGTTATTTTATAAAATATACACGCATGAAACACATCAGAAGTATACATTAAGGTTCACACTTGTTCCACTTTCCCCTATTTTATTATTTCATAATTAAAACAGTTTCATTTATACTTCAGTTAAACTTACTTTCTTAACAATGTATATTTTTGTTACTTGTACAATTTATCACTGACTACAGTTACAACTAAAATTAAATAATTATTTCTGGTAATTTTCCAAGACTCCTAAAACACTATGCTCGCAGAAACAAGTCAAAGGCAAGAAGCGTTTACCGCAAAATTGTTAATAATAATAATAGTTCCAAATTTTAATTTAACCGTATTATTAGATATGGTTGTAATTTAAAAAGATATTGAACTCTTATCAAATCAGTTTTTCTATCAGAAATATCTAACCATATCTTAGGTTCACACGCGGACTCTTGTAACACGCGGCATATCAAATCCCAGTTATGTAAGGCATTACAAGCCCCCAAGGTCATTGTAGTCATGCATCGCATACCTAGCGTAAAATCTCTGTCCCGCAGCACGGAATACATGAAATACTTGTACGTATGTAATTGTAGGGTATAACTAATTTAGGACACGCACGTGCGACATAATAGAACGATAGTATATTTTGTTCATATTCTGTGTCCATTCCGATATATTTACGTCCTATCCAATGTGTTGGTATTCTTAGAATTGTCTTAAACTAACTGTTGCCCGCGATTTTCGATGCCTATTATATATATAACCTAAAACCAAAATTCAATATTTTAATTTATATTGTTATTATAGATCAAAACAATAATTACGGTCACGGCTTCGAACAGCCCCATGTTTACGTGACGGTGACTTATGAGCAGGCTGAGGGAACAAAAGTTGATAAAATTCTACACCACTTATCCGAAAGGAGGCGATAATCCCACCAACACTCTTTCTCAATGAGGATTGAAGTCAGGCCGGCGGCCGGTACTAAAAATTTCAAAAAAAATCTCCTGAAAATTATGTCAAAAACAAAATAATGTGAAGACGTTTATATACTGCACCGCCTTTATATACCTAATTGGGATAATGACAGTTTTCATCCTGTGAAAATTAGAGAATCGAGGGTGAAAAACATTCTATATGTTGACTTAGATTATAACATATAAGTATATAATTCAGTTTCTCCGGTCTAATCAATAGTTCTGGAAGTTCTAAATGTTTGGATCGTCTAACACCCTTCTGTAGACCTCACGGACAAGTCGTGGTAAACAGCAATAAGGCCAAAAAATAAGCAAACAGGTCAATATAATATAGAAAAATTTGATTAAAAATCAAATATTGTGGGTAATACTGTGAGTAGTTAGATCTTTCAACTAAAATTGTTCTCAGAATGTTGCCCATGTATGAAATAAACTACGTACTAAATTCGTGGCTTAACTGACCGAGCCAACAATGTCTCAACTCACACCACGTGTAATACAGTTGCTAACAACATTCACAAGTTCGGAAACCTGAGTAGAGCTGACAACTACACGAACAACTACACCCACCACCCATACCTATACTTATAAACTGACAAATAGCCACGACGAATTTTTATAATACGCTTAGGACCTTTTTTTAACATTCTAACTTTCGTGCGAACAAAAAGACATCAAAGCATTCTGTTTTTTATTTCCTTTTAACATTTTTAGGATATGAACGTGTATCATAGAAAAGTATTAGAGTAGGACGTAAAAAACTAAATGGTTCTGCTCTATTTACGGCTTCATTGTCATCAATATTAACACGTTTAATTTATAAATAATGTTGTTTTAGTTGGATATCTTTTGTAACAAACAGGCATACACAATAGATATAGGTATTTCGATAAGTTTCGTAAATGTATTTTGGAGTTATATTTAAGAATAACTGTCAGTCAAAGTTAGTTAATTTGTGGCTCAGCTTTACTGTTTTATGAACTCATTATTCATATATTACCTTCTATCCTGAAGTACCATTCGGAACTTCACGGCGATTATATAATTTACAACATTGTTTTATCTATTTTAATAATAATACGGAATACTTGACTTAGCTACTGAAATGGTACTATTAACTTCTCTTGTATAATATTTGTTTAAAAGAATTACACTTGATTCACACTTGCAAATTACCTAATATATAAATACTTTGTGAAAATTTAAAAAGTGTAAAATGATATTATAGAATTATCAAATTATGCTGAACAATGTATTAAATCCTTGTTCTGAGCGCGTTTTAATGAACGTTTCTACTGAATTATTTGAAACGTTTACTTCGAATTTAGTAGTAATTATTTTGAATAGAATTGATATAAGGTAGATCTACACAGAACCCTAAGGAGAATTCAAGGTCCGGAATACCGCTTTGCATACTTCACGATGTTTGCAATCTGACATTCTTTTGAATTGTTTCTTTACTAAGAATCTTTAGATGTTTGAATAGTATTTTTTTTTTGTTAAGAAAATAAACCTTTTATTATATCTCATTATATTTACAGTTTTACAAAATAAAGTAATAAAAAAAATAATAAAATGTACTAAATACTCTTTAGATATATTATTAGTCTTTATGTCACGAAAAAGAAATATGACGAATGTAATTTCGCAGTAGCATTAAACTAATAACTTTATCGCTTGCTTTAATCTCTACTTGTAGCCAAGGTTTTCGCTCATAAAAGAAATAATTGTAATGTAGAGACCTTTTCTTCAAGAAATGATTTAAATACACATTATAATAATACATTATTCTAATCAATACAATATGAGTTTTAATTCCAAGGCACATTGTGAATAAAATGTATTTTAGATTAATATTTTGTATATAAAATAAAGCCTGTATTAGTAAAGTAAGAATACGATTTTTAAATCTACTGGGTGCAAGTCCAGCTCATCAACATGTTCAAATCAAACGTCCCAATCGCTTAAACATAATTGAACAGCTAAAAGTTTTTAATAAAGTTGAATTTAAGAAATCAAGAATAAAATTTATAAACATGTCTACCTTTTATACTTACCTTATGCTTGAGTAGTCGTCAGCGTTCCGGTGATAGGAAGCTCATATCGAAACGGAGAAGATGCGTCATATCTGGACGAGTGACCCGCGCGGTGCCTGGACTCAAACTGAGATCTGAGGGTTGGAGTCCAGCATGAGGCCTGCTGGCACGGTGGGCGGAGCGGACACGCCTACCGCAACAAGTTGCTCCCACTGGATCCCAGATAAAACTAGATTTTTATATTATTCTACTCCGTTAAGCAGCTTTTACAAGTAAGTTAAAAAAAAAAAACAAAATTATGAAGCGCTTTTTGCCACAGCAGATATGGTTTATTCTATATATAATATATTTTATACGAACTTACAGTATATTTGTAATTTAAAAAAACTATTGCAGCATCTAAACTATGTATCAGTTAAAAACAAAATCAAACATTATAGATCCTACAAGTTTCAGGGATGGCAGCGCTTACATATTATAGACTGCATTGACATATGCAATGATCATATTCAATAGTGTCTCATGAAGGTTCGTTCTTAGTAAAATAATATTCATATATTTTAGTCAAATAAAATAATATTAATATATTTTAGTAAAATAAAATAATATTAATATATTTTTCTTCCATTGAACAGTGGTCTTTAGCATTAGATAAATACGCATCACGGACACGCCCCT
Organism: Dircenna loreta; assembly: GCA_963555665.1. Taxonomy (NCBI): domain Eukaryota; kingdom Metazoa; phylum Arthropoda; class Insecta; order Lepidoptera; family Nymphalidae; genus Dircenna; species Dircenna loreta. Next base: position 12,445,608 of record OY743092.1, read on the forward strand.
GGTGTGATTTCCGCAGATTGGACCAATCTTGAGAATATCGCACTTTTCCGTTGAGGATGATCGATGGGAATAATCAACTGCTGGCCCTTACTTTTAGCGATGGTGCCGTTTAGTTTATTTAAACCAATATAAAAAGAAAATTCGTCAGATATATTTTACGCTGTTTTTGATTTGGCGAAGCACCTTTTTATCATCTTGAAACTTTTTTTAACTGTCCCATTAAATTATTTATATCTTTTTACATTTAACAAACAGTTAGTACACTGCACGCAATTGTAATGGCATTATACGAATTACTTAAACCCATGAAAAGTGCGTTAAATTGAAAAATATTTTAATGATTATTACATGTTTACTAATTAATAATATTATTAATAATATTGTAAAAATCGTATCGTAAGTTAACATAATAAATATAAAGGTTTAATCATTAAAAAAATATTTTATACTTATATTATTAGAAAACCATACAATATTAATAATATAAGTAATTAAATAAGTATATACAAAGTAAAACAAAAAATGCATTTTCTATCCTTCGTTACTTTGATTTTTCCATGTAAAAATATATTGTTTCAAAACGTAGAACCATGTGCTAAGTTAATTTTAATATTTCTACCAAGTCGGAAATACAGATTTGATTGCTCTGGAAAAAATACTACAATTAACTTTGATATAAGTTTTACTTAAAAGTTTTAATTATCAAATACTTTTAAATATGTTTTAGTTCTTAATGAGATGTAATTTTTACTCTTTTGCGACTTGGTCTGCTCCTTCTCCGTAACTCCTCCATAAAACATTTAACAACACTTATAATTTATAATAATGCATATATATATATATATATATATATATATATATATATATATTATTCATGTTTTTTGTTTTCCCTTGTAAAATAAAGATCTTGATATATCTCATATAATAAGAATACACCATACCAGGAGTACTGATTGCTCTTTGTCATTCTAGAACAAATCAGTTTTATATGTATTTATGTGAAAATAAGAGATTTTTTCAGACAAAAATCATCCATATAGGATGCTTTTTCATCAGATCAGAGAAATAAGCTATCACCAAACTAAATTTTATCCACATTTGTCTAGCAGTTTTTAATACGTACACAAACCAACATTTAATATCTATTCATTTGAGGGGTAATTATAGTTTATTATATATTTTTAAATTATTTTTACAATGCCAAATTTGTGGTTCTCTTCTTTAGTTCTAATGATAACAGGAGGTACATTATAGAGAAATATAAAAAGCACATATTGACTTGTTATTGGTAAAGATGCTTATCTGAATTTAACAAATGAAAGCGTTATTATTATAAAATCAACATTAAAACTACGTATAATTGTAATAAGAATGAGATTTTATTGTTATATATTAAACAATGTATATACCTATAAATACATTGTTTAATATATCAATTTTTTCTTTATTATTGAATTTACGAAATCCGGCTACAAACAAAAAAACCATGAAGCTTCTCTTTATGTTCCTAAAGTTCCTAAAGTTATGAAAATCTATTATTATGAAATTAAGAATTTAGGTAGGTAAATTATTTTAAACAAATCTGGTTATTATTGTAATGTGATTTTGTTTCATTGAAAAACTTTCCCTCCTCAATAAAAATACACATAATAGCCGTTGAGTAAAAACATTATTTTTTCTGAGAAGAAATATTTTTAGACTCACATCAATATCATAAATGTATTTAAAAGGACTCATCTCTTAAGTAATCTTTAATATTGTAACAGCTGTAATATGTACTGATATAAATTAAAATATACGTAGACGAGATTTAATTAAATAAATAAATTTTAAAAATAAATAAAAAATGTATGAAAAGAATTAACTAAATATCAACCATTGAGACCTAATTGTGACATCCAAAATGGCCGACTCAGCTGTTCCATGAAGTATGATAGGGAACACCAATTTAATTGTTATCATTTAAACTGCTGTTAGATATATAATATAATTCATAAATATATATATATATATATATATATATATATATATATATATATATATATATATAATTAAATTAATATTAATATATAATTAAATTAATTGTGAAATTGTGCTCTCCTACATCCGCTTTTATCCCTGTACAATTGATTAGTACTACATTAGTATAAAGGTTTATAAACAATCAGTTCTAAAATAAATACATTTATAATTTAATGGTGTAAATTAATATTAGAACAGTAGCTCGTGATCAAACGTGTGTGTATCTAAGATCGCCGCGGTCAAAGCAAGAATACCCGCATATTCTTATCTCATAGCTTATATTCGTATATATTCGCTTTCAAGTGAATACTTAGTCGTTGTACTCGGCATTTTGATTTGAATTTATAACATTGTGGGCGAAAACTCCTAAAAAGTATTTTAATAATCCACATTGAATATGTTAAAAAAGTTTGATGGTGGGACGGCAATGAAATAATTAGAATATACTAAAGGCAGGTTATGGACCGAAGAGGTGGCCGCAACCCGTCGCGTTGAAACGTTTTGCAAGAAATTGTACTAAAACGCAAAAATAATATGTAAGCTGCAAGGATTTCTTTCATAATTCGTATATAAAAAATAGAGACAAACAAATTTAATTTGTAGAGTAGCGTATTTTCTGATTCGTATATAATTATAATTTGTAATACACATGTAAGTTATATCTCCTAACACTGTTAAATGAAGAAAACAAAGGCAATGTTTAATATAATTACATAATTGTGTTTGTCGACTTCAGGCCAACCGACAATTACGGACAGTGCTCAAGTCAGATGTGTTGTATGGTTCGCTTTTATACTTTATTATATTGTCCATCTGTAATTTTATAAACTTAGAATGAAATATATATAAAAATCCTAGAAAAAGCAAAAGAAATATGAAAACTGAATTAGTTAAACGAGGCCATTAATTAAATTAAATCAAATATACGGCCAGTGAAACTTACTCTGACATATTTTGTAAGAAAATTCATAAAGAAAGATAACATCTAATCGGAAGACAATAAAATACAAAATTTGAAACAATATTTTTTTAAGCTATGTAATAAAAGTTATTGAAGAGAAAATAATACAAAGTCTATAAACTTTACAATATTATTAAAATAAAATTAATATTAGCATAACTATGTAGCTAATAATAATACATGTTTTAGTAATAATATATATATATATATATAATTTGAGAAAAATATTAAAAACAAATTTATGATTTTAATATTTCTGAACTTATTTTTTATGTGGTGCGATTCTTTAAATTATTATCTTAAGAAAAAAATCTTTTAAAATCTAAAATATAACTCTGTTTTTTTTATATCATTTCAAGCTCAAAATGCAATTTAGAAGATATTTAGTTTCGATCCATTAAATCAAATAATTCATAAAAAAAATATATACAAAAGAAAACAGCTAACAAATTGTTTCGTATCCCTGAAATCTGAAATTATATATCACTATGCTTTATGGCTTTTGTAAGCTTTCGTTTATTTTACTTTAGTGAAGACAAACCACAAACAACCTTGTCATTAATCCATTGAAAAAACATTAGAAAAAAATATCAGTTTTAAACCTAGCTAAGTTCAACTGTTTATTTTAAACAGAACCCATAAATATGGCATTTATAGTACAAAACATTAATTTGTCTCTACGATTTTCGCTCACCGCTCTGAAGTTATCTGGTTTCTGGACTCCGGACGACAACGAGGGCCCAAAGACAAAATCGTATTATTGCTACACTTTTGTTTCTTTTATGTTTCTGTTGGGTAATGCCTACTGGATTATCAGACTGACTTTAAATATCATTTTTGCTCTGAAATCATGAATCGTTCAATGTAGTTAAAATATTATTTAACTAACTATTTTGTGTATTTTGAAATATTCTAATAATTGCATTAAACTCTTCTTAAAATAACTGTCTTATTCCAATACATTTTCAAGATAATTAATTGTATTTTTTAGGAACATTTCTAATATTACAAATAGTGGACTTGTACCTGGTTTGGGGAAATCTTCCGTTGATGACGGGTACAGCGTTCCTCTTATTTACAAACATATCTCAAGCAACCAAAATTGTAAATATTCTTATAAGAAAAAAGCATATTGATTCTCTAATAAACGACGCAAACGAATCTCTAAAATCGGAAACAAGTTTGCTGGGAAGAGAAATCGTTAAAAGGTATGTTTCATTTACAAATTAAATCATATAATTATATTATTTACCAGATACTTTGGTTAAAATTAATTTGATCTTCGGCTCAGGTTATGTATGTAAGTATTAAATCAGATACTGACAAAACAGTTTTGTTTCTTAGAGTTTCTTCCGTGGAATAAAGTGTTAACCATTTAATAATTGATTTTATATATGTTACTAACTGACCCGACATACGTTTCCGTGTATATTGTATTAGAATTGGTATAATTAATGATAAAAAAATAATAATATATATTTATATGTATATATAACTAGAACAATTCATATATGTTAGTCCTTCACTCGTAATGCCGTGAGCAAGAGATTCATTTATATAAAATTCACTTACTTATCTTATTTTATATATCAATAATTTTCGTTATGAAGCTGGTAGGATGGAGCTGGCCTCATTTATATTCTTGTGACTGGTGGTAGTGGAGTTCCTCTTATATATATATATATTAATAACATTGTAAAACAATTAAATTATTCCAAATACGAAATAAGTTTTCCACAGTTGTGATCGTGAAACTCGTCTCCATCAACGCATTTTCCTGTTCATGACGATGATCACCACAGCTGGGTGGGCGGCCAGCGCTGAGAAAAACAGACTGCCTCTGCCAGCGTGGTCTGTGATTTCTGGACTTTATAATTATAAACAGAAAACATATCATCTTTTATTTTAAGTTTTAATCTTTACTACCTCATCATACTCGCCCATCAATTTACATTTAGAGTTTATTTTACAGGCAATCGAATTTAAATTGTCATTTAAAGACAATTTAGTACAGTTTCATTAATTATATGAAATAGTATTAATTCAACCGTCCACTTCTCGTTCTGATCTCGAAGATAAGATTTTGATAAGACGGAACAGTCTTGTGAAATTGTTAAACAGTTCCCTTGAAAATGCAACTCATCTAAAATTAGAAACTAACAAACTTTTTGATTAGAAAAAAAATAAGCAAGAAACTGAAAAATATTTCTATTATACCTGTATCGCTTTATTTCTCATTCTATATTTATTTAAAAATTTAAGCTTAACATGGCTATATCTACATGTTTATAGATATTCTATATCGCATTGATTTTATATTGTATTCGTACTTTTATATAATTGATATAAGAGAACGTAACAGAATATAAAATAAATTTTTAAAATATTTTTTTTTTATGATTATTTTTAGACACAATAAAAGCTATTAAGAGCTAAATCACCATGACGATGTAACTCGAATAAATTCTCCAATTATCAATCGAAATAAATTCTCCAATTATCAATCGAAATATAATTCTAATAGAATAATTCTAACGCTATTATAGTGTATCGGCTTGAATTATTGTAACGATGCTATAGTGTATTGGCTTGAATAATTGTAACGATATTATAGGGTATCGGCTTGAATTATTGTAACGATGTTATAGTGTATTGGCTTGAATAATTGTAACGATGTTATAGTGTAGAATTGATTGTAGTTCTCTTTATTATGAAGGTACCCCTACGATACAAGTACCTCACCAGCCTACCAACTGACGTACATTCACCAAGTGGTCGCCATTGTAATAGTGGCAGCTCTGAACGTGTGCAAGGACTCATTGGTGACTACCCTCATAGCGCAGACACGCTGCCGTCTGAGACTTGTTGCACTCGCTTTGAGGAATATCAGTAGCGATTTAATACCTGAGGTAGGCTTGGACCCAAATTAAGATCCAAACTTCCAATAAATTCTTAGGTATAATTCAATTATTAAAATCGGATTTTTGGATATTTTTATGGCTGTTTTTAAGGCTGTATTTTTTCTATTATTATTATTGCTGTGACCGATTCCATACAAGACATTAAAATACTCATAGTTTATATTTCTGAGATAAATATTCTTAAAAAAGTTTATTGAAAAAAATGACATCTGTTAATAATTTACCATTCGTAGCATTTGTGGTAACCGTACTCACACGTTGTAGCTACACCGACACCGACACGTAGCTACACCGAAAGACACTCTAGATGGCGTTAAATACAATATTCACTAGTATTATTTAATATGCACGTACCCATAATAACACAGGAGATATAATATATTTACTGAGCCCGTATGAAAGGTTTAAATTAGTTTTTTATCTTTGTTATTTTTTTTTTAATCTATTGGTCCAATTTGTACAACTTATAATTCAAAATTTGTAAGTAAAACAGTATTTAAATTTTAGGACCACTTTTATCAGTCCGGTGCTACGAATAATAAACTTTTTACGAAGAAACAAGAGTTAGTAATCAAGAATCGTCTTCGCATATATGTTGAGCAGCATCAGAAGGCTCTGAAGGCGGCTGAACTGTTGCAGAAATGCTTCTCGGAGCCGACCTTCACACAATTTATTGTGTCGCTCATTATTATATGTGTCACCGCGTTCCAGATATCTGTGAGTATTTAATCGGTCAGTTCAGTTCAGAACAGTAAGCTCCACAAGTATGATGCGCTTTACTGTCTAGAGTACAGCTCCTGTTTGGATGCCGAAAAACCAAAAACAACATATATTTTAATAAATAAACTGATATTCCACGTTTGCTTTTAGCAAACAAGTAACTTGGTGAGGCTGCTGTCGATGGGCACGTATCTACTGAACATGATAATACAGGTGTTCTTCTACTGCTACCAAGGTCACCATCTATCCGTGGAGGTAAATTTTTATGCTTGCTATTTTCTTTTAGTTACGGTTTAACTTTGTACCAAAGCTCATTTTAATACCTAGGACCAAACCTATTATCGATAGACGTCTTTTAATAACGGACTCGCTGATAATTCTGCACATTTTGTTTCTGGATTTAACTCTTTGAGCTGATTATATATAGAAATTGACTATACGTTGCATTTATAGTTATTGTATTCAGGATGTGGAACTGTCTGATAATACAACGTATACTGGTTCTGTATAGTATAGAAGTAGAAGCCGTTAAGGTAAACTGTAAAAATATATGGCATATCATGACAAAAATCTGAACGTTTCTGCATGGTAACTTGTACAGTCTTTCAGGTCTTAATTCTGCTTTTAAATAGCTTATCAACTAACGATCTGAAGTCAGGCTCACAGGCTTTACAAAGAAACGGAAGACTGTGCAGTCACTGCTTGATAGAAAATGCCCCAATTATCACGACGGTCTCATGATGAATATAAATACTTTGAGTCTTGTGAGTAGGAGAGAATCAATCTCAATTGTAATCAAGTATTATAATAAATATACTCTTTTTTGGGAAAATAAGACCTATTAGCGGAGCAACATAAAACCGATTAAATCTGAGGTAACAATAAACGCAACTAAATAGAATAAGCCGCAAAAAGTATACGGGACATTTTATATGAAACATGTTTTGACACCAAATAATAATATATGATTTAAATGAACAATATTGTTAAAAGACCTCCTTGATAGTGGAAGGAGAACGGAAACATTGATGAAGTACAAGAATTTGAAAGCAGGTCATAAACAAAAATGAGCTAAAGAAAAATTAATATGTGTTTATATTATAATCAGTTATTACAATTTCAAAATACCAGGTAAAAGGAAGTGTTATTGCAGAAAATAAATAATATTTCGGAAATCAAATATGTGAGGGGATAACATGTATAATGTTAAGATTATTTAAAATTTCATAGCAATATTTTTACGATAATATCATTTATATTTCACAAAATATGAGTAATTATTATTAAAAAATTTTAATTTAACAAAAGGAAATGCACATTAGCCAATGAATGAATTAAATCACTAAATCTTCAAAAAGAATATAATATATACATATGTATATATAAAATAGCCAACCACATAATAACGTAATACTAGAGTGTCGAGCTCGCGAAAGCAGCGTACGCGATGCCGTGGTACAAGTGCAGCGTGAGCACCCGGCGCTGCCTCCTGATTGTAGTGCAACGCAGTCACCGCGGAGTCAAGCTCACCGCGGGGGGATTCACCACGCTGTCACTAGCTTCTTTTACTGCTGTGAGATATTGTGTAGCTTACTTCTTAGAGTAGCATTTTATACTTCTTCTTTCTAAAACAAGAAGGAAAGAAATCATTTTCCTTATAATCGTTTCAAGAGTCAATCTTTTGTGTCTAGATCATCTGAAATGTTATCAAGTATTGAAAATGAGAAGTTCTTGTACATATTTATTTTTAAACACTAAAGTGTTTAAAAATAAATATGTACATATAATTCATGAAAAGTTCTTAAAATTAAATCAAGTTTATTATTTTCAGATAATCAAATTATCATACTCAATGTTCACACTACTTCAGCAAGTAAACGAAAAACATTAGAATTTATTATTTATAAAATTTATTTAGAAGTCTGTTTGTATTTATTCACTTGCACAATTATATTTCTATTTTACTTTGAACACAGAATATAATAAAACTACTTGCAATCGCTTTGTATTGTTTTTTTATTCTAATTATGTATTGTTATAATATAATATTTAAAGGAGTCCTCAGAAAATAATGTCCCGCTATTAAAAATGTTATTTTACAATAATTAGATGATGTAAGTGGAAGGTGCTAATTACATTAATATTGTAATTATACGTTTACAGACTCGAGTTGTCGAATGTCAAATAAATGCATTGGGTTTATTTTGTAATTTGTAAATAACCTTTTACTACGCAGTAATTTAGTTTCTTTATATTGGTGATAAATTTTCAGCATCAAATTTAATACATTATATAAAATTTCGTACAAATTTCGAACCAAAAAATCAATAAGTTTTTAAGAAATATTCATATCCTTTTATCTTACGCAAGCTATTGCCAGTGGCTTCCTCTTAAAAAAATCCTGAAAGTTACCATTGAGTGCCACCTCAATGTCTAACACAAGCAAATTACGAAGATATCAAATCGAGTAAATTAACTTACACACATTTTCAAAGAACTTCGAAATGTTTTGCAGTCCTTGTTGTTGAAAAGTTACGTTTTCCCCTTTAAAAGTCTTTTCTCACTTATTGTATTTTTTTTTGGGGTGGAGTACCACGAGCATTCTTAAGCCCATGCTACATGCATACTGTATTAATATTGAAAAGTACTCATCGCACGACAATTGCTTCTGCGCTTTGTTACACTAAAACAGAGATAAAATGAGATTCTTTAAATGCATGAACATGAGAAGCAATTTGTATATACAATATAATTATAAGACTACCTTAAATAATACATTTTATTGATTCCTGAGTACTAATTAACTTGTTACAATACAATACAATAAAATAAAATACTTAATTTATATAAACGAAATTCTTTTTCCTATAGTATTTCGAACCTAATTAAACTTAGTTGACGAACGTAACTTAGTATGTGTAGATTATAAATTAAATATCATGGCTCTAAATAACTTATTGTGTATTACACACACACAACATTCTTTCTGAAACACGCACACACACACAATTTTTATGATAAGTATAATATTTAAAATGACTCTAAACTTTGCCTCATTGTTATTTTATTAGACGTGTAAATTATATTAATAATACGAAATGTGTAAGTAAAGGAAATAAGGTAAAAAACAATACTTCAGATTCAACTGCAATTATTATAAATAATATTTTATTTAAAAAAAAATCATTCAAATAGTGGCTCTACACAAGGCTTAATAATAAAATGAATAAAATATGATTGAAACTAAAATAAAATTATTCCAAATACGATATTGAGAGTCAGCTATTCTCCAGGTTATCCTTGGGAACTTAGTATTTATAGAATTTAATTTTTTTGTGCATCAGTATTAAAATGAAATCCATAGTATATTTTTTTAAAATTAATAAGTTCTTACTCGTAATTTACAAATGGAAAATATACTTGTCTATTTTATGATATTCGAAAATGAAGAACAAATATCTCTATGGAACTTCAGGAATGACATCGTGGATTATCCCGCTTCAATCAAAGAGTCGCTGTAGTTCTGGGTTAGGAATTCGTAACTCTGTCCAAAACCCCTTTTTGTAAAGCATGTGGCGTACAAGATAAACAGCTTTATCATTAAATATAATTGAAAAATCCAAATACAATTATTTTGGGTATTAAAATGCCACAGATTAATGATGTGTTGGATATCTCATTTAAAGTGGAATCTGTGTTTTGGATAACGGATGATTTCTTGACAAAATAATATCTTTATTTCTTTGTATACAATTTCTTCGTCAAAATATAATTAATTAAAATTAAAGTTAAACAAAACAAAAGAACATATATTCAAGTTAGGCCTACCTAACCTGAATATATATCCTAATACTAATTAAAAAATTGCTAACAAGTATACTTTACCATTTTGGTATCAACAGGATGTATATATTATTGAAACTAACATTATACATTGTACTTAAATGTATCAGTGAATTATGTCATTTTTCCTTGCTGCGATACAAGCTGATAACATCTTATCTACAAATGAATGAGTAACTCAATGCTATAATTCAGAATATAAGTTATATATATTGTACTTCAATTTTTATTGTCATAGTAATTTCCCTTATCTTAAATTATTTTTTACATTTTTCTTTTCACAAATTTATGGGCTGTTTGTTAGTTTTTTTATTATCAATAAAAGGGCCCGGAAACTCGTCATCTGATGGTAAAAAATCCCTCGCCTGAAATTGAAGTATCATAGCATAATAATTCAATTTACATTAGATTAGTAGTAAGTTTTTATATATGATGTCAGTTCTCAAATGTTAAATTAATTTACTACTCGTGTAGTTCACCGAACACGTGACCATCGAAGTCTTCCAATCAAAATACTTTTGAAACAAAAACGATGCTTAACATGAAGATCGAAAAAAAAGTATAAGTGTTTTCGAATATTTAAATCCCACTCACAAATATGAGAATCCCACTTACACTTACGCCTACGCCAGCAGCATTATAAAACACGAATTCATCATAATTGATAGATAAATGCGATCTCTACGCGAGAACATGTATCCTATCTATGTGTGTGTATAAATATAATATATATAACCTACAAATAATTTTTTGCCTAGATTTGAGGAATTACCGAATGACCTGAAAAATGTGAATTAATAACCCAGAGTTTAAAAATAAAAAATAAAAAAATACCAGAAGGTGTGGAGATTGAGAGCGTAAACAGCTATCAATCAAGATTGCCATTGAACTGGTTGCAACTGCCGGCTACATCGAAGTACATGTGCTATGAAATTCTGTAAGTGTTGGCTCTATATGGACGAAAAATTGACAGCAATACAATTGTACCTAGAAATTGACAAAAAACCAGTCCTTATGCGAACGTCTTTAGATGTATTTGTTATTCCAAAATAAGATTTTAAAACGAATTACATTTAATTTGACTGTATTTTTTATTTTTAGAAATTATAAGATTCAGAATGACTCAGAGTAGGTACTCCCAAATAGAAAGAAGATGAATTATTAATGTAAAAGAAGATTTATTCACCAGGAAGAAGAATAACAAATATCAAATGAAAATACGTTGAGACCAAACAGTTTTTATAAACATATACTCCACGCTTTTACCTATCGTAGTTTCAGTCTGATTCACACGGTTTGTTGGCATGTTGGTCACGTAACTCGAGAAGATTATCTTTTATCTATAGTGGATATTTAAAGTTTATCGGCCACCGAGATAAATTGTAATTTAAAGGCATTTCACCACTGCCTTTACCTTTAAATTTATTAGAAACATAATTTCATTAAATTAGACATAGAATACTTTCATAAGTCAACATATAATAGAACCATGATTTTTTTAATATTTTGTTATTACAACTTTAATATTTTGTTATTACTTATCTATATGCTGACTTTAAACTTTTTATACCCTTAAAATTTAGGGCAAGTTTAAAAATGTTCATATCGATATGAAATTAAATTCTCTCATAAATATATCTTCTTGTTTTTCAACAGTCAGTGTATATTCATTTGTCTAGAGACAGGAAATGAGTAATGACGAATAACGAATGCGTGGGTCGTAGGTAGTACCGATATTGAGATTTCTTTTATATTAATACGGCTTTAATTCATAGTAGACGTTACAACTGTTGAGATAGCAGTCATCAAAACCTACTTTGTAGTTTATTTGTAACTTCATATCAAAGTAATAATACACAACATCCTTAAAAATATATATTTATGTATTTAATGAAAGAGATATTTATTCTCATTGCCAACGTCGTCACAATCGCGCCTGGTGTTGTACTTGTTTATATAAATAAAATACATATATTTATTATTTGCATTAATAATAACATTAACGAAACTGTTGTCAACGTTGTAAGTCTATTATATTAATAAGTCGCCCGTCGTCCTGTTCTAGCCTTTATCTATGTTTTATATAAAACAATTGTCTCTAAATTTTGATACTTTTTGTTTCCATCTTGCCTGAGTGTTATAGTGTAAGAGCCATGTTACTAAAGTTAATATTGCTATCAATACTGGGTGCTGTGGTGAGTGACGATGAATGTTACTGGAACAGGCAGTGCTCTTATCAGCTGTTCTCTACCGTGACTCCTTATGACACAGTCCGAGGAGATATTCGAGACCACCCTAGCCCCAAAAGTGAGTATAACATATAAATTGAATACATACTTTTGAATACACTTTACAATATTACTCAGACGTCCTTCCTATTTACATACATCAGTTGCTATCAGTTTTGAATGTCGTTACAAACGACTACTCGAAACGAGACAAAGAAAGTTCATTGAATATCGGAGAATACACGGCGGCAATTTGAGCTTCCCTTGGGCTTCTTCTTCTTTTTTCTTAATTATGGTAGAAGTTATGAGACTTTAGAAAAATATGTTTCTAATAAAGTTCAAGGTTCAACTAATCTTCAACTGGACAGTTCTACAAATCTGTTCTATATGATGTAACTTTGCAGTATAATAAATAATAATAAATATTCTTTATTGTACACCCTGAGTATAAAATAACAAAAACATAAATCAAAAAAATAACAGTGAAAAAAAAAATGGTACAATTTTGGCGGTACAGTATGTTGACTGTTTTGGGCAAATAGATAACTGACTGCAGGAACTCGGTGAAATAAAACAAAAGAAAAAAGAAAATATATGAAATATTTATATCATGTACTTGATCGGTGTTACAAAATAGACAAAAAATCCAGTTTTTACCCATAAATTGGGATTTTTTGTCTATTCTTTCTTTTTTATTTTATGTCTAATACTAAAGACATGAATTTGTAAAATTAATAAATCACGTTATTACTTTATTTGTATTGATTAGTACCTGTACATAGTTTTTAAGAAAAATGCACCCACTATTTCGTGATAGTACCTCGTATATATAGTTACATAGTTTTACTTGGTTTTTAGTGTTCAAATTTATTTGAAAGTTCACTTTAAATTGAAATGAAATGAAAATGAATAAAACGATTATTAATCTTTATTACAAATCAACTGTCTATTTGATCCTGTTAGACTGTGAGGCCATCAGTGTGTGGTCGCTACATCGACATGGCAACCGTAACCCGGGAAAAAAAATAGTAGATGACATCAAGGAATTGCAAATGAAGTTGAAAGAAGAAATAGTAAGAAGTGACGCGGAGAGCAGATGCTCACTTTGCTCACAGGTAATAAAGAAACCTACAAAACGTTGTATAAAACTATATTACCTAGTTATTATTGTGACATTATATAATAATAGAAGTTATCTGCAACGAGATTATTATAGAAATAAGAAATAAAACATGATTTTAAATGTATACTTACAGTGTTTAAAAAGACACTACATTTTAGGTTAATTTAACTTCTTTCATTGGGTGGTTTTCTAGGATATTGAAGAAATATTAAATTGGAAATGGAATTTTACACTAGATACTTCACCGTCGTATCTGACTGATGTTGGTTATGAGGAAATATACTCGATTGGTAAAAGAATAAGAAAGAAGTACAGTGAACTCCTTTTTGGATCGAGTGATAAGTTTTATTTTAGATCGACTGATGAACAACGAACAATTGCCAGTGTAAGAGCGTTCGTTCAGGGATTGACAGAAGAAACCGAAAAAGACCTTAGTTCACGTATCGATGAAACGAGAGCAAGAGATGATGTGCTTCGAGTAAGACACATTATTTTAAATATGAATATATAGTTTGAAAAAAGTGTTTTTTGTTTTTATTAATTTGGTATTCCTTTATTTAAACTATATTTTGTTCATTTAGCCTTACGTAAACTGTGAACTCTACCAAAAAATTGTAACTAATGGGTCGCAGCTAACTGAAGAGCTGGCTGATTATGATCAAAGTCCGGAGTACTTAGCTGTAAGTATTATTCAATAAGAACAATAAATAATAAGGCTGGTTATTTTTATTACTGTAATGTTTAATATTGCATTAACATTTTAGGTTAGAGACAGAGTTCTCAAGCGACTAGGAATAACATATCAGTTGTCACCAGCTGAAATCTTTAGTGTGTACGAGCTTTGTCGGTTCTATCGATCTTGGAGTTTCAAACTTCAATGCCCTTGGTGTTCAGTCTTCACTGATGAAGACCTGTTGGTGCTGGAGTACAGGGACGATGTGCGACATTATTATAAAAATGGATACGGTTCTTTGGTCAGTTTGATTTATGTGAATATTCAAAGTAAGCACTATGATATTAACGAAAAAACAGAAATATTATACTTTATATTTAAATACTTTAAGGTCAACAAAGACTTAGGAGGGCCAGCTCTTAAAGACCTGTATGAAAATTTTGTAGCTGTAACCAAAGGTGAAGGGAAGAACATCGTTTCATACTTTACTCATGACACCTTGATGGAAATGGTGTTTTCAGCACTTGGCCTATTTGAAGACTCGACTTCAATAAGAGGAGCAACCAGGAACACAAGCAGACTCTGGCGGGCAAGCTATATTTCTCCGTTTTCCACGAATTTCATCGCAGTCCTGAATAAGTGAGTTTTATTTGTTAACGTGAATCTATTATTTATATTATTATTAGTTCTATAAAGATCATTTTATATAAATTTCAAGTCTAGTAGTCGCTTTACAATTTTGTAAAAAAAATACTTTTAATTATTACAATTGAGTACACAGAGAAACTAAATTATGAATTTTCAAGATGTTGGGAACCATGTCCTAGTTAAAGTCGAATGGTACATCTTGTTATTATTAATTGTCATTTTTTTTACCATGACCATTATCGTCCTTTTTTTATTTATGTATATCCCAAATAAAGATATTTGCTCTAAGCAAAAGGGCAGAAGAATGAAAGATTGCAGCAGTAAACGTTTGCAAAGGCTAGACGTGCATAGCAAATGTGCTAGACGTACATAGCAAATGTGCTAGACGTGCGTGAAACGATGAAGAAAGACTGTGAATCGGCTACTCTAGGTAGTTAATAATCAGAGATACGGAACCATTGAGAGGCAGGAAAGGTATGGGAAAAGAGAGAGAGAGATGAATTCATGAAAGGGTATGTATATGTAAGTCTGAGAACTCTTTTTGTATTGTATAAAAATCTTGGTTTGTCTAATATGTATCTCTTTGGTGCTTACGCTCCGGGTAATTCTTTATACTCTATAAAATGTCAGTGAAGAGTTGATTTGATAGGGATGTACTTGAAATGTGAGTTAAATGAATGAATCACTATGTTTGGAGATTTACGGCTGGGTATATGTTGTGATAACTTGTAATATGAAAGAATTTTAGGAAAGTTTAGAAAAAGGCATTTGAATTGTTACACAATGACATAAGTGTCTGTCTCAGATTAAATAGAATCATCACGGACTGGATTAGTAACTAACGCTGCGTTACTGTCTAACTGTGGCTGTTAAATTTATGAATTGCTAGTTGTTTCATAGATTTAAAAGATTCTGAAAATGGAGTTAGAACAGACGATTCAGCATTTGTAACCTTACTACATGCCTACGTTGGAGTTCTGCTTACATCTTCGAAGTTTGAATAGCAACACATGGTCACTGAGATGAATGAAGCATATAGACGGACAAGAATGACGGTGAATGTTCAAGCTCTCTTGAGAGAAAAGTAATGGTTATCTAGAAGTGTGAAACTCTGGCTGATTGTCAAATGGTATAGAAGATGGAAGTGTGGAACAAGTCATTGAGTTTGTATATCTGGATTTCCTTATTTGTAAGCATGAAATCTCTTAGGGAGATATTGAAAGAAGAGTCAAAACGGGACATAGAGTGGTGATGTAAGCTCAATTATAGCAAACAACAAAATGTTTTGGCTTGCCATACATAAGGCGGGGTCCTTGTATTAGAGCTCATGTGTCAACCAGAATGAATGGAATAGTGTAGCAATTAAAGTTCTAAGCCCTCTAGTAAAAAATGGTAAATAAATTATATTATCAGACGCGTGTTTAAAAAAAATGTAGTGAAAATATTAAGATAGGGGTATTACATTGGTTTGGGCATTGGAAGAAATAGATGAAATAAGAATTATGAAAGAATATCAAGGAAAGATGAGTAACTATTTTAGAAGAGACCGCCCTAGATATGGACATACATGGGTCCAGATTAGCCAAGTACTGAAGAAGATTTTATACAAATTGTACCCACAACCAACGTGTAGGAAACCTTAAATAATGTGAAGGAATCAAAAATATGTGTTTGGGTTTTTGGCGTTTATCCGTCACTACCCAAATGGGAGACAGGTATGACGGTGTCTGTGTATATGGATAAAAATGTTCTTTCTTTTTACTTCTAAATAATTGAAGTGGTTCTTATCACTGGAATAAAAAGTATCTGATTTTAGGTGTGAAGTAGAAGATACTTACCGCGTCCAGTTCTTCATCAACGAGAAAGTCACCAGCCTCTGCCCTGTCGAAGGATGCACGTGGCAAGAGTTTGTTAATGTTTTTGAAGTATTCTCCAACTCTAGTTTATCTTTCTGTTCTCTAGAACAAACCAGTTCTGAAGAAACCATCAATACCAAAAATTATGCTGTTCCTAGAGTAGCATTTAGTGTTGGTAATTTAATTTTGGTATTACTATGGGGATTTTATGTTCATTGATTATTGATATGTTTTTCATGTAAATAATTAAGTCTATTTGCAGCTGTGTTTTGTATTTAATGATATGTGTTTCACAGCATTCCATGATTGGCTTGTACATACAATTTTATAAATATTATACTTCTTTCTTTTTTTAACTGTTTTTATTATGAATAACTAATAACCAAACAAATATGTGTTATTAATTAAACAAATATATATTATAAATATCTATTTATAATTTTAAAATATATAATACATTTTACAAGGCACTATATTTCTTATCACCTAACGTGATAACATAACTGTACACTCAGTACGTAGGTTGGTGTGGCTGTGGTTTACACTAATACAAATAACTACACAATATATATTCAGAGTACACAAATAGTGCAGCAAAATAATTGTGTTTATTGAATAAGTTGAAGATTTACAATAAAATATATATGGATTGTCTTTTAGACTATATTATGGCTTACGTGGTAATAGATAATTTCAAACACTAGATGAGTATTTTTTTAGTTTGAGAATGCTAATGCCTAGAACAACCCGTCTAATTTGAAAAAACTTCTTTTTTTTTTGACAGTCCATTCATTGAGGACGGCTTTAGGGTTTATAATACCACAATCAGTATTAGAATACTATTATATAATTAGTCTTTTTAAATATAAGACACATTTTTTCTGCTACGGTTTCTGCTGTTGTCCTTCACGAGTTACACGAGTTGTACAGAACTAAGATTACAAAACGCCCATCTCAAGAGCGAACGTAATTGCGGGAATCAACAGTGTATATCAGCAATTCAAAATATGTACTTTTATTGATAAATTATTTTTAAAAAAACTTTGTGTCTAAGTTATATCTGTCACCTTACGGTTTTTATAATAATTATAAATGATGAAATAATAAAGTTTACAGTAAAAACCTATTGAATATATTTTGTAAGCAGGAAAATAATTTTACACTTTCATAATTGTTAGTTTGTGATGATGATATGTTTGGGCGTGTGGAA
This sequence comes from Dircenna loreta, assembly GCA_963555665.1. NCBI lineage: Eukaryota > Metazoa > Arthropoda > Insecta > Lepidoptera > Nymphalidae > Dircenna > Dircenna loreta. The sequence goes on from OY743092.1 coordinate 12,463,813, forward strand.
GGCGATAATTACACACATATTTTGATTATAGGTTTACAATTACGAGCCATCATCTAATAAATATAAATGATCATACATCGAAAACCCTTCAAAAATTGTGTGAATAATATAAAAAAAGACTAATTCTGTCGATAAAATATTAATAGAAGATAAGGTAAATATATTTTTACACAATGAAATGTTTTCATAACATGTGAATTTTATTATATTTATAAATATATTTATTAAAATATTCTTAACATCGTTATTCAGGCCAGTGTTGTCAAACTCAAACTAAGTCTAGTGACTTAGTTTTAAAATAAAGTCCAAGAAAACTGTTCATAACTTCTGAATTTTAAAAACATTTAGTAATATAAAACCCAGTTTTCAAAGTGAATATATTCTTAATTTCACTTTGAAAATTTAGTCAATATGGCTTTCGTTAAGAACATTACCTTATCTTTGACATTCACACAAGTAATATTAATGATATTTGGTATTTGGGCGCCGAAGAATTTAAATGAAACCGCTCGTTACTTTTATTTATTTTATTCAGTTGTATCGTTATTTTTATATATCGGTAAGGTTATTCGTAACTAAGTAAGAAAAAACAATTGTCAGTTTACAATAAGGCAACCCATTTTATAAATTAGTTTTTTTAATATATCTACAACATATAAATTTCAATACCTACATTTAATTTACAAAGAGGTCCAAGTTCGAATTCTTGGTCGAACATGAAACGGAAAGTGAAACCTTGCTATTCATCCTTGGGATACAGAAACAATATTTAACAAAAAATACAATTAAGTACCATAATATTAAAATTGCTTCAATCTTTATAATTATTATACTATTATCTAGGTGTGTACATCATTATTCAATTTGGAGATCTCATCCAAGTGTGGGGAAATTTGCCGCTCATGGCCGCTTCAGTGTTTCTACTTTTTACTAATCTTGTTCTTGGTGTTAAGGTAATTTTACAACAGAACAAATCTAGGTCTCTTACTTAAAATGTAAAGAAAGAGAAAACAAAAAAATATATGAAACGAGAACGTTTTTCATCACTTTCATTTATTTAAAGGTTATCAACGTTATAATTAACAGAAATATCATACAGGACATGTTGTCTGAATCGAATGAAGAATTAACAAACGAAAATAGAAAGGAGGGAATCGTCTTTATAAAGAGGTTGGAAAAAATCTAAATCATTTTAGAAAAAATATAGCGAATGTTTTTTTTTATAAATAATTTGAAATAACTTTTGTCATAGCTGCTACAAAGAGACAACCAGGCAATTGATAGTATACTTCTCACTGGCCCTATTAACTGTGTTTGGTCTCATGTCAAGCGCGGAGAAGAATCAATTACCATTACGAGCTTGGTTTGTTATCGACTAATGTTACTATTTATTCGCTTTGAATTTGTATTTATCCCAGTTTCAATCACCGGTTATTACAGATTTGTATAAAAAACAGATTTTAAACTAATCTAGATAGTAAAGGATGTTTCCGTTCTCATTATTATATACATTTGCCATGCAGATTGGCATTTAGAGTTTATTTTTATATTGTCTTAGTATCTATTATATTTTAAGGTATCCTTATAATATATCGAAGACGCCAGCGTATCAGTTGACTTATGCGCATCAGGTATGTTACAGTCAGTTATTAATATTTATATATTTTGAAATAATGTACAAATCAGTATCTATACATCTGAACAACTTAAATTTTAACAGATTATTGCACTATCGATAGCAGCTGCCATTAATGTAGCTCTAGACACTCTGGTGACTTCTTTGATCTCTCAGCTCCGCTGCCGACTCAGCCTCTTGGGCCTGTCGTTGAGGAACTTGTGTGAGGGCCTTAATGTCACTAATAAGGTTCATAAAAAATGTGCTTTTTACTTCAGTTTAATTAAAGTTTAATAAAAGTAGGACTTTTACATTCGTTGGTTTATTTACCACCAAATTATTAAAAAAAATTAATTAGTAAGCAATAACACATTTTATTCTGACGAAGGCAACACAAATCTCTTTTATTTTAAAGGGACTCCTGACACAGTTCAGTGAGCTGATCATCACAGATCGTCTCCACCGCTGTATCGACCGCCACCAGGCTGTGCTGGAGCAGGTGAAAATGCTCCAAAATTGTTTCTCTACTCCCATCCTCGCGCAGTTCACTGTTTCTGTGTTCATTATATGCGTGACTGCGTATCAGTTAGCATTCGTAAGTATAGTACCTATATCTAATCTATTAGTAGTTAAACGTGTTAAATATTTTACCAAGCTAAATTAGTTATTCTTTTCTTTTAGGAAAATAGAAATTTGGTCCGTATATCCTCAATGGTGTTTTACTTAACTGTGATGATGATGCAAGTGTTTATCTACTGTAATGAAGGAAACCAGCTTGTTATAGACGTAAATATAATTTACCATATACCTTTATAGATATAGAATTTGGTATTTTTCATTGGTATGACCTTCACTTTTTTACACTTGTACTAATTTGACTCTTGACTACACCTCATGGGAAGTGGAAATGTAGTCGTAGGTAGTAAGGCGCATCAACTAACTAATAACCAATTCACTCTTGCCTTGAAGACACATCTCAATGTACTCGGACTTAAATACCCACGCAGGCAAGCCTTTTCACTACTTCGCTGTCCTATTTTAAAAAGACGTAGCATAGTGCTTCGCTCGAACATGCGGCGCGCCTACTACAAAAGGATGGATGCTCGTTATGCGTTGGAACTTCCGTTGATGGATGGTCATGCGATTCCTTCGCAAACTCACCAAAATGTATCCTATAGATTACTAAGGGCTGGCAACTCTACGTCTATGTTCGAGGCTATGGAGATTGGCTTTCACCAGATCAGAGCTGCGAGATGACTTCAAATGACCGGCTAATAAATGACCACAGTATTCCATATACAACCAGATCTGTGCTTTATATAATAATAGCAGTTGTCCCTGTGTGAAATAATGTCGGTACTTTGAAAAGACACCAAGCTTGTTTGCAGCTGCTCTTGCTCTAGACTCGATCAACCGACCAAAATTGAGATTCGAGAAAATTGATTTTCCTAGCAACTGAAGTCAGTTACTGTATTCCAAAGATACATTCTGGAAAGAAGGAGCCAAGGTGAAAAAGCTTCTTTGGCGGTGAATAAACACGTCTGGGTTTTGGTGGCGTTGAATTTAAGAAGACTGCCTCTAGCTTGTGCACCATGGCTTCTCTTTCAAACGGTGCACCATGGCTTCTCTTTTGGCCTGTACTTGATCTCTACTGGTCCGAATACTCGGTAGATATCTTTCTAAAACTGTGCTCTGTCATCTGCTTACCCAAAGATACCAGGCTTTAGTAGATCATTTATATGAATCAGTAAAAGAGTTACAGAAAGAACGGTTCCCTAAGGAACTCCGACATTTATAGTCAAGGGCTCCGAGGAACATCTATTGACAACTATTTGGAGGGATCTCTGGTTTAGGAAGATCTGAACTAGACGATCAGATCACGATATATACCGTACGCTGAAAACTTGATTTTAAGATTAGCATGCCAGAACCTCGATGTCCTCGCCTAAAATGTGTGTAGCATACAGTAGCGTACAGTAGTCCCCAGTGGACCTATTTCTGCGAAACCCGTACTATCGGTCACCGAGGAAATCGCTACCTTCTAGGTGTGCTAAAAGGCGCAAGTTAAATACACGCTCCATAATCTTGCTTAGTATGAAAGTGATTGAAATCAGTCTGTAATTACGAATTACCAGAATGGCTGATAGACCATCGGGACCGCTGGCTTTATTTACATCTAGACAACACAATGTTCTATATACCTCTTTGATAGTGATGCTGAAATCCGCATTGACATTGAAATCCCACAGTGAGAAGATGTGCTCGGGTAGCGTTGCCAGTATCTAGATGCGAATTACTGAAAGAAAAGCAAATAGATTTGTTTTCTCTTTCGCTCCATGAGTCAGAGATCCACCTGGCTTCAGCAGAGTTCGACTCGATCGTTTTGGCAAGAGACCAAAAAAATTTCGCCATCCTTAGTGATACGATCGAGACGAACCCTACGTTATGCCTTTTTATAGGACTTAGCAGCTTGGAAAGGCTCTTTTGGAACTAACATCCGGAGCTTTGAGGTTTTGAACATCAACCCAAGTAACATATGCCGAATTTTTTTGCTTTTCAGCATGACCACATTTGGCATTGAACCATGGGCGATCTTTGCCTCCAATAGGTACATCAGCAAAAGGAATGAAATACTCCATTGCTTGATGGACACACAGTTATAGCATCCGCGCAACTCAACGGATCCTCAGAAGAGAAGCAGACCTGCCGCCAAGGATAAGATGCAACAAAGTATCGCATCTTATCCCAATCTGATGATTTGTATTTCCATATTCGCCTTACAATATGTGGTTTGCCGGTGGGAAGTACGTAAACACAGATTTCATCCGACAGACAGTCAAGGGGGAGGAAACCTCTACATGATAACTTTCGGATCAGTTTCAGCAGAAGGTCCAGGCAGTTGGCTGTATGAGACTCCAAATGAACACATTGTCCCTTGCCTCACTAGCTGGAAGAGGTCCAAGGACAATGCAAAGTTCTATGCCTCTATTCCAGCGCGGTCTGTCCTCTGGTACAGGAATAGCTAGGCATTAAAGTCCCTCAGAAAGACAAGCTTGCGCTGAAGGGTACCGATGCAGAGCCATATCGGCAGCTTCACTGAGATACTTGAATAATCGAGTTGTCTCCTGATCACCGCTGTGCCAACAGTAGACACAGGAATACAGGATTTTTTCGTTTCCTCTGCCTACTAAAACCCATAGAGAAGAAAAAGTGGGGTCTTCAAGGTGAGGGAGGCGCTGGATATAGAGGTCATTAGGTGCGTACACACAAACCCTAGCACGTCAGTGGAAATTGTACTCTAACGTGTACCCAGGGTAATCAAGGTATGCAGCGCTCATGAGACATTGTATCTGCGTCTCCGTAAGAAAGAATAAGTGCGGCTGCCCTGTCTCTAGGTGGTGATGGAGAGCTTCGAGATTTGCGTGCAAGCCTCGAATATTAGCGAGGTGCTCTAAGAGTGAAGAGGAGTACAACTGCTGAATAAACTTTCTTTTCTTTTCTTATTTTCCATAAAAATTAAAAAGGAGTGAATAGGATGGGATATGACAGTTGAACCCGACATTGAAATTGGAGTTGTTATGCCACTGGGAGGCTAGTCTGGAGACTGCAGGGACCGAACCACCCCAGGGATAGCCATCGGGCTCATTCTTCTGGTCGCTAATCAACACGATGGAGCCACCCTGGGATTTTTCGCAGCTAGTGGAGCATCCTTTCACGGGGGACTGACCCACTACTTGGGTCCCCAACTATCTACGGGAAAGTCGTCGCTTCGGATCTCGCTACCTTCCTCAAGTAGGCACCCGACACAAAAAATACCAATTCGACGCCAAACCGGCTCGCCAACGCTACGCAGCTGTTCAGACCTATTTTCCTTATACGGTTTCATCAAGCAATGTGCGGCCCGACTTACAATTATATACCCAAATACAAATAGCCATTAGTCCTAAAAAGTAACGGTTAAACACTGAAACCAATCAATTATTGTACTTTATTAAGCGATTCTTCCGTAATTTCTTCAGAGCGAAGGAGTCTCTAGTGCGGCTTTTGAGAGTGCTTGGTACAACTGCAGTGTTTCTATCAGACGGTCCATTCTCGTTGTTATGAGTCGCACAAGGCGCCCTGCAAGGTTAACAGCTGGAGGGATAACCGAACTATCCTTAGCGACATTTATGTCCGTATGTACTATTATTATTGCTTACAGGAATTACATGTTCTTTGTTACATGTTTATTAAAAGGTCTTCTGTGTCTTATTAGTTTATCATGGTAAAATATAAATTATATAAATTTATGGCAAATATATTACATAACTTTAATATTTATTTGCAGATTATAAAGGCGTCTTACACATTCTTCACGGTATTGCAGCAAGTGGAGGAAATATAAAGATAGATAATTAACTTATAAATGTAAAACACAAACACACTGTCTGAATATTCGAATATATTTAAAGTATTCAAAAATAAAAAAAAGAGTTCTTGTGGATCTTTATTATTTTATCACAAATATATTTGTGGCCAACTGGTATAATGTTTAAAATTATAATTATTTTTAGTTTTTGTTTTAAAAAAAAACATCCAAAATCTTATTGCTTTTCTTATAAATAGATTTTATATTAGTCGCTCGGTATGGTATCTAATGGAGGTATGAATGTAATATGGCAAAAAGTGTACAGTAAAGTAGTGAATATTGATGATAAAAAAAGAGCAAGGCCGATCGTGAGTTAAGAAACGTAATGAGCAAGGAGATCACGAATGATAGAGATGAGTGAAATAAAGCACGCACGTCTCATACATAGGAACTTATAGAAAACGTAGGCGCTAATAATAACAAAAAAATACTTCCAACACTATTACTATACTATTAGCTACTCTTGATTTTATATGAATAAAACTCTATAATAAAGAGATTTGACGAAACAAAATAATCTTTAATTTAAACCAAGTACATGACATCGGTCTCATTCATTATGAATCGTTTTTGTGACGTCATAACCCAAAAACAGTATTTTATAACTATAGCAGTTATTAAAATTTTATCGACAGTCAAAGTAATTGTAAATATATTAATTAATTTTAGAATTATATACTGGTATTATGTATAATATTATTATCATTGTAATATTAGACTTAACTAAATATGTAAAAAAAATAATGGATGTTTCCAGGTTCTTTTTCTTTTACATCAATAAATATAATAAGGTTAAATTATAATCGAATGGAATTGTCTTATATTCTTCCACATTTATTTGACTGGCTGATAACAGTAATATATTCTGTATGTAGTGTTTTTTTGTTTTTCTAGAGATAGAGAGTTAATATATGTGGTTCGTAGGAATTAACCAAAACTGAAAGTCTTTCATATTATAGCTAACGTTTGCCTGAGACACACGTTGGGAGCATTGGTTAATTACGAATGAAAACGGATCTTCACCCGGGAATGAAGCAGCATTATTTGCATATTTGCGGTTTTTTTTTAAATAGTACTTACTAGTATTGTTGGCAAGGGTCGTACTGAGACGTAAAATTGATTTTATAAATTAATAATAAATGGATTATATATCAAGATATATACGAATAAATCTTACATTAAGTCTATACATAAATTTTAATAGCAATGAGGCCGAGTGCATCTATTAAATAATTTTGAAATAAAGTATAATTGCTAACGCGTTAATTACATAAAGATAAACACTACACAATTGTTTTTTTAATATTTTATGTTTGTTTGTTTTAACATCACCCACATCTATTAAATGATTTGTATAACTTAAAATTTTGGATTATATTTACTGCAGGAGACGGAGATCCTTTCGTATTCACAGGAAAATACAGAAATTGGTTTTTGATTTTGGCACCATTTATAATAAAACCGTATAAAATGTATAATGTTATCTTAATTTCTGAGCTTACATTTAGGGTTATAGTTTTAAATATATTTTAATTGAAGAGGTAATTATTTTCATTATCAGCGCAACAACCATCGTATGAGGCGTAATCGAATATTTTGCCGAATTAAGTCACAGTTTTTACCATTATTTGATCCGTTGCCATAAGGTCGTCAACTCTTTCACACTCATTAAGTAAATATTTAATTGGTCTTAACTTCTCATAGTTAGGTTATCTATTCTTTATATAAAATTATTATTTTTATTTTCTTTCTTTATTAAATCTTGACCGAGTACTATAGTGTAAGAGCCATGGTGTTAAAGTTAATATTGCTATCAATACTGGGTGCGGTGGTGAGTGACAATGAATGTTACTGGAACAGGCAGTGCTCTTATCAGCTGTTCTCTACCGTAACTCCTTATGACACAGTCCGAGGCGATATTCGGGACTACCCTAGCCCCAAAAGTAAGTATAATAATAAAAACAGTACATATTTTTACTTATTAATGCTCTTAAAAGACTTTTTTCATCATTCACGTCTTCGAATGATTATGATGAGTAAGGATGATCTTTAACGATTCGTTCAGATTGCGAGGCCGTCAGTATATGGTCGCTACACCGGCATGGCAACCGCTACCCGGGGAAAAGGTTCTTAAGTCAAATCAACCAACTTCCAAAGAAGCTTAGAGAAGAAATAGTGAGAAGTGACGCGGAGAATAGATGCTCACTTTGCTCACAGGTAACCAAAAGATATTAATTTTATTATACAACAATTATGACCGACAAATACGAAAAATGTTGTTTAAAGGAATTTGCTTCTTCACTTCTTGATCAATTAAACTGCATCACTGCAAACCTCAAAAAATTGATATCACTACTTGTCTTTTTCCAGGATATCGAAGACATATTAAACTTTAAATTGAATTTCACACTTAATTCTCCACTGTCAAATCTCACTCGAGTCGGTTACGAGGAAATGTACTCGATTGGTAAAAGAATCAGAAAGAAGTACAGTCAACTCCTTTTTGGATCGAGTGATAAGTTTTATTTTACATCCACTGATGATCAACGAACAATTGCCAGTGTTAGAGCGTTTGTTAGGGGATTGACAGAAGAAACCGAAAAAGACCTTAGTTCATGTATCGACGAAACGAGAGCAAAAGATGATGTGCTTCGAGTAAGAGAATTTTAAAATATTAAATTTATTATTATTATTATTATTATATTTTTATAAAGTGCCATCACCATAAATAAGTAAGTATTCTTTTATTTTACTTTAAATAGCCTTACGAAAGCTGTGGCCTATACCTAAATTGGGTACAGAACGGTCCCCATCTTGCTGCAGAACTGGATGCATTTGATAAGAGTCCGGAGAACATTGCTGTAAGTATTGTTTAGATTTAAATTTCAATTCAGATACTATACTGAAAACGGCCTTACTAGTCATTTAATAATAATAATAATGTTAAATCAAAATACAGGTCAGAGACAGAGTTCTCAAGCGACTAGGAATAACATATCTGTTGTCACCAGCCGAGATCTATATTATCTATGAGCTTTGTCGGTTCTATCGATCTTGGAGTTCCAATCTGCGATGTCCTTGGTGTTCAGTCTTCACTGATGAAGACCTAATGGTGTTGGAGTACAGGGACGATGTACGACATTATTATAAAAATGGATACGGTTCTTTGGTCAGTTTGATTTATATGACTATTCTAAGTAAACATTGTGGTGTTAACGAAAAAACAGTAATACTATACTTTATATTTATATACTTTAAGGTCAACAAAGACTTGGGAGGGCCAGCTCTTAAAGACCTCTATGAACATTTTGTAGCTGCAACCAAAGGTGAAGGGAAAAACATCGTTTCATACTTTACTCATGGCACCGTGATAGAAATGATGTTCTCAGCCCTTGGCCTATTTGAAGACTCGACTGCAATTAGAGGAGCAACCAGGAACACAAGCAGACTCTGGCGGACGAGCTATATTTCTTCTTTTTCCACGAATTTCATTGCAATCCTGAATAGGTGCGGTTTCTTTCTTAATATGGAAGTTCTATTAAAAACATTTTTATATAACTCAAATCTCACAAATTGCAAGACAATTAGTTTGTTAAAATTCTGAAACCTTTCTTCCTACTAAGGTTATTATGTCGCAAATGTTAGTAAAATTATAGTATATAGTATATAATACCATATTTTTTTCGCCTTCTTTTTTTTATTATTTTTAAATAGTATTATTTCCTTGAAACACAAATATTTAGTTAATGTATATCCACGTTTCCTTTTCTCGGGTTAGTACGTTTTTAAATTTCATTTTTTATATCGATTTAATATAAATCGTTGTTACACGGGAATAAAGGAACAATTTGATTTTAGATGTGAAACAGAACATAGTTACCGCGTCCAGTTCCTCATCAACGAAAAAGTCGCCAGCCTCTGCCCTGTCGAAGGCTGCACGTGGCAAGAGTTTGTTGACGTTTTTCAAACCTTTTCCAACTCTAGTTTATCTTTCTGTTCTCTAGAACAAGCCAGTTCTGAAGAAACCCTAAATACCAAAAATTATGCTGTTTCTAGATTAGCATCTAGTGGTTGTAGTTTAATTTTGGTATTACTATGGGGACTTTATTTTCATTGATTATTGATGTGTTTTTATGTAAATAACTAATTCTTCTACTTTTAATTTAATGTTATATTATTCGACAGAATAATATGTTTATAAATAAAATGTAATGTATGTTGAAAATTATAATATTTTAATTTTTATCTCGTCTTATGTAGCGGGATGTCTCCGTTAACACTGCTCATAATATCTCTCGTGACAATTACACAAACACGTATTCCTAATATAATTATCAACTAACGTGATAACTGTAACTGTATTTTTTAGATTACATAGTAGTATATTTTTAAATTTCCTGACCGTCAATGGCTCTTGATCCTGACATTTTGGATTTTATGTGATGACTTTCCTTCCTTCCTTGGTTTTTTACTAATCCCAGTTGCAAGATTTTTCAGTCCTCGAGCTGGCCATAATAAGCACTCCGTTTGAAAAAACATTTCATCACATCTAAAAGTCGCCACCCCAAGAGACAAATTGAATATTTTCTTACTAAAGGGGATAAATAAACTGTATACAAAAATTAAATTTTGCTCCCAGGGCGGGTATTGTATCACAGGAAAGACTACTTTCTCTTGGAAGTAGAACGTTGTGCTCATACTTCTTAGAACAAAAATAGATCTCTTCTGATCATTCAAATTAGAATGAGTGCGTCAGTGTGTTTTATAAGAAAATTGTTGATAGAATGTTAGAAAGTAGAAAGATATATAAATGTGAGTTAGAATGAGATACCAAATTGTATAAGAGGTATTTGACATATTTAACGGAGCAGTTAAAGTTTAAGTAGCAGATGAAGTATTTGACATATTTAACAATGGTGGAGTGAAAAGGTACAAACTATGGTAAAAAAGAAGAATACATTAAAACGTAGCAGACTATCGATTTGAAAATTGAAAATAATATAAAGAGAAAAATAATACATATACACATATAGAGAGCTAGTATATACATATAATAAAATGTATTGTATACCAGATGATCATAAACAACAAAAAAAATATGTATTTCTACATTAAATTATGATAAATGGTATATTAATAACTAGTACTAAGTCTTTCTAAGGTTTAAAGGAGACTTTAGTACTTAACAACATAGTAGAATGAATGCTATTATCTAACCTTGAATACTCTAATTTATTTATTTTGCATATATTCACATACTTGTTTCTGTATGTAATCAATTGTAATGTTTTTTAAGTACTATATTATTTATATAATTTTAATTTAAAACCTATAAAAAATATTCAATATTTTTTTATACGTTCCGTGATATTATTTCATACCGAAATAAAATCTAAATCTATGACAATACAAAATGATAAGAACTATTTATTATATTGACAATAATAAGCAAAAATATGTGAATTGCTTTATAAATCAAAACAAATAGAGAACGATACAAAAATAACACAACTAAAAAAAACTAATAATGAGAATAATATACAATTTAAAAAAAGTAGATACCTAAATTGAAATTTCTTATTATGATTTCAGATAAAAAAAAACTTGAAGACAAATCAATCATCAACAACAAATTGAATAACGAAGAAAAAATAAACAAATATCTATTAAAAACCTATTTGAGAAATCATTTTATTTACAAAATCAAGGAAGCGCTTCAGCGATGCTTTAGTTCAAATAGCTATATGATATCCTCATTTGTAGCTTGCTAGTACTGGTTTGCGTCTCAATATAATTCCCACCTATGTAGGCCATCGACAAAATTAGAAGCACATGGTGTCAAGAAACTCGTCCGCCATTTTCTATCTTTAGCCCTCTCGAGAGCAGATATTTCTGGGTTATCCATATATAGCCCCACAGCAGTGGGAACTATTTATATCATAGTATCGTGTGTGAAATAACCTATCAAAAGTTTCACCGCACAGTTGAATGTTATTTTTTTAGAATCCGATCTCGGAAAAGTGTGTTGCTTTGATTTCTGTAAATCAAATAATTTTGAATAGGTAATTCGAGGAGAGAAAGTTAGAATTGTTAAATTCAGAAAAAGGGACGAGATTATGACAAAACATTTAATTAGAAGTAATAGGCAGGTTACTAATTTGTACATATTGTAACATATTACAGCGCATAGAAATTTTTTAGTTAAGAACTACCTAAGTTATCATTACTTACCTATTCGATATCCACAATATTCTTGAGCCTTCAGATCGATATCAACGAAGAGGGCACATTAAAGTCTCCTCTTGAGGATCCTCTTAGAGTTCAGATTAAAAAGCAAGTCAACAGATCTTTGAAGGTTAGGTTATATTAGGTTTTTTATATAAAAATACTTTACACACAGCGACATTTTCTTACATTATACAAAGGTACCTGAACCAGCATCGCACGCATTCGCATCGCATACCAATTTTTTGGTCTATTGTGCTTATTATTGTATACAACGGTTATTTATTGGCCATGGCTTATACAATTTTAAAAAGTGTTAATATTTTGTTTTAAATTGTATAGGTATAGGTATAGGAAGTAATATTTTAAATATATAATACATCGCATTGTCGCATTCGCAGTAGGTACTATTAGGTTATAGTTAAAAAGTTTGTCAATAAATAATCGTTAAATCGCATCGCAGCTTACTTATTATAGTATATTAAGCGTCAAACAATATAATTATGTACTTAATACAAAATACTTAATATATAATAATACGCTTTTTGATTTTCGCATTCTTCCCGCTCTTTATTTGTTAGTTAGCGGCAAATTTTACTACATTCATTTTTCAAATATACCAGCCTACCTACCTACATTTAAACTCATTGTCTCGTCTTTACACATACTTCCTATACATTACTTATACATTTCGCTATATAAGTAAATTTAAATTGGTGAATTATGAATGTATCAATAACTAATTATTAATTGAATGAATTATTCCATTTCTTTCGCATATTTGAATTTAACAATATTTGAAAAGATTTTAGGTTTTTTATTTACTAATTAGCACGCGTTTTCTAAATGCCACGCCACGCATGTTTCGAACGTTTAGATACAGCCGTCTATACAGATCGGTATTAAATGCTTGTGATCACACCACGATCGACACTTTTGTATTTCAATCGCAAACAATAGTTATTATACACGTAATAATTTTCAAATTAATATTCTAAAATAATATATTGCATTGAAGATATGATCATAATTCTCCTATCTTTCAACCATTAATGGCCTTCGTGGATAATTATTGCCTAATTAGAGTCAATGCTCTATTTAAATTCAAAAATAGAAGTCAATTCGAATGCAATAATAAGAATAAATTTCCAAAGTGTCCACCTACCCTTGTTTTTTTTTTTCCGTTGGAAAATCCGTTACGGATACCCGCAGGCCAAGAAGGTGATGGCCGGGGGGCTATGTGGGACTACCCGGCAGCATGGAGAACGCTGCAGCTTTTAAGGCTACCCACTAAAAAACCAACGGTTACCCTTATCGCCATAGTGGGACGCCACAGGATCGCATTCGCATTCACCGTGACGCCCCGGCGAAGCCTAATAAGGGTGCCCCGAGTAACGAGAGCACCCTCTCGATGTAGGCCTGTGGTAAGTGAAAGGGGTCATCCTCATCTCTCACCAAGGCACTACAGCTGGGGAAGGAAGCGTCGGATGTACTCCCGCCCCCTTCTCCTCAGCCCCTACCGTTCGGAGCGGAACAACGGTGGAGGTTAACTCTCTGACCCTCTCCACGACCTCCTTTGCGGCAATAACTTGCTTGCAGAAGGAGGCCATCGTGAACCGCCTACCCTGACCAGCCCTGAGTTTGACGGAGACGTTAATGATTGGTTATTTCTTTATATTACATCTCGCAATAATCAATCCTCAAACATCGTAATAACATTTTCAAAGTATCTAAATGTTTCGTTCTCCTACTACTACTTCATTTTTTCTATACGCATGATTAAATTCACGCCGGAACGCTCGAGGCGATTTTAAATGAGTTGGTCGCAGAGTTTTAGAACTTAGAGTTTAATTTAGTTTAGTCTAAATTTATCACCAAAATGTAACCTCACCATTTATTTATTTAAAATTATAATTTTAGTTCTTATAACATTATAAGACATGCTTTAAAAAAGTTGTTCTCTAAATATCATATCTTAAACACGCAACTCAAGAATTCTACAGTATTTTTTTTAAAAACATTGACAATTTATTAAAAGTTATGTTTATATGCATATTAAAAATATATTTATTATGAAGATTTTAGATTTTTTTAATGTCATAGCGTTTGCCCTCGACTCCGTTCGCGAGGACTTCAGAACACGAAAGTCGTAGGAAACTCCTTCGCTTGAGCTTTTTTTGGTAATTTTTATTTTCAAAATTGCGCAAGAAAAGCCCTATTATTATTTCAAATGATTAAAATAATATTACCTAGACCCAACATAAAAGTTATTTCTAAATATTGGTTAAGGAATTGTTAGATTCCGTTAAATTACTTTGATAATTACCTCCAACAAATGAACTTATAAAGTTTAAACTCACAAACATACAAAGTTTACCTCATTATACTATTTGTAAATGTAGGCTAAGGTCAAATTATGAAACTTGCCATAGTTAAAGTTTATTTTGAAAAAGAGGTGCTGAAGGCTGAAATTCTATTATAAATTCGTAATGGAACACTGAATAATTTAATTGTTTACTTTCACACTGTCAATTTTAAGTATATATTAGATTGATCGCTAAGTATTCGTAAGTTGATCGTTAAGTACTCGTAAGTTGTCTACTACAAAATAATAAAAAATATGATATATTATACGAAAGATTTGTACTTTAATAAAGAGCTATCTATCAGATGCACAATAAAATAAATTAACCAGTTGAGATATAAATTATCCTATCTTTCAAGTTAGATCAAAAAGCACACGGTGTACAAATTTAATTAAAATTGGTTCAGCAATATAGGAATCTATATCGGATAATATAGTGACACGTAATTTATAAATGTTAAGATTGTCTAGACTTTTTTGATTTTTAAACCTTTACTGGATTTTTCATTTTAGTAAATTAAAGAAAATTTTGGCAAAAGATTTAAATAAAACATCAAATATATTTATGACAACGATATCGATTTATTGGATGTCAAAAAGGCGAGGGACGAGTGTGCGAGCCAACCGTGGAGGGTTGGAAGGTGTGTCTCAAGAGTTCGGAAGTTCGCACACCCGCTCCGAACCACAGTACATACTTCACGGTAATAAATAATTATAAATAAATATCAACAAGTTACAAAATAGCCTTTCGTAAAAACATTAATAGAACTAAAAAATTTTGGGCGCAATTTATTACATTTCACGTTTTAACACTGTTATATAAAAAATGGTAACGATCTGAACAGTCCGTTTTTATTTTCTGTTTTGGAACGTTTAAAAATCGTTTTCAAGCGCCAGGTCGAACCTTGGTGGGAAGGTGCCAAAGCCGTCGTGGGCGGGGCGCGTACGTTGGGGCTGTGAAATAAATATTACCATTAAATCTAGGTCTTCATTTGTCTTATCAGATGGACATGCAGGGATAACAGATATATCACGATCGTGTCATTGTAACTATTTTAGTATTTTGTTCTGTCACAAATTCATGCTATAATATATATTTTTTTAGATTTCGGAACGATTACGGTATTTAGGGTTTAGGAAGTTGTCTCGAACAGCATGGTAGACGGTGCTGTTGTGTTTTGGGGAAACACAACTTACATTTATCCAGTGATGATCTATGGACGACCTTTAACGGACGCCTGAGTGGAATAATATTACTTAGTTGTTGTTTATAAGATATCTCGAAAGAAGTTGTCGTTTGTATAATTATATATTTTATAGTATTATTTTCGAGGTCTGCCTGAGGCCTGAGAAATAACAAAGCTACATAAAATAAAAAAATAAAATAACTTACCGCCGGGCTGACTCCTCTTGCAGTGGAACCCGCACGTCCCTTGCCACGGAATTTGCTGATAGCTTGCTCAGCAAGGTCTGCCCTTTCCTCAGCCTCTTCCAACTCCTGCTGGGCTTTGCGGAACTTAGCCAAGTTGAGGGCGGCAATTTCTTCTGCTTCTTCGATCTGCCTCTTGTAGGTCTTGATCTTCTGTTGCAGTTTGTCGACAAGGTCTTGCATACGCTCGTGGTTTTTACGGTCTTCCTCAGCTTGGAAGGTCAGTTCCTTGATGCGCCTTTCGGCCTTACGCAGGTTCTTCTGGGCATCAGCATGTCTCCTCTGTTCACCGTCCAGCTCGTTCTCAAGCTCCCTTACCCTTTGTTCGAGTTTCTGGATAGCCTTCTTGCCTCCCTTGAGGGCATTGGCCTCGGCCTCGTCAAGTCTGACCTGCAGTTCTTTGATTTGTTGTTCAAGAGCCTTGCGGAGCTTCTCCTGGGTCTGGGCATGTTCTTGTTCAGCACGAAGTTCATCAGCGAGCCTAGCAGCATCAACCATAGCCTTCTTTGCTTTCTCCTCGGAGTTCTTAGCCTCGTTGAGGAGCTCATCGAGGTCGGAGTGGAGAGTCTGGAGTTCAGATTCAAGTTTCCTCTTGGCAGCAGACAAAGAAGCGTTTTGGGCAGACAGTTCATTAAGCTGTTCGTGAGCATCACCAAGCTCCTGTTCAGCTTGGCGGCGGGCACGGTCTGCCTGTTCCAGAAGAGTACGAGATTCCTCGAGTTCGTTCTGAAGAGCATTAGCGCGACGTTCTGAGATGCCAAGCTGTTCACGAGCATCGTCACGAGCACGCTGTTCTTCTTCTAAAGCGGTTTGAAGGTCCTTAATTTGTCCTTGGTAGCGCTTGATGTTCTTCTGTGCTTCAGCATTAGCCTTGTTGGCATGATCAAGAGCAATTTCAAGTTCGTTGATATCAGCCTCTAACTTCTTCTTCATGCGAAGGGCCTCAGCCTTGCCCTTAGCCTCAGCCTCGAGGGAAGCTTGCATTGAGTCCAGAGCACGTTGGTGGTTTTTGCGGGTGTTTTCGAATTCCTCTTCCTTCTCTTGGATCCTCCTGTCAATCTCTTGTCTGACCTGAGACAATTCAAGTTGGGCACGAAGAACCTTGTTTTCTTCCTGTTCAAGGGCAGCTTCAGCTTCCTCAAGAGCAGCCTGGAGCTCGTCCTTCTCAGCCTCAAGACGTTTCCTTGCCTTCTCAATTTCATGGATGTTGCGACCACCTTCTCCGATTTGGTCAAGCAGATCCTTGACTTCATCAGCAAGGTTCTTGTTTTCACGACGAACAGCTTCGAGTTGTTCCTGACCTTCTTCGTAGGCGCCCTTAAGACGGAATAGTTCGGTGGAGTAGTTGCGGCATTCTTTTTGGCTGGCATCAAGTTCAGCAGCGAGGTCGTCAACCTTGAGCTTCCATTCACCAATGATCTTATCAAATGCCTTCTGTTTCTTTTCAGCGGCATTAGCAATGGCAGTAGCACGGTCAACCTCGAGTTGCAAGTCCTCGACTTCGGTGGAAAGGCGCTGCTTAGTCTTTTCGAGAGCAACAACCTTCTGGTTGAGGGACTCGATAGATTCCTCAGCCTCGGCAAGACGAGCCTGGAGTTTGCGTTTGGCCTCCTCGAGTTCTTCGGAGCGGGCAACACCCTCGGACTCGTACTTGGAGCGCCATAATTGAGCCTCGGCATTAGCCTTCGACAATTGACGTTGCAAATCAGCCTTGCCTTCAGCCTCTTCTTCAACTTGTTCACGGATGTTGTCCAAGTCATGTTCAAGATTGCGGAATTTACCAAGAAGAGTAGCGCGTTCCTATTGAACAAAAAAATAAATTCAGATGAGGTAAATAAATATAAATACGCTTATTTATATAATAATAAATGAATGACGCATATAATAAGTAGATATTTACCCTAGCTTCTTCGTCAGCAAGCCTCTTAGTGTCTTCCAACTGAGTAGTGAGGGACACCTTGATCTTAGACAACTGTGAAACTTGGGACTCAGCCTCCTCCAATTGACGGAGCAGGTCAGAGTTCTCGATGGACAACTTCTTCTTAGCGGCATCCAAGTCGTTGAGTGTACGGTTGGCTTCATCAGCCCTGCTTTGAACTTCGTTAAGCTGGTGTTGCAGTTGCTTGACAATCTTTTCTTGGCCAGCCTGAATAATAAGTGAATTTTAGTCAAAAGGTTACTTTATGGGTGTAGAAAAGTAAACCCGGTGATATTGTGACTTGGTGTGGTTTTGTTACTTATACAAAAACAATTAAAAGTATTGCTAATTTTAATTAGTGAATTATATTAAAATCGTTTGAGAAGGTTAAAGTGGGATGTCCAATATTGTATTGTAATATAATATTGACTTTTTCAAATTCATAAATATGTCATGCTTTTTTATTCTAAGGATTAGTGTGACACACAGATTATTTTAAAATTTGGAAGCGGTCCTAAAGCCAAATTAAGTATAGGAAATTTAATTGTTAGGTTTTTAATGTAAGTAAGAGTATCTTGTAATTTTGTGTTTTGTTGTAGATTACGTGTGTAATCTACTTCAGCAGTTCATTTGTACAAAGCTGAGAAGCGTCCTGCAATTGCTGATGCCAACACGACTATCATTCCATTTTAGTGTACCTTTTCGTTGGACAAGTGGTCGAGACCGGCGCGAAGGTCATTGACTTCGCTAAAGTATTGAGATCGCTCTTTCTCAGCCCTGGGTAGATAAAATACAACAAAGTTTTCATTAACATAACATAATGCTATGATTCATGTCACGTCAACAGAACAGCCACCTAAACGTGTAAACATGATATGACGAGTTTGAATAAACTGTGGAGAGTACAAAATAAATGTTGTCTGTGTGATCGGTAGGGAAATTTCATGCAATTACACCACAGGCGGTACACATGCCTATGGATGACATGTTACCTTTTCCCTTGCAACTTGATCAATGGCTGCTCGGGTGTTGTTAAGCTCGTTGTAGCAAGATGCCCGATCATGTTCGGCCCTGAATTCGCAGTAATTTCATAAATGCCTAAGTTCAATTTCACTATTCATTACTGCTCAACCTACCTACTACCATACAAACGCCGATTTCTAAACTATTACTAAAATTTGCATTATAAGGCTTTTATCAACATTATCATTTTGACAATATTATTTAAGAAAGACATATTAT
Source organism: Dircenna loreta (assembly GCA_963555665.1). Taxonomy (NCBI): domain Eukaryota; kingdom Metazoa; phylum Arthropoda; class Insecta; order Lepidoptera; family Nymphalidae; genus Dircenna; species Dircenna loreta. Next base: position 12,483,015 of record OY743092.1, read on the forward strand.
GTAATTATACTTACTTAGCCTTAAGCTTGTTGAGCTGGTCGAGTTGTTCTCCCATCTCAGCAACAGCATCGTTGTGCTTCTTGCGAAGGTTGGCGAGAGTCGACTCATGTTGGATGTTAGCTTCCTCTAAGTCACGGCGAAGTTTGCTAAGCTCAGCCTCTCGCTTCTTGTTAAGCTCAATTTGAGCAGAGGTAGCACCACCAGCTTCCTCAAGGCGCTCACCCAGCTCCTCGAGTTCGCGGGCAAGGTCAGCACGCTGCTTCTCAGCCTTGGCGCGTGCTTGACGTTCGGATTCGACTTCCTCTTCTAATTCCTCGATACGGGCCTGGAGTTCCTTGATCTGTTTCTGGACCTTGCTGACCAAAGATTGTTCGTCTTCGAGCTTGGCAGTGAGAGAAGATATTTCCTTGTCCTTACGTTGGATGGTTTGTTCAAGCTCCTTTTTGTTGCGCTCGAGGTCAGAAACAGCCTCTTGTGTAAGCTTAAGGTCGCCCTCAACCTTCCTCCTCTGCTTTTCAACATCAGCACGGAGTTTCTTCTCACGCTCCAATGAGTCCTCGAGTTCGTCAAGAGTTTGTTCAAGCTTCTGCTTAACCTTGTTAAGATGGTTAACCTTGTCTTCAGCAGCTTGCAGCTCCTCAGATGTCTTTTGGGTAGACTCACCTTGGAGTTTCTTCTCCTTGTTGAGTTTGTTGATGAGTTCATCCTGGTGGGCAATTTCATCATTCAAGTTGCGGATCTGGTGGTCTTTAGTTGCCTTGTCCTGTTCGGACTTCTGTATGGATAGTTCCAGATCTTCGACGTCCTTCTTAAGACCGGCTACTTCCTGTTCTAACTTCTTCTTGCCTTGGAAGAGTTGGTTACGGGCATCCTCTTCTTGAGTAAGGCGGTCTTGGGTGTCCTAAAACAATTTATTATTCATTGTTTTATTCAAAACTTTAATATTTAAACACAATCCATTGTTGAGTCAATGTTAAAACTACAAGTATGTTACAGTATGTCTGCTTTCTGTCTATCGTGAAATAATCATTATTTATTGTTATAGTTTTCAATAAAACCATGCAGATTGCAGACGTACAATTTATTTTTAAACATCTTAAGCTGTTTCTTGTATAAACAAAATTGTGTTTATTTAAGAGGCTCATTTAAATTTGGTACTGGTATATCTATTTGTGGATTGGTTACCCGAATCATATATGGTTATGAGAATATTCATTTGATTTTTTATTAAGATAAAATTAATTTAATTGTATCGTAGTTTTATTATAAATTGACGAATTTATTTAGAATACATCATAAATTTATATTATATAATGAATGACTAATATACTTTTTTTTAAATGTACAGTATTCAAATAATGACTTACCCTAAGTTGACTCTCAATGTCAGCCTTTTGTGCCTGGAGTTTAGCAGCACGTTCTTGCGTTTCGGAAAGAGATCCCTTCTCTCCCTCGAGTGAAGAGAGCAGGGCTTGCTTCTCTTCCAAAAGTTTGGTGTTAAGGGCCTCAACTTCCTTGCGAAGTTTTTCTTCCTTCTCAAAAGCTTCCTGAGCCTTTTGAGCTTTTTCCTCCAATTTCTGTAAAATAACTTCACTCTTATCAACACCATCCCATGTTGAATTAAAATTCGCTGCCATCGTTATTATTTATCACATCAATTTAAACTAGGAATACTATATTTCGGTTCGTTCGAGGGTTAAGAAAGGGTGGGTGCGCGCCGCCGACCACTCCGTAACTAAGCAGCACTGGAATTTTCCAGCGGGCGTGTAATCGCCCCCGCACGCAATACATTGTGCTAGGAAAAAGTGTTAGCGCTGGAGTGGGGCGAAATCCAGAAATGGATGCGGCAGGTGCGGTGGTGTCACGTAACCGCCAGGTGGGCGCGGTCGGATCTATTTATGTACACCTGAATCACGCGTTATAAGTGCTGGAATATTTAATAGGTCAGAACATTCTATCAAATTTAAACAGGTGAGAAAACACACCGCGAGCTCATCTTCGACGCGGGTGACGTTGAGGAGGGGCTTGACCTTCTGCCACAGTTTCCACCAGGGCCAGGTGCGGAGCTGCAAGTACTTGCGCAAGTTGCGCTGGACAACTTGGAGAGCCAATCTGAAAAATAATAATATATAAATAAATATCCCTAATCATAAAACAATTAAAATTAAATTAAAATGGTGAATAATTATACCTCTGTTCTTGCAACCTCTTGTAGTCTTTACGGGAGAGATAACCACGGATGTAAGCTTGGAGCCAAGATACAATCTTGGACAGTCGGTCATCACGTAATTCTTCCATTTGACCCAATACACCAGCACGGAAGAATACCTACTCACCCATATAAAAGTTAGTAAATCTAATAAATATTAGATTCGATGCATGTATTTCATTTATATTAATAGTACCAAAATAAAAGCTTAGCAATATTTTCGAATATAAAATAGGATTTCTAATTATAAAGAAACACCCATTAAGATTTATTAAGCTATACAAAGACATACACATAAAACAGGTAAAATATTTTATCTATAAGGATAGTGGTATTAGATAAAAATATGAAATTTATGATCATGCAAAGAAGTCAGCGAGTAGTAGCTTCATGCATTATATAGCTCTACCTTTGTTTTGCCGAGCCTGAAAGACTCCGAGTCCAAGCCAGTATGTTCGAGAATTTTCTCGGTGGCTTTTTCAGCGGTAATTGGATCTTTGACGAGGTTCGGGCACAGAATTTTGTATCTGCGTTAGGGAAGTACACCAATAAGATTATGATGCAATGATAAGGATGTAGGAAAGGGTAACAAACACGAGCCTGCGTATCAGGGGCTCTACAGGAAAAGCGTCCTTAGTATGTAAGGATTAAGGTTCGTTAAACCAGTATCAAAAGGTTCTACACTATTGTCAAGCGTACTATAGCTTTACGATCCTACAGGTACTTCTTGGATCGCTTGTAAAAACTAAGCTCTATGGAAATATCAGACATGCCTTCGTATGACCCAGACGGTAAGACTCGACATCCAAGGCAGTTGCTTCCAAAATGATTTGAGCAATTTTCTTAGGGTCAGTTTCCTTGGCGACTGCTTGAGGGGCCAGGATCTTGTAGCTACATTTTCAAAATATATGGCACACAATGAGGAAGTGGTCATAAAATACCTATGATATTTCTCATAACGGTACAAGGAAAATGGATCAAATAGGGTAATCAAGACATGATTTCGTAGTTTCATGTAGCCGCCACTTTGAATTCAAGTAACGGTTTATAACGGGATTCAATAACATACTACTGGAAAAGTGCAAGAAGTGACTCAAAACTCTATTCCTTAGAGTTTTTGCATTCATATTCACTCCAACGATATAATATAGCCTTGCCTTCGTGTGACCTATACGATAGCTTTCGGGGTCTAGGTTAACTGATTCGAGACACTTCCTTGCTGCCTCTTTAGGTTCTTTTTCGGCTTGCATAATGGCTGGTGCAAGAATCATGTAACTGTTTGTTTAAAATAAAGGTTTAATACGCGAAACCATATTATTCGAAGATCAACGACAACTATTGGCTAATGTGTGTAAGGTGTGAATTTAACTAGCTTATTCATCAAATTATTTTAGAATCGGTTGCTCATAGCGAGCGTGCTTCCGATGACGTCAGTAAGAGTCAGCTGCAGCGATTCAAAAATAAAACTGTTCCAGTTTCACGAATGTTCCAGAGCTATGAGAATCTGTTTAGGCTGCCAACTAAAAGACTACATTCTTCAAAATAGGATGGTTTAAAATATTAATAATCATTTTATATTCAGAATGATGGGTCAGCATTGAGACAAGAATATATGTAATGTAGTTTTCACTTAAACTTTGTGATATACCATAAAATATATATGTTGGGAGTGATATTTCTATTGACTGCTTACCGAAGCTTGAAATCAGGGTACACCATCCTGTTGGGGAAACCTTTACGGCAAATACGGATGCCTTCAAGTACACCGTTACAGGTCAGCTGGTGCATCACAAGGTGAGAGTCGATGAGTCCTGGTGAATGGAAGTTAATTTTATAACAGACATAGTTATTAAATCATATTTAAGAATATGCAAGTTTTCAAAAGTTCTATCACTTATATTAAATAATAATTTTAGGAAAATTTAAAAATCCAATAGGATATAATGTATAATAAACCTATATCGTAAGGAATATCAGCCTCAGTAGAGACAGCAAAAATGTTATTATGCCTGGTTTCAAATTGAGATGATATATTAATGTACTGGAACATAAAATACATATATGCAACTAAATAATGCGTTTCAACTATATTATGCGTTCGCGTTGCTAGTACTTTATCTTTTAACACCTTCACAATCCTGTATTAATTAATCGAAATTATAATTAGATTATAATTAGAATAGAATTAATCGAAAAACTTACCAGGAGTCTTTACTTCGTTGGGAATGATACAACGTACGAAGTGAGGCTGAGTGGACCTCAAAGTGGTCATCAAGTTGTTAAGTTGTTCCTGTGGATACATAAACAATTAAATTTTGTATTATTTTTTAGAATTATCGATTCGAGTAAAATCATATTACGTATAAAACATTAAAATAACATGAAGAATATGAAAATATAAAAATGAGTGATATTTTGAAGTAAACAGTTTAATGATGAGAAGAATGATATTAAACACACAAAAACAGGGTTAGAGACAAACACACGTAACAACAAACATACATAGCTTAGTACGTGTATAGTTCAGCGGCAAATAAAGTTTTCTTAAGTTCTTTTGCTACTGGGTTGATAAAAACTTCAGACGCGATTGAGTATTATTTTGCGTCTAAAATGATGTTTCAAATAAACAAAAAAAATACTATGAATTGAGAGGATCAATACCTCGTTGTTTAGTAGGTATTAATCAAAGTAATTATTCTCTCATATTGTGAGACAGTTTTATTAATGCAGACTTGGGTGTCTACACTGAATGAGGGTGATGAAAAATATAAAAAATCTAAAAATATATATTTTTTAAAGTTAAGTACCCTGTACGCGGAGGAGACAGTAGCAAAACCACCGCCCTTCTTACCGCGACCTCCTACGGATATACATTAATAAGCAAAATTTAATGCAAGGACAATCACAAGTACAACGGATATAATACTTCGACGATACACCTGCAAAATTTCGACGACAAGAGCTGTGCTGCGAAACATACATTGACGTGGACATACATTTATTACTGTTAGCATGAGGAGTTGACACCTAATTGATTTGTATAATACAGTGATGTAAAGTAGAGAAGTGTGAAAGGTGTCAACCCGAAGCATGTTGAGACGAAGACAATTAGCCATGTGACATAAGCAAATTTTGGATTTCAGTTTCTTTTTACCCTGTAAAGTGATGATACAGTCTGGAAAGCAGAACCCTTGGCACGCTTTCCTCCGGCGCCTATATTTATGTAAAATATAGTTGTGAAAAGGAAATATATTTTGTGCACGTGTACATGTTTTTTGAGTTCATAAATTGTGGAATGTAATGTATGAGGGTGGGTAACGGTGTTAAAGTGTGTGTATGTGTTGATTATATTGTACCATTTACCTATTATGTATGTCCTCAGCTCAACTAAGTTGTATTTGCAAGTTTTGCAAGTACTCGTGAGAGTTCTATCCCTTATATTAAGTAATAGTTTTAGGATAATTATATATTCAATAGAATATAATAGATTTCGTAATATTACAGAAGTAATGACACTATTTTTGATTGCATTTTAATTTACAAGACTATAAAAATAAGAATTGACAAAAAAATATCATTTACAGGACTATAAAAACAAGAATTATTATATTTCTTCTTCATTAGGTTTATCTAGTCAATACGTACCCTTGCCACCACCACCAGCTCCAGCATCACCAGACTGGCCAGGATGGTCAGCGAAGATCTCAACTAACAGCTTGTTAGAACCCTTCTTGAACTGGTCGACAACAGTGTCGTTAAGGGGGTCCTTGTTCTTTTCAAGCCAACCAGTGATATTGTAACCAACCTGTTTATCGAAGTAAAAGAATAATTAATATAGTGAATAATTTTCAGGATCTTTTTTTTTAATTTATGATTGTATTCTATTAAATACTAATAAAGCAGGCATATAAATTTTGATGATACTTACATTACCGGCGTAGTGACCAATGGCGAAGTGGGCGGCTTGGCAACCAGGCTTGGGGGGTTTGGGCTTCAAGTAAGGAGCAGACTTGCCCAAATGGTTGTTGTTCAATTTCTCGACGAAGGTCTGATCGGTGGCTTTGGGGAACATAGACTCTTCCTCAAGAATTGAGAGGATACCCATAGGCTGAAATCGGACCAATGAGATTAGTATTCCACTCAAAACATGCATATTTTGTGTTTAGTTTTGATTTAAATCTTATGTGTAATATGTATTCAAAATAGTATTAAAAACTTTTAAACTTTTAATTAAATACCAAAAAATGTGTGTACTTAATACTAAATGTTAAGCGTTATTTTAAAAGCAGCGTGCTTATAGTAAATAGTGTATATAATGTGCAATATATATTTATGTGCCTGTTCGTACGCCTAGTTGTAATTAGTATTTTTTTATAACTGGCTTAATCATAATAAAATTACTGATTTTATTCAAAGCGTTATAAAAATTTATTAAATGAAATAGCAAACCTATGTTCGATATTTTTACGATAAGCGACTGCTACAAATTAATCTCAGCATGAATTTACGCTAACATAAATTCGAGGCTTACTAAATGTGTTGGCTACGAATTTCTATTTTTTATGTTGAGCTCCATAGCTGAGTGCATATTTTAAATAATCTAGGTAATAGCTTATGTATTAAATCTTGTATCGCGAATGGGCGAGAGTTTAAAAAGCCTTATAATTTTAATAAATATCGCGTAGGATAGGGTATACAGCTAGCAAATGGTTTTTGCAACTGCAGGCGGTGATAGGCATTAGCCTAAATAATATCAATCCGAAGCTGCTTCTAACGCGACCCTGTAGCCCCAAGCTATGAACTTTAACTATACGCCCCTAATACCTTTTCTATTAAATTTATGGTTTGTTGGAGATCCATACCAAAATCTATGAAATCCCATAATATCCCTTCTCTTTCATACTCCTCTTGTTCTAGGACGAACATGAAATGATTAAAGTACTGTTGCAATTTTTCATTTGTAAAGTTAACACAGAGCTGATTAAATCCATTGACCTGCCTCGCGAACATGTAAAAGATATCGAACCTGTTGTTATTACCTAAGTATTTCATTAGATTATATTTGTGGGTGTAGTGTTGTAAAAAATTGTAGTATTAAAGAAGAAAAAAAGGTACACACAAAAAATCACACAACACATTGGTCACATTGCGGGTCCACCGAGATAAGCTTTCGAAAGGCGAATAAATAATTTTGACATATAATCTTATTTTGTTATTATTGCTAATTTAATATTTTCTCAGTTTGTCTCGGGGACCATGGCGAGTTGCAAGCGTTCATTGTTGCGTTGTCGCCATATACCTTTTCTATAAGGTCAATGCAATTCTGAAGATCCATGCCAAAGTCAATGAAAGTCCATTCGATGCCTTCACGTTGGTATTCTTCTTGTTCCAACACAAACATGTGATGGTTAAAGAATTGCTGGAGTTTCTCGTTGGTGAAATTAATGCAGAGTTGTTCAAAACCGTTGAACTGCAGGGAGACATTAATGAAGTGGTTAAAGCTAGGGGTTTAGAATATAAAACAGGGATAAAAAATATCTTAACGGATTTCATTCCGCAGATATTTTTCCTAACCAAGATCTGGATGTGCAAAGTACATATAGGTATCAACCGTGTCTATCCCCATAGACTCAGCGATTGTGCATAACTAAATCCCGTCTGCATTCTTCAGGAGACGACGAGCAAAACGAGCGAGTGGACTATTACCTTCTCGATCAGATCGATACAAGCTAGCAAGTCCATTCCGAAATCAATGAACACCCAGTTGATGCCTTCCTTCTTGTACTCCTCTTGTTCGAGGACGAACATGTGGTGGTTAAAGAATTGCTGGAGCTTCTCATTTGTGAAGTTAATGCAGAGTTGCTCGAAACCGTTGTACTTTTTAAAAAATAGGAGACCCAAATAAATGAAAAGGAGAGGTTAGATGCTAACTAAAAAATCTATTAGTACGCGGGAAACGTCGATAGCTAAAATCAAACATTGATAACAACAAAGGCTCTGTCTTCGCAGGGTGTCGTTCACCCAGTATACCTTTTCGATAAGGTCAATGCAGGCCAACAAGTCCATTCCAAAGTCAATAAATTCCCAATGAATGCCTTCTTTGGTGTACTCTTCTTGTTCCAACACAAACATGTGGTGGTTGAAGAATTGTTGCAGTTTTTCATTCGTGAAGTTAATACAAAGTTGTTCGAAACCATTAAACTAGGGAAGTAAATCGCATTAATATCTTTAAAATATTATATGGTTGTTTCTTATTTTTCTTCTTCCTGGGCTAACTAATAAATAATCTAACAATTATTAATATAAAAATTACATTATAAACCTTTTTTATTTCTTTTAAGAACGGACTTCATAACTAACTATTGTTTATTATGATTTAAAAGGGATAAACCGATTTTGAGAAATTTGTTTTAAATTGATAACAACTGTAAGTTGTTGCGATTTTTTTTTCCTTATCTAATACTCACGTCGAAGATCTCGAAACCAGCAATATCCAGTACACCGATGAAGTGCTGCCTCTTCTGCTTGGTGTCTAGAGTCTCGTTACACTTCTTCACGAGCCACTTGAAGAGACGATCGAATACACCCTTGCAGAGAGCACCCACAGAGTTGGTGACCTGGTCCTTGTTACGACCCTGGGTGACGAACTCGTTTCCGACCTTGATGCGGGGCTTCAACAAATTCTTGTACAGATCAGCTACCTCAACACCAAGAAGCTTGGCAACCCTGTCACCATCCTGAAAGGAATAAAACAAATCTTATATTAGCTGAAATGTTAAACTATTTGTCTTATACTTTATATATCTTTATTTATTTAAAATGGATTTTTATTAGTAGTATAATATGAAAAAATTGTGTTACTCACCTCAGTGCCGTCGGCCTCAGCCTGTTCCTCGCGACCCCTCTGTTTGAACTTCATGCAACCCATGTGCATGACAGCGGCGGTGATCTTGTATACGTTGTCCTTTTCTTCTTGGGTAAAACCAAGAACGTCCATGGCTTGCTATAATTGCAGCAATCGTTAAAATTGTGTTAGGTATTGATGTTAATATTACATTTTTTTTTAAATCAATATCTTTACAATAAGACAAATTAAATCAATATCATTAAAAAAACACAATCATAATAAATTACAAATACAAAATCAAAGTGCGCTTGTCATAAGGAGTGCAATATATTTATTAAGCTTTAGATTAGTAGTGAAAAAGAAAGCGTTAGGCTTACGTTACTAATAAAGGTTTTGTGATATTGGTGCACGATAATAATAAGGGACTTTTACTTCAATTCTTATACGGAGGAACTAGTAAAAAGTACTATGTCTAATCCATTTTCTTGGATTTTTTAAATAATAAACTGCTATTTCATAAATATTCAGCGTCTCGTGGGCTCCCCAAAGATTAATTCGCAATGCTTCTTATATATTCTGGAATATTTATTCTATTAAACTTACATCGGTTAATTCGCACTCTTCTCCATCATCGATGTTGGGAATTGTAATCTTACCCTGGGAGACGTTATAGTAATCGTATATGTCGTTGGACAATTTACACATCTCTGTTGGTTAAATACGGAAATTATAAGTAAACTGAATTAACACAGCCTTCTTTAAACCTAAATCCTATCCTATATAACCTGTTTTTGTTCTGTTTGTGAAGAAATATTATTTTTTAGGAAGTGATTGTGCTTGTGCTGGAGTAAGGATATTTTTCGTGTTTAAAAATCTGTGCATAATGCTCACTAGACCTTTTGCAGGGAGCGAGCCATATGTATGTTAGAATTTTGGTCAAGACAGGCAGAATTGTGTAGACGCGGTTAACTGAATCAAGACGCACGCTCCTTGCGTAGGTTTAGAACTTACGAGCGTCATTTCGAATTGCTCTGCGTCGTTGATCCCAGGTATCCGAGTCGTCCCTTGACTTAGCAAGGGAAAATTCGAGATGCGGTTGCCTAGCATCGTTAGCTCTGTAAAGACCAAATCATCTGACATACACATGCGCAGACTGAGTTTTGAATCAGTCATAAGCGAAGCAAGCATATAGAAAAGAGAAGAATTTTGAGACAGAAAGACGAGCCAGTAGTCTCATTCTGGACTCACGTCTGTAAGTTTCATTTCCTCGCCGTCGTCAACGCCAGGGATTACAGTCTTGCCTTGCGATACGATGTTGTAGTCCATGACGTCATTAGACAAATGACAGATCGCTACAAAACGACACCAATAACAGTCACATTGTATTGGGTGTTAAAGCTAGGGTACGAAATACACATGCTTTGGACGGGGTACCATAATTAAAACTAAGTTTATCTCGATTCGGTTCAGAGGCGAGATTACCTAACCACCTGTTGGTTCTATGCAAGTAAAGTGGTTAGACGTTGTAAACGCGCTCAAGCCCTCTGTTCTAGGAAGGCTCAACTTACGTCTGTCAATTGACATTCCTCTCCATCATCTACGTTGGGGATGGTAGTTTTTCCTTGCGATACGATGAAATAATCATATACGTCGTTTGACAGGATACACATCTCTAAATATCAAAATTCATGTTATGATAATATGATTGACTGTGAGGTGTCTGTATAATTTTGTGTCTGTAAGCTTAACTTAACTTAAAACTATTTTTTTCATACAAAATGACCAATTTGAAACACAAAATATAAATAGACCAAAAACTTTCTTAACTAAACACGTGCCTTTATTACCTGTTGATTCCACTTCTTCTTGCAATTGTAAATTTAGTGTATAATCATACTTTGAAATTACAAAAGTAAATATTTATAATTATATAATATATAAATACTATGATATAATTTACTATTAAAAGTAAATATGTATTAATAATATATTATTCATCTATATGTACGGATACACAGATAAACGAAATTATAGTTATAGTCTGCTAACTAAATATTGAACGGAAAATATACCTTTAAGTCCGGGAACGGAGCCGGACATCATCTGGTAGAAGATGTGGTAGGAACGTTCCAGGGACTGCTGGGAGATGACACGGGCCTTCTCGAGCAGATCTGGATAAATTATTATTTTATTGCAGTCGAAGTAAAGTTTTATACATATGCAAACATAACATCAAAAAAAAGTTTTAATTGAAGATATAATGTGTGAATTATATAATATGAAAAAGGTTTCAATAATGAAAATATAATATAAGTAATATTAGCTTTTTGAATTATCATACAACAATGATATTTTATTCGTTGATGAGTTTAGATCCTAAAACATATGTTTAAGTACTTACAGGTCTCAATGTCAGCTCCGGCCAGTTTTCCAGAGGGTCCGAAATGAATACGGATGAATTTACCCTGAGTAGGAACAGAATGAGGATTGTCATATTTGTTTGTATACACTGAATTAAGGTCCAATCAGAAAATTATTTCTTCCATGAAACATTTTAAAAAGAGCTCCAATAAGAGTATTATAAAATACATATAAAATAGTAGTGTAATTTTTTTTTAACACAAGAAAAAAAACTTTCCTTAAATCTTTTCTAAATTTAAATCACAAATTTATTCTATTAAACATTGCACTTAAAAAGCGTGGTAATAATAAAGATTTATAAATATATATAGAGAAAGTATTTTGTTAATTTTAAAAGTCCTGTAATAAGCTTTCATGACACAAATAATATTTAAGTTAGAAAACTTGACTTAATGTATTGAATAATAAAAAATAATAAGATACCTAAATGAATACTTACGAAACGGGAAGAGTTGTCGTTACGCACAGTCTTGGCGTTACCAAAGGCTTCAAGCACAGGGTTAGTTTGTACGACCTGGTCTTCCAGAGATCCCTTCTTTTCTTGGGTAGGGTCCTTCTTCTGCGACGCACCAACGGTCGCGAAGTACGCAATTACCTTCTTCGTGTTTTCAGTCTTACCAGCACCAGACTCACCGCTGTGTACAAAAACATTATGTTGTAGAAATTTCATGGAAAATATAAAAAGGATAACTTTTATGAACAAAATATAACTTTAAAATATTTTCATTTCTTATTTTTTAATTTCTCTAATCCAGATATACTTACGTAATCAACATAGATTGATTTTCGTGGTTGGTCAACATGTTGACGTATGCGCCGTCGGAAATGGCGAAGATGTGGGGCGGCACCTCTGAACGCCTCTTGCCACGGTACAGCCTGGCGCATCTTATCGTGTACACGGGGAATCTCTTGTAGGGGTTGATAGCCACACAGAAGAGACCGGAGTACGTCTGCACGGAGATGACGATTTAGTGAGCGAGTTAGTAGTTAGGTTAATTATACGCTTTATAATGACTGTCATAGTAAACCATTAGCAATATTTGAGAGGAGTACTATGACTTTAACACAAATAGACAAATATTTAAACTAGCGTGGCGGATGGTACTTATTGTCATCATATCTGTTCGTGAAAGATCTTGTGAAATTTTAAAAAGCATAAATAACAAAATGATAATAGGTACCACATTTTTAAAGCATCTTTAAGACAGAATAAAAAAACCTTACATTTTAAATCATTAACACAAAAACACAGACACAGGAATTGTATAGTACTAATACTTTGAATCACTGTGTTTTATTTTACTAAAATTCTTCATCGTATATGTTTTACAAACAAAAATATGGAGAGTTTTAGTATTTTTTGTAAAAAAAAAAGTCGAAGAATACACCATACAGAACAATATTATAAAAATACAGAAAGAAGCCGGGGGACATTTTGCAATGTCTTTTATCCAGCTATAGTGTTTAAGATAAATGAAGAGCTTTATTTTCTTTTTTCATAAATTATCCTAAATATTTTTAATATCGGTAATTCCATAACCATCTACTGATTTTTCAATCCAAGAGGCTAGGACTTTTTAAATTACTTTCGTTGAAAATAAAGCTCCCACTAAACACAACACGACAACTATTCTCAAAACGACAAATCAGTTTTTTCTGGACGTCTTCGAGTCCTTTCGACCGTCTTGTCCTGTGTATAAGGGTTCAAGAACGGCACTGAAAAGAGAGTAAAATATCACAGGAAAGGAAGAATTTGGGATCACCTTTGGAGACACCTCTTTGAAAAAAGTAATAAAAAAGAATAAAACGACTTAATAGAGCACAACTATTAGTTTTGTAACTGGCTATCAAAACTTTAATTATTTCTGTCTCTTTAATGTACTTTTATAATATATTTATCAATAATATAATTGCTATTGTTTTATGTATTGACTTACTTGCGTCAGAAATGTTTATTAAGTTCCGACGTCAAATCTAATATAAGCGAGTTTAAAAATAATACTTTAAAATAGCACATAGACAGGAAACAGATTGCTAGAATTTAACCTTAGATTTATCTTTCTGTCAATCCGTGATTAATTGAATATAAACTTGGTAATTGTCCAAGGTGTCTATATAGATAGGTAAGGAGTGGTAAATCCATGCAAAACTCGAACGCTGCAACTCCTGATTCGATCCCCACTTACGTAGATAAGTTTATGGTAATATCTCTGCTTCAAGTTATACAAAACAGAAGCGTCGTTGAGGTATGTCAAGTTGGACATATCCTCACATTTTTCGTACTTAGGCGGGTTGACTTGGGCAACTAGGTCCTTCTTGAAGTCTTTGGTCTGCGAGAAAAATATTATAATCAGTATTACAGTAATGGTTGAGGCGCTTTTTGCGCCGACTTACATAAATAAGTTTCGCATAGTATCGTTGTCGAAGATTGTGGAGTACGGCGGCCTCATTGAGGTACGTCAGGTCAGCCATGTCCTCGACTTTCTCGAATTTCGGCGGGTTTACTTGTGAGAGGAGTTCCTTTTTTAATGTCTTCTCCTGCTCATTTAATAAATGTATTAAATATTTGTTTGTTAATACTACTTATAATTTATCAATCTAACTTAAGGAAGCCTGTCCTATTTCTTTTTATTTCATATTAATTTGTTTTCAACTAATTAAAGAGTTTATCAAACCTAAAAAACTATTTTTGTAGCCGTAATTCCGATTTTTAAATTGATTTATATAAATTATGCGTTAAATACAAGATAGATAAATTCATTATTTAGTTCCTTAGTCAAATTAATTCCTTTTTTCCCGCAAACTATAAATCTGTGGATGAATTATGTAGATGAATCTATACATCAACTGTTTTTATTGGTTATTCAGTTGGCTGACACCTAGTCCTTCGACTCATAATCACCTCGCCTCCCGGAAGATTGACGGTCACGAGCTCTCCCTTGGTGGCCTTAATTTCACCCTGTAAGAAGCCCTCCTTTTCATCCGGCACCCAGCAAGCCTTTTTACCATCGTAAGGCTTGCTTTGGTCGATACGTTTCTGTTCGAGAGAAACGAACAGGTATGGAGTCGGATCGGGGTCATCACCCTCTTGGACTGCTGGCTTCGGCATTTCGGAGGGCTAACGAGACTTTTGGGCTAGTTGAGACACGAAAACACAGCCCTGGAGCCTGCCTGTTAGAAATATAATACGTTAGCGGATGGTTTCTTGTATTCGATCAACCGAGGCCCCCGTGCGTCTATTTGCGGCTGTAACCCGAGTAGTAGCCTCTTTGGGAACGGTGCCAGCTCGAACGCCGTTTGCGTAATACAGAATTTTAAGCGCGCGTTTTTATTAGCTTATCCCGAACGGCCCTTCGCGGATATTACGTCAGAAGAATGCGGCTCTGGAACGACGCCAACGGATTTAGACCGATCATGGATTATTGCTTTTTGTCTTTTATGGCAATGGTTGATGGCTTAAGAAGTCAAGAAATTATAGCTTGGTTTGTGAATCAAATTTTTTATTCATACTTCATGTATGCATTTATTCTTATATTCAAAATGCTCAGTAAACCGACCGATGCAAAAATACAGAACTTACTATTGTAATGAAACTAATTGTAATTAAACTGTCCAATGCTTTTGAATAAGCATAAGCGTAAGAAACAAATAAAAATGAATTTATTAATAATTCTTCCTTTTTAAAATATAAACTGAATACAACAAATATATGATAAGATCAAAATTCAGTATCAAAACGACGTTTAAGCCACCACCAAGCCCATTGCTTCAACAATTTATCACCATCAGCTGACAATAAAAGCTCACTCGTCTCCACAACACAATTGCAAAAATCCAATCCAATCGGTAAACCAGTTGGCCGACGTCACTTTTAATCTTTATACACTCGCGATATCAAAAATGCACTTCACTAGACACACGGGAGCACATAGGTCCCAACTTACGTTTGAAGCCGTTCTGACCGGTGGCGGGGAGCGACATTGCTTTTTATACTCGCAACACGATACCACCGCGCCCGATCACCCCATTTTAGGCGGATGCTGGCTGGGCAGCATCTACACTTTCAGATGAGCTTAGCTTTCACTTGAGCGGGAACGCTCGATCCGACACATGGATATTCGAAGTAAAATTTTTAATCATTCTGTATGTAACATTTCGGCTGGAAAAGTCTAGAATGCATGTTTATAAGCTTATAAAATATAACACGGCGGAGGTGCTTTATCTGATTACAGCGTGATAGAAAACAAACTTTTCCGTAAGTTATTCTGAAAATGGAAACTACTAGTGCCGGTTAAGGACAGCAAAGAAGGCACTCTGGTTAATTGTGATAATCAAAGTGCAAATTAATATTTTTTTGTATAGTTACAATCTTATTAATACTTCATTTTGCCTCAAGTTCCAATAATATATAATTCATATATTTTTCATTTATTAATTTAACATTATTTTTTAAGAATAAAGTGGTTTATTAATATTTTTATCACTGTCAGCACTGCGAGTTATATTTATTTTATTTATATTTATTTATAGTTAGTGATGTGCACTTTAAGTTCCAGTTTTATTAGAATTGGTGTATAATTCATAAAAAGGGTTGGTTATTATTATGTTTTGAGTACAAATTGGTAATGAGTGCTAGTTTGCGAGTCATACAATCTATTTTTCGTTACTTATAAAGTATATAATAATTACATAGCTTTTCTATTTATATTGATAGTACGTTTGTTACTAGTAATGACCAAAGATCGTAAAATGCTAGTGGTACTAAATCGCAGCAAAGTCGAATTTATGGCTAGTAAAAGTTATCTTGATTACCAATATATTAATCAATTTGTTTAATATACATACACTTCTAAACACATCTTTGAAGACATTATTTAATCAATTGAATGCCTAAATGTGTCTTTTCCTCTATATCTGCGGGATTGTTCATTCATAACGCTATGCCCGTTGAAAGGTGCTTTGATACATGATACGGCTTTGAATATTGGAGATGTTAAATGTGTTCACGATATCTGTACTTTAAATTTAGATTTTTGGGGCAGTACATTTCTCGAATTGTTTGTCGGTCGGTAGGTGGGCCGTCGCCCGTGCAAATATGAAAGTTACATATGCGTCGCCACCCTTGAGATATAAGTAGTGATATCGGAGACAAGGATACAAGTAGAGAAAAGCTTAGGCCTCCGGCTCTCTTACGCACCGTAATAAATTTAGCTACAATAACTACATCACGCTCAGCTTCTTTGATAGGTCAGATAATGATAGGTCAGAGGATCACTGCAATGGCGAAAATAATATATATATAAACTAATATATTTGTGTAAAGAAAATGACAAGAGGCTGCCTCGTGCCGGCAGCGGTGGTAGGACCCTGGCCATCCAAGCCCGTATATGAGCCGCACCTCCTCTTTATTACAATATTTTTTTCAGGATATCTTCATCTTTTATAAGATTTATTAGATTTCTGATTTTATTCATAAATTGCATAAGATAGTTCTAATGTCAATGTGCTTGAATGTAATTACACTACAAATTTCATCTTTCAAAATGTCACATAACATACGAGTCGTCAAATCGTCAGGTCTATTCAAAAGCTATTTGTACATAAATTAGCAAACATCTGGTGTGACGAGAAAACAGAAATATATCATCACTGCTGTAATTTATACATTAATGAATTTAATTTTAGAATAATTTGAACAAACCAATATGTAAGTAACATACGACTTCTGACGTCTTCAGATCTTCAAAGTCAAAGATTTCGTCTTCCATTCCAGGCTTATTTTGATAAATTAATACTTTTTTTACGTCGTGAACTGTTAAATATTGTTTTAATTGTATAAATTTTTTGTTATGGTGTCATATTCTCATGACATTCTACGAAACATAATTATTTAAAAGATATATTTAGTATGTTAGAATTATAATCATAACCAGAGTTATAAATAGGTCACAGACGCAATTATACACAAGTAAAACTCAGAAATTTATATATGCTGTATTTTATTAAATAGTGTGTATAAAAAAATATATATTTTATAATTAATTTTATCAGCCATAACCTAGCATTATTATATAAATGATCTTTCTCAAAAATAAGTTTGGATTTAGGTTTTAAAGATGATAAAATATTAATTTAACAAAATTTTTGTTTATTAAATATATAATAATATTCTAAGTATATATAAGATATTTCAAGAGCATGAGACATCGTCTTAACGACGTGGGATGGACTTCATGATGGACGAATAAATAATATCTGTGTATATTTCTTAAGCAAGACAGACAAGGCAAAGGCAAATTAGAATTTCTCAATCCAGATATCAAGAACTGTAGCTGGTAGTTGTAAATAATATGCAATCGTTGCAATACAATAACGTTTTAAGAATGTAATATGATATATATTTCCAAGCCGAAGTCACATGTAAAGTCTGTATATATATAAACTATGGTTCTATCGTTTGTATCGTTCCTCTTACTCTAATTTTCTTTTTTTTCTTTAGGATCGGCGGTTGTAGGGTTGAATTTTAAATAGTATTATATTTATCTCTGGTTTTCAGCAATTTATACAATTTCAATAAGACAATGAGGAGACATCCTTATCAACGAAAATATGCGAAACTTTTAATCCGTCTGATTCTTGTAACCTTCAATTTATCAACCTTAATTTGGAAACTTTGGTAATCTTACCTTTCCAACTAACAGATTCCAAACAACGCGGGAGAAACCATAACCGGAATCGTACCCAAACCTTGATGAAATGATAGACTAGTTAAAGTTTCACCTGCAGATTTGCTTCATACGGCCAGAGTGACCGACGTTAAACAATGGTATAAGAGGAAAAATCCGTCTACAATCAGACAATTCATCCATATACTTTCAGGGCTCTTTGGTTGTCTGGTTGATTAACAAGCATTATTTTAAACATCACTAAGTTATGAATTATATACAGCTCTGAGTGCGTGTGCACATTCCAGAACGATCAAGAAGTCTAAGTACTGTAATACTCATCAAGAGGCTGTAAGTACGATCTAGACCTGGCAGCTGGCTGTTATAACAGACGAGCTGGCGACGAGCCAGACGCGCATGGTGTATTATTACTATAAGTTAAGGATTAATTGTCATTATGCATTATTCATTAAAGAAAATAATTTAAATATCATATTTCATTTCACTTTAAGGCCTCCTTTGTATCAAGTAAAGAGTCTGGACAAACTGTTGATACTCTCTAACACATATTCTACCAAATATCAATAACACTAACAAATCTAACAATCTTTTAGGTATTTACTTTACTTTCACTCTTCATGATGATCAAAGAAGATGAAAATATTACGTTCAATAAATAATAATACATACCTATTACTCGCTTGCAATTTGCTTTGAATTACAGAAAGCTAAAAAAGAGAGTAAGATCTTTAGGATCTAATGAGTAAAAAATAAAAAAATCGGTCAGTGAGACCCAGTGAAACAGTTCAGCAGAGTTCCCGAACTCAGGGATCACATAATCTCCGCCCGGGGAAGCTGAACGCGCGTTATCCCTGCTTTAGCGGTCGTGCCGGAGAAGGAGATCTGAGTGGACCCCGCCGTTGCAGTGGGCGAAAGAGTCCCCAGTCCCCACTGGGGACCCTACCCAAATCGCACTACCTAGCTGACCAGCATTGCGAATTGTTCCTGTCAGCTGTTAGTTGTCAATTATTGTGTTAGTAATAAGTCCTCCTAAAAACTATTTAAATACCCATAAAAATATATATATTTTTTTTTTAACCAGACAGCGTTTAAATAAAAAAATGATTAGTTTTTTACATAAATTTACATAATAAAAGTTTATATATCTTATTACAAGATTCCTTTCTTTCATTTTAGATGAATAATATTATGTTATAACATTCGGAAAGCAAGATATTTTAACATTCTAATTCTTTAATATGTTTATGTAAAAGTGTATCGCGGTAATCTCTGTGTAATGTAAGATTCCACTATTATTAAATAAAGAGATTCATAAAACACTCTCTTTAAATAAACGAATCCATATGTTAACTTTTCTGATAATTCCCACAGTTGCTACAAGCTTAGGCATAAAGTATTAAACTAAATAATTTTATATTTTTAATCTTCGATATTTTAGATGTAAACTATTCCAGAATCCAGTCTGGTTTCTTGTTCGACTAGTCTGCTGTAACCGCAGTTGTACTTCTAATCTAGTCTAATAAGAATGACTTTTTCTTTACAGAATATTCGTAGAAGGGTAAATATTTCGTTCTCTTTCTTTCCAAAATGTTTTCTAGATAACACCTTGTTATGAAAAGCTTAAATTTAGTTTTTTCTTTTATAAGAAATACATTTCAGCTTTTATTATGTATTGAAATAAATACATATTTAATTATATATTTATTAATTCTACTCTGAATCAATACCTGTAATTACTTGTGTACGTGAATTTAAAGTACCAAGTGGGCCTATTTTGATACCATACTTATCGAAATAAGCCCTTCTCTAAGATCACTCCTCAACTTATAATTAAAACTACGAGTCCCTGGTCTCAGAAGAACCACACAACAAACTCAGCCCGGTATTTCTTTATTGTGATCACTGTTTAACAAACGTCAATATGAAGCAATTTACAATCTAGTAGTAAGCAATTTACAATCTAGAACCATCGCAATGAATTCGATGGGAAAGTCTAATAATAAATATTAATTTACTCAAAAGAAAACCAAAAAGATAATAATTTTTGGTATACTAACAGCACAATCAAACTTTTGAACAAGAATCTGATTTCTGAACAAAATCTCATTAATACCTGTAGAATATCGTAGCGCTTTGTTTTCTTAGCGTTTCCGACATGTTCCAGCATTGTGTTGAAGCAGTAAATTAAACCGTCTGTTTGTTTATCAAGAAATAACATTAATTACTTTAATTGAAAATGATATTTTTGTTTAAAGGTACTAACTACTTGATTCTTTATATATAATACATGCTGAGTCAATGATCGTATAAAAGTATAAAATATTTATTATCAAACTGATATAGTACATTGAACTATCCAACAAAGGTAATGTACAGGAAATGAGTTTTTTTCCCAAAATAAATTCCCTCGGTGGCTTGATATAAACATGTTATAATGTCGTGTCTCACATTTATAATGTATTTTAAGATTTGCCTATCAAACTAGACGTGGCGCGGGCCGTAACACAGATCTAGTAAGCTTCAATAAATATTAAATTAAAACTAAGATCAAATGTATGTACAGCATCTGTATTATTAAAATTATTTTAAGTCCTGTTATTTTTATTAATTACTTCATTTAATTATTTAGAAAAATTTTGCATAGATACTTTAAGATGAACATGATTTATATGATTCTTCTCTTACTTACAAAGTAATCTTTAAAACATGCATTAATAGAACTTAATAAGAATATCAATCAATTTCTATTGTTTCAATATCGTATATGTTTATAGTTACATAAGGTATTGCATAATTACTATTATTTTTAATGTTTAAAGTTAGAGTCCCTTGTAAATGTGTAAGCATCGTTCAACTAGTAGTGCCGTGATTGTTTTTTGTTCTATACTATGAGGTCATTTTATAAATAAATTAAAAGAATATCCACGGAGTTTCAAGACGGTTCTTCTCCATGGACCTACGCTTTGAAACCGTGCAACTAGAGTCTGACGTGTCATAAGTGAAATGTTTGAAATATTAGAATAGGTTCCTTATCGATAATTTACAATAGCTCTTCTAAAAATTGTATAACTAAAGTGATGGAAATTATGTTTAGTTATAGATAATCAGAAAAACGATACCCCTAGCAACCACGTAACACCCTATAGTTGGACAATATGCAAAAATCTGGCGTCACAGGTCCGTGCCAAGAATGCCGAATTGGTTTGTTCATTTCAGTCGGTCGGTGAATTTTATTTAACTTCACGAAACAATATTTTTTATTAGTGCACATTACTCTACAATTTTGTTTGTATGAAGATGTCATTATTTGAATTGTAGTTCTTCTTCAGTTTTATTTATAATTTGAATATCTTGTATGATTTAAGTCGTAGTAATAAGAAGGACTGAAACATTTATTTATTATTATTTAATTCAGGCCTAAAAACGAATCCACGATTAATAAGATTACCGCGGTGGGTTAGTCACAGAAAAGTAGAATAATTTACCAACACCTATTAATTTTAATTCGGCATCATCGTTTTAGTTTTTTGTTGATTTTGGCTTCATAGTTTCTTTATGATTCAAACATTCCTATATTATAATAACAAACACTAATATTTAATAGAAATAATAAGATAAATCATATCAAAATGTTTGTGTTTTTAAACTTTTTTTAAATCGGCTTTAACTTATAAATAAAAGTTTAAGATAATTAATTTCATATTTTTACAAAAATAAATATTTTAGCTACTTTTTTCCCAGATATGTATTTAATTTATTTGAAATACTTTTATAATTGAAGAGCTAAGTTAACTATGTGTAGACATATGATGTAGTGGTTAATTCTAAGTATAACATTAGACAGTAAAAGTTTAAAAGTTAACATTGCTGAGTCATCGTAGTTTCTGTTAAACAGCGAGCATACATGCGTCAGAAGGTCGTTATTTCAAAATATATATATATATAACTGAAGGTTTGGAATCCTTTAAAATATAATGAAACGTTTGGTTTAATATACATTTTTATTTTAAAATGATCCGATTCTCTTAAGCTTACCCAATTAGTCAAACATCAATTACTGTTCAACATCATTTTGCTAAAGTGTTTGTCCGATGTTTAAATAATTATATTCACAAGAGAATGAACCTCCAAATTAATAAAATATAGAATTATGATCTCTTTATTTCGTTAAATCTACAATAATTCATGTAAAAAATGCTTTAACTGATGTATTAAAAATAACGAATAGAGATATATATAATTTTATACTTTTTTCTGTTCGTTTTAAAATTGTGCAATAACATGTAAGCCTTTTCGTTTAATGTTTGATATAAAACTTCCAAAATACAACGCACAATTTTATATCATTTTCAATTCGCTTCAAGGCACCTTATTCTCATACTGAACTCACAAAAACTTCCACCTCAGATTACGCAAATGTCACTCTCAGCATCCGCTATTGTATCGAATAAAGCGACCCACATTGCGAACATCTTCGACTATTTATAGTTCAGCTGAAATAGTCGGCAGGGCGTACGACAGATTTAGACAAGATGGACTCGCTCGTCGTCAACGGTGGCGCTAGCTAGCTGACCGCCTCCGTCTGTACACGCGCCTACCTGGACGTCATTTGTGTGGACCCAATAATTTTAAAGACTTGCTGTGAAATCTTTCACTCAATTTCGGTAGGAATCGAACACAGATTGTGATATTAAAAGTAGAGCTGTTTCTCGTAAAATATTCTTGGAGAGAAAAATAATCTATCCACAAATATGAAAGCTAACAAATATATTTTCATACAAAGCAGTGCGATATTAATAACATAAAAGTGTTTTGGAAAAGTTCTTTATATAATCAATCTAATCTTAGTCCATTCTTTTTTCAGACGTCATATTCTTAGTGTACAAGGGTTCAAATAAAAAAATACTAAACATTAATTAACTATTCATTTTTTCTTGCTATTTACCTCCAAGTTATATGTGTTAAAATCCAGAGTGTGAATGAATTTCCTCCTTACTGTATTATTTATGTGCATCTTTACAGCCATTTAGATCTTTATCAGTAGTTGGCGGAGCTGATTCTTGGATGAGTCATAGACCACCCCGGATATTTGAAACTACAAAAAATAGTCACCTATTTAAAACTCTTCCTCCAAAGATTATTAGGTTTGTCCTAAAACCACTACTGTAAGTTAAATTATTTGCAGTACAGATACAGTTTTTAATTAGAGGTCAGTGTAGATAGATTTTTTAAATTATTGTTACCAAGACTTTTTTGTAACAATGTCCAATGTACAAGTAGCTTTATGACAGTTTTTTGACATGGTTGAAGTATATCAATTTTGATACCTCTAAATATCTCTCTTTTGGAACAAACGTCACCACCAAAATCCTTTATGGGTGCCAAATATCAAAACGTATTAGTTTCAGCAATAACTTCATTAGTAGGACATCGTTCCACTTGGCGGTCTAGTAAATAATCATATACGAAAACTGAAATACCTCTGAGACTGAGCCAAAAGTTCCTAATTGATTCCTTATGTTTTAGGCAAAAAGTATTTTGCAGATTTTAAATGAAATAATGGTAATTTAGACTTTGTATAATGTATTAATTTTGTTGATTTACGTTTTACATTATTTCTGAGATTTTGAATCTGATAAATAAAACGAACTCTAAGTTTAAATCCACAAAATGTTGTCGGAGTAGTTTTAAGTTTTATAATTCGGAAGCCACATGACTAAGGTAGCGCTGTCTCACGTTAGAAACCTAATATGCACCCCGGCACTGCTCTGCCAATTCTATTCTTATAAACTATTTTAAAAATACAACTAATTATATGTTCTACACCTCAGTAACAAAATTCATTTTCTGTTGAACTACATTCACGACATTTGTTATTAGAATTTGAACTCTATTTTTATTTTGCTGGAGATCAAATTCAAATAATTGCCGTCTCTTTATTTTCGATCTCGATATTACAGAACGTCACTCTTTACTTGACCATCCATTTTAATCGAACATCAAACATTTGCCTTGGAATATTTCTTACCTCTATCTATTAATACATTCTTATTGTTCGGTTTTTAACGACAAAAACGTTGCCATTATAAAAAAACATACATTAACTTTCATTAAAATAATTACTGTTATCTGATACTGATCTCTAGAATCACCAAAATTAAATGATTTCATATTTTGATTAATTACTACGTGTATGTAAATGGTATTTAAAACACAAGAAATATTTCTTCGGGAATATCTACCTGTTGACTCTTGAGCTATAAATAGCAGTGAATTGGCATAAACAGGTGCTGATTCTCCAGAATTGCTCATTGACGGTCCAAATGTCTCAGCAGGTTTGTTGTCTAGACTTTGTCATACCAGATCTTTATTAAGGCTTTGCACAAGTCATACAGCCAGACTGGAGGTTGTCAAAATAAAGTCATATATTATTAATTACAAAAAAAACAAAAAATATATTATTTTATAATAAAAAACAAGAACTTTAACGTTAAGTGGTTTCGTTATTTTAAAACAGATTATAATTTTGTTTATTAATCATTCAAATCGTTTCGTTTTTCTGTTTGTAGGTAATTTTATTGTTATATTATATTATGTACGTACATAAAATATTATTGTTACTATACTAGGTGTAAAGATAAGTTTCTGTGTTATTTAGTATTGACTCATTTTGGATGACAACGTCTGGACCATTTCCAGCTAGGAGTGGTCATCCATGGTCGGAATCAGCTAGATTTACGTAGTCTGAAATCTAAACATGATATCTTAGTCTATGTTGTATATAGATGAAATAATCACTTTTTATTTCATATCTCAATATCCTAATTTTGTTGATGATTCTAATTTTAAGAACCACAGATGTTCTCTAGACATCTACAATTTTAAATACCAATTCAATTTTAATAAACTACGTCTCACGCACATCTTTCTCATTATTTAATAGTGTAAAATTGACGAAAAGCTTAAAAAATAATTCACCATTACCATTTGTAACCACCAAGTAGCTACTTTCATTCTACAATAATATATTTTTTTTATATAAAAGAGCAACGGGATGGGTTACTGGAAATAAGATAAATGGTTATAAGATAACTTAGGGCAGTGTAATCTTAAATTGTGAACCAAATCCTAATTTACCTATTTATTCGAGGCAATTGCAAGGTCAATGCTGAGATCGCTGCGAATTCTTGGCGTTCGATTCAAGATTATTCGTATTTTGAGTGTTAACTTCGATCGTTTGTTAGATATTTTTAGAACTTTATTCGGCAAACACAAATTGTGTTGTAGTTGAGGACTAATTTATAAAGATTACTAAAGTTATTATTTCTATCAGAAATTTTATTTAAAAAATAATAATTCTCATAGCAGGGACGGGCTCTTATATAATCATTCAAATAAAAGGAAATAAGTTTTTTTTCGTTTTGTCAACTTAGACCATATAATTAAAAATAAAATACTTTGGTATATATTCTTTGGTATATATTCATCCATGTTAATTTTAAATAGTAACATATATAGCCGAAATATAAATGATTGTTAAGTTAACTTCAATTTAATATAACCGTTGCTCTGTAATTCTTCGGATATCCATAAAGTTTGAATAACCAGGTCGCTATGAAAATAGCGTATTTGGCGCAAACGTAAGTGATTCATGGGCCGAGCGTCCAACGCGTTCAGCTAAATATTTGTCCGAATACTGACGACGGATACGAATACTGACGAAGGATACGAATACTGTGGGGATAGTTGGTTAGTATGAATACTTCAATGTGGCATCACGCTCCCAGTATTTATAGGACGCCATTTTTAGATTGTTTCGTAATACTTTACGCCTTACAAAATTGTGTGTAATATATTCAATAAAGATGACAACCCTTAAATATAAATATATTTTTTAAATATTAATTAGGCGTAGATTAAAGAGACCAAGATAGGTTTTAGTTATGTCACATGTAAAGGTCTTACAATGAATGCTACAAGTGTATTTAATATGTAGATATATAGGAGCTGGTGCTTAAGATTATGTAGAATAATTATTATTCGGTATCGAAGTATTCATTACGGATTGTTGATATATTTAACACGAATGAATAGAAATTTGGGAGCTCGACATGCTCACCTCCCCTCCAACCTCCTTGCAACTTTCAATGTCCTATTTCATGATGCCAATGCAGCTTTTGTTCCAACTTCTTGACAGATGATGCTAATGGCTGGGAAAATTAACCAGGTTAGGTCTCTTCATCGCACTAAGCGTTGCAGAGCACATTCTACTGAGTATACATTTATAGGCATTATTAACATTTCAGCAGATTTTTTAATTCAGGAGAAAATAAAATCTGTTCTGTGTAGGCAATCAAAACTTCATTCAATTACAAATTTATAAGTACCAACTAAAAAAAATAACAAATTTGTTCTCTTAACTGTAAAGTGCATAGAAAAATATACTAATAATATTTTGGGCAATACATAGAATACTATATGTGGTCCCTGATAAGATGACCACCCCTGGTACTCGTAGGTTTTGTAACAGGAGACTAAGAGGTCCTAAATTTGCTATTTGTTACCACATTTTGGACTCCTTATCCTTCTTACAAAACCTACGCCAGCTACGTGATTCTACAATCTCTCCACCATCTTAAGGCTGTCAGTATTACCGTGTATAGCAAAGGTAAGTATCGAAAAGCGGCGCCCAACCCAACCTCCCCCCTTAATATGATAGCGCTCCTTAAAGAAAATCTAATCATGTTTAGTACTGGTAATAGAACCCGGAACATTCCTCTCGGAGGCTCCTTTCTCGAGGAACCCTTCACTACTACGTGGCAGAGCACCGAACCGCCAAGTGCCAAGGGCAAACGAGGCCTGTATTAATCGGTAGGTATACGACTGCACTTAAAATGTGGATTTCTACATAATTAGACCACACCAAGGTAGGTGCCGTCATTATCATCGCGAGACGGCCCGAAAACGAAGATATCTTGACCGAGCTACACAATGTACTTATCATACCCCGGGAATACTAAACTAAACTTTAACATCACTTAAACCACAAGCCGGAGTATCTGTGATCGTAAGGAACGATACCTCCCGTCACCATCACCTCGGCTACTTTGAAGGAAGGAACCTGTCAACACTTTAGTTACGTGTAGACAAGGATGACCACGTCAAAGTTTACGTGTGCATCTTCAAGTCGCATCGGGTAATGCAGAAACGGATCGTCTCATGGACCATGTTCAAACGATAACTGACAACATACTAGTATAGTACTCCTCAGTCCCGAAGTAAACCCTGGAGTAAACTTATCGCTGCAGATATGTTGTTAAAAAAAATTATAACCAATAGCTTATTATATTTCCTTTACTATTCTACATTTTACTTCATTTCATACCAATTTAAAATCTGGTCTATAAAGATTCTTCATTTAACTAAGTGCCACTAGTTCCATTAGGGCTCTTTCAGACGCTACATGTACATATTGAAGTCCTATGAAAAGTCCGTCCTCGAATCAGCCACAGTCTCCCAAGGGGCTCTTGAGGCATCCTCATTTCAAATACCTTAAATCATTAGTCATTTAAAGAATATATGAGGAAACAAGCTCGTTCCCAGATTTGAAAACCCGATATTTATTTTTGCAAAAAAATATATAAGAAAGCAAAGGGATTACGCTGAAAGTTATTGTCCTCAGATTGCACGGCTTCCTTCAAATTCTTAATACAACCTAATAAATGTTCTCGTAAAACATACGTTTAGGAATGTGACGAAAATAATTGCTTTAAAATTTAAGCTGGATGTATATTCACAATTCAATAAAAGAGTAACATCATAGAATTTTATATGAAATAGATATTTAGTCGGAAAGCCCAAATATGTCACTCACTCACTCACGGCTTCAATTTAACAGCTAAAGCATAGTCAGTCAAAACGTCACAGTCAAAACTGAAGTGTGTACTCTGCTTTACACGACTGACGTGCAAATCCCGCCCACATATCGCTTCCTGGTACCAACTAACCTTTGCCGTAAATAAATCCTGTACCTACTCCAATAAACTGATTTGACTTTAGTATTTAAAATATTTAACACATTTCAACAATTTATATATCGACTAATATCATTTGTAATAAGAAATATATTTAAAACAATTAATCAACAGGGAATACATTGTAAAGAAATATAGATTTTTATGGATTACATAAAGTATATACAATTTCATAAGTTACATCTTCTTAATATACATAAATTACGTGTTACAGCGTTGGACGCCTAAACTACTTAACCGATTTTAATGAAATTTTGTAGGTATCTATAGTTTGGTCCAACTTAAAAGATAGGATACTTATTATCTCGATTTCTTTATTTGTTTATTGAAAATTATTTATTTATTATCTGACAGTCACAATTATCTGTTAGGTCCATACAATTCTAACATATGGCGGTATTTTTTGACTGGACTAAAGAAGTATCCAATATATCGCGCTTTGCTAATGTACTAACGTTTTATATATGCTAAAATTTAAAAGGCTAACTGTTTACGTGTTGCTGAGGCTAAAGTATATGCTAAATTTAAATATTATAGGCAATGTAATACTGTGAAAGTCAATATAAATATACCATATTTTTTATTCTATTGCGCCAGCGCAGGTGACAATCTATGAGTACATAAGAAAGATTTTTCTAATTTATATTGTATTAAAAAATATAGTGTAATATAATTATAGAAAGTTATATTATATTATTCCCTTGTAATAACAATAGAGCTTTTTGTAGAGAGCAATTTTGGGTGTAAAGTTAACCAAAAAAATTTTCCAAGGAAATAATTTCTTAAAAGCACTGTGTTCTGAAGTCCCCGCAGACGGAGGACATCTAGTATAAAATATATAGAGATGGGTACTAGACAAAGAAGGCTGTATGGTTCATATATAAAAATAAATAAACTGAAGAGTTTAATTTCCGACAGCATGGCTAACGATGATCTTATTGGTCACTAATATTGGGTTTATAAACACAATTGTAGGTGACTTAGAGAGCAACGTTTTTATTGCATAAGTGTAGCGAGTAAAAAAAGGGTTGTATATAGATTATGTATTGTTTAATGAAATAGCTGATACTGAGTTAGTGCTTGTCACTTATTAGTGGGGGCGCCTATTAGCTATTTTTCAAGGTCAAATCATATAGTTTTGATCGTATAATGAAATGCGGCCTTTACATTTAAAAAAATAGTATTAAAATTATTAATAAGTACATTAGTTTAAAGAAATTGGAACTTTATATAATAAACTCAAAGCTCACAATCATAATAACTTTATTTATTGTTAGTTTATGGATATAGAACATGATTTATTCATTTGACTTATTTTGTAAGATCTATTCGCCTTCTTTGATGAAGGAGTTTAATGTAAGAATATCTTTCTTCTTCTTACAAATAAACGGCTCCAATGTAACCCAGATCTTGCCCATGATGTTGATCAAACCGATAACTGACAAACCTAGAAGGAAGCCCTGAAACAGGAAGCCTTGGTTAGATTAATGACAGAAATCAATAAGTGATCTTTATTACAATTTTGCTACTAATTGTGGACGGAGGTACAGCTACAGGAAACCATGTAAAGTTGATCCCAATCTCAGAGATTGTAGATCGATTATTATTTTCTAAAAGAACTTATTGAATCTTATATATTTTAGCGGAAATTGTATGATATCTAATACGTCATACCGCAGTAAAGCAATTGGTGTTTAAGCTAAAGGCGCTTACGTTAACCATACCCTTTCTATAAATGAATAGCACTAAAGGAAAGCAGTAGTTTTTTTTTATAAACTGTAATTACATTAATTTTGCAGAAAATTGGGGAATATGCTGTACTTGTACTTAACAAGTCTGATTTATAAACAAACTGACAGAAAAAAATTGTAGGTAGGAATATTTTTTGACAAAACACTTTTAATAAGGTCGTTAGAAATTTGTGTAAGAGTTTGAAATTATTTATGTAAATGGGATGTGTCTTTTGGTTGTATATATTTCTTTTTATTTTAAATAAAATAAAAATTGGTGCTGGTCTTAAATATGAAGAAACCTATCTCTTATTACAACGTTATCTTTAAAAGCTGCACAATATATAATATAATGAAACTAAATTCATTTTAAAACTCATTTAATAACAGACACAGATATTGTACATCTTCTCTGACTATTTAAATATTATGTGCGAAATTAAACATTTATAAAAATAAATGTGAATTCAAACTTTTGATTATAAAATATTAATCAAACATATATTTAAGAGTGTAATATTGAAGCAGCAGCGTGTATATGAAAGTATACAGTATGTATAAATAGAGTGATTCAAATAGCCCGATGGAAATCGCGCCGCCCGTTAATGTTCCTAATATAGATATGTAATTAATACAGTACAGGAATAAATAAGATCTCAGGTGTTGTGTAATTAATACAGTACAGGAATAAATAAGATCTCAGGTGTTGTGTAATTAATACAGTACAGGAATAAATAAGATCTTAGGTGTACTGTTTACTCGTTTGAAAATAATTTTAATTCTTCATAAAAAACTTAAACATCGTATTTTTTTTTAATTCTCGTATAATAATCGTGTTCAATATACTCAAATAGTTCACTTTTTGGAAACATGTATTTTCTTTATAATCTTTCTATGTATTAAGATGAATTAATAATTAATATTTGTAATATAAAACGATAATAAATTGCTTGCTAGTTGGTAGTAATTAATATAACTGTAAGCTACCACCGTTAGCCGTTACGAGATACAAACGAACAAACAAGACATTAATTAATTCGAAATCATAAATATTACTACTACATACATTTCCTATGAATCATAAGCTGTACAATCACACGGTAACCTACCCTGGCGATAAGCCATCATACCTAATTATAATTAGATTGTCTATACTTGTAAGCCTCATTTGTACGTCCGTGTTTACGTCAGAACAATAACTTTACTGTACCTGCATTTGGACGATCTGATGTAAAATATCTGAAATATGTTTCCTCAATAAAAAGGATTTAATAGAGGGTAAATTCGATTTTAACAACCATATCAGTTATGCAATTTTTTTTAATTTTACGACTTCTTATACTAACTAATCTATATAAATTTGTTTATGAGTCCTTTACGCATTTCTTTATACAACTGTAATGAAATCTTGATGATTTGTGCGCTCGTCCAGGTATTCATATGAGTACTACCATTTTGGCCTAAGTAGTTAATATGTTGTAAGAATACCTAATCTATTTTTTAAGCATCTCTCGTCCAGGGTACTAACTATTGCGGGAACGTTTCGTACTGTGAGTGGAACACCTAGCTAAGATTTATATATTTTTGTTTTAAATGAAGCGTTACATATATAAAATAAATAATACAGTAGACGGATTTAGTGTCTTATACCGCTTTATCCCCCCTTTTCAAAGTGTGTATGAGAACACCTACCACCGGAATCACCGAAAACTGGCTAGTAAAGATGTTTGATACGCACCACACTTCCACCGAGGTCTGATATAAACATATTCCAGTCGTAATTGTACTTCTCTTTGTACACGGACACCATCATGCTGTTGAAGTAGAAATAAATCTGCAAATAAGAATTCGTCTTCCGTTATCCTTAAACCATGCTTTTATTGAAGATCGTTCCGTAACCTTTGGATATTATGAATACGAAGGTTTAACAAGTTTGCGATATTCTGCAGTACCTATTTTAAAACTAGAACCGATTTTGTTAGCATTTTCAAAGAAATTATGAACTATTAACAGACTCGTCTCACCTGAGTCTGTAAGGAAGCGTCAGTTGATACACCGTGGTTTACATTTTTTTTTGTATCCCAGTAGTAGTATTTCTGTCTGTCCGTCACAAACACGTTGTACAGATACGAGTGGCAGAATCTGGGACAGACGCTGCAGTTGTGGTCGTCGTAGGTTCTAGAGTTATTTTATAATACGTTAAGTATATTTCCCAAATCTAAAACTCTTTTGGATTTAAAATGTCAGCATCATTATCTAACTCCATTTTATTTTGTGAAACATCATAACTTAGAAGAATAGAAACTTACGTGTAGTAACTGGAAATAATATTCCTCATATCTTCAAAACTGTTACAGTAAGGCCGGTCGCTGTTCATCCAGGGTCCGGAGCAGTTAGCAGCCGCGACCACCAGCTCTGACACGTATTGAGTAGTGCACTGCAAGTACACTATCTCATAAGCAGCCAGAAACAGTCTATATCGAATTTGATTTTTGATATTCAGGACTGCAATTCTAGTAAATTACTTTGATTTTAAAATAAATCTAAATAAATACACCTAGCAATGTAGATAAATACATAATATAAAATAATAAAATTATCAATGGCAGTAACTAATTCAGTATACAAATGCGTTAGTATCCTAAAATTCACAGATTTGTTTGTATATATATATATTATATATAGGTTTGTATTGTATTTTGTTCTTCTCGTGAAGATTATTTTTATTTTTATTTTTTTTTGTTTTTGATACTTTAAATCTAAGTATAATATTATGTAGGTACATATTTCATAAAATTAAACGAAAATGAAACCGAATGCTTGTAAATTGTCTCAGAAATAACTTAGTACCAACCATACCTATTTAAATTAAATGACTCACGGCATTAGCGCTATAATTATCTTGGTAAGTGCACGGATCGTCCTCATTGCTGATCATCACGTACTCGTTTACTTTCAGCTTCGCGTTCACAGTCTCCCCCGTGTTGACGTACAGCTGGTCTACCAAACCACCGTTGAACACATCCACTTCTGCAATTAACTCGAACAATCAAAAAATCCTATTCAAGAAAGAGAGAACGTCTTTATTTATAATGTCTGTTTAGCAATTTTTATACCAATGAAATAATATTTACAATAATAGATACCAGGTTTTTTACAAAAAATCTATAATGCTGTAAGATAAAAAAGAGCTGACCTGTAAACGGCTCCCTCACATAGTGGACGAAGACGTGATACCCTGGAGGTAGAAGGCTTGTAGGGTTATCCAAGTCTGAGGCCGCGTGTTGGAGCATGATGGTATAGCCACTCTCTCTGGTGGCTTTGGCTTTTCGGTTCAGATCTTTTGGAGACAGAGTGTAGCAGCGACCGTGGACCAGAGTCATCGTCGGTGTCACTCTCACATCTAGTCACATATAGATAATAGTTCAGGTTTGAAGATTGTGTAAATTAAGAAAAGTATTTCATTTTAATATCGTTCAGGATTTGGGTTATTTTGGTACCCTAATGGGTATTTACAAAGACAAATTTTCCGAATCGAATTTTTCAAATAAAGAAATAAAATATGTAACATGTGTCAGTAGAGTCAAAGTCAGAAACTTACTTTCTCTCAGAGAATCCAAGGCGTATTGTACGAACATGTCCTCTGCTGTGTAAGTGATCTCATTCCACAACTTGTCAAGGGAAATGCTGGAGAAGTTGAAGTTTCTCCAGGTCGAAGTCATAATAGGATGCGAGTATAACCCGTATTCCTTTAGCAAATATATAAATAATTACATGGTAGTAGAGCCTATCTGAACAATTAAACTGTAGCTCGTATGTAGGCTGACTAGACTTGATCAATTACGCAATCAGAGAAGGTTTGAAGGCAATATCTCACTGCCCCAAATAAAATCCAGGTTACAGACAGTTTTCGTATGACATTTACATTATATTAAATACAATATAAAGGACACTTACAGTCATTTTCTCCTGTTTGTAGGGCGGTTCTCTGCAGAAGGTAATACTTGGATATGTAATGGTCTTATTGTAGTCGAAGTGAGTGTAAGTGGTTATAGGCACGTCTATTAATTTCTGGATACACGTGGTTATCTGTACATATTAAACTTATAATCTTCATAATATAAAATTAACATGTCCGTGTATTCGTTATTTTTCTTCACCTAATTCTAAAGAATTATGTTTATAAAGATTTTTGTTTTAATTGATAATAAGAATATCAGACACTCAGTACCGTAAAGAAAATATATATCTTTTTATTTATACAAGCGAAGCCGTTAGAGGCCAACTAGCAAATATTTAATATATTATGGATATTTTCAAATATTTTAATGTAAATGTAATAAAGTAATGATTATTTGAAAAGTAATCAATAGTAAGAAACTAGTAAGAAAGATTTACGTGACTTGTGATAAGTGAAAGATAATTGGTTTGAAAATGCAATTCTACGCTATTACATAATATAGGTATTACTATATAAATGCTTTTTTGTCTATTTTCAAAACAATTGCGTAAGATTGAGTAAATTATTTAGGAAAAAAGTAAATTGGAATAATTTGCATAAAATTATATATACTTTTTTATATAATATTTATTTATCTTTTAATTTTAAATATATGTATAAGACTTTTTTTTTAAGACTTTTTTTATTTTTCAAGACAGTGTTATATTTTTTGAACATTACTAAAGTTTAAAACTCACCTGCTCTACCACCACCCCCACACATATCAACACCACAATTATCTTGATGGGGTTCCAGTGCTTCAAGCATTTTAAGCACTGCTGCTTAAAGTTTGCCTGTTTTTCAGTATTCTTAAAAGACATTATGTGCTACGTAATTAATTATTCAGTTAATATTCATGTTATTAACTTAAAATTAAAAAATACTTACCGAATTTTCGATGGCTTCAGCCATATTATGATATTTTTTGTGAACTGGCTCCGTTTATAAGACAGCTAATATTGAAATGCGGACACCCGGCGATAAGTATCCTTTATGGTCTCTTGTTTGTTTATACGATAGGTTTTATGAAGATTTATTACCTCATAAATATAAAATTACTATCTCCCTATTTTGGTAATTAGATTTACCATAAGTTTAGCAAGCATCCTCTTTATATGTCTATTTTTTTTGCATATCCTTATCTCTTATAATATTTTAATTAAAACTTATACAGCTATACATTTGATCTGAAAGTATTTGCCAGCTGTCGTTTTTGATGATGATGATGATGATTTCTGAGTACCTTCTGTACTGAACAAGTGTTTCAAGATGGAGGGGCTCAAAAGGTTAAGTATTTATCGACATGTACAAATTATAATCAAGAAAAAAACTCAAGCAATTCGGTAACTTCAATATCATAAATGAATCCTACTTTTTTATACAAACATTTCAACCACTTATATTTAATATAGCGCCATCTCACGGATGTTCAAAGTATTTTGATACCAAAAACTGCCACCTAAGTTAATGAATTGGTAAGTCTTATAGTTGGCGTTTTATACCGCTAGATGTCGCTTTCAGAAAAATCACAAGAGAAAGTAAGAAAGTTGTTTTTAAAATATTCTATTATGAAAAGGCAACTTGTCTCATATAAAAATAGTAACTTTGTTTACTCGGTTTATAATTATTCGTTTCTATAATGTATGCTCACTCCGTATTATACTGAAGTATAAATGTTTAAGATAACAAATTTAAATAATTTAATGATTGCTATAACCATTTTCTTTAGAAAACATATACATATTTATTGTAAAGAAAGCAACCTTCATGTTAAGTAACAACTTTTAAAAGAAAAGAGATAAATTAAAAATTTTATAAGTTTGTTACAAGTATATATATACATTATTTAAAATATTATATAATATTATATAAATAAATGTTAAAGAAATGTCAGGTAAAATCATTGCCAAGCAATTTAACTAAACATTTTTTATTTTAAGAATGAATAATTTATATGAAAGATATTAAAAAAAACTAATTGGAGGTTTAAGCATTTATTAATTCTATTATTAAAATTATTTACATAATAATTGTTAAAATGACAAACTTACGTCTACTAACTTAGTATCACTTGAATAAGGCACGATCGAGTAAGTACACACGTAGGTAATATACAATATTATGTACAATCACAATAAATTAAGGTAACATTTAATAGTGTACAGGCCTATATCATTTTATGTAAGTGTAGATAAGCCTAATAATAGCACCTTTCTTCAAATTGCTCCCAACTTGGAATTTGGTCACACAAAGCAAAAAGTTGTTAGGAAAATGTATGTAATTGTAATAACCTAAACGTTTTGATGCGAATTATATAATAACTTTGATATTACAAATAAAAATTTCGATATAACTCGATTGGTCATTTGCACGCATACATTCAAAAAATCACACATACATAATTAAAGCAGTCAATAAAATAACTGACATGAATGTAAATGGAGAAACGTTATTTCCTGCATTAGGATTCAACTTCGAGGTGATTTTCTTCGTAACATTCTTAACTTTATTCACGAACTTGTCTAGGATATCAGACCGTGCGGTGACGTCACAGGCTGTGTGACTGATTGCTTTTAAAACGGGCGCAGAAAACATCCTAAAGTTAACGTCTGTGGGCTCCAATTTTGCGTACATCCATATTGGCATGCGGTTCGAGAGGACCCATAAATTTTCATTGTAATCAACCTTAATGTCCGTTGGATATATCATTTTTATGTCATCCATGTATATTCTTCCTTGGTTCTTCATCAAGTACTCCTTGTTTGTTGTCCTCCAGCATGCGACAGCGTTGAGATTGACCAGAGAATAGAAGAGTACTCCAGTTTTAGGATCAACGAACGATGCGCTGGATTGAGCGTTAGGTCCCCGGCTTCCTAATAACTTGAACGCATTGAAATTATCCTCAGCAACGGACTGGTTCCTCAAATATTCCGTGGAGACAGAAAATTCGTTGTAACTTGCCATCGGGTGGAAGTAGACAGTGCTGAAATTGTCAGCGTTTGGAGCTGATATACCGATACCAAATATCGCGTCTGTCCAGCTAAAGTTATGTCCTTTAACGCTAAAATCACAAGCTAACGGGTCAGGGTTGAAGTAGTGGTGCGTGATTCTCCATGATTCGTTCTTCTCCCAAGAATAAACAACAATTCCAGCTTTGCCAACATCTCCAGCATACGCATAGGTTTTGTCACAGTCGATGTCTTCAACGGCTATGTTGGCGAACCCAGAATCCTCCTTAACCTGGTCCGCAGGGAACACGTACTTCCGAATAAGATTGTCGGTCTTCAAGTCATAAATGGAGATAGATGGTAAGAACTTTGTGGTGGTATTTTCAAGGTTTCCTAATTTTCCATTATCCAGAACCCAGAGTCGACCGCATTTGTCAGCCCTGATCCTGAAGGGCGAAACTATTTCCGGTTTTCCATCTACAAAATTATGGGCTGCCCAGTTGGGATAGGGTGTCAGCTTTGGTGATTTCGTCGTGTTATCTGCAAACAAGAAATATTTAATCAGATAATTACACAACTTTTACGAGTCATTGTTTGTCTGTAGAAAACGTACATTATCTCCGAAACTAACATTGATACACACGTGAGAAAACTTTCTTCGCTGTTAATGTTGTTTCTCGAAGGAAATAAAACTCTCGTCTCGACATTTAAAATAATTCTTACACTTACTAATTCTTACAGAATTTCTTTTGTAATGCGGGAATGATAATATTGTTTCCTTTGTGCTTTGTCAAGGATTTAAATCCTAATATTCAATAGATAAGGTACTATTTATATGTTACTTATACGTTTTGAATGCGTTTTTCCGAAATACTATTTTTTTAATATTTCGTTTCCATTATTTCGAAAATGATTTCTATATAAGTTTTCATCCACTTGCAACACACTTGGGTTTAAAGTTTTAAAATATACTGTCTAGTTCAATCTGTGTTGATAGATGTATACTAGTACGACTCGTATACGTATGTAAATTTAAAAAATCGCTCAAAGAAGCATTGCTATTCTAAATGATGACATCACTTAAATCACAAATTGAAGATCTACAAGACAATGTACAATAGGCAGTTCGTTTTTAGTATAAAAGTTTCCTCATACTTCAACCTCAGTACTTTAATTGAAAGTCGACTGTTCCTCTGATAAATCACTTTCATTTTTTGGTCCTCAAACCTGACTTAACCTCGAGGCTCCTTCGTCTCTCTGCTTTGATCTTGAAATATGTTAATATACTTTCAATAAAAGGAAAATAAGTCTAAGAAGTGACCCACAATCAATACGTCTGAGTCCTTTTTTGGTCACGCGATCATTATAAACGTACCTGAACCGGTTCTGAACGGAGAAGACATCCGAAGCGAGAGCATTCATCCACGCAAAACACAATCTTACTAAACATTTTCTATATAGGCTTGATACCATTATATGAATATAACAGAGGCCAAGTCCTTGTAAAAATAAATGTTTAAATTATTGATAGTTTCGTCTTATTGTCATAAAGTTATCTCAATGATATTATTAGTTAAAGATATAATGGACTTACTAACAGCCATTACACAATGTGATGAGATGAACAATAGTTCAGATAGTGTTGCTTAAATTGTATAATGAACTGACTACAGCTCGTGTAAGGGCTGCCGTGTTGACTTACGTGGTACCTTCTCACAGAACTGGTTTTCATAAATTCATTAACGGACACTTTATATAACATTAATTAAACTTCTGTCCAAAATCGTAAGTTTTATTTGTCTATATAAACTAGTTTTGGGTGTGCGCTGATAATCAGCGAATACTAACGATTTCGATAAAATAGATTATACCATTTAAAATAATCAAGAATATTTAATTATATTGATTATTGTAGTACCTTATTAATGGCAGTGAAGCTATTAATACTGACATTAAAAAAAACGATTGTTCTTCTAGCTTCAAGGTTGAGGCACACATCATTCATTCAGCCATTAATAGATAAAATTCACTTTATATTACATGCACCGAATATTTTATAATTAAATACTAAATATTGCGTTTATATTCAATACGGAACTAATATATAAGTCTAGAAAAACACTGTAGGTATATTAGTATTTTGATGAGGCTGAATTTTTAAAATATAGCTTTTAGTTAACTAGATGCTCTTATATAATTAAAAAATATATATTTTATGGTCTGAAATATATCATGATGGGTAAATTATTTGAACAGATAGATGGTCCAAGAAGGATCCAAGACGCCAAGTGTTTTATTTAATCCAACTCAAATATATTGCTTAAATAGAATATATAGAAATACAAAGAGAACGAGTTTACTTTTGTTGTTTTAGAGATGTAAGTAAATTGATATCATTTAAGAAGATGCTGCAAATTATTAAAAAGTATGACTTTTATTTTACATAAGCAGATATATATTCATTTGTTTAACGTTAAATTTTGAACATTTCTATCTTACCTTTTAAGTTAATATAGGCCAGGCTAGCGGGGACGCCGTTCCTCCACCTCGGAACAGTTATGAACAGCCTATCACCATACACTTCTAGACCCATAGGTATGTTATTCTCTCGGATGAAGCTGCCGTTATCGATGGCCTGTTGACGAGCTTCTGGAGACGGAAACTCGAAGTCCAATTGATTCCATTCGTAGATTATATCCAGTTGCTCCATGCACGTGGTGATATACACCAGTTGGAAGAAGATGAGGACTTTGACGCTCCTCATCTTGAGACTGGAAAATAGAAGGAATTCATTAGAATATTTTAATAGTTACAGGAATATTCAGAACTAATAACTGCCTGTTTAATTAAAATTCTTCAAGTGTTTAAAATAATAAAAATACCCCATCCATAATATTAAATATAATCCATGCAGGATACAGCGTAATGCCTCAAACAGTGTTATTTATTATTTTTGTAATTGATAATCACATTTCCAAACTCGATGGCCACCTCCATGGTCACCATACTGGTAGCTCAAATACGCCTGTGATAATTCATTATCATTAATACCTGTCCAGATCTGGTCCTTGTCATATTATCTGTTTTTGTCTACTGCTGGAACCGTGTCAAATATATCTGATGATTACGGGATTACGTTCATCGCAAGTCAGAAGAGTAAAAGACTGGTTAATGGTTACACTTTTTAATCTCCAAACAGGAGGAAAAAGTCCTAAACGATGAACTATTTATTTAAAATGTTTCGAAATTTAGAATTTTATAAAAGAATTCATTAATAAATAGCAAATTATATAAAAAATAAAGTTGTATTTAAATTATAAGAGAAACATTAAATATCGTAATCAAGCCTCCTCCTGACCTCCCACAGCGTCGGGTCACAGGGTCCCGTTATTAACAGACAATTGATTAGTATTCCAGCAGAGGTCTCTGGGTTCTATAATGACTTAATTATCGTGTTATCGTTCGTTACAAAAGCTTCAAACAGCGAATTGTAATGACCGATAATAGAGGTCACCTGTATACTGTCATATAATTATTAGTTATCTACATACTCTATATTGGACCTACATTGAACCCGCGGGAGATGTATCGCTCAACGAAACCGTTGTAAAATTAATATATTTGTAGACGATTCATATAGTATGAAATATATAGAAGTAACTTTATACCACCTGTTTTGACTAAATAGGAATTACAGGTGTGGCTAGAAATAACCCCTACATAGTTTCAGTAGGATTGGAGTTTGATTTAATTGACACATGTCAAGGTATTAACAACTGAAACTAGCCAGAAATTTAATTCCCGGAAGAAACACAGTTCTCTTGTCATAGAAATGTTGAGAGTGTCATTCATTTAAAAACGAAACTCATTTTAAAGGAGATTCGTAAAATTTAGTCCACAATCTCTTAAAGGTGAGTACACAATCACTGTGTAATTAAAACACTGACTGGTATTCATATTAAATAAAACATTAAATGAATCATGTTTAAGTGTTACATAAATATTCAATTATACAAGTAGCTCTGACCGCTGACGTCACCTTTAAGTAAAAACATGTTCAAACACAATCCGTGTTTTCACTGAACTTGAGAGAAGTCAAAGTTACAGGAATATATATTGTTATATAATAATTGAATAACTTTAGTATCCGTACCGCTATAAAAAAACAATAACCTTTAACGTAACGTTAGGAGATTTAATTTGAAATAAATATGTATGATCGCACAACTTTCGAATATAGATAGAAAATAAAATAATATTAATATAAACACACCGTAACACACGTTGTTTCGTATTATACATAAACTATTCTATATACATTGCTTGCAGAATACATTAAATCAATCAGTGGAGGTGAATGACCTTGGGGGACGGC
Organism: Dircenna loreta; assembly: GCA_963555665.1. NCBI lineage: Eukaryota > Metazoa > Arthropoda > Insecta > Lepidoptera > Nymphalidae > Dircenna > Dircenna loreta. The sequence goes on from OY743092.1 coordinate 12,524,265, forward strand.
TTTGAAACTTAACTAGAAATTATTATTATCTACAGTAATAATATGACAATTTCTAAATGAAAAACATTTAGAAATTGTACATGAAGAACTCTTATTTTTCTATTGATTAACCTTCCTTGTAAAACAAATAAATTATTTTTTATAAATTCCCACGGATAATAAGCAGAAGGTACCTATTATAAAGACGCACTGGCATGACATTGAAATTTCTGAAGATTTTGTCTAAATATTATCGTTTCAGATAAACCAGATTTTAAAAAACCGAAAAGAAAAAGATTTTATGAGGTAAAAAGAATTTTTTTTAAATTAACCGCTTATACATTAATTTCAATTAATTTAAAATTAAATTTATTAATACTTTGCCAGACAGAACTAACAATTATAGATGGAAATGAGTCTTCTTATATGTATTATAACAACGGTTGATTAACAATATAGCAGTTAAGTAAACACAGCCGGATGCAGCAAAAATAATATAATTATAAATTAAGATTAAAAAGTTTATTATAATTTTAATGGTGGGAGGAAGTGACGTCATTCGAACAAGCCAAGGTAAGACTTTTGTCTAAGTATGTAACATGTATATTATCTGTGACCTCGCAGTCTGGATTGAAGAACACCTGTACTTCTGACTTTTGAACCGTATCGATCCTCTGAAGAAATTTTAATTAACATAGATACTCGTATTATTTAAGTTAAAACACGCTACGAATGAGAAAATAATAAATATTTACTCAAGGCCAAATGTAAAAATAGTTCCGGTGGTTCAAGGTCACAAACCTTTCTATTTATTTATTGCCTTAATATTTATTATATTTAATTTTGCAGGCTTGGAAACCTGTTGAAATTTTTATAAGACGCCGCATGGTAGGATATGGCGGTTTTCTGGTCATTAAAAATAGTTTTGTAAAGATTTTACTTTCAATCATATATTATATAGCTCAGTCTTTTCCAAGGACATCATTTATTAAAAGAAAAGATATAGTTATGACAGTTTAGTTTCAAGTAAAAAGATTTAAACATTATAATTGCGCAATGCTTCTATCGATATGAAAAGTAAAATAGATTTCTGTTATTTTACTTTTCATATCTTCGTCGTAGGTCTTGATGTTTATTCGTTAATAATAAACCCATTCATTGATTTAATTAGTGCAGTTTATTCCTAGGTATTTCTAGACATAATATTATAGATCTAAAGAACAATAATTACATTATATATTTCTGATTACGACTGCACTGTTGGGTATGCGCTGTGTTACCTTCCGAGAGGAACGTTTATTATAGACAATAACATTTTTTAAGTTATTAATTAATGTGATTGAATGAACAACTCTCAACAACTAACAACTATTTTTACCATTCACGAACCCAACACTAATATCTATTGGTGCTACTGTGTTAATAATTACCATACAAATAGTGTAAACAAAAAAACCTTTATTTACATCATTATTAATTATAGATGACGACAATCATGTCTGAATGACAATAAAAACCTAACACCATTCCGTGAGCTGTAAGTGTTTTTTTAATAAAACAATGGAACCAATCTTATTATCTAGACGTCAATTAGTCAATCATTAGTCATCTTATAAGATTTATTATTTTATGTACAATAATTATAAGTACAATCATTATAATTAAATTTAAATTATGTATTTTTAATGATACTCAATTACAGTCACCATTCCTTGCAAAACTGCTGAAGTATTGAATATAAAATAGAAACGAGATACGTCGTAATATATATATTCGTCGTAATTATAATAGTGACCTTGACAGTTTTAACCCTCGGCATGCCTGGTAGGGTCTGACAGACCCGAAGTGGCATATAAGTCACTGTTGTTCACTTACATTTTAATCTCACGCGCTCCCGCGATCAGTAGCTGGCTGTTACAAACATATCTACACCCTCCACCCGCTTCATAAGTTCACAGTAAGTTTTTGAGAAAGAAGGACCCGTTTAAAGTAAGTGCGGGTCTCTCAGACCCCACCAGGCACACGGTGTGATTTTTTTATGAGAGCGTTATTTCATTTATTTTCTTGTCATTATTGATATTTGAGTGCCAAAAGTTATACATTTATGTATTTTTTGAATCAATATAAAAAGGCAACTGCGAGACAATGATATAGCTAATTTATTATTATTTCTAGAAGAGAATGAGGACGATGATATTATATTTAATTCTAGGCGAGAGGACTCTTATAAATTTTTCTAAAAGGTCGAAAAAGCTGATTCTGAGTCCGTAATAGGTTTTTGTTATAGGTTTGTACTGTGTTTTGTGATATTTTCTGACTGAGATGTGTGAAACATGTAAAAGCCATATTTGCAGGATCATTTAATTTTTCAAAACGAAATCACAAGAAAATGTTGATGAGAGTGAAGAAGATTAATTAATTATTATTATAATAATATATATGCGTATATTAATACCTTACGTGCCGTAAAATTTAATTAAAGATTTCATATATTTAAAACAAATAACATGTTATCAAATATTTAGTAATAATATTTTTTGTTTAAAAAAGTGAGTCTAGTTTAATTACAAATATCTAAATAAAGATGATTCGATTTATGTTTTTTTTATTATTATGAATGGTTTATACCCTTAGAAAGTATTAAGATGCCCAACAAATAAAAATTTATAGAAAAAGTATAAAAGAAATTCAAATGAATTTCTGGGTCTAAGGGACCCCACCAGGCATAACTTGCAACTTTTTACCACCAGGCATACCAAGGGTTAAACTTACTTCCCGCATGACAGCCTGAAGTGACACTTCACATGTCCTAAGCTCTCCTAGGGAGCCCAGCTTCGGTTGGATAGGCGTTTATCTTTCTAAATAGAATGTCTGTCTGTGATTTCAAACAACTGTTTTCTCAAATGACATTAAACCTTTCTTATTTTTTGTCGGCTTGACTGTCTTTCTGTTTGTTTGAGGCAATATTTGCAATGATTTAAACCAGGTATTATTATTATTGTAGGAATTACGCTGGAAGATTTAGAATCTTTTAAGGATAAAGTTTTCCTAAAAGTTTTAGTATTCCGGTGTTAAAATTTGATGTGATATATTATTTTTGGAGGCAGCGGAGCGAATTAAATCACTGGAAACTGCTAGTTATTACGTTACTCTAATATGCTTAGCAAAAATTTAACGAGCATTTATTTTTTTCAATACTGAAAATAATAATCGTATTACAATTGTGTTATATCCGGCAAATAATACCGAGGAAGAGAAAATGATATTCCCTTCCTGATTTTGATAAAAAAATCCTACAAAGTTAGTTAAATTATTTAAACAATAAATGTTGCACCTAATAATTTATAGTTTTTATATTGTGTCCACGAGTGAATGTACATTAGGGACTAATGTGTATCTGTTCCTGTGAGTTTGACATCCATAGACTAAAAGTCCTTAGAAAACTTTTGTGTTATGGTACATTCCCATAATGTAACCAACACTACCGTGCATTCTCTTAATAGCGTGTGTGTGTGTGTGTTGCATATAATTATAAAAATTATAAGAACGTAAGAACGTCGCCTGAAGACATACGGTCGTTCAATGTTACCGACTGATCCATGACGGGTTACAAAGGTCAAATATTTATAAATAAAAAAATATGTTTTAATAAATATAATAATTCATATTCAACATGAATAGCAAAGAAATAAAGCAGTTTTTGGATATAAAGTTTAATTCCAAAGGGAATCATTGTTTTGGTTTAGTTTTTAAGCAATACTTTTAATCTTAGTGTTTTTTAAATATAACATAAGTAAGTTACTTACAATTACTATTTTTATACAAGACACATCTTAAACATCTTTAAATACAACTGTAAGTTCATATAACCTTTCTCGAACCTTCATACAAAAATTAGGAATAAAATGTGACATTTCCTTAATGTTTAACCTCAAGCCATAGTAGCCCTTACTTGATCCAAATAATAACTGTATTGGAGTGAATGTTTTCTGTAATTACAGCGCGCGGGCGCGGTCGTACTCCGGACCGCCCTGACCCACTACGAGCTAGAGGCCAGTACATATGATTGTAATAGCTTTTATAAGTCAATACGATACATTGTGTGTTATGATACACTTTATATTGTTTATGATATTACAATTAGGTTTTAAGATCATTTAAACAAACCGTCTGGTTGGAATCGACTCTTATTGTTATTACATATTCGGCCCAACACAATTTAATTTGTTTCGAATGAGCTCGGAGCGTGGCGGAACCTTGCCACGGGGCTGTATTCCAGGTTATAATATCTAGAGCCGGTAGATCTTTTCAGATTGTATCCTTTCAGTTTATTTTTGAGTTCGCAGTTAAAATAAATAAACTAACTACATCTCGACTAAATTTAAAAACAATATTATGTTAAATGCCAGTTAAATGTTGTCGAGATCGAAATCAAAATATCAAAACAGGTAATATTAAGGATATCAAAACCTCAGTAATCTGAATTCATACCTTATCGTACTCATGATTTTATATTATAATAAATAATATTTACGATTTCATTAACGTTACGTTTTTTCCTGTTTCGAGTGTCCTGTTTCAAGTATTCAAGTTTAAACTTTAAAGACGGTTTGAGAAAATTGTTTCCGACGAGGAAAATTGACTAACTTAATATCTGGGTGATAGTTTACATATTCAACGTACAAAATAGTTTACCTTACTATTTTAAAGTAAGAAGTTATTTTAAAGAAAAATATTTTGAAGTCGTAAAATGTCTAATATACATTTTATCATATCAGTAACAAGAGAGTGGTGACTCTTATTCCTATTTAAGTTGTAAGTTGAAGTTTGAGTTTCACATAAGTCAGATTATTCTCAAACTAGTTGTTGCTTATATGCTTCTCCCCAATATTAAGACATTTATCATAACAAAAAAAAATATCAAAATCCGGATATTTCTAGTTATATACTAATTACAGCCCAAATCAGTTTAAATGAGGAAATAAGAAAAAAACGACCTTCAAATATTTTAGCTTTTTTTGTTATTTTATTATTTTGGCTTAATTTATAAACTATCACACGTTACATTTAACAAAAATGCATGTAGAACTTTTTGCGTTTTGATGTCCAAACAAACACAAAATTCCAATGTTTAGAGGTCTATGCTGTGTATAGTTTTGACCTCGATACGTTAAGTTATTGAACACATATATTTCAAGTAATTGTCTTAAAACACGGTGTGCTTTATCTCATATATTTGTGTCTCCAGTAAAGGAAACTGTAGTTATAAGTCATTTCACAAACGACCTTTCCACGTTTAAAACATTATAAGAAGTTATTGTTTTATTCGAACAAATAGCCAACATTCCAATAAAATAAATCGATTTATAGTGACTCACTTTTATTCAGTAAATATAATAATATAAAAAAACAGACAACTTTCAATGTTACAGCTTTACATTTAAGGTGTATTTTAAATATATTGTTGTCTGTATAAAAGTAAATATTTACAAAGAGTAATAAATTCAATTATGGCGACCGTGTAATTAAATGACTGAATTTATTTACATTCTTATATATAATATTCTAATTTATATTGTAATGAAGGCCACAGTACAAAGTAATTAATGAGTGGTTTAGATGAGATAGCGTTAAAATTACTTTAGTTACAGTCTTGAACTAATAATTTAAGTTTAGTTTTAACAAGATGTCTGTGTAAAAAAGTATTAAAAAAAAAACGGAGCAACAGATTTAAATTATTATTTGTTTATTCGTAATATTTCTTAGTTATGTGCTATTATAAAGTATTGTATCTAAATCAGTACTAGTAAAAAAGACGTAGTTATTCTTAAATCACAAGATTAAGCAAAAAAAAATAAAACCGTGTACTTAATCTTTAGATGGAAATTTTTATTTCAATTTAGTTTTCTTATTTCGTCATCGTCGCCAAGGCTATGCGCTACGCGTGATCACGTATTCGTAAACCTCTCTTGTTATGGACTATTTAGTATATTTTGTACTTATAAATATTAATATTTTCTTGCATTTCACGCGTCATTGGTTTGTTATTGTGTAGGAATTTCACGAGTGCCTGTACAATGTTTGTAGTTTGTTTGCTGTCAATAAATCTATCTTCCAAAGTCACATATACGTGTGAATATCATAAAACGGATATCTATCCGCTATCTCTAGTAAATTATTGAAACTGAGTTTAATGAAACATTTTAGTACATCCATAAAACATACTTTATTGCTTTCTTTATGTTAACTTGGATGAGAGAGAAGGAAAAACATACAAACAGTTATGACCGTTGAAAACGTTTTAATTTAAAAATAGTTATATAATATGAAACCTGTTAGATTACCTAATAAGCATAAATATATGTTAAGTATATAGTTGGTATAACAGATTAATTATTGCAAGTGTTCATTCAGAAACCAGTTTGTCTGTGTGTAAATCAAGAGGCTGGCTGTCCTGTGCCTCCTCAAACTGGCTGTAATATTAAAATATAGTAATGGATTATAATTTAGGTTTAGAATTCAATTTAAATTAATAAACCTCACTAAATGTTCGTTTCTTGTTCCGTTTCAGAACCACTGCGATTAAAGACTTTAGTACCTTGTAGTTCAATTCTAGACGGCGCCCAAAATTAAACGATAATTAAATATCTACCAGTGTTTTTAACACTTTCTTATCTTTAAATCATATATTATGTAATATGGTGATATTGCAAGGCATGCCAGGGAACAACTACTAGCTAGTATAGGTACTATAATAAAATAGAATCAGTTAAAGATTATTAGAACATTAAACAAATCGAAATTGGTTTATCATGATACATCGTGATATTGTGATTCTTATGAATTATCATATGTCCGTGTTGTCGTTTTCAATTTGTTTGTTTATATTCCGATTACGTAGAATCTGACCGTTTGTAAAGAACTCTCCAACCGAATGGCGTTATAAAAAATAATCAAATTATTCTTCACTGAAACTGTTTGTAGGTAGTACTACCCACTCATGGTGACGATCTTACATTCTTTTTCTAGCCTCCTTCGTCCTATTTCAAGAATGGCAATGCATTTGTATCCATATTTACATCTATGACTGACGGGACCACTTACCAACAAGTGGCCAGTAAGGTAAACTAATAGAAGTTTAACGAATTATAAATCATTCTAATGTAGACATTCGTATTGACGGCTGACGTCTCAGCAAAATACAAAACAAAATCTGTGCTGACTAACAAATGACCTGTCAATTATATATAAGTCTGCTAAACGAAGGAATAATACAAGGAAAAATAATTAAACATTAGCCTTGGATGATTAACTGAAAAAGGGATAATACCTTATTTTAACTTACAACGAAAAGCAATAAAGCAGTATTTACATATATGTAATTTATGTGTAATAGAATTATCCCCACTGAATTACCTATCAATGCACATCATCAACTAATCAGATCCCTATACGACGGAGCACCACCGCCGAATACAGTATAATAGTTTAATAAAACTACCTCTCAAGAAACAACAAAAATAGGACTATGACGAGAAATTAGATAGAATATGACTAGAAAATAATAATATACAGCTTTTCAATATATCTTTCGTTGTGGAAATATTATAATGTGTTCGAGGATAGATTTAGTTACTTCCGCAAGGTTAATTGCCAAATTATATTATACGACCTAAACCATACGATTTGACCTTGAAGAATAGTTAATAGGCGTTTCCACCAATCAGAGAGAAGCACTAAGTCACTAACAGCTATTTCACTATGCTATGCTAATTAGACCAGTTGAGATATACTGGCTAGGATAGTATAATGTAATTTGGCCATCAACCTTGCATAGGGCATTAGATGGCCGTTAATATGGTTTAACCTGCCATTTAAAGTACACTTAAATACAATAATAAATAAACATGATTATGTCAGGGCATAAACTAAAACTAACAAGATGAGTATATTATATTAATATATAATAGTACACGTTGTGTTTTAGTACATAACTAATTAAAACTATCTGATAAAGCAAATTATTAAAAAGAGAACAGTTTGTCAATCGATGGACAAAAGAAAATCTAAAATGGCTTCTTGACATTCGATAGTTTACATACAATTTACGAAATGAGCGGCAACAAAAACGAAATTTCTGAAATAATTTATTTTGTATAAGACAATGAAACGCAAATATTTCTGATCTTCTTTCGATACTAAGATGTCTGTGTGGTAGCGATGTAACGTATATTCGCATTTGTACTCGCATTCGCGAATAGTCACATTTTTTCACATACATATTAGCTTTCGCATTCGCAATTTTTTTGCGGATATGAATATAAGAAAAAGATCTAATTCGATGATAATAGTAGATTCATCCATGCTTCCATGAAAATCCATACATTTCTTATTTTTTAATAAAAGAAAAAGTAACTTAACCTCGTAATCACATTCTCAGTCCTTATTGTAGTATCATTTTGTAATTTTTTATTTATATTCTTTACTTAGGGCAACGAAAGTTAACAATTAAATTTTCATTAGAATATGTTAGAAACAAATAATTTCACGTAAACAAACAAAAACAAATTCTTCTTTCAAATTTGAACCAAAACTGAATAATCGCAATCGCATTCGCGAATGTCGGTAGTAGATATTCGCATTCGCATTCACATTCGCATCCACGAATGTCCCAAAAATTACATTCGTTACATCACTACTGCGTAGTAACCATCGAAGTGTGATAATTAGTGCTACTATTTGTTCCAAAAACTCTTTTCGTTTTTAGATTAAGTTGGGATAATTATCATAACTTTTGATCTCCTAATAGTGATACTATAATAGAAGTTAGAGTACTGTTACTAAAGTACAATACAAAACTAATTAGTAATTTACTTAATCAACTTACTGCAATAAAAAACACCTTTTTAATGTTAGACCGGTTACCAATCAGCGGTCAGCCCGATTTAGTACCTTTAATGTGTACGTACTCACCCACTTATAAAGTAAACCTATCAGGAATGGCAATTATTGACGACTCCAATAACTTCAGCCCTTTACTCTGTAGTTCAATACTCGACCACGGCACAATACACTCGATCGAAGCAAGGCTTACTAACTAAATTAGTCAAAAATATTTACATCTCACTTGGAACATCCAAGTCCCAGCAATACCTCACAGCAGTGTCACACTTACAGACTGCTTAATTTTATTTAATAATATAAACAATGTGATGAATTTGTCAAACTAATATACAATGTAGATCCACGACGCTCGCTCCCCGCACGGTGCAGTATGAAAGTGGTAGGTATTTGGAATATTAGTATTTAATAACCGAAATTGAAAATACCTTTATCGACGACTGGTATGTATCTCACAATTTATTAACCCGCGAATAATAGAAAATTAATTATATTATTCGGTAGTATGAATACTTAATTTTGGTCAGTCGTCACCTGTTAAGCTTCAATTTCTTTCCAGGAAGTCGGCTTTTTGATTTTTCCGAATATTTTATGGAATTATAGATTAAAAGTTTTGTTTTTAGGAGCAACTTTTAAAACAATTTATAACTTTATAAGAACCTATAATACTATGAACTCCTAAAACTTTGAATAATTATTTTTCATCCAAGCGGAATAAAACAAGTTAGTATGCAAGAAAAATACGCGGTTCGAATTTCAAAATTACTCACATAGGAAATACCAGAAGTGGCACAGATTATATTTGCCTTTTAATAGGCGTATACGCAATAATGTTATACATATGGGTATATAACGCAGCATTTATATATATACAAAAGAATGCGTACCTTTTAAATGTCTTCGGAATGCAACGCTTCGTGCACAGAATAATAAAGCAATCACAAACACAAGCAGTCTTTCGCGCGTGCGAACGTAAACTGTGCGGTAACCGGCTTCTTGATTGGCGATCAGTTGTTTTTGTAGGGTGGCCATTTGCGGTTTGTCCGTGTCTTTATTCGCGAAATTTTAAGGTCAATAGGGTCTTAGTAGGTTGACTTATCTTTGCTAGGAAAATGGTTTCGGATATTTCTATTTCTTTTCTATTCTATTTCTTACTTTCGTCTCATTTTCTAGAAATTTCGAATGAAGAAAACGCAGATAATATAAATAGAATTATATCACAGGTAGGTATGTATTATCACGTATAAGCTCATACAGAAAGTTGATACTATTGTTATTCATATAGTAATTCTCGGTTTATATGTTCATATAGTAATTCTCGGTTTTAATTTAGAAATACATTATTAACTTAAATGTAAGGACATCCACAGTCATAACCATCTTATATTTTGTCCTCAAATTAACAACTTCAGTGTCTCTGTACTTGTTGTCATGAATGACGCAGACTCAAGGTGGGTCCGGCCAGTCTCAGTGCTAATATCATAATGTGAAAAAATATAAACCAAAATGGACTGATTCATAAATTCGTTATTTAAAGAGATTCACAATTACAAGCCATCGCTGTAACGAGTAGATACCGAGTCGAGTCCCTTGTTTTAGACCCAACTTGTATGAACTATTTAATGCGTTACACTTATATAAAGTATGCTTAATAATTTTAAAATAAAATAAAACTTGTAATTTGTATAATTTAAATGTTTTCTTATAATTTTAAAAGCGCTCTAGGTAAACTAATAACCAAGCGATCTCCGCAGCAAGCAATGTTTAATAATTTTAATTTGCCGATAATTAATTAGCATAGAATATACTGTATAAAATTTGATCTATTGACATATTTCTCAGATTTTTTTTTTTATAAACTAGGTATCTGATGTTTTTGAAAATCTTACAGGGTAACCCTCATATTATAAAAAAAAGCTGTTTAAATCACTTATTCGAAAACGTTGTTATTGTTTATCTCTAGTATTGACACATTTTGTGTATTTATAAATTATTACAACCGGCTTCGGTGAATTATGACTAGGTAACCAATAACAACAATAAATAGGTAACTGGGTAATAAATAACAATATTTGATAATTGTAATTTAATAAGTAAGTTAAAAGAGTATCTATGGACCTTGGAATAGTCTTGACGTTTCATAAGTGCAATGTGTTAATTCCTATTTAAAATAAAATAATTTGACTTTGAAAAGGCAGTACAAAATTATTATTTTTAAGTGCGGTCAGCAATTGAATGCTTTATGAAATTATTGATTTTATATACTAGTTGTATAACGCGTCTCCGACCGCGTGGGATACAGAAGTGCGTTACATGTTTATAATATTCATTTGGAATGACTGACCCGAGAAAGAAACCCCATTTAATTATCTTAATTTGGCATACTTTTCCAATACTTCGATACATTTTCTTAAAAGGCACTTTCTAATACCTACAGGTTGAAAGGGTGATAGTGTATAGCCTATAAGTTATAAGCCTTCTCAATAAATTGCCTCTCAAATACAAAAAGACTTGAAGTAAGAAAACACAAACTGCTCGCACTTTCTATAATCTATAGTGACTCTGTGGCTCGCACCAACTTGACGCCTTTGAATATATATATATATATATATATATATATATATATATAAATCTCCTGAGACATCTTGCGTCCTTCCAAACTACCACCCTACGGCGTCTACTGAATTTAACAATATCTTAAATGTTTTCAATTCATATATATGTTCAATTGAACCGCAGGATATCATGAATCAACTCGATATCCCATTTAAATATTGTATGTTGATATTCGATTTCAGATATTTCCTGGTAAATAAGAGCGTCCGTTCACTCTTAAACTTTTCTAGCACATTGAATATTACCGTATAACTTCTGTACCCTGCATGCATCTTTCTGACTCCATCCAAACTTATGTTTAAATCAATTCTACATGTATTCATATATTTCAATGACTTCACTAACTAAATTACATCCATCTAATATTGAATTCAAGGTGATTCCGAATACTTTTCTTGTATTATTTATCCGGCTTACTATCCAAACAATTAAGTATTGTTTTTTTCCAACTTACTAAGACTACCAGTCAATAATAGTCCGGTCAAGTTAGCATCAAAAATAGGGGTAAGGGAGGTTGGAGGAAGACAGGATAATTGTACTTATTTCTTTTTTTACATCTTTTTGCAAAAGATAAGTATCGAAACTTATCTAACAGTCTAAAAGGAACAATTTTTATAGATATTTGCATGATAAATAATTTTTGACTCACCTATTTTTATTATAAAACTTACCGTTTAGCTCAAAACTTAAAAAAAATACGATTTTTGCAACATTTGACCTTGAATAATTTTTTTTTCACACTTCGGATAGAAGTGGATAGTTGTCAAATTGTGTGTAATAGTCTAATATTCAAAAACTTTTTTATTATGTACGGAAAGTGGATATGACATATGAATTTAAACAACTCGTTTAAATTTCTTTACCAAAACTCTTTCAGAAACAGTAAATGCACGATCAAACTCTTCATACTGATTAGACAGATTATTCTCGATTTCTAAGTAATCATCCATTGTAATTCTTTGTAGTTCTCCAGGCCTGCGCCTGTTTAAACCCTATAATACACAGTTTCTAATAGTTGTGTATATGTGGCAATACTTTTAAAGCCTTCTTGAATTTTTTTAGCGGCATCTAAGGATTTTTTTATTTAAATATTATTTTAGAATTTTCAAATCATTAGCTAAAGGAACAATAGTTACTTTATTCCACCTTTTTTTGTTTTAATCACCTGATGGCAAGTGGAAATGTAGTCGTAGGTGGTAAAGCGCAACAACTTGGTAAAAGCCTATTCACTCGTGCCTTGAAGACACCCACATTGCAGTCGGACGGAAATACCGACGCAGGAAAGCTGTTCCTTCGCTGTCCGATTTAAAAAAGATGAAGCGCAGCGCTTCGTTCGGACATGCGGCGAGTCTACTACAAAAGGATGGATGCTCGCCGTGCGTCGGAACGTCCGGTGATGGAAGGGGGATGGGGAAATTAGTTCATGTAATTCCTTCGCACACTCACCAAAATCTATCCTATAGAATACCGAGAGGCTAGCAACTCTACGTCTATGTTCGAGGCTATGAAGATTGGGTTCCACCAGTTCAGGGTCACCAATTAGCCTCTTTGCACACCTCTCAATTGTGTCTAGAGCAGCAAGATGACATTTTGCGGCACCAGCCATTAAATGGCAACAGTATTCCACACACTATCGGATCTGTGCTTTATATAATGTTAGAAGTTGTCCCGGTGTAAAGTACTACCGGACCTTTACAAGAATGCCAAGCTTGCTGGCGGCTGCTCTTGCTCTAGACTCAATGAACCGACCAAAGTTGAGGTTCGAGGAAATCTCTATCCCTAGCAACTGAATTCGTTCATTGTATTCCAAAGATACATTCTGGAAAGTAGGAGCCAATGTGAAAGGGCTTCTTTTGGCGGTGAATAACACGTCTGCGTTTTGGTGGCGTTGAATTTAACAAGATTGGCATTGCCCCATACGGAGACCGCCTCTAGCTTGTCATTCAAACGCTGCACCAAGGCTTCTCTTTCAACCTGTACTTGATCTCTACTGGCACGAGTACTCGGCAGATATCTTTCTACAATTGTGCTGTCGTCTGCGTACCTATAGATACCGGCCTTTAGCAGATCGTTAATGTGCAGCAGGAAGAGAGTTGCAGAAAGAACGGACGTCTGAGGCACTCCGGAATTTATTGTCAAGGCTTCCGAGGAACATCCGTTAACATCTACTCGGAGGGATCTCTGGTTCAGAAAGTCCGTGACCCAGACAATCAGACCAGGAGATATACCGTACCCTGAAAGCTTGCTTATAAGGCTCGCATGCCAGACCCTGTCAAATGCCTTCGAGACGTCTAGAGAGACGGCGACCGCTTCTCCATTCTTCTCTAAGGCCTCGTCTAAAACGTGTGTAGCATACACTAGAAGGTCCCCAGTGGATCTATTTCGGCGAAACCCGTACTGTCGGTCACTGAGCAGATCGTTACCTTCTAAGTATGCCCAAAGACGCGAGTTCAATACACGCTCCATAATCTTACAGAGTATGGAGGTGATTGAAATCGGTCTGTAATTGGCAGGATCGGCACGGCTACCTTTTTTTGCACTAGCTGCACGTTAGCAATCTTCCAGGATTTTGGCACTATTCCAGTCCTGAAAGAGAGGCGATATAGACGTGTTAATACAGGAGACAACTCAGCTGCACATGTTTTAAGCAGAATGGTTGGTATACCATCCGGACCACTGGCTTTATTCATATCTAGACGACACAATGCTTTCCATACCTCTTTGTTAGTGATGCGGATTTCAGGCATAGAAATTCCGCAGTGAGAAAGATGTGCTAGGGAAGCATTGCCAGTGTCTAGATGAGAATTATTAGCGAAAAGAGAAGAAAATAAATTTGCTTTCTCTTTCGCTTCATGAGCCAGAGATCCATCTGGCTTCAGCAGAGGTGGCAGTGAGGTTCGACAGAAATTCGACTCAATTGCTTTGGTGAGAGGCCAGAAAGCTCGACTGCCTGATGGCAGAACTGAAAACTTTTCGCCAACCTTAGCGATACGACCGAGACGAACCCTACGTAATGCCTTTTTATAGGACTTAGCAGCTTGGTTAAAGGCTCTCTTCTTGGAATTCACATCTGGAGCTTTGTGGTTTCTAGCATCAACCCAAGTAACATATGCCAAATGTTTTTACTTTTCAGCATGTCCACATTCGGCATTGAACCATGCTTTGCCACCAATAGGTAGATCAGCAAAATTTATGAAATACTGCATTGCCTGATGTACCACATCAGTTATAGCATCCGTGCAACTCGACGGATCCTCAGACGAGAAGCAAATCTGCCGCCAAGGATAAGATGCAAAGAAGTGCCGCATCTCATCCCAATCTGCTGACTTGTATTTCCAAATTCGCCTAACACCATGAAAGTCTAAGTCCGGCTGGGAATAAGTTAATACAGATTTCACCAGACAGTGATCGGAGGTTCCCAACTCCCAAGGATAGGAAACCTCTACACGATACCTGTCTGGATCAGTTGTCAACAGAAGGCCCAGGCAGTATGGCTGTATGTGACGCCACATCAGGCACCCTTGTCGCTAGCCTCACCAGCTGAAAGAGTTCCAAGGACAACGCAAAGTTCCGCGTCTCTCTTTCAGCGTGGTCTGTTCTCTGGTACGGGAACAGCCATTAAAGTCCCTCAGAAATACGAGCTGCGCTGAAGGGTACCGATGTAGAGCCATATCAGCAGCCTCACTGAGATACTCAAATAATCTGGTTGTCTCCTGATCACCGCTGTGTGAACGGTAAACACAGGAATACAGTATTTTTCTCTTCCTGTGTCTATCAAAACCCATAGGGAAGAAAAAGAGGGGTCTTCAAGGTGACGAAGGCGCTGGATACAAGGGTCATTCCGCGCATACACACAAACCCCGGCATGTGAGCGGAAATTGTACTCTAACGTATACCCAGGGTAAGCAAAAGGACATTGTATCTGCGTCTCCGTCAGAAAGAGTAAGTGCGGCTGCTCTGTCTTTAGATGGTGATAGACAGCTTCGAGATTTGAGTGCAATCCTCGAATATTAGCGAGGTGCACTAGAAGTGAGGAGGAGTGCAACCGCTGAGTAAACTTACTTTTCTTTTTCTTACTTTTCATAAAAATTAAAATGGAGTGAATAGGATGGGAATGGCAGTTGAACGGGGCGCTATGTATCGAACCCGACGTCGAAATTGGTGTTGTTATGCCAATGGGAGGCTAGTCTGGAGACTGCGGGGACGCCCGAACCCCCCCAAGGATCGCCATCGGGCCTCCTCATCTGGTCGCCAACCAGCACTATGGAGCCACCCTGTGATTTTTAGCAGCTGGCGGGGCAGCCTTCCATGGGAAGCCAACCCACTACTTGGACCCCCAACTATCTGCGGGCGGCCAGCGGAAAGCCGTCGCTTTGGATCCCACTACCCTCCTCGACTAGGCACCCGACACAACAAACACCAACTCGCCGACAAAACGGCTCACCAACGCAACGCAGCTGTTCAGACCCATTTCCCATATACGGCGTCATCGTAATGTTTCATGCAATTTTCATCTCTAGTTTGAATTCAAAACCTTGCGCAATTTTCAATTATTTATTTGTTGCGATAATAAGTCGTGGTTATAATATATTTTTT
Source organism: Dircenna loreta (assembly GCA_963555665.1). Taxonomy (NCBI): domain Eukaryota; kingdom Metazoa; phylum Arthropoda; class Insecta; order Lepidoptera; family Nymphalidae; genus Dircenna; species Dircenna loreta. The sequence continues at coordinate 12,540,357 of OY743092.1, forward strand.
AAATTTTAGTGTAACGTAAACTGTGTAAGTATTTGAAAAAAATAAATATTTTTTAATTTATTACACTATTATTATTAATTTAGCAACGAAAGGTACCTTCTGTCAATGGCTATTATAATAACATTCGTCTTCCGGATAATGGTCGTAAACGGCATATTTACAAATATTGCACCAAAAAAAAGAAGAGAGACTGAGCAGTTGAATGTCATCGCAGTTCATAGTTAGAACAAAGTGTTCAACTAAAGTTTTAGTAGTATTAGTGCTCGCGAAACACAATTAATACATTGTTTTTGCAAAATGAAATGAGTCGAACACCAAGGCCAACGAATATTATTTTCATAAAAATATTTAAAATCACTAAATTAAATATTTAAAATTATATAATATAAGTAATATATTATAATAAAAAAAAATATCAAGTTATTATTTTCATTCAGTTATAAGCAATTACCGTTTACCAATTTAAGAATCCTTTACTTCTTTTCATTTTGTTTCATTTATAAAATGACTTAATAAATATGTACGTTATAAATTCACTTCGACTACTAATTCACCTCCTGCCGGCGATATTTGTTTACAAACATAAGACATGAAAACTCTTTACCCCGCTTGGCCTCCACCCGTGCACCCCGAATGGGCCCCTCAGGCGTTGTTCATGTGCTCATTTTAAAATAACATAAAGGACGCAACATAATTGTCACGATGAACTTGTAAAAACTTTAATAATTAAGTATATAATGGGACGCACTGAAATCGGTACATTTGAAGAAAAATATACGTTGTAAAATATACGCCGAAAAATAGCTCCCTCCAAATTTCGCGCGGCCGATGGCTGAACTACGAAATACGCTAAAAAGCGTTTTAGTGATGAATTTGAGTCCATGCCAATTTTTTGCCCATACATTCTACTCATAAAAAGACACCGTTGGACCAAATATCGGGGCTGGTTAATCTTGCGTCCGTATATCGGACGCATCAAGTCGGTCGGACGCACTATCATTGGTAAAAATCGCCATGTAGGACGCAATATTACCGCCAAGTTGTATATATATATATATATATATATATATATATATATATATATTATTTATGATATAACGGATTAAAAATACATGTTTTCATTTTGGAGTAGTTTATAAATACTAATAGATTTTTATGGCAATAAAATATTAAAATAATGTTTTTAAATGAATGACGGCCGGTTTTTTTAAGGATAATTCAGTTCAAATTGTTGCCACAGATTACGTACAGAACTCTAATTACGGGTAGCTGTGGATTACATCCGTCTATTCAAGGATTAATTAAAGTAAAATTTATTACACAACACTGCCAAGAGTTATAAGCTGTCTATAAAGCCATCAAATACAGAAATGCGCATTAAAAAAAATTGTCCTAGAAATTGGGTGTTAAGTAATGGACAGGTTCACATTTACCTTCGTTTTGGAATTAAAAACCTACTCATGTCTAAAACAATAATGAACGAAGAAGTAGTACGACTTAACAACCAAATATTTTGCTACAATGAGATAAGGAGTAGGAAGTAAAGCACCAAACAATGGCGCTAGTGTCTCACCAGTTTACGATTTATGATTAGCAGATGTATAGTGAATGAAGCATTATGCTTACTTCTAAGATGAAAAAATATGTAAATAAAATATTAACTGTTTGATTAAATTGCTATACCCATTTCTGAAAAATTATTTAACTATTGTTAATGTATATTGATTTTTTTAAATTTATACCTAGAGAGAACAGTACAACGATCAATTTAGTTGTTTTGAACGACCACTTTGTTACACGTAATCATCACTCCTTAAACCTAGTTGTCAAACTAACTGTCAAAAACTAATCAAATAACAATTTGTTCAATAGCAAAATGGTTAAAATGCTACTACTGAGTAAAATAAATGCTTTTAAGAGAATTTATTAAGATTTTGAGTGAATGTGTGTATGTAGTTATATTGTTTTTCCAAAGAAATATCAATGCAGATAATCTAATGTCGATTTTCATCAAAATTATAGTACTTCTGTATATATTGGGTTTTCCTAGTGTACCGGCTAAACATTGTAATTTTAATGTAAAAATAGAACATACCCTCACTAACGAAGGTTTTCATAGGTAATATTGCTAGTTCACGCAATAAATTTTATTTCTAATTACCTTACACTAATAGTGTACATTTATACTAAATATTTAATTCGTTTATATTAATTATAATTGCTCTCTTCTATAAATCGATTTTATGTTTTATTTTACTAATATGGAAGTCCTGTTATCCCTTATCTTCTAATTATAGTAGTTTTAAGTAATATAGCAATTTACAGAAGATTACAGTAGGACAGCAACTTTGAAAATATCACTTTTAAAATGTAGTCTTAAAATAACATTTTGATACAAGAGATATTAAAAAATACCTTTTACTATAACTACAGGTAACATATCAATTTTTCCAGAATCTTAAACTATTTTATAGACCTGGCAAGTTATGATGAAAATGCAAGGTGGCTCTATGAAGATTGTATGGTGGGGATTGAACAAACATTTCCAGCTGGAGTATATGCTAGTGCTGATGAAATTAAAACCCATAAGTGTATAGATTTGGTAAATATTAGATGTTTGCTTAAACTAAAATTTTTACTGAAAATATCCTTCATAATTTTATAATCTTTATTTATTTATCAATTATTCCAGATACATTCCATCTTTAAAATGCCAGTAAACACAGAGCTATTTGCCGAGGATGCCAGTCCTATTATGTTGCAATTGTTTGGGCATGTGACAAACAATCAGACATACATGCACATACATTTACCAGTACACGCTAGGTACCATCAAGCAAAGGCAGGGGGCAGGTATGAGTTTTTGTTTATTTTTATATAGTAAGTCTGGTTACAATCAATTATTTAAATGGAGTTCTGTTTTTTTACTATTTATTATTTAATGGATCTTATAATGAACTAATAAAAATCAAATGTTACAAAAATAATTCATATTAAAAAAAAAAATGTTTTAAGTGTGTGTGTTTTTAATGCTTTGTTCCCTAAGTATTAATTACATGAGTTGTTGGATTTGCTTTTGTGTATTATGTTGAGATAGTACAAAGAAAACAAGGAAACCATAAATAATATTATTTACAGTAATTTCTCTCACCAATAACATATTAAATCGATATTTTTTATTTTATCCATACAAATAAGTAATAAAATAATTAAAAGCATTTCAATAAAGTAAATTTCATATTTGGAACTACAAAAACCTTTTTGGCCCTAAAATCTAAATATTATACATAGCAAATTATTTCTCTTAAATTTTCCAACAAATAGTAAAGATAGATGATGATGTAGTTTGATATATGATGATGTAGTTTGATAATACTAGTTGTATTATCAAACTATCATCATATAGCACTGTAATAAATAATTTAATATTTATCCAGAGCCGTAAGATATGAGATACCACATCCGAAGATGTATCTCTCATGTCCAAATAAGAAATTGGAGGAATGTGGAGACTTTTATCATGGACTCTCCAGCACAAACAACTTCTGCCAACAGCATGTGTCGATTCAACAATGCCATTGGAAGCAGATACCTGCAGATGTAGTATGTATACGCCTTTCATACATTTTAATTTGTAAATAATATTAAAAGCAACAGATAATAGTGTGAGGAACAATCACTTGATTCTAGTTTAAACAATTTTCATTCCCTTAAACTTGTTTCACATTGTGAGGAAAATTCCAGATTAAAGACAGAACTGCACTAATTCAATTAACCTTTTCCAGATAACACCGCCTCTCTATTGGTACGTGGCAGTTGGCAACCTGCAGCACTACTATTTAGTAACCTTTGGAACTACTCTGGTGATCATAGTCGGGTCATTGTATTTGCTGAAAACAATACATGAATATAAAATATGTGTTGAAGGTAACAAAAAGAAAAAATAAACATGTTAATATTCAAAGACTTTTTTATTTTCTAATTAGTAATAAAAAACAAACATTAGATATGTTTACTTCTCTGATACTTGATTTCTGAAAACAAATATAATCTGCATTAATTGTAACAATCAAGCTTTTTTCTGTTATGTATGTCTGTTATGTATGTCTGTTATAGTGATGTAACGAGTGTCATTTTGCGGATGCGAATGCCAAGGCGAATATCTGCTACCCACATAAGCGAATGCGAATGCGAATATTCAGTTTTTGTTAAATATCATAGAAGAATTCGTTTTTGTTTGTTTACGTTGCATTTAAATGTTAACCATCATTGACCAATGTAAAGAAAATAAATGAAAAAATACCAAATGATATAATAAGGGCTGATAATGTGATTACAAGGTTAAGTTACTTTTTCTTGTATTAAAATACATAAGAAATGAATGAAAAATTGAAAAAACTTTTTTTTGATATTCATATCCCCTAAAATTTTGCGAATGCAAATATGTGAAAATATGCGAATATGCAATAATGCAAATGCGAATATTCGCTACATCACTAGTCTGTTGTATGAAGAAATAAGAAGAAAAGAGAGAAGAAATATGAAAACTACTACTGTACTAACATAATAAATCTCAGACTAACATAGTAAAGAGAGAGATTTTTTATATTTTAATGCACTTATCCCCAAACAGAAAAAAAACATTTTTAGGAATGAAATCCGCATTCCATTGAATTATCTAAATAAAAAAATAAGACCTCTTTTTGAACGCCTTATTGTACTTAGAATTTGTTGTACAACTAAGGTTGACGATAGGGTCACCATTAACCAACTTGATGTTTTGAATATTAAAAAATTAGAATCCTTTAATTGCGAAACCATTGTAAAAGGGTCCTAGAAGTAGTAGTGGCGTTCTTAATTATTCTAGTCCTTTTACTAGTCCACGCTTTACTTGAATTCTTATTTGTTCTTAAATATCAATAATGACTAGCTTAATAGCCAATATTATAAATATATTTTAAAATGGGTTAAATGTTTACTGTCAGTTGTTTTCCATGATCCTGCTCATGGAACGGTGGAAATAGATTCCAACGTTTCGTAATTAGTGTAATGTAACTGTATCCCAACTTGAAATAAAAAAGCTTTGACTTAGCATGGCAAAATCTAAATCTATACTAAAATTACCAAGAGGAAACTGTCGTTTATTTGTAGCAAAAAGTCTCAATAAACCGTTTTAAATTTATTATATCCGTCTAAAGCTATATCATCAGGGAGTAGTAGAGACTACTTTTTATAAAGTTTCTGTGATTTCGATGGTTTTCTGTAGGTTTAAATAACTAACTTTGAGGCCCAGGAAAGTGGGCACAGATCAGCTAGAAAACTAATAAAACTTTATTTTTTTATTAGAACGCCACCTGTGGTTCAATCTTAAAACTTACTCAATGTTGTGTTGCATAGACGCGTTAAAGTGACATCTATATTTATATAAAAAAGTACTCATTCTGGAATTTAGGTTTTATTTGTATATGGATAGGAACGATATCTTTTGGATAAACGAGTATTCTAGTTATTACAGGCCCAAAATAAATTAAGTCAGTTATTTTAATTCTGTAGGCTTCGTAGCTGATTAAATATATCGTTATTGGACATCGTCGTACTCTCTCTGTTAAATTGTCGTTTGACCGCAAAGCGCCGACGGGGGTCCGATGCCCCCGGATTAGAGATCGTTACCGGGCCAATTACGTTCGGCCTCGTGGTTCCGGCAGACGGAACATCGCCGAGCTTAAATATGCGTCCGACGTTCAGTAATGATCGTAAGATAGGCTCTATTGTTTGCGAGTCTCGCTCCGGGACCCCGTAGTATGACGCCACTACGCGAGCTACGCATCATAGTCGCGTAGTAGCTAAAAATCAATACCACTTTGCCGGAAATCTAGACGGACGGGTCGCGAGAGATAAAACATTTTTTGAAACCGGACGCCTCGACCGTTCCCGGGGCTCGCGAGTCCGGCCGGGGGCGGACGGCGCCGCGGCGCACAGATATGGATTTAAGATTAACGAGGGCACGCAGCGCGGCGGGGGGCGGCGGGCGGCGTGTTTACGTGCGGGTGCAGGGCGTGCAGGCGCGGATCGATGCTGGGCGGGGCGCGGCGGGCGCGGGGGGCGCGGGGCGCGGGGCGGGGCTCTCGCCGGCCGCCAGTCCGCCTCGGGGCCGCGTTCGCGCGGTCGTCGCCTGAGAGAGTCGTGCGGCGGCCGGAGTGTCTCCGCGGGCGCCCGGCGGCGGCGGCGAGCCTCGCGCCGCCCGCCTCCATGCCGCGCGCGGCCGCAGCGCGCCCCCGCCCCGCGCCCTCCCCACGCCACCTCGTCGCCGCGCGCGCAGCACCGCGCCCGCGCTGAGCGACATCGCCGTCACCGGTTCCCCGACCCCGCGCTTGCGACCTGTGTTCCTGTGGGCGCGCCAGCTCGACGGCGAAGTGCAGGAGGTCCGCTGCGAGGACTACGACCCACGAAATAGAATACGAATAGCGCGAACTCCTTCCGGCTGGCGCGTGATCCCGCGCACCGAGATATATAACTCTATCCGCGTTCCGTTACCCCCGGCGACCCCAGTCACCTCGAGAGAGCGTCGCCGGCGCAAACGATTGCGGCGACGAGCTCGGTCAGCCGCTTCTCCTGCGCTCAAACCCAGCGAGCCAACCGAGCCCGCCGACCGGCCCCAGCCCGCCGTTTGGCTGCAACCCGATCTGGAGTCCCACATTCCTTCGCACACCATTGCGGTGCCTCGGCCGCCGCCGACGCCGCTTGACAACCTGCTGGCGGTGGCCGAGCTGGAGTTCAACCAGCAGCGCGGTGAGCGGTTGCTGGACCTCGACAATTCGACACCTTATCCTTTCTTACCGCCCGAGGAGGTCGCGCGCGACGTCATGTCTTTCGAACTCGCTGAACCAAAGCAGGCGGATGAGATGTATTTCGATCGAAAGGCTCCCTCGGAACGTGTTGAAGAATATACGAGTGAGATAGGTTCTCATAAAGATCTTTTTGAGACCATTAGTGAAGTACATTATTTGCCAGAGCTCGGAGGGCCCCACGATGAAGCATTACTGGAATCTTTAGTAGAAAAAGGATGTGAAGATAACCAAATACTCGGACAAGCCCTCGACAAACTGGCACACCTGGTGCACGATTCGGGTGATTATGCTGAAGAAGAAGAAGAAATGCTTTTAAACAATGCACCCGTTTCAGATATAATTGACCGTCTTGAAAAAACGCTTGAGTCACCCGGGCAAAGCAGTATTACAGCCGCTCAAGGTCTGCTTCATCTGCATCATATAGGCGATCATATGGCACAAGATGACCCTAATCAAAGAGCTGAAGAAACGTATATGACGAACGAAGTATTTGTTCCACATGAAACTGCACAATGTCAAGTTGAGACATTACAACCTACCATTGTACACCAAGAAGCGGATAAAGTGAGCCACGCCGATTACTGCATCAATGCTGAAAAGATTAACGAAAATGAAATTGGTGTACCAAACGCTGTATACACAGAACCGGTGCTGAATTCAAAGGAGTCCTATGGAGATAAAAAGTTTGAGGAACCACAGCCTCAATTACCCGTACCTGACCAAAGTAAAAATAATATACTTAATGGGCGGATTAGCTCTGAACTGCCTTTAAATGACATTTGCGACCGAAAAATTGAAGAAAATTTAGAAGACATGGCCAAAGCTGCTCTAGAAAATGTCCAACAAAATACTCCACCCAGCCAAGATAGTAACGATGGCTATGAAAAAGAAAACTCACAAGAATCATCTAACAAAGATGAACAACCAACGGATTTGAGCACAAAACACGTTGAAAAAAATGTACCACCCTTTATCCTTGCCACCGATACTGTTACCTCACATCTGGATGATAACATGTCTGGCAACGACGAGCAACCTAGAGATCTGACTGTGCACCGACGGTTGCCTACCCCGCATGCGTCGCCGCGTAGAATAGATGTGCCTAGGGCGCCATCGAGAGAGTCAGATGCAATGCAATCGCCGCAACCCAGCGGCATTCCAGCAGTACCGTCGTCGCCAGAAATATTTACAATGCCACTAACTAAGAGCAAACAAACACTATTTTTGGAAACACTTTTATCTTCGCCTTCACCGAAAATGTATACATCTGAAGTAACTATAACAAAACAACAATGTGAGCCGTTAAATTTGGGCAAGCATAGAAAATCAGCCAGTCCTACAGTATCTAGCTGTTCTGATGAAATGAAAAAACTTAATAAAGAGTTTGGTGAACCTCAGGAAAAAAAATTGAGACGCGAGTCTACAGAAGATTTAGCAAAAATAAGCAAAGTCTTGAGGAAATGTAGTGAAGAACAAATATCTAAAAAACCGGAAAAGCCTCATGTTCAGACCTGTGATGAATCTACACCTCAACAACAGTTCCAACATTTAAAATCAAGTCCAGAATTTCACATTCCAGACCCTCTGTTAGTTCCTAAAGACAAATTAAACTCTATTCTGGCCGCTCCAGGCAGAGAAATACCAGCATTACTTTTACAAAGGCCAGAGCTGCGACTACCAGAGGCATTTGCATATCCCGCAGTCTTACAAGATCCAGATATACTTGTAATATCACTATCGCAGTTAGAAAACATTATAGAGAACGAGGAAAAAAATCTTACCTCACCCAAATCTAAAGAAAAGGAATCAAAACCGACTTCGTCATCTAAAACCTATACACGGACAGAGCAGCCAAGCACGCCTCAGCCTGATCAAACTAGTCAGCCAAAACCCATCCCCTCCATGGATGCACTTGCCGGTGACATAGATGCAGCAACTTCAGCCGCTCTTAACCAAATGTTGTGGTTACCATATTTAAGCCAACTTGAGGCAATGGCAGCTTGCTCACAAAATATGGATTTCCTAAAAGCTTTAAATTCATCTGGTTACAGTGGTCCTAACTATCCCGACCTGTCACAGATGTTCAATCCTTCTGCACGATTTATGGGCCCCGGCGGTTTTCCTATGATGCCGTCAATGGATTACGACAATCGGTTGCAGTTCGCCATGTGGCAAGAAGCGATGTCGCATGCAAATGCTTCGTCGTCTCAGAGACCTAAACCAACTACCATGGCGGAACAAATGAAGGAATTATCGAAATCCACCGACGTTCAAAATCCTTTCGTGCATTCAACTAAAAATCATCCGAACAAACCGCACTCATCGGCACGAACGAGTCCGATCGCTCACAACTATAACAACCAAAGATCGATGGCCCACAACCCGTTTTTGCAAGGAATGTACCCAGGCATGAATTCAAATATGCGACCGAACATGCCCATACCCGGGTTGCAAATACCGTACTTCAACCCTCAGATGATGGGTAACCAGCGATCGCCGCGGACCGGACATCAGAAGAGTCCTAACAGTCCATACTATCCGAACAACAACTACCTTCAGGCCGTCAAGCAATCCGAATCGCAGTGTCATCCGCGCACACCGACAACTCAAGAGTCCACTAGGCCGAGGATCAGTGTGAAGTCGCTGCACAACTTGCTGGAGCCGTCGGCGGCGGCTGCGTCCGGCGTGGGTTCGTCGCGGCGGACGCCCAGCACGCCAACGTCGGCCTTGGGACGCCGTCGGGAAGAGCCCGAGGTGGGCAGCACCACGCCGCTAGGGGAGCCGCCGCATATGCCGCCGCACCCGCACGACCCATCCTCGTTCCACTTGTGGCATCCCTTATTTGGCAAGTAAGTCTTTACATTTATCACTGACTTGTATTGCGAATTATTTGTACATTATAATATTGTTATGTTATGTTATGTTATTTTCAGTATTATAATATTGATGTAAATCTGCTATTTACTTATATACTTAACGAGCACATACAAGAAGTAACATTTTTTTTACGTGAGATAATATGCCGTCATATGTTTAACATAACAACAGCTCAGAAACAAATAGATAAAAAAGGATGTCACTAATAGATGCACATATTTGCACACAGCCACTACGTGCGGTGGTTACTAAGTTAAAAAAAAAAAAACAGCTTTTTATTACGATACGTAGGTCTTTTAAATTACAATTAACATTGTTCTCGTAGCTTTTTTTATTTTGTTTTAGACAATAAATATTATTAATTTATTTTCATTATATAATAACATTTTAGCTAATAAATGTAGGCAGGTAGGTACAGCAGGAACACGAGCAGGTATATATCCACCTATAACTAACAAATAATTATAGTTCGCTATAATTAAATACACAAATACGATAATGTTCTAATTATGAATTTGAATTTAAAGGAAATAATATAATCATACAAATAAATAATTAATAAGAGAATATCGAACTTTAGTTCTCTATCAAGCAGTCGTCTTTAACCAAAAATGTAATAGAAAATAAATATAGTGGTATAGCAATTTTTGGAGAAAATTTTTCAAGACTAATTTTTTGATACATGTTGACAATGAACATTCTGTGGCTTACAATAAAGAAGCCTGAGCTTAACTGTGTTACTTAGCTGCGTTACTTCAGAAGATCATAAGGAACACGAACAATACAATAAATTAACAGACAAACCCGGGAAGCGTACCTTTTCATTTTATTAACAACGTTCTCACAAACCTATAAATTACGTTCCAACATCATGATATCCGGCCTTAATAAATAACTATCAATTTGGTTTTAAGAACTTCTGTAATCATTACCCGTAGCTGTTGTTAATTATATACATTGTGATATTTATAACTGGATTTATATTCCGTATTATGTTCCACTTAGTTTATTTCTTCATACATTCATATGAATCTAAACATGAGACCGGCTTACATTTTAAACTACTACTGGGGCTACTGTGGATTAAATTCTTATTTCTATAATACCCAAGTAACGCTTGACAATTTCGATTCTATGTTTATAAAAACGAAAAGCAAAATGTCACAGTATAAATAGTATTAATATGGATTACTTGTAACTTCAGATAAAAATATAATTTAAATAATTACTTCATTTTAATAACACATAATGATAGCCTTTCATTAAATACATAATAAAATGTTTTAACAAAAGAAAAATACAATGTATTTTATCGTTACAGGGGCATTTAATGAAAGCGAGTAATTAAAGTAAATACACAAGTCTGTAATAACATAGCCTTATATTTAAAGGACTTTGTAAAAAAAAACAAACAGAACGTCCGTGTAGGATTACATTACCTACAAAAATTCATGAAACGTAACGAAACCTTTTCCACCCAAAAAAAAAACAATGTTTTTCGCCAAGATAATGAGACAAAAGAAAAATACCTAAATATACATGTCACTTTATTGTAACCTACTAGCATTTAAACGCAGCTTCTTTCGCTCGTGGAAGATGTAACCTTTCGATAATATTTCAGGCTTGGTGTTTTGTGGTATAAGAACAAACTAACCATGAAACTTGTTCTCAAACTTAGTCTCAATAATACCCAACATGTCAGAAATCCAACATTCTAACTCGAGCCGGTGTATTCTAAGTTCTCTTATTGGACATCTATTTCTCAAATAGAATCGTCTGACCTAAATATTTAAATAAAATACCAAAATAATTTTCTAAATTCAACGTTGACAGTTCCGAAACTCAAATGAAAAGTCTAGACTTTAGACTGCGCCTAAAATTAGTGGCATATTTGGTCTTTAAGTGAATATTTAAACAGTATCTAGGCCGTTTCTAACTCTAAGTGACTTTGCCTCGGAAAGCAGTTTTAATCAACAAAATACGAATACTAATTGTCAACATTAGTACTTAAGGCCTGCCTCTCTTGATCCTTTTAATATTAATTAAATCAAATTATAAATAATAAACAGAGTTGTCATAAAATTGTAATCCGTTTGCGAAATGTTGGTATTAAGAAAAGATAGAATCGTAACTCAGTTATTAATGTGTCTGGTTTAACAGAACAGATGTTTTAAGCATCTATCCTAGACTTGATACTCTGCCATTAGGTTGAATAATCTGAAGACCACATAGTATAGGCAAAGAAGTTGAAGACACTTTTGATATTGAAGAGTTGCTTGAGCTTTTTTAATCGACGACTTTTCTCATGGCGGTCATTGCATCAATTTTAATAAAATTAGTCATTAGGTACTTACAAGCTATACAGATGAAAAAAAACCAAAGCTCCATCCACTTACAGGCCAACCGTGAAGTGAATTAGTCCGGCAGTTACGCAACAGGATATCCGGTAATTACTTTTCAATTAGAAAAATGTACAACCAAATATACATAGCTGTCTAGATCCATTTCAAACTGTATAGTTGTACCTACCGTCTGATCCACCGCTCATGGCGGCTCTGTTAAAGTGCTCATAATTGATTGAAAGCAGCTGCCATTTTCTAGTTATATTATTATTATTAGCTACGAATCGATAATAAGAAATAATAAACCGGCATCAAACTGTACACTAATAATTTATTTATTATCGTAAGTAATTAATAATGGAGGTTTTTATGTAGTCATTTTAGATACGTTTTTATCATATCTAGTGGTGAATATCTAAATAGTGTTTTAGTATATTCTATAAATAGTCAGGAATCGGCAAAGCTACGAAACCATTTATGTTTGCAGCATTTAAAAACCTACCATAGCATTATATTAGCTACTGCGCCGTATTTGTAAAACTAGGCCCATTCAATCCTATTATAGTTTAGCAACTTGATTGTAAATTACATCTTATATATAATTAATGTATATACTAAGAGAATTCTAAATAACACAAAGAAAATGCAACTTGCAAGGATATCCGATATAAAGAATTCAGTATCTACTTTATTATTCCTCTTCAAGGTCCACATCAAAGTCTGTACAAAGCAAACTACTTATAAATGTGTTATTTATTTAGTTTACTTAAGTTCTAAACGCTTCACAGATATCAAATATTACAGCTCGTGGGAAACTGGCGTATTGCTTCTATTTTCATGACATGATTTATAGAAAATCAATAAGCGACAGTGTAACAACAGAATGTAAGCACTAAAACATATTAAATAAGATTTTATTGACCGACTTCAAAAACGAAAGGTTCTTCTTTTCCCCCCATATATGTATTTTGCGAGATATTATTCCTTCACTTGTGTCATTAAATATTAAGGTATAAAATTTAAACGCAAAGAAGACTTGGCTTTTGCATAATGAGGCAATTTCATCGATAAATCAGCATACGTAGAAAGGTTAAATCATTTAGTTATTGAAATGCTCTTTCAGATCGATCATTTTTGACATTCAAAGCTATAATCTAAATAATAGCGCAAGCAGCGAATTACTTTGAACGAATCGTTTAACGAAATGTCAAACATGACTGACAGATTAAGTGTTTGGGAGCAATAATAAATATACAATCATTTTATACATGTTTCAGTAATCACAGGTTATTAAAGTTATTGTATAAATTTGTAAGTTTTATCTAAAAATGTGTTTGGATATCTTTTTTTATTTGAATACAATTTGTTTGCATACGAATGAACATAAAATGTGTGTCTACAATTAAGGATATATTAAAACTATTTTATCAAGAAATTAGTTTTACTGGCCGCTTCTTACATAGGTATAGTGTAAAATTACTGACAAACAGTCATATTTTTTTTTAACTGAAGCTTTCTTTCTCTATATTGTTAGCGTCCGTGACGTCAGCGGCTATTCGATCATTGATTGGTCGGCGCGCTCTGTTCTCTTTGACATTTTATCTTTTCTCCTATTGGCGATTGCAATTTATACACTTCAAGGAAGATTCAAAAATGCTCAATTGAACAGTAAAATAGAAAACTTTACAAAAAAATCAAAAACATGAATCTGATTGACATTTTGAAAATAAATTTATTACAACAAAAAGGTGTTGGAAAGTATTTTAATTAAACATTGCAGTAAAATGTGTCGGCTCCAATCAGATTGGCATATATCTTTCTCTGTCGCACTTATGTAATGTATGTTATATGTGTTGCTCTCGCACGCATGTCGTGCTGACATTGATTGTGCCCGGGACAGTTCCTTGTATCCATTGATTTTCCTTGAAATACGTATATTTGTTAGACGCGGATACAACGACCTTATACTTTTACTTTACTACCAACAATACGAACAGTAATCAATTATTAATTATTATGATTCAATTTAATTTACTATACATATATTTTTATTTTAAATTAAAATCAAGCTGGCAATTGTATGTAATTATACCTAATAATAAATTTCTAAATGTCTTTGAAAATCCTCTTTTTATTTCGTCCAACCATTCTTTTAGGATTAAAACAAAAATAAATACAGATGTAATAAATTTTAAGCGTGTCAAACACACAAACCCCATCTAGGTATTTTTGTATAAAACTAGGTATGTTTGTATAAATGTTACATCATTAAAATGTTCTCAAGGGTTCATCTCCGCAATCAGAAATAAATGGTTTCCGTGCTGTAAGTCTAATTATTTTTTTCACTTTTATAATTATAGTTATTTAGCACTCAGACGTTTTACGGTTTATTAATATATTTCTATATATATAGTCAGTATTTACTTATTCACCAAGTAAAAAGTAGAAGTACATACAAGTATTTTAATGAAATCTAAAAGATTTTCTTTTAGATTTCATTAAAATACTTGTTTTTTTTATCATGCCACACGTAAATAATTCAGTTATAAGAAATCCAGAAATCTAAGTCCCGTAACAATAATAATAAACAATACTCCTCAGGTAACGATAGGACGAGGTTCTTTTTAATTACGCCAATTAACTGGCAGCCATTAATTATTTTAGTGCCTGCGATAAAATTACCTAATAGAAACACGTATTTATTACCTATGTTTATATTCAAGGCTGAAGACTGAGAATGAATACTCATGAACTTTTATTTAAGAAAAAAACCAAAGATAAATGCTCTACGATTTTTGGACACCTACTTCTACTAGTGCTGCCTCTAGCGGAATGAAGTTGAACTCGGTCGGTCTATGTACTTACTTCTGCGTCGTAAATACAAATATGTAGCATCCAAATATTTTTCACTTAGTTTTCATTTCGAAAAATAAGATTGGTAGAATTCAATTATTTAATGTTTGAATATTTAGTAATTTTTAAGATATTATCTAGTATATTTTCATACATTAAATATATATTTTTATTTCTATTGACAATTATTAAAAGTTTTAACTTTTTAACACACAATGAGACCCAACAATGAATCGAGTCTACGATTCTATTATATTCCGTACACATTTGTTCGAAAAATAACCAATATTCCATAAATCTGAATAGTTCACGGAAAGAAGTTCACAATGAAATTGAAAAGCGCTTCATTCGTTCCCATTGTTTTGAATTTTTAAAAAACTCAAGCAAAAATGGATGGGATTTTTTTTTACACGAAAAAGTCGAATAGCAAAGTTTATGCTCAGATTTAGTAATAAAACAAAAAAAAAATAAAAGCATTCTATTTATAACTGCAGTTAACAGCTCCCCCTGCGCTTACAGATAGGTAATACCTCGCGAAGTTGTTTCTTTGTTTCTTTATTCTGGAAATATAATACATACGCCAATGTATTATAGACATAACTAAAACTCATATCAATTAAAATCTTCTAACGATTTCGGTTGAGAATTGATTATATATATATTATATAATTAGAAGCTAAAGAAGTAATCGCAGCAGGATCGCCTGATTAAAATAGGTTAACCGTGTTTAGCGGCGGCATTGTCTGAAAGTTGGTTGAAGTTCAACTACCTTTGACGGCACCGTGACCTTTGTTCGAACTTGCTTTTCGGCGATTATGTACATTTCATAACACTTTTTTTTTAAAAGTACATTCTAACCATTAGAAATATATACAAATTATGAATACTTACATTATACATTTCAAAGTATTACCCTGTGCATAAACAATAGTCCAACATTTACAACTAGATCCTATTAGATTACCTCTTTTCAAATTACCATAATAATACATTCATTGTTATATGGAAAGTTGTCCCTTCTATTGTAATGACTGTACAATGACAGTTGACAGTTGACTGTTGCCATTTTTGACTCTTGAACTAATTTCGACATATCCGCCACACCACAGTGTATAATATGTATAAATATTATATACCTACTGCTCATATAGCTTTTTAGACTTTGACTTATTCTAATATATTTAATATTATTGTAGTATTATACTGCTATATTTGATGAATCATTCGTATCACGCAATAAATAAAGAAGTAAATATTTTTTTTTATTATTGACTTTGCTTATTTTAAATTATTAGAAATCTAAATAAAATTTAATATTTATTCATAATTGGTTGAGTATTGAGGTAATATGCCAAGGATTTGTGTCAAAAAAAATAACAAAGAAGTGATGCTCGCAGTCATACCTACAATATTAATACAAGTTATTGCTAAAAAATGACAGCCCTACTTACATTTAGTAATTGAATTAATAAATGCATTATTAATCGTATTAATTGGATTAATTCATATTAATATTGACGTAATCTGACATCCGCAGTGCCTTGACAACCATCACCTGCGGGATAACTTATAAGATTTATAATTTCTGTCGACCAAAAAGTAGAAAATATATTTATATTTTTCAAATTTATTATATTTCTTAAATTCCTTATATTTTTTATATTTTTTATTAAATATTTAAAAATGCACAAGCAAATCGAATTTAACTTAAAGAAATATTAGTAAAGATGGTTTACGATATATTATAAAATATGAAAATTAATATTTGATATAACCTTACATAATGTTCTGAAAAACATCTCTGTCCGTTTGTCTGTTTATGACCTTATTGTGAAATATATTTTTATTTAATTGAAATACGTTTTCTGTTATGCTTTTAATAGATATATATATGATTTTCGTTAAATTGTTAGTGTCATTTGTTAAAGTCAGGAAGAATGACACGAGTATCAATCAAAATTAAATCTGATTAATGATTTATAAAAACAATCAGTATTTCATGACTCTCAAGACATCTTTAAGATGAACATCACAAATAACAGATGTGATAACCAGATGCAGACAGCATCCGATACCGTTTGATGTGGATCGATACATCACACCAATATAGGGACGTACTTACATCCACATAGCTCACACAGCTACGAGCATAGACTCCCCGGAGATGTTTTCAACTTTTGGACGTTTCATGCTTAATTTAAAACAGACCTTACACATTTATATGTTTATTTGTTATTTGTTAGATGGTTCCAATTGAAGTCTATTTCTCATATTTAATAAATACTCCAGTGCATTTCAATTATCATTTTTCAAATGCAAACAGTCATGTAGTAACAAAATAAATTGCAAAAATTACTTTTCCCACCGGCTATAAAAGGGCCAACTATTTCAGGCTTGAGCGTTGAGAAATGTAGAATGTACCTAGTTAGAGGGGAGGGAGGGTCGGTCGATCGCCTCTGAGGTTCAGAGCGGCAACGTCGCGGCGCGGGGGCGTGCCGGAGCGGCAACTTCGCAATCAGCTGTTGCGCGCTTTAACATTCAAAACAGTTGCAGTCCCTTGGGATCGGATGTAGGGCGATTTATTTAAGGAAATTCGTAAGTTGTATCGATTTAGGGATCGGGTCGCATGTCTCGGGTCAGAATCGATTTTGGGGGCCTTGTGTGTGGGCGTTAATGTTATATTATATCGGGTGTATGCCCTACTTATCTAACTTGTAAATATATAGCTACATTATTAGTTTGGAGTTTAACGTGTTCTCAAAATTTATTGTACATACTACATTACATATGTGATTTATAATTTGAATATAAGCAATGTTTTCTAAAAGAAATACATACAAATCGTGTGAGAAATAGTACGATGTAAAAGTATTCTAAATAATAGTGTATTAGTATATAATAGTTATCCAGATCATCGTGTGATGGAAACGGAAGATAACATTTCAATACAATGGAGCGTTACGGGAACGAGCTCTATGATTATATCTTTTCAGTAAATTAACTTATATCTTAACTTGTATTATCGTAATACTGCTATGTTACATATATCTATTTATTTTTATTTTGTTATTTTTTTTTTTTTATCAATTATTTCATTTTTTATTTTTATTATTATTTTAGTTTTGGTTAGATAATATCTTTAAACGTATAAGGCATATTTCAACTTTAAAATAAATACACAGTGAAAAATTATTATATACGGGCAGTTATGTGAACCCGCGACCTCTGGGAAACCGTCCCGTCGCTCTACCGATTGAACTACCGTGCCGTACGGGTTGTATGAAATATTAAGTTACTTATGTCAAGTTTGTAGATCAGCCTGTAACTGTAGTCAATTGAGTTATACTTTATTATATCGAGTGATATTTCAGTCATGAAAAGTATGCATTTTGGGCTCTTTGTAATTCTGCTTATATCTTGAGATATTGCTTATAAAACTTATTGTTTCTTCCGACTCCATCTGCTTATATACACATATAGGTATTCGTACACTTATTATTTTAAGTTTCCAATATGATTCTCCGTCATGGCAAATGTTATATATGTATTTTTACACATTTAAAATATAGATTAATTTAATATTCTCTATTATTATCTGATTTTAATAGGTATATTATAAGTGCGCTATGTATTAAGATTTTTTTTAAAAGATTTAGCAAAGCCATTCCATATATAACATAACTTTATAATTTGTATAAGGAAACGCTTTATTCTATAAATAGTAATTTTCATACTTAAAAACATATATACTAGAGCATATGCGAAACGACACTTAGTGTAATTTTGTAAACATGTCTATTTAATTTGTTTCTCTAAATTAAGAAAAAGTTTAATGAAAAAGTATTTTTATATTATATCGAACAAATTTTTGCTCTACCCACAGTAATTTTTAAAGTGTTTAAATTCAATCGCCACAGTCGTGATAAAGACGATTAAGTATATACATATAGAATGATAAGTTCATCGAAGATACGGTTACCCAATTGGTAGAACTACGGGACGGTTTCCCAGAGGTCGCAGGTTCGAATAACTGCCCGTGTATAATATTTACACACTATATTTCAATAAAATTTAAATAAACTTAACATGGCTAAACATGTTTATAAAACATTTTGAATGTTTGTTGTTTTGAATGAATGAAAATTCCGTGAAGTCGATATCGTAGCCCTATTTCGATTTATTTTAATTAGCTTATATTATTCAAGGTTAATAAAGCTCTCTAGTAGTCAAATAACAATTAGAATAAGTTTAGTAGATTACGAGATTACTCTCTAGCTCTACAAACAAACATCTAATAGTTCTTTATAAAACATACAGTATGGATGAAAACATACGTAAATTGGTTTTGTAACACATTACACAAATATTAGTCGGTTGTGTTATTGTCTGTGTCACTCACGGATTAATATATATTATCAATACAATACAATATCCATCTTCTTATATAATTATAATAAGATGGATATTGTTCCCAAATAAGTGACGAAAATTTCGTTTAATATTAATAAACAGAATTTTGATGTTAATGCGACTAAAAAAGACATCATTGTCTTCTTTTAACAATATACGTAGGAATTTTGTGAAAACAGATATTTTATCGTTTTGTAAACAATGGGATATGACTAACCTCTGTACATAAAGTCGTTTATATTTAAATTTGTTCTGAATATGTAATCTTTGTCAAACATTGATAATCATGCCATAACTTACAACTAATATTGTTTTAACTTCTTTATCCAACTAACCTACAATCCAAGTTCCAACCAATGACAGTACAAAAAATGGCAACCATCAAACATTCCATTTTCAAAATTCAAAAGAGAAGAGAGAGTGAAACAACTTGTAACAAGTAACTGCAACGGAGCGTTCAATTATCTCATTGTCTCTATCCCGCTAACCTGCACACAACCGCACAATAAGTGTAAAGGAATACAAACATTCCATTTTCAAAATCACAAACAAGGGGAACTGGCGGAAGGAACTGCAGCGAGGTCGGGGGGGCGTTCAATAATTTGCGTGCGGGGGACGCGCGTGCAGTAGTGAGGCAAGGTCACTGTCGCTACACGCGATTCATTCATGCCAGGCGGACACTTTTTTGAATTTCGAACATTTAACTGATAATTAGCTCTCTGAATTATAGAAGCCATTCGTTTAATAAACAACAAATAACTGTTAGTTTTAGCGAACAACTTGATTGGAGAAATTTTTGTTAATGGTGTCCGTGTTTCACAACATCCATTGCTGTGGTACGTAATGAGTGATGTTTAGTTATTCGTCTATAAAGTCGGATGTAGGTTTAATAAAACTAATGAAAGTTGTTCCATTAACTAGGGAAGGAAAGTCACAGGCTGCACGATTTCTCCAAATAGATTTCTAGGTCTCTCTTTGATTCGTTGTATTTACTAGCAATATCATAAAGTCAAATCCGTACTTGTCTGTTGAAAAAAATAACTTAAGTACCTAATAGATACATACAGTAATATTCAAAGCATAGATCAAGCAAAGTACACTATTTCTTTTATCCTACTTTTCACTGTAGAAAATATTTGTGTCAGGCGCAAACATAGACAATGGGAACAACGTATGGCATTCAGTTATTCAGTTCAGAGATTAAAGACGCTAGAGATACCAAATATAGAAACTTGTCGATGGCAAATATAATTATCTGTGCTTTATCATCTCCATACTGGTTTTTCGTATTTATATTTATTTAAACTGGCTGTTTGTTTTTACATTTCGTATATTTAGTCATTTTAGTAGCTGTACGAGTGACTCCTATGGTTATGTTTGGTCATACTCAGTGTAGTAGAGTAGTACTAGGCTGCGTTAATACGAAATGTTTTATTTCTTAAGCAATTAATATATTTAAGGTGGTGGACATGTTTCCGGCTGAATATAAAATGATTAGTGAAGTTAATTATGAGGGCAGTTCTAATCCCGTGAAAAACTATTAAAATGTAATTAATTATACAGAACTTCAAGTTATGAATTCATACATTTTAATTCCTTTCATTAAAATTAAAAAAAAAACAACATACAAACAAGAAGTTTAAGAACAAGTTTATTCAATAACTTTTATTCCTTCCCAGCTTCCATAATGTTCTTTAAGATTCCTCAGAGACGATATCACGACAGCTGTGGATTATTAATCTCTCCTTCAATTTCGTTTCTCGTCTGATTCAGAGTCTCCAGAACTCGAAGAAGTCTTTATAGTTGATAACTTCTGTGTGATGTGAATGGTCCCCCTCCAACCATAGAGTAGCAGATAAATTTCAGAATATTCAAATAATCGAAACGAAATAATCATACAGCTTATCAAAAAGATGATTTTGGTCTCGGAAGATTTTCTATTTGATTACTTTTTGAATTACAGCAACCTTCTAAATAAAGAGTCATTCACATATCCCTCAGAATATCGCGAATTATAATGAACTGGTTGCTTGCCCGAGTAGTTCGGCTCCCGACATATCCTGGACGTATCATGAACTAACCAGTCTTCCAATACTGTTGGCATTTCAAAAGAACTTAGATTTAGATGCTGATATTTTGAATTTATAAAGTTTGGGTTTGGGTCATCGATGTAAGATAATAAGTTTTAACACAAATCTAAATACTGTTTGGACGTTTGTTTGTTGGTGCAATATTGGTTGGTATTGCAATAATTTCTTAAAGATAATAAAGACATTCCAAATAAAAAAAAACAGTTAAATGAACAAAAGATAAAAAAAATAAAACAAGAATACTGCTCGTCTATGGTGCAAGTAAAAAAAGCAAACTAGTAACTAGTGCTTGAAGTCGATTATCGATAGTAAGTATGTTAGGAGCGGACCGGGTGAGCTAAACCGGTATAGTGAAGCACGCTGCATTGCTAACCTTGACTACACTGGAATACATGCATTATACATACTTCGACGAACCACAACACTTATATAAATCCTTTTTGCTTCAACGGCCACGTATTTATATGCTCTGTGGAGCTTATAGGGTAGGGTTTTTTATTACTTTTTCTCTTTCACTAGTTCACATTCAAAGCTTCTAGATTAAAAACACTATAATCATTTCTGAATATAACTAAATCAAATCAATAGTTTAAATTACATATGTATGTTTCAGTTTCAATGTTTACACGAACTCCACCAAAAAAACTGTAATAAATTCGCGGCGGGTAAACTGCCAGTTCAGTCGTCAAAAGTCATTTCAATGAGCCTTCATATTTATAATAAGTATATTTATATCAAATCGAGCTCACCCCCGTTTTTATCAATTAAAATGTGTGTTCAAACCGTCAAGAATGCTTCCACGCAGGAATGCACACAACTGTTAAACGAAATTGAAACTTCTCTCACAGAAATAAGACACATTAAAACAACTAATAAAATGCAGCGACAAACAAAATGGCTATTCAAAATTCATACTTGTTCCAACCTTATAAGGTACACTCGGACCGTAAGGTATTCCTCCTGGGTACGTCAAAGGAATTTACGCTGTAATTGTGAGTGCTAAGGGTTAATTTAATTATTGTTTTGTAAAAGTGCAGTTGGGGTTGTTCATTGTATCCACGCAGCAATTGGACACGGCAATTTAACTCGCGAGGGGTTCGGGAGTCACTTGTATTTGTCATTTTTGTTTTTCTCTCTTTGTTTCTTTATCTTTTAGGGTTAGTCTTAGTGATTCTTCGTCATATATATAATAAATCTATGAAATCAGTAGATTGAGATGCATTACTGAAAAAAAAACAAAAAAGTGTTCAATTTTGGAGTCACATTAACACTATATTTTAAAAATATTATTTCTTTGAAATTTATTATTGCTTTCAATTGAATAAAAATGAATAAAACGCCGACTCTACCCGATATAGTTCGTAGATAAAGTTAGGTAATGTTTTTATCAATCAGAACTGAGTAAAATAATAGTCTTTATATACAAGTTTAGGTAAAATAAAAGGAACATTGTACTGCTATCGTAAAAGCTAATTATTTACAGTTATCGGTAATTTCGTTCTAGCTCACATTAACCTAGTTTTTAACTATCTACTATAAGGCTGGTCTCCACTGAGTGATATACTATACGATAGACATCTTATCGCATTCAGATACATACGTTCTGTAATATATAAGTAGCAATATATATATATGAATACGTGTAGATATTGAGTAATCCTAATATTTGTAGTAGTATACCATTGATAAAGAAAATAACGTCAGAAGAAAGTTTAAAATAAAACAATTAAAACTGAATATAATGATCAAGTCATCAGACTGTAAAATGACGACCTATTTTATATTTACTAACATTACATAAATACTATAATAAACCTTATTAAAAGTGAATAAGGTTTTAATTAAATTGAGTGGTTGTTGAAGGTTATGTGCAGTGCAGCGTTGATCACCGGACGTCTGAAGATGACATAAAAGGGTTTCATTCTTGTGAAAACTCTAAATACACACACACACACACACACACACACACACACACACACACACACACACACACGCACACACATACACACACACACACACACACACACACACACACACCACACACACACACACACGTCGAGGAAGGAAACATTTTTTCCTAAAAAACACAAATATAATTTAAAAGGAAAGGTATATATAGAACTAGAGAGAGAAAACAGTCTAGTCTCTCTTTGACAAGATATGGTGAATATAATAATATTTATATTATATAAGGTACTTACGGTATCTATCTGATGTAAACACTAATTAATTTAAATACTATCCCTCGTCGGAAGCGTTATCTTCAAATCGCATCACAAATCTTCGCTAAGTTAATGGGCAGCTGTCTTTACAAACAGTTACATTACGGTTTAAACCGCAGTTTGTTTTAAATATAAATAAAAAATATTACGGAAAATGCTATTCATATTTTATTAAACATTTGAAATTAATAATTAATGTACAAGCCAAAATTTTAATCAATCTTAGATGGCTTGGTACAATACTCGTCGGTTATCGCCACTAATAACTCAAGAAACGGATACTTATTTTAATGTTAATGGTAAAAATTGAATCAGAATCGATTCATCGATTACTTTTACTATACGAGGTACGTACATATCTTTAACAATGGTTAGGTTCGTAACAAACTAGAAATTTAAATAGTGCATGAAATTTTACATGTTCATTAAAAGTGTGCTCCAGTTATTCGTTTCATGATTTCAGTTTGAATTTAATAAGTGCTGTAAATAAATAAGATATTTCACAATAACTTAAAATTATTTTTAATGATAATTTATAAGGATATATTAAGCATGATTAAATCCACATACATAATTCTCTGAAGGCTCGTATATCTGTATATACGTTTCAGTGCAATATGAAAGTTTTAAAACATATTCTTGCAGTGCGGGGTCAACGACCGGTCGTTCATTGTAACCGTCTAAGTACCTTAGAAACGTGCCCGAAGAATAAACCTATTGAAGTTATATACTATTGACGACTTCTTAAAAGCTCTATTGTTTAATAAAGTTTATCGTATTTTATGATTGTTATATGTCTATAAATATTTTTGTTCCTGAAACATATTTAATTCACACAGACAGACACGTTTATAATTATCCTATATGCTAACAATAAATGTACACTCGCTATAACTAGCAATAATACACAGGCTTCAGTGATTCAATAAATATTGAAAATAAACATTGATATTTACATATACGATTTATGGAAATCTGTTTTACAATATATATCTCAATTTTCAGTGCAAATAGAGCTTTCAGAGCTGGAACACGAACAAACACCGAGCGTAAAACAAATATTATACATTAATATATATTTGAATATTAACTTAGGAAGGGAGGTATCTTGTTTTGATGCTTATTACTTCAATGCATACTGATATTACTTTTTGTGAAAAATTTCATAATTCTTAGATATAAATCGGTTAAAATCTTAATAAGTTTTATATTATAATTATATTCGTTCGTCGTTCGTTACAGGTGTTTCCAAAACACGTACATCGTATTTGCTCGAAATGGAAATTGATTAGGTCCGAGTACATTATATTTCGTTTAAAACATTTTAAAGTAACGTACGGTAATGGAAATGTAAAAAAATGTTAAGTTACCAAACTATTTGTATATTCGCACCTTCGCGATCGATGTGACCACTTACCTCAGACCACCTCAGACCACCACAGACCACAGACCGCTAGTAGGTACGTCTGACCGTTCAGCTCTCTTGCGGTTATTGACAGAGTTCCGCTTAGATTGAGAAGAAACCTAAGAATATTTTACTGTTTTCACTTGGTATGAATGAACTCTGTAATATCTTATTTCTAACATGAAATAGTGTAATTTTTAACATGAAACACCAAAATGGAAAGACGACATTTTCTAAATAGTGGGACAACTGTATAAGCCCTTACCAGTAAAATACTATACTTTTAAAAATATCACCCAACTATTTCCACAAACTTACTCTCATTCGAATTATAACAAATAATATAAATATATATTTTATAGTGAAGTTAGTATTTCCTCAAAAGTACCACATACATACATACATACATACCTACATATATACAGAACAACTAAGTATGTTACGCAAAAATTCGTAACCGCAATAAAGCACACGCAATGCGGTTTCCATTTTGTATAATAAACTTCTCCCATAAGCTACTGGCACTTGCGAGAACATTACGACGTACTTAACTTAGGTTCACTGGCTACTGGGTAGGTACTGGGTGGGGGCCAGCGCCTTTCAAACTTACGAAAAACGTAGATAATATCCAAAAAAAAAGGGGCCTCAAAATGTAGTTATCATACAAAATTGAATTAACTATGAAATACCATTTTAACATTATCAACGAACGTCATCAAACCAAGCATTTTTATTTTAATGACATAATTACTAGTTAAATTTTACATTTGTACTTTAACTTTCAAAAGCTTCCAGTTTTTTTATAGAAAATCATTCATAGAGACGTAGCTAGTCTTTTATGTATTTATTTTACAATTTCATATACATTGTGTGTTATTGTTTACAACTGACCTGGTGATCGCAAAACTCTTTCTTTTCATATCTTATCCAAGGTGTACTTCCACGGTAGTGTTCATTTAGAGTTGTTTATTGACGAGGAACTGACATTTCCGCTTACGCTATCAGATTCACTGAACCACTCCAGCATGAGATGATACTTCAACCGTTGAATGACAAAGTTATTGTTTATAACCATTCTATAGTTCAATATCGCTCTCATTATATAAGTTAGAGGTAAAAATTACTAGAAGTTAGTAAGTGTGATAAATCTGCGTTGTTCATTGTATTTTTTCTGGAAGAATCTATAACCTTACCAAGATAATGTGACGACCAATCTGCTTTGTTTTTACCAGGTCAATCAAATAAAGGATAATTATATCAAAAAATGCTTAGAAAAATAATAAAAAAAATATGATATATAAAAAGTCTGAGTGAGTATGTCGCTGCAGCCTGTCGATTATTATATATAAGAATTCAATGGATTGAAAAACTAGAGTCGTCATCGATATTACCAATTAAAGAAAATGTTTATCTCAAATAAATTCAGGTTGAGTCTCA
Source organism: Dircenna loreta (assembly GCA_963555665.1). Classification (NCBI taxonomy): domain Eukaryota; kingdom Metazoa; phylum Arthropoda; class Insecta; order Lepidoptera; family Nymphalidae; genus Dircenna; species Dircenna loreta. Next base: position 12,566,841 of record OY743092.1, read on the forward strand.
AAGAGCAAGCTCTAGAAGCACGAATTATAAAAATAACCATGAAACCGGAATTATACTCTAATAAGAGTCTCGTAAGAATCTGTTTGATAATTACCAACGTAATATTCACTAATCATTTTTTAAAGAGCAACGTCCATAATGGCCAATCCGAAACCGCCGTTCTACTGATATTTATTAAAAAAAATCATCCATTAAAATAAAGAATAATTAATGAATTAACTTTTATTCATACTATTCTTTTCTTCTTTTGATATAACGATTTATTTTTGAAAACTATTTTTTTCTCACGTATCAGTTCTCTGTGGCTGAATAGTCAATACCGTGATTATAATTTTATAAAGTAGTGCCTCTGATTTTCCATCTTTGAAAGCTTGACTAGAGACTGACGTTGCTTGGGGCCAATGTATATATCTTTTTGAGATTAAAACTACATCTCCATTTCCTTTCTTTTTTCAATAAGTTTGAACGATCTCGAGTTACGAATTTTTTAAGTTTTATTTTGAGATATGAGGCTGGCCTATGGCCCCCATGTTGCTCATCACGGAAACGAATCCAAGGAAATTAAAAAAAAATAATGGAATAGAAATACGAGCTCTATGCGGGTACATACATATACCCATATAAAAAACAACATTTTTTTCGTCTAGTTTCAAATCAATTTCCAAACAATACTTAATATATTAATAATGTATTTGATAATACTATCAAACTAAATTAATTATTTTTTTAGCCTTTCGTATCATTGGTATGCATTAAGCTACTTCAATTAGATATATTATTCATTTATATATTTTTATCATGTTTTTATGGTGTTAATTGTCGAGGAAGTGTCAAGTCTGTAAAAATCGTTCTATCTGAACAGACGACGTCAGATGAAGCCGGTCCGTGTCGCCAGTTAATAAAAAATCAATACGATTGTTTAAGTTATATTTTCTTATATTTACTTAATGAATATACATTTTATACATGTCTCGTTATTTATTTAAAAAAAAATAAATAAATATATTAATATAAATATATATAAAGATGGCAAAATAAATATAAATGTATATGGCAACTCTGATTTACCAATTATTGCTCTGGCTTCTTGTTAATTTATTAGTCTGTTTTATTTATATTAATGTAAGTATAATTTAATTTACTGCTCATGATGAATTGTATTGCAGTACCTGGTGTTCTTTATACGTATGTGTCGGTTCTTTGAATAAAAAATTGTGTAATTTATTATTCAGCTCTTCCAAACACAATTGTATTTTGTTTTGTTTCTATATACATAAGAAATTATTATTTTACAAAACTGCCTTGTTTATAGCAAAAACACACAGATACACACACAATATTGCTCTGTTCTTGTGCTTCAAACTTCAAGACAAAGAAACTATAGAGTAATAAATATTATTGAAGAGTTCGATTATAATTTTATAACAAAAGTATATATTTATAAAGACAGTACATAGATTCCATAGAGCAAAGGAAAGACGAATAGTGACGTACCTTCTATTAAATCAACGTGAGCTCGTCAGTTTGAAGAACACAGGGTGTACACGAAAATGACATGAATGTGCCATCTGTATTGCGTAATTCCAATGCTAAATACTAACACGCCATTATAGTGCTTATAGCGATGGTATAAAGCCTGAATTTGTGTTGATATTTCGTCACCCAGGTCGCTAACCTGCTGTATGAAATATGCAATATTTTGAACGCGGATTTAGGTCGGAACGTTGACTTCTAAATATGAATTTTATACATTTTAAGTGAGCTATGCAGTATTCATCATATTGTACATATAAAAAACTCATTGGCAAAGCGATATTATATTTTTGTTGTATATTAATTAAATAATTTTAATATTCATTCTACAATTTGCTGAGTCTGAGCTGGTCTTCAAATTAAATGCTAAAATTCCATTAAAAAGTAACATGTAATACATATTACGAAACATACACTAAGTAACTTATAATTATTATTAAAATACTCAAGTGTTAGCCCACAGTCAGCGTAAATCGCATGAAATGCATTAATAGTCTCTATTGTACTTACAAAAGGGGATATTTTCGTCCAAAGTGCATGTAATAGTAGTCACTTAGCAACAACCTTGGACTGTTTCGTTGAACCTCGAGCTACACGTACTTAGTTTTGAAAATTTTAAGCCACAAGCTACTGTTTTATGTGTTTATTATTGTATTTATGTGTGCGTGTGATGTTTTATTTATAAGAAAAAATAATTGCATTTTGTACAAAAAATAGCATTATACACTATTGAGCTCATTCTTAATCAATTTTATACTTGTTTTATAATTATATTCTATGTTTAATTACAAATACCTACAGATGTTAGTCTTACGTATATTTTTTTACAGTACAGTTTTATTGAGACATTTAAATGAAAAGAGTCAGCTTTTTTTTTGGTGCTAACCGTAACTGTATGCAAGATTAAAATGTAGAGCCAATATGATAAATTATTACATATTAACAATATACTACTCTATTCATTATTTGTCCTAGTATAATTCAAACAATATCAAAAATATTTTTATACACTGTGCATTCAACTCAAAATGCGATCTAAGCCCAGCTTGACGTGACAGGTCACTAGCGTGTCCGTTTTGTCACGTTGTCTGTATTTGCGATTTTTATATTTATTTGTGTATGTTTGTTTGGTTCAGATTTTCAATTTGACTCCTTAGGTGTTTCGCTGCGATCAGATTTCAGGTTTTTTAATATTTTCAGGACAGGACAGTGCCTGGCCTTCGTTCGTTTTAGGATAAAAAGGAATATTGACTAATGAACAACAGTGATTCGGGATATATTTTTATATTTATATGCGGTACCCCAAAAACAATGTTCGATGTACGTTATTCAAAAATGAATCTGTATATTATATATATTAATATAATAACTATGAAAGATTTATCAAAAACCAATCTGCACCAATAATGAAAAAAGTTTTTCGGTCTGGGCTACAAGCGTCTATATCAGACAGACCTCGGAAAATAGTTTTGAATTTTGAAACGACTGAACGAAGTTTAGTGTGAGTCAACATATACTTTCTAATTCTGAAAACTCACATGAAGGAAACACGAAGGCACTAATTACAATGATAGTAACACAAAGGCTTCAAAAAAATAATAATCAGTCAGACGCAGGTGAAGTCGACGATAACGGCTAGTCATTAATAATATATACCCCCTATACTGATGCTATTTAAAAACTACGAGATGCTTAAATGAAAACGGTTTAACTGCAGATCCCGTATCCCGCTGATCCCGGGATCGCTCTCGCAATCCCGCAGGCAAAGTTGAATCAAAAACTATCAACTATGTTTTTTCATAACGTACAAATCCTTCAATCTAAAGGGATTACAGGGAGGGAGAGTTAAATATTTAATAATATTTTGTATGTTTTGAATATAAAATAAACATATTGTAAGTTACGAGATCCGATACGACTGTGGCGCAAGCTACGCTTGCTTTTCATTTAAAAGTTCTCGGGTACATAATCCGAGTGCAGGACGATCATATGACGAATAGGTATGTTACTCCGGATCTGGAAACATTGGGAATATACATAAATAGCTGTATACAAGTATACAATTATCATATGTAAATGTATCGTATAATTTTCCTTTTTATTTTGTATAATCGCGTCTTTCAAAAAATTCCTCACGTAATTAATGGAGGCTCTTAAGTCCTAAGACTGTCCTAGAGATCGCAATTATAAATCTTCCTCGTAAAGACTTTTCTTTTACAATTATTTAAACTGAAGATGGCTGAACATGTTTAAAGGTAATTTAAAACATTAAATACTGATCTTTTAGAATCCTCGCCGCTGAGATATCATCTCGTTATGAATGTTATCCGTTTCCGTTAATGTGCATGAACGTCGCTCGTTAATTATTATAATTATAACATTCACGATAATATATATTACATAAGATCATATCTCGCAGTTGTATACAGAATATATCATTAAAAAAAATGGCAGCATCATTTAATAGCTATGTATACACTTACAATAATCTGGCAACGTTATTGACTGATAGAACAAGACCTCACGGACCCCCTGAACATGAAAATAATAATTTTATAACAAATAGAATTAAAAACAACCGCCTAAATCTCTCAAAACTTCAAAAGTGGTGTTTGGAAAAATTATTGTGAAGATCAACAGCGGAAGAGCTCGCTAGAAGTGTCGGTAAAATTGTAACTTGCTTTAATTGATACATTAGTTATAATATCTTTATAATCCAAAAATATACAATAATTCGGTATAAATATAATATTTAAATTAGATCACGAACGATTTTTAACCAAATAATATATATATTGAATGAAGAAAGACATGTGGTCGTGGACATAATGGATTGATAATAATAACCTGGATTTATATAATTTAAAAAAATCATTTAGGACATTAACAAAATGACCCTCTTCAATAATATAATCATATATTCTTAGAATCTATACATAATATCTATATATAAAAAGAAGATAGCATCCAGAGTAAAATCATGAAAGCTACTGACTTTCGTAATATGTAATATGTATTTTTCATAAACCTTTCCCGGTGACTTCGTGAGGCTTCCCTTTATTGGAGGTCTGCTGACTGAAACTTACTTAATACTTATTAGCTTCTATAATTTGAGCACTTCTAGGGTCTTCCAATAATATATATTAGATTACACACATATGAAATTATTTTATTCATATTTTTTCCAATTTCGCTGGCAGCCAAAAAACATAAATAATCTGTCCGTGCCTACTTGAATAGTTTCTCGATTAGTTATTTCTTCAGTTACCGACACTTATGCACGAGAAATAAATAAATAATATTGTATCGAGAATATTGTGTCGAAATCAATTAAATATAACATTCAAAGGCAATTTACGAGTCACACTCAACGTCGCCGACTAGAACAACATGGCCGCCGAGTGTCGACGCGAAGTGACACATTTCATATTAACGATTGATGGATAATGTCTTCAAATGTTTATTTCTTACTAGCGACACGCCCCAGCTTCGCACGAGTATAATTTAGATACAAACCAATGCTAGGTACCTATGTTTATTTTATAACATATATTTCTGGTGTCTATCTGTGTGTTATCCATCGACTTGCTATCAAACTGTACGACACTTTTTTACAGTGATTTTTATTCAAAAATACCAACTGAAGTTCTGACTTTTTGTGGTGTATTTTCAACAAAAAGTTCCTTGCGCTAACAATTACCAGCACAACAAAAATTAATCATGTGAAATGGGTCGAGCCGTTCTCAAGTGATGATCTCTCATACATGCGCCAATTGATTTATATTTATAATATATATTAATTATAAATATTTATAACTATATGCTAAATAAATGTAACACTGAAACAGAACCTACCAATCTAATTCAAACATCAACATAAAATTATAAAACCATCTAAACTTAGAAATTTGCTAAATAAAATACATAAATACATATATAATTTTATTCTATATATGGATCCATTCTAGCTTTTACTTCACTTGGTACGAATAAACAAAATTCTACCTTCATTTACACTTTCTCATCTACTACTGATTGACTTTTCAGAATTACTAACAGTTGCTTCTTTATTTCTAATTACATACACAAATGTCAATGTCAATTAAAAAAAAAACGGAATATAGGTATATCATTATTACCTTTCTAGTTTCAAATAGTTATCCGTTGATGAGTCCGTCGGGACAGTACTTTTAGGTTTAATTAATCAAAAACATGTTATTTACGTATACCAAAAAAAAAAGATGTGTGTCTGTTTTTTAATATTTAAATAACCGCATTTTACTACATACATATACCAATATATTCGGTACATATACCAATTCTTTCATAAGAACCTTCTCTTGAAAATAATAGACAACAGAAAAAAATATTACCGAAATCGATCCCGTCATTCACGGTATATATAGATATATTTTTAAAATATATCTGTAATATGTAATATATCTATTTTAAAATAAGTATATCCATTATAAATTTCTTTTTGTAAATAAAAACCTCAAAATAAATTGTTTTATTCGGAGTAGGTAAGATTTTATTATGTATGTATGTATTTATGTATATATTCCAGGGCGACCTCCGCACGTGAGGTCGCTTTAGTCATTTAATTAGATTATCTGTACTGATGTTAATAGATGACGTTTGCTCTTATATGCGACCTTCTTGTAATGCTTTTAGGTCAAACAGTTTATAAAACAACTATAATAATAAATATAAGAATGAATTTTAATATTCAAATAGTATATAGAATATACAACTGGGAAGACATATTAGACATATTTGGCATACGTCAATACGCATGTACCAGATCGATCCCAGAAACACACACGCCAATATAGCTCTTTTGTCGAATGCCGTAAGATCCGTTCTCACGTAGCGCTCTCTGACCTATAAAGGCGGGGTCACGGTAATTCGCGACAGGAACGAACGTAAAAATGTGGACGCCATCATTAATATCAGCTTCCTGTGTGTTCGTGGGTCCGTAGACTTACTTAGGTTATATTGAACGTTTTTATTTGTTCTTATATTTCTTCAACCCCGGATATTTAATCATTTTATATAAGTTTGTTATTACATTAAGAGGCCACATTTATTTGACGCACCGCGGCCAGAACAATTGAATTAAACTCAATGACATTACACCTAAAGTGGATTATATCGCAAATAAGCGTTTACTTGTTGCGTAAATAAAGTTATTTTTTCTATAACTAACCTATTTAGGTCATAAGAGAATGGCTAATGACAGGTACGACTTTACATAAAAGTATGTAGTTTCTAATAAATATGAATGTGAGAGAGAGATAACACACAGCTTTCGTCGCAGTATTTCTGATCTCTGGCGACGTCACAGTTCAATCAATTAGGGAGATTAATTGTTTGCATCGAATAATCCGCTTTGCTATTTCATTCTGCGCCAATTTAGTGATTGGAAAACTCCCACGATAAGCTCCAATTATAATTCTTCATTATAAATTGTACAGAAAAATCTTACAAGAAATTCTGTTATTTAAGTCATAATGAAAATCGCAGCGACGACGCCAATAACAAACAATAAGACAGCACGCGTCTTTGTCTGCGACATGTGAGCGCGCCCTAAGTGGGAGGATCACGGAGGGTGGTTTACACCCCTCGAGGGTGACACCCCCGAGGGTGGTACCCGATGCGTTTTTTTCACAACAAAAATATCTCTAATTGGCATTATTGCTAAGCAACGTTAATGGAATTCTGTTGTTCTGAGTACACGTGTAGGAACAAAATAATGAACAACTGATTGAATTGTTTTTATTGACATATTTGTATTCCTGATGAAACAAATTGATCCCGTGTATTTATATACTAATTGGAAATATTTAATCATTATTATTTTAATTATTATATATTAACGGTATATAAATGTCAGTTTAAATAGTTTGGTATTAATATGTTATGTTATATATAATTATGGAAATAGAGAAAGAACGAAGAACTGTATCTATCTGTATCTGTATTAATAGTATCAAATCAATAAAAACGTATTTCAAATATGGATAATACAGGTACAAAGTACAAAGTCGCTGGCGGCGGGGCGCTGACGCTGTAACAGAATCAAAATAGTTACTCTACTTCATGCTCTTACACGTAATAGATTTCACAGCCATTACATCCTTCGCACACCCTGAAGCCTCTCACCCCTGCACCCTCACACCCCTACCTCCCTCTACAACGAGATTAGCCGCTTAATGAAAATTAAAATAGTAGGGAAAATATTTATATTCATATGATGATGTTTATGAAATATATAAACATATTTTTAATGAACCAAAGGACCTTTATCCTCCTATAACCTGGCAATATCTTAACAAAATATAGTGGATAATCTATTCCGAATGGGATCCCACAGCTGGGAAAATAAGTCCTTTTCATAATTGAAGTGTTTTTTAAACCATCATTTTTGATAAATTACATATTCAGTGATCTGTAGAAGATTAGATTATTTCATAGTGGTATTTTTTATTTCATAGTGGTATTTATTATTTAATAGTGGTATTTGTACCGCTATGACAGACCTTTGTTTGGATAGGTATTTGTTGATATATACAGCACAGGACTTGAAGACTCAAGTCGAATCACAATATCCATCACGATCAGATAACACACACACACACACACACAGACAAACACAGACGCCGTGATGGATGATGATTGTGACTTTCTAATCTGTAGCCTGAATGTGTGTTCTGAGTTATATGGATCAAGCATTTAATATTTGATCCAATACTCTCTGTACTTCTCATTATTTACGTTTAAGTTTGAAGTATTTTCAATCAAAAATAGGAATGTTCAACAGTTCCTGATAAGTTATCATTCATTCAATCATTTTTATAATACATTCAAAATTTTAAATGTTCTAGAGTCAGTCATACAGTCAGATTTTTTCTATCATTAAAGAGAATTTACAAATAGTTTAAGAAGTTGCTTATATTATTCTATTCCTAGATTTTGATACTGCTTAGCTTTCTAGTTTAAGTCCTGTCTTCTTTGAAAACAACTATAAGTAGAGATGCAAATGGTTGTATTGCTAACAATACTAAAGAGTAGTTTCTTGCCGGTTCTTATCCCGGACCTACCTCTGAAACTATCCAACTACAGTCTGATGTGTCATAAGTGCAATGTAGGTAAGCTTATTTGAAAAACAAAACTTTGACATTTAGTTTCTAAAATGCTACTTCGTATGTCCCTCCACAAGTTATATATAAGCGTAGATACATAGATATACCGTCATTCCACGTAAATATATGTAATAAGAAAAATATTTAATTTAATAAATTTATTATGTACTTATTAGTCTTGTTACTCGTCTGGGGCCAACCTTGTAGAAATATCAGTTATATTAAAGAAACTTAAAATCTCAAAGAACATATAAGTCGGTAGGAGAACTGCTTCAAACAACTGAAACATTATAATATTTTTATAACTGTAATACGACGAATAACGTCTGACATACGAAAATACGAATGGTATACAAACATACTTGCATGTCTGACCCCCGGGGGAGTAAACCCCCTCCCCTCAACCCTCAACCCGTAACCCCCATGCCGAAATGTACACATCGCCGAGCAAAGAAAGATTCTAGATATTTCCCGGAACTTAATAAATTGAAACCGTAGTTCCACACGTCATTTTGTTTTGACAAAGACATTTCTATTTAAACTCATTCTACTGAAGTATTTTTTAATTGCTTTTATAATATCGTGTTCACAAACTAGAGAAAATACTTTTAAAATTTTCAGTTCAAAGAGTTTTTTAATTAACAATATTATTCAAAATATTTGTCATATATACATACTTATTTGAAATGTTTGCTTTGAGTATTCAACTCAGGTATTAATTCATTTTGGTATCATATCATTGAATACATTTTTTGGTGTATTTGTTTCTACTAATTTAGTTAAAGTAAAGGTAAATGTACGCAAATAACAATAACGGTATTCTTATATCGGAGATACGACGTCTAAAAAATAGTTTTTAATATTACGTCATGAAGCGCTGTTACTGTTTCGGTTTTTGAGACCAAACAAGACGTTTTGAACCGACACTGATATTTGAAAACTGTACATCCTAGAGGTGAATACGAATTTTAGTAAGGACAACCCCATCGGTTTGACCTCTCCCTAAAAGAAAATGTAAATAAACTTGTAAAAAATAAATAATTTAGGGATAAAGTAATAAAAGCAAAAGTATTTTTATTAAAACTGTAATATAGAAGGCTTCTTATCAGAATCATTTAGAAATTCTCCAGGCGTAGATATTTTCTTTTCAAATTAAGCGAGTATTTGAAATTTCTTTGCCGCGGGAGCTCAACGTACCTATTATAAAAAATATATATTTTCTCCTCGCCCTTGTAAGAATTATATTATGTCTGTAGAAATTGCGAAAAGGGTGAAAAATTATATATTAATATTGAATACCCTAAACACATTACAAGTTAATTTGGTATAATCAATTGAGAACTCTTTTTAATTTAATAGCACTTGTCATTGCGGAGGTCACTCAATTGCCTCCAATTGTCATGTGTCACGTGACCGAGCTGAGAAATACATGGCGTAGATACTTGTCTAATAAGACTGAAGTATATTTATAATATAGAAATTTATAACATTACATTTTTTCGCACCATGAATATATTTTTTTTGTCTGAAACGATATCAGTACATCGATTTTTTTTTTTATAAATATATAAATCCATGACTCGAAACATCATTTACTAACTTCTTGATAGTCAACTTTTAGTGTATATATATATATATATATATATATATATATATATATATTTATATATATATATATATATATTTATATATATATATAGTATTTGCAAAGCCATTGAGATTATACAAGACCAAAATCTAAGTAATTTAACAAAATACAGGTCAATACCCTTTATATAAATAAGTAAACAGTTCAAATGTTGACTGCTTGTCGTGGTATTTAAGGACGCTTCAGTTTATGGCAACATCGTGAAATGCCACTGCAAATACCAACCTTCTAAAATATAAAGTTCTATTTCAATGTACATATAAAATAATATAAGAGCTTATTAAATTAACGGTCTGTTTACTTAGAATACTATATTTACTAGAGTGATTATGACACAGCATCTAGTTTTAAAATGAAATATACTTTTATCACGGAATAGTTCAATCATTCACCGCGGAGTCCGTTGAGCCAGCCCAACACCAAATGGTATTATTTGTGCAAACATAATTGCAAACGTCAAAGACGACAGTAGCGAGTTGAGAAACTTAAATTGTTTCAAGACTATTTTTATGGTTTAGTTACTGAAAAATATGATAAAGTCGTTGAGTAATAAAGTTATTGTAATCATCATCTGGTTTCTAAATACATTCTCAACACGCTGAAATAACATTAGTTTATGTAATGTTATTTACAGACAATGTTCATATTGGACTCATATCTACAGTGTTACAATAATAATTAGTACAAAATCTTGTTAATAGAAAGTAGGTACTATATAGACATATACAATCTTTTTAAACTCAAAATCATTTATATGTAGTAGGCACAGCGGAACTGCCGTTAATATAATAATTTTATAAAGAAGTAAAGTTTATAAATAGGAAGTAATTTTCGAAACTATTCATCCAATTTGAAAATATATTTCACTGGTACTTAGAGTGGACTGTAATGAATTTAGCTTCATCGAGATAGGGTGTATTCCGTTATAATAACATTATATTTCGTGGAGACACGACTTGCCCCGCCACACCACGGACGGAGCTACCGCTGCAGGCGCACAGCCATAGGGGGCGCCACGGTGCCGAAACTAGATGAACAATTTATTTGTCTAATTGATCTATAAAAAAATTATAGGGGACGCTTTAATTTCATTTGTATCTTAAATTCTACCTCACTTTGTCCTCGGGTTGAACTCAACACAACACTATCACACAACACCGACAGACGCACACCTTACACCGATACACCAAGTGCACTATAAGTGACCAAGTAGTATTGCCATTTATTTATAGCATCACACACTTCTATTTCGATAAAACCGGTTTAAAAAATATTAAAAAAAGATTTTAATTCCAGAAATATATAAAAAATTAGTCACATACACCAGTACGTGTTCTCAAATTACAATAACACTCGTTAATTAGAAGAGCTTTAATGTGATATGTTTTCAATTTGTTTGATTACCTCTCTCGGTGTTAACAGCCTCGTGCTAATGTATTAAATACCTAATGGAATTTACTTAATACTTAATGTATGAATCATTCAATAAACTTTCACAGTGTGTCAATAAAATCTGTAAGTATATGAGTAAGTATGTAAAATTATTTAAGTGAGGTTTAACAAAATATTAAAGATTATATTTTTACCAGTAGATGCTATACAAAACGATCCCACTATTATTTTGTATTTCTTGAGATTATGGCAACATTTTATTACAAGCAATATTACTTTATTTTGTCTGAATATGTTAATATTAAGAAGTTCAGCAACATTGTCGCTTTATAGCGCTATAATTCAAGCGGTTTCGTCATTTCGTCGTTTAGTATCTCGAATCTTGAGTTACCTAAATGATATTTACATTACGTAAATATTTATATAAGGAATAGAACTAATATTGTAGTTTACTTTTACCTACATTAACTAAAATGACATTCAATTTTAAACTTTCTATAACTTATAATTGGTTTGGAGCTGTAAAAAAGCGCTTAATTGTTTTCCGGAAAAGTTAAATGATTATTCGGGTGTTTCTAAATATTGATCTGGAAAAAACGGCGTTAGTTAATACTATTCGTGAAATAATAGTAAGTATATTCAGATAAAAGCCGAGTTACAGGCCAGTGTGAAGTAACACAATTGGTGCTAAAACTAAGGCTCTAATGGCGACGTCCGGTCGGATCACAGAAACAAAGCATTTGTTTATTTCTTGTTATTTGTTATCGCTTTTCTATTTACATGAGTTATATAACAGCTACCTTATATAATTAGTTTTTTAAAAGTGTCTATACGACTAAGATTAAAGTATTTGTGATAATATCTAAACCTCCTTTTATAAAGATTAATTACCTCGTATAAATAAAAAAAAAACTCTTTCTATTTGAAAGGCTTTTCAGTTCAGTTCAGATGGTTCAGTTAATAGTAATTTTAAGTTGGTAAGCTAGTATAGTAACATGTTAAATAGATCAATTATAGCCCCCATGCCCGCTCATGGCCGCCCGCATGGCGCGTTCATATCAATAACAGTTATAAAACTATCTCCTTTTAAAACATTTATTAATCTGTCAATGGGCTACTTATATATATTATAAATGGCTTTTGCCTGTACACGATTTCTGTTCACACAAATGTATTTTTGATATTCTGAGTGCGATAGAAAAGGCGCATCAAAATCAGACAGATACGAAACATTTTTAAAATGTGTATTTGTGATATTGCTTATTATAAAGCCGGGCTAGTTATTTAATGTATTTATTTTTAGACGTGCTAAAAATAAATACATTAAAAGTATATATATGTATAAGGGTGATTTGTACTTGTGTAAGGAGGGTGATACTATCTCTTTATATATATATATATATATATATATATATATATATATATAATAGTAACGAGGCGTCAATAATTGCTACGTGTTCAGTACATAGCAAATAATGAAATAGAATATGTTTAATATTTGTCTCCTTGATTGTTTGTGTGTTAGTCATCATGATAAAACTAATGGACAGACATTTACTGGCGAAAGATGTATTATAAGGAATGAGAATTAAATTATTTAAGCATTAAAAAATCAATTATACGAATTTATATCTTCAAAAATGTTTCGTAATAAATACTTTTATGTACCAAGTATGATTTTTAAGCGCCTTCTAGGTGCAGTGTTTTTTCTTTAGACACTTAAGACATATGCAAACTTTAAATTCCCATTACTTACTACAAGTACTTATGGAAAATAAAAAGCGACGAAACAGTTGGTAGTTCTCAGTATAAGAGAGTACGATAAACGACATTTTTCGAATGTATCAGGACAAAAAGTAAATTGTCTTAACGCGATACAGACATACATCCATTGCAGTTTTTACACATCATTAAATAATTTCTACTTCACGAGTTTTTGAAGCGCGCGGCGGGGCCACGGTGCGGGCGGGAAGACTTGACGCTAATGACTAACATGATATTTACATCTGAATATACAGTATTTATAATTCAAATCATTCAATTAACAATATTTTGAACGTATAAATACATTTAAAAATGTGTTCTTTTTCAATAAGCTACCATTTTTGGCCGTCGTTTTGAAGTTCTTGTTCTAAATGGTATTCCCCAATGTCGAAAGTTTGATACAAACACAGACAAGAATAAAGACTTTATCCCAAACAAATATTTGTTACCAGAGGAGAATAAGATATGCCGTTCCACAATACAGATAACAAATTCAGCGAACAATAAGATGAATGTTTTTAGCTAAACCTTCCTACCACATACCTTTAAAACATGGCGGTAGAAAATATATTTAAATGAAGAAACATTATTAGATATCGCTAACAAAGGCACCACATCCGTACAATAATTACATTTAAAAATGCCTTGCGTTTCGTTGCGTGTTGAAATTCGTACATTATTCATATCTGGCAAGTGGGTCAAGTGCGCGTGCGTCGGTCCGAGATGCGACCACTTAATGTGATTTCTTTGTTTTAAATTATTTAACGAGATATCCTAATATATGACCCAAACATACCAGACACTTATCTTTATCTACTATAATAAAATGTTTATTTATATATATATATATATATATATATATATAACAGCTTAAATGTTAATATATAAATTCAAATTTATCCTCCTTCTATCTCTGGAACTTAATCCCAAAACAAATTGCTCTAGAAAAAGTTAAGAAATATCTTGTAAGCGCCTTGGAAGTTATTTCAACCTTTTTAACAGCCCTTCTGACTTTGTATTCAGTTTGAATTTAAATTAAGTCTCGCTGAAGGATTAACAAACAAGCACTGAAATACAGTCATCTCTTAATACCAAAGCGCTTTCTGCCGCTTTCTGGAATACTATTGAATTCAATCGATTTTATTATTTATAACAATATACATTCATAATACATACAAATGTTAAATTATCTTAATAAAATGATAATGTAAAATATCTTTAAGCTTCTTAAAGGTTCTAACGTGCCGTTACTACCATCGGCATCATCATCAGGGTGCAGATTGGGGACTGTACCCTTATGATGATACTCATGCTTAACAGACTTTCGTTCAAAATCAATAATAAAATATATCAGTCGCTCACAGAATAGATCGTGGAAGTGTTCAGTGAATTCTCTTTGCGAACTTTTGTGCTCGATTAATATTTAATTTCGATTCCAATTCTTGCTTCAAATCGATAATCTTATTGGTTTATAAATAAGTGACTTGTTATTTGATAGTAAATTATTTTTTCTCTTGCATATAGTCTAATTCCTAACTATCAGTGCACTGAGAAACCAAATTAAAGTTACCGGGAACACACCATAGGTCAGTTTTCATGATTCATAATAATTTGTTGATTTAACTGTACCTTCATGGCGCTCTACATAGCTCCGAGCAATTATAAACAGAGGAACAGTCTATCACTTGTTTGTTTCGTTGGAAAATACTTTATGAATTCGGGTCAAGAAAGTAATAGCCGATGTAATTATGTGGGACTCTTGACGGCAAAGAGAACCATAAACTCATCTCTAAGTAGGACGTCACGAGATCGCCTCCGAAATCGACCATGACGTCATACCATCACACCAAGACATACTTTACTAGAAAAGCTGATTGAGACTATGGATGTTAAGTGAAGCCTATGTACTCGTATTATATGTCGCCCGTGCTCATACCAATCTCTTTGATATCCCTTTCTCTCCCTGTTTAACATTTATGTATCTCTCTTTCCAGTCAAAAAAGCTACAACAGCCCGTGGAGTTGGACGACAGTAACTGCGACAGGCGACTGACCGCGGGCACCGCGCGGGCCGCCGCCTGCGCACTGAGCGCCGCGGGGAGGAGGAGCGGAAGAAGGGGGGTTAGAGGGAGATTAGACACGGAACACGTTGGAAATATGAATTTACCTCTGGTTTTCATCTTTCGGAAGTGGTTAGGAGTGAATTGTGTGAAGACTAAATGAATTCCAAAGTAACGATCTTGGTTAAAGACAGTAGGTTATATTTTTTTTGTAGTTTTTTATTTATTGTTATTTAAGATTATCTGTGTTGCTTTCGTTTAGAAATTTAATGACATGTCTAGAGTTGGACGGACGGAGAGGCGAAAATATATTAATTATCAAGTGTCACTGACGATGCTACAACATGAAATGGCCGTCGTTATTTTGTAATGATCATATTTTTGGCTGCAAATAACTAACCGTGTCGCGTCTGTCAGTTTTATATTGTTTTTTTTCTTATTTTTGTTTAAAAAAGAGGCTATGATTTGAAGATATGTTGAAGTTGCAAAACGTTGAGTTTGAATAGGGTTATGGTTTTAAAAACACTTATTAATAAATAAGACACTGCGATGTTATGTTAAACCGCTTTTATAAATGTTGCAATATTATCAATCACTGTATTTTCAGACGATTATTATTCATAAGTTGCAATAAATAAGGTTCGTTTCTAATCACCTCACAGCACCCCACATGAATGGTGAACGAAATGATCCGTCCGATGTCGTTAGCTCCCCGTGTCGTGGCCTTGCCGTGGTCGTGCCATGTAACGCGACTTGTGAACTTGCCTTCATAGTAACCATCAGGGATACAGTCTGTATGTTTCTGTTAAACTAGTCACACACAAGCGAACATGCTCCAAATAAATATTTAAAAGCAATTTCATTTAGTGGGGAGGTAATAGCGCGGCCATCATTGTATTTACGGTTGTCGCGCTAGTTTTAGTGCGATCGTAGCTTAATGTTTTTTTAATTGCGAGTCAATGACTGGGGCCGGCGGCTGATACTTACAGCATGCCATATTTATATTAAAAAGGTTTCGGTGCCATTATTCCTGCAACATTCGTTAGGCGACTATGTAATATGTTATTTATTCGGTCAAAATTATAAACAGAAATGTATAACATACAATCCGAATACTCTAATCTCTTGAGACATCAACACTAGTACCTACCTGAGAATATGATATTATGAGTCTACCTTCTTAACAGAAACGTTGAGCTTTAATTTAAAAATCCAAAGGCAAGTTCACGCTCGCAACGAACCACTGGAACGGAACTGCTTATTATAAAGCATAAGACCGAGCGTCAGCAATTTGCATATTAATCGATACAGAAGTGATCAGAATAATTACAAGTACCGACGCTCCAAATACCATATCCCTATTTTATAAGACGGTGCATTGAATCGGGTAAAGAGACGGCATATATGGCATAGAATTATAATTGATTTAGTTGTGATATTGATGTGGGCGCACATAGTTACAATGAGTGCAATCCACACGGACTGTGTATGTATATCGTAGCTAGAAATAATAAGTACGGTGCATTTAATTTGTGTGTGCGGTTTGCAGATTGAATTTGATATTTTTAAATTATTCTTTTGTTTTAATATTCATTATTATAAGTCACAGGTTGAGTAAATATTAAGTTTGTTCTATTGTTAACAAAGATTTCTATTGTTTGATGAATTTGCATTTTGGTTTTTGTATATTATTGTTGTTCCTTTATATGTGAATAGTTGTTTTTGTAAAATTATGAATTCAACCTGCTTCCGCACTTTAATATATATAGACAGTTGAAAGTTGATAACTTCTGGAGAACTACAATTGATAGCTATTATATCGAGCAAATTTTACCAATTTTAAACTCATCTGCGTCACTACGAAATGTAAGAATCACTAGACAATGTATATTCTAATGAATTTCCAATTAAAAGGTAATTCCAGTCCAGAAGTTGTCAACCTGAAGTAACCTAACAATCGGGCTAAAATGAGAGCGGGAGACGAATACTGCGATCTCTCTTTCACTCTTAGGTAATAAGGATAAAGCTGAGTTTACACTGAACAGCTGCACTTAACTTTACGCTTTTTAAGAAATCATGTTACTGTAAGAATACTTTACTAAATGTAAATATTCTGGCATTACGTTATTTAAATCTAGAATATTTTATTATTGTGGTAAATAAAATTTAAAGTAAGTATATTAATGTAATGTCATAATATTTGCAGATTATCATTTTTCTTTTTGAAATGTATTTTTTATAAATAAGAAACACAAAGCAAATATGTTTGCTCACATTCATGTTTGACAATGAAACTAGATTAAGGATTTGTTTAAACTAAGTAGCATTTATGAGGTTATTTGGGTAAACTCGGCGCGATATATTTATACATTGTAAGCTAATAACTGCTCTCATTTCAGCCAGCTTGGTCCATGTTAGCGTCATTATGTTATATAATATTAGCCCGCGATTCTATAATACCCATTCTAAAGGTAACCATTTTCAAGCCGCAGCCAATTAGAAGCTAACGGTCCAATAACAATAGATCCCAATAACCTAAAATATGTAGCGATTATTAAAATAAGTTGACGGGGACATGACCTCAAAACTGTTAATTAATTAGGAAATAAATACGAGAATACTATTATATGTACCTAAAAGTGTATTTGTACGTCGTACGACGTCGATACATCGTCAGTATAATGATGTATCCTGTCATAACTACGCGGTTTCGATTCGTGACGAATAGATCAATACTGACAAGAGCTAACGAAGCATTATATATATACTTATATTTAATTGAATATTGTCTGTTTGCGTTAACTCTGTTATGATGGACTCGCCCGCTGACATATTCATATTTAATCTTGTTAAGTTATTCCAGCAATCAAGAGACGCTTTTTGTTGTAATTAATATCAAAATTATATTCAGTTATTTTTGTAAATTAAATTCAAATCAATGCAACGGGTATTATAGAACGCTGGTGGTAAATGACATTTTTAATATCAGTATTTATTTCGTTATGTTTTAAGTTTTTAATGATTTTAATTGTTCTCGTTGCTTTCCTTGGGAATCTTTATCGATTTTTAGATTTAGTACAATATTTTATGCGAACGGGGATCGACGGTCAGAACTATGTCGTAGATTAAGAAACCGATAAAATATGTATTCAATTTATCGGAAACGTCTACTTTTCTAGTGTAAAAATCCATTTTTCTAATCCGATGGTCGGACTCGGACAGAAAACTAATAATGATTATTCACTTAACCTCTTCGGGTTGGTCGGTTTATGTAAATATATTAATTTATTTATACATTTCTTTGTTATTTCATTAAATATCTTGAAGATGATAAATGTTGAATTGCTTATGTAAATACATATACATTGTTTGTCGCCATCTTAATATCTTATCTTTCGATATGTCTATCTGTAAATCAAATCCGAGTCCGAGCTAGACTAAATGGTTGTAACTAGTTATACCCGGTTATAACCGGCTCAGAACCGGTTCGTCCCCGTTAGGTTGTTGGTTATCGTTCGTGAGTACTAACTATTCCAAAAGTTTCCTGATGTAATTTATTGACTTGAATAAATGAAATTACGCTTCTAAAGTGTACTATTACATATGTAAATATAGGCCAACTAATACCTATTATAATAGTGAATGTTGTAATTTGTATATAAGTAACGAAAATTAAATTTTAAATACATAGATAATATTGTGTGTATTCATTTCTTTTACTCTAAATAGGAATTAACGTTCTCGGAGCATTGCCAGACCTATATCCCATCCAAATAAATTAAAATAAAACCACTGATAATGTAAAAGTCCACATACAGAAATATATTTGATAATTACACAATTCCACTGGGATGTACACTATTCGGTATAGGAAATATTTGAAATACGTTTTACAGTAAATATACGCCTTCAGATTCCTTATGTCTGACTTCAACAAAAAGTATACAATGTTGATACTGTATAATCTTTACTCCTGTTGACAGCGCCATCTATGAAGCAAAAATAGACAACTACTAAATAGGTCAATGCTACTCTTAATGTCAATAGATGGCGCTTTTATCAAATAAAATCCTTTACAAGTGGCAGTGTCTTTACAAATGACATCAGATATAAGTAATCCGTTGACTCGAGATCACAGTTGTGGCAGGTAGCGCCAGTCGCCGCTCATAGCGCGTGATACACGTTGAAACTTATGCTCTTAACCCCTGGGGTTCTGGGATTCTTACTGGTCCTAATATTTATAGTATGTATTAGTCCATTCTTCACGACATGCATTTTCTCGATCTAAAGGGCAGAAGTTTTAACGTTATCTAATAAAATTAAACAACACGTATATACAGTTGCATTATGAGAGACGCAAGAGTTGATGTTGTTATAAAAGTAAATAAAATAATTTATTATATGTAAACTAGGGAATATATATATATCTTTAATACTTTTCTAACGTCCCTCATGATAAAATTACTTATAAAATGTAGCTATACATAGGTCATAAATATATTATGAATAGAAGCGTTTGGAAGTGATTTTAGTGGATTATTAATTATAATGCAATATAACATTTTATTTAAATTATACGTACAAGATGTACTGAAGACATTTCATTTAATAGTGAACATATTTACTTTAATAATTATATTTAAGGATAAATACTAAGACATAATATATATTTAAATTGAACATAGCACATGCCTTAAGTTTGCTATCAATTAATTATCAAACTCTGATTCGGTAACATTACAGAGATATTTTTTTGTGTATAAATAATATCTCTTGTTTGTCTAAATCTTTTTCTTATTGCTTTTATCAACGCGTCATTATTTTTTTAAGTTATGGCACGATAAATACTATCAGTAACTTAATCACAAAAATAGAACCAAAAACAAACGTCATGAATAAATTAAATACAAAAAAATCGAAACGTGAATTTTACAAAACTGTCTTTAAATATTCTAGAATCTATTAGAGATCAGTAATAATAATACCTGCGTTAAAATATTAAAAACAATTCAATAATTAAAACTACTTTGTAAACTTTCAAGCGAATAAAAATAAAGCAAAGGATTTTTTTTTGGTAATTTCTTAAATAATAAATT
Organism: Dircenna loreta; assembly: GCA_963555665.1. Lineage (NCBI taxonomy): Eukaryota > Metazoa > Arthropoda > Insecta > Lepidoptera > Nymphalidae > Dircenna > Dircenna loreta. The sequence continues at coordinate 12,587,478 of OY743092.1, forward strand.
AATTCACTGATCAAGGCCAATTTCTATCTCTAGAAATAACATTATCTAGAAATATTAAACATTTAATGCACTTATTGCTACAATACATTGCATTAATTAACCCTCCTAAAGGACGGAAGGACACACACATAACCTAATTTTGATATAGATAAGATACAACTGTTTTGGCAAAAACCACTGCCAAAAATTAAAAGGTAAAAGAATTGAATGGTATTGAAGTACTCTCACAGTTGAGTACACTGTGTACGTTTCTTGGCACCTTAACATTTTGGGACAATTATTACACGCTTTTATGAGATGGAACATTTTGTGATAAAATTAAATAATGTATGTTTTTTTTATTCAAAACTACTGAAAAATCATACGTTTTATTAAGTATAATTCCAACTCGTAAATAGTATCGAACAATACACATCAGGGATAATAATAAATTACTAATGAAATATGCACCAGATTAGATTCATTTAAAAGTTTTTCAATCAATTTTAAACAATTAGTTTATAATACTTTGGGATAAAAGCTAAAATTACGTGACGGTACACTATCAGACTCGGACGTCGTACGGCTATCTTCAATCTGAAACAAAAAGACAAAGTAAAAGGAGGTTCATAAAATATTTTAAATCTGTATGATCTGGATGAAAAGTAACAAATTTCAAAAAGGCTTCAACATGGACGCATGCACGAACCTCCACGCATGCACACATGCCTGCTCACACGCTTGCACGCACGTATTCACGCACACGCACGCAAGTACACACATACGCACGCAACGCTCACTTACCACTTATCCAGCAGCGACAGCCGCAGCGCCTCGTCGAGTGCACGCTGCTCGTCTCTAAGCAGCTGGTCGTCCCGCGCGTGTTCCCGCGCCGATATCTCGAGGGCGGCCCGCAAGTCGGCGTCCAAGTCCTCGGCGTCGGGCTCGGGGACGGCGCCCTCCTCCGCGCTTGAGGGCGACGCGGAGAGGACGAGGCCGGTTAGCGACTCTTCTATCGCTCTGCGGGACTAGCCGGGTTAGCCTCTACCGTAGCGTTACGGCGGAATTTATATTTAGAGGTCTAGCGAATAAATCTAGCCCGTTGATAAATCTGTTTGTATATTCCGTTAGTTCTCCGACCGAGCCGTAAGTGATGCATAATAAATAATTATATATTTAAAAAGATACATATATATATATTTTAAAGCTCGTCTTAATTTCTTGACTCGATAATTGAGAGTGATACGGTACTGTTAAAACCACGTTCTTATGTAGTTCGATTCCAGTTATTAGACAAATATTTTTTGTGACAATAATAAATAGGTCACACATAGATAAAGGGTTACTAATTACTAAAAGCAAACAAAAAGTCATAAGTACATTAAACGAATTGTGGCTGTAAGACTAAGAAAACAAAAAATAATAATCTACACTAATGACGTCGAAATCTGTAAATAATATTTAATAATTAAATGAGATAACTTTCATATTCCATTACATTTAACATATCACCACAACTTTTCTCAACTGGTAGTCTAACTTTAAGTAGTAGCGTGGTAGTTATTAGTGTGCGCGAGTGTGTGTGTACCTCTGCAGGTGTTGGTTCTCGTGTGTGAACAGCGCGGGGTAGTTACCAGTGTGTGTACCTCTGCAGGTCTTGGTCCTTGGGTGTGAACAGCGCGGGGTAGTTACCAGTGTGTGTGTACCTCTGCAGGTGTTGGTTCTCGTGTGTGAACAGCGCGGGGTAGTTACCAGTGTGTGTGTACCTCTGCAGGTCTTGGTCCTTGGGTGTGAACAGCGCGGGGTAGTTACCAGTGTGTGTGTACCTCTGCAGGTGTTGGTCCCCGTGTGTGAGCACCGCGGAATAGTTACTAGTGTGTGTGTGTGTACCTCTGCAGGTGTTGGTTCTCGTGTGTGAGTAGCGCGGGGTAGTTACTAGTGTGTGTGTACCTCTGCAGGTGTTGGTCCTCGTGTGCGAGCAGCGCGTGGTAGGTGCCAATGTGTGTGTACCTCTGCAGGTGATGGTCCTCGTGTGTGAGCAGCGCGGGGTAGTTACTAGTGTGTGTGTACCTCTGCAGGTGTTGGAACGTTTGTGAGCAGCGCGGGGTAGTTACTGGTGTGTGTGTGTACATCTACAGGTGTTGGACCTCGTGTGTGAGCAGCGCGGGGTAGTTACTAGTGTGTGTGTGTACATCTACAGGTGTTGGACCTCGTGTGTGAGCAGCGCGGGGTAATTACTAGTGTGTGTGTGTACATCTACAGGTGTTGGACCTCGTGTGTGAGCAGCGCGGGGTAGTTACTAGTGTGTGTGAGCAGCGCGGGGTAGTTACTAGTGTGTATGTACCTCTGCAGGTTTTGGAACGTTTGTGAGCAGCGCGGGGTAGTTACTGGTGTGTGTGTGTACATCTACAGGTGTTGGACCTCGTGTGTGAGCAGCGCGGGGTAGTTACTAGTGTGTGTGTGTACATCTACAGGTGTTGGACCTCGTGTGTGAGCAGCGCGGGGTAGTTACTAGTGTGTGTGAGCAGCGCGGGGTAGTTACTAGTGTGTATGTACCTCTGCAGGTTTTGGAACGTTTGTGAGCAGCGCGGGGTAGTTACTGGTGTGTGTGTGTACATCTACAGGTGTTGGACCTCGTGTGTGAGCAGCGCGGGGTAGTTACTAGTGTGTGTGTGTACATCTACAGGTGTTGGACCTCGTGTGTGAGCAGCGCGGGGTAGTTACTAGTGTGTGTGAGCAGCGCGGGGTAGTTACTAGTGTGTGTGAGCAGCGCGGGGTAGTTACTAGTGTGTATGTACCTCTGCAGGTTTTGGAACGTTTGTGAGCAGCGCGGGGTAGTTACTGGTGTGTGTGTGTACATCTACAGGTGTTGGACCTCGTGTGTGAGCAGCGCGGGGTAGTTACTAGTGTGTGTGTGTACATCTACAGGTGTTGGACCTCGTGTGTGAGCAGCGCGGGGTAATTACTAGTGTGTGTGTGTACATCTACAGGTGTTGGACCTCGTGTGTGAGCAGCGCGGGGTAGTTACTAGTGTGTGTGAGCAGCGCGGGGTAGTTACTAGTGTGTATGTACCTCTGCAGGTTTTGGAACGTTTGTGAGCAGCGCGGGGTAGTTACTGGTGTGTGTGTGTACATCTACAGGTGTTGGACCTCGTGTGTGAGCAGCGCGGGGTAGTTACTAGTGTGTGTGTGTACATCTACAGGTGTTGGACCTCGTGTGTGAGCAGCGCAGGGTAGTTACTAGTGTGCGTGAGCAGCGCGGGGTAGTTACTAGTGTGTGTGTACCTCTGCAGGTGTTGGTCCTCGTGTGTGAGCAGCGCGGGGTAGTTACTAGTGTGTGTGTACCTCTGCAGGTGTTGGTCCTCGTGTGTGAGCAGCGCGGGGTAATTACTAGTGTGTGTGTGTACATCTACAGGTGTTGGACCTCGTGTGTGAGCAGCGCAGGGTAGTTACTAGTGTGCGTGAGCAGCGCGGGGTAGTTACTAGTGTGTGTGTACCTCTGCAGGTGTTGGTCCTCGTGTGTGAGCAGCGCGGGGTAATTACTAGTGTGTGTGTGTACATCTACAGGTGTTGGACCTCGTGTGTGAGCAGCGCGGGGTAGTTACTAGTGTGTGTGAGCAGCGCGGGGTAGTTACTAGTGTGTATGTACCTCTGCAGGTTTTGGAACGTTTGTGAGCAGCGCGGGGTAGTTACTGGTGTGTGTGTGTACATCTACAGGTGTTGGACCTCGTGTGTGAGCAGCGCGGGGTAGTTACTAGTGTGTGTGTGTACATCTACAGGTGTTGGACCTCGTGTGTGAGCAGCGCAGGGTAGTTACTAGTGTGCGTGAGCAGCGCGGGGTAGTTACTAGTGTGTGTGTACCTCTGCAGGTGTTGGTCCTCGTGTGTGAGCAGCGCGGGGTAATTACTAGTGTGTGTGTGTACATCTACACATGTTGGACCTCGTGTGTGAGCAGCGCAGGGTAGTTACTAGTGTGCGTGAGCAGCGCGGGGTAGTTACTAGTGTGTGTGTACCTCTGCAGGTGTTGGTCCTCGTGTGTGAGCAGCGCGGGGTAATTACTAGTGTGTGTGTGTACATCTACAGGTGTTGGACCTCGTGTGTGAGCAGCGCGGGGTAGTTACTAGTGTGTGTGAGCAGCGCGGGGTAGTTACTAGTGTGTATGTACCTCTGCAGGTTTTGGAACGTTTGTGAGCAGCGCGGGGTAGTTACTGGTGTGTGTGTGTACATCTACAGGTGTTGGACCTCATGTGTGAGCAGCGCGGGGTAGTTACTAGTGTGTGTGTGTACATCTACAGGTGTTGGACCTCGTGTGTGAGCAGCGCAGGGTAGTTACTAGTGTGCGTGAGCAGCGCGGGGTAGTTACTAGTGTGTGTGTACCTCTGCAGGTGTTGGTCCTCGTGTGTGAGCAGCGCGGGGTAATTACTAGTGTGTGTGTGTACATCTACAGGTGTTGGACCTCGTGTGTGAGCAGCGCAGGGTAGTTACTAGTGTGCGTGAGCAGCGCGGGGTAGTTACTAGTGTGTGTGTACCTCTGCAGGTGTTGGTCCTCGTGTGTGAGCAGCGCGGGGTAATTACTAGTGTGTGTGTGTACATCTACAGGTGTTGGACCTCGTGTGTGAGCAGCGCGGGGTAGTTACTAGTGTGTGTGAGCAGCGCGGGGTAGTTACTAGTGTGTATGTACCTCTGCAGGTTTTGGAACGTTTGTGAGCAGCGCGGGGTAGTTACTGGTGTGTGTGTGTACATCTACAGGTGTTGGACCTCGTGTGTGAGCAGCGCGGGGTAGTTACTAGTGTGTGTGTGTACATCTACAGGTGTTGGACCTCGTGTGTGAGCAGCGCAGGGTAGTTACTAGTGTGCGTGAGCAGCGCGGGGTAGTTACTAGTGTGTGTGTACCTCTGCAGGTGTTGGTCCTCGTGTGTGAGCAACGCAGGGGAGCGCGGGCGCGGCGCCACCGGGGACGTGCATCGCGCGCCGCGGAGCGCCTCCCACACATCCACCTGCGGAAAGGCTACAACATCAGAGGGATACGTGACGGGTGATTAGTAGCACTAGAAACGACACGTACGTGAGTTGACTGACATTTTAAAAATGATATGTAATAGCATGGGAATTAAATTGTTAAGACATTGCCACTGATGGTAAAACGTTAACGTGTGACAGGGCATCACTAGTGCATACATACAACACTAGCGCTTCCAGCGTTTGCACTTGAGTCTGTGAGCTGTCACCTTCTCTCGTTCGTATCCGAATAAAAAGTGCATTTATATTTGTGAATGCAGTTTTTATATGTTATTACGGTATAGTCTAAAATATGTTTTTTGTCAATAAATAAAGGGAAGGGCGCTGTATGCTGCAGTACAGGTTTCCTAGTGTAACAACAGAGGCTTCAAATATATTTTTACTGTTCAGTCTATGTTTAATTTGACAATAAATAGTAATACAATATATACGTAAGATACATAATTTGTGCATGCCGTCACAGGTGAGCATTAACGAATATTGTCAATGGTGGTGCGTAATCAATTTGAGGAAGGGTATTGTGATGAAGACGTGGTGCATACCTGGTCGTCGTGGGTGCCGGCGTCCATGAGGCTCTGCTGTATGGCGTACCGCAGCAAGCCGTCGTCGTCGTCGGAGGGCGGGCGGCCGCGGGCGGCGTCCCGGTAGCCACGGCCGCGGGCGAAGCACCGGTCGTCCAGGACACAGGCCGGGCGCTCCGCCCCGCTGCCGGCGCCACGCACACACTGCACGTGCGGCACGGGACATTCCGTTGCGAAAATGTTGCCGAATGTGATGCGCGCGTTCAACACGTGGAACAATGGAATCTCTGAAACGCGTTAGTTTTTTTTCTTTTAGTTACTGATAAAAAGTGATTACCTGCAAAAACGCGATCGCGCCAGGAAGATATTATTCGGCTGTAAATAAATAAAATATGTAAGTAACATATTAATATGTATACGTACCAATTTTTACAGGAAAGCCGGCAGGTAGCTGCATCTGCACAAAGTCTTTTAATTTCGCGAAATGTGGCGACGATATCGCCGCCATAAGGTCTAGGATGGGCATTATTTGTTCTTGAAGCTGAAATTAAAATAACAACTTTAAATATGTTTCACAAAAACGTTACATGTACACTGAATTAGTTTATATTATTAGACTATTTATTGTTTCTTATAGTTTCGATATATCAGTGTGTATTCCTATTATACTGACCTCCAAAGGATAGTCCTCACAGAGCCACAGCGTAGCTTTGAACTTCTGCACCTTGGTGGCGACCTCTTGCGGCCTCAGCTCTCTCTCCTCCACCTCCTCGGAGAAGTATTCCTCCCAGCTCACCGGTCGAATATCCTCCCGGGATCGACTTCTCCTCGGCGTGTCTTCCTGAGATTCAAAATACACAATTGAATCTATCTAAAGTCACTAGATAAGCGTATCCCCTCGGCATATCCATAGTCCAACTCACCCTGTCTGGTGTTAGCAGAGGGGAGACGGGGGTGGTGTGACCCTCGTCAGTGTCCGCGAGCGCCAGTAGTCCGGCCAAGGGAGCGCGCGGTGTGTGCGCCCGGCGCTCCCCCCTGGGGAGGTGCTCCGATCTCGTTTTGGACACTAGCTCGACGTTGTTCGCTCCGAACACTTTACATTCGTATCCATTCACGATTTCTGTCTTGTCTTGTCTCCAGCCCCAAATGCCGCTTTTGTTTCTGTTAAATATATTTAAGTTCTCTAGATATTTAATTTTGTCGAAACTAGTTGAGTATTTATATGAAATATTTATTTATGCACTGACCTCTCGAAGCTAATCTTATCGGTATCCAAGTAGTTAATAGCGATAGGTCCGGCTAGTCTCTGCTCCACGAGGTGCGCCGCGGGGGCGGGCGGTCCCCCCGATGTGTTTCCCCCCGGGCCCCCCGCAATCCCCCCGCCCTCCAGATATTCGCACCACGACGTGCCAGCCTCATGGTCCAGTTCCACTAGACTTGCGCTACGACCTGTACCGGATAATATGAATTATAATCTTTAAGGAAACTGTTAATAATAAACTATCCTCATATTTTACTGTATTGTTTGGTACATATTGTTTTTAGTATAACGTCAACGGTTGTCAATAAAGTTTTTTCCCTCAACGATGCAGACCGTTGCGGAGCCGGTACTACGAACATAACGAATTATGTTATATTATCGTTGACGTTTTTAAACATCGTTACTTATTTAATATTATATATTTTGGCGTGGGTTATTGTTTATATTATTTATTTATTTGGGAAACAAGCAATATTTCTAAAAAAATTATTACTTATTGGTTAAATGGTTAAAAATATATCTTTATTATTATTCTGGAAACTTATATCATCAGCTTTTAGTTTGTATTGCTTAGCCTTGCATAAGAAGTCGTCTTTTTTATAACGAGACAATAATAGGTTTTATTATTTTTGTATTCATATACTTAAGCTCTTAAAACTATAAAACTTAAAACTAACTTAACTCGTGTGATAAAGTCTATACCATTAAATGGCAAATCACCCTTATGAGCTACGCTTTTTAAGATGTGTACCAAATTTTCTCTTTTTTTTCCGGTATGCAGTAGATCCCTACATTCGAGCGTCTTGACCACTGCTCACGCTTTTTCTTATTTAGGTGTATAATAATGATGGCTTCCTTCAACTTGCCTACTTCTACTTTAGCAGACACTAACGCTCTAAGATTCTTTTCTACCGAATTAACCCTTCTTCATTCCATTAATATTTTAAAAATCGAAGAAAATCACATCACACAAATGAAAGAGGATAAACTGCATCCACATAATAAAATATATCCATTTTGGATAGTTATTAAGTAGCAGTACTGGCACTGTCGTTAACTAATCGAATTACAAACGATATACGGGACAAATCAAACAGTACCTAAATCAATTAACAAAGATTAACTGCAAAAACTCGACAACTACTATTAGTATTAAACTTTTAACACGGAGCTAATGTTACTACAGACAACCGTAATGACGGACTGGAACATATCGATATATGTATCAATTTCAACGTCAAAAAAATAAACGTGATACAATTACCGTAACATCTTTCACGTCAAAAACTTACAAGACGAAACGAGGTAAAGATATTTTAACAATGAAATATTGAGCTTCTGTAGTATCCTGGAAGTAGCGCTTGTTCTAGAGAAAATCTTGAGGTGGAATATTGTATATTTGTTGTTTTAGAGTTCTTTAAACAGATTTGTAGTACTTATTATTTATAAAAAAAGGGTGTGGTTAAATTTAGTTTGGTACATTAAATTAACTTCTGTGTTTCATAACATAAGCGCATGGAGATTTCGGACAAGAAAGAATTTAAAAATAAGAAAGTAGTTTATCTATACTAATATTATAAAGAGATAACATTTTATTTGTGTTTTTGTGTGTTTGTATTATTTTCAAGAAAAAACTACTGAACGATTTCAAAAATTCTTACACCACTATAAAGCTGCATCTTTACATAGGCACATAGTGACATAGGCTTTATTTCACACATTTTCTCAAAAGGGGGATACCTAAAAAAAGGAATAATGTATCCCAAAGTGTGAAAAAAATTGTCATAATTTTTTTTACATCGCGTGCGGAAACTATGGATGATAGAACAAAAAATGTTCTACAGTATTATAGAACGTATTAACAACTTCTAAAAAATCTGCGATTCCATTTGGTCCAACTACAGTAGTTACGCCACCATAACTACTTTTTTATCTTTTAAAAGTTGGTAAAAGTGTCGACGATGATCAAATCATTATTCATTTCATTAAAAATCGTTTCAATATCTGTAAAATATTTTTTTAAACGATAAAAATCGGACAATTTTTTCAAACGATATAACCAATTTAAAAATGTCAATCTAAAGAAAACAATGCAATATAAGAATAATGCGGTGCGTGGGACTCCGCTCAGCGCACCGGGTATCGCTGCTGGAGGCATCGACTGTATTTTATGTATCTGTACTTTATTAGTTTTTTTGGTGGAGGGAATCTTCAAAGTAACTTCCTATCCGAATCTAAAATGTTTTTAACCAATAGTTAGAAATGACTTTCACGTTGTATCTAAGCTATATTATATTACACCCTTGAAATAATAATAAGGCTTTTCGCAAGGAACAATTTTAAAAATAAAGATAACCAAAAAAAGCTCGAGCGAAGAAGTTTCTATAAGCTCTGTGTTCCAATGTCCTCGCGGACGACGTCGCGGGCAACAGCTAGGGTTAAATATAGAATATGTAGCTTTAGTTAATAGTTTAATAATGATTATAACCAATGAGTGGTAAGCAGTTAACAGTTTCCGATATTATTAAAAACATTATTATAAAAGCTTAAAAACTAGTTTTGCTGTTCACCAGAAACAGGTGTAAAAGGTACAACAACAACATTATGCGATCTTAACCATACGATTTGACCTTGAAGAATAGCTAATATGTGTCTCCAGCAATCAGAGAGAAGCACTAACTCACTGTTTACTAACAGCTATTTCACTATGCGTTGCTATTTAGACCAGTTGAGATAGTGTGGCTCAGATCGTGTAATGTAATTTGGCCATTACATACCGTATTTTTTTTTATATTTCATAGTTTCCTTTAAAAGTTACTTATCGCAGAGCAGACCATAAAAATGGAGAACAATTGAATATTTTTGGGTTGAGGATCGAGCCCCGAACTTATCAATCAAAAGCAGTCGCCTGGCGTAGCATTGTTATAATACATATTAATATTATAAAGGGATGTTACGATATATTAATATTATTATGGTTAGTTTTATGTTATTTTTCTTTTATTATTAGAAAATTCAATTGAGCATAAAAGTGTTGTTCAAATATAGCCATTTATCACATTTTCCAATTTCTAATAATTTATTTTAATATCGCCGTCATATTGATTATATAATGTAGATTAAATATTAAGTTATTATGTTTATAATTGTTTATAAGGGTTTTGTTAATATATTTAACAAGTAATACGATAATTTTTGTATTTAAATTATTAGATTAAGATTAGCGGTTAGTCGGATAGTTATAGTATAATATTGTTAGGTTAATAATAACGATTAGCTGTAGTTATAGAAAATGTTAGGTGTTAGAATGGTTTTAATATTTTGTTTCAATTATCACTTATAAAAATGTTGCGAATGCAAATTTTATTTTTTCGCACAGCTTTAATAAAGCTTGATCTATTAAAGTAGCTAGACGTCTCAATCAGCGGACTTGTGAAAGCTTGAGCAGGCATAGCGTAATGCGTAATACAGAGCTAAAGAGACTTCTGAACAGTCCCAAAATCGACGTCAGTATCAAGCAAACTAATATGGCGTCTCAAAGAGCTACGGAAACATGGAATGGCTAAATCGCGCAGATGCACTGTTGCTAAAAGGGTAGCACAGGACGTCAAAACATTTAGAAACAGAAACAAATGTAAACTTTAGTAAAGCGGCATTAAATGAGCATAATTGTTATTGCGGAGCTCTAAAGTGGAAAGAAGAAACAGTAGGTATATGTTATTCGGGCGGGAAAGTAGCCAGTCCGGGTTAATGGTTCGTCTATAGGAATAGATCAACCAGTTCAACCTTTTAAAGGGCTTTTCTCTAACGAAACTGATGAATCTCGCTGTTTTCTAAAGCATATTAAAAAATACAACATGTGTTTTCATATTTCGTCGTTTAGATCAGATCAAATGGTTTCAATGCCAGGGTTTTTCCCGAATTTTACAATTTAAGGACAAGTTTACCACCGCATCGGTTAAGCTAGTCTTACATAAAAACCTAAATATTCATCATTTGGTCAACATAAAGTGACACTTTTATTTCATAATGGTACTCACCCTGTCCTCTAAATATGTACGTCCTATCGCCTCTCTGCCAGCGGTTGTTCTCGAAGCCAACAAGCGTGGTGTCAACGCGCACATTGGCTCCTCTTTTATACACCTTGTAGGTATCGAATGGACACATTCGAGACACAAGTGGCACTGAAAAAAATATTTAATAATTACAAGTCATAATATTTACAACCAATTCAATCAATAACCTAAAAAAAACATCAAATTTTTTCTAGTAAAAATAACCCTTGCTTCCGGTCTGGTCTGGCAGGAAATGCTCACCCCAGCTAGTAAACTCCCACTTCATCTCAACGTAGAAATCTGGAGCGAGACTAAGCTTGTTGAGGAGGTCGGGGATGCCGCTGGAGCGCACCACATGCCGCTGGTAGTCACGATGCGCCAGCACTAGCGACAGGAGCTCCAGGTTGCCGGTCGCAGTCGCTTCTTGTACCGCTGAAATCAATAATCATCATCGTCAACACCAGTCACGTTTATTTCTTCTCAAGGTTCTAGTACTTTGCACTGTGTGCCCATACATATAGTATGGGGTGACTTTAACGGTATGTTGGCAGCAACGAATGCTCCAGACAAGCTCTTATCTAAAGCTGTTATCGAAAATCGAAATATATAGGAACATTTGTAAGGAAATAAGACAAATAAAGTAAACTCAAACTCCATAATTTTTGCTATAAGAAATTACCTGTCCATCCATCTTTCTCGCAATTAACATCGGCATTGGCGTCAATAAGTGCCTGAACACACTCAATATAACCTAGAGTGACAGCTAGTAACAACGGCGTCCGACCACGTGGATCCTTTTTCTCTATATCTTCTAATATAAACTGTAACACAAAAATGATAATTTTGTCTTGATTCATGTTTCTTAACTGTGTGCTTGGCAAATAACATGGTTTCTTTAAAATTTAGATTAAAATTTGTTTAAGAAACTTTAAACCCATAATTGAAAAGACTAAAGTTTTAATAGATGTAAATAATAAAATCTTAGTGTAGAAGCAATAAAATCCTCATGTATGTAATGTAACTACATTGTAAAATGGGAATCTTAATTTATTAAAGCAACTCCTCATATATTGCTCCTCAAATATTTTTCATAATCTAAGTTCATGTTAATAATGACAGGCATTTAAAAAATCTTGATGGCAATTCTCACATCAATATTTTTATAAATTAATTGAATTTCTTTGGAATCCCTTGCTAATACAGATTAAGACTAACTATCTATATTATATTGTTAAAATGTCATTAACATACTATGACTAGCATTTGCTAGAAATAAATGAATATAATATATATTTAATTTAAAAAAAAAAATTTCTTGAAATTTTATATATAATAGCATAAAACTAAAATCATTAATAACATCTAGTTCAAATAAAGAACCCTGTGTTATAGAAAAAACAAATCTGAAGCCAAACTTACAAAATTATTAGATAGTTAAAAATGTTTAAAATATATGCTCTTAAATATTTATTTATTAAATATATAGTTGGGTTTAGAATTTATAAATATGATGATAACAGTGAGAATCTCTCTCAATTTTTTTTTTTTTTGTAATTATTGGCAATCTGGCTGTGCTTTTTATATGATATACTACTAATTCTACCTTTTTTACAAATTCCTTATAATTCATGTTCTATATACATTTAAATGAATGTTTCTTAAAATATAATAAGATTTCCTGTTCATATAATATTAGGCTGTTTCGTGTTCTAATCCACATCAAGCCACACTTTTCTGGCTTCATCAAGAATAATGAGATTATTTTAATGTACACATCACAGCTCATTTAATATTGTTTGGTTGATGAATGGAAAAGATTTAAAACTTAAGTGTAAATCATCGTAGTAGAAAATTATATATTTTATGTTGTACTATTATTTGTACTTCCTATATTAAATAAGTAAAACGTATAATGCAATTAACCCTAACAATCTTTTTATGAGGTTAGAAAACAATTAAGCAAAAAATAGAATAGAAAACAATTATCAAAAGCTTGCCTTGTTGGCTTCTAAAGCACTCCTTAGTTCTTCATGACTGTTGTTCCAAACTAGCCAATGAATTGGGTAGCGGTTAGAAATTTCGTCAGACGTCAGAGACATTATCAAAACAACAAACACTATTTAATTAAAAATACCTAAAAATATTAATTGCATAAAATAAAACTAGGTATATATTACACACTTTACTCTACATTGAAACACATTGTAAATATAGAAAACAAAAAGTTTTCAAAGATTTTATATCGCTACTTTAAAGACTCTTACGACGAAAACGTCAAACAAATCTGTTATCTGGTGATTTGACTGATGACTGGCAAGTGGCTAGTGTTGACAGCTAATGGAAACAAGAATAATTGTGTTTAGTGTGCATACATTCATTTTCATTTTATTATTTTTTTTGGTTAAGTAGGAAGAGAAGCGTAAGTAGTGAAGGTGAGCGTTAATGCTCATTTTAAAAGGGTATTTGTTTAAATCAACCCAAACATTATTTTAGTGAAAAATGAGCTAAATAGCTAGAAGCCAGATCTATAAAATGAGCACAAAAGAAACTAAAATAAAAATAAAAATATTATGAAATGTAAAAGAAGATAATATTGTACATTGAAATTAGGTTTGTTAAACTGGTAAATTTAAAATTATAATAGAATAATTTCAAACATGAGCTATTTGTTCTGTGAAAATATATAATACTTTGGAATTACTCCCCATACATTTTTGTTAACATAACTATGCATAGAACAGTACACCATATTATATGCTCTAAAACGTTATATTGGGATATCCATCCAAGAGCCATAACCAGAAAATTACATAAAAAAGTCGAGGTAAGGCGAGTATAAAAACGTATTATTAAAAAAAGGAAAAAAAAATCTAACAATATAATAATTTTCTTTAACTTAGTAAATAAGACAATTGATAATATTTCAACTGTTAGTGGCTTAATATATATAAAGCAGTGTATATAATGCTGATATATATTATTAATTATTTAAGGAAAGCTTCAATTTATTAGATATACCAATAAACTCCAGTCAGGAGGTAGTTAAAAAAGCTTTCCTAGAGCTAGCCAAGAAGTATCACCCAGATTCCAGTTCACCTGATGCAGATATTGATAAGTTCGTAGCCGTTGAGAATGCATTTAGGATTCTATCAAAGTACAACACTGGATCATCAAACTCCGATGAAATTGAACAAATTGTCTTTGATATTAGGGTAAGGTTTGGTTAATTTTCAAAGTATTCAATATTTATATTTTATAAATAATTTGTTGTATAGTATTTTGTACGATTATTGAGTGATAGAAGGGCTCCCAAAAAAAGAACCTGGCTAGTACAGATTTATTAAACAATTTACAGCACACAGCCCCACAACATAGACAATACCTAAGTTTTGAAGGTGTAGGCTATGGAACCCCATCACAACGACAAAAGCAATGGGCTCAAGCAAGAGCACAACGAGCTGCTAATAATGTTATGGAGCATAGAGTTGCTAAAGCAGTGGCATCTGAGAATACACTTATGAAGAAAGATTCAGTAAAGAAACATGATATTAAAACAAAGTATGGATTTGATAGACTAGTTGAGGATTTGATTCAAGAGTCCATGTCAAAAGGAGAGTTTGAGAATTTAAGTGGCAAAGGAAAGCCTTTAAAGAATCAGAACAGTAACCCTTATGTTGATTTTACAACTCATAAACTTAATGAGGTTAAGTTATTCGAAAAATAATTAATTTAAATGTATATGGAAACCTTTAAATTTATAAAAATGTTCAAGTTTTGAATGTTATGTTTTTATTCTGTTGACATATTTTGTCTATTGTTTATTTTACAGGTTTTAATAAACAATGGCTTTACACCAGAATGGATAACTATGAGTAAAGAAATAGATGAAGATATAGAACATCTGAAGGAGGAAATAAAAAAAGACAGGCTTTATCTAGGACCACATCCACTCAATGAAATGGATGATTTAAAATGGAATAAAATATGTGAGCGTAATCGCCTGCTAGCACAGTCCATTAATGTAAAAATAAACACATTCAATCTCATTGTACCTCTGTTAAATAAACAGAAATTTCATGTAGATTTTGACAAAATATCTGAAAATATTCTAAAAGAAGGGGATCATTCGAAAGTCAAACAGCCTATGAAATCTAAAGTCAATCCAGCCATTGAAGTACGGGAGAGTGATGATATTATCGCCACATTCTTTAGAGCTTTAGCAGAGTTGCTCAGTTTCGGAAGAGACAAAAGAATGTGAACAATCGAAGTCCGAAGATGAAATCGCTAAACCGAGAGCGATACGTGTTTTAATTTGTATATCAATAAAATAAATTATAATTAATTGAAATATTTTATTTAACATAATCTTACAACTACATTGTGCGGTAATATAATTTTAGATAAAAAGTTTCAACATGAAAAATATATCTAAAATAACATCATAATATCATTAAAAAATATAATTCGAGCCACGGTTCGAGACGTAAGGCACAATCCGGGAAGACACCGTCACTAATTCCTGGGCTGGCCCTGCTAGTGCGTCCTCAGCAAGTCACCAGCGAGGCGAACGCGACCCGAGGCCAACAGGCGCAGCGCCCTAGGGTAGGCGCGGTGCTCCGCCAGCAGCACGCGCTCGGCCAGCGTCTCCTCCGTGTCGCCGCCCACCACAGGCACACGCTCCTGCAGGATTACGGGGCCCGTGTCCATGCCCTCCTGTGAAGCAACAATGATGTGCAAAAGATTTAACAAATTTGAGACGATCGTACAGATCACGAATAAATATATAATCAAAATGTCGTCGTTCCTCACGAAACCCGATCGACTCCCCCACTCACGTCTACGAAGTGTATGGTGCATCCCGACTCCCGGTCCCCGGCGTCCAGGCACTGCCTATGGGCGTGCAGGCCGGGGTGGCGCGGCAGCAACGAGGGATGGATGTTGATGAGGCGTCCCCGCCACCTGAGGGACGCGATATAAACAATTAGAAATAGCAATAAAAAAACACAAAATGTTGCGGGGGTAGAAGTGTTAAAGAGTGAGCGATTCGGCTATGTAGTATGGTAAGTTAATTACTTCTGCACGAATTCTGGCGACAGTATCCGCATGAAGCCGGCGAGACACACGATGTCTATGCGATGCGACTCCAAAAGGGCCGACAGCGCGCGGTCGTAGGCTTCCCGACTGGCGTAGTCTTTGTGGTTCAGTACCTGAGAGATGTTCGATTTAAAGTGTTATAGTTTGAGATATTTATAACGTTCTATCAATCCCCGGCTAACTACTCTGATTCCAGTTTTTTAATATCACTGGAGGTAATGGAGTCACCGGTCCAAGTGACGGTAATTGTTTGTAATCTAAAAAATTGAGATCTGATCTCTTGCGAAAACAACGCTTAAGTGCTTGAGAATCTATAGGCATAGAGTATTAACCTCTGCGTGCACGGCGGCCGCACGAGCGCGCGTGAGCGCGTAGGCATCGCTCTTGTTGCTGACGACGAGCGCTATCTCTGTGCACATGCACTGCGAGGGGTCCCGGGAGCTATCCAGGAGCGCCTGCAAGTTGCTGCCGCTACCGGACACCAGCACCGCCACCTGCGGAAAGCCGCCCTGGTGTAGGATTCCATTCCATTTTTCTTAAAATGTTATTCATTTGCTTTTATCGGAAGAACTGTTTAAATATGACATACAAAAAGCACGGCAGCACGTCCAACTGAAGCGAAGCTAATGCTAGCGAAAAAGAACGGTTACGGATTCCACTCAGTCTAGTCCCCAGGCGACAACGATGGTAGAAAAGTCTAAACAAACTACTTTCCAACTCGATCATCAATAGTGAACACACATCATAACAATTATCGTCACCTTCTTCCTGGGCAGCAGCGGCATCCTCCTGGTGAAGTCGAGCGCTGAGGCAAAGTTATCGACGAGGACCCTGGCGCCTCCGGGCGGCCGCGCCTGCACCGACCCGATCACCATGGCACCGTGCGAGCGTGTGATGTTCATCACCTACAGACACGCGTACATACATTGTTGATGCTCGCCGTGCCTTCATCATCATCACACAAGCAATTTTGTAAAAATGTTATTAAAGATTTAATTATAACTGTCCGTCCTTTATTTTTATTTTAATTAAATATATGAGAATATTCAGGTTTTATAAATTAATTAACAGATAAAACTCATTCCTGCAGTCGGGTAAAATATTTTATTTTCGGGAACTTTCTTTTATATTATAAAAAAAATATGTCATCTCTTCTCAAAAATCCTACCTCAGCTTGGTTCTCCGGAGCCACTATCAGCACTAGACCGATACCGCAATTGAACGTTCTTAACATCTCGTCATCTTTAACGGCGCCCGCGTCAGCTATCCACGCGAATACCTAGAAAAAATATTTTGTTAAAATCAAACGAAAACTTGCTTTCAATACAATTTTATATATTAAATCTAATTAAATCTTTTAGATTTGTGATGTATGAAAGGCCAATATTATAAAAAATTAGAGACAAGAGGTGGAGCAAGTATCTGTCGGTGTATACCGGGTGCACGTTCCACCAGTGCGCGTTTAGGCGCGCGCGCACCGCGTCGGGCACCACGCGCGGGATGTTCTCGAGCAGGCCGCCGCCCGTCACGTGCGCCAGCGCCTTTACCACGCCGCGCTGCAGCGCCGGCAGCACGCTGCGCACGTAGATGCGCGTCGGCTTTATGAGCTCCTCACCTGCAAGAAGTGCGGGAGTTAAAGCGAGGAAAGCAGAACGCTTTACAAAATACACACGAACGCAAACGTTATATGAGTGGCGATTAGGGAGCCACTTTAATTGACTTTGGCAGTCGGATATATTATCATTGTTAGCCAGGTCTTATAAGACCTAATACAAAACGAATACCTATACTAATATATAAAGCAGAAAAGTTTGTTTGTTTAAATGCGCTAATCTCAGGAACTACTGGATCGATTTGAAATTATTTTATGTATTAAGATTATTTGCTTACTTAGATTATAACTTAGTTTTTATTTACTAAGCTTATGTACTACGCTTATGTACTAAAATTATGTACTTTGCTTATATACTAAGCTTTCAGAATATCGGAATATCAGATGGAAATTGTTGTCTATATGTATGTAGTCCGGCTTCCACAAAAAAATAATGGACAGGCGCAAACGTTGTGTTTATCATATCACCTTGTCATAAAGTAACAAATATCACGAATATAGAGTTTAAAGCCAGCACCATATTATTTCAGTCATGAGATTTGTGGGTGCTGACGAAGTCGCTGGCATCATCTAGTTATATATAAGCTGTTAAGCTTTTTTATTTTATATTATATTTTATTATTCATTCATTCACTCATTTTATTTAGCTTTCCATTTTAGTTTGTAAGAACAAGCTCTTCATTGACCATAAATTTAATGATATGACGAATATCCTCAATGACCTTGAGTAGAATTATGGAAGGACTGCATTAGTAGCGGAAACCGGAATGGAAAGTTCTAATTATATTATTGGTGTTTAGGAAGTTTGTGATTTGTTGAAGAATCACAAAACTCGAAATGTCTGTAATAATCTTCGCTACATAGTCCAAGAAGGGTAATTTAAATACAAAAATACATATATAAATATATACATAATAATAAATATAATTTATAATTGTGACAGGCTTGAGCATTCGTTTAAATACCATGACGGAAGGCCTACATGTTGCATGTGTTCGTACTTGGTAGGAAGTTCCATAACCGCGCTAAATATACGATAATAGATAGGGCTAGGGCTTTTGGGTAATGAAAGTTGGAAAGGTTCATGCAACGAAGATGGGGCTAAAATAGAGAAAAGGTAATACAGCGTGGTTAGGATGTGCATATTTCGGCATTAACGGATAGGGAGCCACTTAAGTTGACGACAGAAATCTGAAATATGGTCAAACTTTACTTTTGGTTGGTCTTAGTAATAAAGCAGATACACATGTTTTGAAGGCCATCTAATTTACTAAGCAGCTCTTCAGACAGGGACTGAACTGACCTATGCACTTCTTTATATTAACCTATTTCCACTAAAATAAACATTTATCAATCGTAGTTTTTAACTTTATCGGAAAAGGGTAAATAGAATTATTATAGAGTATATTACTGAGCTGAAGAATGATAACTTTATTGATGAAATGACGAATGTCGATTTTGTTGTAAATGAAAAGATAAAATTGTATTTTATATAATGAGAAGGAATGATAGTGACGATTAATATTGTAACTGCTCTGGTACTGATACTAAATATTGCTGTTTTAAAATCACGCTCCGTGATTTCTACTCTCTGCTGGAGAGCTCTGTCTCTTTCTGCTCTGTCTCTCTCTGCTCTATCTCTCTCTGCTCTGTCTAAAGTAGTCCATAGTGTGGTTTAGAGTGAACAAACTGTTGATAACAATATAGTTACGTAGGAATTACACAGACCCGCATATTTCGGAAAACTCCTATGAATTAGTTTAAGGGGAAGTAGTAAAGAAACAAGAACTGACTTCACTGCTTCTTTAAATAAAATAATACAGATACACTGTAGAACTCTATGTGAGAATAGAACTGAAGTGTAGCTCCCATTATTATCAAAATCTCTTCAAAAACTGACTAATTTATGAAGTTATTAATATTTGTCTTAACACTTACCGAGTGTAAGTCCGTCCTCGCTGAAGGGCGCTTTGTCGTTGAGTGTAAGTCCGGCCTTCTTCATGAGACTGTGGATGAGACTGAACCCGTTGCTGTGTACACCGTTTGACGGAAGACCAATTATTATGTCACCGACCTACAGAGTCATTAAAATCAACACATTTATACATTCATATTATTTATTTTATATATATATATATATATATTAAATATATATATATTTCATAAATTTTCTTATTGGTTAAAATGAAAGTATATCTCACATTGATATCATTAATCTTCGGCAGTATGTGGTCTCTCTCGACCACACCCAGTGCGAAGCCCGCGATATCGTAGGCCCCGGCCTCGTACACGCCGGGCATCTCTGCCGTCTCGCCGCCTAGTGGATTACGTATTTTTGAGATTTATCAACGATACGAGATATCCTTCCGCTTTTTCTAGAGTGGATCCGATCGGGCTCATCGCTCAAATCATATCATACAAAATGAAAAATATATTAAAATAAACGAAATGAGTTCTTTTAATAACGTTTCTAGTAGTGATGTAACCTGAATATTTGCATTCGAGTTGACGAATGTTGGTAGCAGATATTCATAACATTCGGTACATCACTAGTTTTTAGTATTTACACTTAAAACTTAAATGAAATCTGTCCGTGCGCCAGTGATATAGTGCCGTCCCTCACCGATGAGTGCGGCGCCGGCGCGCTGGCAGCCGCGGGCCACGCCGGCCACCACATCCTTAGCCACGGGAACGTCAAGGCGCCCGCACGCGAAATAGTCCAGGAACGTGAGCGGCGCCGCGCCATTGCAGAGCACGTCGTTGACGCACATGGCCACTAGGTCCACGCCGATGGTGTCGTGGCGCCCCATGCGCTGCGCCACCCGAAGCTTGGTACCCACACCGTCCGCCGCCATCACCAACACGGGGTCCTAAGGGTACACGAAAGTACTGACGGAGACACACAAAGCGGAAGGTTACCGTCCCTGACGTCAAGGGTGAGGACGAGAGTTCGTCTCGCTCGAAGTAAGCTCTTTTTTTAATCAATCGATGCTACGATGTAAGAAAAATATAATAATTAAACTACCTTATAATCCTGTTCGATCGCCTTCAGCTGGAAGCAGCCGCCGAAACCCCCCAGACCTCCCAACACCCCGGAACGAGACGTCGACCTGATGATCTCATATATTTATCGATAATTTCACAACATATAAGACTAATCATAAAGGCAAATGATTTGAAGGCATTTCACCTGGCCAAAGGTTTGATGAGTGACACTAGCGAGTCACCCGCCTCGATGTCGACTCCGCTGTCTTTATACGAGAGCGACTTCATCGGGAGCGTGTCAGGGGACAAGTAAGGCACCGTCAGGGGGGACATAGCCTGCTTGAAATTCTCTACTACCACCTGGTGACCGCCTGGGAATATACATTGTTTGTTAAATATTAAATCAGCCGTTGCTCGCGACTTCGTCCGCAAGGACTTTAGGACACATCGCTCATAAGAAACTCCTACACTCAAGCTTTTTTTGCTCATCATCATTTTTTTAATTTCTCTTCACGTAAAGCCCTATTATTATTGCCCAATTAAATATTTTTAGATTCGGATAACTTACTTTGCAGATTTCCTCCACCAAATAAACTTATAAAGTACAGATATCGATGCCTCCAGCAGCGTTACCCGGTAAGCTGCGCGGGGTCTCCCGCACCGCAATATTTTCTTTAGATTTACATTTTTTAATTTGGAGTATATCTTTTAAATGGTATATTCATTTGGTTTATTAGGATTGGCACTTTTATCAACTGTTAAAATTTGAAATAGTAGTTATGTGTGTACAGTAACTACAGTAGTTAGACATGTGGTATTGCGGACTTTATTGTAGGTATCGATACGTTCTGTAATACTGTAGAACATTTTTTGTTCTATCATCCACAGTTTCCGCAGCGCACGCGATTAAAATTTTTTTATTATTATATTTTTCACACCTTGGGTTATATTAATGAATTTTTATTAGGGATCTCTATTATTTCTGAAAATGTAATATAGCCTATGTGATGAA
The DNA here is from genome assembly GCA_963555665.1 of Dircenna loreta. NCBI lineage: Eukaryota > Metazoa > Arthropoda > Insecta > Lepidoptera > Nymphalidae > Dircenna > Dircenna loreta. Next base: position 12,609,015 of record OY743092.1, read on the forward strand.
GATGCAGCTTTCGAATGGCGAAAGAACATTTGAAATCGGTCTAGTAGTTTTTGTGTGAACATTACAAACATACAAACACGCACATTAAAATGTTACCTCTTTATAATATTAGTATAGATTGTAAAAATCTGCTACTATAACTTTTCCTCAAGTTCCAAGGCTATTCAAACATATATTAAACTCAAATCTGAGAAGATCACACATTAAGAACCTAAGTAAAAATTTTCTAATACTACACTCTTCCCTTAAAGCAATGTTTTCTCAAGTAGGGAACTTACTGCTGGCACACTGAAAGAGGGGAGGTATACTACCTTTTTTATCAATAGCCTCCACTTGTCCCACCACGATGATAGTACCATCCACGGCCGCCACTAGTTCGCTCACCAGCGCGGGGTCCGCCACCACCACCATGCCCACGCCGCAATTAAAGGTACGGAGCATCTCGAAGTCGGATATCATGCCTGGTGAGATTATATTTTAGATTACTTAACGGTTAAACTAGGTAAGAACCTAGGTTAACGCAGCTCTGGCATATAAGCGCAGGAAAAGATCCTGCCCTTATATGCCAGAACCGTAAGGAACATGGCTCTGACCAGTGCTTCCATTTGGTCGTGAACTCTTACCACAAACCCAAGAACACAAAAGTTCCTAACGGTAAAGGAATTCAGGACGTACGGTCCGGTGTACTACACCTGAGCCTCATACTCCTGGCGAACGATCCACTTTGGAAGCAACAAGCAGAAGTGCTCGCCGGGGTGTATTGGCATCAGCATGAAGCCGGGGAAAGGAAATAAGACCCGAGGCAACTTGGGTCAGTGCTTTAAATCGCTGATTCGAGTGTGGAAGAGGGACTTGGGCTCCCCTGCGGCCGGCTCGGCGACAGTGGGGGGCAACCCGTCTCCAAATAACATACGACTTATGCTAGCTTTTATTTTACAACTGATTGATTTTTGGCCTTATAATTATTTAATGGCGGGCATTCATAATTTTTAACGATTAATTTGACGATGTTTATTGGATACTTGATATTATTTATATGTTGATTATATATATTTTAAAAAATATATGATTATCTATTTTTAATAAGAAATAGTAGTATCACGGGTCATATATATACCTTTAGCTTGCAGCCATCCAAAAATAGGGTTTATTTCAAATTTAGTGGCGTCTAGTCTGACTCTGACTCCAGGGGGTAGGATCCTAGGAATGTTCTCTAGGAGACCGCCCCCTGTGATGTGCGCGAGGCCCTTCACAAGGCCCTTCTTAACGGCCGGCAAGAGGGCCTTGACATAAATACCGGTGGGCTCCAGAAACTCTTCTCCGAAAGTCTTGCTCGATTTACTGAAGGGAGCCTTGTCGTAGAAACTAAAAAAGAATGATTATACTTTGAAAATTTCCCTATAACCGTTTATGGTTTCTTATTCCGAATAATTGGAATTATTGCTATCATAGTCGTAGCTTCGGTAGGAATATAACCGCGACTATCGTCATGTTAATAATTTATTATTTTATATTTGAAAATAAAACAATATTCACAAAAAAAGCAAGAAAGTTCCGGGTTGAACTGTTACATATACAGTTGTCTAGTACCGTTATCGCGAGCGACCGACCTGTGTCCCGTCTCGGTCATGACCCTCTGCACGAGGCTGTACCCGTTGCTATGAACGCCGGTGGAGGCGAGGGCCAGTACGATGTCTCCGGGCCGCATGTCATGCATCCGCGGCAGCTGCTTGTGGTTGTCGACAACGCCCACCGCGAACCCCGCTAGGTCGTATTTCCCTACGTCATACATGCTCGGCATCTCTGCTGTCTCCCCGCCTGGTCGACAATTTTTAGGATAAACATTGAACGGTAGCCAAAAAATGATTATCCGTAAGTGTCGACCACTGACCCATTAGAGCGCAACCCGCCAGCACGCACGCGTCGGCGATGCCCTTAACGATGGTGGTGGACACAGAGAGCTGCAGGCGGCCACAGGCCACGTAGTCCAGGAACGCGAAGGGCTCCGCTCCCGCGCACAGGATGTCGTTCACGCACATGGCCACAAGGTCCTGGCCTATCGTGTCGTACTTCTGCATTGTTTCTGCTATCTGAAAACGAAACGGCGGGTCAAGTCACCGTAGGAACCCATTCGTACCCGGTCTCGTCGGTCGGTGGCTGTCGGCCGCGGGTCCTCACCTTGACCTTGGTGCCGACACCATCGGTGCCCTGCACCAGCACAGGGTCGGTCAGGCTGGGGTCGACGGCAGCCAGCTGGAACAGCCCGCTGTAGCACCCAAGGCGGCCGAGCACACCGCGGCGATGCGTGGCGGTCGCCAGCGGTTCCATGAGGCGCACCAGCTGCGCCGCCGCCTTGATATCCACGCCACTTTCCAGGTATGACAGACCGTTCACCCTGAGGGAGGAGAGGGTCAGCGAACACATGACGCTACGACCGACTCGCCTGCTACGAGTGCTCATTTCGGAACGAAAATGATGGAGTTTAGTATACTTAGAGAAAATAACAAGGCGGGGACGAGGCATCGGTGTACATCTTTATGTGAGAGAGTATGCTTCAAAATAGAGGACAGTGACTCTAAATGATATTTTGAGTAACTAAATTTTTTTTTACGATAGTTTGGCACTGTATACACATTTTAATCGGGAAGTGAAAGTTCTCGCAAACGAGTGTTGATATACATTTTTAAAAGGATTGTAATTTCTGCCTTTTTGTAAGTAGTGATTTTACATATTACAACAATTTTATTGACTATATAATATGATGTTTAGATTGTTTTTTGGGATGTGAAATAAAAACATGATGTGATGTTTCTTATTTATTATATTAAAATGAAATCGTACAAAACATATCAAACGATGAGAAAATGTGTATAAAAGTGTACGCGTTCGAGTCTCGCGGTCGAGTCTCTACGAACTCGTACTTCTTTTGGAACTGAAACAGATCGATGAAGATGAACAAGCGACAAAATAACAAAACACAGACGGACGAAGGAATAAATACATGCGTCTGTGTGTCCCCAGAGCACTCACTTGCTGAAGGCCCTCCTGGCGATGTCCTTCCTGTAGTGGGCCCCCGGGAAATCGACCCCGGCGGCGGCATGCGTGGCGTCAGCGGCGGCGGCCCGTAGCGCCCCGCGCCGCGCCGCCACCAGCAACACGCGGCCACCTGACGTCACCAGCGACCCGTTGGCGCCGCGGGACACGCCGCTGTAGAACGACACGGCGTCACCACGGCGCACCTGCGACAGCCCTGCGGCCAGACGGTACCATTAGCGACCTCGAGCGCTCCGTGCGGATCCGCCGCGGAAGACACTCACCGCTTATGACGCAGCCCTTAGTGTAAGACCCCGGATAGCCCTTAGACGCGATGACGACCCCTACGACCGACGAGCTCGTGTTCCACTTCGCCTGCGACTCCTTTAAGGTTCCGTTCACGCACGCCTGAGGAACGTTCGAAGGTATACATTTTATATAGTGCAAGATAAAAACTTCATTCCGCTCGAATAAAATATCACAAGACCGCCGGGTGGGATTTGATGAAATTAAGTGTGGTTAGAGCACATTATAACGGTGGAATTGTGACGAGAAAAATAGATTTTAAATATTACAATATAACATATCTGGGCCGAGCCAATGGCGACGACTAGTGATTTTTAGATAGGATTTTTTTTACCCCCATTTATTTCTAGTTACGTTATATACGAACCTTTATGATAGCATACAAGTCCGATTCCAGCAGCATCATGAGCACCTGCGTCTCGGGATCTCCGAAGCGACAGTTAAACTCCAGCGTCACCGGACCGGCCTTGGTCACCATCAGACCGGCGTACAGTACGCCTAACACGCACACATTAAAGATACATACTACATAGTTAAACATAAATTGTGACACACACAAAAATATAATAATAATGACAATTATTAGTTCTATTAAATATAAAAAATAACACATTTAAAACATTAACAAACATTTGTCTCTTAATTTTTTGTTTTCTCTCCTAACATCTCTTGTATGGACCTTGACATTTAAACCAAGTGTTATTCCTTTATCGCTTTTATTATAACAACAATAATTCCAACAAAACAAGCCGCACGCAACTTTTTCAAACATTACTCATTATAGTATACACACAAATATCAACTTTAATTCCACAAATATTACGATCATTTCAGCTTAATCTACCAATTAAGTCGTAGAATCTCTTGTCTTTCGTTATCATCATACAATACAATATACATAAATATTAATAATTGTTATAAATATGATTACAAAATAGGTTAATAATGTTAAAATTGTAGAATACTAAGAACCTTCGAGTTACGACTGTTCTAGGTTTCATACACTATTTAAAAAAAATAAGCATCAAATAAAGATTTTTCATGTCAGATTAAGAATAACTATAATGCTAAAGATAAAAGATAAATTATCTTTAAAGCCTACATAAGTTTTAACATAACTTTGCATATAAAAAGGTCTATAATATAAGAGCTAATGCTTATTCATGATGAAATCTAGATAAAGTCGTGCCAAGTACTGCGTACTGCGATTTCTTTATTATTTTATTTAATGTTGTGTGACTTGGCCGTTGACTTGTATCCCCTACCTTAGATTTGACACGACTTTATTTAGATTTCATTACTTTTAAAATATAAACAAGCAGCTCCATCGAGACTTGGTTAGTTTTTTACATAATTTTTTTGGTGGGATTTCACTTTCTTTAGTGGAAAAGTGGGCTTATTGTTTTATTTTATTACATTTTCTTATTTTACACACTTTTTTTTCTTTTTAGGAGTAGTTTTTTTATAATTAGAAATCTTTCTTTTTTTATTATTTTTTTTAACATCAAATGAGGCGGCCCACCAAGTGGAATATTTTTTGTAAAGGCGGTATGTCGATATCTCTAATAATTTGGTTCTGCTCTTGTGTTTTCTAATCAGGGTCACCAGGTACTCCAGATCTTCGATTATCCTAGTTTTTATAGTTTTCCCTTTATGTGACCATTAAACCCTAACTCTGTACCAAATTTCAGCTCTCTGAGTTTATGGGAAGTACCAGTTCTAGTATTTTGATGATCATGAGTAAGTGAGCGAGTGTCATAAATGTGACACTTTGCTTTCGCTTAACTTCGGTACTTAAAGACCTACAGACTTGAAATTTTAGATTTTAAGTATGTTATTATAGCGTTCTCAAATAGGGGCCTGAAAATGCGGCGAAATAGTTCCAGTAAAGGATGGTACGGCAGTGTTTGCTTCGCGCTCGAATTCACTTGTAATTAGCGTCGCATTTTTTAAGTGACTTCTTAAATAGAAAAATTCCTATATAGTATTTATGTCACAATAAACTTTCAACCAATTAAAGGCTTTACAGTTTTAACCTTTGCCACCTAGAACAGGGGTTATTATAGTAACATATTAATACATAAGTGTGTAATAATTAGTTCCAGTCCGGTACAAACTGGCGATCAGTCAACTCAGGGCTTTGATAAACTAATTGCCTTCTTGTGCCTGCGTAAGTTATACGTAAATACATATCTCTATATAATATCTAGTAGATACAATATAGTTTACTGAGCTGATTAAATTCCGACGAGCCATTGGAAGTTTTAATATTGATAGGCAAAAGGTCCCCACCTATGATCTAATACTGCTGTATTAAACGGTATGGCATCTTAATAACAAATATATATTTTATGCAATACTATCTGAGGCCGTTATCAGTTTCTCAAACGACTTTCATTTTTAGTCTTTATGAGCTTGATATCTAAGATCTTCATTTTCTTACTTTTAAATCTAAAATTTAAAACATTTTTGTAAATAAAGCTTATTATAGCGTACAAGAGTTTATAGTTGATCGTGTTTTGATCAACTATAGCTTAGGTTGTGGATCTTTGTTGTTGACTCATTTGATATTCTAATGTAAACATCCAACATTGTTGAATTAATGTTTGAAAATATATATAAACATGTATAGCCATGCGAAGCTTATTTAAATTTTAATAAATACGGTAGTTGAATTGGTAGAGCGACGGGACGGTTTCCTAGAGGTCACGGGTTCGAATCCCTACTCGTATCGGTTTATTTTGAATAATATAAGTATTATATAAGATCAACTATTGAGTTTCTGGCCAGCTCTTCTCAGTAGAGCAATATTCTGAGATAGTGGTAGCTTACTCACGGATTGTTTAAAAGTAATAAATGACGATAAAAAAGTGCGTGTAGATGCCTACTTGAATAAAGATAATTTGAATTCGATTTTTTATACATTGTTTATTTTTATTAGTATAAAGACCATTCAGATGTTTTTAATTTGGATATTGCATAAGAGTGGAATATTTTTATTTATCATTGACTTTTTAAACTTAAAGATTTGCACAAACCGACATTGTTGTGATAATATAATTTGATGTGTGTTCACAGATTGTAGTTCCGAGTCTGGACGTATGATTTGTTCGTTAGTTATATGCTGTGTAGCGATGACTGTATAATAATTGATATTATGTATACGTATACACAATAAGGAAAAAACATCACACGCACGCAAAATGATAATTTAAAAAAATATATACATGTAAAATTGGGAAAAAAGCTGATAATAATCGTCATCCTTTTTCAAAATGTCAGAGATATTGCTTCTCTGCTGGCCCTCGGTATTGTGTATTCCTATTACTCTGGAACTGCTTCAAAAAATAAATACAACCACCAATTTCGTGGTATTCCCCACTTACCGACATACTTGATCCCTTCAGCTTTGAGCCCGTCGACGGCTCTCTGCAACACCTGGTCCTTGACGTCTGCCAGTTGTTCGGGCGTGATGAGCGGGCAGGGGCAGTAGGCCCCCATGCCTCCCGTGTTGGGCCCCGTGTCTCCCTCACCTACGCGTTTGTGGTCCTGCGCGGGGGGCATCATTGAGACTGTCTCGCCGTCCGTGAACGCTAACACCTACAAGAAAAACATAGAGTTTAAGTCGATTTTTATACATATATTTTTATTACAAACAAAATAATACGAAACATATAACATAAGAATAAGTCGTCATCGTTGAAGAGATTCTTTTTGAAGCTAACCCGCTGACGTTCCATCGCCCATAGACATTGCAAATATAGTTGCAAATGGTTGGCCACCCTTGATAAATAAAGAAGAATAAAGGAAGCTAGAAATGGAAGAAGAAAAGTGAATGTGTAGGCTCTCTAACTGACTGTGTAAGTGGGTGGTACTCCGGTGGAGCCAGCCCATACGAGCTGCAGTCAATTGACTACATCTCGAATATAACAAAATCTTTATAGGTAAAAAAGGTTGCATAAAAAATATGTTTATATTATTATTAAAAAATAATAATAAAAGTTTTTGTAACAGAATTGTAAAGTACCTACGTATTTATACTTTTATATTATTTATTAAATAAGATATAATGATAATAAAGATATAATTCAGAGATATTAGGTTAACATACATAATAACATAATACCACATTATATATTGTTTATTTATTTTTGAAGTAAAAAAATCTTTAGCCGCATTGAGCACTTTTTGGTAGAAGAAAATCTTAGAGTTCGCGTCACCGACATGTTCACGCACACACGTATAACATCGTATATACCTGACCGTGTGCTTTGTGCGTTTGACGCTTTGTGGATGGATGAAATCTTGTGAGTTCGCGTCACCAATTGAAGTATATCTGTAGTTATTATACTGTATTATGAAATATTGTGTGTGTATATCATTACCAGTAAAATTTGATGGATTTAGTAGAAACTTTTAAAGAATTTTATGTGTATACACCGTACTGTACAGTAGTTTGTTTATCATCTTAACTGCTTAAATGAAAAATCACTGTGCAGTAATGATGAAACGAATATTTGTATTTGCTTTCGCATTTGCAAATATTCGCATATTTTTACATATTCGCATATTTTTACATATTCGCAATCGCATTCACAATTTTTGATTGGAGGTACAAAAGATAATAGTAGATTCATCCAAGCTACCATAAAAAATAAATTCATTTCTTATGTAAGTATTTTAATACAAGAAAAAGTAATTTGACGTCGTAATCACATTATCAGTCCTTATTGTATCATATGTTTATTTATTTCCTTTACTTTGGGCAATGAAGCTCAACAACAACATTTTCATTAGACCTTATGAGACAAAAAATATATATAATGCAATGTAAGCAAACAAAAAAATCTTCTATGAAATTTGAACAAAAATTAAATATTCGCATTTGCAAATATCGGTAGCACATATTCGCATTCGCATTCGCGAATGCCGGTAGCAGATATTCGCATTTGCATCCGCGAATGTCGCAAAAATGACATTCGTTGCATCACTACTGTGGAGTAAAATAGTGAGTACTAAATCAAAATAGAAGTATTTTACGTTGAAAACAAGTTTCGTTGAAACAAAAAAAAAAACAAAGTATTTTATTATTACAAATGTTCCTATGGATATTGGCATTAAAAAAAATATATTTTTTATTTTCTGATGTTTAACCTCTGCTATGCATCTCGCGAAAGGTATTTTCACAGTGGCTTAGAAGTTTTTTTACTAAAGTGGTAAAACAGATTTTTAGTTGTTCAATAATATTTTTGTTGTGGATTTTAACTCTGCAAAAACCATAACTAAAATCATGAATAAAACCTTGACTGAACTTACTTCATCAATACTTAGGACTTAAACAAATTTGAATAATGTTCTGTATGGATTAGCTTTTTCAATATTAAGTGGCAATAGCCTGGACAATGACATCTTCAATTTTATCACTGTTAAACAATGACTGTAGTAGCCTTTCATTCTTTCTTTTTAGCAGCTTTTCTTTCTTTCTTTCTGGTCGATGCACATGTAGGCATAGAATATTCCATTAGGTAAATCTAAGTATTGTTTAAATTAATGATGACCATGTTAAAAATCAAGTACATTGAAATTTATGTAAATACAAATTAAATATATAAATTAATAATTCGTAAATCATCTTTCTGCGATATCCACTTCTGATACTCGAAAATTTGTCATTTGTCATTTGTCAATTTGTCAATATATTATTAGTTATCTCAAGAAAAATATCTTAACTATCGAACAAGATGCTATGGGATCTGACAGAATTAACCGTAAAATTATTCTTCCTATCCTTAATCACCTCGTGGTCATAATCAGTTTCAATTTTTAACAACCTATTGACATCAATACATTTCCTACCTTATACCTCCTCCTTGTCCACCTTATCCTACTAGGGTAGGTATTACTTTTACGTCTTGTAATTCCTTTGCCAAAGTAATTCAAATAAGTAATTCCTTTGCCAAAGGTATGCCCCTCTTCAATACTGACTTTCGTCCTACACATTGCCTTTATTTTCCATGATCCTAGAGCTCCTAATGAGTATACACAGTCAACTTTAGCTGAGCTGCCTGAAGCTATTTAATATATAAATCAAAATCTTGCTCCGATGTCACAACTAAAAGTATATATTTTTTATCTGAAGAATGAGCAATTTTCTTATAATTTTCACTAAATATTGTGCTACGACAAGCTATACTGTTACCTATTTGTAAATATGCAGATGTTTGTTACTTAGACTTATATGAGGAGCACCTTAAGAAGCTTGATCGCTTTCAAAGTCTTTTGTTGTCACAGTGCATATAATCCTTAAGGTTGCCTAGTCGTGAGTTTTCAGCGATAAGGCAGCCTTTTTGTCCCCTGTTACCGTTATGTATTTTTTTGGTAACTTTACTTTGTATATTTTGTTTATAGTTTTGCAAAAAAGTAATATTTATTATTATTACTGTAAAGAAAACCTTTTTCATTAATTTGTTCAGTTGATCCAATATTTTAAATACGGTTTTATAAAAAATATTATTAAATTTTTAATTAGGCCCCCGGTACACACACATTTGTTTATTGAGATTTGTTATTGACATGACCCTCCTTATCATGACACAAATAACTTGCTTACGACTGATATTTTTTACAATTATTAATTCTGTAAACTTGTTACATAATTTATATAAATAGAACAATTTGTTATATAATTGGTTATTAGTTGGGTATATCATCAGTTATATAATCTATATAGAAAGATTTTAGTGATAAGAACGAATTTTATTATAGTTAAACATTTAATAAACGCCATTTAAAAAAAAAAACACTACTTACTGAAACCTCCTCTCCTTCAAGTAATTCCTCAATCACGACAACCCGTCCTGCAGCTCCGTATTTCTGTTCAGTAAGGATTTCGTCCACAGCTTTACATGCTTCCTCAGTGGTACTCGCTACCACCACCCCTTTGCCAGCAGCTAGACCTGATGCTTTTACTACCAAAGCCGGATAGGATGCACTAAAAAAGTATATAAACTATTAAATTTGATGGTTTTTTGTAAATTAGATAACACTAAATACAAAGTTTATAGAACTCTTATAATAATCTTGCTACAATGATTTTTTCATATGTACCTGTTAATGAAATCCTTTGCAGCCTTTGCATTGGTGAATGACTGGTATCTAGCAGTTGGAATCTGATACTTGACCATGAACTTCTTGGACCATTCTTTGTTGGCCTCGATCTCAGCTCCAGCTTTGGTTGGACCAAAGCATTTAATACCATGTGACTGGAGTGCATCAACAATTCCATTTGCAAGAGGATCTTCAGGACCAATTATAACAATGTGGATTGAATTTTCTTTACACCAAGTAGCTAGTGCCTAAAAAATGAGACCAATACCCAGATAAATATTTAAGATTCTATTGGTTAATTACAGAAACAATCTATATTATTCTTAAGTTTAATTAGCCATTACATTAAAATAATATCTTATATACTAAAACCAGTCAGGCTATTTGTCAGTGATAAAGTTTGTTGACATTTATATTGAGCATATCTTCATAGCAACACTCTGCATCATTAACAGACAATGAGAAAGTTAGGTGCAAAGGTTATCTATCATTAGATTAATGGTGATGGCTCAAATATATATGTGATTATTTTTCATATAAATTATAAAAGAAATTATGAACTTATGCTATTTATAAATGTTTTTATCCAATGAATAAAGTTATATAGTTAAATAAAAATAACTTGAATATTCAAACAATACCTCAAAATATACTAAATAAATATACCAGAACTAATATAACAATTTATCTTTTGAGTGGCAAAATATTAAATAGCTCACACATTTTGCTACCTAGTTTTTACATGTCTTAAATAGTACATGTTGTTAACCTAAATTATATTTATTTAATACAGTTTTCTTAAATTGTACATTCTTCTAAAAAAACATAAATTAATGCTCAATTGTAATGATCTATTACCCTATTTATAACTTTGATCTAAAGTTATGATAAGATATATAACAAAACATTAAACACATGTATTATCTTATAAAGTATAACATTTATCAGTATCGGTAGCTGAATTCATTATAAGAGAAATAATAGTATATTTTATTGTATTTTTTAAACAACCACAGAGTGCAGGCATAATATACAGGTACATCAATAAAAGTTTATTAAACAACTATTTTAATTTATAGGTTCCTGACTTCTATCAAAACTTTACTTTACTTTTACTTTTGATTCCTATAAGATTCTAATATGAGTCCAACTTACCGGATAATCTTTAATATTCAGATCCACGCTTTCAACATTTTCTTTTGTCTCGGAGATACCAACACTACCAGGCGCACAATAAATTTTCTTAACTAGTGGAGAATCAGCCAACTTCCAACAAATTGCATGTTCCCTACCTCCACCGCCGATTACTAGTACATTATCTGACATAACTTTGTTATAAAATTACGATAAAAATATTAAATCTGCTTGTTTACCAAGTTTACGCCGCGTGTAAAAAATACTATAAAACCTAAGCCTGTAAATTCTGAATCAAACGTAACTTATATGATATATGTTAATAAAAAAGTATATGCCTTTTATGTAATTAGTAATTACTATTGCGATGGTATTTTAAACAAAAAATAAACTGAAAAACTTTCAAGAAACACCACCATTCAAAACACGCGTAAACTTTGAAATGACGTCTTCGTTTGACATTAATTTAATTAAGCCAATAGCCATGTACCTGCTACTTGTTTTCTTGTATATCGATAATAATTAAATATTTTAATATAAATATACTCTTTCCGTATATAGTAAACAGAAATATTGGAATATTTTTTCAAAAAAATATCGCTGAATAATAATAGACCTACAGGTAAAGTAATTATTGTGCTTATAATTATTGAATTACTACTGTTAGTATTTGAATTAGCCATACAATTTTTCTGCAGGAAATAATGGTTATCGTCCTTAACATTAGTGATCAAGTAAACCTATCATAATAATAATAATAAAATATAATTTAAATACCTTACAAAGTTCGATATATATCAGTTACATCACTCAGCGTATAACACGAAATCGTGGCAATATTTGTATCAGTGATGAGAATAACAACATGTTATATGGTGAGTGCAAAACGACAAAAGGTCAAACTTGAAGATGTCAACTCTTATAGTGATGAAATATATAACTTTATATGACTTCAGTTATTATCACGAACAATTATTTTAATATTAAATAAAAATTTTTAATTTCAAATTAATTAATTAATTGTTTGAGTTTTAATGTAACGTAGGTAACGTTGATGGGACTTATGGCTTTATAGTAATAAAGCATTTTTTTAATTATTATCTACTGTTACATTTAAACACTTATGTAATAATACTCATTGTATCATTAAAATACGTAGAAACAAAAACTTAATATTCTGTAGTATACATTTTTTCCATTGGTAATTCCATTAAAACTCTAATACCGCAGAAAATAATACGACAATGAGAAAAAAGGCTTAATTAATTATAATTATTAAAGTAACTATATCATCGCAAGGAACTTAAAATTGATTTTGTTTTTTTCTATAGTATATGATTTTTAACTCTTATAAATTATTAGTATTTTGAACAGTTGTTTCAATCAACAATTATTGTTGATTACGGGATTATGACCATGATTTTGTTTCTTATTTCAATGCCTTTTAAAAAGCGGCTTGATGATTTGTTTTGTTGAAACAAGATTCAATATACATCATACAATTTTAAAAAATATTTGTAACTGTCTGTAGGATGTTCGACATGCTATGATTATTTAAAAATAATAATAATAATATAGGTAAAATAAAATGATGGTCAACCGTGAGGAATTGAACCAGTGACCTCTGGGATACGTCCCCGTCCTTCTATATGATCTACTGTGTCGTTACCGGTGTATGTTTTATACGGTGAACATTGTCTATTTATAAGCCCTGATAAAATAATGCATTTCATCAAAATAGAAAAACATATAAAAAGACGTGATTAAACATAATTTTGTTTCGTTAACAAACATATTTTTTTTATTTAAATTGCACTAATTTTAATGATTAATGGAACGTTTTGTAAAGATGGCGACAGGCGGATGCATTCGTCCGCTTCTGTCACTTTGCTGTAAAGTGTGATGGTGATGCTAGTTCGTTGTGTAAAAACGTATTTGTATATGTTGGTATAAAATGGCTGACACCGGTCTACGTATGAATTTCGCCGCATTGAAGAGGGCAGATCCATATGCCAGAGAAATAATTGATAGTGCTACCCACGTCGCACTTTATACTTTCGAGGAAAACGAATGGGAGAAAACGAACATCGAAGGTGCTTTGTTTGTGTACAGTAGAAATGGAGAACCTTACCATAGCTTGGTGATTATGAACAGATTAAATACAAATAATCTTATTGAACCTGTTTCTAGAGGCATCGAATTGCAGTTAAAAGAACCATTTTTGTTGTATAGAAACGCGAAGTGTCGCATTTACGGCATATGGTTTTACGATAAAGACGAATGCATAAGGGTTGCGACGAAATTAAACTCTTTGGTCAAAGATTCTATAAAAGGCCCTAACGACATGCCTCAGAACCCTACGTACCCTACGCCTGCTAAGGCTAGCGCATCGGTAGATATATTTAGCATGTTGAGTAAGGCTCAGGATGATTTTAATACTAACAAGGGATTGACAACAAATAAAAATGACTTAACGCCATCACGTGCGCCAGATATGGCTTCACAGAGTGTGATGGATTTTTTTGCCAAGGCTGGCAGTGGTGCAGCTGCTCAAATGCCTGCTGTATCCTCTCTTCCATCTCCAGGCATGTTTGGACCGCGGTCAAGCGATGTTCGAGAGGCCCCCTTATTGCTGCAAAGATTAATGAGTAATCCAGCACATTCTGTTGAGCATATAGAAAAACAACAGAGGTCCGTAACTCCTCAGGAAGCCCAATTTTCAAATGGTAATGTCTCTATTGATCCAGTGATGAGGCAGAACAGCTCTTTCCAACTTAAGTCTACTCCAATTGACAAACACAGCCAGCATAGGGTAACTAATCTCCAGAAAATTCAATTAGATGGTGATGTTAATGGGCCAAATCCATTGGAAAATGAACTTAATTTGATGCATATCTCATCTCCAAAGCCTACTTCTCCTCTAGCAGCATATTTAAATCACACTCAAGATATTGGACACCAAGTAGGATCATATAATGGCGGTAAGTTAGAGGAAGTGGGAGGTGTGTTCCCAATTATGAATTCCCTGTCAAATCAACAAAAGCCAGCTCTGATGCCCCCAACAATGTTCACAGCCACTCCTGGAAATGATATTCAGCAATCTCCTGAGCCCCTCACTAGAAATCAACTTTTACAAGCTTTCAATTATCTTCTAAGACACGATGCTGACTTTGTTAACAAGTTACACGAAGCTTATGTAAAATCCTTTTCGGAAAAGGCTTTTTCTGTTTCATAAAATAATATGCTCTGGATCACCCACTGATGTTGCCGGTGGTAATGTACAGCTGTAATTTGAAGATTAAATCCTTAAAAATGTTGTGTAGATCCTATAGTTTTGTAGTAGCTTGTTTGGACGGAGTATTTTTAAATAAGTTTTAAACCTTCGACAGTGTCATTTAAATCTGTATAGAGAATGAATTCTAGTGACTTAATTTTGTACAGTCACATAAAGTAATAACAGAGAGCTGTTTGTAGTAATTATATTGGCTTGGTATTTGTTCACCTCATTCAGATATTCTATAAGAGATTTCTTATCATCAATAAAAGATGTTGGTGATGTGATATAGATTAATTATGATGGAAAATGTTACATCACAGAGTGGAATCACACTGTCTTGTGTTTTTAAACAATTCTAAGAATGATAGTATTGTTGGAATAAATACTTTTCTTTCATACAATACTTTCAAAAGGATTTTATATAAATCCCAGTAATATAGCAAAACATAAAATTTGCTTTACTGTAATAATTCAGGTACTCAAAGAATATGAATAAGCCATATAGCTGTATAATATTAAAAATTTTGAAAAACAATATTATTCACTAATAAGGACATAATTTTGACATTTTGTGTTGTTAAGAACTGCAAAACTTTGCTACTTATTTACAAGAACTTTAATTTTTAACTTCTATTACTTTATTCATTCTCTTAATTAACAGGAATGCATATTTTTATTACCATTTCAAAAAAATACATCTCAATTTATTTATAAACTTTTTTATTACCTGTTTTACCTATTGGTGACATAATGGCAACTTTAGAAAGCAAACATCCAAATATTATTTTGCTGAATAACTTAAGTTTCAAATCCTTCTGAATTTTAGTTTATTTTTATATAACCTTGCATACATAATGTTATGTAATCAAAAGAAAATATATATTTTGATTATCATATCTGTGCTACTTTTGATTTTAATTTTCTTCATATCTATTTAAGTTTTGTTTTTAAAACCAAATATAAGAGAAAAATTGGAGCAGAAATATTTTCCAGTAATTTTTACTAGGTACATCGCAAATACAAAAAGTGTAAATTGTATTATATGGACAAACTTCTCTGACAATTTTATTGTGTAGAAAAGTGTAAATGACAATTATCCAGTGAAAAAATAAGGTCGAATGTATACGTCGCTTCTATATATATAGTATTTCAATATGTTCTGCTCCAACTAGGCAATAATTTTAAAAATAAACCCTGGAACTTGTTTAAATTTTGAAAGGGAAATCAATAGTCTCAAATAAAATTGTTTATTGGTCTATTTTGGTTTTTTATTTTAGTATGTGTAAGTTTGTCATATTAACTTATTTTTAACCTGATTTCGAAGAAATCAAATGTATAGATAATATCTAGCAGCCCTAGAAAGCGTAAAGATTATTATTTCAAATTCAACTTCTTAGTTGTCTTGGCAAGTATTGTTTGCAAGAATAAATATTGGCATTGAAAAGCACACTTTATAATTAGAAGGTACACAAAGATTGAAAATGAAAATATAAGAGAAGGTACACAAAGATTGAAAATGAAAATATGTTCTCAATTATTAAATGTGGGAAATAAAGGAGGGTAGATCTCATTTCAATTAAAAAAACTAGCTATGTGAGGTAGCTAGCTAAGTGAGAGAGAGCCCGCTCTCGTATATGTGCCGAGTGAGCAGCGAATGGCATTTTATGCTTGGAATAGAATGACATATGTATGCGTATGTCAAATATATATTTGACAAACGAATACGTTATACCTACGTCCATACGTCTATGTAGAATCAACAACAGGTGTTGCAGTTTAGTTACAGAGGCTCTGTTACAAATAACCTGTATCATAAGTGAATTATATTAGAAAAACAACCTTTTGGTTTGTTTTGTCTTGCGGCTTCTTTTATTAGAGATAATAATAACCATATAGTTGAAGATCTGGCTGCAGAATTAGTTCAACCATTTTTTACGCATATTTATTATATAATAATATATTTCTATCAGGTTGCCTATCAAATTGTGGCTGCTAGTGTTTTTAATTACATTATAGACAATTGATTTTTGGGAAAAAATGTCGTTCACCTGTTTATTAAATGAAATATCGTCCACTTCATGGCAATTTATACTAATATTATAAAGACAAAATTTTAATTGGTGTTTTTGTATGTATGTTTTGTTTTCATACAAAAACTACTACAGCGTTTTAAAAATTTTAGGCATCGATATCAGTACTTAATAATTTTATTCGTTGGAGGTAATCTTTAAAGGATAAGTTCTGAATCTAAAAAATATCTTAACCAATATTTAGCTATAACTTACACGTTGAAACTAAGCAATATATATATACTTATGAGCTATGTGTTAAGAAACTATCAAAAACTATGAAAATGATAAACTCCATCATAAAAGAAATAAAAATAAATAACAATCCACTTGAATATTCAGAAAGCTGTATTTACTTAGGAAAAAGGATCAGCTTTGATAAATATAATAATGAATTTGAAATAGAAAGACGGATACAAAATACATGGAATAAATACTGGAACCTAAAGTAGATATATAAAAGCACCTTACCAATAAACATCAAGACAAAAGTCATGAACTCAGGCCTATTGCCTTGCTTAACGTATGGGACGTAGAAATTCAGATCAAAAACAAAAAATAAAATTAACAGCTACCAAAGAGGACTGGAGCGTAGTAGGTATGCTAAATATAAGGAAAATAAACAAACACAAATTTAAGAAAAATAACAAAAGCAACAAATGCTCTAACGTATGCTCAAAAACTTTAATGGAAATGGGCAGGACATGTGGCGCGACTTACAGACCAGACATGGACTATAAAAACAACAACCTGGAAGGGCCCACAAGGTAAGCGAAATAGAGGCAGACCCAGGACAAGCTGGGAAGACGCCATTAAAAGAATTGTGGGTCCTCAGTGGACTACAGTATCACAGGATAGAGATATATGAAAAACTTTGGAAGAGGCCTATACCCAATAAAGGGGTTCTTATAGAATAGCAACTATTAAGATTTTTATAAAGAACAATAATAATAACAAAACAACACTACACTAACATTAAGATGTAAATAAACTGTAAGAAATAACCGGCTTTATTTATTTTATTTTATATATATTATATTTTATATATAAAAACAGATGAATGATTTTTTTCCCAAAAACCTATTAACTATAATTAAATATACTAACTAGCCCACTTGTTGATAGGCAACCTGGTAGATATCTATTTTTCTTATCATAAATATGCGTAAAGATTTGGTTTTTAGCATATCCTCGATGAGTGCAATGAGTCTGCAACCGGATTTTTGGCTATGTATTAGCCATCTTCCGGCCTTTTTTCCACTTTTTGTGGAGTCGGCACAATATGTTCTTCTCATCCATTCCTGCCTATCCACCGTCATCTCGACAGTCACTCTCCTTTTACTCATATCATCTTTCACACAATCCATCGATCTCTTCTTTGGTCTACCTCGACCCATATATCCTTTCACATTCATATCTTACATTCTTCTTGTTACATAGTATTCATTCCTTCTCATAACATCCATACCTTTTACTCCTCAATTTGCCCTTCACTGGCGCCACTTTCAAACTTCCTCTGATATAATTATTCCCTATCTTATCCATTCCAGTCAATCCACACATCCTTCTCAACATTCTCTGCCGCATGTAATCTCCTCACACCTATGCTTTTGCTTGCCCAACATTCAGAACCTTACTTCAGGTCACGTCTCATGACTTTTCTGTATATTTGTCCCTTAATTCTAAGGGTCATATATGGAAGTTGTTCCCGTGATTTTTCGCCATTTTATCCATCCCGCATTTATTGTTTTTGCACATCTCTGTCTATATGACCATTGTTTTTGATTAATGATCTGAGGTACCGGAAGTTGGTGCAGACTGTAAGGTATACACCATCTAGACCGGATAAACCAGACCGGACCCGGAAAAACCGGATGAAAAATGATATTTTAAAAAGTAAAAGGAAAATGTACCTACATATAATGTAAGAACACTTTCACTGGCGAGACCTAAAGTGCAGGAAAGCCAACAAGCGTTTAAATCATCCCGCATCGACAGAAATACCTTGATATACTGACAATAGCGAGAGAGATGAATGCAGAACGTAATATATATCAAATGCATGAAAGATGAAGAAGGGAAAGTTTTGACAAATTATGAAGTTTTTAATAATACCGTTGGAAAATATATTTTGAAAAATAAATGAATGAGGAGATTAATTGGAATGGTGCTCTACCCACTGCATCAGTAAAAATGGATTTAGTGAAATAAATTAATATGGAAGAAGTTAAAAATGAAAATTTGGCAGAAAGTAATAGAAAGAGGTATGAGAGAAGAAAGCGAGGTATCACAGAACCAATTCGGGATTATGCCATATTTGCATTACACCAGGGATCGTATTTGCACTGCACCAGAGGTCATATTTGCACTGAATCAGTGGTTATATCTGCACTGCTCCAGAGGGCATATTTGCACTACACGAACACTATTCGAAAAAAAATAGGCGAGCGCACAAAAGCCTGCATATGGTGTTTGTTGACCAGGAAAAATCATACGATAGGGTGCACTGGGAGTTTCTGTGATGGGCTATGAAAGAAAAGGAAGTGCCAGGGAAGTACTTTCTTCCACGTGCTATGTATGAAAGAACGCATTTACGATCTGAAGCCGGAGAAATTGACAAGTTCAATGAGGGTCTAGGTTTACCCCACGGATCGGCTTTAAGCCCTTATTTGTTCCTCCTAGTAATGGATGCATTAACATCACACATTGAGGTAACGAATACAGGAAGAGGCGCCCTGGTGTATGCTATTAGCTAACTTGTTGTTGTTGGATAAAATGTGTCTGAGGTCCAGAAGAGGTTGGAAAAATGGCAGGATAGACTGGAGTGTCGGGACTAAAGATCAGAAGAATTAAATCCGAGCACCTCTTTTGTTTATTTGGTTCGGTTTTAACCTAAAACACTCATTATCTGCAGACTAGCAGACAGTTATATCATTTATGATATTAACACAGAAGATATACAGGTCATCATGATATTTTCTTTCATAATCCAGATCTTTTCTTATGAGATGTAATAAAAAAAAAACAAAACTGTTTGATTCGATTTATTATTTCTAAATCGCTTTTGAACTTTGAACAACCAGTCGAGATCTCAAAATTGTTTCACAATTTTTTTTCAATAGTTAGTTATTTAACATACAGAGCACATCTCAAATTGTCTCCTTTAAAATACATTAAGTAATCTTGTGAAGGCGTTTCCAAATATTTTGAATACATACAAAAGTCATTTAAAATTTCCATTTTCCAATTTGCACTGCTATTTTAAAGTTACTATCTAAAACTATGAAGACAATATAATTAATTATGAAACGATATATACAATTTTCAAAAATAATGCAAAATATTTGCAAATGCCTTTTCGTAAGTCCTGTTATTGTAACAGGTGACGAATCTTTTGTTAGTTATTGTTTTTCAAATCTACAAATTATTAAAAAAAAACACTTCTGCTATTGATCACATCAGCAAAAATAACTTTTTTAGATAATCTGATCAAAAATGTAGAGTATGAGACAAGTTTATCAAAACAGTTAATTGCGTCATCAGCACATGGTCCGGTTCAATAATCATAAAACAGAAAAAATATTTTAATCTCACTTCGTAAAGAAAACACCCTGTGTATTTCCACAGTGGAGCATTTGATATGCTAAGGAAACTATATTTACAAACTCATTACATTTCTACCATACTATTACATGTATGAAGCCACTGGCCATAAGACACTGTACATTGTTTGTTGTAAATGGAAAAATGCAAGTTTTGCACTATATTGAAAGAAAATTAAAACACTTATTCAATTTGTAAGTCACAAAATGTTTTAGTTTTTAAAGATTTATTCTGAAGGCTTGAAAAGTTACAAAATGGGGTCATAATTTCCTTAAAAACAAGAAAAAAAAAACATATATATATATATAATACATAAGTTAAACAACTGTATTTGTTTCAAATCTCTTACATGGCAAAAAGAACTCCATGATTTAAATATTTTGACACTTCTTATAGTTTAGGTTCATTGAATGTCATGGATTTGCTAAAACTTTAATAAAAATGAATATAATGTACTCAATATTAAAGCCTTTGATAGTTTTTTTTTTTACTCATAAAATTGTAATAAGTTAAAGAGTGAAAATGTTTAGAGATTTGAATCAAAAGTTCTTATTCCACACTGATGAAGTGAAAAATACAGTTAATTTCGTGGTCTAGATAGACTCAGTTCGCATATAAATAACAGGCTTTATAAACATCTAAAAGTTTACTAACGACGCTCTTCAACTTTGCAATACAAAATCTATACATACTTAACTTGTCTTAGATTACATTATACCCTAAAGCCCGATGAAAAAAAGTTCAAAATTGATTATTTCTTATTTATATAATACTCTGTTGCAAACCAGATATTTGTATATTTTCTCTCAGTTGATCAATTTACAGGTAACACGTATATTATTATTTTGTTAAAATATATTTTGTGTTTTTTCTCACCCAATATTAATTGAAGTATTGAATCCTTGAAATTTCGTCAAGATCAGAAGCCGGGAAATTTGGATAGCATGTTACCGTAAAAAATATTAAAACCATTTGTATGTAAAAACAAAGCACACAGAAAACTCATTTATAATGAGCAGTACATATACAATGGTTTAGTACAGAGTAAACCTAGCTTGTATTAAAATGGTGCAATCAAAAAGCAACGTTAAACAGCGCGATTAGTAAACAAAATAGTCTGTAATTGTTTGGTTGTTTGTACATGGTTTCATAGTATACGTTACACTATTGTCATACGCTGGCGTCACATTGGACTATATTTTTGACTAGCCGAAACATTCAAGTGTATGTATATGGAAATTTTAAGTATTTTGGGTTTAAGTCATTTATTTATAGTATTTTACATTATATTGTAATTATTGAGCATTTATATAAAATAATAGCCGATGTGACGCCACACTAGCGTTTCACAGCGCTTTCTTAAAAATAACTTAATCTAAAATTTGAGAGTTTCTAAATAAATTAATAAATGTAGAAAACATTTGAAACAGACAATTTGTTAATTTTATGCTACACAGGCAAGATCGGAGCCTGTTCACTAAATTGTCGGTGTATATTTGTTTCAAGTTATCTGGTTTATAAATTTGTTTTTGACATATAAGCTATACGAAATATTATAAAAACCTATAACGTATTACTAAATACGTACAATTTAAACATATTTATTGCTTTTGAATAAGTAATTTCTGTTAGGAACGTAAAAAATATTTCGGTGGCTTTCTTTATTTTATTTTAAAATCTCGCATTGCGCAAAATCACGATTATATCATTTTTCAATACATTGATACAGTATTTAGGTACCCTTTGATCACACTTTATCTATTATAGGCCACATTTATTCGTTGGATGTTTTTAGCAATGCGAGCAGAAATTACTAATTGATTGGTCGAAGGTGGGGTGAGAAAACGACTGACGACAAAAACTTTTTAAGGGCAAATAACATTTTTACAAACTTAACTCTCAACAGACAATTAATAATTACATTAAAATTACTTTAGTGGTGTATTTAGTACTAATACATTACAAGATCTGTTCCCGCCATACAAAATAAACATGTCTCGGCTTTGTTGTCTCTAAAATCAGTAAACCAATTGATTATAAAACAAGTATAGGGAAACTGTCTTAATTCAATATCCAATTTTATTTGTATAGAGAGAACAGAAAACCTTAAATACTTCATTTGAAACTAAATTATCATATGTCATCACTTTCATCATTAAGTCTGAAAGAAACTAACATCTAGATGTATAAAATCCTAAAAGTTCCACAAAACAATAAAAGGGCGTTTCAAAAACTACCCACAGACCTACATACGCAGGTGACTTAAATATACACTGGCTAGGTATATTACACTAATCACTGTTTATTTAAAACAAAACTTAACTATATTAAATCTATATTTATAGTTGAATAAAAGCGCTGGACCTAACAAATGAAAAAATAATAAATAGATCCGGAAGCGCTACGGCCCCTTCAATTTGTACAAAAGCCGGTATTCATCTGTGAACAGGAAATTATATTCTGATAAATTTAGCAAAATACAGTTTTTTTCAATTTACGTCGGTGTAAGACTATGGTGTAGAGCATTCGTCGTAGCAACCACAGGTAATAGGGTGCAGGTTACGCAAGGGCACAGAGAGCACGTCGTGCATGTGAACTGTAGTGTGGTTAAGTTTATATAGGGTATTGTGTGTAGTTTAGTATGTGTAGTACTGCGCGAGATCGCGGAGTGTGTGTAGTTTAGAGCACTTACCGTCGCTACCACAGGCGGTGCAGGTGCAAATTGCGCGAGAGCACGGAGCGCACGTCGTGCGTGTGTAGTGTAGTTTGTATAGTTTAGAGCACTTACCGGCGCTACCACAGGCGGTGCAGGTGCAGGTTGCGCGAGAGCACGGAGCGCACGTCGTGCGTGTGTAGTGTAGTGTGTATAGTTTAGAGCACTTACCGTCGCTACCACAGGCGGTGCAGGTGCAGGTTGCGCGAGAGCACGGAGCGCACGTCGTGCGTGTGTAGTGTAGTGTGTATAGTTTAGAGCACTTACCGTCGCTACCACAGGCGGTGCAGGTGCAGGTTGCGCGAGAGCACGGAGCGCACGTCGTGCGTGTGTAGTGTAGTGTGTATAGTTTAGAGCACTTACCGGCGCTACCACAGGCGGTGCAGGTGCAGGTTGCGCGAGAGCACGGAGCGCACGTCGTGCGTGTGTAGTGTAGTGTGTATAGTTTAGAGCACTTACCGTCGCTACCACAGGCGGTGCAGGTGCAGGTTGCGCGAGAGCACGGAGCGCACGTCGTGCGTGTGTAGTGTAGTGTGTATAGTTTAGAGCACTTACCGTCGCTACCACAGGCGGTGCAGGTGCAGGTTGCGCGAGAGCACGGAGCGCACGTCGTGCGTGTGTAGTGTAGTGTGTATAGTTTAGAGCACTTACCGGCGCTACCACAGGCGGTGCAGGTGCAGGTTGCGCGAGAGCACGGAGCGCACGTCGTGCGTGTGTAGTGTAGTGTGTATAGTTTAGAGCACTTACCGTCGCTACCACAGGCGGTGCAGGTGCAGGTTGCGCGAGAGCACGGAGCGCACGTCGTGCGTGTGTAGTGTAGTGTGTATAGTTTAGAGCACTTACCGGCGCTACCACAGGCGGTGCAGGTGCAGGTTGCGCGAGAGCACGGAGCGCACGTCGTGCGTGTGTAGTGTAGTGTGTATAGTTTAGAGCACTTACCGGCGCTACCACAGGCGGTGCAGGTGCAGGTTGCGCGAGAGCACGGAGCGCACGTCGTGCGTGTGTAGTGTAGTGTGTATAGTTTAGAGCACTTACCGTCGCTACCACAGGCGGTGCAGGTGCAGGTTGCGCGAGAGCACGGAGCGCACGTCGTGCGTGTGTAGTGTAGTGTGTATAGTTTAGAGCACTTACCGTCGCTACCACAGGCGGTGCAGGTGCAGGTTGCGCGAGAGCACGGAGCGCACGTCGTGCGTGTGTAGTGTAGTGTGTATAGTTTAGAGCACTTACCGTCGCTACCACAGGCGGTGCAGGTGCAGGTTGCGCGAGAGCACGGAGCGCACGTCGTGCGTGTGTAGTGTAGTGTGTATAGTTTAGAGCACTTACCGGCGCTACCACAGGCGGTGCAGGTGCAGGTTGCGCGAGAGCACGGAGCGCACGTCGTGCGTGTGTAGTGTAGTGTGTATAGTTTAGAGCACTTACCGGCGCTACCACAGGCGGTGCAGGTGCAGGTTGCGCGAGAGCACGGAGCGCACGTCGTGCGTGTGTAGTGTAGTGTGTATAGTTTAGAGCACTTACCGTCGCTACCACAGGCGGTGCAGGTGCAGGTTGCGCGAGAGCACGGAGCGCACGTCGTGCGTGAATCGCAGAGCGTCGAGGACGGGCAGCAGGTTCAGTAGCGCCACATCCAGTGGGTCAGAGAACCACGACTTTATTGGTATCGCGTTGTCTGTAGGTTACGAGAACAATTATTGATGGTCTGCACGCTTTTATAATTTATAACTTTATTTCTATATTTTTATTCATTTTGAATGTATATGTAGTCCATATCAGGTACCAAAAAATTTTGTTGATTTTCGTAACAAAAAAAAGGTTAAGTCAAAGTTTTTTATTTCAAATAAGCATATACTGCACTCATAAAACATCAGACTCTAGTTACACTGGTTCAAAGGGTAGGTCTATGAAAAAGAACCAGCAATAAATTCCATAGATACGCATGTAACTAAATGTATATATATATATATATATATTTTATAGTATTGACGCTTGAGTCACAGTCTTGATTCATATTAGAGAATAATTTAGAATTTAAGAAAGCTTGATCCCAAAAGAAGATAAGACTTACTTGTTCCATAAACCAGACCCTTACTTGTTCCATAAAAAGTTAATTTACAAAGTCTTCAAGGATTTTAATTCTAAGCACTCAATAAACAATACCATTTGAATGGTGTGGAACGGTTCCTTCGGTAACGATATACATACAGAACTGTTAGCAAGTTGGTTATTTCTAGGTCTCATTCTCACCGAAAATATCGTCCTAGTAAAATTATTTTATATATAAACTAGCTGTTGCCTGCTACTTCATCCACGCGTTCGTGCGTAGCAATAAAAAACTTATCATCACATACAATTTTACGATTTCAATGATAGACATACATATACATACATAAAAATATCTTATTTTTCAAAAAACATTATTTAGGTTAATTTATGGCAAGATGATATTAACAAACAAAAGTATTTTTTTAGTTTTTATTCAATGTACAGAATTAAACTCTTCTAGAGTTGTATTATATGTACTTAGTCTGGCCATAAATACTGATACACTTAAAAAAAAATTGAAGTGCAAATAACATTTATTACTTCTACAGTATGTTAGTTTGGTACATAAATATAAAACAATTAAAATATATAGAGCTTATTCGAAGTGGTCTCCATTGGCTGCAATACAGTCCTTAAAGCGTTGAGGCCAGTTATCAATAGAAGCACGCACTCTTTCCACGGGAAAATTCTTCACTGCCAATCGTATAGATTGTTTTAGGAACTTCAAATTATCATTGCGATTAGAGCGAGCTATACGCTCTGAAGTTGCCAATAAATCATTATCCAGCGGATTAAGATCGGGACTAGACAAAGGCCAGTCTTCAGCTCTGATGAAGTCCGAAACGTTCGCTTCCAACCAAGATTGCATGGAACGAGTTTTATGACCCGGCGCCGAGTCTTGTTGGAAGGACCATACTTGGATATTGAACATAGTGATGTTAAGGAGCTTAACTACCTTCTCAAAAATGCTATCTTGATATTCTTGTGCCGATGTTATGACACCCTTTTCACTAAAATATGGTTCAGTCACTCCTCATAGCTTATACCCCTCCAATCCATCACTGAAGTCGGATAATGTCCACGTTGCACTCTGTCGACTAATTAGGAAGCTTCCTTAGGGCTTTGAGCATAAATACGGACATTTAGTTTGATAAAATGTTGCTCAATTGTAAAAATTTTCTCATCCGTAAACAAAATTTTTCTGTGACCTCCCTTTCCGTACCGCTTCAGTATTTGTTTCGATTTAACCACCCTATTCTTCTTTAAATTATCAGTTAAGAAATGACCAGCGAGTCTCCTCTAGGCTGCAAGTTCTAAGTAATCTTTTGAATATGCGACATGGTTCTAGGTGCTCTCTTCATTTAGCGAGATAAAATCTTTTGCTTGCGGACAGGATTTCTTCGAACTCTTTCCCTTACTGCTTTGACCACCTTTTTCGTATGAACACTACGTGGACGGCCAAATCTTTCTTTGTCACAAACAGAGGAAGTCTTATTGTACCTATTAATAGCCCGGTACACAAACATTTTACTAACACCAAGCATATGGAGAGTTTTAAAAATTGCATTTGGCTCCATACCTACTTTGTGAAATGCAATCGCAGCGATACGGTTCTCTTTATCACCCCACTCCATTTTAATATCGCAAAATATTGTATTGTTTAAAATTGTATTGGCGCCAAAATGGGAAAACACTATGAACAATCGTATAAAAATAACAGATTCCAAATTCAAATGTAATAGTTTTTTTATGTTTAAATGTAACAGTATTTATGGCCAGACTAAGTATACTATAGATAAATAAATATATAATGAAAAAATAAATTGATACGGGCAGAAAATTCTACCTAATGTTTAATGAACTTTTGCAATATTTTTACTTACACATGTTTGAATACATTTGCAAACGTTATTTTACATATTATTTATATAAACGCGAATATCGCGTTTAAGGCGCCTCAATTTTAGATATTTCAGTACAAAAATTCGTCACACAGAAGCGTGTATAAATGAATGTATATTATAAAAAATGGTTCTTTTTTTATATCTCATCTCTGAAATATGATTTGTCATGCAATATATTAGTATATTTAGTAAAAGAAAAAAGTGACTATTAAAATATCACTTATCAAATATATTTCCATTTTCTATTATACTATTTTATGGGATTATATTTTAATTTACGCGAAGATAATCTTACGTTATATTTTATATTAGAAACGGGAACGTCTCAATAAAGTACGGTCTAAAATTAAAAATATATCTAATTATAAAATAGTCGTAATCTCATAAACTAACATAGTATATTATTTAGGTAAACTAGAAACTACCATGAGAATATTGAGAGACACGTTTAAAAAATCAATAATTTTGCTATCAAATCCAAGAATGATAGCTTCTGTTATATCGTAGTATTATTGATAAAATTGTATATAATTAGTTTAAAGAAGATGCAGTGACCTGGGAAGTCCCTGTAGGCCCCGGGTGAGTTGTCAAGTATGAAGACTCTGTTGAGGTCATCGCATATGGACGAGAGGTTCTTGGTGTACGAGCCGTGCTCCTGTGTGCAGTGCTGTCTACAACAAAGTTGTAATATTATATTACATTATATCATTGTAGGAAATTAAGAATTATACAACTAGTAATATACCAGGTCCCGGCAACTTTGGAGAGGGAGGAACAAATTTAACCCATTTCTTTCTGTGATGTGTCTGTTTTTATGCCAAAAAATTCCTCTCAAAGGTTTGCCAGTCCAGGATTCAACTAATTATATATGTATAGTTTTTAAATCGGACTTTGTGTGAGGCAGACAGTCCTTTTTGTATTACAGAAAAATAACAAACAGTATCAATCAGTTGGCGTAGCCTTGTACTATATAATTGTTTAAACACGAATGCCCACCACTGCTCCAATACCTGTATGTAGAGTATACAAATAGTCCACTACCTGTAGAACCTCCTGCGCAGTATGCCTCGTCCGTTGTCCAGTTTGTCGGCGACGGCCGCGCCGTAGATCTCCATGGAGGCCGTGAACACCACCAGCTCGTACCACTGCGATACCTGCAGGTATACAACGTCACCAATTAACTTATGAGACGATATCTACTCGATCCTGAACAATTATTCAATGCTGAACACAGTCGAATGCATTTGATAGATCACAGAATACTCTAAGAGCATCCAGTGATTCCTCCCAGGCTTCAAATATTTGCTTTATGGGAAAGACGGCAGCGTCAGTAGTAGAGCGACCTCTTTTAGATTATAATTGTTTAAAGTAAAGCAACTTTTTTATTATTATGGTCTAGTTTAGTGGCAGTATTAAATTGTTTTCTGGTTTGACATTTTTAATGATTTAATAATTCATGTCGTTGAAAATTTTTTAAATCAGTAATTTTTCAATTAATTTTGTACTTTCTTTTTTAAAGTTTTCTTTATACTTTACACATTTTATCAAACCTCTATAAATAATTGTACCACATGACGTTAAAAACAATGATTTCTAACTTTTTCTTACTTGTTCAATAGAATTCAGGTGGGAAGATGTGAATGGAAAGAAATCGGCTCGGGCTCTCATTGATATGAGCTCTCATTCCCTCAAGGTTCATTGTTAGACCCATTTCTTTTTCCAATTTATATAAATGATTTACCTACTTTGTAGATAGACATAATGAGATACTATTGTTTGGTGATAAGGAATTAAAGAAGTATTTAATATTTAAAGTGAAACGGGTTCAAGTAATGTATAACGATGTAAGCAAGGCTCTCTTTCGAAAAGTGCATCGGTTTAGAGTTGATAACCTGTTATTATATAAAAATAAGACTAAACTTCTTACATTTTCGACATCAAGTGCAAACTGTTAACAATAGCATTTAATTTTCCGAGTTGGTAATTAACAAAGAAAAATTATTAATTATAAATTAATTTTGTCTAAATTTGGCACCCAATAAGGTTTTATATTTTTTTATTTTAGAGACAATTAAAACATTAATAAGTACAACACTCACGACATCCAAGAAGTAATCCACATGCGGTCGTTTGTGCACAAAGAATCTGACGGGATGTTTGTCTATGGTGACCTTGAGAACGAAGTCGGGCGGCGTGCCCGGCTTCACCGTCGGACGCAGCATCGCGTCGTGGTGGGAGTGGATCAACGTCTCGTCTAGATCTAGTACTAACATTTTTCTTTTGACTAGACCTGGAATAAATTAAATGAGGATTAGATAATGAGGCTCATAACGGATATTGTCTTATCTAAGAGAGATTATATATGTATATGTCATGAGTTGTTTTGTTGTTAATGATAAACAAATATATTATAATATAGTAGTGGTACGAATATGTTCTCTATATGAACTAGATGTTCTTGTGAACCTCTGCTTGCCTTAAATCAATAATGCTTCAGCTACGAATTGCCGCAATATTCGCAAATAAATATTGTACTAAATATATAACATATTGATTAGAAATATCAATTGATTTTATTGGTTTCGTTACGACTTAAAAATCTTTTCGTATACAGATACTATTGTTTAATGACAAATTAAACTATTGTATCTGTATCTATTTAAATTGGCCTGTGCCAAACAAGTTCGCCAAGTGCCAAAGGCTCGAAACAGTTTAAATCTAGAAATCCAGAGGAAGAATTCCTATCACTTTAATACATTGATAAAAAATAACTTATACCATTTGGTTAATACCATTACTAGTTACTACTGACTCAATCATTCCATAGCGATTTACTGTTTTAGTAAACTTTTTGTAAAAATAGTTTTACAAAAAGTTTAATTTGTAATGATTTTCAATAAATATATATTTTATGCATATACTGTTTTTATTAATATTCAAGTCTCTAGACAGATAAGATATGTGGGATGTTCTGATATCTCACTGATATGATTAGACATGATTAGCATAAAATCCTGCAAGATACAAATATCAAGAATCCATATCCTAATATTATTTATATATGTGAATGTGAGTTTGTTTGTCAGACTTCCACACCTCAGCCTCAATCGGGGCTGTTAAATACGAATCTGGTTAAAATATCCGATCTTTGAAAACCCTCGCGCACACTAAGCACACGTGTGTTTTCCATTCACATAATTGTATTGAATCAACACAGGAGTTCGGGCCTTTAATTCGTCTCTAATGATCCCCGTTGATTTTCATAAGCCCGTACCTGCCTCTGAACAAGCCCGCACCATTTAGAGCACTGCTGCCAATCCTTCCACTTTGAGGGCTAAATATTGCATCTTTTCATATGTCACTTCTAGGCATCTATGTACCTTAGAAGTTGGCCACCTAGTTAACGCTTTCTCTACAGCAGTTCAGAATAAAAGAAGCTCTTCACTACTCTATTCTCTGACATCTGTGAGACATGTCCGCACCACCGCAGTTGGCGAAGCATAATAAAGGACTTAATTCCACCAACACTGACGATGACACAAAACATCAGTATCCCGATCCCACGGGTCCTCCCAAAGGTATGTGAAAAGGAAAAGTCTCTCTGCTCTTTTCTTGCATTGAAAAACTGTTTTGCATGTGCCTCGGTTAGGTCGGAAACCAAATAGGTCTCCGAAATAATGTTTTCAGATAAGCCCTTGAGGCGGTTTAAATGAAGTCTTGCAACGACTTTACCTGGGACCGAATACGACGAAATACCCGATGGGAACCGAAGTTGAAACGATGACCTTTGTTCCTATAGAGGGTAATGATGCTAGATAATTTAAAAGTATTTGGGACCCTCTCCTCTTTCTACATACGACCAAACAACTCCCACACCGACGAATGCAGCTCCTCTCCGCCACACTTTAACAGTTCTCCCGGTTTATTGTCGATACCAACAGGTCTTTTGTTCTGCTGCTGCCTAACTGATAGTTGTAAAAACCTCATCAAGTGACAATGATCATATGTGTCACCATTACATTGGTTTTTAAGACCTATAGTGTGAGTAGCAGTATTTAACAGATGAGATATTTAGTGAATGAGATGAGTGCACAAGGTTCCCCAGTCGGCATTAATATTTACTGCTACATTAGCGATCGGCAAAGGTTTTGCAGCTAATGTGTCGACATACTTCTGCCTTACCTAGAGATTTACACAAGCGGAGTTGAAGTAACAACAAGTCGGTGATCAGGTAAAGTATAGTAGTAAAAAATACATTTTAATACTAATATATATACATATATATTAGTAATATATACATATATATGTATATATATATTTGTGATGTAACGAACATTCGCATTCGCGAATATTCGCATATTCGCATCCGCATTTGCAACATTTTTACGAATATCAGAAAAAAACATTCATTTCTTATGTTTTTTAATACAAGAAAATGTAACTTAACTTCGTAATCACATTTTCAGCCCTTATTCTATCATTTGCTTTTTCTTTATTTATTTTCTTTACTTTGATCAATTAAGGTAAACAATTAAAGTTTCATTAGAATTTATGAGATAAAAAAAATGTACCATGCAATGTTAAATGTATAATACAATTCTTCCATTAAATTTGAACAAAAACTGAGCATTCGCATTAGCATTTGTGAATATTGATAGCAGATATTCGCATTTGCATCCGTGAATGTCTCAAAAATGATATTAGTTACATCACTAATATATATATAGCAGTGAGCAACTAAAGTGAGTTGAAATAATAATATATCTAATTAATTTAATATTTCACTTTTTAGTGGTTTACAGGCTTTTATATAATAACATTTACTAAAGTAAGGGTATATAAATATTATCCAACTTTATAAGTAAGCACTACTTTAATAACTTGAGATTTTTTTGCAATCAGATTTTTAGTACAGAAAACCAATCTATTAAAAATAAAGAGATTAATTGGTGTACAAAAGCATTTCTTGATTGTTAAATATATCTTGTCATTTTTAAATTAACTGATAAGAATTATGAGATTATAAGATTCCAGATACTAAACAAAGTGTAAAAATTGATAACTATCTATTTTATTACATAATAAATTCAAAACTTATATAAAACAAGGAAAATATCCAAGTAACAAATAAGATAAACCCTGTAGTTTACTAGACAATATGAAGAATTACTTAATTACTCATCAATCATTCAGATATTTAATTCTACCAAATAAGCATATTTTTATACATAATATTTAATTGAAGGACAAAAATGAACAGTTTGAAACACATAAAAAGATAAACACTTCATGACCATCTAGTTATATTCTAATAAGAAAGATTTCTAGGACTAAACATGTGGTATGAATAAAAACTGAAGCTATAACAAATTTGGTGGCCATATGGTGGGATGTAAACATAAATTACACAGCTTTGTTAGGAATTATTACTTGTTTATGTGAACCCAAGATAATTCTAAAAATAGACAGGACTATTTAGTGGTATCATAAGTTCAATACACAAGTTTGCTGATACAACAACATATTATTTTATCAAGAAGTTTAAGCCTAATATGATTTGGTTAAAACTTACTCAGCCTGTGTCGAGATACTGGAGAAAGAGGATATATTTCATATTTGACAGATTGATATTGAGCCAACTGAAAATTAAATACCTCATTAGAAACATTTCTAGCGATTACATTATTTAACGGAATACATTTACGAAAAGTTTATATTTACCGCTCGATATTGCTTTCTAAACATGTAACAAAAACAACTCCATACTTTGGAAGCGATTAGCATGAACGCGCGAAGGCCCATTTGCAATTGTTTCAGCATTTGAAATGTTTAAGAAATGATTACTAATTTATGGATATCGTAAGTGTTAGACAACAAATGAACAAACGGGATCATTTACGACGTAATTCAAAACAAATTCTACGAAACCAAGTGCCGAAAACATCTAACCCGCCATGACATAATCGACCCAAATCGCACACCATTGACAATATAGCAGCTTTCTATCTTTCATAAATTGCCTTTGGTTTTAGTGATGTGTTCATAATATTATTACGATTTGTAACAATATTATTGATATTTTTATAACTATCTAACACTTCATTATTTCATTAATCAATACGAATAAAAAATTAAAAAAAAATTGTGAAAACTTTAAAATAAAGATACAGATTATATAATAAACGTCCCTTAGGTGAAATGGCTTCTTTTGCATTAACGTAATCACTACTACTTATTCTGTGCTCTGCAGTCTCATCGGACTATTGACGTTTCATTTTGGGGGCGGGTATCATCTACAATTTTTTCAATATACTGCCCTAAAATGAAAATAAAGTCATTACTTTGATAAAGAAGAAATCATATTTATTAAATAAATGTTTCTTCTTATTCTCACGTGAGTTAAAGATTATATATTTACTCATTTTATTGATGGTATCCTGTTTTATTGATTAACAATCAATTTGACCATCTTCAGTAGTGCCAAGTCTCGTAACAGCCATAACAGTATAATAGCGCATTTAATTTTTATATATTGACTCCTAGATAATCTCGTCAAGATGATCGGAGGTCTGTTCGTGTATAATCATAAGGGGGAGGTGCTAATATCGAGGGTGTACCGGGATGATATTGGGCGGAACGCCGTTGATGCGTTTCGTGTGAACGTGATCCACGCCCGGCAGCAGGTCCGGTCGCCAGTCACCAACATTGCAAGAACCTCCTTCTTTCATATCAAGGTACATTGACGTATTGGACTGAGAACATTATTATAACAAAGAATTGTAATGTGAAAAAAAAACAATTCATTTTATTCTAACAATTTGTTTGTAATATTATAATGGCCTTATTTGTAATATGAACCTAAATATTTCATGTCAGAAACATTTTGCTTATCTCTTTCATACAATAAATACAACAACTGAGGGTGGACCAAAAATCCTTCTAATAATGTTGTTTTGACCATTTCAACTCTTAAAATAAATTTATTATAATGCCTTGGTTATCTATGCAATGGTCATGTTAACTGGAAACACAATGCAGGTTATTTTATGTCCATTCTTTAAAAGTATAATATCTTAAGTTTCATCCAAATATTCAATGTGTTAAGAGTCAATACATTTGTAGAAATTCCCAAGTCCAAATGTTATCCAAATTTCCTTGTATAAGGATTAGGTATCCATACCTTTTTTATTATAGCACTTTGTGGAATAAGATTTATGATTTTGGCAAAACAATATTGTTCCCTTTGGCACTACCATCTATTTATTTGCCCAACACAAAACTAATGACTTCTTATGAATAACTTATTACATAGTTGATACAACACATTAGATGATTTTAAAAATTAGGCTTAAATCTCTATGTAAAGAATGCAGTGGATTAAAACACTTATAAGGAATAGTCCACACTTATGATATATAGTAGTTTCTATTGATACCTAGAAAATTCTGATGAATAAAAGACATGTTACTTTTTAATTTGTTAAAAAATAATTCCTTGAAAGTAGATATGTCTATCATTAATATATACAAATCAGTAGTGATCAAAATTGAAATAAAGCAATATATGTTGTTTTCTAACAGAGAGCTAACATATGGCTAGCAGCAGTCACCAAGCAGAATGTGAATGCAGCAATGGTGTTTGAGTTCCTGCTGAAGATCATAGATGTCATGCAGTCATACTTTGGCAAGATATCTGAAGAGAATATTAAGAACAATTTTGTTCTCATCTATGAATTGCTTGATGGTGAGGATGTACATAAATTTTATTTACCCAAGAAATTAATGGACCAAATATTATTAAAAGATTTTAAAAAATATTTTTTTAATATTTGGTATAAAATTTAACAGAGATCCTGGACTTTGGCTACCCTCAGAACTCAGATACGGGTGTTCTGAAGACCTTTATTACTCAACAAGGAATCAAGTCTGCCACCAAGGAGGAACAGGCACAGATAACCTCACAGGTACCCATCATTATGTAACAATGAAACTAAGTTGTTATTTGTTGTTTTATTTGTAATAACGATACAGACTTGTTACATAATACTTTATGAAATAGTTATCCTAGACTGTCTTGTTTTATTACTTCCATTACTTATAATAAATTGTGTGTCAGGTGACAGGTCAGATCGGCTGGCGTCGTGAAGGCATCAAGTACAGACGTAATGAACTGTTCCTCGATGTACTTGAGTATGTCAACTTGTTGATGTCACCTCAAGGTAAAACAGAAGTATTTTAGTATAATATAATGATAATATTTTTTGTTCATACATACAATCATACAATAATAATAAAAATATATATGTAAATTAATTAATAAGATACAAAGTTTAGTTATAATAAAAAAAATAAAATATGAAATAGAGTAGGATAATATATTATGTTAATACAGTCATATCTCGATAACTTCAAAACCCCTATAAGTTAAAAATCTATTCTGCTCCCCCCAGAGCTTAGCTCGTCGGTCTTGAAAATACACCACCATTTAAACTTAAATTATTAATTTTAGTACTGGCCCTTGGTAACTTAAAGAAATGTTTTGAAGACCTACAATATTAATTACTGTAATTTTGAAATAATGTGCAAAACCAAAGGCTGTCGGGTATAATGGCTTGCTTGTATTGTTAGGTCTTTATCACTGTCCAGGATACAGTTGTGCTGATAGGATTATAATATAATTAAATAAAGAGTTTCTAATGTCCAAAATGAAAATTAACATATAAAACTAAAATCTTAAATAAAGCCATACTTAAAATGTGAGTCTTTTAGACTTTATCATACTCTACACACATATGTAGTATTATAATTAGTATTGAAATTGACACAAAGCACTCGATTGAACCATCATAGCAAAAATAGCACCTACATTTGTATTAACTCGATTACGGGTATTTAGTTTCACTATTATATACTCTTGATACATTAAAAACTCAATAACTTAATACATTTAAAACTTAATATTTTGGAATAATTTCCTTGAAATCAAACTTTCGAGGTTAGTTTGTATTTAATCAAATATATATATATATATTTTTTATTTAGGCCAGGTCCTCTCGGCCCACGTGGCCGGTAAAGTAGTGATGAAGTCTTATTTATCCGGGATGCCGGAGTGCAAGTTCGGCATCAACGATAAGATCGTCATGGAGGCTAAAGGCAAGGGAAACGGTGAGACATCAATTTTTCTTCTATAAAATAAAATTACAAAATGTAGGCCGGAGTCATCCTGTGCGGGCGGTGCGGGCTGGCTCAAACGATCCCTCGCAGAGGATCGGTGTGAAGTAGCTGTAATGTTACGGGTTCAATTTTACGAATTTAGTGTCCAGGAGTTAGATGTCGTGTATTACAGGCGGTATCTCCGGCAACACGGACAGCGACCCGGCTCGTTCGGGCAAGCCCGTCGTGGTCATAGACGATTGCCAGTTCCACCAGTGCGTGAAGCTCAGCAAGTTCGAGACCGAGCACTCCATCTCCTTCATACCACCCGACGGGGAGTTTGAGCTCATGAGGTGAGTGTCCATCACACTCCTTTATCCTTGTAATACATTTTTACTAATTGTTTTGGGGTTGGGTTCACTATTATCTGTTATTCAAAATTTTAAACATATCGCTCAAGATTCTCAGTCCCGAAGTATAGGCTATTTCTTTTTCTTACAATGTCTGTGGTAGTTTCTTAGTGTTGTATGTATTTCAATTTATACATATTTCTTTTATACAGGTCTTTGTAATCTGTTTATTTCATATATAATCTAAAACTCTCTTACAAATATTGGATGATATATATATATATATATATTTAACTTCGCAGATATCGCACCACCAAAGATATTTCCTTACCGTTTCGTGTGATCCCTCTCGTCCGAGAAGTGGGTCGTACTAAGATGGAGGTGAAAGTGGTACTGAAGTCCAACTTCAAGCCCTCACTGCTGGGACAGAAGATCGAAGTGAAGATTCCCACTCCGCTGAACACTAGCGGGGTACAGTTAATCTGTCTGAAAGGCAAAGCGAAATATAAAGCCTCTGAGAATGCCATAGTTTGGAAGTGAGTCTGTGTTTAATTTGTTACCGTTTTTTAAAAATAAAATTACTTATATACAATGCCTCATATGCTACATGTGTCTCTAGAATCAAGCGCATGGCGGGCATGAAGGAAACCCAGCTTTCGGCCGAGATCGAGCTGCTAGAAACGGACACGAAGAAAAAATGGACTCGTCCCCCCATCTCCATGGGCTTCGAGGTGCCCTTCGCGCCCTCCGGCTTCAAGGTTATTCGATTTTATAATTACAATAAAAGTAGTGTAGGACCCTCCGGCCCGATGGAACGACGACTTGAGAAAGGTCTCCTGTTCAGACTGGATGAAGATAGCGGAGGACAGGGACATCTGGCGCAAAATGGCGGAGATCAACGTCCAGCAGTGGACTGCAATAGGTTGAGATGGTAATGATGATAAAAATAAAGACAGTTCCCGGTCACCAGGACACCGCCTTCACTCACATCACCAACTGACCATGCGTCCCGACTACGGATATTAGCATAGATTACTGCTTTTGTACTAAAAGCGAACTCATCATTATGGACATTTATATGAAGACTAATAATATTGATCTCAATATTATTTGCTATAGGTCCGTTACCTGAAGGTATTCGAGCCCAAGCTGAACTACTCGGACCACGACGTCATCAAGTGGGTGCGCTACATCGGACGCTCCGGACTCTACGAGACACGCTGCTAGGTAAGACACCGGTCACTCATTTGCTTCATAGTAATTATTACATGAAATATTCATAGAGTGTGTTGTTTTATTTTTATAGAATGATTAATTATATTAATTCTATTAATCTTCATAGGAATAAGTTTAGTTGGTGATCCAGTGTCGCACCGGAACTAAAACTCAATTTAATTAGGTATTTTTACGAACGTATGTCTAAACGACAACGACGATTGATCTATAGACCGCCATTTGACGGGTTAGCGAGACGTCTACTCGACCTTTTGTTATTTAATTGTAGTATTTTCACACACACATTCACAAAGATTAGAGAAATAGGGGACTAGATTCGTTCCAGTTTCTTATAGTGACTAAACGTTTCATTATTATTTTTTTTGCATAGTTTAGGAAAACATCTTAAAAAGTGCTATCATTATGTATTGTCGCTCTGTGAGAAGCAACAGAGACCCTCGCGGTGTTTATAATGACCGTCGTATTATATTCTCATTAAGTCAAAAATATTATAGAGATTTTAAATTAAAAAAAAACTTATAAATATCCTTGAATTCGATGAAATGAAATTAATATAACATTTTGAAACATTTTCTTGAATTAATGACTCACTTATTTTTTTTTCACGAACGACTCGTAGAATATGTATTTTTTAGGTAGATACCATTCTAAGAATCTATATCCAGACCTCAGACAAGAAGGCCTTTGAAAACTTAATATAATATATATATATCCTTATTCATCACTACCCAAACTATCTCTATATTCCGACGGTGAAACTTGCACAAACATGCAAAACGCAATTTTTGATTTTTCCAAAGTTAACTTGGAATATTTTGAACAACGATAGGGGTCCCAATTTTTGTCAGATGGAACTCAAACTTGAAATATACATTCTCTATTAGCATTTATTGGATATAACGGATTAATTTTGAGTTATATATTACAATTTCAATACTACATAGTTTAGTTAAAACTTTAATTATTCTTATTATTTGTTTCAGATTCTCAGCCGTCGATGGCGCGATACGTTATTTGTATATAAAATGGTATTGTTTGCAAGATTCCTTAACATTGTGAGTTATGTTTGCTCAACTCGTGCTTCTAATACAGAAAAATATGACAGAATCTCACTTACATATTTTAAAATTTAATATATTTCAATTGATTCTTTTATTCGATACTGGCTTGATTCTAAACGAAGCGCCGCCCGGCGCGTGCTCTTGTCTTTTTGTAACAGCTTAGAAGTATCCAAGTGATTTATTTTTATATACAATACAATGATCAAATAACAAAATTAT
Source organism: Dircenna loreta (assembly GCA_963555665.1). Taxonomy (NCBI): domain Eukaryota; kingdom Metazoa; phylum Arthropoda; class Insecta; order Lepidoptera; family Nymphalidae; genus Dircenna; species Dircenna loreta. Next base: position 12,648,219 of record OY743092.1, read on the forward strand.
TGATAAAATGAATCTAGTGTTTTATGTTATTAAATTAAACATCTAAATAATTCTTAGGCAGGATATAACGCTAAAACATATATTTTATTTTTTTGTAGTTTTTTTTATTACTAACTAAGAAACGAAATTATATTAGCAAAATAATATGAATATTCAATAATATATAGCATAGTTTAATTAATTTAATAAAAACTGAAATGAATTGTGCAGTTTTTATTAAATGTTATTATATTTATCACTTAACTAATTCAGTTTTATATTAGCATTCCTTAAGTATTTGTGTGCTGGGCTTATCTTAATATATAACGATATCGTATTCAAAATGACAATTTTTCCTGTGTTATTTGTAGATAAGCCCGGAGATGTTTGCGATCGCATCGTACATGTTGTAGATACGTAATACATAATAATACGTTTCATCACTTTAATGTTATGTAGTTGTTATATTGGCGGGTGGTATTTATGTGGCTCGAAGGACCGGAAGATAATTTTAATTAAAAAAAAAAAAACAACAAATCATCCGGAAATCTATTATGAAATTAATATTTGAGAAAAGTTTGTACAATTATTTTGTCTTAAAACTTATTTCTATAAATAAGAACTGGTTCTGCCAAATAAATTCCACTTCCTAAATCTAGTTTTAATTATCACCATTGTTCGTGTAGCGGTAGGTCTGGTATATGATATAATGCTTATGGTATGTTATAGATGTACAATAAATGTTTCAAATCAATTAATGTTTCATTTTTACATCCTTATAATTTATATACAACTATATAAGCGACACTATCTCCATTAGTGTACATCGCATCGCATAACGAAAGGGCTGTTTTTTGAGTTAGTGCTTCGCTCTGATTGGTGGAGACGCCCACTCCCTATTTTTCAAGATTTTTTTTTATTAATTATTATTTTCCACGGACACGGCATCTGTGCTCTTTTTTGACGTTTTACATTTTTGTCAAGTTAAATTATAATTTATAAACAGATATTTTAAAAACATGCATAATAGAAGAGATTATTAGTAGAAATCTTAAAAATAAACTATGTTAGCGAGTCCTTTGCACAGGTTTTTTTTTATTTGTTATTAGTATGTATATATATTTATAGATGTGATTTGATCAATTTTAGTTAAGTTATTATATTTAAACAACATTACATGAATGTAGACTATGGACCTTATTTTTCTACCAAATAGTGTCACATAAAGTGTATCATGAAATGGGCACATGGCTTTTCAGAAACGTTTTTTTTTTAAATAAATAAACAGATTTTCATTCTATTTTTTCATTAAATATTTTGGATTGTTCGTCTTAGTCTATAAGAAAAATATATATTTTTTGGCCTCTAGGCGATGATTTGTAGCTATATTTTTTTTCTTATTGATCTTATTTTAAAAAAATCGTACATCTCGATGCAGTACTTTTAGCATTATTGACGAACCAACATACAAGAGTTTTAATAGCATTTTTTTTTTGGATCAGACACGACGGCGACATCGTCTGCCTCCACTTCCTCCCACCGACTCCAATTGTTATAATAATGTAAGAAAAGTATATTTGCTGACTGTACTTATTACCATATATGACGTGATTAATATTAAATATACAGTAATGAAAACGTATGAAGTTAAAAAAAAACAAAAATATGCCATCATGAAAAAACGTTTAATCTTAATAATTAACTATACAAAGCCTTAAGGTAAAGCCCTTACTTAGGTCATATTTGTTCAAAAATTATAACGGTTCTTGAGACATTTTTAATTGTAAAAGACTTAAGTATTAATTTTTTGCTAATTTTTTAATTATTTGATATTCGAGAATTTTCTTTTAAATTAATAAGCACAGGTATCGGTATTCTACAAGTAATTTGAATTATATAAATACATTTTATCAGTACCCAAAAATATATATTTAACGGAATATCATGTTTGGTTTAATTCATAAGTTCTAGCTTTTAAATATATTTTTAATGTGATGTGGTAACGGAGCAATACTGCCTAGTAAGTAGGTTACTGAACATTTAAAAATGGTTATTGTATTTACCAGTTTCCTTTTCGTTGATGAGAGAATAAAACAAATCATATATTGCTCGTCAAAAAAATGATTGTTAAATTGAGTCCGAAATTATTTCCTCTAAAAAACACAACACAAAATTATCATAAACTTCATTAGAAAATTTAATCCATAAACAAATTCTGAAAATTTAAATGCAAAATAGAAGGTCGACTATCATGTTTTTTGTGTGAAGCTAATTTTTACTAGCTTCACACAAAAAACATATCGTTCGTAATTTTGGTAGTAATTATGAACTAAATTATTATGTTGTTATATATTTTTTATTTTTAAACTATTTGCTTTCAGCGACTTCGTCCGGACTTAAGAGCGCTATATGGGCCGAAATTAGTTATATTTAACCCAGGAAACTGTAAGCATATTTGCTATTATTTGAAGCTGGTGATAAAGGCCCTAGTGAAATGTAAAATATCTGACGCATATATCTTCCCCAAAAAATGGCTGAAATTAAAATCATTTCAATCGATCCTTAGAATTTTGCTTGAAAGCTATATAAGTGGTAATTTTTTTTTATTGTTTGAACCGTGGATATGTAGCATAGGTATATAAAAGTAAATGCTAGTTTTATATCTAAACTTTTCCTCACGATATTTTGAACTTGTTTGAAATATAAAAATACCCTTTTGATTGCTTTGGTTCGATTTTGATAAAATAAAGACAAAAATAATCCTTAAAATGCATATTTTCATTGTATTTACTTTGTATTTACCCACAGTTGTCGCGTGAGTGCAAAGAGAACAGAATTGTAAAAACCTTAAAAAAACCTATTGTTTAATAAAAATCGTGGGGTCTACAACCCACGATTTTTATTTTGAAAATAATTATATTGTAATTTTATTTAAATATATTGTGAATACAAATCTTTCTATACATTTATTATATTACTCTGTCCGGGTTGATTACAGAAGCCGAAAGAGATCAACAGAAACGCGATTCCAGTACTTGGCATTTTTTTATTGGCTCCTCTTTCAAACTAGGGGTTTAATAAAAATAGCCTAAGTTACTCTTGATAACTTTATCTGTATAACTGTTAGTGGCAGTTTTGTTATTTTGGTGATTAGCCGGAACAAACAGATAAAGAGACCAACATTTCAATAATTGACTTTTTATAAGCACCATATTCATAATATTTTAAATAAATATGATATAAAAAGCTGAAATTTTGACATTACTTCACAGGTAGGTAGGTGAATATTAAATATATTAATTTATATAAACCATTTTATTGAATGAAATTATGATTTATACTGACACATTTATTTTTTCGTTATTAAACGCTTATTTGTACTAATTTATAATATTTGATCCGGCCAATATTCATAACTAAACAACCCTTGCCTAGTTCAAAATTGTTTCACTATTGTTCAAGAAATCTTAGGCAACAATACTTTTAATTACCTACCACTAAAAGTTATTTTAGTTAAAAATCAATAAAATATCGCGTAACATGATCTAATAAACATTAGAAATACTATAAATTTCGTTTATTTTTTCAAGAATTATAACAACAAATTTGATCCCAAAAAAAAGTGCAATTTATATACAATATTTTAAAGATATGAACGAACTTGACAAATTTATAGCCTATACAGTTTCAAAAGTGGATATATAGAAACGAATAGTTCTTTTAATTTTTTAAACACGGCCAATGCGCATCTTACTCACTGTTTCGGGTCAAGTGCCACTGACCACGCTACAAAAAATTTCTATTCCAATTGGTTGGGACACCTAATCGTCTCCCGGACGTGGATATCAAGGTCTTTTTATTCACCTTCTGCTACCTGCTTATTTAAGAAAAAAAAACTAAAATCTGCTCATTATTATTATATTAAATATGATATACCTTCTTTTGAATTCAGACGACGACTGTCTGTGTCACAGTCTTCCAGAGCTAATTACTGCAAGTTAGCGAGTTGAAATTTCGACCGAGTACCTACTCAGTAATAGTTAAATTCTGTGATATATATTCCGAGGATATGAAGCGCTCTTAAAGTTTGGAAGGAAAGGATGTTCCTAACAGTGGCTAATAAGCATTTAGTTAGAAATACAAATTGCTGTCTTCCCAACATGAATGTCATAAGTTAGTATTATTTTATTATATAAAATACATATTTATATATATATTTCTTATTACTAATATGTAATAATTAAAATAAAGTAGTTAATAAAGAAATAAAAACAATATCTCAAATTATACTATTGTTTTTTTAAAACGACAAAAACAGAAGGAACCAGCAACAGACAGCGTTTCAAGCGTTAACTTTAACTTAAGACAAAAACAGGCTTCACTCGCATGATAAATAATTAATCAGCTCTGGTTTCAGCCAGCGACCTTACTTGTTAAACAACCGTTTATATCTAAAATATACAGTATTATTTACACTTTATACATAAATATCTGAGTATAATCTTCTTGAAGCTTTAAATCCTTATTGTGATAATGATCTAAATGACAATGTTTGAATTAACCGGTGGTGAGACAACATTTCCAAAAATTATAAATGTACTGTCATTCGAGATGAGCTGCTAGTAATAATAATAATTTACTACAAAAATAATTTATGTTGTCTGTTTGTCGCGACCTTCATCTTCGTGATAGTAATTAGCTAATTACTTAGCGAATATAATTGAAGTGGAAGGCGTGTTCTGAGCCTCTCCAAAACAACAAAATTATATGTTTTTCTAAACTAGTTGTGCCCTCTACTTCGTTTGTAACTGTTTTAAACTTCCACGAAAACTACCATTAGAGGTTGAACTCGATTCTCAGAGAAATTAATCGTTAAGAAGTTCTTGTTTTAAAGAATGTAAACTTGTACTTTCAACTTCTTATTGTTTATAGTTTTTGAGTTACAATGACAATTCCACATATTTTATAATCTTTATAATGATAAATATTCCTTTGAGAATAAACGTATCAAGATTTATTATTAGGCTTCAAAGTCTTAAAATAGATGACAAAGTTCAGTAAAGTACTCAAGCCGAATCAAATCGATTTAGAAGTTGTAACTGTAGACTCAACTGTGAACATCTAGTAGTCACCGGAAAGCTAGTTGTTCGTCAGTTCTATCAGTTTTCAGGCTGAGAATAAACTGACTATATCTAGGTAAGTAGGTAGGTAGGCTAAAAATGAAGTATTATTCAAGGTATTTTATTGAATTTTTATCGTATTATTTTATTTTTTTTAATCGTAATGAGTCAACAGATTGATACACTATATTCAATGTTGTATCCACAGATAAGATAGCAATTGGTTTAATATTATAAGTTATTTATCGTCTATTTAATCATCTACACTCATGCTAAAGTTCATTTTAAATCTGCATTTATCATCTGCAGTTCTTATACCTACAAAATATTTGAATCAATTTGAAATTTCCCATTCAATTTCAATTTGGAGCAATGAGATAAATTATATTGAGGAAACAGCTTAGCTCAGAAACAAACCCGCTCTCGCTGATCTCGCGGAAACGGTTTAAGATGAATTTGAGATAAATTTGTATAAAACAAACTTTGCGGGTATATTGAAAAAAATAAGTTCAAATGGTTCCGTACAACTTAGATGAGATTTTAATCAATTTAAAAAGTTGTTTCACTTTTTGACGTTTTTGTTATTTTAGAAGGTTGGTTAGCATCAAGACAACATAATTTAATGAAATTAATTGCTAATTTTAAGCTACTTTTTTATTCATAGATTTTTTTCTACTTTTATCAAAGCTCTATTATGAAACTTATATAAAAGAAAATCAACAATATACAAACAACAAAGTAAAAGCAAAATAAATACTGAATTGTACATATTCGTGTGTAAAAAATGCGAACTCACAAAAAGACTAAAATGTTAACAAAAAAGTTAAAGTTACTGTCAGTTGGTTAACGCGTTGAAAAATTCTAAGCGGTATTTAAAATAATAGAGAGAAAAACAGTATTTCTCATTTGGATGATGTTTTTATTTACTGTTAATACTCTGGTTATTTTAAACCAGAAAATGAGGTGGAATTTAAATTCATTGAAGTATTAAGAATAATTATAAATTATGACATTTAAAATTTTAAATGAACTTACTTTATCTCAACTATGACTATAACAATATTATAATTTAAGATCGTAATTTTATAGTAAATATGACAATATCATATACTTAGGTAACATTTATTAGATAACTCTTATTTACGGAATAAATTTTACTTTTGGACTAATATTCCATAGAAAGTTGGCTCGTCATATAATATATTAACTGGTAATATTTAATCTGACAGTTAAAAATTTCTCAAAAAGTCCATGGAACTATCCTTATTTATGAACTCTCTAGAGCCGGCTGTATAATTGTAATAAATATTTAATTCAAAGAAAAAGCTTTGACTCCAAAATAAGTACATCCAGAACAAAATACACTACTTCATTACTAAATTTGTTTACCAACTGGGAGTTAAGTTGATTTGGCGAATTCAGCGGACAACAATACTTAAAAAGAGGAATTATCTTTCAGGACAACAATACTTTAAAAAAGGAATTTCGTACTTAAATTTATTTATGTATATTAAGAAATCTCTTATCATTGACTTTGTCCGTTTTCAGGTTCCAAACTATTTACCCATATAAATATACTTACAGATTGAAAGATAGGCAGACAATTTATAGATATATTAAAAATAATCACTTACTATAGATAGGTTTCTGAAAAACGGCCCATGAAAAAACATAAGATTGGAACACTTATACATTTTTGTGACTGTGACCAACATACATCATCAGCAATACATACATCATTTCTCTCCATATCATTGTTTTCCTCAATAGGTAATTAATACATGTACAAAACCATATTAAATAAAACTGAATATAATATATGAAGGGTTCGATTTGAAGAACCCTAAATATTATATTATATAATATGAGCATGGCGAGTCCATCAAGTTGCAATCCCACGATAATAGCATTGCTTTTAATCTTCTGGCCACGAGTCTTCAGTTTGTGTCCATTGTGTAACTATTTATTTTTAAAGAGGGTACCTTAACTTTAATAATATAAACAGGTACTCTAATCTATCTAACTCTCTCTATCTTTTTTCAGCCCAACTGTTTGTTTTCTTAAATAACGTCGTATATATCTTTTTCATAGTTTAAACCTTATCTGTGTAGAAACTTGACATATTGTATTCTTCGGATGAATTATTCTTGCACGGAAACAGAAATATTTTTTGATATTAATATAAAAAAAAATATTATTGATTTCAATTTAGGATTCGTGATAGTAAAATTACAAGATGAAACTATTTTCATTCAATTCCAAATTTAAAATCGTGCAAGATTTCATTAGACTTATTTTATCAACAAATCGACGAAAGCATCAATAATTAAATCCGTCAAAAAAGACGTACGGTACTTAAAGATACTTTTAATCGGGTAGTGTTGATCGCATGAGTAGTTATCGATTATGTCAATCAATTAATAGGTCATTGGAATCAACAGACAGCTTGTTACATTTCAATAAGTGCTTGAGTATGGAATATATTACGTTCCTATATAAATTGTTTTCTCAGATGTCTTGTATTTCTGATACTGTAGCAACTTAACATTAATAAGACTTTAAATGTATTTTCAAACTATTAACTCATATGATTGGAACAATCGTTACTTATTTGTGTAAAATTATTGGATTGGATTAATAAGAGTCTTCTTATGTTTATTTAAATTTTGTTTTATTTCCATGACAGCAAAATAACAAAAACAATGAGCGACAATGTTGTGTATAATCAATTATTTACTTGCTTTTTATAGGCAAAGGAGACGAGTAAAAACTGTCATCTTGTGTGTGATTACCGCCACCTTAGAACTCTTGTAATGTCAGAGGACAAGAATGTTCTATTTTTAAAATAAAATTAACGAAATAGAATCCGATTTCGATAAATTAATCAATTTATCGTAATTTAATCTACCTTTATAGTTTACAATGTCCCATCTCTCATAGTGGTTAAGGTCGTAGGTCGAACACCTGTTAGTGTGAGTTATCGACGTGTCTGCACTTCACTTGGACTTCATAAACTCCTTAAGCTTTTTACAGTTTACATCGGAATCTGTTCAAACTTTAACAATTGTTCAGATAAGGAATTTAGTATATGCACTTCTATATAAAATATTTATCTTGTTTTGTATGAATTTATATAATAAATTATGTGTGACGTCACCAGTTTCAGCAAATTAAATATTTAAAAAAACTGTTTACTCATAATTCAACTTGAGTTAGTTATTTAATTATAGAAAGTAATACTAAAATTGCATCGCAATTCAACAAACAACTAAATTCAAAACCAAGTGTCGAAAATACAAAAATCCCGACATGAGCTTAAATAAAAGTTGTTTGAAAATTTTCACTAACGCCACAGTTGCTGCGACAAAGTTCCACAATTTCCATTTCAATGGTTCTCCAAGTTACTCGTACACAAGTTACAACCTTGTCCCACCAGCTCGCACTGATAAGCTACAACTACATTTGTTTATTTTGCAGAATTCTGTTGTTTTATCTGAATCTGTTAGTTCTATCTCTTTTGTTAAGGGACGTGTAGTTGTTATATTAATTAATGCTATATTTGCTAACGTCTACTCTGTGTGTAAAGATCAGGTTCCTCGGTACGAGGAAAACAAACCTGCAACATGATCTAAAAGAAACATGCTTGACGGTCCTATACTCAAACTGAACTTTATCTACCTCATAGCAAACAGAAACCATCGCTTACGAATATATATTATTATGACATATTATTAAATACTTCTAATATCATGTCGTGTCAATGACCCGGTTTGTATATTTTTTAGAGTCCTGCAGCTTATTCGATCAGAACTCTACAGGTGTTGAAATAATGAACGCAATACGATTTCAGCTGCACTTCTGTTTTGTTTTTATAGCTTCAAATGGAAACCATGATATCAAACTTTATATATATGGTAGGGCAATTCCATTTGTCATATAAATATAGGAAATAAATAAATATCCTCAACATGTTCAGGATTAGAGCCATAGACTTATTTTAAACGCCTTTATTTATAACCAGCAACCCGCCCCGGCTTAGCAAGGCTTATTTTTTAACTATTTTATATCAAAAGCACGAAAATAATTTTACAAAAACCGTGTGTTGTCAAAAACTCAATCGGTAGAGGAGTTTTCAAATGATGTCCTCTCGTACATGGCGAAATTGGTTTTTATTAATATAATAGTTTCTTTTCTGGGAATGAAAAACGTACCTCTCACTATAAGCACGACAGTCACAACCAAAATGAATATTGAAAATATCATTTAAATCCGAATAGTCCACGAAGGAAATTCTTAGCTATATTCTATTTTAGCTCACGCTGTGGAATAGTGGAGTTCGGTTCAAACATTTAAAAATATCTGAAAATGCCATTTCAATACATTTTTTAAATTGAATAGCATGTCTAACATGACATCAAATACGAAGTTATTAAATACATGAGAAAACAAGAAGCTAGTTAAATGAAACACGAGTCCTTATCTATAAATAGGACTCTTGTTAAGTTCTGGAACCAAACTGATATTTAATCTGTATAATAGAAGAGAACTTAAAGGTTTTGCTTATTTTTTTACTATTATTATATATAGGTATATGATCTTAAAGGTTATATATTATAGGGTCTTAAAGGTATGTTTAAATTTATGTTGTTTTTACATCATGTTCATCTTAATTTGTTTAATTTTGTAGTAAATAGTTTTATTATTTTTAAGATATATATTTTTTACAAGTCCGTGTACATATAGTTAACATATAGTTTGGTTTAACAGTTATTTTTTTTAATAGGGTTAGGAAAGGAAAGAACGTTTTGAAGAGTGCGGGTCGTTTTGTGGATTATGTTACTGAATACCGACCAAAAGGTAACAAGACAACCAAGGATAACAGATATAACAAGCAAATAGACCTTCCATCTACATAACAGGTTGATTAAGTTCCAGATGGATTCTTATGAATCCTTTTCCTTCTAGGATGAAGAATGCTAGATCTAGAGTCTAGACTTTACAGATTTCTAATTATCCAGCTCCACAGGTGCAAACTCAATACCTCTTTAGCCGACTGTGCGGCGCCTTGCCGTCTAAGGAACAATGCCTGTTTGTTTTTACACACCGGCCCACTGACCGAGTGTGGAATCGACCGGCGCATGCGCGAACACCGCGAGTGCTAGTGGGGGGATGCGAGTATGTATCGAATAGGATTCCGATTAATCGATTTCAAGAAAATTCATGTATGAAAAAGGACGAATAGTTTAAAAAAAATACTTGGTTCTTGTGAATAGTACATAGAAATAATATTTTTAAGAAGACATTGTTATATTTTAGGGTTTTTAATCGCAAGATAAATTGCGCTTGAGTTTGTGTTTGCATTTATTGATCACAATCAGATGTAGATACACTAACTTAAAATATTAATTGTTTCTATAAGGTTATTTTGATAATTTGTGATAATATAATTTTCTGTTCATAGCAATGTATCATTAAAACTATTCCAAATAAAATCTGTTTTAATAAAAAGAATCGATACAAATAGCAGAAAATTCGGATTTGAAATTCGAAGTGAAATCGATGCAGGCTGTACCTACAGGGCGGTCGTCACTACAGCTGGCAGTCGCGTCTCGCGCCGCGCCCTGCACGCGCGCCTCTAGTAGATCAACCCTACGATTAATAATCACTAATGCGATCTGTTTACATCTATTTCTCATCACGTGCTCTGAGAAGTAATGGCCGACAAATAAGAACGCTACTCACAACGCAACAATCACAAATGGTACGTACTTAACACCGAAACGTCTACGCGACGTCCATATTTCATTAATGTATTCCCCGCAATTGAAACACAAAAGATCACAGATAACGGATAATTATCTATCTCTACACTGCCCATAATGTTCCACATGTGTGTTCTTCTGGCGTGTTCAGAGTTCAATTTGTCGTTCTAAATTCAAAATTTGAATTGATGTCAATCGATTATTCATTATCGTCGTAAAATGTGAATAAAACCAGCCAGTATTATTTTATATTAACATGGAAACAGTAAGGAGTATACCGTCTCGTTCTCGCGGAGGCTCTAATCAAATCAACTGCTTATCTCTTTACTGTAGCCTGTCTACGTATTGAGTGTTATACTTTTCTCAATGCTTTTGTTTTCAGCCTGATCATTATAATACTATATAAATACATAGTTACAATTTCCATGAATTATTCAATGAAAAAACGTTAATATTTAAATAAATGAAGATGATGTTTTCATTGCACGGAAACAGATAGAAATCGTTTTTGTCACATACTATGACTTTTGTCGATGAACAGAACATCATATAAAAAAATACCACAATATTATTTCTTGCCGTTTATTTTAAAGTCGTCGTATCGGCCAATTGACCTATTATTTTAACTTTTAAAATAGCATTCTGGTGTATCGTTCCCAAAGTGTGACCATTAATAAAAATATAAATTAAAGAAATAGCTTAAAAAAAGCTCTGCAATTAATATTATTGCTAAATATTATAATTTTTGAGACTATTATTTAAAGATATATAATATTAAGTAGAATAAAAGTCAGTTCTACCTTCGTTTGAAGAGTTCCGATTTCCGTGTATATGAAAGGGTGTATCTAAAACAAGAATATTATTAAATCAATACACCGGTAGGTATATCTTCCGTTTTTTCATAAACTCTTCGTTATTATATTTTATATTAACCACATATCTGTAAAGTTTTGTTGGAATAAGGTTTTCTATTTCCAAATAAAATAAAGAATAATAATTTATAAAAATGTTATTTTATAGATTTTTATAAAAAAATACTGTCTTTGTAATTTTAATCATTCTTTTTTATTCAAATAAATTGTTTATATTTATATAATATATTATTGATATAACGAAATGTTTATATACAAATTGAATATATATTCCCATGGTTATATATGTAAACACATATATATATTCTGAATTTAAAAAAAACTTAGCTAGTTTTACTGAAACAGAACTGACGTCTTTAAATAAAACGTTCTTAATTTTTAGAAAGTATTAAGGTAACCATTCTCCAAAATACCATAGATGAGATGATATATATATTTATCTATGGTTATATATACATATATTTGAATGATGGCTTTGCGAAATATTTACTATATATTATCTTTGGCTGTCTGTCCGTGCTTTTGTAGTGTATGTCTTTAGAAATGACTGGATGCAAATTGATTCTGAATTTTCAGGTGTATTATTAATATACAATAATTTTCATGTCCTTTATTCAATTTTATCACTGTCTGTTTGAGATGAACAAACTTCGGTTAAATTAACCGAAATAAAGATTTAATAATTAACTTGTTAATAACCATATACTATTAATAATGTTTGTAAAGTATTGTCATATCAATACACTAGACTACTTCGTAATTATACTTCGTAATTTTGAAATATTATAAGAGAAAAGAAAGAAAAGCGCGTAAATTGAGCGGACAGAAATGAATGGAATGGAAAATTCTTTTCTTCTTCATTCCTTATCCTTATTCGTTTCCTGATTCCTTATTTGTATCAGCTCGTGGATGAGGAACACCACTAACCATCAGCCGAGTCGCTTATTTGTCTTTACATAATATCAATCATACTTTATATACTATATATATATTTATACCAAATAGATTATTGTAATATAATGCTAAAACTTAACAATCTTACGAGTCTTAGTAAAGATTTCGCGACAGTCGTTTAGCCTTCGATACTAAAATTGTATTTCATTATTTTCAATTGCTCCATCCGATGTGAGGGACCAATTAAAAATTGGGTTCTGTATGCAATTAGCGAACCCTAAATTAAGGGCAGATCGAGCTGTGTGTTGGGCGCTTAATTCAACCTTGAACGAAATATGTAAAGTTTGAAATAACATATAGAAACAGCGACCCCGTTTAGTAGAACGCGAATTTAGTTTAATTCCGTTACGAACAAAAATATATTAAATAGGATATGTTATAATTAAAATGAAAAAATCGTAATGTTTGGAGAGAACGTTTAAACTATCTTACTTTGTTAAGGCGTAAAGGATTTGGAACTGAATTTACAAACCCTTTGTTTCATTTAAATCAGATTCATTTGGGATATGTACCACATTTTACCCTACTTATTTATGTCCTATCGGTTTATAGCATTTTCGTTTAACCGACAATAATCACTAACAAATAAATTAACAAAATACATAAGAATCAGAGAATGTTTTTATTAATTTAACAATAGATGGATATAAAAATAAAAATCCATATAAATAATGTGTATAAAGATTCAAAAATCTATTAAACTATGAGATAAGAAATTAAAAATCATTTGTGTAGAAAAGTCTATTTTAATGAGATTGTAATTAATCTATATTGGGATGTCGAGTCTCCGCCTTGTGTAGCCGTCGTAGCTGTTCTACGGAAGGCCTACGATACATTGTATCGTAGGCCACGATACATCATATCTTTTATTTTGGCAATCAATGGCTAAATGCTTCAGGATGGGGTAGTGGCTGAAATATTACAGTTATTTTCACATCCCGTACATATTAAAGAGAAGACGTTTATATCATTAATCGTAATCGCCCTTGCGTTTTATTTTTCATATAAAGGTTTCAATTTACCCATCATGAAAGATTTAAAAAAATACATGTCGTTAGCTGAAATAAAAGAAACATATAGTAATAAGTAATATGTCGAGTGTATAGAAATCTTAACAAAGTAATAGTTGTAATGAATGTAATATGAATGTATGTTTGTTTACGCAACCCTAACGGGTCCGACGAGCGGTCAATTTATAGAAACGTTGGACACAAAGGTCGGAATTATGAACAATATGGCGCAATTGTTGGCCCAACAATTGTTATTGATTCAACTTCGCCTTATTGTTGGACTTCGCAATAAAATAACAAAGGAGCGACGCGAAAACGTTATTAATCTGGAGTTTTAACAAAGAATGAGATGATCATGATTTAAAACTGAAGAGATATTCTTTTAAGAAGGTTTCCTTTTATATTTTAAAAGAGCACTATTTAACTTTAATTTAATTTGGAATAAAAAAGCACTGACATTAATGTATCCACTAAAGCTTTTTAAGAAATAATTTAAATCCATAAAGCATACTTTACATTTGATTATCTTTTATAAAGCCAGTTTGCTGAAAGGTGTATAAAAACCTCGGAGTATTTTTAGACGAGATATGAAAAGTTTTCATCTCGTCAGAAGTAAGAAAAGAGCCGAGGCTCGTAAGAAAGTTGATTTAGGAGCTATTCAATATTTTAGGGTATCAACTGAAACTTTTATCTTTCATCTTTTTTAAATTAATATGGAAATAATTATTTAATTAAATTTGCTATATACCTTTTATATCATTTTTTTTGCTTTTCAATCTTGTAACCACTGGCCTTGCGGCTGACATTTGGGTTTACTTTGTACATTTTTTTGTGATCTCTTCCGCCACAGAATTTGTTTATAAAATAATATGTTTATGTTTGCGATCTTTTAAATCAGTATTACAGTATTATTCTAAACTAGAGAGTAGACATTTAATAATAGCATCAGTTTTGTGTATTTACAAGATCAGTTCTTGAGAAAAATCGATTAGAAACTATTAATTATTAAATGTATATAATTTATCATTTTATATTCTCTTTACAAGTATTCAGATGTTTGGTTGTTATTAGTGAATATACAGGTCGAATAGTATATTTTAAAAAACATTAAAGGTGAGCACTAACAGCGCTATAAAGAGAACCTAAATGTCGATATTATGGAGGCGTTGAGGGTTAAAATTAAGCTGGTCACTTGCGACCCGGCCTTGACACCCAAAATACGTGCGTGCTTGGCGTAATAGGATTTCCATCTAAAACTAGATATACGCGGCATTTGCATAATTATGTGTATCAAAATAAGCCCAAATCCCGGCCTATCTTAAAATGATGAAAATAAAACCTTTATAGAGACGTGAACTCATTTCTAAACGATATTTTAAGTATGAATCATTACACGTAAAAGGTAAGACATCAAATTAAATATAGCTCGAAAAGCCCAAGCCATATGAGGCCTGATTCTATCACCAAGTTCAAGAAGCCTCAGGCGGTTCGCTTCTTCATTTATATTCTATATATAGTGAGGTGGCCATTAAACCAGTCTTCAATGAAAATAAGATGCCATTCAACCAGTGTGACCTTATTTTTTGCACTTAGATACAAAAAGAACGACAGTTTCCAAGCACTTGTGTCCGCGAGTCTCGCGGCTGTACAATACACATTGCAGAGTACGGGCGCTCTACCCGCGTAGACTCCTTTAATGTAACAAGTGACACAATGTCCCTGAACAAAACATTTTCTATAGGAACATATTTAAAATATAAAATCAATACTTTATGTGTCCTACAGTTTCTACAACTACACGGACAACAAAACTTGTATACATAAAAAAATGTAGATAAAAAATGCATCGGATGGAATTCTTTTTACATGAAACTTATTCATGAAAAATGTTTCTTTTTCGCGGCAAAAGTAACCTTTTTGGCTTTGTGTGCCGAGAAAGGAAGACAGATATTATAACAGGGGAACGAGTGTTAGTTCATAAAAATATCAAGTTTTATGTTCGCCACATTTTGTTGCCAAATGCAGCGGTATGGGCAATTTAATTTCACATAACATTTAATTTGAGGACGTTCAAGTTACGTTCCTGCACTCGCTTTACTTTCAAATTGGTAAATGAAATGCGAATGTGCAATTCATCTCTCGTATTAATTCTACATATTTAAACATATACACAAATTAGACATATTAAATAATACCAAAATTGTAATTCACACTTAATTCGATCCCTAGTAACAAACATTATAATTATAAGTTCTCTTTTAATTAAGTTTCGAATGCCTTATATAGTATATTTTTCATAATCGGCGTTGGTGCTGCGCTCGCTCGAGCCTTCTTTAGTTAACTCAACAAATCGTAATATATTATAATTAAGCGCTCTTACCATTGAAAGACTGACCGTTAATATGATTTCTAATATTTTATTTTGGAAAAGCGAGAATTCACCTCTATCTAAAAAACCCTTTTAAGAAGTGCTTAGCTATTCCCACAGATGTTGCAAGTTTTCGATGATTAAAGTCCCTCATCTTACTAATTTACTTTGATCTGGGATTTATAAGGAATGAATTTTATTACCACAAGTAACTAATCATGAAGTAGGGTGTCCCATTTCAAAGCTAGTAGGCTAAAATTATCTCCTATGGTCACTCGTTTTGCATTTCTAGGCTCATCTCGTGCATTTGGTTATCATCATGACGAATATATTTATATTTTATTTTAAAATAAATAACAGAAACAAAAATAAAATAAAGTTATTCTAATAAAATCTGTATAGAAAAACAGGAAAAGGTCAGTGTCACATTTAAAATAAGAGTTTTGTATTTCTTAATAATAAAATAAAAGTTCAAAGTATATCAACAAAGAAGGTTCTTATGTTTGTTAACAATTTGTTGTGAATGTGAGATTTTAAAAGCCCTATTGTGATTTAACTCAACGGAATAAACTTAAGATGAGATGTCTTTCGCTATTGTATGGTTTACGATTTAAAGAATACATTTTCAACTAGAGAAATGCTGTTCCTTCAACAGTATTTTAAATACTTATATTCAGTTGCTATATACGCATAAAAATACATACATAGAGAATATTTGAGTATATACTAGTAAAAGAATATGTTTAAATGATCCATGTATATTAACAATAAGACAGAATGAACGAATGAATGACAAATGATAAAAATGAATGAAGTAAGTAAGGTAGTGGAGCCGAATGTCAAGAGAGACTGTTAAGGGACGTATTATGAAATGATTATAACCCTGGCTTAATCTACTACAAGTACACTATCGTGATTACATGCTTGTACTACCGTCAACAAAAAAAAAGTTTTTCAATTTATAACAATTTTCTTTAGAAAGCTGAGTAGGTATATGAAAATGTAGAAATACTCCTTTAAAAAACCAGCAGTAAACTTTATAACTACCTGTATATCGTAGTAATGATACATTAATGAAAAACTTTTCAAAGGCCGAAAAATGTTGAACCTATACATTTACCATTGACGTTACAATCAATTAAAAAAAAATGTGTAAAATAGTTTTTGTGAACCGTACCTTCAGTTTTATCATAATATATCAATCATTGCAATGGAAGTAATGCGTTGGAAAGTCGCGTGAGAAATGATCCTATTAGTAACAAACTTAAGATACGAGTAGCACGCCTTGTGCCCTGCGAGGGAGGATTATTGACTTAACTAACCTATTTTGTCGAGCCGTGTATGTGTTTAAGAATTAAAAATATTCATTTACTTTAATAAATTTTTAGTAATTTAAATTAATTGTTATCTATAAAGAAAGTAAATCAGAATATATATTATTAGCTTTTGCTTGTGACTCCGAAACTCGAACAAGACTACAAAAAAAAAGATGGCTGACAGTGACAGCGCCTTTAGGTTTGTTGGTGACGTATGGTGACTGCGCGCTTTACTCCCGGAAACATTGTATTTCACCGAGATAAGAAGAAAACAAAACTATTTAGTAACTCTTCTGTGATTTCCGGACAAATATTAAAATATACGAGCTTTCACATTTTTTATAATGAGTAGAGTTATTTAACATCGGATAATAAATTATATATAAATCGAAGTTTTGAGTCTTGGTCGTGTTGATGATATTTATTATTAATCCAATTAAGAAGTATGGCATGTTAATATAAATGAAAAGTTCGTTTGAACATCGAAAATAAAGAAAAAATAATCTAATCAAATAAATAATAATATGTTAATCTTTATTAAATAGTGTACAGACTCTTTATTTATTAGACCCATCACATACTCTATGAGAGCTAATTAAACAGTCGCTACAGAATAATATTCATGCCGTACACGCGAACCCTTCGCACAGAACTACAGGTAACTTAGTTTAATATGTATAATATTTAGGTGGTAGCGTTCAATCCAATATAGCTAATACGCGAGAAGCTATAAACAAGCTGGAGGCGGGAATGTTAAAATTAACCTTCATATTGTGCTATTCATTTAAATTAGAGTAACACCACGTTGCTTATTTCAATTCACTAGCTGCTTGTCGTGTGTTTGCCTTTACATTAAATAATTTTAGCGTTCGGAAAAAATATATATGTAACTAATTCTATAACAAACGTCAGCTCAGCCAGTGGTAGTTGTAGTATAAGTGGACGGTAGATTATACTATTTTGCGACTATTGCCTCATTTATTGTTATTCATATTATTTCCTACATATCAAAATATAAGACAGTTGTTTAGAAATGGTGGCAGTGAAGTTATGTGGGATATTAGAAGCCGTACGAGAACCTGATAGTTTTAATGTTATCGACAATGAAGGTCAATTAGCATAATTCATAAACAATTTACTGTTATTCTACAATTAAAATATATCTGATATACTCTTTTACTGGTTGTTCATATATAATATATAATTTTGTGTGTTTCCTGGTTTTGGGCAATGATTATGTTCAGCCAATGTGTGTTATTTTGTGGTTCACTCAAGTTTAACTAAAAATATAACTTGCCAAATTATATTTCACAAAAAAAATGTCTCCTTAAATCTGATATGGATTCAGTATTTATATAATCTCAGTCAAATATAATAACTATTAAAAATACTGCAGAATGTAATCTGTCTGTGGCATGGCTTAATATGGCAACGTTGTGTCCTATGTTAAGATTTTATGAAAACCAAATCATTCACATCCACCACTCACATCCTATGGTCCACCAAAAACAAAATCAGCGTAACCATAGCGATGTTCTTTTCAGTACTTATTTTGTTATATAAAATAATAATAATAATTATTATACTAAAAAATGGCGATCATTCTTTTCCTTAAACTTTTCTAGCAGACTAAGGAAGTCTGAACTTGCTGGAAAAGTCCAAAAGTCTAGAGGTAGGAAAAAACAAACTCTACAGCATATTTCCTTCGACAGTTGCACGTGGCATGCCAGCAGTAAGTGATTTAAAGCGATTTAATATGAAGCAGACATACCTATGCCATGAGCCATGAGTTATGGAGTTGGCCAGCCTCCCAAACGTCAAAGATAACGTCATGTTTTGTTAAATAATTTGATATTTCAAATTACATTTATTTTGTTTGTTCTGGAAGAATAACTAGTTTGTTGAGACTCAAAATGTATTAAATTTAGTTTTGGCGTCCCATGGTGTTCGATACCTGGTGGACTACTAAGTCTTTTGGGGGCTATAATTTCAGGAACATAAAAGTATCCGAGTAGTAAGGCTTTTTGTCTATCTTACTATCTATCTAAATTGTTAGAATCACGCCCTTATAAATCATTATATCCAGCCAAAAATTAATTCATAAAGATGATAAATTATTTTTTTTATCATTCATAAATAGAAGTCAGTTGAAATTGCCTGTAAAAATACATTAAATTGTAGGTAACCTTCCATCTATTATGTCTATAAAGTATTTACTGAATAATCTTGTGAAAGGTTAAAACTAAAAAAGCACTCAATTACTTTAGCGTGCCTGCCGCCATTAAGAACGGAACAACCCGAATATACACTGAATGGCTCGGAAAGATTCTTTTAACCAGTGTAAATGGCGTGTATTCTATGAAGTTTAAAATGTTAAATCCCTTATATGAATCGGGCTAATAATAAAACGCTAAAGAGCATTCATCTCGAGATTCAGCTTGTGCAAGTTTTCTAAGGGCGCGGGAAAAACTATGTTATAAAATAGCCTTAAAAAACTTTTAAAATTTCATTAGATGTTCTTTCTGGTGTTTTTTTTATATAGAGCAACAAAAACAGCAAATTATGAAAACAATTTTGTACTTCTTGGAACTGAACACCAATGAGTGATATCATTCTATAAATGTCTTGAAAGACTGCAGCACTGCCTTGAAACATTGTAAAATCCTGTCCTTGTTAGACACCAATAAATAAATGATTTTGTTTTTTTTCGAATCGCTGCTTTGTGTAACATTAATGACTTTAGGGGCAATGTTAAAAATAATAGCGTATGCTTAAGTTGTATTCACTATAACCGGAATATAGGTAGTTTCTTAATCTGTCTTTGCGTAATTATGGTAAAGCTCCTTTATAATGTTATAAAGATGATTTTACACTACATGGAATCAGTTTCGTTCGTTCCAATTCAGCCCGGAATAAATACTACAGCACGCTGTAACTTACCAAATACATTATAGACTATACATTGCTTTAAGAAAGAATTATAAGTCATTCATTTAACTTGTCCCCATTGTAGTATTTCAGATAATTGATTATATAGATGTATAGATACCGCTCAATACGCGCAATACGCTTAATATCCAAGTCGAGAATTGTTGGTCCATTGTGTCCAAAAATATATTAATTTGTGTAAATTCAGCGGCGTACTAAGTGAGGATGAAATATCAATCACAATATTTATTATTTTTAGACATTATTTGGACCAAGATATAGGCGAGACATGTTTATAATCAAAGTTTTAGATGTACAGTGTAATAGCTTCAGGTAATTTTAATGTATAAATATATCCTCACAATCGTGAACACAATACCTGACCCACCTAACTATATATTCTGATGACGGCCTCCACGGAGACCGCGCTACAAAGACCATCCACCATCCTCATCAGAGCATCTATTGTCTTTTAACTTGTTTACGACTGACTTTCATTAAATGCTACTTATAGAATATAAGATTTATAGAAGTAATTAAACGTGTATGATTATTTTAAAAATTTCTGTATATTTCTCTCTATTACAACAACTAATATAAACATTTGCTTTCTATAAAATGAAAAAGTCTAATTTAACAATCTGAAACCGAGTGTTATAATATTTATTATTTATATTTCCTATTAAATAACTGTTTTGTATTTTCTCTCCATCTTCTAGATACTGTGTGACGGTGTATTGATTTTTTAATCAATTGCTATTACTAATTTATTATGACTATCATTCGGAAATGCCTTTTTTGACATATTTATAATATTCGTTCTATTCGTCTACGTTCTAATTAAATAGTTAGTTGTATCGATATGACTACAAAAAGGCCCAGTTAGACATATTTAAACAATTCTTTGTACATCTACTAATAACTAACTTTTTTTGCTACAAAAAACAATTTACAAATTGAGTCAGATGCCAGTCCCCTCCAACATCTTTCATCGTATCTTCGAGTTCCTTGAACGCTAACGATAGTAGCTATCAAGTGATCGCTGACATTTTTTAAATAACTGACAATAGAGCTCGCTTAGCTCCTACGACCGCAGAAAATCCTGTTTCAATCAAGTATTTTCCACGGTTTGGTCTTTTTATTCTAGTTTAACAGAAAGGGCATAATATCCCAAATTTTTCTCCAGAATCGTTGACCCCATGACAGCTCACAGCCCTAGCTGGTTATATAAATTTTAAAAATAGACCCGACATCGCAACCCATTTTACGACGCTCGTAAAACGGATGTATATTTAGGTGGTTGCGAGGAAACACAATAATTTTATTTTATTGAGAAAATTTCACATTTCACAACCATTAGAATTTTTCTTAATTACTTTTGCGAGATTTGTCAAGGTTATAAATATTTTTTCTAGTTATTATATATTAAATTTATTTTCCGAGATTTAATTAAAAGCTATTGGTTCTTTTATGTTTTTGTTCAAACACACCCAATACATTTATTAAAAATAGATTCAGTTCAATTTAATACAGACGACTTCAAACTTTTAACATTACAATTCATTAACTCCATTGTCTATGGTAGAGCCAATTATATTTAATTAAACCTCACTTATATAATAATAAAGGAGTTCTTATCTTTTTCATTTACAATAACTGTTACATTTAAAAGATACACTAAAATAATTACTTCTGTTGTTATAATCTCACTCTAAATTCAAATATAATATATCTAATCTATAGATCTGTCTAAGATATCGTAGATAGACTGGCCTATCTATCTACGGTACTCCTATTAAGGAAAAATATTAAAATGCGTTCCTGAAATCTGAACAAAAAAAATATTGAGAAGATTTTTTTCAGAGAATTTTAACATTTCAATTATATAAAAGCTACGAAAGGTACATTGAGATGACAAAGTTTGAAAACGCTGAAAAGCTTGAACTTCACCGACAGGAAAATATTGCTTTCAAATAAAATTAGTATCAAAACATAGTTTTTATGCTGCAATTTAAGTTTAAAGTAATAAATAACGGGGAAGCTTACATGTGTTGTTGATTACGCATTTTGAATAACTTTTGCAAGCTCGCTATTGCCGCCTGCTTTGTGATTTACAGCATTATATCATCGTATTTAACAATAGCAAGTACGTCACAGACCACATTGCTATTCTACAATAAACTAGCCCAATAAGCAGTTGATCCAAAATGTTTTATAAACCATCATCCAGCTGTGGCTCTAAGCGTGGATAGCCTCCAATTCACGAGGCTTTTCTCAGATATAAATAGGCTGTTGCTGGGAGAGCTCTACACGACGCCATTCTAAAAGATGAAAAGTAAAACAAATGTTTTCATTTCATTTATATAATGCTGAATGTGTCGCTGTTTGTTTTGAGATGAATAGACAATTATATGCAATGTAGACTGGAGTTGTCAGAAACGTTTGGATGACGTTTTAGTTGGTAATTATTATATTCAGAGATAAAATAAATTGAGGATTTAATATTTTGGAAGAGTTCTTGAATTCGTACAATTTTAGATGTTCAGGTATACGATTGTATATATATATATATATTTACATATATATATATATATATATATATATATATATATATGTAAATATAATATTATCATTAATTTTAACAATTTGATTCTATATTATCTGTTCTGTACTTATTCTTATCATTAGATCACGATTCACATTGTTACGAACAACTTACAATTTTAAATGAAAATATTATTATTTAAAAAATAATGGTAAATCTGTTATTTTATAATTTTCCAAATACGGAAACAAAATAAAATTAGAGTGTAGTGCAAACTCACAAAAAAGCAATGTGGTAAAATATAATGTTAAATAACTAAAACTGCTAAAAGAATCACTCAAAAAAATTGCCTCATACTTTAATACATTAAATTAATTAATCTGACTTATTAAAATGATTTCTCTCTATACATTTCTAAATAGCATTCGGCATGCAAATGAGATTACTATGTTAGTAGAATTTCTTTTACAATATTAAGTTAATAATATTAAAAGCTGAAAAGCGGTCCGGTGTAATGGAAGAACTGGGTACGTACCTCGTTTGTTGCCTCCGGTATAAAAGCGAATTTTATTTTCTAAATGGCTGGGCTAAATGCCTTGTATGTTATTCCTCTTTTGTACGTTTGGATTTTAAAAATACCGCCATATTTCTAACGGTTTTTGCGGGTACAGATACTGGTTTGCATTTTGATTTGAGAGCTTTTTTATTTCAGTGTTCATTTTCGAAATTATTCTATAATATATTGCCTCTTTGGTAATGTAGCAGCGCGTTTTAGCTATGCGGTTTTAGATGGAAATTAATGGCTGAATGCCATAGCTTTACGTTTTGTATTAATTGATGTTTAAAAATAAATATCTGAATGGATTGAAAGCCTGAGCTGGTTATATTTAATCGCATTTTGCGGTCGCGATATAATTGTATTCTAGAATTGTGGAGCGCAATAAATACGAATGAGCCAGAATTATTGTATATGTTTATTATATTTATGTATTATAACAAAGCAGAGGTGAAACATAAAAATAGTATATAAAATAACCGTGAAGCTAAATACTGGTATGGTTCATTTAAACTAAAATCCGATGAAGTTAAAATAGCAGTCTAATTCAATAAATTTATTTCACCACAAACCTGCATCCGGGCAAGGGGATACGCGCGACAATAAATATTTTTTAAACCGTTGGTTACACGCAAATATATATAAATAAAAATATATTTTGTACTCGAAATATTTTTAGGATAAATCTAGTTATACTTTTTATGTTTTGCCAAGCTGTTTTTCTAAACACGAAGGTGATGGAAAACAAAGATCAATAAATATGCAGCCCTTATGTCTGGGCGGCGGTGACCACTTACCGTCAAAGGGCCCGGTGTCTGTCCTCTACTATAAATAC
Organism: Dircenna loreta; assembly: GCA_963555665.1. Taxonomy (NCBI): domain Eukaryota; kingdom Metazoa; phylum Arthropoda; class Insecta; order Lepidoptera; family Nymphalidae; genus Dircenna; species Dircenna loreta. The sequence continues at coordinate 12,672,464 of OY743092.1, forward strand.
AACTAGTATTCAAAACACACATATATCATCAAACAAGACTAGTTGATATGTATCTTTGTAATCATATATAGAGTAACTAAAAGACTCAATTCCTTGGAAAGTAAACAAATTTTAATGTAACTGCGCCTTAGCTTAAAGTACAGCAGAAATATATTCGTATTTCTCATAGAAACGTCATTAAAATAGTCGAGAGGTAGGTTTGAGGAGGTTATTCGCCAAGAAATGGGCATTTGATGTCGTCAGATCGAATTATCCGTCTGGTACATAGCTGTTAAGATCAGTAGCTACTTGCGTAGCCAAGAATTTGATAGAATTTAGGGTGACCAAGATGATGCAACTAGGAATGATTATTATTTAGAAACGGGGAGAGGTTAAATTTACACGTACGTTTTGAATATATTAAAATAATCAGTGATAAAGATTACGTGAAACTCGTATTCTTACGTCAATTGTTTTCAAAATAATCTTTTATTTAATCTATTCATATGTTTTTTCATTTCTAATCTCAAAATTACTAACAATTCTTATTAATGATATTTTCATGTATGAAGCGTGATACAAAATCACATATTGATAGATACAAGAAACAACAGCTGATTTCATGGGCTTCCTAATATCGAAATATATTGCTATTTCTTTGACAGATATTAGAAGATAAGTTAATACTATACAATGACACATAATGTAATACGTTATTTAATAACGATACATCACACACACACAAGCACACAAAATATAAGCAGTCAAAGGGATGGTTCGAATGTAGTTCAATTGCCCTTGATAGCTTACAAGGATACCCTATGCTGAGACATCCAGTGAACTCTTAAGACTGTACAACTAAAATATGTATACCGTACCGTATAATACATATATTATATATGATTGATACATAGATTAAACATTATATACACATAGTCCATAGATATATAATTAAAAAAAAAATACGTGTAAATAAGGCATATATATATTCCATAAATTAGCAGATTAATCTTTTAAAACTCAATGAACTAGAGTTTTTAAAAGATTTTCCGTGCCATCATAATGTAGTCTTTAGCCATTTAACTACGGCTTTCCTGATTATTTTGTTTTTTGCGGTCTTGTAAATTCAATATTTTATAAACTTTATTTAACAAGGCAGGTCCTAGAAAAGGAAGGAACTTTTGTGCATATCTTTTTTTTTGTTTTTGAACAAAGTATTTTAAATATATTTGACTAACAGAAAGGAAATTACTAGTTTTATAATGTTCACGAGTTGGGTAGTAACATGTACTGATCACTTTCAACTATAAGTGTCTATCTAGCGTTATTACTAGATATTTAGTTTGAGCAACTTTAAAGTGTCACACAATTACAATTTTCAGCTATTTTATCATTATTATTTACTAGTAAGGTAGTTTTCATGAACAGAAATCATTTATATATATGATAAATAGGGTAGGTCCTAAAATACTCCCTTATGGTATGCCAAAACAAACATCGTTATAATTAATGTGATTGATATTGTCCGGACTCGAAACAAAACACATTTGTTACAACGATTATATCATTTTATTATAATAACAAATACATACAGAGTAGAAATAATTTTCTATCATCATTCCCAAGCAATTAATATACAACAAAAGATGTATGTAAGTCTTATCTATTGCGAATTTCGTCATCAATATTCTTTGTGCCTAATAAATGGATGCCGAGAGAGGAGAATGTACACAAAATTTACGAGGCATTTTGCCCACAAAGGTTTGAACGCACGCTTTCATTATGCGAAGTAATTAATTTCTCGTACATGCTCCGTAATAAGTCGAAATCTGAAATGGATAGGAAGTAGGCCGTTGCGGCGTCGGAATTAAACTTTCTTAGATTCGAAAAGGTTACTAAGTTAGACATAAGTTCTTCTATAGACATTTTATTCTTATTTCATTAGTTATTTATATAATAAATATACTTACCAGTTACATTAATGTACCAGCAAATACAGAAAAAGCGTAATAAAATGTCCTGTTTGTTTTTAAAATAAAAACAAAATTTGCAAATGAGAGGTGTAATTAATTGCCTGGGTTTTGTAAAAAAAAGGAAAAATTCAAACGAATTTGTTGGAGCTTATTTGTACAGGCCTTAATCAGAGACCGGCATTTTGTTTAGGACCCGGAAGTCTTTGAGAAAGGTTTAATGTACACTGTTTAAATTCGTTGACAATTATGATGGTTGACAAGTATGAGTATTTATTTGAAAGAAAAGAAATATGTTTCAGTAACATTATTTATTTATTTGGATTTAGATTGTGTTTTCTATGTATTACTTATTATTTTAATCTATGTATTCACACAGTAATGAATTCCTAGACCATTGTCTACAACGTCTAATTAAAAAAAATATTTGAATTGGAAATAAATATGTAATATATTTTTACATTATACATTTTAATTATTTTCTGATTATCCTGTATATATTTTTACATTTTAATTATTTTCTGATTATCCTGTTCAGAAGAAAATTAAGTCGAGAAAATGAATGCGGTGGCGTAGACCAGGTTCCTTAAATCCCTCCGAAATAGTTTTATTTAAATGGCTTCCAGTCTTGACAACCATCAACAATACTTTAATACATATATCTCAATTATCCATGGTATATATTAAACTCTAGTTCAGTTGTCTTATTTTACTAAGGCACACTAAAAGTAATACTGTGTACCACAAATTTTGAAATAACACCCGTAACATAAGCTTATCATGAGCTTATTTGCTCAGGTGCTCTAAATCTGCGCTTCTCAACATTATGACTGAATATATTGTTGAGGACCAACATGAATAAACATGACTTCTGGAATTCACTTTAGCTCTTAAAATATTTATATTTTTCTTTTCTGTTTCCTCGCTTGAGTTGTTTGAGTTGATTTCGCAACAAACTAAATCATATAAATATTTATTTTAATAATAGCTGTTGATATGTTAAATGACATTAAATATTAACATCGATATGGGTTGTACAACGAATTATCTAATTATCTTTAATTATAAAAGTTTTGTTTGTTTGTTTGACAAACGCGGTTAAATTTTCAATCAAAATTATTTGGTATAAACACCGTGTGTCTACACAGTTCGCTTTTGGTACTATCAAATTCATTAATTGTTGTATGCTCCACTAATTATATGACCCGAGACCGAGCGATATTGCAAATAATGAGAATAAACACCGCTATATTAATATGGACGTATGAAGCACAATTAATTACTAATATAATGAATTATAAATATGATTTGAGATTAATTAATATTTTAGTCAACAACATGAGTAACATGATTTAATAAAACATGACTTAATACAAGTAATAACTATACAAACACGGTTTTTTTGATAAATAGAAGTATGATAATACTTCTTAAATCGTTTGTTTCCTTTCTGTTATCTCGGATTTGTTAGTTATTTATTTGCCAGAAAAATTCCACTGTTCAGACATTTTCTTATTTACTTAGATATTTGAGAAGCTCTGGCTTTACGGTAAAAAGTGAGCGCGTTAATAAAGATTAGGGATAAACCTGTTTAATTGTAGCTCGGTTGTTGTTTTAGATGTTTAGGACGACCTGACTGGCTGCGTTTGTTTTAGAATTTATCCCGTACTATATTGTCGTAGTACACAACTATTTTTGAACTATTATTCATTTATGGTAGAAATAAATAAACAAACCTTCATTTACTGAAGAAGATAAATAATAAATTTTATAAAAAATAAATATAAATAGCGTTATAAAGGAAAAAGGTAAATAAAAAGTTTTTTGTCTACAAATAAGCGTATAAATAGTTAAATTCCACATGGAGCATCAACGCAATGTTCCCGAGCGCGAAACGCGTTTTAAATGTAAATAACTTTTCATGTACTTATGATTATGTAAATAACTTTAACCATTTTTGCAAATTAAATATTATACTAGAAAAAAATCTATTTTTATATATGTTTATCTACGAAAGGTAATGTTACCTTGTTACCGGCCGCGTGTGAAATCCCGCCATCAGTCAAGGTAGCTGAGTTATCGTGGTCACAGTATAACCTAACGCTGTTGTTATCGTACATCCCATCACACATCACACCGACAGACAAATCATTTGTCATTAAGGACGCTTCAACATTACGATGGAAATACCTTATTCCTTTTAGGTATTCTAGCAAGGGCTTTTTTTCTTTCCTTGACATATTTTTCAAATTTAGTTTTAATATTATTTTAGGTTAATATCGTACTAATTTATATTTAAAATGATTTACCAGTTAACTCTTACAAAGTTTATTTTGTGGTTTATATATAGCCATTATTGTTAAATACAAAGAAGGCATAAGCCATAAAATCACAAAAAGGACAATATTGATTGTTCGTAAGTTCTTAATCACGCTCGTACCGCTATTGCCCTGAGTTAAGATCTTGTAGGAAGATAAGAGGGGTCTTTAAATAATGCCTTTACGAACTAATCTCAGGGCTGTGTCATGCTTGTTATATTAATAGCACTCCCCCACCACTCCCCCACCACTCTACCACCACTCCACCTAATGTTAATGTTGTGATAAATATACATATTCATATATATAGTTATTTCCCCGTCTATTCAAATGTAAGTAACTAGAAAACTTATGTCTGCTGTTTAGTTATGTGACTTCTTTGGAATTATTATTTTCTTTTATTATATTACTTCGGTACATTTTGTATGTAAGTTTCGATATTCAATTAATTTATTGTATTGACTGTAGTTAAAATGTATAGCTTACTCTCAGTTGACACTGTTACGTTCCAAATAGTTTATCTTAACCTTCTAGTTTCAGGAACACATCGATTTCATTCCACGCACACGTCCTTCATCTATTAGTTATATCATATTAAGCTTTTAAAATGTATGATAAAGAGAACTTTAAGTAAATCATTTTAAACCTGTCAAAATAAAGTGCAAACATTTATCAACAAGTGCTACTTGGCGCTGTGTCGTGTAACTTTTAAGAGTTCGCACTTTCCTTAGGCTATTATCCACACCACTTGCTTTACTTTTTTATAAACTTAGTTTTGAATTAAGATTTACAGAGCTTATATAAATAACTACACACATTTCTCATTTATTTAAAACTTTTTGTCAGACCTACCCTCGTATAAATTTGTTGAAAAATACACGTTTGTTTAAAATATATTGTTAACTGGACGACGCGGAGGATGTAGGAGTGTGATACGAAGGATACATAAAAAAAAGTAAACTTTTTTAGTATGCTCTAGTTAAAACCGTTGAAATAGGTTTTATTTAAGTGTGTTGTGTGTAATGTGATGGAAGTACTTTTTCTATTCCAGTTAGACGAGTTAGAGTTAGAGTTCGTACATGTCTGAATATATTAGTGATAGATATATATAACGAAATGGTGCCAGACCCAACTTGTTGCGAGCATTAATTTCGCTATAACGCCTCTAAATGTTTTATTCAAACCCCATTATTTTTTAGGAGCGCTACGTTACATATTGCGGTAACTTTTAAAACTAATTACTTAAAAGTATTTTTGTTGTTGCCACAAAAAATATTCAATCATTTTTTTTATAGTTTTTTTTTTGTACAATATTTTTTTTATGTTGAATAGTTTAGAAATACATTTAGAAATTGAATGCCAAAGTGGTATTATTTAAAAATGTATGAACGTGTAGAGGTCTATGCACTATAGGAAATGAATGGATAGTGCGTCACTTATTTTAGAATCACTTTATTTAATCATCTTTACGTCAGCTTCAAGTTCGTCTAGATATAGCTTTGATTTACGAGGGAGAAGTAGCGCAGACGTGACATCGTAAACTCAGTCTGGAGCGGAACACGCACTGACATGTCATCGAGCTAGACAACCAGCGGATAATACTTTATATCAATCTTCAAAATCAATCTTTTTTCTTAAGGTATATAAATACAGGTACAGTCTACGGATAGCCATTGGGCTGAGGTCCGTGGCGTTACAGAGAAGTACAGCGTAAGGTAGCTATTATGGCTACATTTCAATTCATACATCTTATTTCGTACGATGTGAGACAGCCGGATGTCCAAGCTTCCTTTCTTATTCTTGGTTTGTACTAGTCCTGTATATTGAGTTTGCATTTCTTCTGCAAGGCAACGTAATTGCGAATCTTCATTATTGCATATTGTAAAGTAGTACCACTTACTATGAGGTTGACTGACTGTCTGTTTGTGATTCAACAATATAAAGATTTACCAAAAAGAAGGATATTTGGAACTTTTGACATTGTTAAAGCTGTTCTCATTATATCATTTAAATTTTACTACCTATCACATACGAAAATACGGAGAAAGTGAGACGAAGAAAATTTAAAAGATTCCGTTGTCAATAAAAAAGCAAGTATAATTAAATACAAATGCGTATACTCAAATGTCTGTCCATAAAACGATTGTTCTAGTCTTGATCACAAAGTAACCGTAATAAAATACTGATATCAGTAACTTGTAGTTGAGCCTCGAGACGTTTAACGGCCCGATGACAATAAAACTTACCTCCCGTAAATCTAAACCAGCTGATTGTTGGAATCAATATGGCGATAACTCCAATGGCTTGTCTTATTGCGGATACTATAACATGAAATTTTCACATTTTAACAGGTGTTTTGCCTGTGGAATCAATATATATATATATATAGAGTGAATTGCGCGCTATTTAGTTAGGATGTTATCTTATATAGTTTGTTCTTTTCCCCGTTCTTAAGTCAATACATTTAAGGAATACTCATTCGTCTTGACAATAGCCAGACTGCTCAAATATTTGCCATGATTTTGGCTTGTGTTATATTTTTTAAAACACTATTTTGTAAACAGCATTTTAATCATTTTAGCAATTTTAAATCATAGATTAAACTTACACATAAACTTACACAGCTGTACAAGGTCTTGTACAGCTACAACCAATAGGTGTATATATCTTAGATCTAACATCAATATTTAAACACTCATTATAAACTAAACTTCCTCCAATTCACTGAACAGACAAGGTAAACGAAAGCAAACAATATTCTTTTAAGAAAAAGTTTTTTGTCTGATAAAACACCCTAGGCTGTTATAACTATGCTTTATAAAATTCACATGTTTATGAGAGCTTCCAACTTAAAAATAACAAAATGGCGTCGCTAAAATCAATGACTATTTATTTCATGAAACAAGTAAAGATTAAATCAAGCTATCGTAAATGCAGCTTCTAAACTAACACAAAATGACAAGAAGCATGCATCAAGGCTGAGCTCAGCAAAACGTGAGGCGTCTCGAGTCGCGCTATCAAGATGGCGCGCGACTCCATTTTAGATTTTTGGCGGGACGACGCTTGAAATAGTGCTTGTTTTAAATTCAACTTCCGTATCGATTATGTAAGCGATAATAAATTGAAGTTGGATTGCTTGTTATACTTTCATGTATAGAAATAAACCAACAGAATGTATATTTCAAAATGATTTATTGTTGTTTGTTTGAATAATCGATGGCGAGTTTTGTAAATCATAAAAATAGATAAAAAGCTTTATGTTTTGTTTCATTATTAACATTAAATTTAAACTAAAGCAGATCTAAATTAGTTCCTTGTTGCGAACTGTATCGCGTCTCAAATTCTTCCCTAGAGGTTTGAGCTTTCCATAGATATCCTTTCAGTAAGGTTCACTTTACGATGTAATAAGCAATAAATTGTGTACCTTTGTTTACATAATTTACCTAGAGGTATTGGTGTATAGACTCCCATAGGAACTGCTCCATATTAGTAAATTATTCACATAGAAATGTCATGTATAGCAAATTTATGTTCATTCCAATTTAGTAAGTTATATGGGTTTTGTTTATTTAAATATAAAATGTTAGTTAAAGTATAATAATAGCTTAGTTTAAAAGTTAACAATTAGATTAGTTAAAGCTGTATTACCTGCGGTCAATTCGTTGCAATTCTAGACGTAATGAACGCTTAATGTTGCGGAAGGAAATTTTATTTTGTGCTTAAATTTTATAAAGGTTATATAATAATGTAACATATGCTCTTAATGTTTGCCCGTTTTATTTTATTACTGAATTCTTGTAGTTATTAATAAACTTTCATGATATTGGTTATTGGAAGGTCCTGATAATGTCTGAAGTTTAATTATAACCTGGGTTAATAAGACTACTCGGCTTCGGCTCCTAGTCCTTGTGTCAGACAATATATTGAAGTAAGTGCTCAAATTATAAAATATATAAATGCGACATAGGCCTAGTCTACAATAATTTGGTAAAATGAACTGAAAAACTTTTTAAAATATATATTCTTTTACATCTAAACTTCGTTCAACGATATTAATTAAAGACAGCCGTGTTAAAATCCATACATAACTATGATATTCTTATTTCACACAGACAGATATATGAGATGAGAGATTTAATATCGTATGTAGGTACGTTTACTCATAGTATTTCAATGTGTCGGTACAACACGTACTCTTCATCGATTACTTGCCATTGCCTGCATTCCGTCTCTTTTTCTACATATCGTGTCTCACAAAATCCAATTAAAATATCTACACTCGTATATTTTAATAGGATTTTGGATTTTGTGTCTTCTTGATGGACTTTTCGATTCAAAACTCTGTAGTAGAGACCTGGATGACGAGGCTCTTTACTGCCTTTATACAGGTCAGTCAGCTGATTTATATATTATTTGTAACGTCAAAATGTCGTTTGTCAATATCATTGTGCATTCAGCCTTTATTGACTTTTCAGTTTAGATTTAGTGATTAAAATCCTTACATTTTGTAATTTTGATAAAAACGCTTAACTTAACTTTTTAACTTTGTAACTGAAAAAACAAGTTGATAGTTCATAAAAATTACTTAATAGATAAATGTCGTTTGTATTAGTTATTAAGGGCAGACTTTAGATAGTTTTTTATGTTCAATACTTAGGCCTGCCTTTGAGTTTTATTCTCATATAGTTTCGACTTTCACCAAATTAAAATTAGCCATAATATCTAAGGAATGTAATTCCTTCGTTCATTATGTTTTCATAGTGTTTATTTTTTCATTTGATTATTATTAAATGTTCAAATATCACTTGTCTAACCATGGATATCAGTATTGTCAATATTTCGAAATTACTTTCAATCAGTGCTAAAAAAACTAGATTTTACTGCGTCAAATTTGACAGTTGTGATTAATTCGCTAGTAGGGATTTTAGTTCAAATTAGGTTTTAAACTATTAGTTAGTATAAGAGTCAATTTAATCTTGAAAAAAACCTATTGCGTGTTGTAAATACATTACTATAACATTCTTAGTATTATAACATTTTGTATTATCTTAACAAACAGCAGTCACTTACGAGGAAGTTACAGAGTTGTTTGTTACAAAATAACAAATTATAAATCTTTGCACTCATGGGAAATATAAATAAAGATGGTTTTCTTTATATTCGGTCCCATATTTAACCCGCTGCGAGGCGTAGCCTTCATGGCTTCAGATTGAAAACGTACGCAGACCTATCACGTACGTATACACTCAGTATAGCAAAATGTATTAATACTAAGAATACAATAATTTTAACTGACGACTGAGTGTGGAATATGAAATGTGGAAACTCCTTGGAGGAATTTGACTCTACTATATTTGACTGGCTGTTTTTTACTTAATATTATAAGATTTGTCATGTTAGTATATCTATATCTCTAAAAATTGTTTTATGAATTTTAATTATTGTTTATTATTTTTATTTATATTTAAGTCCTAAATACTTTATTAAAAAGTATAAACCCTTATTATTTTTGTAGCTTTAGATTAAATTTTATAAGTAATAGTTTAAGTAATGATATAAATAAAACTCTACCGGGAAAAACAAACGTTAGATCATTTCTTATCAAAAACTTAATTTCATTGTTTATCAATTTGTTTTTTTACGCTGAATACGACTACTTCCACTACCTCCTCCGCAGTACATTAGTAACCTGTTATTAATTTAGAGTTAAACCTTTTATTAACAGACGATTAAACTTAACCAATGGTTACTTTATAGAGAGCCTCGTTAAATTCGTTATGTATGACATTATTTATAAATATGATATATGAGTCACAAACTAATATTAATATCTTATTATTGTTCTCAATTTTTAAACTAAAGCATTTATTACAATTAGAAATAAACAGACTTTTATAAGCGCATTTACAAAGTAGTTAATTATATAAGGTATATTTTACGTATTAAAACTAAGCACAGATGACTAATTTAATATGTTAGAAATAGTTGGATTTTTTTCACAAATAAAGTTAAGTATAAACATATTTTATATTATCCATAGATATAATGCAACCCTACAAGAGTTCAATTCTGTACATTGAATAAAAACTTAAATAATATTTCTAGGGGTCTTTATACAAGTAACATAAGCTAAAAAAAAATCATTTTGAAATTTTTGTCTGCCTGTCTGTTTTCTGGTTTTCTTGCAACAACTACCAGACAAATTTTGATGAAACTTTTTTGTTATATAGTTATTAGTCCTCGGCAACATATGGGCTATAATTTTTTTCGAAGATTAGAATATCAGATTGAAATTTTTGTCTGTCTGTCTGTTGTCCAGCGCAATCTATTAACAACCTTTTAAAGGACAATATAACATATATCTCATATATGTTGTCATACATTTGGTTTAGTATAAATTTTTATGACATGTTATAATGTTTATTATCTGAGTTTCTGAGCTGATGAAGTCGCTGGCTGTTGCAGCTAGTATTATATAAAAGATAGTTTTTTTTTTGGAAACTTTATATAAGATGATAAAATTATTAAAGTACCAATAAATATTTGTTCCTACCCACGAATCCACCTTATGTAATAAAGCATCCATCATTTGTGATGTTTTGTCTGATTTATATGTGTAGAAACAAAAAATCTGAACATTTCTTGTTTCATTGTTATTTTAGAAAACACCTTTGTTTTCTCTTCAAAATGAAAGAATTTACCACAATCGAAATGTGGTACATGTTGACTCAGACAATATAATATAACCACAACCAATATTCTATCATGAATGCCTAAATTATTTATAATAATTATTGAAGTGTCCTGACAGGTGCATAGTCACGGTGCATCATCCTTTTATTATTCGGAAACATTGTAGTATCTTGTAGCACACAAACGTACCTTAGTTACTTTCTTAAACTCGTTAAGCGTAATACTTGAAAGATTGTGTAGGATTACGCTTTAAAAAAATATATAATGTACCGATGTAGCGTCGGGGCTAGTTCACATGTTAAGATAAATTATATTGTTCTTAAAACTGACAAATTAAATATTAAAATAGTGTTAATAAAATACTAAATATAACATTGTATCAATAAAACATATTATTTGTAGTTACAATGTATACGACGTACAAACCACACGCTGAAGGAATCCGGACAGCGGAAAAGTCGGGAAGTTTAGGCAAGTTTGGGGAACTTTCGAGAATTCTGAGCATTCCGGGTTCTAGAATTTGAGATATGCGGGATCTCGATCGTTTTATTACTTCTATATTGTTTGTCACAAAGGAAAGTAATTGATATGGGGTATCCTTTACATTTTATATCGTTATTTCTACTTCGTATCTATACATTATAGTTATAGTTGATTTAATTAAAAATTCCTTTTTTATGCTCCCTTTCACGCTTTCTACTAAATTTTAAGATATTTCAACATCGTCAATTACATCAAGACAATGTTTAATTTAATTTGAATCCTAATTATCTAGTATAAAGATCGCTTACGTAATTTTAATGTATAATTATTATTTATCTGTATGGAGGTTATTAATAGAATATATTTTCAGTTGTGACGTTATGTTCGTGAAATAATAGTAGCAGATTCAATAATCTTTTAGGATAAGTTTAAGAAATCTGTTGTTGTTATCTGTGAGTGTGTGTGTGTGTGTGTGTGTCTATGCAGACGGGTTTCGTACATGATATTCGTTTGTTTAATAATTATTTCTTATCAGGCTGATAACAATCACAATAAGCCAGTATCAAAAACACTGTATTCAACTGGCGGTATGCGTATTTGTAGCCGAGCTCACATTTGAGGTTAATGTTTTAACAAGTTGTGTTTTGTGAATACAAGTTGGATTCATGTATTATATAGGTATGTAATATGTTATATATATTAGACTTTATTAATTAAACGTAAAAAAGTCGTTTAATAAACATACCAAATTATAAAGTTAAAGCACTATTTTAAAATAGGTGTGTAGTGTAATCTGTATTATTTCTACTATTAGGTGAATTTATTATCTATGTCCTTCGAGTGTTGACGTCAAACTCAACAAAAGGGAGAGTGAGCGATGCTGCCATTCAATAAATTGATGTGTATTTTTCATTTCTATTATCAACGTGTTATCTTAACAGTTATGTAATTTAACATGTCGCTGGTTCTTAATAACCGTTAATTTCACCTGAAATTAATAGGCAATAGAATTGTACTGTTATAGATATTGATACTGTCGTAATTATTACGTTCAAATAAGTAATGGTGATTTTTAATAAAATACTGTCAATGAATCTAGGTGACATATCATATTTATCATATATTTTAACTTTATATTTACAAACAAACATACAGACATTGCAATGTTCTAATAAGACACCAGCGTGATTGTTAATCTTTAGATAAGTCACTATGTGATACTTTAGTTTTTTCATGTTTCGTATGTTTGATTTGCTACACTTTAATATTTCAAGTTGACATAAAATACTATGACATAAAATAACAATAAAACATGTAATTGTAACCATAACCATCTTTTGGTTTCATTTATCCCTGCAGTGGTAAATACAAAGGCTTGCTAAACCATACAGCCATGTCTGAAAACCATAAACATTATATATGTACATACAATACTTTTTCAGGGCATAAGTTCAATATATTAAAGTATTAAATTTAATAAGAAATCGGAGCAGAAAATTATAGGTTTTCAAACCCGTGAAGTCAAAACGGCAAATTACTAAAATAATATGTTCAGGATCATTTATATAGTTGTATAAAACACACGGGGGCAGCAATTCATTAACAGAAACAATTATAATGTGGCATCGGTATAATCGGCGGTCAGGGGCTGCGGTGTCACTCAATTAAAACATATATCTGGAGCCTGTTCCCGGGTAGTAAATTTACAAAAACGTCAAAATAAACACTAATATTTTTTAAGTTTTTTTGTGTACTGTACTCATTTATTGTGTTAATACTTGGGTAGGATATTTGAAGTGTGTTGTAGTATTCGTTATAGTCAATAGAGCAGTGTTAAGTCAGCTGTTGGCACTGAACCCGCTACAAGCAGGCTGTGTAAATTGTACAGACGCAGGACGCGGGCACGTTCGCGACAATCACGTAGCGGCCACAAACACTGTTATCTAATATGCATTTTAGTGTTGGAGCGTTGGCAAAAAAATAATTTATTAGTTACAAATATTTTATATATTTTAAATTACAATCGTGTTATTTGAGGTTGTACAAAATGTATTGGCAAGTTAAAAAAAAACTTAGTATAAAATATGTTGGTAATAACGAGTGTGTTATATTGCGGAGTGTAGATCGCGTAGAGGCAGTATAGCTCGTAGCCGGCGTGCATCTTTGATGGCAGTCGTAGCGGACACATGCCGGCTAAGAAGAGGTTACGCCTTATTTGTTCTCCGCTAACTAAAACAATTTACACACGCTCTTGTCGCAAAAAGAATAAAGCCTATATTGAACGAACAATACAACGTCTTAAATATATTTTATTCTCTGGCACAAATCCCACTTTAAATGTGGTGAACAAGGTTTAAGATTCCAAAACTAGATTAAAGCTAGCTGGAAACTTTTGGCCAAAACATAGATGTTCGTACACGTCGAACAAAACAAGTGAGATATTTTGAATCAACGATTTATTTTTTCTGTCGCTTCAAATGCATCCGTCATTTGTCAATGCTCTGAGTAATATTCTAATTAATAAATCATAATCTTAAATTGTTGGTAACAGGTATTATTTTAGACAAACAACAACATAGACTAAATTTATGATATTAATTATTTTTTTAGACATCACACTTTATCTCCATTGGGTTTATGAATGCGATTTCTAGATAGCCTATTATAATATGCGTTTGTGTTTGAGATGTAGTATAGTAAGTAATACACATCGTTGTTGCAGCTCGTAATACGTCTCGTGTAGACACGCTGGCGGGCTACACACGCCACGTGTACGCGGGCGGCGCAGGCGCATACCACGCGCGCGCGCCCGCTGTACCACTTAACGCAAGTAAGTTGATAGACATAGAATTTTTGATTGGGGCTTGAGTCATTAACCACAACTTAAATAAGATATATAGTGAAGATATCGTTTTATCAGAATTTGTATGGTTTTTTGAAATGGGTCATGAATAAAATAAGAGTTCATATTATAAGTGAATTAAAAGTAAAAATCAATAAAAAAGACAAATCCCGCACTAGCGATAATCCCCTTTATAGCGATGGCTTCATCAGCGTGTATATATAGGAAACAAAATTCATTCAATCCCGGAGCAATAAACTGGATTACACAAAAAAAAGATACAGCTATATGCCAAACAATTCTAACTAATACGAAAATATTTTTACTATAAATTGAACATTTCTATACTATGGTTATATTTTTAATCTATATAAAAGATCTCACAGATAATCCTTGTAATGTGGATATGTTCATTACATATTATCCATTTGTATATATTAATCAGTGGATACTAACTCTAGACATAACAATAACAGTGATGACGTCATTTACATAAGCCCTGCTAACGAAGCGATACATTACACCACGTATGTGTAATCTCTTATTATTACCTGTTAATGTAAACCTTCCAATACTATTGGTGTTAAGAAGACTATCGTATAGTTATGAGCGGCTTTCGAATCTCGCGCACATGTCTTGCGTCGAACTAAATATATCATAGTCTGGAAGCTCTTCAAACAAAAATGTTTTACTTCGCTTTCGTTGAGGCATTCTGACATTCTTTTGATTTATGCAAAGTTTGAAGTTAAAAGTATTTCTAACGAAAAGTTTTTTGTTACTTTTATCTTTTTTTTTAACCCCAGATGTATTATAAAACTGTTTTTTGACCTTTTCATAAACGACGGGAATCAATCAATCAAGAAACAAATCCACTCGCAAATTTTATAAATAGCCAGTCAGATATAAAACTCAAAGTTTAAGTTATTATAATAAGGTGAGGTAAATAAGATGAAACATGAAGGTATTATAAACTGATAGTAAAGAGATTACGTCAACAGATCTCGAGTATTTGGACGTGTCTGAGTTTCGCCAAGTTTCAAAATAAAACTGCATACTGACCTATTTGCTTGGCAACTTCGGTTTCAGCTTGTATAAACTTGAAAAGTTGAAATGTATCTATTAAATAGACGAGGAGGATGTTTATTTACTTTTGTAATGTTTTAATATAGTGTATTTTTTTTAATCTATGACGATATTAAAAAGGAATAAGTATAAAAATTAATAACCTGAGCCATGTTTCTTTTTCTATTAAACGGGACTACAAAACATTCTGGGAAACATTAAAAAAAATTACTTAAGTTGTATATAACGACGTTTTCGACTATTTAATAACTATCACCCGGAATAGTTAATAATTTACTAGCAAAAAGCTAGCTACATGTGCAGACAGTGGCAGTAGACAATATATTCCAGTGAAAACGGAATGCAATATTGCGTCGGTACGTCCGAGGAGCGAGGTGCCTTACAGTTTGTGGTGGACAAACAGACACTTAGGACATGTAATTGTTATTGCTTATAATGGGTTTATAGTTTGAAACAGTTTTGTTAAATACATTGCAAATGTATGGGATGTACTCCTGAATAAAACGACCTTTCTCTTAAGTCAATTGTCGCCAACATCACTACAGGAATTCTAAAATGTCTCGCTGTTCAGTTTATTAAATTATTTGTGATATTTACTTTTTCATTCTCTATTTAAATTGATAGTTTATTTTATATTTTTAAACATATTTATTTAATTAATATTTTGCCCATCAAATATATTCTAAGTGGGCTGGAAACAGAGTGAAATATAATTTCAATAAACTACTTTAACTTTAAAATGAACCTTAAGCAATGCATAAAGAAGAATTCAGTAAAAATATACATTTTGTTTTGAATTAGGAGTTTATAAAAACGCTAGTTATTTCTACAATGAAGGCAACTTAAAACTTACAGCCTGTAGTGTAAAAAAAAATAACTTACTACTATTTATACTTGAGGGATGGGAAACACGAAAACCGCGGTAGCGAAGGCGATTAAAGTAACCAATACTTGTTGACCTCCTCGTATTCTGTTCCGTACTTGGCTTCGTATATAGTATGTCAGCCTGTTTTACTTGGACGTGACACAGTGCTAGGAGCGGCCGCTTCCGCTCGTCTCGCATTTCTTGTAAACAGACTCTTATAGTCTAGACTCTAGACAGCGGAATAGGCCATCAGCGCATAAACAGAGATCGGAGCTAGCGAAAATAATGACTTGGGAACTCTAATGGGATTTTCATGAAAGTTCTTCGTTCTTTAAAGCTTTATTGTTTTTACTTATTTACTTATTCAGATACTGTGACGTTTATAAAAGTTAATTTGTATGCAATTAAAAAAAATATAAAATTTTAAATATACTTTCAGTCTCTATATGAACTCTGAATCATAGAATAAATAATTTGTTTTATTTGTTAGCTCGGGTGATAGCGTCTCACCTCTCAAACTGTCTTATAGTTTTCCATAATGCATGAACATTCAAACAAATACACACTGTGATGTCGTACAAAATCTGAGGAGTAAAATCCTATGTGGATACAGACAGAGCCGCAAACAGAAACTAGTGTAAAATAGATGAATGTTCATCTTGCTCCTCTATACATCGATGTTTATGTACTTGAAGATCACGTGGTACCTGAAGCCTGGGTTTCATTAAGGAAAATTAGAAGCGTTTGCATGAATTAGCATAAGTTCGAACCTCACCTGGAATATAAAGTTATTAAACAACACTGTTAAATTACAATTTATTATGAAACTGGGTCAATTCAAAACAAACATTATTACGTCATATGTAAATAGTCTTGTGTTTGTTTATGTATGAGCTCGTAGGTTTTTTTTTTCCTTAAAAGGTTTACAACTTAATTGTATTTGTTTTTACTTCTACTTAATAAAACTAGCAAAGACAACACAAAACAAATATGTTTCTTATAGAACTAAACTATGATTTATAACATAATAATAATAAATACATCTCTACCCACCACTTGTGTGTTTGTCGTTTGTTCAATCACACGTCGTGCGTGTTGTTCTAAATTAACAAATATTCCGGTTCCGTGATTTATGTTATTTCTTGTCGTAAAAACGACAAAAGGGTTCCTTTTCAATTCGTGGGTCACGCTTTAGACCTCACAGTGATAAATGTCGCAGCGATCTCAATTAATAATGTTATCAGGAGCCTTTTATAAGAGCCATTCATTTATTTTTATATTTTTTAAATATATATTTTTTTGTGATTTGTGAATAGCCGTCATGAATTGTAAGTCGTAAAGGTGTGTTTACACTTTGTGTAACATAGTTGTATGTGTGTTAACGTCACTTGTCCTGGGATGATGTCAGGAGTATTTTTATAGAAGTTCTTGTTGTTCTTTTTAGTTAAGAAATATTAATAATATTTAATTATTGGTTTATAGGAGGTTTAATTTAAGATTACATAAAAAAAAGAGTAAACCTATAGAATTGTTAAATTTCTATGATATTAAAAATCATCTTAAATCGATAACAAGATAACTCCATCATTATCTTTTTTCTGAAATCGTTATAACGAGTGTAGGAGTCTCTCATAAGGTCGTTAGTCGCGTGCAACGAGCCGGAATAATTGAATTACACCAACGGTTATAGCACGGATGTGTCAGTTATGCAACCGGCTTGTGTACGCTAATATGGTCCTTATGTGCTGGAGGTGTCTAATATGATATGGTGCTCGTTTGATGGAGAATGGATGCATCGTTACGCTTAGCTTTTTATTATTTTATTGCAATTTAGATTTACTTTGTTTGACGACTGATTGGAACAATGGTCGTTCTTCCGCCTATTGTGACTGTGAACGTGGGTTCGATCCCTACTCTAAAAAAATATTTGTAATAAATAAAAACTTATATTTTCCTAGGGTCTGGGTGGTACGTGTTTATTAGGCATATATGTACGTAATATATATATATATATATATAAATATATAAATATATAAATATATATATATATAAATTTTAGCTTATAGTATGTTGTATCAGTTAGCATAGTACAAGCAATGCTTAGATTGGGACTGGATTGCATTATTTTTCAAGGACAGCTATAAGATATTATTAAATAATCGTTTTAAACTATAATTATATTCTGGGAACAATTCTATAACAAAAATAATGTAAGAGCAATGACAAAAATAGGTAAGGTAAGATGGAGAGGGCATATAGTTTATGAAAAAACAAAATATCTTATAAGAACTATCCTAAACATAATCTAACAGTATATGAAAGCAATATAATATGTTATTGTTATATAGATTTATATACAAAAAGATATAAACGTCATATTGAGCTACAGTTTATATATTTTAGTCTTTATATGTTTCCATGTCACGTAGTGAGAGCTGAGCTGGTTTAAACATACCCTTATACAGAACATGGCCTTAAATTGAATGGCTTTTGTTTTTTTAAATTGACTGACTTTTGTCTTGGTTTTTTTCATGTTTTTATTTTCAAATATGGCTGTGGAGATTTCCACTCGACAATAATTCAGGAATTTTACGTAAATAGCTACGAATATGTGTTCGTGCACACCAAGCTTTCGTTCCCTTTTATATTTCAGGAATGGAATTTCTACATTTTTTACTTAATTCATAACATAGTCGAGGTATATTTCTTCTAAAATCCAAAAGCTTGAGCCTCTGTTTAAAACCATCTGTCAGTAAAACAATAGTCGCAAAAAAAGAAGAGAAAAGAATTTACACAGTCATTTAAAGAAATTACCTACAGTATAAATAAAAATAGAATGCTAAGAAAACGGGTCACCAGCGTAACTTGATCTTCGGAGAATCAGACAGAAACAATAAACCGCTAAATGGTGTGCGTATTCTTTATTCATCATGAATAGCTTGAAAAGCTTTTAGAAATTCTTAGAGAAGGCAATTAATTATAAAAATAGCCTCATTTGTGTTTTTTTATTTACTATAAATACGATAAATTTATTAGCAAATATTTGTTAAAAAAACGTATTAAACAATTCAACATAATTCATTATTGACATCGTAATGGACAGAACATGTCTCGTGATATCGAGGGACAAGGGAGAGAAAAGGAACGGGTAACAAAATCAACCCGAGCTGCTAGACCCGGGTGCTAGATATAGAGATAGATCATAAAAATAATGAGCTAATGACGTCATCGGAATTATGAAATGGTAACCAAAATTTGAAATTGACCAAAATCGGGAAGATTTGGTTCGTAAGGGTAAACTTAAATTATTATAAAATCTAATCTACACAGAATAAAGAAGCGTTACATTAATAATAATAATCATAATAGTGTACTTTTTAACTACAATTTTATAACATTCAAGGATCAAAGACAAAATCGAAAACCGTCTCATCCTGGCACTAACTCGTGTTTTATAAAGCCCTATTTTTGTAACCATCCCCAGCCATTGTTATGATAATAAAACCTTAATAAATATCCTCCTATTCTACCAGACCCTTTTAATATCAGATACAGGTTCTGTATAATTTTATTTTAGTGTGATTCGATAACGTGATGATAAAAATTACCTACTGTAAAATAAATTAAATGTTGGTTATATTTTTTATGAACAAAATTTAATTTAATTATTAAATATAGAAAACATCTTATCAACGAACTGCATATATTTATTCAGGCACTGCAATATAAGTACCTGAAAATATTTAAAGTGTTTTTTTTGTGTAAGTATTATCGCACAGACGTCAAAAGCCTCTATTACAAAAACGATAGTGATCATGTATGGTACCATTATTGCTAACAGCGCCATCTGTTTATCAACACCAAAATAGGACTGTTTTATCTACAGCTGCTCTGAGCATGCGTATTATCTGCGAGGCCACGGTCACTACTACGTATACATTCTCTATTCTCAATAACACACACTAGCGCTTTCGGCCATCGCTGTCAAACGTGTGCCGCTTGTCATAATGAGTTACGTCGTGAATTTATTGTTTATTTAAGATTAATGTGAAAAAGTGCTGAAAACGTAAGTATTGCTATCGTCTTTTATAATATTATATAGACACATTACCATTCGTTCAGTTGATTTTATCCCTTTATTATATCATAAGTCTTAATGGACGTTTTGCATGTGTGTGTAAATGTTTTTGGGTTATCATTGTAGAGGAATATATTATCATACTGAATACCATAAGAGATTAAAAAAAAGAAGTTATAGAGCCAAAGGTTAAATATAGTATTATCTACAATCAGTATTTTATGTTTTCATACAAGTTTTATAATTAAGGTTAGTCGATATATATATTTTATATGTACAATTTTTTTCCAGATCTAAAATGAATTTAAAAGCCGCTTTAGCCATTGGTATGGTATTTGTTGGATGTTGCTCCAATGTAGTATTCTTGGAGTTGGTGGTAAAGGAGGATCCTGGTGCCGGCAACTTGTCCACATTCCTTCAGTTCCTGTTCATAGCTGCTGTCGGGTTCTGTACAGTCGGCAAATTCGGTACCGCCAAAAGAAATATACCATTAAATAAATATTTCCTGCTTGTGGGATTCTTCTGGACCAGCAGTGTAGCAAATAATTATGCATTTAATTTTAACATACCAATGCCTTTACATATGATATTCCGCGCTGGATCGCTCATGGCTAATATGGCGATGGGGGTTTGGATATTGAAGAAACAGTATCCTGCATTGAAATATCTTGCAATCTTCATGATATCGGCCGGAATCGCGATATGCACCGTGCAATCTAGCGGAGATGTCAAAGCTCCCAGGGAAACCCACGAAGACGCGGCTGAAGAAGAGAAATTAAAGTTTATTGACTGGTTGTGGTGGTGTTTGGGGATAGGGATTCTCACTTTTGCATTATTTATCTCCGCTCGTATGGGAATATTCCAAGAGTCATTATATTCCACTTATGGAAAACATCCGTGGGAGGCGTTGTACTATGCCCACTTATTGCCTCTCATCGTTTGGCTACCCACAGCTCCAAACTTGATAAACCACGTTAAGTTAGCAATGGACACTCCCATTGTAGATTTTCTGGGTTTTTCACTGCCGAGACAGGTTCTCTTGTTGATATTGTACGTCGGTACGCAGGGGCTGTGTATCAGCGCTGTGTATGTATTAACCACTGAATGCGCATCCCTTGTCGTTACTTTAACTGTCACTTTACGTAAGTTTGTCTCCTTACTTTTCTCTATTCTTTACTTCAGAAATCCCTTCACTTTCGGTCATTGGTTCGGTACACTGCTGGTGTTTATTGGGACTATGATTTTCACTGAACTATTACAAAAGTTTGTCTACCTCTTTGTATCTAAAGACGAAAAGAAGAAGGTTCAATAATAAAATGAAACATATGTTAATATATATTCTTAAAAATGACGTCCAGTACAAATATATAAATAAAAGTACATACGCGGATTCATCTTCAATCAGAATAATATGCCTCTGAAACCTTACGTACTAACTTTTGAAGGTCATTTATCACCAGTCTTGACTGTCTTATTAATAACATAATGCTTCATATTATTAATCTAAAATTTATTTATTTATTTATTATTAGACAACATACATTTGAATTGCTAATAATAACATTAGGCTCACGAAAAACATTAAAAATATCGTCAAGGCCGTACATGAAATACAGCAAAATTCTTGTAGCCTTGCTTAGACTATTACTACCTACTACAAGATATAAATATTTAAAACTAATATATGTTTTTGATAATAATTTAAGTACAAATAAATGTAGGTGTAATCATAATGGAATTATATGTCATTTGTAAGTTTGAAGAACAAATATCAATAAAAATAGATTTAAACAAAGAAACAATTTCTTCTTACAACATTAATAAACTATTAGTAATTCTGAAATGAAAATTGGACTATTTATTTTAGTTTTACATTGTTAATATGCGCTTCTCTAATTACTTTATCTCGTTCATATATATCTGGCACATTTGGGATGCACAACACACACACACACACACACACACACACATACACGCAAACAGACACACCCACAGAAACAAACAAACAAACACAATATACCTATTCCTTAACTTACCATTGGGTTTCATAGAGATGGGAAATTGTTTTATTTTTAAGTTGGTACCGTTGAAATTATAAATTATTTATATTTTTGACTTCTTGTATTTGGTTTTACAATCATTAATGTAAATAAAAGCGATTTTATACTGTAAGTTAAATAAATAAATATAAAAATATCTTTGTTGTTCATACTCGACTTCCTTAACCTATTCGACCTTCATTGTTGTAAAACGTTCGACTAGTCCTGTTTAAATAAATAGTGCTCTTAATTTGTAAAAAGGTAACACATATCCCTATTGTAACAGTAAATACGGTTTAAAAAACTATATAATGATGAAATGAACACTGAAGTAATGTGTTATATAATGAAATAATATATCTTACAAAACACGTGACTATAATAATTGTATTTTATAAATATGTCATTTGCAATTTATATTGAAGTGTAATATTTTTTTTTTGAATAATAAAAGGCAAATACATCCTGTATTATTAATACAACTTATTCATCACCGTTGGTATATTTTATTATTTATACATTAGTGCCAAAAGCCAATGAAGTTTTTTTTCTTTATTAACAAATAAACCACTTTCGGTGAACCTTCTTTGTCACTGCCCTTTCTAGTAAGTGACGACATGAACACCATCTCAGTGAATAAAAGTATATATGTTTTACAATTACTCACAACCACCAATTTTGGGCGTGAGGTGAACCCATACCAAAGTTTTTTTACATATTTGTAAGAAATTGAACAGTAAATATGAAATAGGAGTCGAATTCAATTTTTTTGTAAATATTAACCCATTGTTTACAATGTCACTTTTTTATAAAAATATGAAACAGAAATCGGTAGAAAAGTAATTACAAATTTTAAAATGCCAATAATTAGAAGGAGCCAAGTCCTTAAATGCAAACATGACATATAAAAAAATTCAGACAGAGTTTAATCAAAATACAAATACCTATATATAATATAAGTGGGCGTAGATTAGTCATTATTATCGACGTAAGAATGACTTTGCTTCATTTTTTTTTATAATGATATCATATATAGCTTGTTTATAAACTTGCTTTGCCATCGTGCTATTTCAAACTATTAATAAAGAACGACTCTTCATAATAAATTTACCTAATAGGTACGTTACAACACTTACAATTGTGCTATCAATAATGTTATCTGATAATATTTAAAAGAGCAGTGTAATGTTTTTAGTGATTACTGTTAATCACCAGGTGATAACTTTGGTTCATTTACTATTTGTAGAGAAACATTTATTTCTTAATTCTTAGCGCCATCTAGCGACGCCGTTGTAGATACTTTTGTAGAGATAAAAAATAACTATAAATACATTAAAAGTTACATATGTAGTAAGAATTATTTCAAAAAGAGAATTTTGACAAGTTAAAAGAGTAAATAAATATTTTTAATATCGCTCAAAAAAAAAGAAAACTAAATATAATATACAATAAAATATATACAATAGATAAAAAATAGATGTAAGTGGAGTCATATTAGCTCTACATTGTTATAATTCGGGGTAATATTTATAAATGCTGAGCGCTCGTTGGTTTTTATGTTATGTTATTGTTATTTGATATTAAATTTTGAGGACTCTATCGTAACTAAATGATTGCTGTTTTCTGAACTAGTTGACCATGTTGTTACGAGGGGTCTATTATATTAAAAATAAATATATTTTATATATTTTTTTATAGGTAGGTAATAGGTAAATAATAAAAAAAATCTAGCATGTATTCCAGATATATTTTATTCACAAAGAATAAGGTTTATATTATTCGTGATCTTTCAATGATATTTAATATATTGTTTGAACATGACCATGAATTTAGTAAAAAAATATAATATATATATATGTATATATTCATACTCCTTTTGGAATGAAAAATTGCAATAATCTTCATTCATTGGTTCCTAAAATGAAATCGTTTCAACGAACACCATCTATAACCTGTTCGGAGGCTGGGTACATGTCACCGAGCGCATCTGAATACAGCGGACTCAGCGTGTCCATTAGAATAAAAAAGAGAGACAACCGAGTTATGTAAAACAAAGAAGATTCGCTCTTCAAATCGCCTCTCCGGTGTGAACAATGGGGGTCACAGGGCTGTTCGTTAGTGACGTCATTAGTCATGTACGCTCTTTCAGGCGCACCGAAATGGGATACGTGGAGAATTGTGTGCTGTTTTCAGGTTTTTTCTTGTGTTCTTGGTAGGACTTAATCTCAATAAAACTTTCAATAACATTCTATAGTAACACCCATCGACTCTCGTCACCCGGGTTATTATCTTATTTATAATAATCTTTGGGCTTAATCATTGCAAAAATAGTAGCCGTTTTATTTTTTTTGTTACCCCTGATTTATAATATCATACCCTTTGTATTAAAAAAATATAAACCGCATCAAGCCTACTTAGGCACGCCTCCTTAGAAAAAATAATAAGACTTCTTATATTATCAACTTCTTAGGAACGCTTTCTTTTGATAAATATAATAAAATAAATAGTATAATATTAATAAATAGCCATTAGTAAAATAAAATAACTTGTTAAAAAGCTTTAAGATTTCTTAATTGTAAGTTTGAGAAGCACTGAAATAATAAAGCAGTATCTACGTGGAGTTGTTTCAAGTCCCGTCGGAACGCTCGTCAGGCCCTTCCGCTCATTGCTGTTAGGTTTTTTGTATTTTTTCTTATATGGGGGTATTTCTTTTATTAAATGATTTTAATTCTCTTATTCTATGATAAAGATAACTTGACCTTACCTTGTCTATCTGTCTATAAAATAACTTATATAGTATTATATACGTAAATGTAACAGTCGATTAAATAATTAAATATCACAGACATTCCACAGTAATGAGTTGGTAATGGTTGTTAATTGATTCTCTTGCCTCTTTCTGCTCACTGTTTTCTGATTTACACTTTATTAATTGTTTTATTTTGCAAAATATATCTTCATCTATTGCTTATATATATATTTATTGAAATGCACGTTTTAATAAAGGTATTTTACTAGAATATGTACTTCTACCATTGGAATTAATTATTTTAGAAATTTATGAGACGAGATCCGTTTTTTTGTGAGCGTGTTTTATAGTGTGACTGTTCAAAATTATATTAAAATTAGAAGAAATGTTGGTATTTACCTTTAACACGAACACTACTATTAAACCAGGACATGCCAAGGCACCGTGAAAACAATAAAGCGAGTAGGAACGAGGTGAAAACGGCCCGGTTTTTGGCAACATTCGTCAAGAATGTCTGCACTGCAACCGGCGTACTGGCTTAAACAAGCCAAATTACGCACCTCCGGCCATCCTGAAATAAACTTTATGCCCCTGTAATAAGAACGCGCCAGAGGCAGAATTACAAATGCAATCCGGAGCAATGGTCCAACTTGTTGAAATTCCGTCGCCGTCCGGTGTACGGGGCTGCCAATTTAGAGTGCGCCGATCTCGACTCCTCTTCACTCTTATGCCGGGGGGATTAAGATTATTTTCGTTCATTTTAAAACGTAGAAAGGCCAAATAGAATTGGTAAGGCTTGCAGGAGGGAAGAAATTTCGCAAGTTAAGCTTTTGCTTGAGCGCCCACTAATTTTGTCCGATCGTGGTTAGCGGATAACATGTAAGACATTTTTACTTTTTGCCTAGACTCGGATAATGCTGGTTCCGTATTTTTTTGCGGTGGAATAGACTGTATATTTACGATGTGGTTCTGCTCTCGCCGTTTCTGCATAATTTATGTACTGTTGACCATGTATCTTGTACACTGCATGAAACGGTACGCTTTTTTAAATATATATGGGGACATGAAAATATTCTAAAAGTAAAGCAATTCCATTTTGGGCTCCCCGGGGTTGGCTTTGGTCGCGTTTTCGTAGATTTATTGATACATATTTTATAAGGAAATATTGAGTTTCCAATATAAATCGGTAATTTAATTCAGCTTCTAATACAAATACAATGTTGACAGATGGAGAACCTATCAAATTACCAGAAAACCTAGAGAGTCTGCCGCGGGCTGAGCATTTTGCTGCGCAAAGGCATCGGTGGAACACCAACGAGGTGAGTTTATATGAAATAGTATCTTAAGCCTCAAGGATTAAAGTTATTTTTGGTTCGTGAAGGTCTCACTTGACTAATGATAACGCAAACTACTGAATAATTTCATTGGAATGTTTACATGAATATGTAAATTAAATGTTTGAGGATTCTTTCACTTGGTTATTATCTCTATTTCAGGCAAATATAACCTTAATGATATTGTTTTATTAATTACTTTTTTGATAATAATATAGATATAAACATAGGAACTTTTATTAATAAAGTTCCAAATACGTAAAGATTAAATGAAAATATTAAACCTAGCCACACGGCTATTCAGTTATTCTTCCGTGGCAGTGAGTATGACGTGTTAGTGTATGTTAATACGGACACACACACGTTTCATTATCATTAATTTCGTGACGTCACAGTGTGCCGGTGCCGGTGCCGGTGCCGCGGAGTATAAATCGCGAGCTAATTCATGCATTATGCAGAAAGTCATGAGTGTCCCATATCTCCATATCTGGGGTTAGCAATGTTTTATTCTACTTAGTGGCACCGAATATTATTCTATGAACTAGATTTCAAATGAACTAGCAATGCGTCGCCCCTGTCCATGGTAGTAAATACTTGAATAATTTAGCATTATAGTTTTTTTTATTATATTTGTGTTACACATAAACCCGAGAACTGGTTGCCGTTAGAACTTACTTGCCTTTGAATTGAAGGGTTCCGGTTTCGATCCCCGGTTGTGATATAATATTTATTTTGATGAATACTAATATTATGGCTATGTATAGTGAGCGTTGCGACAAATGTACATAGCGTTTTGTGTAAAATTTAACAATGGAATGAACATAGGCAGGTACTTTAATGTTTATTTTTCTTCTATACGATTTCAAAGAGTTCGTAAACAATTACTTCAACCCACACACACATACACACACGTACACACACATACATACACCGTGTTAATTTCCTTTATTACAGAATATTAATAGCAGTTTACATTAGGCGGCAAGCATTGCATTATCCCGTACTATGATACTGCAAGCTATCTGTAAGGATTTAAGGATTAAGCAGGAAATGGGCAGAGCTAACAGCGGACTCTAGTAACCATCTTAGACCCTAACCCTCGGGTATTAATTTAGCTTTGAAGAACTAATATAATTTGCATGCCATAGCGCTTAGTAATTGCTGAATTTATTACCGTTCATTTTGGTAATTATTATTCCTTTCTACCAGTCACTCTAAGACCTTGGGGATTGAAGGTTATGTACGACTATCAAGTATAACGATATATTTCTTTTATAATATGTCTACATACCCACAAATACAGAATCGCAAGAGCCTTTCCGTTGACATTTTTTATCTCCGATCACTTTATCCAATGCACTATTCCTTTGAAAGACTAAGAATTTACGATCGTATTTGCGAGTGTCATTATTTATTCAGGATTCAAGTAGACGTCGGTTTGATGTGGAGCGTTAACATTTTTCTCTATTAACTTTACTACGGATTCCGGTAAGAAATATGCGGCCGTTGTAATGGTTCGATTTTTTAAAATATACAAGCGTAAATAAGAAATTTTATTATTATTATTTTTTATGTCATATAGTAAGTCAGTTCACTTTATACTAAGTGGCTGATTCGTTATAACTCTTAACGAACGGGGAGGTATGCAGGAGACGAAGACACAGGGAAAGGAAAAGATAAGGCTTAATGAACTGATACTCTCCTGTAGTGAAGTATTATATTATATTAACCAACCTTTGCAAACTCTTCTCCATCTATTAGACTCTATCTATGCACACCTGTAGAGTAGTTTAGAGAAGATTCCCGTCATCAGAAAATTCAACATCGGCATAGTATTCTACGATAATCATTTTTATCAGGATAACGCAGAGAACCTCAAAGCCGGGCGTCTCTCAGAACCCACATCGTGACACTCGACCTTATACGTATACATCCCAATTCCTGCCGATCATCCTGGAACATTACATTACAGAGAGAGAGAGATGAGAGAAAAGACTTATACCCGCGCAACCTCGTTTTCAAAGATTTAAAGAAATTACCAGAGTCGTGATCAATGAAATTGATATACAGGAAGGAACTCTCGTCAGTCTACGAAACTTAACATTAATAATTACTTCAAGCCAATCTGTGTGAGGGTGATGCTACCCCGGTCTAACCATCGCGTATACAAGATGCAGTTAAATTACCCTAACCACAATCGATTACGGAATCGAAGTGTGAAAACCTTACTTTTATGAATTGGATTATGACAAATAAATATATTCTATTTATATTCTATTTTAAATAAATAAATATATTCTATTTATATTCTATATTATTTATATTCTATTTATATTCATGAGTTATATATACATTTTAGTTTCACGACAGCTAAGTTGAATTTCAACTATTGTCTTTGTTTAATCCTGTTAAAAAAATACGAGTCATTTAGTTGATGAAATTTTAATAAAAGGGTCTAAAATATTGCGGTGACCTTGCTTTCCTTACACCGTTGTCGGAGGTCGCGACCTTTTTCAGCCCTGAAGATTGACAAACGGGTAATTAATCACCGACATAACTCATTACGCTATGTATAGATTACATAATGTGATTAGATGTATATGGCTTTACATTTCTCACTGATATTATAGACGTGGATGTTTGTCCTTCTGTCACACATCACTGGACAGCCGACCAACTCACTGAACCAGTTGACAGTTTAAAGACCGTGAAATTATATAGACATTTTATTCTGGAAATCCGCGGTGTGAGATACTATGTCGATAGATCAAACACTATTTTAGTTCTATCTAAAAGTGATATTTGTAGGTATAATTTATTTTATAATAATAAGTTCAATTCACCTTATAATTAGTAATGATACGAGAGGTCTTTGTTCGGTGGTTGCTAACGAGGTAGTGCAATGTGATTATCACGTTACAAAGCCTAGGATTGAAACCAACGTTCTGGTATTAAATAGGTCATCGGGAAGACCGCAAATATCACTAATAGCAAAAAATAGTACCTACGTTTCTACTATAACAGATTGTTTCCAAAAAAAATTGCACTATTTAGTAAAAATATTATTAAAATGTTCACTATGTACATACAATATTTATTAGTGAGTTGTTAGTCGGTTACAAGATGTAGAAATAAAACTCAAATGATATTAATCAATACAAAAATATGTATGATATAGTTTTTAACTCAGACCTAATAAACGGCTGTCCTAAATCCTCTATAGTCCACAGTGATTCAGGAGGCTAATGCCATGCGAGTGTAGATCGCGCGTGGTGTAATGTAAATGGCTGGAGCGTGCTCTTTTGTATGTGAATCAATTAGTTAAGCATTTTGGGGGATATTTCATTACCTTTATTGGGTTTTTGTTATTTCCACGTTTTGATGTTAGATTGCTTTTCAACATAATGTGTATCCATTTCAACAATTGAAAGGATTTCATAATATATTATATTAAATTAATCAATGTCGTTTATCTGCAAGTGTTGTTTTGACGTGACTTAACATTTCAAAGGCAAGCAGTTCTAGAATAATAGACTTGATAAATGAGTGACTTTAGATGATTTCGATCGAACTGCGCGTAACATTGAAATATATATAAATAAGAAAAATAATATTGTTTTTTATGAAAGGTTATATATATTCTGAAATTCAGGTTCATTTTAATAGAAAATACGAATGCGAATATTTAATATCCTCATTTGAGATTTGGCATCCAGTGCAGTGGTTTGTGTGGAATTTATTTTTCTATATTAATGTTTATTTTGGTTCCCAGGGCGGTGCTTGGGTTATGATTTATATGTGTTATCTGTTGCTGTGGCTAAGTAAATGAGCTTCACATATTCGTTTGATACTAAACTTTATTCAACAATACAAGGCACAATACAAGGCACCGCGCCCTCGAGGATTTCGATAAATTGGATTTTGTTTTGTTTAATTTGTTGATAAAGTTGTATGTTTGTTCCTGAATACAATTTTCGTTAAATGAGTAAGTAAGCTACAACAGAATTTCTACTTGAAATATTATCTTGAGAAAGTTGAAAGCGGAATTATTTACATTTAAAATAAATGCACTGCGATATATCATCGGCTTATTTGCTTCCTTGACCAACATACAAGGACCGACCAATAGATCAACCAGCTTTTATAGAAGAAAACTTTTCGTTGGCAAGTTCTCAACTTCGTGGCTAATAAATGTAATCCATACTTCAACGAATGTGATGTATACACTGACTGCTCTTTGACTATTTTAAGACCACGACTTTAGAGACTCAACAATTTTATGGACATTACAATTTCAAATTATCTCTTTCTGGCATGATAACTTTACTTTTTGGTTGAGTAGTAGTAGTTGTCTAGTTAAAAAGACAAATCACACCGAGGAACATATAAAGTATACACATCGGTAAGAGGATTAAAAACACTCATTTAGTAAAACGGCAATAACTACCAACATAACATTTTATTTAGGTATCTTATATGCTATATATACCTACTTATATATATAGGACTAACACTAATAAGTTATCAATAACAATTTTTCTTAATACGTACTTTTAAATATATTGGAAGTGTAATTAAAATAAATTATTTTTTTATGTATTGTTGTATGGCCAACCAATATCTTAAAAATAATATATAAAGGATATTAATTTTATTTTATTACCACCACGTATATATATACAAGGTAAATAATAAACATAACGAATTATAATATATAGTAGTGATTAAACATATAATTGTGTTTTTCTAAACCTGTATGGCGTGTAGGTAGGTACTATGTACACTGTACACTGTAAACACAGCAGCGTATAACGAAGCACCCTTGAAGATGTCGTCCATTTTACTAATGCTTCTCTATGGCCATGCTGTCCTGGTACTTCATATTTATTTTTATATTAGCTTCCCGGCTTCATTCTTTTTATTTATATAATGAATAAAATCTATGTAAACTAATATTTTTATGTCACTCTGTTTTTTAAATAATCATTTTGAGATACCTAGAAATAAATATTCCTATTTGCATTTTCTTATATTTATATTTATTTCAATTTTGTAGATACTTTTTGGTACATTAAAATATTCATGAAATTACTTAAATAGCAAGAGAAAAACAAATGGTAAGTTAAAAAGTTAGTTTCATTTGAATTGTGAAGTTACCTGATAGCTGATAGAAACTCAAAACCTTATATTTAAATTTAATAGGAAAAGCGAGTTTTAAATTATTTAAAGTGGTTCTTTATAATTCCTGAGGTAAAGCGGTTATAAAAATGATATTTATAAATTCTCCGATTCAACACTTCGCAATCCCGTTTTACTTAGAAAGTACACCTCGTTATTTGCTCCTAGAGATTTCCCCAGCCCCTTGGACCACCCCGCAACCCCATTTGACCCCCATTTACCCCCTTGTTTACACCTTCCGCTCGCACCGAGCCGTTTTGGTTACGTATGCAAATTTAACGATCTGACGTGAAATATTATGAAAAAATGCTATATTTGATCCTTTATGGAGATTTCTGTCAGATTACCGAAGCGTCTACCTTTTTCATATTGTTTTAAGAAAGATTCCGACTGTTTTATTTATTCTGTGAGGTTACACAGCTTTATAAACATATTACTGCTTTGGTTGTTTTATATTTCATCTACAATTTGTGTCTATAAGGCATTTATTTACCTATGAATTGTTTAATAGTGGCTTAGTTAATAATTACTGAGAGATAGTAAAAATCAATAATATTTTCCACTCTTAAAGGTCGTAACGTTAGCTTCCTCAATAAATGTTTTATCAAGGAAATTATGATTTCTCAATCTCACTAAACTTAGAAGTAGGATTGTCTGGAAATTTTTACATATATAAGTAAAAGTGAGTACCCGTGGTACCTGTGATGTTATTAAATTATTGAACACGCAAGGATTAGGTTAATATTGGTCTTTAACATTTTATAAGTTTGCATCCTCCAGTGAAATTTCAAGACGGCATATTTGACAAGAGCGTTCTGAAATATATTAAAACAAACGGCCTTGCGGTAAATTACTGCTAATTAATCAAATTTTAGATATTCTACGCCAAGTAAGCGTTTCTATGAGCAAGAACCACAGACAGCGTGTTTATATATTTAAATATTATATAATTAGTTCTAGCACAATATAAGCTATATGCAATACAGGGAATTCTAGTATAAACTAAGCATGATGGAGCACCTACGACCCAACAGCGAACAATAGAGAAATCAAGTTGTAAAAGCACAAGATGGAACTATTTGTGAATGAAGAGGTAGGTAAATTGAGTTGAATATTTTATCTTCAGTTTTACAAATTGCAGGTAAATAAATAAATTGATAAAAGCACGCTGTTTATTGAAGAGATTTCTAAAAGGATCCAATTAGACGAACGTCAATTTCTATAGTACATTTTAAAGAAAATAAAATATTAGAAAAGTTAGGATAACTTAAAAAAAGCTTCACTCTTCATTGACTTCGCGAAACTCCTTTGAACACGGCGCAAGTTATTGGAACTTTTGAAAGGCCCGTATAAAGGCAAATTGTTTAAAACTTACCGATCGACGAAATACCCCTTCAATATTAGATATAACCTTTTATTTGCCTTCCCACGCTAACAGAGTTGGTTATTAATAATTAATAGCAGGAATCTGATCAGTCTCAAAATAAACTTTATGTAATCTTTGTAGAAAATCATATTTAATAAGAGTGAGAAAATTCTATATAAATAAAAAGGTTTTGAGTTGAACACTTTATAAAGGTGGCTGGTCGTTTCGTCGTTACAGAACAGATAGTACAGATTGTACTGCATCAATATCAAATGTCCCACAATCTGCACGTTATTAATAGTCGGTGACAATTTTATAGTACACATCACTCCCTAAAGTTTGTTAGTGTTTAGCTAAATTAGGAGCACTTGATACATTGCGTGCTCCGAATCAATTAATCCTGTTTCAGTGCGCGCCAAAACAAATCCGCCATGTTTCCGTATATTAATGGCGACTGTCACGCTAACCAGTTAGAACCGGATAGATGTGCGATGTCACTGTCTACAAACGGTTTCGGCATATTTCTTGTTTCTTTAACATTTTATGCGTATCGCGAAAGTTGAGGTGTGGTTTGGCCTAGTTGATGTGATATTAAATGATTGAATGGGTTAGTGATGATCAACTAAACTCCATATACCTGACATACAAATACCTTCGTCATCGTATACCATCAGACTTGGTTATATTAATAAAGATGATGCTTCTTCAACAGCTGCTATTAATCATGCCTGCACTTTAAAATTTACACAATGGAAAGGTTCCCGAAGTGTTTTGGAAGTTTACTTAATTCTCTCTCTCAATTATTATTTATAATAAAATTCTCTTCATATCACATCATAAATGTTTTTGTCTGTTTTTGGTAGTTTTAAAGATATCCAGTTAGAGTGAGTCGGTCGGTCGTGGTGGTATTGTAGCGGTATGGCCAGATGCCTTTGGGATTTGCGTTGTTTGATTCAATTTGATTCTATCCGGTTTCAATAATAGAAAAACCGGTCAACAGCGGACTGAAACAAATAGATTCCATACCTTAGAATTCACGGAACAAAACTTGTTTCCATTTGTTTATACTATAGATGTTGGACACACGCCAGATGGAAAAGCGATGGATCATTTTAATGTTGCTTTCTAGTACTTGAGAATATAATAAAAAATATATATATGGTGCCAGACTAATAATTTGTTTATCCAATATATTGAAACAAAAAAGAATGGTTTGATTAAAACTATAAAAATATACCGAACTATTATTGATTCTGCACGAACATTTAATGCGTAATTAAGAATAATATTATTATTTTTTTAATGTATAGTTACGGTGATTTTGTGTACCTTTAACTATATTTATATATTATCTAAGATCTGATCACTACAATAACTTCTCTTACATTTCTGTGTGTTATAAAATGGCCATATGTTTTTATAAACGTTAACCAGGCACGGGCATATAAACTAAATGGCCGATTAAGAGTTTGTAGGCACCCTAATCCACAAAACACGACCTTCCTGAAAGCGACGCTCCGACCAAAAAAAGAAAACATACTGCTTTTTATTGTATACGGCTCATTAGACGTCGTAGCTCCCGAACTTTTTTGTCAAAGGACATTTGTGGCTCTACAAAAGTGAACCTTAATTTGGGCCACTAAGGTTCTAATTCAATTACCGACGCCCACGTTCGATCCCCAGCTCCGGGAATTGGGACACATTTTTGTTTAGGTTAGTGTTTCTTTGTTGGACATTTTGTTTTGGGAAGTATCGGACTGTAAATTGAATGTCGACTCGGAACCTAAATTATACTACTTTTTTGTCTACACAATAATGATAGTAAATGTTATTAGGTTAAGAACGAAATTTGGATGTACACAAATATATTTATAAAAATGTAATAATACTTTTTTAGAAACTACATTTTATTGATAACTATATACGATAGTAACGGGGTCAGAATTTAAGTACCTACTTGGATTTTATTATCAAATATATATCTCTCAACAAGTACTGCTATTATATACTTAATTTATATTTTGTCTATTTGTAGTTTTTATAAAAGTCTAACATCATTTCTCCAAATTGCATATTAAGTTTTAAAAAACGTTTCGGTTCATGTTTCAAGTTCCAACTTCCAGCGACTTCATTAGTTTTTTGCAAGAGTCGACCGACACGCTAACTATAATGACTACATTTATAAGATAAAGGTAATGACAAAAGATAAAAGATACACTGGAGATTGTAATAATAATAAATAACAAGCTTTCTTACTAATTCAAGTAGTATCTAACGTTTCTTTAAAGGCGAGTTTATTACTATAACGATAAAATGATACATTTTCTGAAATTATATTGCTTATAACTTATTTTATAAAATAGTTAAATTAGTTTATCGTTTGCTTTTGGTCACACTAATATTATTATTTTATAAAGCGAGGAAACTTACAGCCTTTACATAAATAATATAATGTAATATAATTATTTTGGACTAAACGAAGCATAGCCGCATCGGTACGTACGTAGAATCCCTCCGTATCTGTACAGACAAACTAAATAACGAAATCAACGAGTGAACGTTGTGATTAGAATATTTTGTAGGAGTTAGAGAATAATTTAAGATTTTTCATTAGCTTATGAATTAAAATTAACTAACGCGTACTGTTTGCTATAGTTTTAGTATTTAAAATTTTGATATACTAAATGTATTATTATTCTATGATTCATTAATAATTAGAATTGATTGTGATGGTTCTAGCTGTTCGTAAATTTCTCACTACATTGTGTGGTTCTTCTCAGATCAGGGCGTGTTTGGTACGCTCGCAGCTTTAATATTAAATCGAGGAGTGTCCTTACAGACGAGTTAATTTCTATAGGTATGGTATCAAAAAAGGCATTACTGACACTTCCATTTGACGTACACAAGTGATCACTGATATTCATTTAGAGTGGAATATATATAAATAAATAAATAAATAAGGATATATGAGGAGTAGACATCAGAGTAAGAAAAGAATATAAAAAATATTCTTATTGTTTTTTTTTGAGTTAAACTCTATCAGGAAAAGTATTATTTCTAGTAAGTATTAGATAAGAGTGTATAGTAATTTAGTTTATGAGTTATCAGATTAAAAAGTGGAGCACAAAATATATTCCTTAATGTCCCACGCGCAGGCGAAGCGCGAGGTAATGCTTTATATGCACTGGTAATGTTTCAGTACATACATACATACATGCTAGAAAACACGACCTCTATACTGTCTCAGTTCCCTTATCCGTTTGTGCATTATGACTTGAGAACCAATGGTTTACTAATAAAATTAATATATTATATTATTTAAGTAACAAACAATAATAGATAATTAATAACTTAAATCTGATACATTTTTGTTACGCATTACGTTATCAGAAACTCTGTCATTATTGATATTAAAAAAAATATATAATATTTTCTTATAAAAAGATGTACGCTCAGTGTGTCCTCATCCTATGCAAATATGAATGCCGTCGAGAAAAGGCGGTTTTGCAATAAAACTCTGAACAAAACACCTTTATTTTGAAATTGGATAGACGCTAACTTAGATTCGGGCCGCGATAAAACAGGGATTTTGTTATTTTCCTATTTACTTTTGAATGGTAGATAATATTTTGATAAAGGATGGAGTAGTTTAGATATAGTTAGTTAAATGTTTTTTTTATTTAATGTATGAAATAAAAAATACGACTGTACTAAAAAATCTTTTTTTTTTTCAGTTGATAAGCGTTCAATCAAAATGTTTAACTCTTTTATCACGTCGGATGTTGATTACTTTGATAACTAAAATTCATAATTGTTACTATCTATACTATCGCAGTGTTTAAATCACTGCATGAAACCTAAATAGATTTTATATTGTTATTTTATACAGGGTAAGAAAATAAAAAGAAATGTCCATTAAAAGAGAGAAGGTAGTCGAGTCTTATAACATATATGTATAGAATACATTATTTGATATATTTACTAAAACATTATAACTAATAACATAAATATTAATGTTTGTGTATCATTCTTATTCACTACGTCTCAAACGTAACAAATGAAAGGCATATTTTTAGGA
Source organism: Dircenna loreta (assembly GCA_963555665.1). NCBI lineage: Eukaryota > Metazoa > Arthropoda > Insecta > Lepidoptera > Nymphalidae > Dircenna > Dircenna loreta. The sequence goes on from OY743092.1 coordinate 12,709,519, forward strand.
CTTCTGATTGTTTGAGGAAACGATTTGAAAACTAAGCGAGATTTATATATATACGGGGTGATCTAAACGACACAGCAATTGAAAGACAATTGAGTTTCTCTGAAAATAAGATTTATTGTTTTACTTTACATGTTTCAATCACATATTTTACTCCATAACAAAACCTTTCCTAAAAATAAGAAACGACATTCAATGTTTTTATTAATCACAATGTCGTTCTAAATCATTATTATTTTAATAAACCTTTAATTTAACAATTATTTCTATAACCTTAAAAATATAACCTGCTCTATAGCAGTTTCAATTTATAATCGAACACTTGTATCTATATTCGATTTTTAATCTACTAATAAATAATAAGGATTATCACAATAACTGTATCCTGTTCTATTACTAGTGTACTATAATACAGAATACAGTACAGTCACAGTCATTGTGAAATTTATATTTTCATACACGTTATCCATGAAAGTTATAAAACTTCAATTCCTTACACGTGGTGCCTTCGTAAGGGACATGGCTATTATTTATATGGCCCCCTTATCGTAGTTTCTAGAAAAGATTTTTTTTTTAAACGAACATACTTTTTGGTCAGAAATTCAAATGTAAAATTCAGAACATAGATTTTTATTTGCTTACATTTTGAATAAGTTTGTTTTTTCTAGTGTAATAAACTTGTATACTTAAATAGAGATAAAAATAGAAATATAAACCCGGCCCGGAATCCCATAAAATCGTTTCGGGTGTATTGAAGAATAATTTAATCTATTCAGGGTCTAATAGCCTTACGTACGTCCAAAGTTATAGGTACCTGTCCTTTATAGAGGATAGAAGCAGGGTGTAAATAATAACGACAAAGGCTGAGACAGCGCTGTGGTCTATGACCACTCTTAGTATTTTTGTAAATATCTCTGGTATTGTCTGAATGGCGGAATTAAAGTAGTCTTAGCAGAAACGTTATGATAAAGTTAGTTGGATGGTTTAGTCTTGATTTATGTGGATTGGTTAATAAGTTGTAGGTACATTCGTATTCACATTTTATTATCTGCAAAGATATTTCTTGGTGGATATGTAATTAGATTCACGTTTAACACGTGTGTTTAAGTATGTATTTATGGCGTATGTTTTAGTATGTGTAATTACAATAAAATAAACACACAAATAGCCGCCGAAACAGCGATTAAGCAGGTAATACAGAACAATTACCGAGCAGGGCCGCGTGGCGGGCGGTCTAAGTCGTTAAACGCAAAAACCGCGAACATTTCGGCCAACTAACCGCTCGTTATATGCAAATATTGGTATATTAATAACGACTGAGGCGTACACAACTAACGAAACGCGATTTCGGCCGGCGCTACTTAAAATAATGACAGCCGTATTAAATGATTTTAAATTCGTGTTATTCCAACGGTTACGTTTTGCCCGACATGCGACTGAGGAGGAATTTTTAAATTTCATTGTTTGTAAATATTTTTTAAATCAACAAACTTTGAAATATTAATATGCAACTGTCTAGTGTCTGTCAGTTTTGTCGCTAGACAACTAATTACTAAGAAGTTGGTTATTTAGATTTTTAAACGAATAATTTAACCTTGCCATCTTTTGCCAGCGGCTTCCAAGATTACCTATACGAGTATATAGGTAAATAAGCGATCTTGGTAAATCAGAATGTCATTAGATTCTACTCAATTACTTGGATAATGGAGGTATTCTTCTCTTCGAGCAGAACTTGGGCCAGTATTATTGTGGTGGGGTTTTTTAATTCAAAATTTCGAATACGTAGCTACAGTCTACGTAGCAATGCCTAAGGTATTTGGTTTCAGATCGTTTAAAAACTTACTCCGCTGTGACTAAATTGTGTGTAAAATATTTTTTTAAATAATTTATAGCCTTTTAAAATATTTTATCCTAAAAAATCATCCCTTCCACTTTTACTGGCTCGCACTCCTTCATCTCTTATTATTTCTCTTTCACCTATTGCTAAGGCTTGACATCTTAATTACTTACTTAAAGTATTTCTAATGTTGAAGTCGGTTAGTGACCTTTTACCATCAATCATCATTGTAATAAGGTTGGTAATTTTAATGATATGTGCAAGTAGTAAATAAGACCATTGCGCTATGACTACGTCCAGTCAAACTAAATATCTTGAAGTCTAAAAGTTACTAATAACAAGTTCAATTAATTTTCTCCTGTGTAAAAATTAAAAAATATTCTTACACCAGTGAGGATATACGAACCTACGTGAATGAAGTTAGTGGCTATGAACAAGAACGGGCACCAAGGAAGTATATGTTTAAATTTCCTTTGATCTCTGCGTTGACACTTGCTTGAATAGACCAAAACACAATGGCGAATTGTTAGACCATCTAAGTAGAGGCACAATGAACAACTCATCGGTCATCATTAAAGTCTATGTAAGCTCGTGTGGAGAGCGCTTTACCAGATTGATCTCTTCAACACGTCCGATCAAAGGCATTGCGACAGATTGCCCTTATCTTGCGTTTTTGGTCTAGTCTTTTGACAATATGCTGCAAAAATATTTATATATAATACGCGCTCAGTTTTGATTTAAACTGTCTTAAACTAATAAATTAGTTTGCTGTTCGTATTTGGTTGTTGTTTTCATATTACACTCGTATAAGATTATAGATTTGGACACATTTCATATTGTAAAAATGTTATATATACTATTACTATGAGTATATAACATAGTTTATATAAATACTATTACTTGGGGGTATATGATATTTTATATGAAACTTGTTATTTTTAGACGTAAGATATGGCTATAAAAAATATGATGTACTTCCAAAGACACAAAATAAATAGTGGCCAAGTTTTAAATATTAATAAATAAATAAGAAATGTCCTAATAGTTTTGAGTCTTTACGCCTCCTTGTTGACTATTATTAGTATGAGAAAGAGGTTTAATATAGTATTTTGTAAACATACAATATTAAACGTTATATTTCTGTAACTAATTGAAATAATCAAATTACAGTAAACCTATCTTAGGATTTATAACTACGTTGTAGAGTCGGACATCTTGCCAAGGGCTCGTTAAGCACGTTCAAAAGAGCGCGGGGACTTCTAGATACCTATATAATATTTTAAAATACTTATATTATTTAATAAACAACTTACCTAGCCATGGGTATTTAGAAATGTGTTGCTATCGAATTGCAAGCAAGGTTTAACGACAATATTTTAAGTCCCCCAAGCCTTGAGCAACGCGTAAGTAATATGAATATATTATAAAATGATAAATAATAAATTTAAAAGTAAACATTTTGATATTATAAATGTAATTTTATTTGAAGGTATTTTATTATAAAAACTCGTTCTTTATTCGTAAACAAAGTTCGTCTGTATATCCTCTAATTGAAAACTTTTACATATCTAGATGTTCTGAAGTCTGAACGATCCTCTAAATATTTGTTACTGAGCAAATAATCTTTTACAAGTTAAGTTATCTCGTCGAGTTGTCGTTATCGCTTTTAACTTTGTTTAAAACTAAGCGGCGCTTTCAAGATTACAGATGAAGGTATTACAAATAATTAATTTAATATATTATTATAATATCATGTATTTATTTAGCTGTAATATTATTTTAAAAAATCCTTCTGATTATGTAAAATATTGTTTTTTTTAATCAAAAATCGTGCGAGACTTATAAAATAGCACATATATAATTATAATTATTTTATTTAAATATTATTTTTTTGTATACACCCCCATAGGTTATTATAACAAATATTTTAGTTTGGGGTTCGAACCGACGACCATTGTCTCAATAACCGAACAATAAACGAAATAACGTCCACTGCGCCAACCAGACAGCAATCTTCAATGAATGTTTCAATTACGTATATATTACTTTCAAGCATCAGTTCGATAATTAAAGTATCGTCTTGTTAGTGGTGAGATATAATTTCATCAAGTATCGGTAAATTCTTCAAGAAGTACACCCCTATTCTAATCCCCTAATGCCGCTGTCAGAGACACTTTACAGCCGCTTGACGGGTCCCGAGGCTGGTTTTATATCTTTATTTATTGGAAGAACGTACGTAAAAAGCAGATAAATAAGCTCATCGATAATGCACATTGTAGCATTAAATAAACTACATATTATATATTAATAAATAATTTATTTATCAAATAAGAACAATTTAAAGCCAGATCGCAATTACATATTTTAATTATAATGCGTAAAAACTGCAGCCAATTGATATGGACCAAACTACAAGCAGAACTTCAAGGCCAATTAAAGTAGCCGATAGAGGCATCGTTAGACTAGTTCTGACCTCATTGATAAAACTTTCCAACAATATGAAACGGACAGACGGATGAAAAAGGAATGTGAAATGTGATCTGGTAAGAGTTGGTGTCGAAGAAGTTGGACGCTCGTAAATCACGTCCTGGTCTCTTGAATTACAATGGGAATGTTTTACTTGTGAAGTTATATTTTTTTTATGTTTTATTATAGTGGTATTATGTTTATGATGACTCAGCGAACACCTTCTTTTCTGTGTGCATTTCTTCATCTCTGTTCTCTATTATTCAAGTATTTTATGTACGTAATATATAAATTATAAAAGAATAAATTTGTTACTTTACAAGATACTTGTAGATTTAAATACTAACTTAAAACAAATTCTTAATTGCCTGGTTCATAGGTGTTGGTTTCGGCATGAAAGTTACTTTCGTATTCCCAGCTCTCCACTTCACTCTATGCAAATATCATGACAATGTACCTTATTCGACGTTGAGCAGAAACACAAAAACAAATTACCCATTTATTATTTTAGTAAGTCTTTTATTTATTATTAATGAGTGCAAGCATTTTATAGGATGTTAAATCTAATAAAGTTATAAATGATAAAAAAATATATATCGCCGTAATTTAACGAAACAGTGCCAAAAATATAACATAATTAAAATGTCACACTGTCAAGTGCCGTTATTTTATATTAGACATCAGCTGTATAATTTTTGTGTGTCAAATTTTTGGGTGAAGGAAATTATCTTGTCTAAGTTCGTGTCACAGGACGCTTAGCGCTGGAACACTATCGCGATTTAGCGAAATTGCATTCGCTTTTTGTTCAACTGCAGTTGAGCGTAGACTTTGATGCTTCTTTGTTTGGCAATGAATATAAATTTGTTGTTTTATCAATGTTTAGTTGTCTATGAAGTTATTTGCTTCATGAGATTTGTTTTTAAAGTAATTTTAAACAGAATATTAACTTTTAATTGTTTCGTTGGAGTCCATTATTTTTATAAAATGTTTTTTTATTAAATTGCAGCGCTATACGGTCGCCCAATCGCGAATGTCACGTGCCGCGGAATTTAGATTCATAAATTCATGAAATAATTTCATTGCACCGCGCCTCGCGTGACCGTAAAAAATGTTTGTCCTTAATACGGCTGAAGGGAGAGAAATATCGTCTTCGTGAGTGCTTAATTTTGTTTTTAATAATGAAATTTTATGTACTTGTTTTGCGTGTACTATATTTTTATCAGATTTAAGTATATAGTAAAAAGTATTTCATATTTATATTAGTATGTTGTTCTGTGAAGAGACGTATATAAACGTATTTACTAAAACAGAACACTTTAGTATCGGATATGTAAATCTGAAAGTTCATTCTCAATGATGTATGATGTTCCAAATCCGGCTTCAAATGTTTCGGCAAATTTAAGAACCTGCTGTGAAACGCTAAAATGTAGCTGTTTTTTTATTGTTCTCGTAAAAATATATATTAAAGACATCATATTTGATAAACTATATTGTAAGATGATGTCATAGAATAAGTGCTAGCTTTTGATGGCTTCTGGAAAACTTATGGCACCGTTGGTACTTAAGAGTATAATGATTTATTTCTATTATAAGATTTATCCGACAGTTCGTAATTAATAGAATAATGATACTTGAGGTGACTTTGTAATGAAAATAACATACATCTCTAATTAATTACATCTTTTCTATTATTATACAATAATAATTCTAATTCATTTTAAAATTTTAAACAAACGGTTAAAATAATAAACCGGACATTATTTTTATATATCCTGACGATATAAAACCAATATTTTTATTAATATTAGATAACTTAAACAATACAATTTAATTGACATATATTTTCAACACAAATGTAATTTCAGAAGTCATTACGTTTTTTTCAGTCGGCAACTAAATAATAACTATTGTTTGAAAGAAAACATTTAAAATGGCAGCCGAGAGCTGTGGCTGCCAAGTGCGTAGAAACGTTTGAATCGCTCCCTCATTTTATTATTCTCATTTAAACAATTCCTTTTCATATTCTGAACTCTGTAGCGTTACTATTATATATAATAGTTGGTACGTTTGTGTGTGATGAATTAACCTATTGGGGTCATACGCACTTCATATATCTGTTTGTCGAGACGATAGAGAAAGGTGGCGGTAGAGACAATTGATCTTTTTATAAATTTATAAAGAAACTAGCTTTTGTCAACGACTCCGTCTCCCTCTTCGGACTCAAATAATAAACCAATTACCATCTTATTAAACCTCCTGTTCTCACTTATTTTTTAATGAAACAAACATTAAGTTAACATTTAGTTCTATGGTAGTAATATCCAAAATAATTTTTTTTTTGTCAATCAAACTACCCTACATCAAAGTCAACACATTAATAATAAGCCAATTCGTTTCGATATTTTTTTAAGTAAAAAAATATCCAACAGTTTCGTTGTTATTATAATCTAAGTCAGTTTTTGGGCTTTCTCGTGAAAATAAAACAAATTTCCGGTGATTATGTGATAGACTATATTGTGATTGTGAAAATAATCTATATTCATATCAAATTTCATTAAAATCTGTTTCAAAATTAATGAACTGACACATATATAGCATTTATTTTTTTATATATACGTAGAGATTATGAAGTATTACTACTTCATGATATGTGTAGATTGATCATATTTGTTAGGATGGTGTCAAGAAAGGCTCTGAAATTTGGAGACTATTGGTAGCGTTCTGGTCGAATTATAATAATTATTCGTCGAGAAGAATCGCTGGAGAAGTCTATATCGAAAAAAAATCTTCTTTAAGTTCCATGATATCATTTTATTCAGCGATGATTTATGAAAAGCTCAAGCTATCAACTACACAACAATTTACTTAAAATCACAAAACTTGATAAGCTACGTGTCATGAAACGGAGTTTGTTCTTCTGAAACAAAAGGACGCCAAGAGTGGAATCAGAAGGTATCCTTCATAATCCAGCAGACCGTTAGTTGCGCCGGTAGCGACGTTTCAGTCCCGACTTTCAAACTGTAGGCCTTAAAGATGATTAATGGACTTTTAATGGCATATTGTTTAGTTTCAGGGCGTCTTTTATTAACGCTGAGATATATACATACAGCACTTAGAAGATTGGCGATTGACCGCTTGTAATTAAGGTTAGCTCGTGGATTTTGGGGTGTCGGAGGGAGATTAAAAAATGTATAATGGACGACTTTGCCGAATACACTTTTACTAGGATTAATAACCTTGTTTTTCTGACTTGTAATCTTTCTTATAATAATTATTCATATTTTCGTGTTAATGTTATTAAAATTAACGTTAAAATTTTCTAATTTCACGAATACTTAATGATGAGTGCTCTCAGAGCCTATTCTTTACCCAGCGAGTTTTGAGACCGGTCTCTTAGGACATTGACGTATAAAAACCTTAATTAGTCTGATAAAAGCATTTCCAAACTGAATTTCATTTAAATTTAAACAAGGTTATACATATAGATGTTTAAACTTACTTTGCTAAGTTACTAAGATGTTTTTACGTTACGTTTCGTTACGTTTCAGATTATATCTTTCTGGCATACTATTAGAAGATACGTTTAGTTAATCTAGAGTTTATTTTATCACTATCACTTATTAATTATTGGAGGAAAATGTTAAAATTTAATAAGTTTAAAGTTTTTATTTTTGTATAAATTTGTAATATATAGTTTTGTTTCCATTAAATTACAGAATGATTGTTATTGTCCCTGGTGTTATTGTTTCTTTATAGTGAAGTGACTTGAATGGGCCAGGTCCACGCTTTCAGTGCTCGCCCTTTGTCTTCAGACATTAATGTGTAGGAATTGTTTAAACGAACTTTTAATTGCTTTTTTGAATAGATTTTCCGCTATTATAACTATGTCTTGATGAATTTCAGGGTATTTTGAAATAAAAAATATTTGATCGTTGCATTTTAATATTGCGTTCACCTTTTTTTAAAAATGTTCATTAAACTTGGAAAGTTCCTAACTATCCTAAACTTAATTTACTATTCGTTATCGGACGACGTGGGTGTAGTTACTGACTTCTAATTATACATAATAATTTATAATTTAATTTGGAATATGAGTTTTCCAAATATTAATTAAATATACCTAAAAATATATTTTTTACAAGAATTAACAATGAACAAAAAAAAAATAATTACTTAAAAACAATACACTTTTATTACATTCGGAACCAACAAAGCATTAATCTTCACATGCATATGGCTGAATAAAAATCTCGAATATCAAGGAAATGAATCAGCGATATTGGGCCTTGTTATTAGAGTGGAAGGGGCGAGAGTCGTAAATCAAGTTCCCAGACAGTGATGTAGAGGATATTACAGAAGTCTAGGCGGGACCTACACTCGATTACCAACGATCGATGTGACCCGCTTGCGACTCGCATTGTTGGCCTTTTCGATTATTTAGATATAATAATAGGAATCATTCGAATTAAAGACGAATATTATTGTTAGATAACCAGACAACTTTAATAACATTGCTATTTAAAACTAAAGAGGGATAAGAACTGTTCATAGCTCGATTATATTCAAGTCTAAAATTGACAAGATGAATACGATATATTTTTTACTTTTTTTTTAACTTTGTTTTTTCGTAAATTTTTTCAGCCTCCGTTGTTAAAACTAAGAAATCTGTTAACTCCGACATAATTAACAAATATAGATTTTTCATACTGAATAGGTTTTAATTTAATTTCAATAAAATATTGACTTCCTTATCAGGCTTGATGAAACTTTCTATCAGTAAAATATTTTAAAAATTGGTTTTAGTAGTTTCTGAGGTAAAAAATAAAAAACAACATACAACTGTAACATAATATAAGTTTACTTACACATATTTCTGTCTTAATACACTTTTATACTAAATAAAAAACTAAATTTATAGCTTCATTATTCTGTATTCCAACATCGGTCACATGTTATCCGTCTGTACACAAACCTATACTGTGCAAGTATAAAATAAGCAAGCTAAGTAAAAACTTATCTAACTAGAAACCTTGGCCAGCACTTTACGAGACCGAGAGCCACAACTCACCTTGAAGTAGGCAATAGGAATGAAGATTCAGTTATCAGCGAAGCCTAAGCTTTTTGCGGAAACCGGTCTCGTGTTATCGCTATTTACCTGATGTGCTCCAAATAACCTGGGGCGGAGTTGTTTCTATTGGATTGGGCGTTTTATTTAACAATTTGGTATTTTAGCAATTACTGATAGCGTGTTAGTGAGTTTGATTATTTGTTTGCTTGTATTTAATGTGATTTTCAGATATACGAATAACAATATATTTTAAATTTGCAACGTGTGATGAAAAATGTTTTAGCGATTGCGGAAAAATATATCTAATAAAATAAATATATAAGCAGACAATATGCTGGTACACTTAAATATAACTAAAAGTGCAGCAGGCACTTAGCTGGTAGGTAAGATCAGGTAAACTGAGTTTAATATCGTTCCTAACAGAGCATCCTACGCTTAACTATCGCCCCAACAATAGCAAGTTCGTAAACAATTTACTGCCAACTAGCCACTGAACAAGTTTTAAACCGACGAATTAAATAGCCTTGTACGCGTTTCCATTCTAACTAAATTAATAAGAAAATATTAATGCTTAAATGTCGCATTTTAGATAATTTTACTAAGCTCACTCCTCTCCTACCGCGAGTGGAAAAATAAGTTCTAGTAATGCAAGGATAATCTCAAAAGTTTTTTATATTGGTTAACGCAAGCTATAGTACAATAAAGTTGTGAGTATATTGAGCTAATTTGTAAATGATAAGAAAAATATTGATGGACAAATTAATTAATAAATCAAAAGGGGCCGGTTAAACAGCGAGTTAATTCAAAATATTTCAAATCTTTATCGATATGAACAGAACTGGAACCAGCTATCTCTGGCAGTCAATGCCCGTGGTTTTGACAACTGAGCTATCGGATCTGTATGCACCTGGATCTCTAAGAATGCTTAATGAAATTAGCTAAATATCAAACAATGGAAACAGTTGAACAATAGTTAAATAGTAACCAACACCTGGGTTTGAGTTAATCTTACTCACTAATTACTTTCGTGATTACTTAGTTTGATTTAATATGTAATGCCGGACTATCTTGTTAAAGAATAAGAACATAAACAAAGAAACTTTACATAATAATAATAAAATTAAATCAATGTTAAATAAAAAAATGAGTTTCAAATCTATATAGAGTCAATGGTTAATATTAAATACATTCGTAGTTTTATTAATATTATTTGGTGGAAATGTTACGTTAAAGTAGTGAGACAAAGTTTTTATGATAGCTTTTATCGCAATCTCTGGGGATAGTAAATAGTGCAAGTTGCTTTTAAGGATATGTTTAGAAATGATAAGAGCTTTTGTTTATGAGAAATATGTAATATTATTCAAAGTGGCGTTAACTTTCGATTTGGTTGAACTAAATTTAAAGCTAACCTCACCTAAGCAGGGTTGTTCGGTCAAATGTTTATGAAATGTGCTTTTATCGCGACACAGCGGCCGTGACGTCACTATTTATGGGGACATTAGCGTTATGAAGGGCGCTGAGTGGCAATAACACCCGACCTGGGACTTTGGGGTTGTGGTGAGTTTGTACTGATGAGAGAACGCGTTTTATATTATATTATTAATTAATATTAAATTTACATTCCGAATATGGGATCAAAGTTGTATTGTAGACAAATATAGAATGAAAAGTTAATTGATCTACCAATTGAGCTACCGTATCTGTTTCGATTAATTTAGCATTCTATATATAATCGTCTATATCCGAACGGAAGTGATATCTTTTAGACTTTTTTCGGAACATTTAAATAAGATGAACAAGGCTAGACATGTTAATTTAAAAAAATGTTGTTTTCTATACCAATATGATAAAGTTGAAGAGTTTGTGTCTTTTCTCACTTATCTCTGGAAGGGTCTCGTGGTTTTGAAAAAATATTTTTGCGTTTGATGGCCTATTTGTTACAGCATGCAGACAGACATATAATATAGTAACAATTATACTACAACCCTTAATTAAAAAAAAATATTGACATATATCTGGATATTACTTTTAGTACCGATGAGTAGTTCTGAACTAATATTCTGGACTGTTCCTATCGCTCTGCATCCACTCAGACGGAGTCTCTGGGCACAACTAGTATATTATATTACAATAATTTATTCTGTAACATGGCTAGTCTGTTTGTGAACGCTTCGAAATATATTATTGTACAGGCGTGCGGGCCCGCGGGGTATTTTCTTTTCTCATTTTATTATAATTCCGTGGTGATGTGTTTAATTTAGTAAATGCTTGTTTTTATACTATTATTGCAATAATTATTTCATTGTTCTTTGTTTTCATAAACCATTTGTACTAACAAATCATATATATTTTTTCCATTGTGTATTGATTTGATATTATATTAATTTTGATAAATAATAAATCATAATCAACCACTAATCATATTATTTTTACTAATAAATAAGTAACACAGAGAAAAATAAAAACAAAATAGTTTTTATACTTTTAAAGAAAAAGTAAGAACTACTGTTTATATAGAAATTATATATTTATTCATTTTTTTTGCAAAACGCACATGTTTATAAATGATATGTAATGATATAGAAAAATAAACTTTACATCAAATTATACAAAAAGGAATATCGAGTGTACATTTATTATATAACATGATACGTGTCGCGTCTGTTGTATGATTGAGATATAAAATATGTTAGTAGGGACGCTGGGCGTATGTTATATGTTTGAATAATATTTGATAGGTTGCCTGACTTCGCTTGTTATATTAATAAAAAAGTGTTCATAACAAAAATAACTCTTTAAAATAAATTTCATAGTATAAAATAAATAAAAATTTGCATTTTCTGTACCTCACATCCTAAACCAAAGTGCAATACAAACATATTTTCTTTATAACTACTTAGCTATGCCCAGATTACAGCGCGCCATAAATAAGTCCGCTGGGTCTCCAAGTGTTTATAAATTTAAAAGAAAAGTGTCTTACGTTTTCTTAACTTTTAAAAATTTAATTTTACTATAGTTTATAAAACTTTTGATGTTTTTGGTGATAAAATATCTGATATAAATACATAAATAAATAAATGTTTGTGTTGTTTCAGGAAATCGCGGCAATACTTATCAGCTTTGACAAACATGGCGACTGGCAGTCCAAGGAAGTCAAAATACGGTAAGAATTGATGTTTTACTTGACTATACACTATACACTTACTCGTACATAAAAACACCATGGTGATTCAATAAGTGTAAAGTACGTTGTTGACAACCAAACTAAACTAGTTCTATATATGTACATATTATCTCAATAAATAATTACATGTTTTAGAAATAAAAATCACATAAGGCATTGTACTGTAATTCGGTAATACAATGTAAGTATATTCCAACCAATTCTAACACAATGCAGGGAACATTGCTCTGGAGACAAAGTCTCGATTTTAAAAAGACTCCAAAATCATCTGAATCTCTTTGAAACAGACTATTAAATTTCAAGCCGAGAACGTAAGAGACAACTGATCATGAATTTTAATGCAAGCTCGCTTCCTACCTCCCGCTGAAAAGTAAAAAGGTTAAAGCGGTACATGCGAAATCAGGAAAAACGTATAAAAAGTTTCCGCAGGGGCATGAATTAAAACTATCAGTAGAGTTACGTCTTCGTACTTTTATACTGTTACTCTGTGACTGTACCTAATTTGGCGCCCAACTAGGGACCCGTTCCAAGTTGTAACAACTTTAAGCAAATTAAAACTTCCACCGTGACTACTGCTCTCTTAGTCTGCTCTGTTGAAATATTAACTCTTTATGAGGACGTAGTGTACTTTTGGAATTTCGATGTGCCGCAGATTCGAGTCCTTAGTTTAAAATTTAATACGGATCTTAGTTCTGCGATATTGTTTCATGATGAATTAGAACCTGAGCTGTGCTAGGAAAGTTCGCACTTAAATTTTCATGTCACTATAAGTAATGTTTACAAGTATTTAAACTGGTTTCAGCTGTAAACATTAATTTGATACTAAACTTTGTAAAATATCCCTTTGTTAAGCTTAATAAAATAAGGTTACTGCGTAAGATTGTTTAAATATTTTGGAACCTTTTATTAAGCTTTACGATAAGTTCAAGAGATGAGTTTTAACCGCAGAATATCGTAAATTCTATCTATAAATTAATTATAATAAAATATTGGCTATCCAACCTCTTTTGTTGATTCAATGAAAATGACCCTTAAAGGGAGTTCACACTACATAAGACATACAAATCAATGTATTATGTATAGATATATAAATAATAATTAATTATTAACTTATTCCGATATTACCATCAATATATTCGCTAATCAAGGCCATGTCACATTGAATCAGGATCAAATTAATCCCAACCAGCTCTGAAGGCTGGATTATGTAATGCATCATTAAGCAATAAATACTATTTGACACTTGTATATATAATATAATTGACTGTTAATTATATTACTTGTTGGGTTATTATGTGATTTATTACATTTTGTAAACAAATATAATAATCCTTCATTCTTAAAGTTTCCATAGCGATTGCTGTTTTAGAACTTTATCATACTATAAGTTCCTTTATTTCGGAGGACAAAGTACCTAAAGTAACAAAAAGGGGTCGCAAAAACCGCGAACCTTGAAACTACGGGAAAAAAATTAAATAAGCCTTAACAGACCAAAGTAATTTATAAACTGAAATTTAATATGAAGTTATGTTCGCTAACCACGAATGGGTCAAAGTATCGCCATAAATCGAATTGTTCTCAAAGCAATAAACTTCTGAAATAGACACGAGCTAACTGCTAAAGTCACGGCAGTTTGGAGTTTTTATTTGAAAATTAATACGTAATGTAGCCATTTAAAAAAATATATCGACAAAATGAAGTCAGGACGCGTGACTGAGGAGGATGAATTGAACGACTTGTTATCACCGCAGACTCTTCCAATACTTACTTAGCTCAGTTATCGTAAATAAACTATTGATAATTTTGTAAAATATTCAGCTTCTGACAGTTTTTTATTTATCCATAGCCTTCGTATAATGGTAACTATTAGCATTGTCGATCGATACTAAATGAATATTAATGAAATGAATGAACAACAACGGATGCAAAACAACAATTTAAAAAATATATTATTACCTCAAGTATAAGTATTATTTAACTTTATATTTTAAATTGTCTAAGTTAAATCTGTTTGTAATAGTTTTATATATAATAAAATACTCCTAGAATCAAGTTAGACGTGTTAAGTGCCGGTATAGACGGTTAAGTAACAAGTTAATTAGGCATTGCTAATTAGGAGGGTAGTTTACGACGATGGGTCGATAATGGATTTGATGTTTGTTCTAAGTCATAGTTATATATATCTCATTACAATAGATACATTAATATTAATTATTTATCTCTAAAGATAATATTCATTAATATTTTTAATCATCAAACTTATTACGCCGTTATTATAATTTCTGTCAGTTATATAAAGATATGACTACATATTTTCGATTATTTTCTTTTGTAGTGTTTAAAGCATACATAATAACGTATAATGATATATAATGAAGCATGATGATGTATAATGATGTATGATGATTATTGATGATGTGTGATGATGTATAATTAATAATTCTTAGAGTCCTGAAATCCCTCAAGGCCCGCAGTTGTTTAAAATGTTTTCAAGTGGTCAGGGATCTTTATCACGATGATTCTTTATGAAATCGGTTAGTACGTGAGGGCCTCCTCTAATGGATGTTGTCTGGTTTTGAGTTATATTTATCTTTTGATAACATAATATGTCTGTTTAATTGTCTGTCCATTAATTAAATTTCTATGATATAGCCTAGCTATAGACTAACCCACACAGCCCGTCAGCGTCTCCATCCGCTCATAAAAAAAACCTCTTTTGTTACAGTGGCAGCTGGATTGTTTTTTATTTGTAATACTTTTTAACTAAAAGTCTTAATACAAATTAAGTTTATTGATTCAAAAAATTGCGAATGTTAAATACAACATTTTGTAAAGTACCATGTTTCAGAACCGCAGTCGTAAATATCGCGATGAGTTATTTTCCCTTTTACAGAAACCGATCAATTATAATATCAGTATCTTCACACACACATACCAACAAAAATGTCTATCCAATTGTCTTTCATAGCTCGTAGTTGTGAAGCACTCCTGTTCTGAGTGAGGGGAATACAACTGAACGCTCCAAGGTTGTTAAAGGCGTTTTACATCCTAAATGTTTGATAGCCCTATTGGACGAAACTAGAGTAATAAAATTTGGCTATGCTAACAGATGCCATGAGTGGGTAATTCGGCTTAACTCAGTCGATTCGACTGAAGCCGAACTGAGTATTTATTACTGCGATTAGCTTGATGGAGATGGAACATGGGCGTCGCTTGACGAATTGAACCTTTAGATTAACTGTCTTTAAATTGAGCTGAAGATTTTGGAATTGGAACTTTACGTTGGGAAAACAACAAAGAAAAAATAAGAAAAGTTTAGCGTCTTGTCTGTAATAAGCGTTTTGAAGGCATTATTGTGAAAAAAATTAAGTATTTTTTAAATGTCATAAAATTATTAATATGGTAGTTATTTTCTTAATTGTTCTCAGATTAACTTAATTTATTTTAAATATTAAGTTCGCGGTGTTCATAGACTGTATAGTTTCAAATTTGTTGACTCTCGGTAATCGACGATCGATCCAGACAGACGAATGGGCGAACAATTATTATTAGAGTTGAGAGGATTCATTGAATTACGCGGTTCTGCATTTTAGAGATATATGATTTGCTTAAAACATTCTTTGTATTTATTATAAGTTTCACAATATTAAACACTAAGTCAGTAAAATGTTAAAATTCATGTTACTTTATAAATTATATAGAAACAATTTAAGATAAAGTCGACATTGCAACACTTAGGCTAAATATTCTGTCTTTGTCTCGTGGAATTGGATCTTAACAATATTATTGTAAAGTTTTTCATGTCAATGTTTATTAAAAAATAGTTTTGCAAATGAACTTCCGAAGGCAAGATGCGTCGCTTATATGAATCTAAGAGGTTCTCACAATACGGCCTCCTCGAGATCGCTTAGCGGCGCTGATATTTTACTTCCAAAAGATTGCAAATGCACAATAAAACCATTGCGCCATTTTTATTCAGAAATACAGTTAGAACAAACGGATGTAATATATAACCCAATAAAAGCAATCGTCAAAACAATTTGCTTACTGAATACACCTTATTTAGCCTGTTTAAACGGCATAGACGTGCTGCAAAATCAGTTATACGACATCAAACAAATATTATTCAAAACATCGGGGACGTCAAAACTCAAACACAAATTTGCAATCGGAAATCGAGTTAGGGAGGTGAGGTGTTGGGATCGATGACAAGTACGGTTTTTTCATTTTTATCGGAAGAATTTATAAGATATTTTGCTATCTTTTTTAATATGTTTAGAGATGATCTTTATTTTAATATCGCCGAGGCTGGGTATCTTTATATTTAGATATTTATTTATTTAGATATATATGTATTTATTTAGTAGAATATTATCACTGAAATCACTTGAAAAATAACTCTATTAATATATATATAGAGTTATTTTTATATATATATCATATTTCCTACACATATTATATATATTAAAGTATGTATGTTCGTGAATCAATCACGCAAAAAGTGAACACAGATAGATCATGACATGGAACAGGACGTCCCGAAAAAATTGTAAGGGAAAAACACGCAGCCACCGGTCGCCGACAGAGGGCGCGCGGGCGATGCCACTGTCTGTTACTTAAGTTATTAGTTTTTCAAGTGAACCTCTGCTCCCTATCCGTCTTCCACTCCAACGAAGCCATGGGTTTTACTCAAATGGTTACAAATATTACTTAAAAAAATATATACTTTTTTTTTAAATATAAATTTAGAACCATAAAGGTAAGTTAAATCGATATAAACACCATCGTTACACCACAATATCCGTTGAACTCCACCGATCCCGGGATCCGGGATCCGGGAAACACGTTCCACCGGCGCCTATAATTTGTAGAGCGGTCGGATCGGCATTATTCGCTGAGTCACAGTCGTCGCGGGGCTTATTTGCTTGATTTATATATTTGTCGTGACGATGGCTTTCTATTATCACTAGTGCTTGGTTTACTATTACTTCGGTAGCTTGGTTGGTGCTTGATTCTAGTTGGTAATTTGAATTTAATGTCTGAATTGTTTGTTCAGTTATATAGGCTTGGTGTTGAGGTAATTAGCTAAGTAGTTTTATGAAAGGGGTGTAAGGGATGCTTGTACCAGGGCTTCTTGATAACTTCTCATAGGTACTCTATCTAGGGTTGCTTTTCATTTAAAATGTTCTTCTAGTATTAATGTAAGCAATATTATTAAGTTTTTTTTTTGTAATTTATGTGAGTCAAAATACATGGAATTCATAATTTGAAATGTGTAAATAAATGAATGTATATATAAACTAATGACTTGTGCTAAATAAACACGGTTTTTTTCGGTCAGTACATACACTGCACTCAAATCAGTCAATTTCCTTTCAAATCAGAATATTTAATGAAAAATACATACAATTACACTCATCCAGACACATCAGTATGTACCGCGTCATACGGTGGGAGCACTCAATTTTTAATATTATTATATATTTTAGAAACATTATTATTCGTAGTTGTTGGACTTATGACATTTATTTTTTATCTGAACCTTGTTATTTACTGCCTTTAGTGACCTTTATTGAATATTATTAATTTATATTATTATTTTATCAGTAGGTAAACATAGGTTAGGTAAAAGAAAATTGTATATTTTCCATAGTAAAAATTGATTTAGGTTTATTCATAATATAAAATTAATATACATATTATATAAAACTTCAAAATTCACAACTAGTAATGATATCTAAAGGAGAAGACCCTGTTAATTTAATTGATACTAAAGTTCTTTTACACAAAGGCTAGTCCATAGTTACATGGACTGAAACTTTTAATCTTTTCCACCAATCAATTTGCGCTCCGATTTGATTGCACTTTCCAACAGTTACGCGCTATGCATTTTAATACAATCGTTAGGGAATTAAAGAAAATTCACCTTCAAATAATACGATAAAGTTTCTGTACTGAATAACTAATTCATTTATATATATGACCTCAATTCGTGTGACCTCTGTGAGGGTATATAATGCCTATATTTATTTATTTGTGTCACACTTATTTTTGTTCCCACGCCCCCACGCCCAGAGGTGACAGCTTAGATTAGCACTACATTCAAACCAAGCTTGAATAACCAATAGCCGCCAACTATTATACAAATATAATATCTTCCTATATCACGTTTATAAAACATTCGCAATCAATTAACAAACCACAATAATCTTGACTTTTAAAGCTGGCTATCAATTAGTGCAATATGCAGATTGAGCAATTTCCATCCACGACTTAAACACAAACTGCCTGACACTTATATCCATTTTTGAACCATCATTAAAGTCCAGTTGTATTTGTTATATTAAAATCATCTCACTTTTATAATGACGCAACCATTGTATGAGACTTCTTATTTTTTTGTATATACTATTTCGAATTTGATTTAGTGGTCTTATTTAATGGGTCTGATTTACTTCTTTGACTCGTAGTGGTGGAGAATAAATGCAATAGAGGGGTATTCTAATTATACACATATATATTCTTGAAGTCCCCGGTGCGTATGTCTGTTTCAGGTTATTTTAAGTTTACAATTTAAGGTTAATCTAATATTAATGTTTAAAACAAACAAATATTAACCTCAGGCTCTTTACGAAAACTTTCTTAATGTTGGCGAAAATAAACCTCGTTACCGAAACTGTATTATAAACTCATAATTATATTGTAAGTATATGATTATCAAAGTAGAAATTATTTACAAAAAATAACTTATCAGGCGGAATAAATAGTTTTCCTATCGAAGGCGAAAATCAATACATGTATAAATTATACACTGATAATATTATACAGTTCTAGATACTAGGCATTATACTATCTTTACATATGTTAACGTGAACGTGTGTTTGTGAGTCTATATGTGTGTGACTTTATATGAACCCGTTATTAATTAATTATCGCTTTAAAAAAAAAACAAAAACGAAAACATAGGCAGGTAATGCTTGTATGGTACAGACATGTTACAGACATGTGTATACTTTTAGTAAAGTAGTTTAATATTTATTAGGAATATACTAGCGGGGTATCAGCTCAGGCAATAGGGACGGGTCACTACTGAAAGTATTGAGCTTACATATCTGTACTAGTGATGTAACGAATGTCATTTTTTGGATATTGGCGGATGCGAATGTAAATGCGAATATCTGCTACCGACATTTGCGAATGCGATTATTCAGTTTTTCTTTAAATTTCGTAGAAGAATTTTTCATTATTTTTTTAACATTGCTTTATATATTCTTTTGCCTTACAAGTTCTTATTTAATTGTTATGATTCATTGCCCAAAATTAAAAAAAATAATAACAAATGATACAGTGAAGAATGATTACGAGGTTAAGTTATTTCTCCTTGTATTAAGAAACATAAGAAATTAATGGATTTTTATGGCAGGATGGATGAACCTACTATTATCTTCAAATAGTTTTTTCTTTCTGATATTCATATTCGCAAAACATTCGCAGAATTTTTGCGAATGCGAACGCGAATGCGAATATGTAAAAATATGCGAATATTGGCGAACCCGAATGCAAATGCGAATGTATTCGTTACATCACTAATCTGTACTAGTGGGAGTAATTAATCGAGAAATAAATCAAACTTTTGAATTATAATATACTTGAGAAACAAAATAAAATTTGAAAGACACATACATTTTATATCCGAAGTTAAAATTTACATTATTTATTCAAAATCTATTTACTGAAATGTTTTTTTAACAAAAGCAGTGATTAATTACGACACACGTTTTTATTACAGAAGCGTAAAGACTATTTTTCTATAAAGCTCTACACGGCCTGAGTGAAATGCGATTGTTCAGACAAACGACTTTTCTTTGAGTAATGACCTTATTTTTACGTTTCTTCTGAAGTTTGGAGTTTTATTTGGTGTTTTTCTTATTTATCGACGCTCGGAATTGCTTTTGTTAAAGTTTTTAAATTAATGTGATTTGATTTGAACACTATATACATATGTACTATGAAATTAAAAATATACACAGAATAATGTATAATATGAATCTCTTAGAATGTTGAGAATCTTAGAAAATAAAACGATATCTCTCTCCTGTTTTATTAAGAACACTTATAGATGTAAATAATATTAATTACCCGGCATATTTAAATATAAGTAAGGTGAATACCGTGTGTCACAGTTAGGTCTTACAAAGTACGAGTCACGGTAACTAGGAACATGCTAACAGGTCATTACTTACAGCATAACTGTCAGAGCTACATTCTTAACATAATTGGAATGTTACGGACTAATTAGATATAGTGGCCATTTTAGTATAAATCATAATTTACTTAATTTAAATAAATATAGATTTAAAAAGATATAAATTAAAAATATACCTATACTGGCAGGGATTCGAAACCGTGACCTTTGGGAAACCGTACCGTCGCTCTACCAATTGAGCTACCGTGTTAATAAATACCATCACGGTTTATTTTCCACTCTATATTTATTTAAATTAAACTAAACTTAATATTTTTATAGATATTTTCAAATACAATTTACTTACTGTAAGACTATATATAGGAATTTAATTAATATCAGAAAGATTATTAGTTAATTTAAAATTATATTTTTAGTATTATTTAGTTCTAAGATTTGATAGTTAAAACGTTTTTATTTCGAATACTATTAAATGAAGACTATTTTTTGTTACAAGTAAAAGTGAATGACTTATGGTAAGGAACAAATTGAATAAAAGAACAAACGAAGTCATAAATATACGCATGTATCTAGGCAAGTCTGATAAAGGACAGAGATACAATACTACCAGAGATATTTTGGTCACAGTATTGTACTATATAAATTGCTTCAACGTCTTTATTTGCGACGAATTTTCTGAGGTCGTTTGTGAAAATCTGATAATATTATATTTCATTGTCATTGTTTTATTGATAATTCCAATAAAGATAATCTTAATGTGCCATTTTTCCTATTTATTCGCTGAGAATTTGTTTTAAATATAGTCATTTATTTAATTGTACTGAGTCGCATATATAAGAGAAATAAAACCTGAAAGTAAATGAATACTTCTATAAACACACCTCGTTCTTTCTTACATAAGACATTGAAACAGAAAACACCCAATTAGCGTAGTGAAAACTGACAGCAAAAAAAAATTAACGTTCAATTCGTTCGAGGGAAAACAAAACAAAAACTCACCTTAAACTCGATCTAAGTTTTAATAAAAGAGATTTTTGGGTGTGTTTTTTGTATTCTTGCATTTAAACCTCACCGCATCGCATGGTGAGTGCAATTAATGTTACTGATGTCTCTCTGTGTCGGCTTCGTGATTTTAACGTCTTGAATATCGTGCTGGAACTGCGGCCATAAAATAATATTACGCTTCTTAAGGTTTTCTTTAATTATTAAGTGTCAAGGTCCACCCACGTGCAAGTTGTTATTCGTTCTGTGAAAACATTATAGCGACTGGCTTTTGTTTTAAATTCTTTGTAAAATATGTTGTTAAATAATGTATATATTGACTTGACATATTATGATATTAGAAAAATAAAACTGTCTGTTTATTTATCATAATTACCATGGCAGCAGTCACTTAACATTTGGTAATCAGTTAAATATAGGACGTATAAAAACTTTTCGCTTTTCCCTAATTTTTTGTGAAACGTTAAACACGTCCATTGCCAAATGGGGCATCGAACGAGCGACCTTGTATCAATTTCGGGCCATTTAAGTAATTGACTTTTTTTAATGTAATTCCTATTGATTTATTGCTTTGCTACATCGAAGTTATCCAAGGTATTATTTGTCTGTACCACCACCACGCCTGTGATCCATATCGTGTGCCGTTCTCATATTTCACTGAGCCCGATTGAGATATTTATTCGCTATTTTACAAGTTCCGTAGGCAGTTTATCGAACGCCCGAGCAGTAATTTGAACGTTTTTAACCGATAAATAGTGACCCGAAATGCTAAATTGTTAGAAATCGAGGATTTATTGGGCTCCGATCATGCGATCGCGGCTCGCGGCGCTCGGCCCGCGTGCCATTTCACCAAGTTTTTGTTAATGTACAGCGATGCCTCATTAGTTCGTGTCGGATTTGCATTTAACTTTTCAAATGGACTTTATTTACTACACGATTTTGTGAATATTCTACTTATCAAGCTGGCTTTCCACTGTCGGGATTTTAATTCATTGTCTGAATAATTTTGATATTAGTATTCTGTTCACATTTTTGCCCATTTATATTATTTTATATTAAAATATAAGTTTTTTTTTAATGTTTAGTTTATTAAGGAGTAAAAGTTTGTTTTTCTATTCTGAATACTATAAAAATATACACAAAATTTTCAGCATGGCGTTTATAGAGTGACACACGCGTCACGAGGCCCGTGAAAATGGTTCTGATTTGATCAACAAAAAATGGATGAACCAATTCACTTTTTAAATTTCACAGCGGATTGTATTTTTGCTGCCTGGAGAATAAATTAAATTAAATATTAAATGATTGATGATATTTAAAAATAATGAGTGAATCAGAAGTAAATAATAGCAGTTTACTTCTTATGCTTTGTTTAACATCTATATCTTTTATTTTCAAACGAATATAAAAATAGCAATCACAAAAAATAAATATTTAGTGTCGTTCTAAATTAAATAAAGTATTTTTTTTTAAAGTAATATAAAACTTGATTTACTCCTGAGCGAGAATAAATTAATATATCTATATTTTATATTAAATGATATGACATCTTTTGATTTCTTATAATTCATATGATAGGTACTTGGTTTTAACAAATTTCATAAATCACTATACCTCGAGATCTGCCCTTCATAATAGTTATTTAAATAGAATCACACGTAGCCTATATGTATATATTGCCGGTCTGTGGTACGGACCCCTTGTAACCACTGGAATCATTTTAATCTGTTCTCGTCGAGCGGTCGTCGTAAAGCGGGATCCCGGACTATTTGTCAAGTAAACGAGCGCTCAGATTTTTGTGTAATTTTCCGCTAATTCTTTATGAGAGTAGTTTTTTAAGTTGAAACTTCAACGTTTCATAAACACGCTTTTTATCTACTTATATTATTTATTTTATCTTTATTTTATGAGCAATCAAAATTAAGACAAGTATCTCATTAAGAATTAACTTTGCTTTGTAGCACTAAAGAAACTACTCCTTTAATTACTTAATTTTTTTTTTGATTTTTTAAATAATGTAAGTTTTATTATTAATCAGTGTCATTCTCAATACATGTTGTATCAACTGTTTAATTGTCAAAGCAATATCGCGAGTACAGTTAACTAACACAACCGATATAACTCGTCGTCACTCTCACTAACGCATTGTTGTTTGCAAAAAATCTGAACTAACATCTTGATTTATGCGTCCAATATGGGATTTATTATTCGACGAAAACTCATGAATCCGACGTTTTTGTGACACGAGGCTTGATCGTGACGTCGACGAAATATTGCAACCGAGTTTTATGACCCCGCGAATAAAAGAGGCTTTTAATGATTCTGATGGGAGGCTTTGATTACTTTTATTGTACCAGCATTTATATTGACATATTAAACATAAATTTTATAATAAAATTAGAACTTAAAAATACGATACAAGCATTTTATAGGATATGAAATTTATTTATTTATTATTATATAAAGCGTGCAATCGTTGCTAAGAAGTTGCAGTTCAGACTTCGTGATATCATTACTTAGAGTAATTGCATCCTTAGCACCACTTGCCGGTACATGACATTTAACTTACACTCGATATTCCACGTAATAGAGTTACAAATCGAATGATTACTAATTCTTTGGCACCGAACTACTTTAATTCAGTTTGTTGCAGTTCGGATTACTGAAATGCGCCTTTCAATATAAATTGTGTATTATATTAGTATTACAGGGAGCCGCGATAATCTAATCATAGTTAAGAGTTTAACTCTTCGATGAGATTATAATGTAACTTGTAGTTTAATAAAATACATTTTAACTAAACAATCTTTATTTGTATTGTATAAAACAATGACGACTTTTTTTGGATGATAGAAATTATGTGATTGGTTGTATATAGTGACGGAATTAGACAACGCGTTAGCATTTTTTTTTTATTAAAATTTCTCTAATAAAAGGGGGGTTTGAGCTTTTTAAAGGAACCCGAATAACAATAAAAACCCTGTAGAGGAGTCCGTTAGATTGATTTATTAAAATACAATATATATAGGGATTCAATTATATACAATTATATATATTTTATTGGCTGTGAAATGTGAATGGCAAATTAAGTGTTTTTGAAGAGCAAACGAACTTTATTATAAATAATAATTAATATTTAACACAGACACTGCAATAACAGAACGACTAGAACAATTTAATTAACTTTTAAAAATACACCCAATATCTAGTATGAGTTCATACAGTTTTAAATATACGTTTATATACATTTATACATTTGAGACTAAATATTGTCTTTATATGATAAATATTATGAAACTAACACAAATATTTAAAAAAATATGTTTAACTTTTGCTGAACTTAGCTTTTATAGTTTTGAGTCGAAATTAAAATCACCATACAACATTTTGTACTCATCAGTTAAATAATTCACAACGTACAAACAGACAACACAGATAAAGAAACAACACTTGTAACAACTATTTCTCTGCGTCATATTAAATATTTTCTTTAGTAAGTACTTAATATACATTCCTTCATCAATATATTATTGAAGGTATAGAATTATAAATAATTTAATAATTATATTAATTTATTAAAAATAAAGATGATCTAATAACAGCTATTCCGATGATATTTAAAGAATATTCTGATAGCGATGTTCAAATACTTTATTATATTTAATTTTATTAGTTATTCAGATTTAGATTAGAAATGCATCTCAGATTTTGATAAAACTATATAAACATTACTTTAGTCTACGAAACAATAACTGAAGTGTATACTTAATTGAATTGTGATGTGCTGAAAACGATTGAAAATATGAAATGTTCACAAAAGTTAAAAAAAAAAAACTATATTTTTCATGCGAACTGACAGAAGGTTTTGATTGCTTTGTTATACTTTTCACTGATACGAAAAAACCTAAGTCGTATACATTTTAAATTTGTTAAACCCTGGCCTAGTTAATACTTAAATGACAATTTAACTTTTTAAAATTAGTTTTGTGATTTATCAAAATTATTTCAAGTATGGTATTAATATTTATAATAAAGACCTTATTAATATTATATTGATGTATTGATGACGTGTTATTTTTATTTACTATATACATATCTAGTTAACGTCTTAAATAAAACAAAAACTATATATTATTTTAAATATTATTAATTAATTCAAAATAATTGATAATGTGTATACCCGTTTTATTTTCGAATATGAGGCAAACATTTTATTTATTTACAAATTATATAGTCACAATTTAAATAATACGTTCTCCGGACTTCCAGGTAATTGAAATAATATATTTATGTGTAAATATGTGTGTAAAGTCCCCGGTGATTGGTTTATCTTATCGCATCGTAATAACTGTTAATCGATAAATCTCGGAAATTGTTATGACCTGCAGCGGCCAGCCCTTCACCTCCCACCCGCTGGATAATTATGAACCAAACAACCATTTTATGATTGCACCTCGCTATACGTTATCAATGGTTTGATTTAGAATGTATTAATAAAATATTTATTTTAAAGACCGTTATATTTAAAATTGCCAGTTATCAATCCGCTCACTAAGACCTTAATATTTTATAACTGGCTCTGGTTCAGATGATTTGATTAAATGTGGAGCTTCAAGTGATATGTTCCTTGCCAAATCTGCTGCCAAATCCATTTCCATGTAATCCATCCATCCATAAGTTGTTACGGTTTGAGAATGAATGATGAATTCAATCAGAACCGGGCTTGTAAAAATGTATTCGTAAACTCAATTATTGATTTTATACGAAATGAAAATTTGCTTGAATTATATTTTGTACTCGAGTTAGAGAGGCGAATAAATGTACATTTTTATAGAACGACAGAATGGCGTAGAATATTTTTTTACATGATAAAATTCCATAAATCTTCTAAATGTTTAATTGATTGGAAACAAAATAATGATAACATGTTTTTGTTCATCTAATTCAGATAAATGATGTTTGCGTTTCTTTATTTTAGGCCAAAAAGTGGGTCCATGCTTCTGTACAGCAGAAAGAAAGTCCGCTACCGACGCGACGGATACTGTTGGAAGAAGCGGAAAGACGGAAAGACCACCCGGGAAGACCACATGAAACTTAAAGTTCAAGGAACTGAGGTAGGTTAAAAAAATATATACATTTTGAATTTGAATAGGTTTTAGTTTTTAATAATCTTATAGATAAAGCAAAACATGTAATTATATGTTATAGCTGATACGGAGGAGACAATCACTTTGAGTAACTTAAATTATTTATATTATCTTCATATAAAACGTATTAATCTTCGTAAAACGACTATTTTTTATATTATATTTTAATTATAATAATATTAAAAGACAAGTTTTAATAACAATATTCGTCCCACCAACCCATCTATCAAAGCGCAGACTAACCCGCTGGGGTCAGTAATTACTTCCTTAATGGGGTTAAATAGGGTATGAAAGATGTCATTTTATACTATTTGTTAATTAAGCGACGCCGCGCGAAAGCTAGTTATATTATAAATGTGTACCGAATTTGACCTCACAAAAATGTGCTGTGTTAGCTAAAAATGAGAAACGATGACCTTGCGTACATATAGGTACTAAACACACAGACGTGTTTGTAAAATTACAGTGTGTGTACTCTTTTTATCTTTTGGCATATTCAGTATGTTTAATTTGGAATTTATACAGGATATCTTTTTTTACTGAGTCGGTTCGTAAAATGAAGTATGTCATTTGTCATGATATATTTTATCTTTTTAGAAAGTGTACTTACTAATTATATCATTTAAGTGATCAAAATGAAGTAATTAATTCATTTGTGATAAATACTTACGGTGTAAAGATTTCTACTCAGAACTTATAATGTAGATTCGTAACTTAACCTATTATTCAAAAACAATCGTCGACCTTCAAGCAATCTTGCAAGTCATAGGCCGGACATTTTCTTGCAAAAATATTCACTTATTGAAGATAATAAGTTTTCTGGCTTAGTGAATCTCATTTGGAGCTGTCAGCCCGAGTCGCAGTGATGTTAGCAAACGGAGCTAGAATGCTAGATTATGAGGAAATTTAAGTTAGCAATGTTTGCCATAGAATGTTGATTGACTAGTGTTTCCTGACTGGTATTTCGGCACGCTATCTGCTAAACAATACTTCCAACTAATGTTTTTGGCTTTTTGTTTTTTTTGTGCCATTGTTTTGTTTTCAAAGTTCATGTTATGGACCGTTTCGTAACAGTCATGAACTATTATTATAGATGTTTGTTCACTCGTTCAGAATGGCGGAATGGGTGTCGATAAATTTAATTATTTGGTTGAAATTACTATGACTTTATGATATTAATGCGCTGAAGCGAATAGCAATGCTAATTTATAATAAAATATAGAGGGTAGTCGGAAAATGATCAAAAATGGCAGTGTAGAGAAAACAAAATTCCATTACGAGTCCATTGAAAACAAACAGCTGACCGGTGCCTTTCGAAACGGTTTGATGGATAAGCAAATGAATCTACCAATTAAGTACGTGATGGGAACCACTAATTGGAGCCGATCACGTGGTTTGTATATTCTTCTGTGGATCTACAATGTTGAATTCATTATTTTGGATGAGTGACACTCAAATGTTAATGAATTTGAGGACGCGTGTCCAATGCCAACATGATTTCATCGGGTTTATTTTGTCGAGTAATGCTTATTACTTGTACATTTAAAGTCAACTACCAATTTTAATGAAAGCATTGATTGTGTAAGTTTCTGTTGTGGAAAAGTAAAACCACAATTTGTGATAGTTTAAATCTGGGGATCAACGACTGGCGACGTTCTTAATTCAAATAAAATTGTATATTTTGTTTCGACAAAAAGTGTTGAACGTTTCACAGTTGTATATTTTGATTACACTACATCTTGACCTACTGAAATATGAGAACAAAGAGCAACATTACATTTTAGTTACGAAATCCGCGTTTAAAAAACCCGAATGGGTAACAACAATTAAGAATAATGTGAAATAAGGCGTGTTATTTTGTGTAATTATATTAAGCTGTGTGCTTAATCCGATGTACAGTTGAACACAAATTCACATACTGGCTAGCATCAGCACGCTATTGCTTCATACTTAGTTTGGAATTATGCCAATTATGGAAAGGTGGACCGCGACCTTGTTCTCTATCACTAAGGATTTTTTGTATCGTTATTTTGAACTACACGAGTTCATTGTTAGTTTATTCAGTTCATAATCTCAAAAATTCAACCAAAGAGGATTAGAAGTTTATTATATAAAGACCATTATAGAAGTGAAATCGCAAACCAAATTAATGATGACCACAAAACGCTGCAATTCGCATAAATGTGCCATAAATACAAACAGTGCTGCTGAGAAGACATAACCGTCCAAAGCTTACCAGGAACAGCAAACAAAGACATTTCACTCCAGCTGATGTTATCTAAAGTCTAGATAGTTACAGTGTACCTGGAGTTCTAACAGAATAGATACGAGCACCAAGATATAAACACTACTTGCGTGTCTCTGAATTTATAAAATATAGCACTTACCTCTGTTGCTTCGTCCACTGACTGTACACTTTTATATTTCATAAAATATATTCACGAAATTTACATTAGGTATTGCGTTAGGTGAAGTGGATTATACACATGCAGTTGCATAGATAAGATAAAGTTTCACTTGTTCGTGTTATTTTATTCTGTAAAATTGTTTCAAACTAACTCTAATAATAAGGTGTTACTTCACAAAGCAACTAATTTTAACCCTGCACCATCACATGCAATACAAAATTATAGTATTTAAATATTTTGTCTTACCTTCGTGGAAAAAATTTTTTTTTTTTGACATAGGTATTTGGAGAATTTTATTTTAATTTTAATTTTCAACTACGATAAGATTACCCGCTGTTGAGTGGGTTTCACAATCATTCAAAAAATGAACAGAAGATACAACCGGATGAGGAACTACAATCTGTTGATCACACAGAGAACCTATAACGAATTCATTTCGATAAGAATTGAAAATCATTGTATTAAAATACAAGTTTGGATATTCATTGTAACCGAGAAAGTGAGATATCAATAATTTTGTGTTAAAAATGTCATCCCCGATAAACTCGCATCAATTTGAAGCAGCCATAATTATGAGAGAAAATGGCCGTCTGCTTCGGACTGCGCCTGAATGCCGAGACACTAAAATATGCTCAATAAAATGCATTTATGTTAAACCATTATTCAATCGCTTACACACACACGATCATTTTTTATATTTCTTGATTTGAAATGCTTGATGAGTCTTGAAAGTGTATTTGTTACATTCAATTTCAGTTATTGTTTTATTAATAAATATAAAATAAAAGAGTAAGCAGTGAAATAGCTTTTTCTAGAAATATTTTCAAAAGTTACGTAAAAATATTTTAAATTATATTTGGTACAAATATACACATATATTAAAAAAAATATATTTTATTATAATTCATAGCAATATTTTATTTTATTAAAAAAAATAAAATATTTGTATAAAAGTCTCTTAATATTCTGAAAAGACTAAATAACTTCTGTAGCTATAAAGGTTCTTATTCCTATTAACGGAAATATATTAAGTACAGCGCCCTCAGGCGCTTAACTTTTAACGAAGGCACTTCATCTCACCTAGGACTGTTAAATAATTGTCAGAACTACTAACTGATGTGGCAATTAATTAATGACTCGAGAATAATAACAAAATATATTATTAAATTATATATTTACCTTAATATCTAATTAATTCAATATATGTTAATAACTGACATAACATAATTAAATAGGGTTTCCCTATTTAATTATGTAATGTCAGTTATTAACAATAAAAATTTATTGTTTTGTAAATAATAATATTTCAAATTTATTTTTCATTTTAATAGGTTAACATTTTATATAAATTATATAAGCTAGAGGATAGTCGTGAGATTAAATGTACAAATATATTTAGCCGTGTATGTTTGTTAATTTTTACTTAGATACTTTAAAATGTATGGAATAAAAAATTAATAAGAAAGATAAATAATAATAGTGTTCAATCTTTCAGCTGAAATACATTTTGACTTTTATTTTATTTTTGTAATTAATTATCTTTATTTGTCTATCACGGTGTCAGTATATTTTGAGTACTTATTTTAAAGTTCAAAGCATAAAATTATAAAACAAAGGCACTTTATAACGTATATGCATTTCATTTGAATTTTATGTTAGAACTGAATGCTTAGGGTTCTGTTGAATTTACAAGTACTTCACGCATAAGTCTCCTTCAATGGAACTAGTTCCAGTCCGAGAGCGGAACTCGTTCGTAATCATTCGGGGATGTGATTGAATTTTATGGAAACCT
Source organism: Dircenna loreta (assembly GCA_963555665.1). Taxonomy (NCBI): domain Eukaryota; kingdom Metazoa; phylum Arthropoda; class Insecta; order Lepidoptera; family Nymphalidae; genus Dircenna; species Dircenna loreta. The sequence continues at coordinate 12,740,626 of OY743092.1, forward strand.
TCAAATATTTTTATATAAACTAGAAGCGAGTCCAATGTAATTTGTTACACGCATGGTGATTTTAGAAATAATATTTTTGGAATATAAATGGTTTTTACCCCTTTCCTTTGGTAAAAATAGTTAATATTGGTGAAATAATATAACGTTGTGTATTTTATTAGAGTAAAATAAATAACTTCATTTAACAAAGCTCATTTAACAAAATGATATAATAGATTTCCACACAAACGTCACAATAATCAGCGACTCAAAACAAGTAAAGCGTGATTCTGCCACTATGACGGCTGATTTAGCGAGCGATACCGCTTACGTAAGCAAGGTGAGCTGGCGCTACGCCAGACTTAACAGCTATTGGTCTGAAAACAAATGCTTGGATCTACTTGACCGATTCTGACAATTGTTTGGGAGACACTGTATTAATTTGAGGACCGCTGTCATCTATACTGATGGACGTTCAGCGGTTGAGGGTTTGCATACAGCTTCAGATTAATTAGTCAAGTAGTTGGAATAGTGAAGGCGTGGTTACTTCTGGCTACATAGACGGCATAATATTAATTATAATTCTTTGCTTGAATTGATATATTTTATACTTCTAATTAGGTACTACACATGAGACACTTGTCACACATACAATAGACTATTTTAAATAATCATGCAGACATTAATGATATGTTAAATCTATTATCTTCAAATTCAAATCTCTGACCCATTCTTTTTATAGCGTTTGGTAAAATTATGCCTTAGTGTCCATTTTCCTCTGATGATTTTACACTCATTCTGATCTCAGCAAAGTCGCTTCTTAGCTTTGAGTTAGAAGGTAGATAAACAGATTGGCGTACGGCCAACCCAGGATACTTCCAGTGAGAAATGTCACACAAACTCACAGTCAAATAGCATTTTGCAGACTCCCTGAACAGGTGGACACGTTTCAGCTTTGCCGAAAGAAAATTCAGCCGGTCACGGAAATGTAGATGCCTTTTTAAAAGGCAGTAGAGTTAAAAGTGAATTAGGTTCCGCAACACATGATAACAATATAGACATTGATAAATGGAAGGATTTAAACGTTTTTTAACACGAGGAATTTATCAAAAATGATGACAGAACGAATTTCCTGTTGCAATTTGTCTTGAATTTTTATTTTCTTTTATTAAAGCAATTTGAGATATGATAACAGATTTTATCTAAAGTGTTAAAAATGTGGGTAAATACATACAGATAGATACATAAATAGCAATGAAGGTGAAGCCCAAGTTCGTTCATCACTCTCATAATCAATATGATCTCAAAGATCTTGTTTCTAACATATAGAGGCACTACAGTTGATTGATCGAGATAAGAAAGCATCTTATGATAAATTACACCAACTATAGCCGACTGCCGCTAAGCGTACGTGCTGTAAGGGTGAAGATGTGAGATTCCACTTCAAATTGAAATCTATTGATGGAATTGTCTGAGTGGTTTTTGTATTGTTAGACACAAATAGAAATGGAAAATTAATAACTCTCCTTATTTATATTTTGTGGTTCATTTGGCCTTTATGTGACTGAAGATACATTTGTATTAAGATTGGAAGAGATTTGTATGAATAGATACAAAATGTATACTATATAAGTTACTAAAGGTACTATATATAGTAAAATTATACTATATAAATATATATTTTTGGAAGTTCACGTCGGTTCATCTGCAAACTATTGAAATAAGAACTTTGGTTTCCGACAAATAAAACAAAATAGCACAATATTTACAAATAATAAAATGATCAGAATATTGTTTTGTAAGTAACGTACTTAATTCAAATGTCTACAAGCCGTAGAACTCATGTAGTTTATTTAGTTTTGTGACTTCGCTGTTCCGTCATTGCATATATTAGGAACACAGTATTTGTGCAGTTCGTTATGTTAATAAGACTGCTTTGTATTGCCAACTATATTATTTTATTCCTTTGATAGCAAATTTCATTTTTGTTGTTGTTTAAAACCGATCTTAACCACTGGAAGTCGTTTTTTCTTAATTTCATGAGATAATATTCGAAATATACATAGAAATTGTATGATTTAATTTTTTCTACGCTCGTATTATTTTTTTATTCATAATTGAGAATAAAATATAGCTTATATTACTTTCATCAAGCTATTAATAACTGGGCCTTAATGATATTAATAAAATCTTTTGTATGTTATATTTAGAGGTTTATCTTTACATCTAAATTTAACATACAAGAAATTGACTTTATTTTAAAAAGTATTGCACTGTGGTTTGATTTAGTATTATTTCTCTGTTATTGTTTTTATTATATCTCATTATTATCTCAATGTCTTTTTAATATTTCATATCTTAAAAGAATGAGAAAGTGTATTTATTTTGTAGTGCACTGCTCTCATATGATTACCATCGCATATGGGGAATTACTTGTATCGTAAAAGTCTAATTCACTCACAAGGTGATTTTTGTTCAGATTTTATTGTTGCTTCAAAATATAGACGGACGCGTGTGGGGAGTTAAGTGTGGTAGATAAATAAAAATATACTTAAAAAATTGGCTCCTTTTTCTACATAAGGTGGTGATGGATCTGAATAAAAATATTAGTAATAAAGCAAATAAGCACTAACTTTACTTTCACAAACTTTATTTTTCTACTACCTCTATTCGCTTAAAATCCAACAGCAAATATCAGGAAGATCCGAAAAATCCACTCTAAAAACGGTTATTGGCCGGAGCGGAGCAAAATACGATTCGCCAGTCCGATTTAGATCCATCCAATTGCCAGGTTTATGTTATATATTCGATTGGAGTGCCTAAATGAGGCCATTGTGTGCTTTGTACGAGTCGTTTTGGGTTTTGCTAATACGGCGGACATTGTACAGGGCTGGGTTTCGTCAGCAGAAATGCGATTGTTTTTTAGGATATCCGGAAAACATTCATATTGGCCGCTTGGTTCAGGTCACTCAATAACAATGGTCCTAACATTTATCAAGCATTATTTGGTGGACGTACTAAAAGTACAAAAAGCTTTCTGGTACCGGCTTTAGATAAAATACTATTCATGTCGGGAGTGCTCGAGGGTGCTTCTGTACTCTTTTTCCGTGACTGGTTCAAATGTAATGAGTACAACTATCTCTTAACTAAACCGCAGCCGAGCAGCGCTACGGATTAGCTTTGAAATTCTCTCATTTGTTGATAGCACTGCAATTTTAGCCTTAATCTGACGGCAGCCATATTGTACTATTTTTCCTTAATACTGCAGTTCTGTTAGGAATAAGTATGAAAATTTTGCTTTAAACAAACTGAGGTGGCTGGTACGAAAAAATACATATTAGGTAAATAAATTTTCATAAATAGTATTTTTCTTCTAAAAAAATAATTGAATGTATTTTAAATAAATGTATCATAATTTGTTAAGTTGTGTTTAAAATGATCGCGTTCAGAAAGACACCCGGATTCTTTTTTTACCATGATGATATTTATAAGACTTTGCTTTTGTGAGATTAGTTTATCTTGCTAACTTTAGTTCATTTAAAAATAAATAAAAAATAAGTAATGTAACCATTTTATTATTGACTATCTGGCCTAAAACATAAGGTGATTTAGAAAATTTCAAAAGGATTCAATAAAACATTTTACTGTACATGTTTGCAAATTTAATAAATATTGTTAGTATCAGAGTATACGTAAATATAACTTGACTAAATTAAAGTGACGTAAATGAGATGTAAACATGGCTATTCAATTATAGATACTCACATAGCGTATGTAAACACGCGCTGAGAGCTCTCGACACTGGCTTGTATTGGTAATTAATTATTTGATGTATGACTTGTATGAAATATGATAAATTTACCGAATAAAATAGGTACTTGAATTAAAAATGGTATTTTGAGCACGATTCCTTTCGTCGAAAGCGCAATTGATTTTTTTACTATTTTTGAGTGGATAAGTAAAATAAATTTTAAACTGTAGTAGTGGTCAAAGTCACCACGTGCTTCTAATACGTGGGCGGGCGCTGCTGAATAAAACATTTGTGGATGACCGCTGAGTGCGCGGACCACGTCACACGAAATATTCATATAATATTAAATGTCTTATAATTGTCGACTTATATTAACCTCTTATTACTCGTTCAAGTGTTAAAAAAATACTTTTATAGAACCTTTCCTTATATAATATAATATTGTTTATTTATTTATATTTATGTATGTAGCAAAAATGTTAGGGATCTAAATATCTTATATATATATTTGTTAAACATTTGCTTTTAACAAATATAACAAATATAAAAATAATTAAAATTATAAATCGCTTCAGCTTATCAGATAGGGCACAGCCTTAACACAGAGAGGCTTTCTAGGCGTAGAAGTTAGTTGAAGTGCCAATTGTAGGTTAGCTCTGTTTAGTTTAGTTAGTTCACTGTAGGCTGATCCTGAGAGAAAGTTTAACGAATTATCTAAGCTCCTCGGTTTTGATTGAGAAACTTCATATTAATAAATGAATTACATTTATATTTTAATAAATTTTACCTTGACATAAAGGAACTACTGCACAATTTCATCAAGATGGAATGTGTTACCAGAGCGTGTATTGGCCAGAAGAACTTTTTTTTTTACTAAAACCCTAAGCTGTGATTTAAGTAACTGTAAAAGGGATGAAATAGTACTTCGCCGATTATCTTAAGGTTAAATGACCTGATATTTTTTTAACCATTTATAGACGTTTGATCCAACTAAGTGGCAACAAATTTTAAAAATATTTGAAATTTAATATAATGACAAGAATTTATATGAGTTGGATATTGGCATGATTTGACACACAGCGCCACATAAACACTAACGCTGTTAGGACGGTATTGCATTCATGTTTTAAGTACATCAAAGAGCTAACCAATGAGATTATATATATTTTTTCTCACTTTGGTTAGACATGGACTGAAAATAACAATTTAAACTAAACAATACAAAGTTTGTTGAAATCGTCCCTAAGTGAGTTAAAAAGTGTTGCTTACTTTAAATAATTAATAAAAATAACTTTATAAATAAAGAATAAAATACAATTGTATGTAGATAAAGTTTGTTGAAAATTGCCAAAACATTTGTAACGAGCTGTGAAAGATTAAAGTAAATAAAAGTGAACTTTTCCATTGAAATAACGCGATAAAAGTACTCGGATGATTTAATAGCTACAGTCGCGTACACAATTATGTTCTGTTCTTTATTTAATATGCTTTTGTAAATAAATAAAATTACACATTTTTAAACTATAATAATTGGACGGTATTTTTTTTATAAAGATTAACTTTATGAAGTCTTTCAAAATTATTTCAAAGACTGGAATACAAAAAAATAAATATACGTTTGTTATATTTTAACGAATTTATAAACTTATTTTTAATTTTTTACTTGACACAGAAATGCAGTTAACGGATGAATACTATAATTTTTAAAAGTATAAACAAAACTATAAATTTGTATTTGATATAACTTATTATATTTCAGTGTATCTATGGGTGCTACGTCCACTCCGCCATCTTGCCGACCTTCCATCGTCGATGCTACTGGCTCCTACAGGTAAATAACTTAAAAGAGTCCACATTAAGTTCCCTACAATAAAAATTATTTAGAAAATATACTCCTTGTAAGACCAAATTTAATTTATAGACCTCATCTTCATCACGATAGAATCAACCTTGGTTGATCGAGCGACGCTTTCCCATGACCTTGTTAATTGTATAATTCATATTGCAGCTTATACTTTAATGCCTATTTTTATCTCTCTCACCTCTCCGATTCGTTTATTCCGTTCACGGAATTACATTTTACTACAGTCGTATAATATCCAAATGGAAATCATAAAATTCAAAAAAATACTGGCTTCACTCGCGTGGTTAGATGTTATATTCGCTGTGAATAATACACTATCAATTCTATTATAACGAGGTGAAAAAGGAAATATAAACATACATTCACATTTGAAAATAAATAGTTGGTACTATATAAACAAAAATCTCAACAATCCAAATAAAACCGATACCCAATTCACCTGTATAAAATAACAAACACCGGATCACATTCCAGAAACATTCCCGCTTTACTGGGAAGTCTTCAAAGACGGATCCTTGATACTTATGAAATTGATAGAACTCCCCTTCAATATTTGTAATATATTTTTATTCGGCTCACTGAAATATTAATGAAATCTTTTAAACTTTTAGAATTAATATCTTAGTATGCTTACTCAACTTTAAAATATATTAGGATATTTTTTATCGGATCTCATTTTATTTACTGGTTCGGCGTCTGTTCGGATTTATGGTTTGGCAATTGGCGTAAAATATCGGTTCGAGCAGAACTTTGTTTTATTTTCATCTTCTTTGTTAAAATATTACGTAATTGTGTTCTAGCGTTGATTCCAAAAATATTATTTTCATGTTTATTCATAACAACCGTAGTTCCTAACTATTATAAGCGTTTAAAGTAAACTAAAAACTGTTTTTGGACATTACAAAATGATTTTTGTAAATGGCATTAAATCCGCAGTAGGTTTAGGTTTCACGCCAAAATGTCGGCGGTATGTAATTGAATTTGTGATTGCACCGATGCACCCGGCTGTACCGTGTAACAGGTGTCAATACTTGTGACGTGTTATAACACTTATATCTGCGAATGTACGTGTTAAATATCTGTGAACTGGTGAATATTTGTAGCTTGTATACGGATATTAGGTATTAGCAGTCGCAACCGATGAAAGCGAACGATTATTGGCTGTTCTGGATATTTGTAGGTGTAAATGGGTGGATTATGTTCCCGCATGGCGTTAGTTCCAAATCCACTTATTAGGGCGTCATTTAAATTTGAGCGGGTATTGGTATTGTTATAGGATTACTCTTTACAAATAAAATTAAAAGACTGATTTATTGAATAGAAAATGATACAAATTTAAAAACAAATAAGCTGTAAGAAAATATTTCTATATGAAGTACAATAATTTTTACTGCCGTGTATATTGTAACTATAATTTAAAATATATATTATTAAAAAGAGATACAAAATCTTAGACTGTTATGATTTTTAAGATAATAAAAGCTCATATAATGTAATAGCCATAAACAAGTTTTAATCTTTTGAATCATAAATCTAAGCGAACTTATGTCCCGCTGGATCTAAACTACACTGGCTTCGGTTATGGACGTAAAAACAATACAGGTCGAGGGCTGCTCATGTTTTGTTTGAATAACGAATTTAGAATTCAATTTATTATTGTTTATTTTATTTTATCTAAAGCGTTGATTTCCGTGTTCAATAAAATTAATCGTATATGATACAGCAAAGACTTCGAACAATACTTAAATGATGAGTATTTATTCTTGCATAACAGTTATTTTAAAATATTTGAATGAAAAAAATATTGACTAAGTTGTTAAATCTGAGGAAAAATAAAAGCTGAAAATGATTTTCGGCGTATGCTTGTATACATACGTATGGAACTTTGCCCTAAGGCATAACCGAACGCGGAAATAAAATTTAGCTCATCAATGTTACATGATTTTCGCGTACTCATACTTGCATTATTTAATTTATACATCACCATATTTCAGTTCCGAGTTCGTATGTAATGTCCTGAAATTTGTAACAAATTATCACTTAATAGTCGAGTATATGAAAAACCACGAAATTTACAATAAAGCACACGTGCCGAGTAGCAACCCTGTCCAGTGGCCATTACATAAATAATTCCGCCATGTTTATTGCCGCTATTTTGAAGACAAATGGATAGTTATTACGGCGTACTCCGTTTTACATTCGCCGCTCGCGTTGAAAATTAAAATATTGTGTATTATTTATTTTTACTAACTGCGTGTGAGTCGATTTAGCGGATGTTATGGATGGGAGGATCTGTTTTTCTGAGGCCGCTTCCTATCGGGGTCCCTGGGGCTTATGAGGTTGTACATGGCTCGTATTAATGAATAGGGTGCTTGCGCTAAAACAACTTGCATCACTTAACAATGTAGTGTTTATTTTAATATTTCTCATTCGCTTAATATATCGTATTTATGGTCATGTTTTATGTTTAATATTCCTTTGAAATTTTTGTTTATCGCCATGGTTTTTATCTCCGTTAGTTATGTGATTTGTATTTAAAATGGTAGGTTCTACGGTAATATATTTTTCTTAATGTACAATATTTTAAATATGAATAATACATTTTTCAACTATAAAATTTATAAATTATGCTATGTTTTAGAAGGACAATAATTTTAAACATAAGGTATTTAATTTAAATAAACTATTATTATTTACAATTTGAAAGCTTCAAACTTATTGTTCTATTTTTTAATAATCTCGTATAATTGTTGCCTTATTATTAACGTTTGCCTTTCTTAAACTTTATCAACTGCTTTTAATAAAACACCAAATTGATCATTTGCTTTGAACGTAGTTAAACAGTTCTTCTGGAACCCATGAATTTGAAAGTTAATGTGTGACTAATTTCTATTTCAGAATCCAGACATAGTATTGGTTCATTATCTGAACGTGCCATATCCGGATGATAACAAATTGGCCACCGTAGCCCCGAGCCTCGCGCTCTGGGCTGATAAGAAAGAATGGACTAAAGACGAACTAGTCAGTCAATTGAAGCCAATGTGTGAGTATTTATATTAATATCACACATACTTTGTGTATTTTTTAATTAAGAGAGAATCAATGAATTAATTTGTATCATAATTTAATATATTTATATATATAAATAAAAAAGCCTTTTATTAAAAGGCACAGTGATAAAATTAATATAAAATAATAGCGAAATAATTTTAATTACCATCGTCAATAGCTCAGTGATGATTCAATATTATTCAAACTGTATTAATAGAATATTAATCGCCAATAAATTATTTAATGTAAAGAGATTATATTAAATTTATTGCGCCAATGAATTTAAGTCTCGCCGCAGCGAAAGTTTGATCAAATAGTTGTCTGGTGCCATTCATAAATGTAAAGCACTGAAAATTAAAACGCAACAAGCAAAGTTCGCCCTTTCATTGAATATTTATGAAGAGGGTGGGTGATAAAATAATTACTCTCTATTAATGTTGATCTTAATTGATGTGGATCATTACGGCCATGAATTTGTACGAGCATTATGTTAATTACCCTTACTTTTACACTTTTATTCATGCTTTAATTATTTTTCGTGGTTATTGAAAGTTCTGGCTTGCGTTTTCAGTCTTTAGCGAAGATGAGCCGGATCTGAACAGCGATTTGGAAATATCTGTGCGTATTATTATTCTCACATTTATGTTCTTTTTTAAATCAATAATAGACGGTGGTCTTAATACACATTAAAATTTAGGGAAAAATGTTTCAGACAACGGAGACAGTAGAAGCCATTGTTGGACAGTTGATGGAAAAGCAACGGGCAGCAAGAGCAGCTGCTTTAGCTAGGCAACTTGAATGTGGTTGCCCTGACTCCACTTGCCAAGATTCCAGGACATGCGCCCACCCCTTACGCCGTATACAAACAGCTAAGGCACCGGCTTCTGATCACCATGTTTCATCCACTACCGGCCCATCTCCAAGACCCATGGCTCAGCCACCGAGACAGTACACCAGAGATCATAGAGCCACAACGCAGTCGTCACCGTTACTGCTCTCGCTTGGTCAGATACAAGGAGGTGGGGGGCTACTCATATTAAATGGAACTAGTAATAGCTCTCAACAGCATTCTTCGTTGGTTTCACCACTATCAGTCACATCATTTGTGTGTGAGGAACCTAGAGACAGGTATCGACAGCAATACAAACCAACATTCGTTCTTAAAAGAGAAATTCCCGACAGTCAACAAAACACATGTTTGACTAACACAGAGTCGACTTTTGAAGTGGAAAGTCGTGTTGAAGCAAAAGTTGAAATCGAAACATTTGACAGAAAAATAAAAATGGAACCCCGAAGTCGGAACCATATAATTGCTAGTGCGCCGGTGACTCCTTCTCGTTACCCTGATCTCGTAGAACGCTTAGAGAGTAAAATACATACAGAACACTGTGAGGATACACTGGTATTGTTAGGAACTGATGCACACTTAGAGACTTCTAGTGGATTTTTCGATGAAACATTGGAGTTATCTCATGAAGATATTCAAAAAACTTTGTCAGCGAATATGCCGACCTGTGAGTTGGATCGAAGTGTTGTAAGGTCAACTGAAACTGCTAACGTGATGGTCTCGGGAATAGATACAATGGACTTTATAGAAAGTTGTGAAGCTGTCGCTTCTCCTACTCACGTAGTTGATGACAATGTCTTTGTAAATTTGGACGCTTTTGATATGCTTGGTGATTTTCCGGAGTTGGAGGTTTTGGATCCTAGTACCATATCCACCAACCCCGTGGTATGTTTAGAATCTGACTTGTCTCTATATTGTGATTTTATCTCGTGTACTCTGTTTAATAAAAAATGTTTTTTATACTTTCAGCATTTATGCGGAATTTCTCCACCGGCAGACGAAAATAATGACAAGATGCAAACCGATAGTCCAAGGGGAGGAGCTCTCAGCATCACTGACTACTCTCCTGAATGGGCATACCCCGAGGGAGGTGTGAAGGTGCTGGTAGCTGGACCATGGACGGATACTTCCGATCAATATACCATACTATTTGATAACTTTCCAGTACCATCTATTTTAGTGCAAAATGGTCTACTTAGGTGTTATTGTCCAGGTAGGTATTTTACAGATTTTAGTTGAACTTTTTGTTTTAGTTAAATCTTTATCGAATTGGTAAATAAACTAAATGATATATAAACCTTGTAACTTTATCGCTCTAATGGCTGATATATTGCAGCAGTTGCAATGCCTTGTTTCGAATACTAGCTGGTCATACCATTATAATATAATCATTTAAAAAATTTAAAATTCTGAAAAATTACTTAACCAGAGCAGAATTTGGTTGGTTTTGGTTTGGCGTTAGGCACTGTTGCCGCCGTTGGTAATTAGGTATATAAACGCCCATAACTGTCTGAAAATATGGGTGGTTGCCGATGAGTTGCTATACTTGAGGAACAAAGAGAGATTATGAAAAGTAGGAAGGGAATGAGATGGGTTGGAAATCCGACACTCTCACTCATTGTAACAAACACAGCTATAACAGCTAGTTTATGCTGAACTCAGTTCTGTGATTCCCCAGTCAAGCCTATCCGTTGAAATTCAGCTAGAGCTTAAGCTCAAATATTTTAGGTAGCACATAAAATAGAATATATTTTCAATTCCAGCTCACGAAGCCGGTCTAGCAGCACTGCAAGTTGCTCGAGCCGGTCGTGTAGTATCAGACACTGTAGTGTTCGAGTATAAGGCTGGTCCAGTACTGGCGCCGTCATCACCCGCATCAGCACCGTTACCGTCGTTAGATCTCAGGCGATTCTCGCTGTTACAGCGGCTGCAGCGCCTGCACGGACGATTGCAACTGAAAACAGAGCCCATGGATGATAATAATCAGGTAAATGTGAAATTAAAGAATATTTCTAATTTAGGATCTTGAACTATTGAATTTACATAAAAATATATTTTTTGCTACTGTTTATTTCAGATTGAAGATGTTCAATTATATTCGAATCCAAAATTTGAAGACCGTCTTGTAATTTTTTGTCAGTCCCTGAGCAATCGATCGTTTGGAAATTCTGAAGGATTTACAACAGAGCCAGGCGAAGATAGTTCTACGATTCTACATTTAGCAGCAGCTTTGGGATATACAAAGTTGATAACTGCTCTCCTCAGGTGGAGACAGGACGACAACAGCTTAGCATTGGAGAAAGAGGTCAATTTGGGAGCTAGAGACATTGATAATTGCACTCCCTTGGTGAGTTTATTTCTTTTAATTAACAAACAAACAAGTATATTTCGTATCCGTATGTTCAGTGTACGTGAAAACAACATATTTTTTTCGTTTGCGGTGTTGCTTTCTATTTATAGACATGAATTTACATAAATGTATGCCAAACCTCAGTGTTCGAGTTGTAAAGAAAGTATATATACTTAAAGGAGTTTCAATACTTAAGTAACGTGTGGCTGTGTCCCAGATGGTGGCGAGTGCGCTTGGTCAGTCGGAGGCAGCACTGGTGTTGGCGCGCTGGGCGGCGGGCACGCGGCGTGAGGCGGGCGCGCGCGCGGCGGCCGCGGCAGCGCGTCGCGGGGGACACGCCGGGCTCGCCGCCGCGCTCGAGAGGATACAGGGCGACTGCGTGTTCAGGAGACCTCTCAGGTTGGTGCACGATGACGAGAGATTTTCAGTTTTATATTTTAATATATTAACGTAACTATAACATAACATTATACTAGACAAAAGAGAACCCTTTCTCATATATCTGCGAAGTCGTACAAAATTTTATATTATGTTAATGATAATTTTATCTGTGTATCTTATTACTGATGGGCCCTATATTATCCGATGACATTGATTATTGTAATCGATTTATTTAAGCCGTATTTATTTTTGAAAGAGTCTCTAGATCGAAGCTAAGTTGACTTTTTGGTGCCTATTATTATATCGTGGATCTGCATCTAAAACTTTGTTCTGGGTTCTGTTCAGGGTTTTATGATTTGTGTTTTATGGGTGGTGCTGCGAAAATGTTGTGTTATTATGTTCTCTGGGTTTTATTTATTATAATTATTGAGCAAAATTATCAAAATACCTGACATGAATAGAGCTTAAACATAATTTCATACTATTAATAGTCCTTTTAATACAATTTATCAAACAAAATATCTTGCGAATTCTAAAATGTAATTGCTGTAATTTTCACATTCCACGTCTTAAACTTTTTTATGTCACAGCACCCACCCTTGCTTTGACTCCATTATCCATCCACCCATCCATGTTTCACAGAACCCATCTTGTTTTGACCTTTAAAATTTTTAAGAATCATTAACATGTGTGGATAGTCGTAAATAATACTCTTATGGAACCTTTACTTCAAATTATCTCTTTTAAGACAGAAGATAATATTGTAAAAATATAAGTCATGTTTTTTTAACAGTATCCGAATACTTGTTTTGACAGTCCGATCTTGGCACTGGTCATCTTTATGAACTCTATCTAAGTAAATGTACAATCTATAGAAATCAATCCTGTAAAATTTAATTTACCGAGGCAAACATTTTCAAAAATCACCACGATATTATGTATCTGGAAAAGATCGGAATCTCAGCTATTATTACCTAGCGTTTTTTATTCTTCTAATGAGGAGATATGTCAAAAGAATAAATGTCCTAAATTAAATTAAAAAATAATATTTGTCATGTTTTCTGTAGTTCTTTGTGGTTTTCTAATCAACTTATATTTTGACCAGCCTCTACAGAATTAACCTTCTTATTTGGTAACAACAACATCAACTAAAAGGCCGTTGTTATGTTTCAGCTTGTCTCAGAAGAGTAGAGCCGGTAGTCTGGAGAGCAACTTGGTAAAACGACCTTCTATCGACAGCGGCATCAACATGGCTGATGCTTTTCGGTCAAGTTCTACTATTGATAAAACCGACGCTAACTCATCTGCTAGGTGATTACCCGACAATTAAGTAAAATATTCACATTGGCATAATATATTATTAATATTGTTATTGTGTTATTTTAATTCAAGATGGGAAAGAAGCATGTCGCTTCCTCTCGATTCAGATACTTCCGAGGACAGCTTTGGTGATACTAAAATTGGTCGCAGGATGGACCTAGCTCTATGTAAGTTGAAATCCTACTTATAAAATATTATAGAAAGTTCAGTTTTCATTTGCAAACGATTATTTATTTTCATCGGCACGGCGCCTAACCTTTGGAAGAGCGAAATTTTTATCCCAATATTTAATTCGTACATTAATAGACGTCGACGTCGTTAGCCAGATCATTAAATGTTATCTTTAATAATATAATATAATATGTAAAATATGAAAGCAATATATCCTGTAACTAAGCCACAGCGAACGCTGTATATAACATACGGGATATACGCTATACGATAGAGCTGAACCGACAGGCGTTGTACCAGGCGAGACAGCCGGCGCCGGCCCGGACGACGCCCGGCCGCCGCACTCAGGTCAGTACTGAAACGGTATAGGCTGGTCTGGGCTGGTCTGGATAGGTCTGCTAAAATAGGAAAATTGTTTTGGTCTTGAACGTTTTAATTGGCATGTTACTAAGTCTCAATTGGCAATGGTATTCCCATAAAGATCAGTAAAACTGTTCTATACCATTTCAAGTCGCCCTCCGCTCGACTTGTCTATCGATGTTGTAAGTGTTGTAGTTGCATGGCCACTCCGGCCTCTCTTCTGATACGTCGTCTTTCTGTCGCCAGTGTAGCAGTCGCTATGGTAGACCACTTGTAGATTCTTCTATATCTGTATCCTATCGAGCGGAGATGCCCCGGTGTTGTCAGTAGTTACTTATTAAGTTTAACCGAATAATGAGAATTGATTCGTGATCGACCGGAGCAGTCGACTTAAGTAAATCATACTAATTTGAATTATTCGGTTTGACTTACTCGATGTTGTCCATCGGTGTCGCTTTTAATGGTTCGTATTGGTCTAACAACTATCACAGAACCTTCAGACACAACAGTATCTGTTATTTTCAGACTCAAATGAACATTCAAACAACGTTGTACCTAAAATAACTTAAACATCACCAAACGACAGAACACTGCATGATCGCTAAACCGCTTGCATGAATCGATATTTACGTAAAGGCTTTTTATGTGTAGTTAAATAACAATTTGCTATATAACCAGGTGAGTGCTTTCACAGGTTTTATGATATGGCACAACATTTTATTGTTTAACAGTATATTGGTGTAATAGGTGTGATGCGTATGTTTCGGCTGTTTTTTTTTAGATCTAACAGCATTTATCAAAATTTCCTTGTATAAATTATTTCTTGAATTGGCTATTAAATAAACGCTAAATAAATTTTACTCTGACGCTGCGGCAATTCTACTATACCAAAATATTTCAGGGGAGCAGGATGACCGCGTGTTCACGCTTGCTGAACAGATTATCGCGGCAATGCCCGACCGAATAAAGGTAACCTTTTGTCTTAATTCTTTAACCTCCTAACCTACGTAAAAATTTTAACTATAATACTTTAACACCTCAGCGAGTTTTTTCAAATTAACTCAAAAAATAAATAAAAAATATTTTCTTTTAAAAAAATATATTCACGTTGTTCATATTTATCTTTAATAATAAAACATTTATCTACAATGATAAAATCTTATTGCAATAAAAATTCTTACTAATATTTTTCATGCCATCCTAAATTCTTAGTTTAATGACCCCTCACATTAATTTTAAATTCCAACGCAGAACGAGAGTCTTCTGCCCTGTGATCTGGACAGTGGTACGGGCAGCGAGGACGTATTGATGGTACCAATGCTGGACGACGCCACCACCTTCAGCAGTGAATTCAGTTTTGAGTTTTGTGACAATACCTACAGGTTTGTTTTGGTTGGCTTATCGCAGTAACAGCTTATGTTTTAGACTGTAGAAGTTGTCATTAAAACTCGGAATGAAAAATCAAAATACTTTGATGGCCGATCCATTATTTAGTTCTCTAGATAGAGATATCAAAATATAAAGATAGATAGATATCTATCTTTATATTTTGGTAAATATAGGAAAATCTTATATTTATGGATCCATCAAAGTTACCAAAACGTGTCCCAGATAGCTTACTGCGGTCTGATATTTCAAGCTGGTCCCCTATATTTAAAACAATATATTTTGTAAAAAAAAAGGTCAATCGCAAGATTTCGGGACTTATATTACATTTAGCTGCACAAACTCTATTTATTATTAGAAAATCTCGAAACTAATCCTTATAAAAAAATGAAGCTAAACCCGTCTTCCTCTTGGTAGATACACGGGCGTGTCGACGCCATCGTCAGGATCGGGGTCGGTGTCACCAGGGTCAGCGCTGTCCCCGCCTCCTGCGTCACCCCTGGCGCCCGCCTCCACCACGTTGCAGGAGTTCCTGAACACCACGCATTTCTCCAGCCTCACTTTGAATGGTCAGTATGTCCATATAATAATATTTATTTCCTTCTAATTTTATCGAATTTTATACGACTAAGTTTCATATGACGATATTCAGATATTCATTTCTGATTAATGTTGTCTTTAGATATTTCAACATTTTATGAGATAAAAATATGATGATTGGCAATAATAAGAAAGTACCTGTACGCACCCGCAGACCGTGAGCAACGCGAGCTGTACTCGGCCGCCATTACCATCCAGAAGGCCTACCGCCAGTACCGCGGCCGCCAGCTGCAGCGCCGGGCCGCCGCCGCCGCCATCACTATACAGAATTGCTACAGGCGGTACAAGCAGGTGGGGCTCGCACACTACACGGGAAAAATATATTTCATATCACTAAACAATATACTCCATATGATGTCATATTAATGACTTTCATAATACTACATATATTTTATGTAATATTCTATTACATAATTTCAATTTCATCTGCTTAAGTACGACTGGCATAAGAATTCTATAATATGTGACCGCTATATAGCTTGCGATATTGGCAATTGTTGTTAGGGTTCTAAAAACCATGAAATAAGTGGACAGGTAAAATGATTTATGCACCCATCACAATTGATCAAAAATAAATTTAAAACGTATAAGGCCCGGTCCAGTAGAAAAGTAAGGTCGTGTATTAATGGTGGGTTTCGAAATATGAGTGTCCCGTCCTCGCGCTGCTAGCACAACACTGTCTGCCTGGTGCCCTCCTCCTGCACAACCCCCTCGATGTAAAAAACATAAAAAATTCTATATTCCTATCAATTTAGTATACAATTTTAGTATATCTAAATCTATCAACAAGTAAAAACAAACCTAAAGACAGAATATAATGACTATATCAAAACTAAAGTAATTTATTGCATCAATCACCCTATAACTTGCAAGACAAACTCTCGTTTATACCTGAATTGCACACCTACGTTGACACTTCGGAGCCTTCCTGCGACGTACAGGGAAGGAGCACTTCCACGATGGAAAGAAGGCACCCCTCGAGAGAGCCTTCTTTGTTTTTGCAGGCTTGATATAGCGGCGGAATGGTTCGGCTCAAAGCACACTTGAGCCCTCCCGAGGAGACTTCAATGCACACCATACCGATTAGCTTGGATCACGTGCCACTGACTACGCAGGGAGGTCTGTATTTGACTTTGCAAATGCGAATGGTTTATCCCAATTGGTAGAGACGTTACCTCGTCTCTTTTGTGTCTTACCCTCGGGGGCAAGGTTTCTCCTTAGGTGATCGTAGTGCCTGCGCTGCCGCTGTCGTCGAAGTGATACTGCAAGGATTGGATATAATTATACCAAACGATGTAGTGCCAATCGGTAGCAGATAGTGGCGCCCTGTGTGTGTTAGAGTAGCTGCTACCTGCAAACGACAAAGATATCGTTCCTGGGCTGCGGCGCTAGCTACCAAGATTCTAAACTCTAGAATTTTTAAGAGAAAATACATCCTTGCCTCAAGATTTTCGTAACTTAAATCGCTAGAGCAAATCGCCCCAGTATCAGTTTCACCATTTGACTGAGTTTTGGATTTTCTCGAGTTGTCAGCAACCCAGTGATTTGTAGTCTTTATTTTTTAGCGTTGCGGAGGAGTATCGCATCTTTATGCGTTTTCTATAGCGTTAATAACGGATAGTGTTCCGAAGAATCATAAAAAAATATTCTTGCCGCGGATATCCACTATCGCATTTCACAATACTATTCTTAATACCTGGATGCATGGCATTTCATAATAATGTGGTTCTCAAGAAAGGAACGAACGAACCACCAAGATGTGGAATAAAATATCTTCAACGGTGTTTCCTGAACAATACGACATTGATGCCTTCAAAAAGATATTGTATAGTATGGATAATATCTATGAACTGCTAATGTGCAAACAATTTATTGATATAATGTTAAAGAAAAAAAATGATGAATTTCAGTGGTATCCAACTATTGAGTAACCGTTATTTTTTTTATTTTATACAGAAATAACATTCGCAAATTAAGTTTCAAGAGTGTAATATCTTGTTATACTTTGATGATATTAATTTATTTGATTTAATATTCATCTGACGAATGTTTATTATCAATATAATGTTCTTATATTCTGATTTTATTCTCTCACAATTTTTTTTACAAAGATAACTTAATTTAGAATGGAACTGGAAATTTATTTCTTTATAAAAAGACTATGAATAGCATATGTTACAAAATTTATAGAATTTGTTAAATATATGTCATAAGCGGATGACTGTACCGTTCCAAATTGAGATAGAGAAATGTATCAAACTATGATTTCAAAAATACAAACTTTTGAAAGTAGTTACCTAAACATGTGATGCTTGTAATTCAAGAATATCACATAACAGCATCGAGTTCCACATTACCTTAAAATTATATATGTCGCATAGCGCGGGCGCTTGATTTAGAATTCCGTGTCTTCGTATATCGTATGGACCGTACCGGACACAACGTTACTTTCGTAACGAATAGATATAATCGTACTGCCTCATGATGTCCCATGTTGTCGTCAGTTCGCGTACGTGAAGCAGATGCACGCAGCGGCGACGGTGATTCAGCGCGGGTATCGCGGCATGCGCGAGCGCCGACTAGTCAAGTGAGTACCATACACTACACAAATACTACCACTGGGATATAGGGAATATACGTTTCCTTAACGAACAATCCACTATTCGACATACTTACTAGTTTACACGTATATTAGCGTGGCAAGTGTGTTGCAGCGTGCGAGTAAATGTACGCCAGAAAGACTTCAAATATAATGATACTTGAGGTCTTTCTGGCTGGAGTCAAAGTCGTACTAAAAGTCATCGTTGTAGAGTTGTATATTCTACACCATCCATTGATTGTTACTCTAGTATTAAAAAAGTCCCAGAACCACGTTGCTCAGAGTAAACACACCACATATTAATGACTGATTTTAATACGGACATCTGCAGAAACTCTTGTAAAACAGTTAACCCTTTCAAATTATTTCATTCACTCCATCTGTCTCTTATTTCTTCAAATTCTACACATCGTAATGTGAATACTTAGTCTATGGATTTTGTCATCACAAATGGCCAGCTACTTGTTCCCGGGTTTTTTAGTATTTATTCTATATTGCTTACAAAGTAAAGCTTTCCAAGTTCAAACCTGAAATTGTAAGTTTTCGCAATTACAGAATTACAGAAAGCTCGATTTACCTTCAATACAAGCAGATTTAGAACTATTGACTACTCCCCCGCGATAGCTCTGCTATCAGCAGATCACAAGGTTTATGTATAAGTAATAATATGCACCACTCGAACGAGTATAACTTAATCAAAAGTATGTCCACTTAGATGATGGGTGTACAGCAATAACTTTCCAATTCTTGACTATCTAGTATATGTCTATGCTAGGAACAGTTAACCTCTTTCTTCCACTCTAATAAAATTGCATTCCCAATTCAGTTTGGATTCAAACCCGGTCATAGTACTACTACGACCCTATTGCTATTACTGAAGATATCGGACACGGCTTCTAGGAGTGACTGGTCACCGTCCTAGTTCTTAGGCCTACAACACACAAGACAATCTAATATCCGTGGTCTACCATGTTGAAGGCATTTCAAGTCTACCATATTGAAGGCAAGGTAAAGGTGGCCGGGAGAATGTTTTTGAAATTCTCCGTGCCAACATCCATAACAAAAAAATCATCCACTATGGTGAATTGGTTTTCCAGCTCCTCCTCAGATGTTTCCAAATAGTGCGAATAAAAGTCTGTTTTATTACCTTCTTCTCTTGATTGTTCTTATTACTCATATGCAAATGACTTGCAAATTTACAAACAAGTTTATATTTCGGGCATTGATAATAGAGTGAGTATGATAGATATCAATATATATATATAAAATTTGGGATTTGCGTACATGTATTCAAATATTTCAAATGTCAATCCATTGTCTTTGTAGCTCACATCAATTAAGTAAAGTAAACTTAGACTTCGTTCCACCTGTCATGCTTGCTTTTACTGTCGTACCGTTCTCAACAATAGTAATGAATCGCTGAATAAATTGCGCTACCTGAAACGTTTTAAAAATGTCTTACCCGTCACTGTAAAAGAGGATCTTATTGAAAACGTTGTTCTTCCTTTTGTTGATTATGTAAATTTATTTTAATCTGATATAAATAAAGAGCTTTATAGATTAAATCATATTATCAATTACCCAGTACGTTTCATCTTTTTTCTACGTTAATTTGACCTAATTTGCTTTTATCGCGATGACTATACTATTGTATCGGTTTCTATCGATAAAATATTTTAGTTTCTTGGTATTGCTTTTTACATACTGACGATTTAAATTTTCTTTGATGTGGCGTTGATGAACCGGACATTTCATTTGATCTTTACGGACTTCATCTTGAGGTTGCATCAGATAGAATAACAGTTGGAGATAGAATATAATAACGGATAGAATAACAGTAAGAACTTGGCATTGGACTTGAAAACAAAGATTCGGAACGCGATAGTATGTGAGCTGTCGAAATAGCCTGATGTTTCAATAATATTATTTTCAGGTATTGGTTGTGGTGTTTGTATTTCACTGATGGGCATATAAAGATAGTCATATTTCTTTCCATCATTTAAATTTGTCACTACCGTATTAATTATATAATTGAAGTTAGTTTGCGGTAGGTTATTGGATATTGTTTTCCACCACTATGCGCTTCAGCAGCTTTTCTTTCGTCTTCACAAACTTCCAAGGCTGATTCCCTGAGTCAACATCGAGTGGCACGTAATTTAAAATGTCGTACAAAACGATAAGTATAGATAGATATCCGCTTCTACGAAACATTTTAGTCATACATATCTTACTCGTTCTCAAATACGATTTGTATATTAACTTGGAGAAACAAAACAGATATATATATATATGAATAATCTAAAGCAGTATATGAAATTTAAAAAAACAATGGCATTTTGGACATGTTTCTATGTACGTGGGGACTGTCGATATAGTTTAACATTTTTTAAGATTAATATAAAATTGGAAGACGTTGTAGTATTTGTTAAATTGTATTGCATGACCATAACAGTAGTGAAAATGAAATGTGAGGGTATATCTTACTATCCCCATTATTTTGTCCCATGGTAGGACAACTGGCACTAAGCTGGGACATTTAAAAGACGATATTGTAGATCGCAAGTTAGTTTGTACAATTTTCAAGGAATAGCCAATATAGTCTCTATAACTTAGACTTTTCTCTAATGTTAATACCATATGTAAGTAAACATGGTAGTTCCTCTTGTAGTGTTGGTCATCACGGCCATTAAATCACTTCTATCTACCGACCAATAATTGATTTTAGAAGGGGTTGTAGTGACTGAATTACTTTCAAGATGCTTCCTCTGCAAGAATAAGCCTGGCCGTTTTCTTGGAAAGGTCTAACCTTATCTATTTATTATTAAAGTTAAAATATAATTATTTATTTATACATAAATTCCTATTTAGAATGCCCTTGACACAAACGATACAGAACAATAGCTCTATATTGTCATCTAAAATCTATTTATTATATCGAGTTACGCTTTTTTTCTTACTAAAGAAAATAAAGCAGATGTATTGGCAAAGTTTTAATTTAATTTTATAAATTACTAAAATGCCTAAAAAGTGTATATTACGTGTTACTTGTCTTTATAGCGGATCAAAATCTTTAAAAATGAATATATTTACATTTTAACGGTACATTGGTGGACATGGAGTTTAAACGCTGACATTATTTTTTCTGTTGAGAATAAGTATTGTTTAAAATTAATAATCATTTTATCCATATAGTATCTCTATTAGTCTGTGTGTATTAATATATACATGCCAGTATTATCTAAAGTGCATTTTTGTTTACGAAGGCGTACCTACTCTCAAAGACGACAAAACCAAGCAGCCAGGAAGATTCAACAGTTCATGAGGCAGTCCAAAATCAAGTACGTATTGACATTTATTTATTAAAAAATATATATATTATAATTATATTATTTGGCACTTAATATTAAATAATAACTGTTATCTAAAGAGCATACAAATTTGTCAATACAGAACTAATCAATAAATAACTTTTTAACATTCTCCAATAAACTTCAATTATAAAGACCTGATTATTTTTAATCTATTCAGATTGGTTATATTATTGAGATTAAGTAAGACCGAGAAAAATATTTTCTATTAACAATATAAAAATCTTCATTTCTCAAAGTAACTAGGTACATGGAAAAGAACCGACAAGAAATTCCATGAATACTCTTTTTATTTGATGTATATATTTTAAAAGTATAATCAATAATTATTACATATTAATATAACAATGCCAAGTGGCGGATGGCTACAACGCACTGCTAGAACTATTGTGATAGATAGCTGACATTTTAAATATATTACACCTTTTGATGGGAGGACCTAATCTTTGTGTCAAGGCTAAATTCCTTGAAGTTAAAAACAAAAAAAATATATTTAGACTTTTTATTTGAATTTCCAATAGAAAGAAATATCAGTCAGCTATATTTACATTTGAACATATTGTATAGTCGCTGGAAAAGAACTGGTCTTAGTATTAACTTTACAATCCTTAATATAATGAAAATATCGAAAATGGCAAAAGCAAAACTACAGTAATAATAAAGTAAAGAACTACAGAACCCCATTCGTATGTAACAAATATAATTTTCCATATATTGCCTAAAATCCTTTGACTGGTCTAAATTGTGTACATGAAACTAATATCGCAACTTCGTTATGGCGGTAAAAGCCCAAAGCCCTTTTCAATAGACAGAGGATAAAAGACCATGAAATGTTTGAGGAATATTGCTTTTGCTGTATTCGTAATATAACCTTTTGTAAGCTTCCGTTATTACGACAGATAAGTATTATTAAACGGCTGATGTTCTGTTGTTTGATATTTAATTCAGCGGGATTGTTAAATTATATATATTTATAAATACAAGTAAAGATAATTAAAAATATTTAGATATTTTAAGTATGTTTTTATTTGTTCATGCCACTAGTACTTGGGAGGAATTCACTACAAACGTAAGTTTTTCCATAACATATGCTTTAATGATTTTTTTTTAATATTTTTATTCCTTACAAAAATATATACTAAGAAATGTATTTCTTTATAGTGATCTTCAACGCATATTGTGTATTATTTTATTAGAAACATCGCTAGTCGACTAGATGAAATTTCGAAAGAAATTTGGTAGATCTCGGCCCAGAGCTGGCAGGTGTGAGTCCTACCCATTACCCTACCAATTTTTAATCTATATAGGTATAGGAGATTTCCATGTGCGAATCCATCACGATATCTCTGGACCTAAAAGGCCTGAAGTATTGAAATTTGGCAGGAATATTCATTTTGCAGAGTAGATGTCAGCTAAGAACGGATTTTACGAAATTCCACCCTCAAGGGGGTTGCGGAGGCGTTATTTGAAAAAAATCCTATATTTTAATTAAAACTCTTATAGTTTTTAAGAATTTGTCAGAATATTCTTTTTGGTGTGTATTTTACTAAATTCCACCCTCGAAGGGAAAAATTGTACCTTTCAATCTATAGTTCCTATAACTGTAAAACTTGGTCAGAATATTTTTTGATTCACACAAGACGTAATGAGTTAAGGTTTATGTAAAATTATATGAATTTAAAATATATGAATGACACAGCTTATCGCATCTCCATGGAGGTACTGTAACGTGCGATACGTCCCCGTTAATTTACATGGCGGGATCCCCAGTATTCCTACAATATGTATAGACGAGAGCGGTAATGCCAGGGTTTGGGATACGTTTCTCATATTTTCCGTCCTTTAATAGCAGGGGACAGTTAGTTATAAATACATATTTAAAAAATTATCTCAACATAGATAAATGTGTTTATAGACAAATTCAAACATATCTTTGCAATTCTATCAAGTGAAATACTATACTAATATAATGTGATTAAAAGTTATGAGAACATTAAAAATTCGTAAAGTAAATCGAATGTAAACAAAGGCACCTTTATCTAAAAGATGAATGAAAAAATGTTAATTCTCAATGTGCAAATAACACAGTCCCATCTTTATTACAAAACAAAAGCGCGCAACGTGTTGATCATCTATATTCCGTTTAACGAATGAGCGTCACGGAAACATCACGCACGAATTTAATATGGGGAAGCACGTTTGGCAAAGATAAACGTCACCCCTAACAGGAAACCGTTGCGATTTATGATTGGGTTCAAGATATCTGATTAAAAATTGATCTGATTCCGAAAGATTAATCTTCCCAAAGCCGTATAATTTGATTTGAGAATCCAAACTGAATGTGATTTGTAGAAATCAGATATTCCTATTGAATAAAATATACTTTTAAACTTTGTATCTAATATATTTATTGTAATACTCCAAATAAAATAACACAGGAAAGTAAAATATTTTAATTCCCTCCTAAAACAAAGAAGGAAATCAAACCTGTAAGTCAAGTTATATCTGACATGGACAATGAGAATGGAGAATCTAAATCAGGACTGGAGCTGATGCCAAAACAATTTTGCCTAATAGCAACCCTGTTCGCAGGTTGCAGAGCGAGCGAGCCGCAAGCGCGAAGGTGGCCCGGCGATCCCCGGATGCCCGCCCAAACTTGTCGCGGCCCACCACCAGTACACACACGCCCAATAGGTATTTAATATATGAAAAAATATTAATTATTTACAGGTAACGAAATGACGAATTATCTAGATGGACTAACATTACGAAAGAAATCTTTTTATCATTAAAGTAGTGTTTAAAGTAATTAAAAATTACCTAATATTCTTTATTTTTATAGGATCATTGACTATCTAGCACCTGAATCTCCGATGAACGCAGATGATGACCTTCTCATCGAGCTTCTGTTTAAAATGTGACCTGATTCAGAACATCGATTGTAACGCTTTAAGCAATTTTGATTTTTCGCCATATTTGTATTGTGGATGAAAGTTTGAACATCGGCTTGCATCAGGAGTTTCCAATATTATTTACAGCTCATTAATTATTAATAGGGGTATAACCAGAGTCGCGAACTTATTTTGTTTGATGAATTTAACAGTATGAACGAATATTGTTAAAACTTATTAGAACATCTTAGAACATTTAACCTAAATGCAACACATTACTGCCTCGATGTTCGCTTTACTAGCACCGTCATCACAGTAAGTACTTCCATAAACAGGTTATAACAGAGTTGTGACATAACCCAGGTCTTGAAATTAAGAGTAAACTTTGTTTCAACAGTCTCTCTATGACATTCAATTAGGATATTTCACTCTCTTGTGCAATAATTTTCTTACTTTCTATCCTTGCATGTTTTGATTGACAGTTCGTCTTTATTGTCGTTAGGTCTTGTTCATGTTTTTGGCCTTAATTGTATCTTGCGTTTAACTCTTCAGGTCATAGACAGGGTTATATTTAGTGTAAATTTTATCGTATTTGTATTATATTTTCATAACGTATTTTTGAGAAATTTGTTTAGGGCGTTTATTGGAATCATATTTTTGAAAACTCTAAATTGAATGTAATGTAATTTTCTTAGATCATCTGTAATATTGGAGACGTTTTTAAATTCATCGATGGCACTATATTACATTTTAATCAGATACATTATTGCATTTACGATAACATTGAATGGAACCGAAATGTCTTATGTTTTTTCCGCTTTCAATGCAAGGTTTTGATCGAGTCGAAACTTAGTTTTAGAAGTTCATGATTTTCACGGTGGAGTTAAATAAGTAGGGTTAAGTACAAATTCAAATTATTAAAAAGCCACTGTTCTATTAAAGTAGATGCACCTAGCGTATAATACAATAAACCCGACGAGCTGTGAGTATTTTGAGATTTTATCGTATTTAAGGAAAGTACTTAGTTTTACTATTGGTCTAAAATTTACCATATAGGTTTCATTCCAGCCTAAATAGATTAATTCTGTTGTAGTCTACGCAATGATACTCTTTAGTTCCTATACCCAATGTAGACCTTAGACTGTTCGTGCTAAGATTGAATAATATAATTTGTACCTTTTATAGGTCCACTGTTTCATTTAATGGGATATAGGAGCTCGGCGTCAGACGAAGATACAAACAATATTTTAAACTTTCCCTTAGTCACCATCAGAAATTGATATTTGAATTAGGTTTTTTTAATTAGTTTCTCGTTACTGTTGTTGAATTCATTTAAAGATTATACTTTGTTATTTAATGTTTTCATCTCCCCTCCCCCTAGTTCCTACTTCAATAACTATTTGAATATTTAATAAATTATCAATACAACAACTTAATATTAGTTTATTAGATAGGTACTTTTGTTTTAGATCCTCGATAATGCTAAATGCCATACT
This sequence comes from Dircenna loreta, assembly GCA_963555665.1. NCBI lineage: Eukaryota > Metazoa > Arthropoda > Insecta > Lepidoptera > Nymphalidae > Dircenna > Dircenna loreta. The sequence goes on from OY743092.1 coordinate 12,767,040, forward strand.
AGTCTAGCATTCATGAAAAAATAAGGTTGTGCACCACTTAATATAGAAATAACTACCTAAATATTCCCTTTTTCTGAATTCTCTGATATTTTAACGTAGAAATATAGATAATAGATTAAGATAGAGGTAATCATAGCTTAACCATAAGACGACGTGCTGCCGTCGAGATATTTTCGATTCGTATTTTTATAAAGCAAAAGTTACGAATGACTAAGATTGCTTTGCTTGTGCAGGGCCGTGGATAAGATTGTTCTCTTATTTTGAGCACCACGTTTATTATTTCTACATCTTTATTAATTTTACCTTCAACTATGAATAGGCTTCATTTTCCTTAATTTTCTACCGATTGTGGAAATATTGTTGAATGTAAGTTTCGTGACCTCACTTCTTGCAACCTGAACTATTTTTCTTTGAAAAGATTTGAAAGGCCCGGAGTTGTCATATGGAATGAGTGTTAGTGTATTATTACATTTTCGAAATTCTAATGCATTGGTATAACTTTTTCCTATTCGAAAGTTTCGGTATCAATATTGTAGATGTAGAAATTTAGTAATATACTAGCAGTGAGAGGAAACTGATTTGAAAACGCGACGCAGTTCGAGAAAAACCGTCCAGTTGTGGCGGCTTTTGCACCCTCTGGTGGCGTGAAGGCAAAAGTCGCATCAAGCGAAAACAACAGTAACGTCTCCGATTATAGTGACGCGATTCGCTTGCAAGGCACGGGGCACCCGAGGGCGCACGAATGCAACATGTACATTTTATATTTTTGGATTGCTAACTTTAAGATGTTATATTTATATATATGTATAGGTAGTGATGGCGGGTACGAAACCAGTATTTCGAGATGTATTGCGCCAAAAGTTTTGATGTATTCATTTTCGAATAAAATTCTCTCGTTTTCGTTGTCGAATGAATAGTTCGTTTAGCTAGTGGTCATGTATATATTTTTGGATAAAGTGCACGATTGCTTTCGGAAGCCGGATGATATAAATATAAGTGGTTGGCCGTATAGTATATTGGTGAAGAATATTTTTAATGGTAACGCAGAACCTCTGAAAGCAATAATATTTTTGTGGTAAAAATTACTCCGATTTTTAGAAAAAGAGTATTTTATTATCCACGCGATCGTCACAAACCAGTTGAATCATAGGATGCTTTTAGTGCCGCCGTAGAGTGTGCTCCGATTTCAATAAAAATACAGCATCTCACGAGCGATCCTAGCGATAAGAGACTTTAATTGCGCTGAAGCGCTACTTAGCCGCGCCCTAGCTCGCTACTTGATTGGTTTCTTCAGCGAGTGGTTGCTTTAGATGAATCATCTATATTTCTATATGTTTAGCTGATTTACATAGATATTATTTTCTTAGTGCCATAAATACTAATTTTAGAGAGTTTTACATAAGCAAAATCAAACGTAACTAGTGATTTTAGTGTTTTGTAATAAAATGTATATGGTATTAAAAACTTTATCGGAGCACATGTTTACGGCAAGCGTTAGATTGACCACAGCTAAGACATAGTGCACTAGACCTAGTACTAGTTAGATGAATTACCTAAATATAAATGAAATTAAAAAAAAAAGAAATCTTCAAATCTATACATAGAAATAAAATTAAAAAAAAATTTAAACTAATACTTTTTATTATTATATTAATAACAAGCTTGTTCACATTATAAATCGTATTTAGATATATATAGGTGTAAAGGAACGAATGAACGGAACGGATCGAGATTATTAGTGAGACTAGGAGCGGTGTTATTAGTTTTGGGGCTACTTTTTACAGATTTTAATATGAGTGTTTACATAAAATATATTATACGTATTCGTAAGATTACTTTCAAGAAGGCGAATGATACATCGAGTTTTATGTAATTTGCCAATTTTGTATTCCATTTTTGAATTATAAACTGATGTCGATTAATATGTAAGATTATTTTGTATTTGAGTGCGGGAAGGCTGTGGTGAAGGAAAATTGGAACTATCAAAATTATTATTAAGTATTCTGAAATTTCGTAAAACGTCAAGATCGGATTATTAATGATACATAATTTCTTCTTAATATTTATATATATAATTAATAAAGCAATTACTTTAATATTAGTAGGTACTAAAAGTATTAATAGCAGTGGGTACTGAATTTTGGGTCACGCTTTGTAGAGACAATGATTTTCAATATCGTTCATATTGATTTCATTAGTAATTATTTATTTATGTTTGACATAAGAATTATAATTTTATTACCCACTGTTTAATTATACTATGTAGTAATAATAAAATTTATTTTATGTAAACACGAAGAATTATATTATGTTAATATATTTGTATTATTTAATAAGCTACGCCAAAGGCGAATTACTTTGATATTGTGATATGGCTAGAGTTGATTTTGAATTAGTTGTTATTTTTAACTAGGATATAAAGTTTTTAGATAAAGAAGTCTTTTTGCGGTCGCTTCGCTTTAATTCAACGCATCATTGAAATTATGAGTTTTAAGAATTGATTTCAACCAGTCAATTATATATTCCTTTCAATATTTAAAAACTTTACTTAAACATCTACGTTATAACTTTTGATCTCAAATTTAACTTAAATCACTAAAAGCTTTAACACTTTTGTATTTGTAGGTAATGAGACAAATATCAACCCGCGTTACGTTTAATTCAGCATAACTATAAATATTGCATATCACTTAGATATTATATTTATATTAATTAAATACTTCATCGCCTTTTAATATTTATTATATTAGAACTTGTATTTTGTTATGAGGTAATTATTTTTTTAGGGTTGTTAATGTCCGATTCAATCGTAGGTTTTTTATATCATTTAAATTTCTTGTGAAAATATATATTTTTTTATTTTTAACATTTTCTGTGTATCGGATTAAACGTTGTCTCCCTATTTTTGTAGTATACTTATATTGTTGCTTGACGATTTTTAAAGTAGTGTAAAGGTACTTTATAGCAAATTTTTAATGAAGTTATTTTTTTAATATGTAAACTCTTCGTTTGTATGCAATTGTAATCGTTATAAATTAGTTTCTCTTAATTATAGAGAGTGTAAAAAGTTGTTATGTACTGCCAGTTTGAGGTTCTAACACCAAATGAAGCAAGAAAAATCGTTTGTAAGGTATAATGTCCGGGAGAGTTCTCACTTTCCTATTTGTATGTAAATCGCTGATTTGATAAATTCTGCTGCGGTTTTTATTATATTTTGAAATTATCGAATCAGAGATCGATATTTTCTGGAATTTGAAATTTTATGCGTCATATTTATGCCGGCCAATCACGATTGCGGAAACTTAGAAACATTTCCTGCATTTTGATTGGTTCTTTAAGATTATACTAGTCTCTTTATTTTAATTAAGAGAAATACGAGTTAGAAACGCTTTCAGTTTTTAATGTAAACATTGTTTAACTTTGTAGTATTAACTTAGTGTTTTGGTAGAATTGATTTATTAAGCGTTACGGTTTACTTTCAACGTCCATTAATTTTATAAATATAATAATTTAGATTTTATTTTTCGGTTATCGTAACTTTATTTTGTATGTAATTTTTTTTAACTAATATTTTTAATATATTCCTTGTTTATATAACTATAAAGTATTACTGATATTTTTTTGGCATTTAATTATAAATTGTAATCAAATAAAAAATACTTTACAATTTTTTTTATGTTTTTTGTTGATTTTGTAACGGAGTGATCAGATACTCGAAAACGTTTACATTTTATGTTTGCCACGGTTTATTTAATCTTCATTCCCAAAACTATTTTTTTTTCAAAATATTTTTCTTTGTTTTCCATATTTGTATTATATTTTCAAATTATTGTTCGTTTAAGCACAAAAAAAAAATCAAATAATAGTTTTCCTCAGTATTCAAAATTTCGTTATCTGATCATTCCAATTATGTACTGAAAAATACATCGTATTGTAATACGAGTAAGGTTTAAAGTTATTTGTGAGTAACGATGTAACATCAGGTACTACTTAGATGTGTACTACAAAAATAATCTTCCTTTGTAATTATTATAATAATCTATAAACACTAAAGAATTGTGATTCAAAGCAATTTAAAATATTACTGCTGATTAATTTTGGTGTTTTCATTTAACCCCACCCCTTATCCTAAACAACTGAATACTCAATACCTGTAAAAGGCTTGTATAACTTCAAGTAAGAGCTTTACTTACCACTAAGACACTGATCAATTTATTATTAAAATAAAATATTATAGTAATATGTATAAAGTAATAAACGTTAAAAATAATGATTTATTTATAAACAAGACGGCACAAGAAGCAATGAACAATTTGCACAACTAATTTAATGCCTATACAATTTGCAATAAATATTGCCTTGCTTTTTTGTTCGTTGATCTTTCATTGAAATAAAATAAAATACTTTATTCAGAAAAAGTACTGGTTTGGTAGAGAGAAAATAAACGACAGCCATTGAAATCAATATATCGTAAGAGCCTATTCAGGTAATTGATCCGCTAATATCAGCTTATTGTTACTATCACTGATGTCCAAACGGTAAAAATATGCAACAACATAGAGACTAGGGAACTATGGCGGCAGGCAGGTCATAAAATGCCCCGTCTTTCAACAGTCATTTACACTCATTTATACAACATACTGAAACAATTGATATTATGCAAAAAAAACTTCCCGTGGTAGAGGGCGTTTCCCCATGGTGACGGGTGCAGCACCCAGCGCTTATGGGAAATAGATGAGGGTTCTGGCATCAGGGACGAGTACGACATACGACGTAAACCAGTAGCAGGTAGAAATAAGGATGGCTAGTAGATGACTAGAAGAGAAAGAGTTTTTTGGAAAAAAACGTGAGTAAAAGAGCGACCTCATCTAAAGCAAACTGCTTATTGTGAAGCTTATTTTGATTAAAATGCTCTAGCGTTTATGAACGTTTATTACAAATATTTAACTTATTGGAAGTAATACTGATTTTTATTGGTATTTGAAGCATCATCTCATTTTTAAAGCGGTATTACTTGCTTATGTTTATTTTGCAAACTCACAACAAGAAAAATAGCAAATTGTGGCAGTGTATGGATCAGAGTATTAGGCCAATATTCTGTATTGTACAAGAATGCATGTTATCAATGTTGGATACGTGATTCGATAATCTGAGATTTGTCACAGTAGAAGTTTATAATTAGATACTGATTCTGAAATTCTATTGTAAACTCGTAATGTAATAGTAAATGTTTTACTTTCACACTGTCAATGTCAAGTATACACGTATATTAGTCTGATATTTTATAATAGCTAAGTACTCGTAAAGTGTCGCCTGGCACAATAGAATAAAAATATGATAAAGTTCAATATTTACTTTCACAGTGTCGCGTTTACTATAATAAAATTCAATTTACTCTTTACCCCCAGCAACACATGGTCGGAACACGAACGTATATGAAATGTTTTTAATCTTATTAGAGCGCCATCTATTGTGAACTTACTCATTCTTGTCTTCAACTTATCCAGTGAGAATTATATGGAACTTACAGATAATTGTGATTGTCAGATAATAAACAAATAATTCGCAATTAAATAAATAAATTAATTGAAATAAACTATTCTATCTTCCCAGTTGGATGAACGGTGTGCTAGTTTAAAATCGGTTCAGTATTTTAGGAATCCATAGCGGACAAACATAGTAGGTACACGTAATTTATATATATATTAAGCACACATTTATGCTATTTTACTTTATTTATTATAATAAAGTCATTATAAATACATTTTAAGTTATAAAAATAAAGTCTAATAATACATATATCAATCTAACTAAAATTATTTCTAACTGGGTGAAGTGGTTTCACGGGTGATATTTTGTAAGGCGGCTGTATGTACAGCGTGTTCACAATCTTGCTCCTTATCTGTCTAGCCTCGCTGCACTGGTAGCTCTGTGCTTGAGAGGGGAAGGAACGGTTAGCGATCCGAGTAACCAGCGGAGGTAACTCGGGCTTGGAAACTGGATGTGAAAAATATTTATCGTGGTCCTCCAGCCATTGTAGTACCTGGAAAAAAAAAAATTTTAACATGAACGCACTTGACAATAGTTTTATTCTGAAACTTATTACTTTAGCTTGATTAGTTGCAGATTTTAATTAGGTTTAAATTTACTTAAGTACTTACAAATTGAGATCGACAAGGTGGAGCACATTGCTGAGAAGACATTTTTGAATAAGAAAAAATATATAAGTTAATTATAATTGAGTGGTCTGAAATTATAATTTTGATATCTTTATTGACAGATTTAAAATGTCATAATCGAATATATAAATGTGTCGGTAGTGACTGTTCTCTACACCCGATAGCTTCCAATTAGATTCTGACTGTGATTTTCAGTTATTTATATAAATAGGAATATCATTATGTGGGCTGACTAAAGTAATTAATGAAAAATTTATGAATTATTAACTAATAGGATATAATTGTTTAACAAACAATGTCATTGTTTGAAGGTCGGATTAGTAACGTGTAATTAGCTAATATTAGGTAAATGAGCAAGCGGTATTTATATTTTTATCCTTAATACTAATTTGATTTAATTACTATTTATTTATATCTTGTTCATTTTAATAATTAAGGTTTAAAGTAGAGTTTAACAGCTATACGTTCTAAAATATAATCATTTTATTTATCGTTTTATGTCAAAGTTTTATTAATAATTAAACAAAATATTACCAAATGACAAATTGAAGAAATAAAAAGGTATATTTTATTGTTTAAAGACCGGATTAATTTTGGTCTTGTATACCTTTGGTGTGTATGCATTTCTATCAAGCCTCTATGTTGTAAATTATTTTCACTTTTTATTATCAGTTGTCTATTTATTTTTTAGAAGTAATAACAAAAAAAATATTTAGTCGTATTATGTAACAATCATGGCATGGTGTGTGCGAGTCGATCCCGTGGTGTCCCTCGAAGGCGATGAGGACAACCGTTTTTTTTTAGCTTTATAAATGGAAGCGTCATCTATACTGCCCGGTCCCACATAGCCCCCCGACCATCACCTTCTTGGTCGGCAGTTATCCTTAACGGATTTTTTTAAAAGAAAAAAAAATCAACTAACCAATTATCTATCCTAACTAACAATCATACAACTAAATAAAGTAACAGAGGCATAAATAGTCCATGTCATTCCTACGTGCATTTCTGTCCGTCAGTTCATCTGACTGTATATCTTTATGTACGTTCACCATTATTAAACAGAAGGAATGGTATAATAAATCCATCCCGCAAAAGCAGAGCAAACAGACAATACAACGCATTAATTGTAAGCACAGTGACCACTTCAAAGGGGCATATTTGTATAAATGAAAGCTCAACGAAAATAAAGTATGGTTTACGCAAAAATAGTAATATGTTTAAACTTAACATAAAAGTTTGAAAATATCTTTACACATGTATAACCATGTGAAGCTTATTTAAATTTTAAATAAATAAAATTGAAAAAAATAACCGATATGGGTAAGGAATCGAACCTGCGACCTCTGGGAAACTGTCTCTTCGCTCTACCAATTGAAATACCCTTTTGGTATACATATATTTGAATTTGCAAAATAGCAAAATTCTACATAGTGTGCTTATTTATACATTACAGTATTAGTATACTAGAGGGTAGAACAAATGAAACCTCTTTGGAGGCAATAAAACAAACCTTTCTTGTACCTAGCCCTTGTGTACAGATTGTTCTTTTAAGAAGTTGTCTCGGCCCTCAGGTATAAGATCCAGACAAACTTGATTATCTGCATCGTCAGCACTAAAACTAAGTGTTACTTAAGAAAACAGAAGATGAATATATTTTACTAAATCATTTTTAAAAGTTGGAATGTGAACATATTTAGTTATACATTTTTTTTTGTTTTTTGCTTTATTATTTTTTCATAAATAAATAAATACGAATGTGTGTAAAAAATGTTCAAACCTTAATTTCAGTTCTGGGATCTTTTTAGTGTTAATATATACTACAAAAAGACATATATATTAAATATTTTGTGTATATAAATCTTAAATTTGTCTTCATTGTCTTGTTGTCAACAACCATGGAATGGAGATCTAAAAATATAAAACCCAAAAGCTAACAGATCAAGTTGTAAGACTCAAGTTACTTTTAATATATTTAATGTATATATATCCTTAACTATGTGCCCAGGAGATAAATAACCTTCGGGTTAGTTATTAAATTTAGTTGGCTCCTTGTCAGCTACCTTCAATTTGTCTTTCCGCGAATACGGTTTCTAAACATTCGAAATATAGCTTTGAACTATATATAATAAAGTGACATATATACATTCGTATTTGAAATTATATATGTTCATATATAATTTAATGTTAAATAAAATATTAATATATATAAACATTAGTAAAAAGCTATATTAAGAACTAGATGTAGCCACTACATGAGTAATTTTCGGAGATCAAGAAAAACGTGTACAGGCTACAATGTAATATACTATTATAGAAATAAGACTGATTTAATGATATATATGTTTATGTGTTATGAAATGATATGATTTACTAAAATATAGATTCCATTTGAAAGTGAGCTTTTGGCTTTTTCGATATAGCTGTGTTTAATTTTTATAAATGTTGATGAAATGGATAATGGATAAATTTAGTTAAAACTTATTGCACTAAATACCATGACCTATTTTCATTTTCATACAATAAAGGTTATTTATTGTATTTCCTTAGGTTTCCACGAATAGTACACATTTTGTAAAATAAACTATTTTTACAAATTAAGTCTTGGATTAACATTTTAAACTGCAATTTTATTTTTTAAACAAAGTTTTATATATGTTCACTGGGAGATGAGATGTAGTCGTGTCTGTCAGTAAATGAGTAACTGTCTCCTTTGAGTTCCTTTAAAAACTGAATATCTTTTTCGTAGAAGGTATCAATCATATAATGATTTATAAATTATATTATGACAAAACACTTCAAGACAATCCTAACAATTATATAGAAAAGACAAAACTTTCGAAAACTTTTCCCTGCTGTTTCTTTATTATATATTAAAAGTTATTACTTTTGTTTAGTTTAACTTAAGCAAAATACACCCACTACTCTGAATTGTTCTTGTATAAAATAAGAAATCGTCAAAGGCAAGACACGTTCTTAAGAAGCCAAAATTATATTAAAAATGAAATATAATTGATTTTTCCGAAATTTAATTTGTAATGTTAGCATTAACACATACAATTTCACTTCAATAATATATTTCGGAACAAAATCTCATCTGCACCAGACAACTTATAATTCGTTTCGAACAATAGTTTTCCACTTATTTATATTGATAGGAATATTGTTATTGGTAATTAATATTATTAATTAGCCGTTGATATCTCTCAACGGCTAATTAACTGATTTCAGTTAATTGCTTATTTATTTATTTACACACTAGCAACAGACCACTCATAACATAATAAATAATACATTAATATGTAAAATCAAACGCTAAGGTGCTATATTAATATATTTTCCAAAAAACATAATCAAGGGACTGGTCAATGACTAATAAAATTAGTTTACAAATAGGGATATTATAACCGTTGTTATAACATTTCGTGAATATCTGGATGGGATATAGAAACAAATGTTAATGAGCAAACCGTTGGAGTATAAAAAAACGCATTACGAAATGAATCCAACTCGAAGACCTTCCAACATAGGTTATATGTAGGTTTCTGCGATATAACTGAGGAATAAAATGCCAAATGCTTTGTGAAAGAGCATTCTATACTCTTTATACGTGACCTATGTAGCGTCCTGAGAGTTCCATTCTACAGACGCATGCTCTGTGACTTAGAACTTGGGGGTTGTAGAGTGTGGTCTTTGTATGAGGACAAAGAAATCATCAGCTATTTTTGTTAATTTCCTAGCGTTCTGGCAATTTTTTTAATGACATAAAAGAGAGATTGACTTTGAGAGTGACTTTGAGTTAGGCATCCAAGGTCATGAATCTCGGTTCCCTTCTCACGTCAGCTATATTTATTATTTAGATATATATATTACCAGTTTCTCTACTAACCCTATCATATTTTTGAACTACTACGTATTAAAATAATAACTTCTACTTCTTTTTGTTTACGTTTCTAGTAATCTTTTATGTAAACTATTATAAATAAATAAAACCTCCACGTATAATTGCCCAAACAATCAATTAACACTAAGGAGCCAAAATAAATAATAATTTCCATGTTAATTGCTTGACAAATATGAACTCACACGACAAATAATTATATTTATTCACACAGTTTCCGAATGAATATACGCTTTACGTCGTCAAAGTACCGGATTAGCAGAAGACTAGATTACATCTGGATCAAAGACGACAAAAGCTTTTGTACTTTCAAACGGAAATGAGATATCTCCCTCACAATATAAATGCCATGACTGATTTAATTTAAAAACGGTGACGTAATTAGTTTTATATGCTTTGCGAATGTATATCTTATGAACTACTTTTCACTATTTATGATCAAATAAAATATTAGTGTAACCACTTACAATTCCAGTGTAATTAGTAAACGCTAATTTGACATGTAGTATTTAATTGTTTTTAAGAACTTTATTAATTAATTAATTACTCAAAGAGTTACATTTCTTATCTCCTTAATATTCTATAACACTAATAATAATTATATTATTTTAAACGTATAAATAGCAAACTGGTGCAACTAAAAGTTAGAAGTAAATAGTAAGTTGTCGAGTGCGGATATGAGACTCATTGACTAAGTATAAATATAAACTAATCGATTTTGAAATTTTATGTGTTAAAATTAAATTATACAGGTACATAAAGTTTTATTTAATAATGTCTTCTCAACAATGTTCTCCGCCTTGCAGATGTAAATTTGTAAGTATTATTTAGATACTCCGTCCATTTATTAAAGTTATAAGTTTCATAATAAGTCTGTTGTCATGTGTGTTCATGTTAAAAAAAAAAAATTCCAGGTACTACAATGGCTGGAGGACCACGATAAATATTTTTCACATCCAGTTTCCAAGCCCGAGTTACCTCCGCTGGTTACTCGGATCGCTAACCGTTCCTTCCCCTCTCAAGCACAGAGCTACCAGTGCAGCGAGACTAGACAGATAAGGAGCAAGATTGTGAACACGCTGTACATACAGCCGCCTTACAAAATATCACCCGTGAAACCACCTCACCCAGTTAGAAATAATTTTAGTTAACTTTTATTTAATTTGGGGCAATAATATTAATTGCTAAGTTACTTTAGTTCCAAGTTTTATCATTAGAATGTTATTGGACACTCAAATGTTTTAATTTGACTTTATCTTAAAAGTTAAAAAAATATATACTGCTCTATAGTAACGATGCCGTATTGTTGTAATTATACAATAACAATGACAACAATATGGCATCGTTACTATCTCAGACAGAACATAAATCGATTATTTTTTATTATATTGTTTTTTCCCTTATTTACTATAAAACTTCTTATTGGAGGAAAATCGCTGAATTAATTATTTAAATACATAATTTGGTTTAACCAAGTAATTAAAATATCTTTATCATAATTTTATTGGATATCAAATGTTTAACATTGAATAATATCTCATTCCATTGATCAATTAGAATAGCTTTTGAAGTTAAAAACGAAAATAAATAAAGTAATAAGGAAAAGCGAGTCATAAATGAAACTTTGGTTAGATTCATTTTTAGGTACGTTAAGGATTTTAATAAATGTATATTTTCTAGCTTCATAAAAGTATGCAATCTACATCCAGATGAACCGCTGATTACAGATACATTTTTAATTAAAAATACAAAATGTATGTAAAAGGATGAAAACATCGAAATTTATTTTCATTTTTCTTAGCCCAGTATCTAACATGGGAAAAGATAAAAACGAAACATTGCTAAACTAAAAACTTGTTTTTTAATATATTTTATCCCTACTACTGACAGACTAAGTCGGAACACAATGAATATATATGAAAGAATCACCAATCACCATTAATTAGTTAATTTACTGTCCGTAAGCATTATACAGTGTTATTCAGATTTTAAATGTTGTTATTAATTAATGGAAAAAATTACTCCATTTGCAGTATATAGTGCAGACTCGTTTTATTGATTCTCCTCTCTCTCTTATTGTTAACATTTTTCAATGAATGAAGAACTTTTGAATAGATTAGTGTGATGAATGAAATAACTTCTCAACTATATAATATAACTAATAGCAGTGTAAATTATATCGTAATCCTTCAAAACACGACAATGTGTCGTTTAGTTTACCTAACACATTACGTCCACTAATTGTCTTTTAGATGACGGGTGAATAATGAACGCTCGGTGATAGATGGGACGAGCTTTAAGCTTTCAAGTACTTTCCATTTCCATATATATATTAAATATCATCTATATATATGGACACAATATGAATGATCACGGAAATCATGACTTGTTATATAAAAAATAAGTTGTAGTAGTAAAATATATAAAAAAAATATTCTTTAAAAAATGTGTATCCCTTATGGATTATGTAAGAGTATTTCCACCTTACGAGTGGATAACGCTATTCGGGTCACGTCCAGCAAACAATGGGGTTCTGTTAAGTCACTCCGTGCTCAAACACTTGTGACTGGATTAACAATTGAGTTTTATGGAACTGTTCTGTAACTGGTCTATTTATTATAAAGTATTGTGCATGTGCAGTGCCTGAATAAAGAAAGTTTCAATCTTTTTTATTGTTTATTTATAATATTAAATTAAAATATATGTATAATGCAAAATATTACATTTGAATAGCTACAATCCGTTTATTTCGCAAAATATAATCAATATATTAAGGGTTAAAATGTATTTTTCTTTATGGTTCCTCGCTTCAATTTAAGTTTTGAGAGTGGAATGACTTGTGAAATATTGTTAAGCGTTTAGAAAGTTTTATTACGGATAAGCTTCGTTGTTGCTATATATTTAATGTTTTTAGTTTAATTTATAGTGCCGATACCAATTTTTTTGAAGCGGGACGAAATATGATTGTTAAAGTCAAGTATGAATTGTGTCTTTCTTTCTTATCTTACTAGACCCACATCAGACCGAGAACAGTTTATAAAGGGTACTATAGTGTAGAATAACCCCAGAATATTTATTTCTTACATTAAGTATAAATTTAATGGAAATTGTTTTATTTCATGAGCGTCATCTATACATGTAAAAGAATTCAATTCTGTTCATTGAATAAGAACTAAAAAATATATCCCTAGGGTACTGTTTGGGTACTGTTTGACTTGTGTTACTTGTTTCAACAAATAACACAAGCCAAAAAAAAACAATCTGTCTGTTGTTGTTGTTGGCTTTCATGAAAAAACTACTTGACAGAATTTGATATATTTTTTTTATTATGTAGCTGTTCGTCCTCGGCGGCATATAGACTATAATGTATTTTGATGATCAGAAGACCAGTTTGAAATTTTCGTCTGTTTGTCTGTTGTCCAGCACTATTAATTGAATTGTTGTCAAACTACAGTATAACATATATCTCTTTGCCATGGAGCAACTTGCATATCGGATATGGAATTTAAGGGCTTGGGGAATGTCTAAAAAAAGTGTAATTTAGCTTAAATTTAATGACCTGTTATATACTTTATTATTTGAGGCTCTGACTGGGACCTGAAAAAGTTACTGGCAACAGCTATTGGGTAACCCATATACGAGTATTTGTTAATAAATTAGAAATAATATAAAGCTGTTTGTTATTACTTTTGAAACGTATTTAAGTATATGTATATTTTAATACATAGATTAAAAATTTATTTAAAAAAGAATTTTTTGGTCATTTAGTTTGCGATGGCTTAAGAGTACTAAGAACACTGGATTTATTTGCTAAGCTTTTTTGTTCAAAAGTACTTTTTTATCGTCAAGAAATCCCTTACGGATACCCGCAGGGCGAGAGCGAGGAAGGATATTTGAGCTGAAAATACTACGAAAATAATATTAAAAAATAAACGTACGAAAAAGCTGCAGTCTCTGTCACCAGTAATTTTCAGGTCTGTTTTAATTAATATTTTGAGTTTGTGGTAGCTTTGATAGTAAAAAATAAAAATATTAAAAATGCAGTAATATGCGAATGTGAATTCCTCACGGATCTCAGCGTAATAATATTAGTACATCAAATAAAAATATATCTCGAATCCAATTTCGGAGAGAAATATTAACGTAACAGATTATTTGAAAAGAACTATGGTAGTCAAGGTACAAAAAGGACACTTAATTTTATATTAGAAATTCCCTCGATTGATAATTATATACGTCTTGTCCATATAAATTCCATCTCTGAGCAGCACAAATTTACCAAATCCAAATACCATAAACTTAGGATTGCACTGCCCTCTCACCTCAACGATGAATTACCACGTCACTGACAACAATCATGCAGTCAACTTAATGAATCACCGTGCTGCAAATTATATATAATTATACTATTAAACCTTTCAGTTTCTTAAAAGCCACTTTTACATTAACTTTACAGGTTTTTCATTCAAGCCTTTACTATACAGTATTTTCATTTAACTGTCTAAGAAAGCCCTCCCGTCGTAGCAAGTCCTCAAGAAGGGTTGCGTAGCTGAGTCCCGACCCGACAGACCTCTACTGCTAGAAGCACGAGTTTGCAGAGCAGCGTAGTTTGCTGATGAGTTTTTACATATAAAAATTAAAAGAATATAATTAAAATATTACTTACACTTGTTAGTTATACGACTCAAAATGTAACTTTATAACTTGTTCACTTACTTAAGTCAATAGGAATAACAACTTGATTCCACGAAATGCTTATAAAAAGGTTTATATCACTTAAGTGTGACGTAATCTTACTTAAGATGTTTTGTTTCCAAAGTTTGAAGTAAGCTCTTCAGGGTTATTCAGTTGGATACTCGCATTTCTTATAAATGTAAAACAGCAGTACCTACCTCTAGACTAACATATTCAAAACAGTTGTTTGAAACCGTTTTAAAACGTCCATTTGTTGATTATTTGACAACTAACAAGCATTTAGCATTTGGTGTTGACACGCTGTGAACGTAAAAAATTTAACCGTAATTTTATTGTAAAGCTAGCATTACCGTTTTTTCTATATTAAAACTCAAACTTATGTAGGTTTAACAACATTGTAATAATATAGTAACTAATATTGTTTGAATTGATTAAAGTGATAAGTTAATTTAAATTCAAATACGCTGTTTG
The DNA here is from genome assembly GCA_963555665.1 of Dircenna loreta. Taxonomy (NCBI): domain Eukaryota; kingdom Metazoa; phylum Arthropoda; class Insecta; order Lepidoptera; family Nymphalidae; genus Dircenna; species Dircenna loreta. The sequence goes on from OY743092.1 coordinate 12,782,283, forward strand.
TTGTTGTCCGTTTGTCAATATGAATAAAGAAAGGAATTAAAATATCCAATAGCTGGATACTGCAGCTTCTTTCACGTTATGTGGTGAGTTGTATCCATTTTTCCAGTTCTCTGCCCAACATTGTATGGACCAATATAGATTCAGTGTTTCTTTACACATTTATAATATTAGTATACTATATATTTAAAACTGTCATCTACATCTACACACATCATCACATCTACAATTATCACGAGAATACGATATCGTAATTTGTTTGTTTTTTAATTCTATTCTTACTTATTCTTTTTAGATGCTAAAAAAAAATATGAATTACATCATCTTCTTTTAGATCTTCGATCAGCTTTTACAAGAGAAAGTTTTATGTATTTCAAACAAAAAAGGAAAACTAGAGCAAATTATCGTTTTCACCAAACAAAGTCCCTGACGCGGATTTCAAATGAGTTCAGTTAATTCCGATTCAAATATACAGTTTGGGAGCACGAATGAATCCCCCGGCGTTAATAAATAGAGATTGAAACAATCGGAGACCGTATTCTTACTATACAATGAATATGAACTGGGAATATCGGTGCAGCCTTCGCCTATCATATTGTACAAATTTTATTTGTTATTGCTACAATATTTTAATATAGCCAAATAGTTGATTGTAAATGAACAGTAGGGGTCAAAACCCCAATACATATTCATTTATGATGTCTTTATATTATTATTATAGTATTGATTTTTTTAAATAAGTATGGCGGTGCACATTTTTATTATTTAAGGAGATGCTAGCCACCGTTTAAGAACAGGGAAAGATAAAATGACACAATTTAGAAAAATGGTGACTTGGGTATCAAGCTGTAAGAATTATCAAATAAAAATATCCATAACAGTAATTTAACATAGATCTCTGGATGCTGAAATAACGAAAAAGTAAGACGGAAACCAAGTCCAGTAAATTAACTAAGGTAGGATTTAACAGTAAATAATAGTTCTTGTTCTAGAAATAGTTATTCTTTTAGTAAAAAGAAGATGAACATAAAGTGTTTAATAGAAATATGAAACAATGAAAGAAACAAAGAGTTTTTTTCCATTAATATTTCTGCAGATGTTATTTTTGTATCGGCTAGACAAAAACATGACAAACAAAACGGAGTGATTAACTCTCTATACAATTCTATAAACAGAGCCACAGTGACATTTTATGTCAAAAGCCAACACAAACAAACTTTTAGCGAGTAGTTCTTAATTACTCCATTGTTACAATAATACTCTCAGCGCAAACGTAATTTAAATTTAAACTTAAGCCAAAACTAGTTTAAAACTATAATCAACGCAGAAGTTTTAACGCAAGCCGAAGGACGTCATAACCGACTCGTATACCCTAGAAGATGAGTATTATGTTAAAATATTTGGTAAATCTTAATTACACTCAGAGTTTAAACAGAACATGGCAAATCAAATTGATGTATTAAAATCGGGTGAAAACATTTTCGTTTATATTCGCACTATTTGTTAAAAAAAAAAGAAAAAAAAATCTAAAATATCCCCTCGAACAATACCGACCTACCATTTATTAAGGTATAATAAAATCATATTAGATTCATAAAAATGTCAAACGGTTACTACTCTTGTAGTAAACATACTACTAGAGATCTGTAATGGTAGATACGATCAGTAAATTCAAGTTCTATCACAGTTCTATGCAGTTGAATAAAACATCCACAACTGCGATGGTACATACGCTCGCTGGACATAAAACTGATACCTTTTAACGCTAACTGTATCACTATATATACTACTTCTACGTATACCTGCCCTTCTGAGACACTTTGTTACTAGTCAAAGCGTGAAAAAGCCTTTACACATTCTGAACTATAATATAAAGACTACTTGAATTTGATTTTTAAAAAAGGTAATGTTTAAAAATATCTGAAACCAGAATGAGATGAGAAATGGAAATTATTGAGAGATGTTATTTTTTTCATTTCGTATAAAATAAGTTTAAAAAGTAAAATAAAAAAAATTATGTCACTAATTATTTTTAAGTAAATAGGTTCTGCGGTTTGTATTGTTGTCCACTTGATACTTTTAGTTGCTGAAATACGTCCAAATTGATGTTCGGACTTAAAATTAGCTTTTTGTTTTATTTAACTGTCAAAATTACCAGACAGCTCGTTCGTTCTGCAGAGTAAATGCAGCTCGCTGGCTCTTTACTACTTCCAACTATTAATATTATTAAAAAATATGTACAAGTATCGCAAATATATTGTGACCCTCCGTTATTTGTGGCTAACGGGTGATTGAAATAGCCTGCGCAGAGCTACAGTGTTTCATTGGAGTTAGTGTATACAGACCCTCAAGCTTGTTATATGATTATTTTAAGGCTGTCCTAGAGAAAGTTTTATGAAATCTCTGCATCTGATATAAATATTTAGGTATGGTATGATCACCAGATCATTGTGGTAAAAAAGGACATTTATTAACAATTTAGTAAAAAAAAGACATTTATTAGTAATTTAGTAGCAACATTTTACATTTTATAACTGTAAGGCTTAAGTATAAAATAATTGTGACTAAATGCCAATATCTAGAAAAAATAATAAAATCCTTCAAAATAAAATACCTCCTTAAGTAATACATTTTGAATTTTTATTCATATGCAACTAAAACTTGTACTGTGAGAAATCACCTATCGTTTGTTGAATAGCGACTCCAGGAATCCATAACAGTTGACAATATATTTATGACTTCTACAGTGAGAAAGAATTCAATCGCAGTGGTCCCTTGACGTGTGCGAATGTGGTAAAAATAAAGGTTGCAACTCGAAATTGACTCTTTTGAAAACTAATTTTAGAACATACCAGCTTCTAAAACTTTTTCTTTACTTCCAGAAAACGTATATAAGAATATTATTTTTAAATTTCAAAGAATTAAATGCTAAATGTTATTAAATGTTCTAGAACCTTAAAGAATTTAGGAAAAAAGGCATACTGGCGCTTCCTGTAACTTAACATACAAACAATTAATTAATTAATTAATTTATTTAATTTATTACTAGCAATTTTAAGGTGTTACGTACAAATGTTTAAATCTTACCCTATAATAAAAATAGTAATTAAATAACGTTTGTCTGCTAATAAATCTTACAGTATTTTTGAAACATTTAAAGTATGATGAAGGTATGGCTGCTAGGTTACTTCAATAAATAATTTAGGCTTTAAGTAAGGCTTTAAAACATAACAAGACTAGCCAACAAGTTTCTGTCAGTTCTACAGTAAATAACTTTCCGAGCTGTTGGCAACTTTGGCAATGAAAAAAGTTTTATACAAACATTACTTTCAATAAAGATATAAACTTAGATTAGTTTGTTAAAAATGTTGTTATTCTATGAAGTTTTACGTTTCGAACTAGTAGTGAATTAATAATATTGAAAATGTTACAACTTCACTACAATAAAATGAAAACACTAAAATCTATTTCACAGTAAAAGTTAATAAAAATAAAAATAGAATAATGTTTGTTCTTCAATTTCATTTTCTTTTTAATTAATATGAATTTCGATGACACCTTGTCCAATATTATATAAAATAAGAACGCCGTGCACTCTCCCACGGGCATTTCAAAAGAAAAATATTAAAGTATTATTTTCTGAAACTTTTACAACCCTTATTTATATATATTACTCAAATTCTGAAAAGGTACGGTGAGATGAAGGTGTTTCATGATTTGTTTTCTGCTCGAACCGACATTAACTGTCTGAGAGACTGACGCCGCTAATTAGTGCCGTGGAACAGTTAATTATATATAATTAGTTCATTCTGTTTTTGTTGTATGCCATTTCTTTTGAAAAGTGTTCTTAGATAATTATTATAAAGTCACGGTTTAATTATTACTAAGAAAATATTAATAGTACTATATATGTAAAGTAAAATGTTCTCATGATCTAAGGTATACTGCATACACATACATATTTAATACTTTCTATCTCTGAGGTTACTTAAAGATTCTTGAATGTAACAGTGCAAATACATTACCTCGTTCACACACACACACACATTTTGTAATGTTGACTCCTTCAAAGGGTTTGCTTAACCTAGTTGCTTATATAACATTTTATCTAAAACTGTTTTTTCTGGTAAAACGTTTAACTTTAGTTTGTAGCATTTTAAGCATCACTTGCTAAGGATTGTTGAAGTTCAATCCTTAGCAAGTGATTGTAAATATTTTATTGTTGTAAAATGTTTTTAACGGAATCTTTGTACACATTACTTATAACACAAAGAATACTTACAAAAGTACAAAAATTATAATACCTTCCTTCTAAACGTTGTTAGTATATGTCCTTATAAAGTTTCTAAAAAAAGTGAAATAAAAAGTTCTGGCAGCTGCTATGTAATATCTTTAGATTTTTTACTTAGAGCCTCAGCTGAAATAAGCCGTACCGCATTTTTTTTTGAGCTCAGAGCCAAATGGGAAGCCATCTTGTGAATGGTAGCACTCAACGCGTGTCGTTCTCGCGGTATCGAATAGGTAAGGGTACGTTGACGTACTAGCGAGACACGTCTCTGTAAGATGAAATTCATGTATAATGTTTAAACATAATTGTGTAACGATAACCTCTTATTGTGACCATTAAAGTATTTAGACGCCACTCTAACTGCTGATTCCTGATGATTAAAGTATTTTTTATATATATTAAATGCTGGGCAAATGAGCTTACGGGGCACCTAATGGTGAGTGTCGAAGAGAGACTACTTTTTTGACAAGCTCTTTTTTTCTTCGACAACGAAAAAAAGTTAACACGGGATTTGTGGATTTAGCAGCAAATTATTATTTTATTTTATTCAGATCTGAACAATATGCGTAATAAATTGATTAGCTTTGTATAAATTGTATATTAAAAAGGCATGTATTTTAAAAAAATATATAATAATTTTATTTCGTGTGAAGTGAACGCTAGCTATTGCACCGAGGTCTAACTAATGGTTTTCGCAGAATAGTAACATGACAATGTCATATCGCGACTAACAGTTTCCACACTCATATAATTGTGATTCCTCGTATATTATATATAATAACACTACTCGAGGGGGATGTGTAGTCGCAAAAACGTTGTTTTAATAAAAATGTCTCATATGTTTTAGTGCCAAAGAAAAACATTGTCTTAAGAGTATTTTTATATACACACCAAAAAGATAAAGATTTTACACATTTTTACAACTTTGATACTGAGAGTAAGTTAAGAAAATAATAAGACAGAGGCATAGACTATAGGGTGTATCAACAAACCAATGTACAATTTTTTTATCGATCCTATTCCAATCTATTATATTTAGAAAATACCCTCCTAAACTTGTTTATTATGACGGTAGTGGCACCCAGAATTTGTGAGTTCATATCCCTGCCCATTTTATATTTATTAAAAAAAAAGCTTAATATATCGTTCAACGTTCTTTGGATGTTCCTAGATATTTTCGTCCAAGAACGTATAAATTAAAAAATTTGATTGGCGATATTCCAGCCTTCGATTTCTTCAATATTAAAATAAAATTAACTGGAAACTTGGAGATAGCAAACATCAGATTCGATTTAGGCAACATTGCCTTTGACGCATCTTGTCAAATGGGATCCATTATGCCGGTCTCCCAGGAGTGACCTACAACATCTCATACTATCGGACCTTCATCTTTTGATAAACCGAGAGATTTATTACAACACTAGTTGGAAAAATGCTTCAGCTTAATCATTTCGACGAACATATAACATTGTTGATATTCAAAATAAAAGCCACAAGAACATTAACATATTAATAACCTCCAACATCGATACGTTATAATTTGTATTTAATAAAATAGCAAAGAAGAGATCTTTATACGAAATATAGGAATTGAGATATATCCGACACACATTCTAAAAAATAATTTCTTCAATAACTATCTGAAAATTATAGAATATTTATTAGTTTAAATGATGGTTTGATAATAACATATAGTATATAATATATTCATAATGAATTTAAGAAATTCTGACGAACAATATTGGCAACGCGTCCATTAAATTCTATTTCGTTTTCGAATGACATTTCAAGAGCTAAGTCAATTTACCGCCTGGATTACGGATGCTAACTTCACGATGGTTGAACTTGTATCTGTTCAGTTGGTTTAAATGTTAGCTTTGGTGACTTTAAATCCACATCACGGTGCTTTTGTTTTATCTATCGCTTGGATATAGAATATGTGAGAAACGTCGAAGTGGTTGTTTGCTAAGATAATTAGAACTATTTTATCTTAATTTATTTCTCACTATTTTGTGTCTTAATTAAATAATTTAAATTACAATTGTTTTTGAATCAATTAACAGTTATAATATTGATCCTCGTTATGTAAAACCCTTTGTCATCGAACTAGTATTTCGTTCGATTTTTACAAAAAATTCTTTTAATAATTTAACCGCATTTACTCTACACTTTATTTATATGATATGTGGATAATTTATATAAAATAATGGCGATTTGTTGAAACTATCGGCAAACGCAGCATAATTATGGGAAATTAACTTAGAATATAAATAATTTATAAGTATGAAAATATATACAAAGGAAAATGTTATCCATGACGAAATCAAGTGATCGATTCATATAAATAATTATATTATATCTCATAAAGACTCCGTCCATTAGACATTAGATTTTTTTATTAAGAAGTCAATAAATATAAAAATCTAAAATGTATGTACGACCCCTTTATATTATAAAAATATGTAATTAACAAATGTGAGTATTGAATATTAAATTTATTCACTGTATTTACGTTGTATACGAAAAATTTACTTTGTCAAAAAATAAAAGCTTTTAACATGATTCCTTTTATGCTAAGTCGCAAGTCTTTTAAACATAGAGCACTATCGCAATTTTCTTTCACCGCATCGTTAGTGCCTCTTTTAGACGAGTAACGGCTTGCGAAACCACAGCACCCAATGAAAAGAGAAACGGACAAAAACTAACTTACTGTCTTAGAAATATAAGTGAGCTTTCATTTACTAGAGGTTTCTTTCAAAGAGATTTAATTTTCCGCTTGTAATTATTTACGTCGGAAAATTTTACTAACGGCTATTTAATTAAATAGTATTATTTACTATTAATACTGTATCTTATTTTCTACTCATATTTTATAGAAGCCGAAGGCGAATGCTGACATTTATCAAAAGATGGACCCTCTATTTTCCTCTCTTGTGCTGTATATATTATATTATTTTTAATAAAAATAAGAACAGTATAGTAAGTAGACCTTACTCTTATTTTTGTGAATATCATTTTAAAATATTAACATTTAAATTATTTACTTGTAAAATTATAAGGTATGAAGTAGAAGAAAGAAAATATGAAATGATGAAATACTCAAAAAATAATATTACATTATAAATCAATGGAAATCGTGGTATTATTATAATTAATGATTAAAAAATATTTACTATAATTATTACAAACGTAAAATGTTAAGTATAACAAAAAAAACACTTTTCCCTTTACCTATTATTTTGAATAAATATATAAAAGATATTTCCTGTAAACGTACGTACTACAAAACTTGTTTTTTCACAGGTATTATAAAAACATTTAACGTAAAAGCTCAGCTAAAAGCAAACAGATTTACAAACACATTAGGATTATATTAATACATATAAAATTATTTGCTCGAGCGTCTCTTTACGCTTTTGTGGCTTTTTATATTGCTTTTATGTTTTTAATATCATAAAGGGTCAATATTTTTATTTGCCATATATTTATTATAAAGTTATATCTGGCTGATAATATGGACGTATAAATAAATATATATCTAAATTTTCTTCTCTATCGGTAATCTCATATTATTCACATAAAAACTGATGAATTAATGAACCGTTACAATTTTAAAAAATCCAATCTTTTCAATTATCAACTTTCAATCATCAAAGCGTTCAAAAATAAGCCTCAAAGCCAAATTTTTGAGTGGCGGTTCGTTATTTTAGAGTATAGATTTATGTTTCATGTCAAATTAGCAAAAGTGTTTTTGATAAATTATGCCACTGCGAATGTAGTTATAGTTTAGTTGTTAGTTGACTACATGGCGCTAGTGTGAGAAATGGATTGCGGTGTACGTGTCGGGCCTTACATTTATGCGTTGCGATTTTTACCTTGGTCTATATATTTAAATAACAGCAGCTTAGTAATTGATTCAATTGACTGTTAAACTATTTTTTTTACCGCAATGCAGATTGCGTCTTAAGATAAGTCTTACCTTCTTATCAGTGTTCCCGAAATGAATAATGCATGTGACGTTCAACTGCACTGCATTTAATTTCATTAAACTTTGCTACGACGTTTCAGAAATAAAAGGTTTTATTAGAATGAACTGGAATCGTACATTTATATTCATGTTTATGAAAAATATATGCTGTGAATAAAACATGATTTTAATTTTGATATAAACATCTTAAGTATATGTACTGTAAAGCCAATATTGTTTGTTTTCTTCTGCTCACGACGTATTACGATAAGTTATTATGCATGAAATAAAAGATTTATGTCTGTGTAAATGTAAAATTTCTCACAATGTTTTTTGTTATGCTCTTCAAATTAAATGAAATATTAGACTTGAAATACAAAAACTAAATTTAAAAGTTTCTAAACATATTTTTTTACCTTTAATGGGGGGATAATTACAAGTTATGTCCGGACCCTGCATAATGGCGTGCTCTAATCAACTGTCTCTGACCACGCCGCTCGAATGATTAAGATTGAATTTTTAGTGTACACGACATCTCGTTTGTTGCTATATTTTTTAAGTGCATTTTTAGTCATAGCATAGAAGTGTATTAACATTTTGTTGTTATCAAAATAAATTTATTTTGATGGAACATTTTGAGTTTTATGTTTATATTTACCCGGCTGTATTCACGTAGAAATTTAATCGGAATGTGCCCGACTAGTTTCGAACCCGTTCGGGGTCCTTAATCATGAGCTCTGAGCGTGGCGGACTCGCGTGGCGGACTCGCCGCGCACATTCGAAACTAGTCGGGCACATTCCGATTAAATTTCTACGTGAATACAGCCGGGTAAATATAAACATAATAGTCATGATTCACGAAAGTTTAAATATAAAAATTTTGAGTTTTATTTCTATTGATAGTAGTAAATAGTTTAAATCTTATTAACAGAGAGATTTTGTAATTACCGGACTGATGACTAATGTAAACTAGACTATTATTAATGGATGTTTCGTATAATTGGATTTATATTATATTTTTTATTTTTACCCGACGTTTCGATTGCTTTGCAGGAATCGTTTTCACGGTAAGACGAGAGAAAGGTCTCTTACATCAGGTGTATGTTATTTTTTTTATTAAGATCGTTATGTATAAATGTCTCCCGCATCACTTTATACGCCAGTTTAATCCCAGTTCAGAGAAGTTTCAACTACAGTATCCGAGGCCAGTATTTGATCGATAAATAGCAAATGCGATAAGCATGAAATATTAGGGAAATATTTCTAATTAGTGTAGGAGCTGTTAAAATATATATCATTATTTGTGACTTAGATAATACAAGAATATAAATATTTTATTTGTTTTTTTTTGGCCATTCTCTCACTATAAGATGATTAATTTCGAATAGAGTATAAAATTAGTTTTAATTGTTTTAAATATTTATATGTAGAAAAAAAATATTTTCCATTTTTATTTAATTGCGTATAGCATTGCATATATTGCTAAGCAATAGTAAACTTTGCTCAAACAAAAGTTTGTTTAAGAAATAAATGTTGCACGAAAAACCTATCAGATGCAAGATAAATGTGATGTGGATGATTTGGGTCCGGGATTTGAGGTAATCCTTGTGGGATAGCAAGCTCATAAGCCGGGATCTTGTAATCCCGGGACACCAGTAGAGCTTTGACGGCTTCAAAGTTTATAATGAAGCCATATAAAGTTGTAGTTGATAGTGATGAATAGTGTTTACTGTATATTTATTTAGTAATTTAAATTAATTTTGACTTAAAATTAAAATCAATGAGGATATTAACTTTATAAACAACTTCTAATCTTAATTTGACTTTACTTAATTTTTAATTTCTCCAGTACCAGAAGTCCAACTGTCATAGACAATAAATACGAGTGAAATTAAGAAATTTTTCATTTTACTCGTATAAGAATAAACTTTGACATTGCCTTAAAGCATATTATTTAGTTTATAGGCAGTGGAAAACAGATGGAGTGACCACTCCTGTCACAATGTACAATGTATAATACAAACTTTACTTACATTTAAATTTGCTTTATTATAGTTTTGAGTAACCAATGAGTGCTGAATGGTTGTGTGACCAAATATATTAAATAATATTGTAATGAAGTTCTTATATACATATTATAACAAAAAAGATGGTGGTAATATTTAAAATAGGAATTAATCGTCGTTTACCCCTAAAGGATTTTTTAAATTTTTTACTTGGTTCCACTAACAAAAAACTAAAGCATAATATACATATGTTTTTTAAGGCATGCGCATGAAGTTATTATAAAATAGCTTTTATATCAGAATTGTCAACATAAATAAGAAAAAAAGATAAAAACCTAATTTAATTAATTTAGCGAAGTAAGAATAAACGGGACGCATTGAATTATGCATGAGCGTCAGTTGTTAAGTCTAGTTCAAGAAACTAAGGAATGTACAAGCAATTTTATACTTTATTTATATCAAAACAAATATTATCTTTCTGTAGCAATATATAAATTTCGGTATATCGCTAACATGAGGGTTTTAAACATTATCTGTAATATAACTATTGAAATTTGAAATAACATAAATTTATATACGACTGACTTTTTGCGAGCTCCTTTGCCTGTGCTGATTCAGTAAAAAAAACAGTCTTGCTATGACTTACGGTATTCTAAAAGTTATTTATTCGGTCCCCGATAACAGTACTGTCCCACAGTTCATTCCGAAAAAAGTACTTTTCAGTTTTTATACCTACATTTGTGTAATATATTACGATGATAGTTCTAGTAAGACTTGAAAGTATATCAACTAAAGGAATCAAACTTGAATTCATATAATAGTTAGGATAACTCAATGTGATATTAAAACTAAAGAAACAAAAAAGTAAGTTCATCTAACTTTGTTCTAGAATTGACTGTGACAAAATGAAGATATTTTCAAGAATCATGCTCATGTGACAGAGAATATAGCCTTTGCAATAGGTACCTCATATATGTTGAACATTAAAGTTATATATATATATATATATATATAATGTCGTGTCTTTATGTATAGTAGTAGTATATATATATAATGTCGTATCTTTATGTATAGTACTGTTATCGTAAACTTCACCCATTGTTTAATGTTTTTTTTGATAAGGATTTATCTGACTAATAAAAGCTGTATGTTAATTGCAAGTCTTTAAAGATCTCTCCTCACCCGCTCTGGTGAAGATTACAAACATCGAATAGCGGAAACCTCACAAGAGGGAGCAGATGCGAAAATTCTTTATTGCATTTGAAACATTTTGTCGAAGATAATTTATATATACAAATAAGACCCAGAAAAGAGTAAACTCCGTTACTAAAAGCTTTTTTTAAACGACTTTCGGAAAAGCTACGACAGCGTAAAGATGAAGGTGACATCGACTTTATCATGAAATATGTTCAGAGAGAACCTAAAATAAAATATTAAAGTTCAAATACAATTAAAGCATACTCTCTATAACATATTGACAAAATGTCCATCTTGACTATTTTTGTCTAAAATTGTATATTTTCGGGTACCTTGTTCCAATGTAAGCAAAGTCTCGGTAAAAATGAGGGTATCAGGGACGTGTACAAATACACCCATAACAGTATTAAACCTGATGTTATAGAACACCGTACGTTGAACGGGAATCAACATTTGTGGATATATTTACACAAATTTGCAATTAATATAGGAGGATTTTACAAACGAGATGATTCCAATGTCAATATTTTTTACAAACACACACAATCCAATCGGAAAAACGTCATAGAACTATAACTCTAGGTGATTTCCTTAGACTTTAGAATGATAGAAGAAAAAGGGTATGATACATTGAATATAATCGACAAAAAATAGTGTACACGTGAGACACCAACAACATAAACTATTATAGATCAAGTTTACACGCAATAATTATTGAATATACACTGTTATGTTATATACACTGTTATGTTATTGAATAACCTTTAAGTGATCAAAAGCAAAGTACGTAGAACTACCAAAGTGTGATACTCACACTCTACAACGAGTACAGTACAAGTACACTGCCTAGAACCTTTGCTTTTAAATACCATCTGAAACTAGTTAATTATCTTGAAAAGTGTTTAAAACAGTTAACCTAACCAATAAAGATTGGATTAATAAGAACAATCGACGGTATAAATAATAAAAAAAAAAGTTTTAAAAAGGACAACAAAAATTAATATAAGTTGAAAAAAATAAATGTAAGTGAAATGATAGGGGATTCTGGAAACATCTATTACAGCAATAAATTGAATAAGTATAAAAATAAATCTCATATGAAAATCGCAATAGTAAGCTCAATTTATGAAGTCTAAATCTAAAATTTAACCCGAGTAACTCCGAGATATTATAAATACCTCACCTCAATAAATTTTAAAGGCACATGGGAGCGTAAGGTAAATTCCTAGGTTGTCTTAATTGATAACTAAGATGTTTTTTACAAAGGTTATATATGAGAGAAAGGGATATGCATACATTCTGAAGTTTATTCAATTTGCCAATAAGCTCATCAGTTGTATCTGGATATCAGACGTCAGTGTTATCAAGAAGAGGAAGTACAAGAGATTGTAGCATATTCTTTGTTTTAAGGGGAAGTAAATATTCTAGAAGTTTTGGAGAGTGTAAGGAATGGTAAAGGCACCTGCTTATATCATTGACTGGAGCTACACAGGTGAAATGGCAATCTATAGGTAATAATAAATTTATTTACAGTATCTTATTAATGTAATGAACTTTTACAATATAGTAAGTATGGCAAGTTCAATAAATTTATTTTACTAAGTAATTGTTTGCTAATAGAGGAGATTTGATACCGTATTGAAAGGTGACATGTCTGTAAAACTGCAAATCTGCATAGAGACAGTCCTGAGAAGATATTATATATAGATTTTGTCTTTGAATATAGAAAATAGCAAAAGGAGATTTACTGAAGCCAAGAACAACGAATATAGAAAGCTGTTTGTTATCTCTTAAATAAAGGATATCAGTGATTTTGAGTAGTGTTATGTCAGAACCATGGTTGAGGTGAAAGCTGGATTGTAAATATTTAAAAAGATTGTCACTATAAAACAAATGCATGTAGACAGCGTCCTTGAGAATTAAAAAGGGATAGGAAATATGGACATTTATTTTTAGAAAGAGAATAAAATGAGCAGCTTTCCATGCTGAAAGAATTAATAAAGTCTTAAGGAAATGAAATAACTTTAAGCGATTATAGTTAAATGGATATTTATATATGCTATAAGCTTGTCTCTACTTAATGTCACCATACCATACGGATTTAGAGGAGATCACTAGCAATGATTTATTAACAACTCTCAGTTTGTTCTTGGAAGACAAAGGAAGAATTACAGATAGGTTGGGAGAGATTTTCAATGGATGCAGAGTCTAAGAATTGCGTTTCTTAGAAAGTGCTATGGACGGAGTAAAAAAATATATACAATATAGAATGTAGAGTAGAATAGTATGTTTATAGGATTTCATTTAATTTGAAGTATTGCCACACCTAGTGATTTCGAGTAGTGCCATATTTATGTACCTGAGAATGGATAGAAGAAAAAAATGTTTGAATCCTTACACATTCTCTGTTCATGTTTCTGCATCAGCAATGCATGCATGCAATGAGATTACGCAGCAAGAATTTGATTTGATGGAGCTTTTTGGTTGATAAATAATAAATTTATTTCAACGATATGTCATGTTCGTACGTTCTGGTATAGCACTTAAGTACTAAATAAATAATACCTTACCTAAATTTTAAATACACCACAAAATTGGTATCGCTTCCGTTTAAACGAGATTGTAAAGAGTATTTTTGTTCAGTAACTTGATTTATCAAAGTCCAATTCCTGAGATTGCCGTTCGTGCAACAAGAAAATCGCCACACGACCTGGTCAACCAATTACGGACATTCCGACGAGATACTGTAAATTGAAGATACACATATAATTTTAATTATTGACTATCTATTTACTTATTATGATGGTATTATTGTATTTAGTAAAATGCATTTTTTTTTGGAATAGATAATGGAAATTTGGCATTTTGGTGATATTTCGATTTATTATAAATACTCAATTGCCGATAAATATTTTTTAAACTTCTTAAATTCGAATCGCAACGCATTAATGTAATTTGTGTAGATTAAAACGAATCGTTAGCCAAAAATATATTTTTATTTTAGATAGAAAGTAATAAAACATATTACAGTTATTAAGAAAGCGATGTTAAAAACAACAAAGCGATGTTAAAAACAACAAAGCGATGTTAAAAACAACAAAGCGATGTTAAAAACAACAAAGCGATGTTAAAAACAACAAAGCGATGTTAAAAACAACAAAGCGATGTTAAAAAACAGCCCGTCACTTTCCTCTCATTCACGTTATCTCAAGCATATAATAAATACACGTGAAATAGCAAAACAAGAAACATTATTGCAATTAAGTTTTGAAACGTGTTTTTCAAACTCCGGACACTATTTCATAGAATTTAAAAAGAAATTCTCTTTGTTACTCTTTTCTTATCTCAAATTAATTTTAGCGTTTGTTGCTTTTATAAAACTTTGTTTGTTAGTGAAATAAAATATTGGCTTTTGTTTGATTTTAACTAATTCGACTTGAATTTTCACAGTTTGAATTTTTGCATTCGACAACTTGATTTTTGGCAATTAAAGCTTATTTTATAGGGATATTTTTACATCCAACTACGGCCCTTATAAATAATATTGATGCGTAATAATCTTAATATAAGTGCGTTTTAAAAAAATACAGTAAAATATTGGAACACTTGCAACAACATGACAAATGATGGCTAAACATTCAATTACGAAGATTTAACGCCTTTGTAGTTTACTCTGAATTGCGGTGAACAGCTGGCATTACAATAAAATGAATGTAAAATAAAATGAATGTACAGTAAAATTTGTAAATATTATTTACTGGTTTAAATTAAATAATAATTTTCTTTGTGATACAACTGTAACTAACGAGATTTTTGTGGAAATTTATATGAGACCTTATTTAAATATTGTGGCTTGGAATTAAAAGTTTACCCTTACTGTGTAAATTCATTGTTTTCGTACAAACCTTAATGCTAAAAGTTTAGGCCGTTAAGTCTCAATTTATAAACATCTCATTTTCATGGCGATATTAAATACAAGGGAGGCGTAAATCGAAATAAAAAGATTCCATCATATTTTTGATTATTCGTCGAAATTTATCAAACATATTTTTTTCTTTATAAGTGTTTAGTATTTACTTATTTTGTTGTTACTTTTACTTTTAACATTATCCTATACATTTCATTGTGTGTAAAAACAAAATCCACTTAACGGGAGGCCGAAACCAAAATATAATCGACATTGCGCAAAATAAAAAAAACAAAATTTTATTTATACCCTTTTTTGAATTATAGATATGTTCAGTAAATTAAGGAAATAATTGAATTTTTGATAAGTTAATAATTAATTAAGCAAGGTAGTTCAAACTTTTTCCTGTCTTAATTCGGTATAATCATTTTCCCCTGTTATCTGGTCAACCATCAAATTGGATCCTTAGTTCTACGGTAACGGAGTGTGAAATGGAAATATGCAAAATACACTATTCAGGTCACGTTTCAGCGGCGAAAAGATCGATTCGACCGCAGTCAAAAAGTCATTTTTTTTACGGTTAAACACAACTCCATAGTGAAACCAGACCTGATATACTTAATCGAGGTTTAGGTATTTTTGACTACAACTATTTTAAATTTTAAAGTTGTGAAAAACAAAATTATTAAAATGGCTTTTATAAGATTCCAAAAGTTAATGACTTGCTGACAAAAAATTCTACGTCCTATCAGTATGTTCTTTGCCTTCAAAGGCGTCGTAAGATACATATAGGATAGGTATTAGAAATTAGAGTTTGTGATCAGCTAACTGAATATTTGAAAGCAATTTATTATTATTTATGTAATATAAATGTATGTATGTAATATACGATATTTATCCAAACATAATCCGCAATCAATATACGTATGTTTATTTTATGTGAAAATGCTACTGTTTTATTAATATTAAAATACTTACGAAATGACAAAATTTACAGAATATCTTCAGCAAATTTCGCCAACAGTCAGTTCTAATTGAAAATTTTAGTTACGCTTAACTTATATGCCATGCTATAAATATTTCTAGTAAATAAATTAACAAATATTTAGCGTATTTGTGCATACCATAAATATATATATGTTATAAGCTTTCTGGAATGATGTATTATTCTTATAGGTTTCATTGCAAACTTACCAGATTATAATTCTGAAAAAAAAAAAACAAATTATTTTTTTAGATATGTTTTTAGTAAGCCTCTTTAGATATTTTCAAGCAAGCTCTAAATTAAACAGAGAATACATAAAGGAAAGACAAATTAAAATAATAATAAAAAAATATGAAATTTTATAAATATTTACTGAGCTACTTTCCACGAGTATTCGACTTGTAAAATCGTTATTATAATATATAGACTGGCTTTTTAAAACATAGAAGTTAGCACGGGTAAATAAATCGTTACCGACGGACCTTCGTTGTACACCTATCCCATTTTTTTTATAAAAATTTAAATCCATAGAATTTTAACGGTACGTTATGATGACAAACTTGTATATATTTTAATAGTTTTTGATAGTGCTCGATTTTCTGGAACATAAATAATATTATACTTACTATTTTAATTCAATTATAACCATAAATATCTATGGTCGTATTTAGTTATAATGTTCTGTTTTTGTTGTTTTTTTGAATTTTTGCTTTGTTGAATTTTATATATATTCACCTTTCTGTACTCACGTCCATTATAATTCGGAGCACGGCGGGCCCGGTGTGAACAGAATGGAACCCCAAATGAGTTCGAGACTAGTCTGGCAAGTTCCGATATCATTGATATTAGTACAGCCAGGTAGATATATCATGAAGGTAATATATTAATTCTCTTTGTGTTTTATAACAAGATTTAATATTTGATGAGTCCACATATATATCATGTAGGTATATGTAATAGTTTAAGTGATTTCTATTATTTTCAGTTTCTTTTGATAGTATATATAACATGAGGATATATCATCATAATTTTCCCGCTGTTTCTCCACGCTAGGTGGTTATGGTATAACGTGTTTCTATTAGATTCTTAAAGTCACATGCATGACTTGACGTATAGTCACATTGTTTGACATGTCACGGATAAGATTGAAGAAAAATCGAGCATTTATAAATGTAATTAAAATACACCATCATGGAAAAATCCAGGTTATGTTTTATTTTCTCTTAGCGTGTTTGTTTAATTTGTAAAGTCAAACAAATAAAGTAAAGTAAAATAATCTACGAAAAGAACTTTCTCACTGTTGTGAAAAGAAAAAATGAATATTAAAAATGACAAGACGTCTTATTTATACCATGGCATCAAAATCTGAGGAGCCGTTACTGAGTATTTTATACAAAAGCCGATTTGTTGCAAAATTTAATTCCGAGTACAAATTTAGAGCGTCGTTGCCTCATTTAATACATTAACGTTGGTGCAAAAAAATTCAATTTGCAATAAAAATGGCGGCTTAATTAGCCCGGAGACCTTTAGGAGCTTCTTTTTAATAAAATGTCACGAGGCACTGTGATTTATGGACAAGTGGTAATAGAATTATGTCTTGAATATTTCGGTTAATAAGAATTTTATAATGAAAAAATAGTAGCATTGTTATGTAAGATAATACTTTTATTTTTAACAATTCTCAGTAGTCTTGTTATCTCTCAAACTCACCTGATCTGACACTCAATCTGACATGAAACGGAATCCGTGTCATTAAATATAATAAAAATTCTTTTAGTTCTTAAACGAACAGCGAAGTCATTGGTGTCATTTTCTTTAATCTTGGTATTTTCATCTTTTCTCAGAAGATGTGATTTAAATTTGCTAATAGCCACAATTTGATAATATTTACCATAACCTTTATACATCTATGGAATGAAATAATACTCGTATATAGCTATTCCTATTTATATAGGATTAAAATGTTTCAGTCCCTAACCTAGTAATGTCGTTAAGAGTTGCAATTTCCAACGATCTAGCAAGATAAAAAGTTGTCTATAGCATTCCCTGTGTAAATTTTAATTCCTGTAAAAGTATTATAAACTATTTCTAGAGATGTGTGTAAAGTATGTGTACTATGACTCGTGTAAACCACTACGATTAAATATATTAGTTTTGAACTTTCAAACCAAGCTTAAAAATAAGTTGACATATGATTGTCCAGCAATTAATTACGACAACCTTTAATTACGACATTTATAATTGCATTTAACCTACTGCCTTTTATAACCAAAAGCCTGTTTTAATTGTATACCAATTATAACAAAGCTTCCAACCGCTTCTGAGTTCCTGGAATGTTTTTGTACGAATGTCGGTTTTTGGAAGTGAGTTGGTGCGAAGTAATTGCGCTCGACAATATAATTGGCTTACTCCTGTCACTTATCATCCTTCCTGGATGGTAGAAGTTACCGAAATGTTGTTCCATACAATACATTTATCTCCGACTATTCACGTCTAACAAACTCGTTCAATAAACGTACATTGTGGTCGAATAAAAATATGCTTCATAAATTTTTTAAGCTTTTGGTAAAATTAAAGCGAATCCCCATTTTTTTTGTCTAATACATTTAAAAACGCGATTAATATCGTGTATTTTTTCGGATAATTGATAATGACTATTAAGAAAATAAATTGGACTGATAAAAAGGAACCAATCAAAGAGCTTCCTATAACATAATTGTTTAGTTCGGTTGATTGAATAGAGTCTGACCTTTAAAGACAGACTCGATTTTTAATACCAACAAAAATATTTTGTGGTTAACCGGTCTCAACTTTTAGTATTAAGCTTTGTGAGAAAACAATGAAATTACAGACAGAGGGAAAACTTTTAATTCCAAACCGCAATAGTTAAATAAAGGCTTTACTGAAATAATAGAAATATTTCATGATAAGATTTTGTTGCGGTTGAATAACAGATAAAATACCATCAAAACAAATAAAAAAGCATTTCTGTTATTTATGATATATGATATATATATTTTAATTAAGCAAAAAAATCTTTATTAGAGTAACAATGTAATTGCATTTAAGGACAATAAAATTTCCATCAGGCTGTGTCAACTATTTGTGAAAAATATTTTATTAATCTCACCTTAATGAGACAACAGCGCTGGAATAGTTTTTCAATTAACTAATTCAAATGTTAGCAAATTTCTTTTCGATATTATAAAAAAATATTTTAATAATTTAAATAGGTTATGTTTAAAAGCAGCATAATGACTGTTTGAAGTAATTAAATGATGAGGTCACGTGGCAACTTCCTAGTTGCACGAACACAATTTCAGGAATTGAGAATGAATATGAATAGGTAAAATTGTATTTCCCATTTTTATATCTGGAGTTTCTAAACATTTTCGAAATAAAAACTGTCAACTGGATGTTTCTAACGTGGTTGAAACGTTAGATCTTTATTATTTTAGAAAATACGTAAGACTTAATGAATGTTTTTTTGTTTCCGTATTTCAAAATTTATTATTTAATCTCCACTCATGGTAAAAATATTCCGACTAGAAACAAGAAAAAACATTATCTGCCAATGAACCCGAAACAGTAGATACAACACATGCATAGTAAGAAATTATTACTTAAAGAAAATAATTAAAAACTATAGCAAAAATAAATGACAATTGGAAAATATTTACTTATATTTAAAATCGTAGTATCTTAAAGTACCGAAACAAGATGGCATCATCTACTAAATACAAAGAAGTTGGTTTTGTGTAACTTGTTACATACTAGACTTTGTACAATTTCATTTATTAAAATTAATATGTATTTAAATCGTAATGTATATTTAAGTAAGTATAAAGTAATTATAGAACATATTCATCAAGGGATTTGTTATACATTGGATGGTATTACATAATCGGCTGCCATAACGAGTGCCATCTGGCAACTAAATTAGTATTAGCGAAGCTTACATGACAACTAAGTCAGAATAATCTGTACTATATATTATACTAAGATTTAAAAAAAAAACGTGATTAAGTAAATGACAGAGATTTACGCAATAAGCAATCGTTTTTGGTTTATTGTCAGCGTGTTTGTTCGTGCTTCAAATAGAACCGACTGGACTGATTTTATAAATTTAGTTTTGGTTATATGTTATGTTATATTCTGTCTACATAAATATTTATGATGATCCATGTAGAAAATATGATATTTGCACGAATAATAGCTAGAACTAGTTTAGGCTATAAATACTATACGGCTAGAAATGTTAGGATTTTTTATTTTTAGGGGATGGCTTATTATTTTGGGGGGAGTAAATTGAGTAACTGGTTATAGCGATTATCGTTTATTATAGTGTTTATCTTATAAAGAATATCTCACAGATGATTGACGATTTATGATTTTCTCTTATAAGTGTTTAGTTGTTTCTTCCCATTTCATTATTTTAAATAGTTTTAGATACTATATAGAATTCTCATGTCAGCAATTAAATGAATTTTATAAATGCTTTCAACTCTAAAATAGCATTTGAGGTGATATAAATATAGGACAACATTTTATATTCCAGAACTAGATTCAACAGCTGTCGCCAATGCATAATTCAATGCGTCCCATAGCGAATAATAAAAATAAAATACAAAAAATATTAAAAACAATACATAATGTATTAAAGGGGACCTTACCTCTAAAGCAGAGATCTCTGCATGCAGACCTCAAGGTCTCTGCTTACCTGATACCTGAATTATTTAGTTACTTGTACTAGTGAGTAAGGATGTATTAGATAAATTATTTGGATTTGAGTATCCATAATATAGTATACTGACATCATAACAATACAAAGGTATATAGATACATATATACAGACAATATATACATTATATATTAGCGAAATGCATTTCATGGATTTCATGGTCGTTTTAACTTTGTTTCTTATGATATAAAAAAAAACTTACCGTCAAATAAGCTCATAAAGTAATAAAAGCTTATTGTTAAATATGCTTTTAATTTACATTTATAAATATATAATTTGTGTAATGAGAAGAAAAATGTCATATCTTTTTTAAATTTGTTGATCCATATATCCAGTAACTCTCGAATATATAGTAACAGAATAAAACTTTTTAAACTAATTTTTTTTTTTTATTACAATAAAGTTTGATCTTAAATTACAATTCAGCTAGATAAAACCAATTTAATTAATAAAGTTGAATTTTGGAAAAGAGAGCGGTATATCCTATTTCTATGAATTCGCTCCAATTCGCCAATAAATTAACAACCTGAGAATAACAATGCTTACACACTGGTATTTTTGTTAAAGTTTGTAAATAATAAAAAAAAAAACTAACCTAAATCTGTCTAAAATCTAAATATCTAAAACGAATATTGAGCGTTAAGTCACGTTCTTGTTAAATTTGACAAATATTCAAATACTTATTAAAAAATATTTGTAGGATGGCTAAGATAAGAAAGAAAGTGTATTTTAACAATATGTTCGTCGGAGCTGTATGTAGCAATTGGTACAGAAGTAATTAATATAATAATTAATATTGAAATTAATGAAGTCGTTTAGACCTTTCATAAATTTAATGTCAAAATAAAGAGAATTAATTTTAAATATAAATTATAATAATACAATTAATTTAAGTGAAAAGTTTTTCATTAATGCTAACCACTTCATTTCTATTATCTAAAAGTCTTCAAAGACTCGTTATAAAGTTTTAATCCTTCAAAGCTTTGCCGGTGTCCCGGGATTCCAAGATCCCGGCTCATGAGCTTGCTATCCTATCCGTATTACTTTTAATCATCTACTTCTCATCTATCTTACTTAGACCATTTAAGAAATATTAAAATTTATTTACCTTATTAGTACCGTCTTTTCATTTATCTATTTATATACTTACTAGCTTTTGCCCGCGGCTTTGCTCGCGTGAATTAAGTTCTGTTTGCTGACAGTACTTGATAGATCCGGCTTTATTAAATCTTTTCGAAATAATAGACTTAAGCAGTCGTGACATTTTTAAAAGTAATAATTAGGACAAAACACCAAACAATCCTAATACCTAACCTGTACTTTAACCACAACTTATTGTTATAACGCTTTAAGTTTTGGAAAATTTAATGAAAATCAGTCCTAAGAGCGGGCTGTCCTTCAAAGAAATCGATCTAATACGTTGATTTAGCTTGAATCTTATCCCAAACTTTTTAAGGAAATTTATTACCTGTTTCCAATAAAAAAGGCACCCTAACGAAAGTGACTTCTTATGTTAACATTGTATAAAAGTTTTTGGCAGTATGAGTGAGAACCCCACCAAAATTTAGAGAGGGAACGCAAAATGTTGGTATTCTGCGTACACTGCTTTGCAAAAATGGAAAGATGTGGGTTACCAGATAATTAAATAAATAAATTCAGTAAAACAACAAGGAACTTTTCATTTGCTATCAATCGGAATCACTTTATCTGCAATAAGAATATTAAATAAATATTATAAAGAATGATAGTTTATTTTGATGCAACCAATGAAAAGATATCATTTAATAACTAAACATTTCAATGACCTTCATCCATATTTAATTTAGAAATACTTTGTTCTTTCGAACATATGCGTAACAGAATAGTTGGAATACTGGAGTATTTTACAAAGGTCCATTATATCAACAACGTTGGTTGTCTTTATCAACCAGCTTAAATAATATGATAACATTTTGGACTTAACCTTTATTAGATTTATTTTTAAAGTTATTTAGTTTTTTTTTGTTTAGTTTAGTTCTTTAGTTTAGTTCTCTATTTAGTTAAATAATTTTCTTTTTTAAATTGCTGCAATTTTATTTACTTAAATGTCAACTGTAAGTGAAAAGGCTGTATCGTAAAATTCTCATTTATTGTAACGATTCCTCGCTAAAACTATAACATAAAAACCAATACCGAATTCCCATCCGCTTCTCCCGGAATATTACATTAACTTAAACGATATACAAAGTAAATAGAGCGTAAAATTCTTACGTATGTTTGGAGAAATGGAAAGATATAGCAGATTTATTTAAATTTTGATTATTTTGTAAAGATTATGTTCAAGGGAAGTTTGGTTGCTATATTAACAATCGATTTTTTTTTATGTATAGAAAGTTTTCAACAAATATTCAGACAATTTTAAGGAATAAACGGATAAAAAATATTAGGTATAACTTACTGATTATGAAGTTGTTATTGAATACACCTACTTTTTAACACCTTATGTTAAATAAAATGTGTTTAAAAGTAAAAAAAATATAAACATTTAAGCTCTGTATTATATATTTTTTATATCTAATGGCATTTATTTATATGTACAGAAATATGAAGTATCATTGGTTTTAGGAAACTGTCTAGGTTAAAGCTAAAAAAAAATTCAAAAATTTATTAATTTAGATTAAATTTTAAGTGTTTATTATAAGAATAGTTGTTATACACTGCTATATCCTCTAGAAGAAGAGCTTATCATTCACCCTGGAAGGAAACAGCGACAACAGAGAAGCCCTTTGGTATATTTTTAAATCTTAATGTAGGTTGTTATTGTTTTACGAATTAAGGACAATGTGATATTTTTACAGACATATTATTATAGGCTAGCATATATACATATATATATCTGACCTAGTCTATAACATTCATCAATAAACGGGAGATCAAATGCAAGAATATTAGTCCACTCAACTAGTAGTTCATGAGATTAACGCCATTAAACAAACAAAAATCTTTTCAGTGGGTATTATAATATAAGAATTAAAAACTTAAATGGTATGGTAAATATATCACATGGATAATTAAAAATAAAACACTAAGATTAAGGTATATTTTAATTATTATAATATTAGAGGGTCATTGCCAATTCATCCTTCCCACTTTATTATAACTGCATTGAAATTTAATTTGGATCCTGAATACTCATTGTATAGAGTTGATTAACTAAAAAAGTTTTAAAGTAGCTTTTCTTGACTCATATTACGATTCAATTGCATTCAAACAATACGACGGGTGACATACAAGATCTAATATTTCAGTTGGAGTCAGTTGGAGTGTGTTAGTAAATTTTACTGATTGAAGTCAACGTTATCAGTAAGGAAGAAACAAAAACACGCTTTCATTATCGTTGATATTGTGTTGTTTTTATAAATATTATACATTTTTAAAATATAAAGTTATTGATAGAAACATGCGTGTTAATTTTGATATTGTTTCAGTCTTGAAACAATATTAAAAACTACACTTTATAAAGAACACGTGGGTTTCAGAATAAATAATATAAATAATATAAATGGACATAATACTCGTAAACCTATTAAATATTATTCATTAAATACTGCATTATCACTTAATCTCATTCCTCGTATAGAGTAATTTAATGAAATTAATTTTCAATTCAATTAATTCATGCCTCATCTCGAGTGTAATCTTACTTATCTCCTGTTCATCGAATCGAAAACTTTTTTAAAAATAAGCACGACAAGTGCACACATTAGCGTCCAATCGATAAGCTGCCATCCTTATTTAAAATCACTGTTTTATATAGAATTTGTTGCTAAATACAAATTTAAAAATGATCAAATCATTGAAAATCCAAATTTATATATAGATAAAGAGACATGTAGAGAATTGAACCCTTCTATTTTTTTCCTTTCCCTTCTAGTTTTATTATATGTGTAGATGATGCTAGCTTTGTTTCTGGGACGTGCTTCCATTGTTATGTGGTTTAAGTCTAGACAAACATAGTTTGTGATTTCATTATTCTGAAACATTATAATACAATAAATTTAGTGATGAGGTTATAGACACAAATTGAAGTCATGTGTCTCTATCATATTTATTGATATTATTAATTTTATCAATAATTTCATATGGTAAAAAATAATGATAACAAAAAAAAACAGAATGAAACTTTATCGTTACTTAAGATTGATTTTACGTTAGGGTGGTAATGTGGCACTCGAAATTTCTATCTAGAACTATCTAATATCTAGAACTCAGGATCTGCGTGCGTAAATGCATAGAGATGAAAAATATAATAAAAAAATATTTTCCGTCACTTATATCTTGCAATCTACAATAGCTGAGCCGGTGGAGGTTGAATTCGATCTTTAATATTATATATATATATATATATATATATATATATATATTAATGACACATGATAAATACAAAATTACATGACTATTCAAGGATTATTTTGAGGTATAATAACATTATTTTCGAAGTCATAAAGATCGTATTCAATTATTTACATATCTATTTTACCGAACAGGGAATTATTTGTATTAACGTATATAGCAGTTATATTAATGTGCCTAGGGACGAAAATCACGTGTATCGTATCGTCAAAAATTATTTGCCTTCTCTTATATAATAATCAGATACTTTATTACTTCGAGAATAATGAATAAAGAAAGGTTCGGGTTCTAATCATTAAGATGGATAATCAAACCGCACCTCATACGCCATTGTTTGTCCAAATAATATATAATACTATTATATAAATTTAAATAACTCTGAGATTATAGAATATATAAAAACGAAAATTACGCAGATTTACATAAAAACACTTGTTATATACCTGTGTCGTCTTAATGAAGTACATCGTTTCGTTATCTGTATTTAAACTTTCATAATCTATGGTTACCAGTATATAACCGGCTTATGTATATCGGGTTACTAGTATATAACCGGCTTATGTATACCGGGCTATACTTGAATCACTTACATCGGGATTTATCTGATGAGTTTCAAACAAATTTGTGGTCCTTTATCATGATCTCGTAGGCTATTTCTCACTAATAGATAAAATAGATCAAATTATTTATTTAGCAAGTTCTGCTTTGTTCTATAATGTCTGAGTATATCAACTGTTAGAAACTGTAGTTATTCTCGTTGATGTATTTTGTATTAGTATTTACAAAATCTTAACCTATTTAACACGGGGTTTTCTCAAACTTAACTTTTGATAAATACCTTTTTCTACTGGCACGTCACTAATATAGCTACAGGAAAAGCTATTGAAATAAATTGTAAATGTTGCTCTTAAATACAAATTTACTTTCTCAATAACTTATATTAAATAAAAAAAGGAATATCTATTTACAAAGAATTTCTTAGTTTTCATACAACTATAGTTTACAATATTTGTAAAACTCACTAACGGCTTAGATTAAATGTTTGCAAATTTACTATAACGTAACGTTTCGACGTCTATATAATTAAAGTATAGAGAAATAAAAAGTCGGTATTTCATAAGATGACCTTGAACACAGTTTTAAGGGACTCTCAAGAATCCACATTGAATATAGGACTAACTGCTCTCCTTTTTAAAACAGAACTTGATTCTTCATCTGCCCTTGGTCCAGAATTGGATACAGAAGTGCCCTTAAGTAGAATACCGTAAGATATAGTACTACGGAAGTATGCAAAGTAAAGCAAGCAATCAACTAGCTGATATTTGTTGATCAGTTTGAAGTGGAGGAAAACTAAGTTCATGAAGTATCTATATAGTTAAAATTACGCCATTAAGTCGATATTTACTAAATTTAACTTTAATTTTCCAAACAAATTTGTATGTACAATGACAGTCAATTAAAAATTAACATGAGGCTAAAACGATGTTGCAAGTTCAGTTTAACTTTTCCAGTGTAAGAAATAGGCTCCCCTTAAAATATTATATATTCATATATTTTTTTATTTAGGGCACTTGCAAATTAGGTTCATTATTTTTGAAGGAAATATATTTATAAATAACGTTATAAAAATTGTATAGTTGATAAATAGCATCTCCGGATAATAAATTATAAAATTTAATATTCTCGAGCCCCATGGGTACGTATACGTGCCCGTTTCCTAATACTTCCAGACAATTTATCCAAAGCCGGATCACAACAATGACAATCAAGCTTTTTTTTTCTGTAACACAATTTGTTTTTTTATATTTGTTTTTTTACCAACACATGTGAATTTAATAGAATTAATAAGACTTTGAACCAATCTTAATACCATTTCACAGTTACACTTTTCTACAGAGAAATACATATATATGAGAAACAACGTCGAATCTTGTGTTTATATACAAATACAGAGTCAAGTTTATTATAGTGAATAAAAAAAATATAAAAAAAACGCAAATATAAATAAGCACTTGATGAACAACGATGACACTGAATGTAATGAAATAAATTGGAGTAGCATACAATTTATCTAAAGCACATTACCAATTTCGAAATATAGGCCATTTCCCAAGGCCATAGTTGAACTAAACTACCACTTATAAATAAAAGAACATTTTATTTTTGTTTAAGAGCATCAAGCACTATAAAAGAGTAATAAAATAAAACTTGTCCTATCGTAAACCTTCTTCGGTTTTGATAAGTCCCTTGCTAGTTATATTTGGTTTTATGTACGTATAAGATAATTCTATGCAAACTTTGTCTAAGCCTCTTACCGTCATACTAAGTTTAAATAGCCCCAAAGAGAAAATGCTTAACTAAATCCGAACTATTCACCCCTGATCCTAAATAACATGACGTTAGACGGTATTAATAATAACAAATTAATGTATTATTTTAGTTTACAATTTATGAAGGTAGTTTAAAGTTGAGTTTAAAGTTTACCTAAATATAGTTGAGATTTAGTCGTCACATCTTAAATTAGGTTCACTATTATAACAACAATCATTGAATATGGAAACGGTAAGTTTTTTCCATATTTTGTGTAAAGGTAGGATGCAATTGGTCCACGCAGAAGGCTTTACAAGACAGAACAAGTAATGAGTAATATAATGTGATGTAAAGCGGTCCTGATCGGGGACGGGGGTGGGGTTAACTATTCAAAGTTTCATACTTTAATTGTATATTTATAAAAATAATATCATTGATAGACTCTACAAGCGTACATCTCTTGTAATTGTCATCTTATTTAAATTTTTGTCTAAATGATACCCCTTAATTTGTTACATTGAAATAGTATTAATAAAAAATTTTATAATAAAAAAAAACTGCATTCTTTTTTAAAAGAAACGAATTTGTTAAATCTTCTATTTTCAAATACATAATAAAATATAAAGGTTAGCAATCCAAGGTATGTTATTTATGATATATTTAATAATTTAATCAAAAACCTATAAAGGTTCTTCACACTTTTCGTCTCTTGACCAGTTTTCCCTGTAATATTAGTACTAAAGTTACAAAGTCTAAAATGGAAGTATGGAAGTTACACTATTCAGGTCACGTTTCAGCGACGAAAATATAATTTTGTCGCCAGGAGATGAATAATTGTAAATACAAATTTAGTTAAATATTTACTTTGAAATACAAATTTCAAAGCAATCGTATATACAAATTGTAAGAATACAAGCACTGAATAAAGTTTATAAAATGATTACAAAATTTTAGAAATTATTAATAATTATTTTAGGAAACGTTATTTTTTATAAAATGTAGCAATAAATAGAAAGTTTAAATCATCTCTACCATTTCAATAAACTATCTGATCATCAGATTAAATTTTAAAATCAATTAATAATTTGCGAGAGAGGTATTATTAAATTTTACATAAGGCAGTAGTTTGTGGTCTGTAATTCAAACAGTATTATGGCGACGCGAACGTTTTCTTGTTGAGAACGTTCCGTTCTAGTTTTTAAAAGCCTGTCCATCTGTATTAGAGCTCGCTCAGACTTTTACGTCCTTTAAAAGGTACCACTATTATGTAATAGTACGTCGGAAGAATTAATACAATCTTTATTGAATGATCAAAGAAATGATGTATGAGTTTCAAACAGACTTAGTTATTAGTTTAAACATGTTTTATGTTCATTTGAGCAATCAATATCAATAAGTCAATACCACAACCGAGACTTGGTTCGATATTACTTTTAAAATGTCAAAGCCTCCTTGTCTCGGTTTAACCTAAACTAAATCTATCATTATTTTATATAGTAATATTAATATATATTAATATTAATATAATAATTTTATAGACTAATAGTTCAAGAATAATTTTCTTAATAATTATCATTGTTTTCAATATTTGTCCTACTCAAAGGCATATTATTAATTTTCATAGCGAACACTTGCAAGGTGTGGAAGTTAAAATACTGCAACGCTATCTGGCGATGAATTTCAAAGTAGATAAAGTAAATATTCTGGATGTTATAAAAACACTTATATTCTACTTTTAGCACTTGCTAATAAGTATATTTTCAAATTGTTTTTATTTTGTTTTTTAAATCTTACTTTAGTTTTCTAATAATTATATTCTCTGATAATTATATCAAATTCTTACTTAATCGATAAAAGGTATGAAAATGTACTTAACAAACTACCTTTGGTAGTAAAAATACTGTTATTTCTTTAGTTTCTATATCGGCACTGAAGTCATTGCTTTGCAAGTGGTTGGTGATTTGCATTCGCATCAAAATAATCTTATAATTTATGGGCTCGTAAATTATAAATTCTGATTTTGAATAAAACGTAAAATGCCACCAAAATTTATTGTAACATAAATTAAACTTTATTACAATGTTATTCCCCAGAGAAAAGTAAAAGTTTCAGCTGAAGGGACACGTAGCTCCATTGACCTTTGCATAGTCGCTGGCACGTAATATTGTTAAACGTTCTGTCAGTGTTCTTTCTCGAGGGAAGTGCTTGTCACTAATTCCCACGAAATACGAATTACTAAAATTTAACGTAGGTATTACAAGAGTAATTATTTTATATTCCATTTATTAAATAGGTACTATCCGCGAGTATTTAGCTTGTAAAATGGTCACTTTAATATACAAACTCCATTTTTAAAAAGAGGTAGTAAATTTAGGTAAACTACTTTCTTAGTAAGTGTCAAGTAATTTTGTAATTAATTTTATTGTTTTTGTGTTAATTTTGTTGTAATTTTGTAAGTAAATTTATTTAAAATTATTTACATTTATAAAATTTGAACGTAATAGTGATTTTTATTGTTACGTAACAAACCATTTCTTTAAATTGTATACAACAT
Organism: Dircenna loreta; assembly: GCA_963555665.1. NCBI lineage: Eukaryota > Metazoa > Arthropoda > Insecta > Lepidoptera > Nymphalidae > Dircenna > Dircenna loreta. The sequence goes on from OY743092.1 coordinate 12,812,627, forward strand.
GAGAATATTTTAATGTAATTATTTAATATCAATTAATATACAAAAAATGCCTGCCACGTTGGTCTAGTGGCTAAAGAGTGCATTAAAAACCAAGTTTCCGGTTTCGAGTTCAAATCTTAGATGCGGGAATGTCTTTGTATAAAGGTTTAATTGACATATACATTTTTTATATAATTATTGAAGCTGGCTTATGAAATAATCAACGCAGTATATATAATAAATAAACGATTTTTTAGTATTATAATATAATTATAAAGAAAATACATTAAATTGAGAACAAGAAAACATCTTCATTTATTGCCATCCTAGCTGTGAGTAAGCATCTTTATGTTAGGCAACATATACCGTGATAAACTATCAAGGATCGATAAACAAACGTATATATAATGTGGCATTTCATTCCAGCAAGCTTTCTAGTTCTTTGTTTGTCCGTAAGCTTGAATGAATATGAACACAAATGTATTGACTCGTATAAGCCTAAGCCGTCCCTCACTACGGGACGTGAACAATATTCTAACTTTGTTTCTTCGTCAGCGTAGTACGGATGTCGACTTACAGAAATTATTCTATAAGTCTCTGGCTTTTGTGTGCGGCTTCACTTGTTTCAAAGTCAGCGACAATGTGTTTTATTTCCAATATCCATTACAATTATTAATACTCTAACTGTGGTAAGGGAATAGAAGTCGAGGATTCCTTTCAAAATGAATATATAACGTAAGTTATGGTAAAGGTAAGTTATAGGTAAGGTACCGCTAGGGGTAGTAAGTACCCTTGCTGTCTTTTGTTGTCTTTGATAGATATTTTGAGGATGCCATCAAATTCCACAAAACCAATACTTTTGCGTCATTGTTTATTAACGATACTTATTTATTTATTAATGTTCTAAAGATCCTATTTGAAAATAAAAATATATATGCTTTATCTTGCTTTGCTTATATTTACTATAAACGTATACTATAAGTTAGCAAACTGTTTGCTACAATAAAAAAAAAAAAACTAAAACCATAACATTACGGATTCGGTCATGTTTTGGCCTCTTGTAGACTATAATATGTCACTTCCAATATTTCAATAAATTTTAATTAAAAGGCATTTTCTTAAAACTGTTTCTTAAAACATATATGATAATAATAAAACAGTTTAGTACCTGGTTCGTAAATGAAGTCGATATTGCGTTCAGTTACGAAGTAAATCGAATATTAACAATATTATTTTAGTTTGGAATTCATATGTCGATACAGGAAACTAATTGCAGAACTGATTATATTTAAAAGTCATCGGTTCTCTTACATACAGACACAAACAGGCAATTTTTGATAAATAGTAGTTTAAGAAAAAACACAATACTTTTTTACAAGTAGAAATAATAGTACTTCTCACTATGTCATATCCAATTAATATATTTGATTGTAATATTTGTATTCTCTAAGATTATACTAAATACGAATTTAGTTCCATTATATCCAATCATATTATGTGAAAATCATCTTATAAATATTCTATCACCAACATATAAAGTTAGTAATAGTAAAATAGGGTATTTATTTAAATATTATTAAAGTCAAGTATTGTTTTCATTAACTACAGCTATTGTTTGCGTAGATTTCCAAACCCGTTCGAAGTTAGAAGCGTCTAGAAAGTTCTATATATTATTATAAGAAAAAAAAACAAAACTCTATATAAAGATACTTTCTAATAAAAATACAAATCAAAAGTTCTCTGGGCATATGGTATTATTATTAACGCTTATTAAGTACGTACTGCATTTTCTCTAAATCTCAATACTAGTATAATGTAAAAGAATAAAATCAACTCGATCTCTATATCTGTCTGATCTCACCTATCAGATCAAAGGCTTTTTAAAAACGAAGCAGCACAGGTGCACACTATAGCGCCCAGTCAGATAAGCTGCCATCTTTATTTAAAAATTCTGTTCTATATGGGTTCTGCAGGAAACTCAAATTCAAAAACTATCCAGCCGTTGAATATTCGACTTAAAGTGAACGAGGGAGGAGCTTTTTTTGTTGTGTGATTTAAGTCGAGAAAATAATGACTCTGACTGCTGACGTGCAACTGCTGAACGTATCCCGGTAAAGTTTAGATTGAAACTGAAGTCTTCAATAGGGACATTGATATAAACGGTCGGAAACTTTTGAAGATATATATTTCAATAGCTATATATACGACGATCTGTATTGAGTATATAGTTGTTTTGTCTAAAATTAAAAGAACTAATTTTTAGTCATGATGTGATTATTTATTTAGAGATACAAGCTTGGTTATTTTGATGTAAAAGTTTAATGAAATTAGTTTTCCAAAATGTATACCCCGATAATTAAATCAATAAATACATAAAAATATATACCTGGAGCATAAAAAATATATTTCTTACTGGTTCTATAAAGTAATGAATAAAATAACAAATAAAAGACAATTGAGACGTCGGATATCGAGAACAGTTCTCAATACTTGATTTTAATACTCTTATAATGACAGAGTCTCACTTTCTTTATTTTGATATATTTGTAATGACAAAGATCCTTTTTGTTTTATTATTTCTGTAAGATCTTTCCTTTTTAATAATATATTTTTGTTTTTAATGATGTGATTGACTTATTCTTTTTGTTATATAGGACTTAAGACGGAGCTTTCATTGCTCACGATAAATTAGGAAAAATGTTTCCATTATTTTGTTAATTAAAAATATAAACTCAAAATATAAAAAATATTGGCACAGACAGGAAGTTACTGATTTCTTTCAACATCATCCTTCATGGCAAAGTGGGAAACATTGGTTAGGATTTTCGAAAAAGCCTCACATAGGTCCTAAAAAAGACAGTAATATATAAAATGCTAGAAAAAACAAATTTCATAGTAGTAGTTGTTTAACCGAGTAACGTGACATTTCCCAAAATTGACTCTAAAAATGCCTACAAAATATTGAAAATCATACTTGGGCCCAGATGCATGCATATGCATGAAAACCATATTTTAAATGACGATTGTACTAAATACATGTAATTTTTAATAGCACAAGATAAACGAAAAATAAGAAAGTAAGTAAAAACAATGTTATAAGATATAACATTATTTTCTCTTTAATAAATACCACATTTAATAATTTCAACATAATTTATACTGAATGAATAAATATTGTTTTATTCATTCAGTAACTGTAACTGTTTGAATAAGTTATTCCTGTTCCTTCTATTCTATTTTAATGAACAGTAATTAGAGTTGTAGGGGTCTTAATAATGTGTTCTTGGGACGGAAATTGTGTGTCTGTCTACATATCTCATAAATACTAAATTTTGGTGTAATATACAATGAACTTATTACTGATACTTATTTATTACTGATACATAATTAATTCGGGGATTTGATAAATAAGAGTTCAGTTCGTTAACTAATTTGAAGACAGATAGTCTCACCGAATTTAATGAGACATTTATTATTTATATAAATAAATAACACCTTTACAATAAATAAAATTAACCTAGAGATTAGATTATAAGAGCTATGGAATTTAGCATAATAACTGTCTTATTTATATTCTTTCTTAAGTATATACAATTTTTGTTTTGTATTATATTTTTGGTATCCATGCTTACTGATATATTTATTTCACTCGGCTGTGTTCAAGCTAATTAATTTGTAATTTGCCCGCTCGGTTCGAAGTTTTCAATAATGTGGCGTATTCGATCCCTTTTCTAGAAAAATATTAAATTGCAATTATATATCGTCAGATTCTAGTTAAGCGGTTCAAATGACAGGACCAATTTTTATCCGATTCAACACACTCCTTAAAATAATTCATTGATTATAAATATTTTTATTGACTGGTGAGTCACAATCATAATCAATCCTGTACCACGCTCTACTTAAATTTTAATTTGTTCTCATTTAAAATTTAAGTACAGCTTGGTACCGGAAAGTAGACAAGAATTACTAAGTACACTATTACTAGTTCCATTATACCCTCACATTTACTAAAGGCCTTGTCTAAATGACGTGTGAATTTAGGCTTTCAAAATAATGATAATTTTATAATGGCTCTTATAAAAATCCAAGTACCTGATAAAGCTCCAGCTTGACATGGTATTAGAAATCTGGGTAAAATGAATTCTGGTGAGAAACTTTAGTTATTTTAGTTAGTGATTTTAGCTGTCATAGCTCTTGAAAATATATTACCACTATTTTTTGTATTTCCACGGGTGCTTTATAAATCCCATTGTGTTAGAAATGGTCCTGTAGAAGGAGATTTTAATCCGTCTAGCTCGATGAAAGTGAATGGGACTTTATTAGAAATTTATGTACGTGACTAATTACTATTTAATTCAATAAATAGCACAATTATATAAAGGTATTTTTTTTTATTATTTCTCCCTTCTTATAATTTGATGCTTTTTGGTACATAAGTCATATAACCTTGGCATAAAGCCAACTAACCCCGGATAAGATTGGCTAATACTAATACTTATAAAAAAAAGATTATACTAAGACTTAGTTATTGCATTTTTGAATAGTTATTTAATATATATCGACTAATGCTTTTTATTGTATATAAATATTAAAACAAGTAGGATTTAAAAGCACAGCAGTCAATTGTCTTTAGTCTCCCCAAAACATTTAGAATTAGAATTAAAATTGCTTAGTATTTCCTTCAAATAGCATTAAGCATAGTTTAATGAATCTAACTCACGACTTAAAATGAGATTAAATCGAAGCATAGAATCCGATCCGATCCGAGCAACAAGTTCTCGCAAAAGAAGCAGAGTTTGAGTTAAGTACTCTTTACTTTTCTCCTAGTTCTCTGCTCTATTTCGTGTCGTTATTTTAATAATAATGATTATAAATAAATTAATAAAATATATTAATCTAGATAGATTTAAATAGCATTTCTAGGCTTGAATCTCTTGATCTTGTTAACTATTTTAATCTTTGAAATATTCGTACAGTCAATGCCCTAATATGCTAAAAGATTGCGACAATGCTATTAAATCAATAGTAATTGACATAACGGTAATTCTAAGATAGTCACTTTTTATATAAGGGAGGTAGAGCACGTTATTAATTTAATAGATGTTAGTTGGCAATCTCGCTCGATATTAAAAAGTGTAACAAAGAGCAAGCTCAGTGGCGCGTCTATAAAAGCTATCCCTTACGAAAATCACTAGATACATTGACCGAGGTTAAGCAAACTTTATTAAGACGCTTAGGAGAAACTGAAATTGAGAGTCCAGTTGATCCATCCATTAATATTGTATCAATTCTTGTCAGATATCGGTATATTAATGGGGTGCAATTTTCATTCTCAATCCCAATTTCACTGAATCAAAAGACGTGCGTATTCTATAGTGTTAATGTAAAAAATAGCAATATACACAATTTTAGTTATTTAATATTTGAAAATTAATAAAAGTATGAAATTTATTTGTACTAAATATTTATATATTTTTTTGTAATTTCTGCAAAATATTTAATAAAAAAAAATTGAAGAGGGAGGAACAAAGAAATTGTAAAGACAATTATAAGCATATTTTTTTAAACTTAAAAAATAATTATTCATGTCTCATCATCATCTTAGAGGACTTGTTATATCTCATTTCTTAAAAATAACTTATGTATAATTTGGTAAACATTATAAGCCGCTAAAAAGTAACTGTATTATTCTAGCATCAAAAGCTTCAGGAAGACGTGTTTAGTAAACTAAAGACAAATTAAGTCGAGATACATAAATTCAACAGATAATGTTTGAAAGAATTTTCTATTGTATTTAATGCTATCAAAAATAAAGTGCATTTTAACTTTAAGAGTAAAGCTTTGTAAGGAAACAATGAATTTGTAGAGAGAGGGTAAACTTTTAATTTCAAACCGCAATGTTTAAATAAAGGCTTCACTGAAATAAAATTTCACTAAAAGATTTTGTAGCGGTTGTATAATAATGACAATTACGATGGAAACAACAAGGTACAAAATTTTCATTACTTGTGTTAAATGAAAAATCTCTTGTCTACAAATAAACCAACGGACTAGAAACCCATAGTATTTGTTTTTAGAGTAACAAAAATGATTGCACTTCAAAGAATCAAGCTGTCATTGGTGATATACATTGGCCAGACAAACTTCATTGCATCAGCTAATTACAATTATATTGTAATTAGGTTTAATGTTATGTAAATGTGATTTCCTTTTTCAATATCTGTGTGTATATATTACCTGCTAGCATTCCTAGCTATATTAAATTAAAATAATTTAGGAACTAAAAATAGTTGCATAAAAAACTTTAAAATCGATAATATGAAACGTATATTTTTTGGAAGAAGAATTTGCTTTTAATAATTTATATAGTCTATTATGAAAAACTAAATATTTTTATCAAATAAATAATTGGCAGTAAATGGATTTATTTATATTTATTGGTTGGTAAGTCGGTGCCATTTTATAGTTGACCGTAATCTCAGGAATTAAGGAAGACACTTAGTAAAAAAAACAATGTATTTCTCATATTTGTGACAGGATTTTCAAAACGTTTTTTAAACAAAAATTTCTACTGAATGTGTATAAAATAGTAAAAGAGTTGAACCCTAATGAATTTAAATTAAATAAATAATATTTACTAAAAGTCTCAACACATGTCTGTTTAATCTCGTATTACAGAATTAATTAGTAGTAAATGAAAATATGAAATGAAAGGAAAATTAGACGGACTAAAAAGCTAACACTGAACCGGAAAATACAAATAATTGGAATATTTAATGTTATAAAGTATTTGATGATAATAACTTAAAAGCATTAACAAATTATTAATAAAAAACGAAAGTACCTACTATGCTTAAAATTAATATCTTTTAAAACTGATAGAAAATATATTCATCTACGAATATTTACAATTTGGCTTTATGTAGCTTGTTACATAGTAAAGCTTAAACAAATTCATTTAGTAAAATTAATATGTATTTAAATCGTAATGTATATTTAAGTAAGTATAAAGTAATTATAGAACATATTCATCAAGGGATTTGTTATACATTGAATGGTATTACATAATCGGTATTAACAACTACATAACAATTTAATGGTATATGTATTGACGGCATAGACAAAGGCATTGACGCTATTCAAATAGAATGTTAAATGTATAGGTTTGATTTAAGATGATGCTGCCCTATCACTTACGTTCATATATTTGAATAGGAACAACAACGAAATCATGCATTCTGCATATTATAATAAAATAGTAACGAGACCAAATCCGGAACCAGATGTTTTTTTTTTGAGAAGCGAAATAATTGCTACGTGTTGAATACACAACAAAGAACATTAAGCAACCGTATTCTGTTTATTTTCTATATTTGTGAAAGTGTTTTTATTCATATTACACAGAGAATTGACGGATATTTTGTGATTTTTTATGTGGCTTTATGCTATTTTTTATGGCAAAAAAATAGTGCTATGTTCCATGTAGAAAAGAAAATACATTTATGGGAAATGTCTAAAACTGGTTATAGCTATAAATAAATTAAGACAGAAATGTTAGGATTTGGTATTTTCTATGTTTTATTAATTGGGTCTCAGGGGAGCAGATGTAATTACTGGTAATAGCTCATAGCTAATATTAAAGTCTTTATCTATTCAACAATTATATTACAGGAAAAAAATAATCTTTGATTTTCTTTAAAGACTTAAAACATTGAGATTGAGGTTAATGTCTATTAATGTTAAACAACTAAAGCTATGCTAAAGACATATATTGTATATATGTTTACATATTTTTGTTTCAAATAGTTAAAGATAATATATGGAACTTTCATGTTGGCGATAAAATTAAATTTATAAATGCTTGCAACTCTAAGCTAGCATTTGTGGTCATATAAATAAAAGAGAAAATTGTATATTCCTTAACTAGATACAGCAGCTGAGCCCAAGCAAAATTCAGTGCGTTAAAAATAAAAAATATGTATTGTAACCAAGAAAATTGTTTGAAAACTTTACATTGAACACATTTTTTGCTCATCAATAAGATGGATAATGCATAATTATCATGATATATTTAAAAATATTATTTTAAAGGAATAGAAAATATGTTGGTTTATTATATACTTTGAATGAACTTTGTAAGGGCAGAATTTAAAAACTCACAGCAACCTTTCCATTCAATCTACACTTAATAGGGACTAATAATACTGTAAGAACATATTTCTTAAATAACAATAAGGTCTGATCTAGGTTCAGGTAGATGTTACAAGTAAGATAAGTAAAATTTGAAATATGATATACGAGGGTAGTTGCCTATTTCTTAGTCTGCTACATTAAGCGCATAAACTGAATCAACTGAGAGTAACAACAGCTTACAGAAAAAAATACTTGTAAAATCATTTAAGATTACTTTATATGTGTGCAAAATATACAGTCACACTTAACTTTATTCAATATACATTTTAAGTTAAACGTCTTTAATTCAAGCTAACAATCTCATTTCTATTATCTAAATCTCTTTCCAGATTAATTATAAAGTTTGAACTCGTCAAAGCTCTGTCGGTGTCCCGGGATTCTAAAGTCCCGGCTTATGAGCTCGCCATCCTATCGGGATTACCTTTAACTCCGCACCAAAATTATCCACTTTTTATTTATCTTGAATCTCACATATATAATTTTAAATATGGTTTTGATACTTGGTACTGGTTGTGTTGAAGTGATGATTTACTTAAGTTGTAATGTAAATAATTTTTATTAATTTATTTTATTGGGGTCTAGTGAATATTAAAAATCACAAAATTAAAAGCAATCAAACTCTATGCTATAAATATCTCGTCATCAATATTAGGTAACTATTATCAATATAAGTACTACTTAGGTAACTAAGTTTTGCATGACCCAACTGCTGTTTGTCTGTAATTCAAATGTATGTTTGTGTAATATTGTGCTACAGTTCTTAAAAGCCTTACCATCTCAATTAAAGTTCCCTCAGCCTATAGAGCTTTTAAAAAGAGAAACACAATATTTTGACATTTCAGAAGATTTAACACAATCTTTATTGATTGATGCATTGAACATGTTTGGGTTCGATATTTAGACTTTGTTTCAGAACCATATGTAATTTTCGTTTGAGCTATGAATTTTGAAATAAACCACACCCCGACCTTCATTGTACCTCAACGGAGTTACGTTTTGACGCAACTTTTAAACTGACTAATTTATTAGCTTTACATATATTTTACACACCTTTTTGATGAATAGAACAGTTGTATAACCTTTCTTGTCATATAGAAGTTCATTTATAAATATTTACCCCTTTAAATTTTGAGATTCCTTAACACCAGTACTTTGTTATAGGAATGGTACATGAAAAACAGAAATGCATTTCACAGTTTAGGGAGCTAAAAGAAATGAAATGTTTATGATTGATTAATGAAACGGCTGGACGACATTTCCATTTTGTTTCTAAAAGCTTTAACTGACAATTTACATGGCAAACGACATAGATATTGCCTTTTTACAAATATAAAACCTTTTGCAATCAATCCACCATTCATACATTCAAAGCTGGCAAAACGGAAATTTGCAAAAATGATTGCGAGACACAGAAATGGGAACCAATTACTGACATTCCAAGTAAGCGTGATGTTGATTAGTGAACATTTCCCATACATGATAAAATACTTTCCATATAAATATGTTTTCAAGATATTTTAGACGTTCATCCTGACAGATTTCAATCAAAATAACTTTAATATAATATAGCTCTGGCTAATTTTAGAAACCCGGGTTTACATACTTTGTAAATTGAAAAAAAAGTTTTTAAATATATAAGACCATATAGTGAATTAATTAAAAAAAACTAATTTATTATGTTATACCAAAAATAATTATCTCCTGGATCTGAATAATTCTTATTTCGTATGGACGCTAATAATTGGATAATATTAATTCTAATTTCATTATCTGCACAATTTATGTAAATGTAAAAAACAATTTCAGACAAAAATATTGCAAACAACTTCAGACAAAAATATTGCAAGCATTGTGTCACTTGGGGTCACACAAGCGTTTCGTCTATAGTATTCTCTATGTGTCTGAAAACAGTAAGTAAGCATCTTTATATAAGGCATATTGCATCATTTGCCGTGATAAACGGTCAAATAAACTATCAAGGGTCAATAAGCAAACGTACAGATACTGCGGCATTTCATTCCAGCAAGCTTTCTAATTCTTTGTTTGTCCGTAAGCTTGAATGGATATGAACACAAATGTATTGAATCACATAAAACTAAGCCGAGCGTCGATGTGGGACGTGAATAATATCCAAACTTTGTTTCGTCGTCAGCGTATTACGAATTCGACTTACTGGAATACTAGTATAATACTGGCTTTTGTCTACGGATTTACTCGTGTCAATGTCAAAATTTTTGATTTAAAATAGCCATAACATTGAGTTTTGGAACGTCAAACTTTAGTATGGTATTCTAGTATTGAAAATAGTGACTAGGGTAGCGTCCTCTCGCCCCCTTTTAACGAAAAGTAGATATTTTGTGTATGTCACTTAACAGACCATGGTCAGCCATTATATATAGCTCCATAAATTCAGTATTTGCGTTATGGTTAAATAAACAAATATTACATTTTTTTACAGTTTTAATACCAGTAAGATATTATAATATATACCTTTTTATGTTGTTAGTATTAGTTCAATGTGTAACGAAAAAAATAATGATAGCAAAATATTATATTTTAATTTCATTTTCACGCACAACTATTATAAGCCTCATCGTTTTAAAGATTCTAACCAATCAGTCAAACATATACTTTAACATTGCTTCAATTATATTTAGTATAAATAGGAACTGTAACCGAACACAATATTTCGATAAGATTTCATTTATCGTAACGACATTAATTCGATTTGAAGGAACCTAAACCTATAACATAAAAACCATTACAAAATTCCCATCTGCCTCTCCCGGTACGTAACATTAACTTGAACGATATACAGAGCAAATTGAGTATGAAAGACGTACGTATGTTCGGAGAAAACGAAACAAACAGCGAGTTAGATTACAAAGTTTCGGCGACTCGTAGGTACATTGTCGTGACAGCTACAAGTTTTGATAACACGGTGTTTTGTTACTGTTATGACTTTGTTACTGTTTGTTGATGTTTTATTTATTGATATCATATTCAACATTAAGATTATTCTTATTTATTAAAAGTGTATGATATGAGTACTTGCAATGAAAAAGATTTTAGAAATTTTAACGAATTAAAGATTCTAAATTATTATTCGTAATATTTTTTTGAGATATTATATTCGTGTTTTGGGCTGGCGCGTTCAGCGGACTCTTCGACTTTATTTATTCAGAAACTAAAACAAATTTTGGGATAATATTAAAGAAACCATCGGAGCTCTATAAGCACCTAAGAGTTACCATAAGACATATCATCGGAAAATCTCTTGATGATGTAGTAATATCTCTCCCACTAGACAGAAATGCATCCGACCTCGGGTCACGACTTCAATTCCATAAACAATTCCTGATAGATGCTCAGATAAATAAAGTAGGGTTAGGATCTAACATGATAGTACATAAATAAAGACTTAACAAATTCCTTAATTCGGCAAGATGAATGCGATAAACATCGAGTGCACGCGGTGAGTCTCGAAATGAAAAATGATTGGGTGGCCTTAAGTGACTTCTGTATTACATTAAATGTAAGGTGGCGCACCTTACTTCATGCTTGGTCTCCAGCCTTATTAAATTCATTTCAAATGACTCTGCCAGATCAAAGTAATCTAGTAAGATGGGGTAAAGTTACCGAAAAGTCTTGCAATATAAGTGGAGAGGCAGTACGAACGGCTAAGCACTTGTTGGTAGGGTGCTATTAGAAAAATGTTAATACTCGCGTTGCCACGATATTGTATTAGAAATCATCCGTGAAACGCTTATCCTTTCAGTAGCGAGAGCGCAAAAGGGTATTACAATTACCAAAAGATTCAAAGAGTTGGTTAAAGAAGGCTTGTCTAAAAAAACAAAACAAAAGCCTCACTCTATCTTGGAGGCGGCTCGCGATGGACTATAATGATGGATACGTATGAGAAACAGTAAAGATACCATGAGAATATTGTTGCCTCGTCATCCAAACTAGACATATTCCTGTAGGTACTCTAGACAGTTAAAGCGCGTGTAACTTGTAGACCTTACTGTTCAAAGAGGACACATTTAAGGTGAACAAGTATTATGAACTGACCAACGAACTGACCAGGAATAGGTATATTTTTTTACGCTGTAGAAGTGGGAGCGAGAGGTATAACAGCGAAATCTCCCTATAACCTACTTAAAGATCTTGGCCTCACTGGAACTATCATCAGTTCATTTCTAGAACATACTTCAAAGTCGGCATTAGTAGATTGGTTTCAAATCGTCCATAATCATACCTTCGGCTATTTCTACATAATAAGTTGTTTTATGCGACTTCACTTCCTTCAACTACAGAAAGACATTTCATATTCAGAGCATAAGCTCAGAATTACTAATTGACTCCTTGAAGGAAGAATACTACCAGAGACGTAAGTACATTTAATATTTTACTTAATTAAAAAGCACTTTCTACTGGTTGCTACTCTAGAATATGTTTATATAAAAGTACCAAGTCCATAAATATTGTGATTGCGTTGAGTTACACATTATAAAATGATTTTCATTTGGAATTACAATGTCGATGCAGGAAAGTAATTTCAGTATTGACTAAAATTATATTTTTTAGTTTAAATATACAGACACAACAAACAGGCAACTTTTTACACATATCTTTTATTTTGTAAGAAAAATAAAAAAAGTTACACTCAGTACTTATTTACAAGACATGTTTAAATCTTTATATATTATACTATAAATACATTTACACGTCCAATCCACGATATCCAATCGTATTTTGTGAAAAAAGAAATATAAATGTTCCGTTACCAATATATAAAATTAACAAAACCAAAATAGGTTGTTAGTATATCATTTATTCCCAAATTAAGTTGAAGGAAGGGGTGTCTATAAAGTACTAAAGTAGTACTCGATTTAAATAAAAATAGAACCAATATTTTAATTATATTTATTGATTTGATAAAATAAATCGACGTTTATAAGGAAACGAAACTTTTTATAAAGATCACATTTGTTTTAAAGTAACAAGTAGAAATTCTAATAGTCTATTATATAAAGGGAACTTTAAAACTTCTTATTAGTTTAATATTGCATTCACCATAAATCTCATAACACGTAATGTTGTTTTAAAATAATATCAATTTGTTTCTTATCCCGGGTGTAATTTTACTTCCCTCTTTATCTCTTGCCCAACGGATCAAAGGCTTTTTAAAAAATAAAGCACTACAGGTACACTATAGCGCCCAATCGGATAAGCTGCCTTACTTATTTAAAATCTCTGTTCTATATAGGCTTTATGGCTAACGTAAATTTAAAAAATATCCAGCCATTGCATATTTCACCTTAAGGTAACGAGACAAGACTAGTTTTTATAGTAGTGAGAAGTCTGTTCAAACTTCCTTAGAAATCCGCTTAGGACGTGCGCTAGTTCCAATTTTGAAATGGTTTTGGCGGGTATGGCACTTGTGTATCTTTTTAAAATGTCGTTATATTGTATATTTACAAAATAAACTTTCATATATTATTTTTGTAACAAAATACCGTCAAATTGAAAAATTAATAAATGACAAAAATTATTGCCTGTAAAGTCGGTTTACCGACGATAATTTTACGTGATAACGTAATATGGAATTGATGAAAAATTGCAAGCTGTTATGAAATTTTAAATTAAATTCTTAATGATAAGTTAAAATTTATTTGCACTTGTTAGTTCATTTGTTTTTACTTAAATTTTATATATAGATATAGATTTATATATATATATATATACCTCCCAAATTCAAACTTCTATCGTTTTTTTTGGCGCTCGGGGTACCCGTAAGTTTTCCTGAATGTTGAACAGCACTCCTCGCTATTTTCTGAATGACCCAGTTTATGTGACAATATGGAAATAATTTATTTATCCATTTATGTAATTGTTTCGTCAACGCTCAAATAATAATAAGCCATAATTACTCCATCCTTAAACATTCTTGAGTCCATACTTCCATTGTATATTAAAATCTCTCACTTGTTTAGTCCATGTATGGACGGAGTAAATAAGACGGAGTAAGCCTTCCTCGGTTGTGATGAGTCCCTTGATAATATTTGGTTTTATGTACGTCTAAGATAGTTTTACGCCGGCTTTGTTTAAAACCCTCTTACCATAATTTTCAGTTTAAATTGATCCTTAAAAACCAATAAACTAAATCCCAATCATTCACCACCAATCTTATAAAACATGATATAATTGTATTATTAATTACAAATATTAATGTATTATATTTGGTTACAATTTCTGAAGGTAGTTTCATTAAGTTTATCTCAATGTTGATGCAAATTGATCGTGACGTCATTAATAAGGGCTAACCCTAAAGGCTTGTTAGCTAATATATTATATTAAATGGAACGTGGTAAGTCTACCTACGATGTGACGTCATTAACTACTAAGTCTCAAAAATGTTAGGTGACACAAATTGAATATGTGCTTAAAAGGAGGAACATTTTTAGTTAACATGTCCAAAACTTAATGGTGGTTCTCACAGATTTGTCTTTATTACTTAATTAGATTGAATATACAAGGTGAATTGTCAGAAGTATTACTTTTATAAATGATATGTTTTTAAGAAGTCAAGACACGATTCATGTTGATATTTTATATTTCTTTAAAGTCAAAGACAATCATTGCGATAGAACTCACACTGAAAGCAGAGAACGTTTACTTTTCTCTAGGGTATAATATTTTAATACGTTTAAATTTTAAATTCAATGTTTTAAAATATTATTATATAATTTTAAATGTAATAAATCATACTTTATTACATTTAAAATTATAGATTATTACATTTAGATTATAGATTATAAATATAAATCAGGTGACGTTCTTTATATTCAAATTCTCTTATGTTATTTCTTAAAAAAAAAACGTTATTTTATATTGTTTGATGTTTATTGTGATATTCTAATAATAAAATTTAAAAATTAAAAATTAAAAGAATAATAATATAAATAATAGTCTTTATCATACGGTAGGCTCCTGTTACTAAATGCAAAACGTAATCCAATAACAATATATGGATGTCTGATCTAAAAAGAACGATGCAAGTCTCAGGATATAATTTAAATAAAATGGCAAGGAAACACAAATCCAACAATGGCTTCTAGAGATACATCTAAGAGAAAGCTTATTTCCTCAAATGTATTCTTCGAGGCTTCTTCTATTCTGTAAAATTGAAAATTTGAATAATTGTCATGAAGTTTATATTGTATTCGTTTACTTAAGTGAAATCTATGTCTATGTTAGTTTCACTTTGTGGAAAAATACCTGAAAACTTAGTAAGTTGTGTCTTTGTATTTGTTATATTTGCGAAAATAGATGGTGTACAATTACAGAAACCTTACTTTTAAACAAATTGTCGGTCATCTCAAATTATGGTCTCGGGATAAAAGAATTATAGATAAAATATATAAATCCAACAACGACATTACGTTACATTTCCAACAGAAAGCTTCTTTAATCAACTGTATTCTATTCCTAACTTATCTTTTAGCAATATTTTTGTTTTTGTACCTTTGTCATTAAGATTTATCATGAATGAATAATAAGAACGAAAAGTAAAAAATATTATAAGCTCGTACAGATAATCGATTACAATGTTAGATTATCTATTTGTGACAGCTTACTTTTTATTTATTCAATTTTTATTATACAAAGGAATTTATACAAGTAGAAGCGATGGAAGTGATTCGAGATTTGTTACGAAATAAGTATAAGTTAAAGAAAATTATTTTCCTGACGGTTGCCCGATAGTATATTCGATAGTATATTTTAAAAATCTTGAAAAAAAAAGAAACTATCGACACAGGCAGGATTTGAAAATCCTGATTCTTTCAAAGTTATTCTCTACTGCAAATGAGAAATATTGGTTAGTATTTTCAAAAACAGCCACGTAGATGTCGCCAACGTCCCGACAAAGACTATATTATCTTGTGGTACGGTGGCTCAATTGGCTGAGTGTCGTGACGGTTTCGATGAAGTCACATATTCTAGTCCTACCCTAAATATTTTGGATGTCATTTAGATGTTTAACATAAATTAATAACATGGTTTAAGCAGTTGGAAATATTAATTTTATGATATGCTTAAAGTTAATTGTAACATATTAAAAATATTTTTTTTGTATATATATATATATATATATTTATAAGAATAACAACATAATTATCTATTTGTTAACATTTATTCATTTCCAAATAGAGCCAGCTATAAAGACGGAACAACTTCTATGTAACATGGAAGTAAAAGTAGAACCTTAATTATGTGCTCGGGACGGAAATGACCTGTTTTGCGTTAGTTGTCAAAAACTAACTTCTGGTTGATATTAAACAGATAATTAATTAAATCGTGATTTTTTGATGAGGAATGGTTCAGGTTTAGAGTTCGAAGATAAATAAACTCTCCAAAAGTTATACGACATTGTTTATTTGTCTAATTAAGTTGCAGAGTACTCGAAACCTCGGGTGAAATTTAAAGTTTAAAACGTAAAATATAAATGCAATTATACGCGAGTTAGACCTCTTTAAAAAAGTTTTATTAATCTGGCTCTTCGGAACTCCCGTTAAAATGTTTTGTTATGTAATATATTATGATAAACCATAATTGTCAATTTTATAACAAAATGTTTAATTTGAGGTGTTTATTTTTTTTAATCATTGCAAAAATATTATTTACTTATTGTCTACTAAAAGCAGAAGTTTGATTGCTGGTAGATTTGTGTTGCACTTATGAATTTTGCCTCCGTAATTCCAAAGCAAAAAGAGACTGCTTCTTAAAATGTAGCCATACTATATTGGTAACAAAATAATGTAATAATTGAACCAAAACAGATTATGCTCAAATAGGTTTTGTTTAATTTTATTCAAAGTAACATAACATTCTGGACATAATTTACAATTACTAAATTATTTATTTATCACGCTATAAAAGTACAAAATTTCATTAAAAATATTCCCATCTACCAAAAAAGTTTAGACGTGACACCCCTAAAGACACCTCAGTGCCCGGTTAAATATAATGATATTAAAACTTTTATAAGTTATGAGTATGTTATAGGCGTTGAATTTTGTTTATTATTTTGAAATATTACGAAAAATACTTGTAAATATGTTTTTGATTATAAATTGTACTAAATTATAATTGAATTTTGTATAAATTATAATTAAATTTTGTAATGACGAATATTAATAACAAAACTATTACAAATTATTAAAGTAGTACTCGTCTCAATTTAATAGATAATAAAAATAATAAAATAGGTACTTAGTGTTTTTAAACTTTCCTGCCCGTCTCTGGTTTGCCGCAGCGTCATCCTTATTTTACTTACGACTGACACTTTCATACACTGAAACAAGTAACCTCTCCCTAGTTAGAACTTTACTTTACTCACATAGTTATAGATACGATGATATATAGTATTTTCTTAAGGTTAACAAATAGTACATATTTAATTACAACGATTCTTAACGGATTAGGCTCGCATTAAATTATTTGCATACTTACGTTTCAACTTCACCCGACGTTTCGATTGATTTTCTGCAATCGTGTTCACGAGAAACGAGATTTAGGCATATGTTGCAGTAAGCTAGTTAATTAGTCATCTATCTCCAACGGTTTCTAAGATTTAGGGCTTAGTGAAAGGATACCCACAAAAACTAACCTTATCTTGAGATTTCATAGTGTGTACATAGTTCTTTAGCAAGGATTTGTGTATATTATTTTAACAATACCATTAGAAAAACCTAGGCATAGCTGGTGCAGAAAAAAGCGCCCTCGCCTCGAAGTTTTCCATATAGATGTCGACAACAATTGTTGAGTCCGTGGAACCTATTGCATAAAGTGGCAATAGGTTCCACGGACTCAACAATTGTATACGAATTATATAACAATTTGTATATATAAGTCATCCCACCACCTTAAGAAGCCAGATATTAGGCAATGATTAAGTGATTCTGCATATTCCATAGACATTTTTATCATCCTTCAGCTTATTTTGACAATTTCAATGTAGTCAACCACTGGTAAATAGTGACTGTACAACTAAACTAACTATCTTCACTGTAAAGTGACACTTCAGTGACTGTATAACTAGACTATCTTCACTATTAATCATGACGTCATTGTTAATTTGAGTTGTTGAATGTCATTAATAAACTGTTATAAATCCTTGTCCTGGGCTTGTAAATGTCCCCGGAAAAGTGTAGTATGCTAGCAATATTTACCAGTTTATATATAGATGTATTAATCTTGCTGACGATAAAGTCTAGTGGTGTCCCACTAGGCTTAATCATCATATGGTTTATGTGTTTGGGTAACCCATACAATTTTGGCGGTTTCGCACATGTTGGATGAGTAATTTTAGGTCTAAGTTTAATTTACGACTAT
The DNA here is from genome assembly GCA_963555665.1 of Dircenna loreta. Classification (NCBI taxonomy): domain Eukaryota; kingdom Metazoa; phylum Arthropoda; class Insecta; order Lepidoptera; family Nymphalidae; genus Dircenna; species Dircenna loreta. The sequence goes on from OY743092.1 coordinate 12,831,200, forward strand.
ATCTCGTAATTACTTCAGCGGTTTTCTTTATTTTTTTTTGGGTTAGTCTTTTCTCACCTTTTTTCAAGTATTAATATTCACGAGTATTCCTGTTAATTTATTGTTACAATCACCCCTTTTTCTGAACAGAGGATAGTGGATTCTGGATTCTCGTGTCAGTTACTCTACCTGTAATTTTCTTAAGTTTACATATTGTACTCCTTCGTACTATCATTTACTTCCACACCAAGACCACGTCATAGCATACTACTTCATAGTTGGTTTTAAATTTAAATAAACTTTATTATTCCAGAATTTCCAAACTTCCAGCAATCATTACATACACTAAATTATAATAAAGACTAATAATATAACTGTTAAAAATTAAATAAATATATGATCTAGATTTAGGTAACTGACATGAATTTGGATAAAAAAGATACAGATTAAGGTTTAAATAATAAACCGATCACAGTGACCTATTTTTTACTGTGTTGTCATTTACTATCCAATAAACAACCCCGAGATATTCAATTATTGCTACTTATTGAAATTTGTATATCGCAACAGGAAAAATGAATAAATTCTTATTATAAAAATATACTTTATTCATTTTACTTATACTATACTATACTATACTATATTATACTATACTATACTTACACTATATACTTTTTAATTGACTTTTTTTATTAATTTTAGTTTAGGTGTAAAAGAAAAGTACGAAGTCACGTTTTTGTTGAATTTGGAAAATTTTAAATATTTATAGGTAAGCTAAGATAAAAACGTATCCGGCCTGTTTTATCCAGTAATAAATCAAGCATCTGTATCGGTTACTGCTGTCGATAATTTGTAATAAATCATCATGTTTTTATACTAAACTTACTTTTACTTTAAACTCAATGTAAAATGTAAACTAAATGTAAGAATAGAGTGTATAACAGTGTACTCTATTTTGACTCAATAATACGTTATTAGTATTGGTGTGATATCTCACACTTTTAATTATAAATAAATGTTAGGTTTTTCCTTTTTGTGGATCCAATTAAATAAGTATCTTTCTTCGTAGATTCATTATAGAGTCTCAACTCGTCAAAGCTCTATCGTTGTCCCGTGCGTCCAAAGTCTCGGATTATGAGCTTGCCATTCTATTGAGATTATCCTTAATCCCGTACCAAAATCATCCACTTCTCATTTATCTTGCATCTTACATGCATCATTTGAAATATTATTTCGATACATGGTATTTGTTCGTTGGTGGAGTGATGATTAATGAAAATTATTATGTAATTAAATATATTGAATAAATTTTACTTTAGTTAATATTAAGCATCAAAATATTGAAGTCAATCCAACTCCATGGTATATCTATCTTTTCTATGATCTCGAAATCGTATGTTCCAAGAAGGGCGCTCGAGAAACAAACTAAAACATTTTTTTCCGCCACGCTCCCTCACTATTTTCGGGTACCTATTATTCGGATAATTCCGTGCTTATCGCATTTACTATTTTTGTTCAATGTCTGGTTTCGAATATTGTGTTTAAAAATTTCAATTTAATGCAGGGTATATTTTTATACTACAATTTAAGCTTAACTTAATTAAAGTTAAATACTAAAGAAATGTTTAAGATTCTAAACAAAGAATTTCCAAAATATTCATATTGAAGCAACAATAACTACAAAACTGAAAATAGAGACGTAAATAGATAAACTATAATATAAAAAATTATTGGTATTTCTTAAGATTTAGATATAAATCGTAATAGTTGTTAAAATCATTATTCGTTTTATTTAATGTAATATTTATTATAATTTAAATTAAAGTTACTATCTATGTATAAAGTCTTGTACAAAATTCACTTAATGTCTACTTTTATAAAATTAAGAGTTTATTTACCAATTTATTGTAATAATGTTTTCCAATTCCTTTCTAACCAAACTAAAAAAACAACTTTTTAAAATCTCCCAGACAGATTCCCAAACGCTACAAGGAATTGGAAATAGCGATATCTTTATATTGAAGTCTTTAGAATCCATGTCGATGGTCTGTAAAATAAATTGGAAAACCAGTGATGTAAATATGTAGTTTTCTTTTTTTTTCACCCAAATAGATTCATTTTTAAAGTCTGCTATGGAATTTAAAAAAATGGTTTTACTCCATAATACTCCTAAGTGGTGTTTATTTCAAACCAAGTATTAGTTTCCGTTGCATATCTTAGCTGCATACAGTGTTAAATGACGTATTTTTATTTGTGTGTATGTATTGTTAAAAATGAAACGTGGTATGTATTGTTACATTTTTCAGCACGAATGGACCAGCTCGAGCGGTGTGATACCACGTTTTTATGAACTCTTTTATACATGGACATTCACAAGTTATATGGGCCCAATAGATTCCATTCCATTGTGCTGAAAACGTGTTTTTCAGAGTTGGCACCGATTTTAACGCATCTTTTTTGGCAAAATTACTCTACAGGCGTTGTCTCAAACTCCTGAAAGACAGCTTTAGTGCACTTAACTTAGTCCGGTTTAACCCCACAAAGACACGCTAAAAAGATACCATTACAATCTTCTTTTGAGATTACTCCCATGACTTCCGTAGCCAATGTTGGAATTCTGGGCACCGATATATAGAGCGAGATCCAGTTCAGATATAGAGCGAGAACCAGGCAATTTTAATTCTATTTTTAAATGTTGACTACTTTTGTAAGAAGTATTTTTTCCAAACAAACGAATACTTATTTCTCCTCAGTATTCTTATCTCTTAGAGTCGTATCGTATCGTAATAATATTGAATCAGGTTTATGAATCAAGATTTCCCGATTTCGTTTGTGTATTACGCATTTTTTAAATGTTGATATTATTTTACTTTGTTTATTATATTTTTTTAAATAAATAATCTGTTTGTTTCTACAACAATCGCCAGCATTAATTTTGAATTTGATAGTTTAATGCAGAATTGTATTGAATAAAAAATGATTTAAAGACAGCAGTTCAAATATAAAAAAAATTAGGTATTAAATACTGACAATAAAATACAGTTAAAAAATTTAATAATAATAATTTCTTTCAAGTTCAACCAATCATTTACACAAAAAGGTTGAAGTCTTCTTTTAAGGATAAGTAAATTTTGCTTTTAACAGTTGCTTTGAACGTTTTAAAAAAGATCGAGGTACTTATTTACTATTTCTATTTTACAAAGAAATTAAAAGTTATCAACAAGAAAATTCACCTTTTGAAACTCAGATTGTAAAAAACTTATTTTAAAATCACTTATTCACTCCACCTAACTGAGAAAAATAAATAGTGACATGACCGAACACGCTACGCTTACTGATGCAAGGAGACAAATTTTTTTAAAGATCCAAGACAATTTGTTACTTCTCTTGAGAACTTGAGAGATTTATTAAGTGAAAAACGCGTACCTACTTTGGAACCAAGCGCAAATAAATCCTAATCAAGAATTCTGAAACTTGTAGAGCCAAGAAAAGTTATCTTGTTTTACTTGTTTGAAGTAAAAATTTTCTTTGAACAAATGCAGTAATTATTTTTTATTAAACTGTAAGTGCAATTAAGTAATTTAAATGAATCAAAGATAAAAATTATAAGTTTTAATGAATGTTATAATAATAAAAAATATAAGAATCCTATCCTTGCTACCCTTTTTGATCCTTAAGGGGTCCTCTTCCATCTTTTGAGAAGGGGTTTTCAATAGTTGGCGATTTTACTAATATTTCTTCAAAGACAACTACGCTTATGAACGCATCAATAAAAAAAATCCATTCATTTGTCACATGCTGGTTTTATCTTAAACTAAAATCTTTTACATTTAATAAAAACAACCAAACCTTTTCTTGAATTTTAGTTTTATTTAGAAAATAGTATATACATCCTTTAATCTTTAGAAAATTAAGTCGTATTAAATTAAGTAAAAGACTTTTTATTCTGGTCCGATTTACTGGACAGTTGGCCAAATGTTTCTTTTTATTAGCACCAAAAATACTTCTCCGTTTTGTATTGTTTCTCTTAACATTTAATCAAATATGTTCTAATTCTAATCTAAAAAATATTTGTCTATAAAAGGTATTGAATCACTTTCTCAAGTCATTGAGTCTTCATAATCGCCTACATCGTAAAGACCTACAGCGTAATGCACATTATGAATTATTAATTATTAACCCAAATAGCTTACACTGTGCTTTATATAATATAGATCAATCAGTTGGCACAAATGTCTAAGTATCTAGACATAGTTAGAAGAAATAGCACAACATTCAAGTGAAAGGCTGCCACGCCACGCCACGCCACTGCCCAGCCACTGCCACGATGGGCAGCTCGTTTACGAACTAGCTTATGATACCTTTCCCTTTATGAGCTTGAAATAGACTATTATAACCTGGTTTCATAACTTATCCCTCCATCTATATTCCTTTCATTGTTTTAGCTTCTCTTCATTTCTTTTGAGAAATGTTTAAATATAGTTTTAAATTATTTAAATAGGGTCGAAATATATGGAATCGTAATGTATTCGTATTTTAGAAAGCACAATTTGTCAATAAAAAAAACCTTAGACTACTAAAATAACTGAATACGTAAAGTAAAAGTCTGTGATTGCGCTATCTAGTAAGAAATGCTAAATATTTTGTGCTTATCTTTTACCAGGACATGGTCTGTCTGTGTACAAGATTCCAAGTAACCAGTACACTTGTATTATTGCTTAGCAAATAATATAAAAATGTTCATTATTACAATACTAGCAGGATATTTTAAAATATTCTCTTTTATATTTTTAATATCAAGTCAAACTACAGCAAAAAAAAAAAAACAAAATTGAATAATATAATTACATTTACAGATCAAATTTTTACAAGCCTCATCGTTCTCAAAATCCTAATAGATAATTAGTGTGAATAATATACAGAGCAAATTGAGTATGAAAGACGTACGTATGTTCGGAGAAAACGAAACAAACAGCGAGTTAGATTACAAAGTTAGGCGACTCGTACGTACATTGTCGTGACAGCTACAAGTTTTGATAACACGGTGTTTTGTTACTGTTATGACTTTGTTACTGTTTGTGGATGTTTTATTTATTGATATCATATTCAACATTAAGATTATTATTATTTATTAAAAGTGTATGATATGAGTTCTTGCAATGAAAAAGGCTTTGGCTATTGAAGTGACGTTAAGTTTATAAATTAATCTACTCAATATTTTCTTACATGATATTATGCATTATTAATTCCACCCTCTAAAACCCAAATATTTGAACGACAGTGAATGGGTTAAAAACTAGTCTTTAATAGATTAAGACAAGACAATAACAAAACCAATATTGAAGTATTTTTATTAAAATAATTGAAGCATGAGAGAAAACAAAATATAATGTATAAAGGGATCACATGATTTTTTTTTAAATGAAAAAGAGAATTAATAAAGCTTGTTAATTAAATATAAGCATTTACCCTAAATTTTACCTTTTTACGTATAAATAGTAATAAAATAAAATATTTTTTTCCCGATCTTGAGTGTTATTTTATTTATATCCTGCCCAAGGGATCAAAGGCTTTTTAAAAAACGAAGCACAGGTGCACACTATAGCGCCCAATCGAATAAGCTGATTTCCTTATTTAAAATCTCTGTTCTATATAGGCTTTATGGGTAACGTATATTTAAAAATATCCAGCCATTGAATATTCGATCTTAAAGTTAGGACACAAGACTAGTTTTTATAGGAGTGAGAAAGATGTTAGAACTTCGTAGGAAAATCCGCTTAGGTGGAGCGCTAGTTTCGAATTTGAAATGGTTTTGGCGGGGACGTTACTGGATTTCCTCGTCTATAGTTTGTTTTTAAATGTCGTTAAATTTTAAACATTCAAAATGAAATACACTGACATCTTATAATCGTTTTAAAATAAATTAAGAATAACGAATTTATCTCTTGAGATTGACCAATGGATTTTTGTTAAAATAAAGTATGACGTGCCTACTTCAAGATAAAGAGTTGTTAAAGAGTTATTTAGTAATGCCAACGTCACTTGAAACTAAAAATATTGCATAAATTTGTCAGCCGGGGGGCGACTGATTTCTGCTAACTGTTTAAAAATAATAACTCAGTAGTCGGCCATCACAATATCAATGCCAGTTCATTATTTATTAATATCGTTTTATTGTAATAAAAAGAAAAGAAATATCTAGCATATATATGAAAAAGAATATATCCAAAACATTTACAAAAAAAGATAATTATTAAATTATCTTTTTTTTTGCAACCTATGATCAAAACAAAAAAGTAGCGGCAGTCACACGGGAATTCACACAGTCTGTTGAAAACGTTGAAATTAATCTAAGTTGCTCTCAAGTTTGACTAATTAGAAAAAGGCTTTATCTAATTGGCATACTCATTTATTACTGACCGGATGGTTTAATGGTACCTAGATGTCTTAAAGGCTCTGCTATTATTGTTATTTTTTTTGGAAAAACTACTTTTAATAAATCCAACTAGTTGAATAAACAGAATCCTATGTTAATTATTTATCGTCATTAGTAAATTTAATAATATGCTAAAAAAATATTTTAATCCGTAAACCGTCTATATCCTATATATTTGGTTTGGTATAAATTAACTCCTCTCTATATCTGCTTCTGTCGTATTCAATACCTCATTTTATTTTTAAAGTTATTGGTTCATGGATATTTTTAAGCTAAAAATCTGTACACAACTCCTCTGGAAATGTTATATAACCATAAGGCATATTATATTTAATTTCAATAATATAATACTTGTGATCAAATCCTCCATTCATAGTCAACCGCATAGTGTTTGTGATTCTCGAACTATACCTTTTATGGACAGCCCTTCATTCTGCATTGGAATATTCTGTTACTGAATCGTATATAATTCCATTTCAATTTCCAATTCTAATTTCACCGACAAAGTGGCACCGATGTCCGACAGCCATCTACTTTGATTAAAATCTACTAACAAATCTATTGAATTAATTTACTTATAATCCGGATTTATGGTGTTCGCGAAAAACTGAAAATGGTTCTCGTGTGTTTACACGGTACTGCTATTTTACGCATGAACATATTCCTGTCACGAGATAATGCCATGATTAATTATTTTACCTTGGTATGCAGGTCCGTAAATCTGTTCACGTAAATGTCAAATCTATTAAAATTTTTATGTTCACGAGTTCTAAGATATTTTAGAAAACTATTTCACTATCCTATGAAAAGTGATTCCATAAAATTTCGCTTATTTTCTCACCGGATTACTGTCTTTTGGGGTTTTTATTCTTCATCTTTTAATAGCGAGTAGTCCTTGGCAGCTAATATGGTGCTCAATCGACTATTTCTCAAGACTTCCGTAATTCTATATTACATTTTTTTTTGTTTACTCGTTGCAACGTTTTATGCACGTTTAAGTCAACGTTTGAAAAATAGTTAATTTCATAATTAAATATTCTAATTTATTACCGATCTCCTCGAAATTCTGAGAACTTTGCTTTGGCCAGTTAGAGTTGTAATTCCGAGGTTGATTGTTTTGTATGGAGATGATTTCTCATGTCTTCTACTACAAGCTCTCTTACCAGACTTACTTCAGAAACGAGTGAAGTCACTTATTACTTATTGATATTCCCATTTAAAAAAAATCTTAATCCTTTAAATAGAATTTCATAACTTATATTTATAATGAACTTTTATTTCATCACAAATACCGAAACTTTTCCTCCTTCTTTTCGTTTTAATAAAGATCATTACACAAAGTATATGATAATAAATAGTTTTGCTCCAAATTTTATTAAAATTAACATTTTAACTAATTTGCTCAAAATATTTCTTAGTTTTAAATTCAGAATGTCTAAACATTTAACATTTTAAAGAAATACATAGATACGAATAAATACATGATAATATTACACACATTACATTTACAAGTAAATAAAAATACAGTCACGTTGCCTTACATTATTTTGGTCCACTTCAAGATGTACTTAAGCATACTTAAACTTTATATCACTATATGAAGTTTAAGTATGCTTAAGTACATAATCTAATCGTACTATAATCACATTACATATAACTTATATATATGTTTCCCAATATTAAACGTTTATTGTCCCTTTCGGTGCTCGGGGTGCCTTTTTGACGTGACAATGTCGGTAGAATTAATATACCACGATTAATCTCTCAATGCCGTGTGTGATTGCTATATATTTGTATTATATTTGATTACAATTTATGTATATATATATGTACATAAATTGTACTGTTAGAATATTTTTCTTACATACAAATAAAGTTTGTTCTAGATTCAGGTAGCTGATACCAATTAGGTTATCAAAGTTTAAATAGTAAAATGTGAGCGCAGCAGCTTTGTTTGCGCTCAGCTACCACTCGCTAATAAAATAAATTACCTGCGAATAAAAATATTTACACGATGCTATTGTTTGTTGAAACTTATACGTTGGGAATAGAAAGAATGAAAATTTTTTTTTAAAACAAAATGTTGGTTTAAATTTAGTCTAACTTTTAAAATTTAACATGAAGATGCTTTCTTGTAGAATTTGGTATATTTTAAAATATTTGTTAAAAATATTTTAAAATATCTGTATTTCTTTTTTTTTAGTATATGTTATCTATTGGTATTGGTGTTGACTTGATGGGGCGAACTATTTTTATATCCATAGCTTAGTAGTAATAAACAAAATACATTGCATATAATGTGAATAATAAATTTGTTAATACGAATATATTTAACCGGGTCGTTCAGTATTTTTAGGGGTGTCACGTAAAATGTAATAATACCGTGAATTATTATTTGTATGTAAAAGTGTGATTTACACTGGTACAACAAATCAAGAATGGTTCTCAAGGCTGTTGAAATTTAGAAGATGGTTGGCGACTATCTAATACGTGGAAGCACTTCAATCAATCAATCAATGATCTATGTAAAATCCCATGTCACAGATGTGAACACACCGTGGAACTTCAAGATACTCAGTGCGTTTTGTATGCATCTTGAAACCTTTGCCCGGAAACTTAGAATTTGTATTAGGTTACTGACAAAGTCATACGTCTCGTCTTCTCGTGAAAATGATTGCTGCATTTGAAAGTTCGGGTTAAATTTAAATTATAAATCCAGTTATATCTGTACTTGGATGCGTTAAGAATAATTTTATTGGAATGTGTAATTGTGTGTGTGTCCACTTCTAATATCTTGGTATTGTCTTAGTTAAAAAAAAAGAGACATTATATATACATTATTGATATTATATATGTTTCGAATGTCTAAAGTTACACATCCTTTAAGTTATTGTCCAACCACATTATTATGTGAGTTCATAATAGAACTAGTAATAGTTTGGTTTATAATTGTGGTCTTATTTTCAATACCACGCTCTATCTGAATTTTAATTTGTTATCGATTATGACTGTGACTCAATAGTCAATACTATAAAAAAATATATTTATAATCTATTAACAAGCTTGAAGAATGTCTTGGGGTTTGTTACTGGAACCGTTTAACTAGTCTGACCTTTTAAAAGTGCGATCTATGCCTATTTTAAATTTAAAAAAATACATTTTTATTTTATGATCAAGCCCTGTATCTATAGTGAGTTTTATAAGCGTGTGAATTATAATTGGTCGGTAACTATTTTTTATGCTATATAAGAAGAATATATTTTTTACTTTTGCTATACTAGAGACGTATTATTAAAAAGTAGTCCAATAAAATTATATTTATTAAGACTTAGGTCTATGAAAATTGGGTGTTAATAGATTGTGTAACAACAAGAGAACAACACCAAGGAGAACAACTGCAGTTTGTAGTTGCAATTTGTGTAATTGGTATTTAACTAAATTTTTTTAACGTATAAATGAGATCTTGGAAATTACATTCTAAAATAAGCTAAGCTTGTATTATGGATAGATCACTACGAGAAAATAATAAACATGAAAAGCTTTTTTGTTGTAAATAAATACATATAATAGTTAACCAAGACTCTAGAAAAGTTTTTAAGAATATTTACCGTTGTAATCTATTTACACATATAACCCCCACGAAAAATTCTAAACATGTCGCCAAAATTCCAATTTAATTAAAATCAGTACAGCTCGATGAAATACTATTACAACTGTAATTACTGTTTATACGAGATATTTATTTAGTAGAAAGGATCTTGAAATGAATACATTACGATTTACGAAGTAGATAATAGTATAAATAAGGTGATGTAGAGTGTATCGGACGGTAAAAGTAATTCCGGCAAATGAATTCAAAACTTGAATTTCGGTCAGAAATAATTTTATTTGTTTAACAATAAAGCAATTTTTAGAAACGTTATACCTGTCTACAAAGTAGGGACCATGGCCATGAAAATGATATTCACTAGATTGTCAAAACAGGGTCACGAGAACAATAATTCTCGGCTGCTTATTCCCCTAGAGTCTGTCGTGACACAAATGCAAAATGCAAATTGTGACTATTTGATATCAAAAACTTTACCATTAATACGAATGAAACCGAGACAAAAGCTAGTTGTATACAATTATTACTGTAATCAACTTATACTACGCTGATGATTAAATACTGATAGAATATTATTTACGCCCAGCAACGAGAGGCTAATTTTTTTGTGATTCAATATTTGTGTATTTTTGTTTATTCAAGCTACCATATAAACAAACTTTATAAATTTTGCTAGAATTAAATACCGCAGTATCTGTACGTTTGTTTAGTGACCCATTATAGTTTATCACGGTAAGCGATGCAGTATGTACGCCTAATATATAGTTTTGGCGCGGATGTCACTAGATTTCCTCGTTTATATTTTATTTTAAATATTGTCAAAACATATGTATTTATATCTTCAGGATAAGCTTTCTTATAATTCATATTGATTGTACAATAAAACCGCCATCTTATGACCGTTTTTAAAGAATTTAAGAATGACAAACTTATTTCCGACGACCCTAGTTTTGTTGCTGGGACGTGCTTTTATTGTTGTGTGGTTTAAGTCCAGAATATAATGATTTGTGAATTAATTGTTATGAAATAAAATGTTTTCGTACCAAAGACTTCATGTTGAATAAATAAATTCAGAGGTAAGGCTTCAATAACAGTTTTGCAATTAATTTTTTCATAGTTTATTTATTTTCATATATGGTCTCGAATGCGTTGATTGAAGTAGACGCATCATTCATAAAATAAAAAAATCTGATGTTTTCTGGTTGAAAACTATTCATTCGTTACAAAAACATGTATTTATAACTTACACCATACTTAAAAACGTGCAGTTGCTATGACAACCCCTGATACATATCCCGGTAGGTATTAGATTGAAACTGAAGTCTTGAATACGAACATTGATATAATGGTTTGAAACTTTTGAATAAATATATTTTAATAACTATCTGCCTATATGTATATTGTGTGACAGGATGACACTTTATTTATTTTGTTATTGTGCTTGTAATGACAACGAATCTTTTGTATTATTATTTCTGAACGATATTTTCCTTTATAATAATAAATACCTGTTATTAATACATAATGTTAATAGATTTTTTTTGTTATATTCGACTTGAGAATGCTACATGCATTGATATTGATTGATGCATGATAAATAATAAAAAATCTTTACTTATTATGTTAAGCAAAAATACCAATGTTATTTATTCTCTAGCGCAAAGGTTTGATTTATTGTAGAAAACATTGGTTTAGATTTTCGAAAAGAGCCTGTTAAATGTCGCCTCCATCTCAAAAAAGTCGGTTATACATAGAATTCTAGATACATCGATTTTTCTAGCGACACGCTTACTTAATTGGCGGAGTGACATGACGTATCCCCAAGGTCACAAGTTCGAGTCATGTCTGTGTTGATGATCTTTTCATTATATATTTAAATAAAACTAAAAATATAATTGTTTGTAATTTATATGTTTTATGTATATTAATAACATAATTTTAAGCAAAAATATTAATAATAAATTGACATTTGATGAACCAACGTGTATTACAAGTAACAAACGTCTACGTCTTACGTCTTAAAAGTTGATCTTAATTAAGTAAATATTATTTTCTATTATTCTCAATAAATTATTTCCTATTTTTTTTATTATTTATTACTTTATTTTTTTTAATTATAAATTATTACAAAATCCTTTTTACTAAATGAATAACTCGTATTAACATAAATTATAGGAGTACGTAATATTATTTATTTCACCAAGCTGTACTGACGTTAATTAAATTGGAATTTGCCCGACTAGTTTGGAAGACTTAGACATCTTGAATCTGATTTCAATTTAAAATAGTTAAATTGTTTATATTGTTGATAGATATTATAAATATTATCCACTAGTCATATAAAAAATATTTTATTGTTATAAAAATGAATGATTTGATTTAAATTTGTGACGATATTTCAGAGCTCTTACAAAAAATTACAAACATACATGTTCTTGTTAAAAAAGTTTAATAAACAATTTTTTCTTCAAGAACTATTATAGTTTTAATAATTATAACCAGGACAGTATAAGATAAGATTATTATTTCACCCGCTTCTTTTTATAAAAATATAACTGTAACGGTAATGAAATATATGGGTACTGTACTTTACAGGGAGTGCTCCGGCCAATGAATAACTAACTACTACATGCTGGGGGCTTCATTCTCTCAATTTGTAAGTTAGGCTGTATATATTACTCATTGGAGACAGGAAAATGTCTATAAAAATGTGATTAAATTATTCAAAAGAATATTGAAGTTAAATATGAAAGGAGCATTTTTTTATATTACATTACACAAAGTGCTTGCCTCAAGAAAGTTACATACGATTTTAATTAGTGAATAGCTGTGTACAATAAGCACATAAAAATTAAATACATAGTACGTTTTGTTTATGACAAAGATCATGTAATAGATATATATGTATTATAAACAATAATTGAAAAAAAATACATAATTATTTACATTTTCACTTCTTCTATCGAATTCCAAATCATTTAAATTAAGAAATAGAACAATGGATTTATTATCTGGGAATAAAAAAAATATGAAATATATACCATCCATCCATCCAAATTACTGTAATGTTAATAATATTGGAATATAATTTAATACATCAGAATGTTCAAGGAATAATGGGTAAAGGCATATTAAGAAATTTAAATTGAGATGTTTATGAAAACAAATGCTACTCAAATTGTATGTGTACAAAGCATTAGCTTATAAAAAGTATTGTGTAATTTTTAAAATCATCTGGTGGCTAGTTCGTTCAGCAGGCTTAATGGTATACGCGGTGGCTTTTCAGTACCTATTCACAATTATTTACAATTTTATGAACGCAAAGATATTGTGATTGTGAGCCTGTCTGTCGAACGGACTATTTAAATAGCCGGTGCATAACTGGATAGTTTCATTGTTTTTAGTGTTTACAGACCCCAAAGTTCATTATATGATTCTTTACAAACTATTTTGGATGGATGACAATTTATTCAAATAAAAAATATAATGGAAAATGACAATTCATGACAATTAATACAATAAAAAAATAACAATCTCTTATAGTTATTGTTGCAATGGCAAAATAATAATTGCATAGTGCTATTATATTTTCAGTTCACATTTTTATAAAGTCACATAAAAGTTTTGGTAAATTTTAAATGTTGGTGACAATTGATTCATCACGTTATAACGATGACAAAGTTTCATTTAAAATATTCCCAAATCATCAAAAAACTTTTAACGAGACACCCCTTATGGCGTGGTACGTTCAAATGATCGGTCAATTATTTTCATATTTAAATTTTTATAACTTTTATTATACGCATCTTATATTGCTCGTTTGTCTTATTAACCTAACTGGTTTTCCCCATAATCTTATCCATGAAATTACTTCTCATATCATCATATCCCAAAAATGTTTAGTATCTATGCACTTCTTTACATCTGTCCTTCCTTTATAAACCCCCCTCCCCCCGCTGGACACGCCAATAAAATGCGGGCAGCAGCCATATGGAGGATTTCCTTATTACCTTTCCCGCATTAACAACACCATAAGACACCTATCTCCTCAGGAGCCCTGACTAGTTACCAGGATCCTAGTAACTAGTCAGGGCTCCAGATATTGATATTGATGAGTTCCACTTTTCCCGATTACTTGATCTAGAATCGTGCGCATTCATACTATCGCATGCTCAGTACTTGTTAGAAAATATTTACCATGAAACATATTTTTATTAAGAAATTATATATAAGAATTCCATTTTGTTACGCCGATAATCATAGCACGTGCATTACATGAAATATATGTAACGTACGATGTTGGATCTATCCTGGAGTATCCTATCCTGGACCTTCATAACAATTCAAGTTCAGTTCATCCCGGGTTGAGAATACACTAAAAAATATTTAAGTTAGTTACTTAGCTGAAATCAAATGTCTTAAAATTCTTAGGATGTTCATTGAATATTTATTGGTCAGTTAGTCAAGGAAACATATTTAAATTTATTTAATGTATTCATTCAATGTTAGCATCATTTGGTGAGAAAGTACGAGAGAACTTTATAAATCGTAGTGTTTTTGTATTCGGTATCGTTATAAAAACATAAAAAGTTCTACATTCCCATACGTTGAAACCCCAGTGTTTAAGCTTGTCATCTTAAATTACGGAATTTTATCTCTGGATATAAGAATGACAATAAGAAATATAAATCTAACAATGTCTTCAATAAAATTTCTGAGAGACGGTTTCTTTCCTCAAATGTATTCTATTTCCAATTCTTCTACCTACATTTTTGTATCCGTCTCTTTAGATTAATGATAACACAAATTCTTAAACTCATGCTGATGAATGATTTTGTATGTCTTATTGTGCTTTATTTGTAACCGCGCTAATATTGCCATCTTGTTTTTAACTATTCTAACGTTGTTTATAATCACACGTATAATACAAACATTTTACATTTTAGGTCACAATAAGTTGATAAATGTTGATAAAAAACGTGACGTCATATGTTGATAATATTAGACTATTATTTAACTGATTGTATATTATAATCGTTATATGACAAGCCCACTGTTTATGTTGCCAGTTTTCCTGGCATTTAATTTTTCCAGCTGGTGGTAGCTTTGATAATGAAAAAATGTTTTTTTTTTAAACTGCCTTTCATGCACAGACAATAAAAAGTGGCTCTCTGGATGCGGAAAGCTAATGATCGAAGGGAATTCAGTGCATTAGAAAAAGTAGAATATTTTTCTCAGTAAAAGAAGTAAAGCACTCGTTTTACCTCCCGTACCGCCTGTTTGTAAAAATAAATTTAATATTATAAGAAAAGAAAACTTTTATTCGGGCACATTGTAACTAGGCACAATAAAAAATAAAAATAAGTTGAAATAATTCATAAAGAAACTAAAACAAACAAATTATGAAAAACATTACATAGTTAAAAAAAACAAAAGATTAAATAAAATTGATCATTAAACTAAGTATCTTAAAACATAATACGTTCTTCCGCCCCTGTCGCCGCGTACGCAAGATGGCTCTACGAGCGTGTCGGCGGTTTACAACGACAAAGCTGAAAAATCGTTTGATGAGGCGGAGGTGACGCTGTGTGACGTCCTACGTCACGTTGACATATTTAGAACGCCAAAACTGAAAAAAATAATCCTTTGATATGGATTATAGAACGCCGAATGGGCCGTCAGCTGGACATGTGCTGTGTGTCCGGGATAAGGCAAGCAGCTCTGATTTTCAGCTAAAACCCAATAAAGCGGCGCAAAAAATATATTTATACTATGGCTCTACTATATGTGCATAAAATCTAAAAAGTAACCCTATATTCAAATAAACATATAAAATATTTTATTAATATTTTATCATATTAAATAATTTAATTTAATATATATAATTTTTATACATATCTAATGCTTTAAATCTGAAAAATAACTGATCGTATTGTTTACTTTAAGATTTACTGACCTATTGGCAAAATGGCATCGAGAAATGTAACCCACCACAACTAAAAGTGGCCGTAAAGAGGTAATGAAATTAAACATACATATTGGTAAATGAAAATCTTTAAAAACATATTAAACGTGATCTTTCTGATCAATTTATAAATCTTTCATTTATTATGTAGATATTGTTTATATTTCAACGTAACGGTGGTGTCAGGTCGTTTCGGAAACTAGTGGCCTAATATTTGAAACTGCCAGGGCACGAAAAACTGCTATGCCGGTGTAACTTTATTTTGTATATTTTAGTTCTTATTGCATTTTGAATTGCATTGCAGGTACAGGTCTTATTAAATTTTGCCGCTAGTCAGGTCGGGCTTACAGGTGTTATTAAATTTTTCCGTCTGGAAACGGTCTAGTAAAAAAAAAATATTGATTAAACTCGCAATTACAGATATCACATAATTTTAGAAATTTATACCTGATTGTTACTATTTTAACGTTTTTTTATCTATCACAACAAATTAGATTGAAGATATTCACATCATAAAATATGAATTATATTTTATACGTTTTCATTTGCACTTTATATTTTATGTAATAATTTTCTTATCTTTTAGCACCAATTTTAACTTTAATTAAGAATTCCTGAATTACTTTTGTATGTGCTTTTATGTTATATTTTAGTTTAAATTGGATAGTATAATTGGATTGGTTAACGTTCAGTTAAACTCCTTTAAACCTTCTAATTTTACTTGTGTGGTATTAGGAGACATGATAAATGTTTGCATATATTATTATTCTCTGTTTAAAAATATATGTCGATACGTTACTCTATTGTGACACGAGGAAGGTTAGAGAAAGGTTTACTTCAAAGTGATTTATTACTCAAATGAACATCAAATATGGTTCTGAAACTTAGTTTCGAACCCATAAATCATATTTTTGATCCGTCAATAAAGATTGTGTTAAATCTTCTTAGATGTTGTTACATTATTGGTGTGTAACTTCCTTTAAGGGCTCAGGAGGTCGGAGCGAACTCTAATGCAGATGGACAGGCTTTTAAAAACTAAAATTCAACATTTCGGACCAGAAAAATTTATGAAAACCACTTTTGTGATTTCAATTACAGACAAGCATCTATACATGGTTTAAACTATATTTAAAACTGTTTACACATTTTATGGTGACTGTACTTGTCTGTTGAGTTTTATAAAATTATATAAGACTGTCAGGAACCATCGTTAGAGTTTATTATATATAAATTCATTTCTTTAAAAATACGTATTATATATTTCTTTAAGAATCACAAAATATTGTACAAAAATAAGGAACAGTAAATATATTATAACAATGAGAGTGTAATATATAAGAACAGCTGGCCACCTCCCATATTTCTGCCTTTGTAGTAAATGGTATGCGTCCACCGTATTCTTATTTAGATGTGAATGAATAAAAAATAAACTGCTTTTTTTATATTTCGCTGTAAAATTTGTATTCCGCAATTTATATTTAATGAATTTTGTATGTTGGATCGTGGTTTCAAAATTATCTTTCCGTCGCTAAAACGTGATCTGAATTGTGCATTTTGTATATTTATATTTCACTCTCCTGTAACATAAGATTGAGGATCTAGACTGACGGTTTGGACATAAATCAATTTACCGAATCAAGAGGGGGTAAAGTGCACATTCTACGGTTATTGATTATTTTATAATTTAAACATTACAATTACAAATAAAATGATTATAGTTTTGAAATACATTGCATTTTTTTTAGTGATTTTTGACAAAGCCTATTAATATTATTATTAATATGATTTTAGTAGCATTAGTTAATTTTGTTTACTAAAAAATATAATTAAGGGAGGTCGTAAGCTGCACATTAACAAGTTATATAATACTAAAAGATATTAATTAGCATATAATACTGTTTTAAAATTAATTAAATTATTCTTATGTACATTCAAAATATATTTTTTTTATATTCTTGTAAATATTTTCATAACCTTAGAGGGCTCCTTATATTACTGTTATTATATAAATTACACCGAAATTCAAATATATTTCATATTTTGTGGCCAACGGCAGAAACTTTCAGCACGAAGCTTTGTACGAAAACATTAAAGTTACACGAAGAGACTGAACTTTTCATTACAAACCGCAATAGTTAAATTAAGGCTTCGTTTAATAAAATTTCATCAAAATATTTTTGAAACCAAACTGAATACCTGGGTAAATTTAATAAATCACGTTTGACATCTGTCAGTTTCATATTGAAGTAGCCTGTTTGAAGACATCCATTTATTTCTATTAATCGATACGGTATTCAAACACCTGAATCAATTACACTGAAAAATGTTCAGGAACTGCAATTTAAGTTCTTTTGAAAAT